>OY041624.1:32500-1282500 GCA_955876795.1 Eupithecia tripunctaria | reverse complement strand
TTTCCCTTTTAGCCCCCTAGACCCCCTTTTTTATCAAAAAACCAAAAAAACCCAAAAATTGGCCTATTTTTGACCTTTTTTTTCGGGTGGAGCGTTGCGGCGAGCGAAGCGAGCTGCAATGCGACCACGGGGAACAGCACGGCGAGCGAAGCGAGCCGTGCTGTGACCTTGCACCCCCGGCCCCCCTGAACCCCCTCCCCCATCCAAGAATTTGATATGGGTATCGTTTTCGACTAACATGGGGGTGAGGATAACGAATTTGATGACGGTGGGCGTGGGTTGGATTGCGGTGAGCGAAGCGAACCGCAATCCGACCCACATCACACAGCAAGGCGAGCGAAGCGAGCCTTGCTGTGTGGCAGCACGAGCGGCGTCGTATTGCGGTGAGCGAAGCGAACCGCAATGCGACCACGGGGCACAGCACGGCGAGCGAAGCGAGCCGTGCTGTGATCCCCCACCCCCGGCCCCCCCTGAACCCCCTCCCCCATCCAAGAATTTGATATGGGTATCGTTTTCTACTAACATGGGGGTGAGGATAACGAATTTGATGACGGTGAGCGATGGTCGGATTGCGGTGAGCGAAGCGAACCGCAATACGACACACGTCACATAGCAAGGCGAGCGAAGCGAGCCTTGCTCTGTGGCAGCACGAGCGGCGTCGTATTGCGGTGAGCGAAGCGAACCGCAATGCGACCACGGGGCATAGCACGGCGAGCGAAGCGAGCCGTGCCGTCACCCTTCACGCCCCCAGCCCCCCCTGAACCCCCTCCCCCATCCAAGAATTTGAAATGGGTATCGTTTTCGACTAACAATGGGGTGGGGATTACGAATTTGATGACGGCAGGGGTGGGCACTCGTCACATTGCAAGGCGAGCGAAGCGAGCCTTGCTGTGTGGCCGACTGAGCGCGGTCGTATTGCGGTGAGCGAAGCGAACCGCAATGCGACCAAGGGGCACAGCACGGCGAGCGAAGCGAGCCGTGCTGTGTCGTATAGAGGGTATCTTCTTGAATTGGGAGAAAAAAAAAATTACCCCCCCTCTCACCCCCCTTTTTTTAGCCCCCGTTGATATCTCCCAAACGGACTGACTTTTCAGAATTTTTTTTTCACAGTCATGTAAAGTAGGGCAAATTATTTAAAATGCAAAAAAAATATTTTCCCTTTTAGCCCCCTAGACCCCCTTTTTTATCAAAAAAACCAAAAAAACCCAAAAATTGGCCTATTTTTGCCCTTTTTTTTCGGGTGGAGCGTTGCGGCGAGCGAAGCGAGCTGCAATGCGACCACGGGGAACAGCACGGCGAGCGAAGCGAGCCGTGCTGTGACCTTGCACCCCCGGCCCCCCTGGACCCCCTCCCCCATCCAAGAATTTGATATGGGTATCGTTTTCGACTAACATGGGGGTGAGGATAACGAATTTGATGACGGTGGGCGTGGGTTGGATTGCGGTGAGCGAAGCGAACCGCAATCCGACCCACGTCACACAGCAAGGCGAGCGAAGCGAGCCTTGCTGTGTGGCAGCACGAACGGCGTCGTATTGCGGTGAGCGAAGCGAACCGCAATGCGACCACGGGGCACAGCACGGCGAGCGAAGCGAGCCGTGCTGTGATCCCCCACCCCCGGCCCCCCCTGAACCCCCTCCCCCATCCAAGAATTTAATATGGGTATCGTTTTCTACTAACATGGGGGTGAGGATTACGAATTTGATGACGAAGGGCGTGGGTCGGATTGCGGTGAGCGAAGCGAACCGCAATACGACACACGTCACACAGCAAGGCGAGCGAAGCGAGCCTTGCTGTGTGGCAGCACGAGCGGCGTCGTATTGCGGTGAGCGAAGCGAACCGCAATGCGACCACGGGGCACAGCACGGCGAGCGAAGCGAGCCGTGCCGTCACCCTTCACGCCACCGGCCCCCCCTGAACCCCCTCTCTCATCCAAGAATTTGAAATGGGTATCGTTTTCGACTAATATTGGGGTGGGGATTACGAATTTGATGACGGCAGGGGTGGGCCAAATTGCGGTGAGCGAAGCGAACCGCAAACTGGCACTTGTTGCGGGCGGCGTCGTGTTGCGGTGAGCGAAGCGAACCGCAATGCGACCAAGGGGCACAGCACGGCGAGCGAAGCGAGCCGTGCTGTTATATTCCAGAACCCCAGTCCCCCCTGCACCCCCTCTCCCATACAAGAATTTGATATGGGTATCGTTTTCGACAAACTTAAGGTCGGGGATTACGATTTTGCACCCCAGACACCCCGAACCCCCTCCCCCATCCAAGAATTTGAAATGGGTATACTCTTCGACAAACATGGACATAAGGACTACGAATTTGATGGCGGCGGGCATGTAACGGACAAACGCGAGCTGCTTGCAGCTCGCGCACTTATACAACCTAGTTCTATTATATAAAGCTAAATTACCACTCACTCACTGACTGATTGACAGAATTGATCTCCGTGTTGGTGGAGGGGGAGGTATGGTTTTTTTTGCGGAAATGTATTTCTCATGCCTGGGGGACCTCAGGAAAATTCCGACTTTTTGAGATTTGCACCGGGGGGCCCCCGCCCCCCAGGGGGGCTTCCAAGCAGAGCCATACTGACTAATAATTTTATGGGGGTTGTATAGAGGGGTACAAGTGATTTTGATTGCAAAAATTTTTTTACCCCCCCTTGCCCCCCAGACCCCCCCTTTTTCAAGTGCTACCAGAAAACGACGTGATAGAGTGTTTTCAATTGCAGGGTCGTATAGAGGGTATCTTCTTGAATTGGCAGAAAAAAAAATTTACCCCCCCTCTCACCCCCCATTTTTTAGCCCCCGTTGATATCTCCCAAACAGAGTGACCTGTAAGAGGGTTTTTTTCACAGTTGTGTAGACGAGTACAACTCATTTTTCAAGACAATATTTTTTTACCCCCCCTTGCCCCCCGAAGCCCCCCATTTTTTAGTACTACCAGATAAAGGAAAGATGTAGGGGTATTGATGGCAAGTTCGTATAGAGGGTGTCTTTTTGAATCGAAATAAAAAAAAAATTACCCCCCCTCTTACCCCCCATTTTTTAGCCCCCGTTGAGATCTCCCAAACGGAGTGACTTTTGAGAATTTTTTTTTCACAGTCATGTAGAGTAGGGCAAATAATTTTAATTGCAAAAAAAATATTTCTCCATTTAGCCCCCTAGACCCCCTTTTTTATAGAAAAACCTAAAAAACCCAAAAATTGGCCTATTTTTGACTTTTTTTTCGGGCGGAGCATTGCGGCGAGCGAAGCGAGCTGCAATGCGACCACGGGGAACAGCACGGCGAGCGAAGCGAGCCGTGCTGTGACCTCCCACCCCCGGCCCCCCTTGAACCCCCTCCCCCACCCAAGAATTTGATATGGGTATCTTTTTTGACTAACATGGGGGTGAGGATAACGAATTTGATGACGGTGAGCGTGGGTCGGATTGCGGTGAGCGAAGCGAACCGCAATACGACACACGTCACATAGCAAGGCGAGCGAAGCGAGCCTTGCTCTGTGGCAGCACGAGCGGCGTCGTATTGCGGTGAGCGAAGCGAACCGCAATGCGACCACGGGGCATAGCACGGCGAGCGAAGCGAGCCGTGCCGTCACCCTTCACGCCCCCAGCCCCCCCTGAACCCCCTCCCCCATCCAAGAATTTGAAATGGGTATCGTTTTCGACTTACATTGGGGTGGGGATTACGAATGTGATGACGGCAGGGGTGGGCCAGATTGCGGTGAGCGAAGCGAACCGCAAACTGGCACTCGTCACACTGCAAGGCGAGCGAAGCGAGCCTTGCTGTGTGGCCGACTGAGCGCGTCGTATTGCGGTGAGCGAAGCGAACCGCAATGCGACCAAGGGGCACAGCACGGCGAGCGAAGCGAGCTGTGCTGTTACTTTCCAGGACCCCAGTCCCCCCTGCACCCCCTCTCCCATACAAGAATTAGATATGGGTATCGTTTTCGACAAACATTAGGTCGGGGATTACGATTTTGCACCCCAGACCCCCCGAACCCCCTCCCCCATCCAAGAATTTGAAATGGGTATCGTTTTCGACCAACATGGGGCTCAGGATTACGAATTTGATGGCGGCGGGAATGCAACGGACAAACGCGAGCTGCTTGCAGCTCGCGCACTTATACAACCTAGTTCTATTATATAAAGCTAAATTACCACTCACTGACTCACTCACTGACATAATTGTTCTCCTTGATGGTGGAGGGGGAGGTATGGTTTTTTTTGCAGAAATGTATAGAGGGGGTCTGGATGACTGGGGGAAAATTCCGACTTTTTGAGATTTGCACCGGGGGGCCCCCGCCCCCCAGGGGGGCTTCCAAGCAGAGCCATACTGACTAATAATTTTATGGGGGTTGTATAGAGGGGTACGAGTGATTTTTATTGCAAATTTTTTTTTACCCCCCCTTGCCCCCCAGACCCCCCCTTTTTCAAGTGCTACCAGAAAACGACGTGTTAGAGTGTTTTTAATTACAGGGTCGTATAGAGGGTATCTTCTTGAATTAAAAGAAAAAAAAATTGCCCCCCCTTTTCACCCCCCTTTTTTTAGCCCCCGTTGGTATCTCCCAAACAGAGTGACCTGTAAGAGGGTTTTTTTCTTAGTCGTGTAGAGGAGTACAAATCATTTTTTAAGACAATATTTTTTTACCCCCCCTTGCCCCCCGAAGCCCCCCATTTTTAGTACTACCAGATATAGGAGTGATGGATGGGTTCTGATTACGGGAACGTATAGAGGGTATCTTTTTGAATTGGAAGAAAAAAAAAATTACCCCCCCTTTCACCCCCCTTTTTTAAGCCCCCGTTGAGATCTCCCAAACGGAGTGACTTTTCAGAATTTTTTTTTCACAGTCATGTAGAGTAGGGCAAATCATTTAAAATGCAAAAAAAATATTTTCCCTTTTAGCCCCCTAGACCCCCTTTTTTATTAAAAAACCTAAAAAACCCAAAAATTGGCATATTTTCACCTTTTTTTTCGGGCGGAGCATTGCGGCGAGCGAAGCGAGCTGCAATGCGACCACGGGGAACAGCACGGCGAGCGAAGCGAGCCGTGCTGTGACCCCCCACCCGCGGCCCCCCTTGAACCCCCTCCCGCCCAAGAATTTGATATGGGTATCTTTTTCGACTAACATGGGGGTGAGGATAACGAATTTGATGACGGTGAGCGTGGGTCGGATTGCGGTGAGCGAAGCGAACCGCAATACGACACACGTCACATAGCAAGGCGAGCGAAGCGAGCCTTGCTCTGTGGCAGCACGAGCGGCGTCGTATTGCGGTGAGCGAAGCGAACCGCAATGCGACCACGGGGCATAGCCCCCCTGAACCCCTCTCCCATCCAAGAATTTGAAATGGGTATCGTTTTCGACTAACATGGGGGTGAGGATAACGAATTTGATGACGGTGGGCGTGGGTCGGATTGCGGTGAGCGAAGCGAACCGCAAACTGGCACTCGTCACACTGCAAGGCGAGCGAAGCGAGCCTTGCTGTGTGGCAGCACGAGCGGCGTCGTATTGCGGTGAGCGAAGCGAACCGACTCCGGGGCACAGCACGGCGAGCGAAGCGAGTCGTGCTGTGACCTCCCACCCCCGGCCCCCCTTGAACCCCCTCCCCCATCCAAGAATTTGATATGGGTATCGTTTTCGACAAACATGGACAAAAGGACTACGAATTTGATGGCGGCGGGCATGCAACGGACAAACGCGAGCTGCTTGCAGCTCGCGCACTTATACAACCTAGTTATTATTATTATTATTATTTATTCTTCTATTATATATAACTGGATTACCACTGACTGACTGACTGATTGACATAGTTGTTCACCTTGATGGTGGATGGGGAGGTATGGTTTTTTTTGCAGATATCGGTGGGGCTGTTCGATTGGACCCGGGGAAAAATCCTATTTTTCCAAATTTCCCCCTCCTTCCCCCCCAAAAGGGGGACCGCCCGAAGGGCGTTTTGTATGAAAATTTTGACTTTTTTCAAAAATTTTTTTTTTTTTTTACGGAAAGTGGTAACTGACGGCTCGCGAAGCGAGCCGTTAGTTAGGTTAGTAGTTAGTTAGGCAGTGGTGGTTTAGCAACGCGGCTCGCGAAGCGAGCCGCGTTTCCGGGGTGGGGGGGCACAGCACGGCTCGCGAAGCGAGCCGTGCTGTCACCCCCCACCCCCAACCCCCCCCTGGACCCCCTCCCCCTGCGTGGCGAGCGAAGCGAGCCACGCAGTGGTAGTTCGGCAACGCGGCTCGCGAAGCGAGCCGCGTTTGCGGGGTGGGGGGACACAGCACGGCTCGCGAAGCGAGCCGTGCCGTGACCCCCCACCCCCCAATCCCCCCTGAACCCCCTCCCCATCCAAGTTTTCAATATGGGTATCGTTTTCGACTAACATGGGGGTGAGGATTACGAATTTGATGATGGCGTTTAAATTTAACGGGTCGCGAAGCGAGCCGCAGTAAAACCTAGTTCTATTATATATAGCTGGATTACCACTGACTGACTGACTGATTGACATAGTTGTTCGCCTTGATGGTGGATGGGGAGGTATGGTTTTTTTTGCAGAAACCGGTGGGGCTGTTCGATTGAACCCGGGGAAAAATCCTATTTTTCCAAATTTCCCCCTCCTTCCCCCCAAAAAGGGGGTCCGCCCGAAGAGCGTTTTGTATGAAAATTTTGACTTTTTTCAAAAATTTTTTTTTTTTTTTTCGGAAAGTGGGTACTGACGGCTCGCGAAGCGAGCCGTTCAGTTTTCCCCCCTCCAACCGCCCCCCCCACTGCGTGGCGAGCGAAGCGAGCCACGCAGTGGTGGTTTGGCAACGCGGCTCGCGAAGCGAGCCGCGTTTGCGGGGTGGGGGGACACAGCACGGCTCGCGAAGCGAGCCGTGCTGTCACCCCCCACCCCCAAGCCCCCCCGGAACCCCTCCCCCTGCGTGGCGAGCGAAGCGAGCCACGCAGTGGTAGTTCGGCAACGCGGCTCGCGAAGCGAGCCGCGTTTGCGGGGTGGGGGGACACAGCACGGCTCGCGAAGCGAGCCGTGCCGTGACCCCCCACCCCCCAACCCCCCCTGAACCCCCTCCCCATCCAAGAATCCAATATGGGTATCGTTTTCGACTAACATGGGGGTGAGGATAACGAATTTGATGATGACAATGTTGGGGGAAGTATAAAAAACGGGTCGCGAAGCGAGCCGCAGTAAAACCTAGTTCTATTATATATAGCTGGATTACCACTGACTGACTGACTGATTGACATAGTTGTTCTCCATGATGGTGGATGGGGAGGTATGGTTTTTTTTGCAAATAACGGTGGGGCTGTTCGATTGGACCCGGGGAAAAATCCTATTTTTCCAAATTTCCCCCTCCTTCCCCCCGAAAAGGGGGTCCGCCCGAAGGTCGTTTTGTATGAAAATTTTGACTTTTTTCAAAATTTTTTTTTTTTTTTTACGGAAAGTGGGTACTGACGGCTCGCGAAGCGAGCCGTTCAGTTTTCCCCCCTCCAACCTCCCCCCCCACTGCGTGGCGAGCGAAGCGAGCCACGCAGCGGTGGTTTAGCAACGCGGCTCGCGAAGCGAGCCGCGTTTCCGGGGTGGGGGGGCACAGCACGGCTCGCGAAGCGAGCCGTGCTGTCACCCCCCACCCCCAACCCCCCCCTGGACCCCCTCCCCCTGCGTGGCGAGCGAAGCGAGCCACGCAGTGGTAGTTCGGCAACGCGGCTCGCGAAGCGAGCCGCGTTTGCGGGGTGGGGGGACACAGCACGGCTCGCGAAGCGAGCCGTGCCGTGACCCCCCACCCCCCAACCCCCCCTGATCCCCTCCCCATCCAAGAATCCAATATGGGTATCGTTTTCGACTAACATGGGGGTGAGGATTACGAATTTGATGATGGCGTTTAAATTTAACGGGTCGCGAAGCGAGCCGCAGTAAAACCTAGTTCTATTATATATAACTGGATTACCACTGACTGACATACTGATTGACATAGTTGTTCACCTTGATGGTGGATGGGGAGGTATGGTTTTTTTTGCAGATAACGGTGGGGCTGTTCCATTGGACCTAGGGAAAAATCCTATTTTTCCAAATTTCCCCCTCCTTCCCCCCCAAAAGGGGGTCCGCCCGAAGGTCGTTTTGTATGGAAATTTTGACTTTTTTCAAAAAATTTTTTTTTTTTTTACGGAAAGTGGTAACTGACGGCTCGCGAAGCGAGCCGTTCAGTTTTCCCCCCTCCAACCTCCCCCCCCACTGCGTGGCGAGCGAAGCGAGCCACGCAGTGGTGGTTTAGCAACGCGGCTCGCGAAGCGAGCCGCGTTTCCGGGGTGGGGGGGCACAGCACGGCTCGCGAAGCGAGCCGTGCTGTCACCCCCCACCCCCAAGCCCCCCCGGAACCCCTCCCCCTGCGTGGCGAGCGAAGCGAGCCACGCAGTGGTAGTTCGGCAACGCGGCTCGCGAAGCGAGCCGCGTTTGCGGGGTGGGGGGACACAGCACGGCTCGCGAAGCGAGCCGTGCCGTGACCCCCCACCCCCCAACCCCCCCTGAACCCCCTCCCCATCCAAGAATCCAATATGGGTATCGTTTTCGACTAACATGGGGGTGAGGATAACGAATTTGATGATGACAATGTTGGGGGAAGTATAAAAAACGGGTCGCGAAGCGAGCCGTTCAGTTTTCCCCCCTCCAACCTCCCCCCCCACTGCGTGGCGAGCGAAGCGAGCCACGCAGTGGTGGTTTAGCAACGCGGCTCGCGAAGCGAGCCGCGTTTCCGGACAGCACGGCTCGCGAAGCGAGCCGTGCTGTCCCTTCCACCCCCCACCCCCCCCTGAACCCCCTCCCCTTTACCCCCCCTTTGCGTGGCGAGCGAAGCGAGCCACGCAGTCGTAGTTTAGCAACGCGGCTCGCGAAGCGAGCCGCGTTTCCGGGGTGGGGGGGCACAGCACGGCTCGCGAAGCGAGCCGTGCTTTGACCCCCCGCCCCCCACCCCCCCTGAACCCCCTCCTCCATCCAAGAATTTGATATGGGTATCGTTTTCGACTAACATGGGGGTGGGGATTACGAATTTTAACTCAACGGGTCGCGAAGCGAGCCGCAGTAAAACCTAGTTATTATTACATTATATATAGCTGGATTACCACTGACTGACATACTGATTGACATAGTTGTTCACCTTGATGGTGGATGGGGAGGTATGGTTTTTTTTGCAGATAACGGTGGGGCTGTTCAATTGGACCCAGGGAAAAATCCTATTTTTCCAAATTTCCCCCTCCTTCCCCCCCAAAAGGGGGTCCGCCCGAAGGTCGTTTTGTATGGAAATTTTGACTTTTTTCAAAAAATTTTTTTTTTTTTTACGGAAAGTGGTAACTGACGGCTCGCGAAGCGAGCCGTTCAGTTTTCCCCCCTCCAACCTCCCCCCCCACTGCGTGGCGAGCGAAGCGAGCCACGCAGTGGTGGTTTAGCAACGCGGCTCGCGAAGCGAGCCGCGTTTCCGGGGCGGGGGGCCACAGAACGGCTCGCGAAGCGAGCCGTGCTGTCCCCCCCACCCCCCCTGAACCCCCTCCCCCTGCGTGGCGAGCGAAGCGAGCCACGCAGTTGCAGTTTAGCAACGCGGCTCGCGAAGCGAGCCGCGTTTACGGGGTGGGGGGCCACAGCACGGCTCGCGAAGCGAGCCGTGCTGTCCCCCCCACCCCCCCTGAACCCCCTCCCCCTGCGTGGCGAGCGAAGCGAGCCACGCAGTTGCAGTTTAGCAACGCGGCTCGCGAAGCGAGCCGCGTTTCCGGGGTGGGGGGACACTGCACGGCTCGCGAAGCGAGCCGTGCCGTGACCCCCCACCCCCCAACCCCCCCTGAACCCCCTCCCCATCCAAGAATCCAATATGGGTATCGTTTTCGACTAACATGGGGGTGAGGATTACGAATTTGATGATGATATTAGGGGGGAAGTATAAAAAACGGGTCGCGAAGCGAGCCGCAGTAAAACCTAGTTCTATTATATAAAGCTCGATTACCACTCACTGACTGACTGATTGACATAATTGTTCTCCTTGATGGTGGAGGGGGAGGTATGGTTTTTTTTGCGGAAATGTATTTCTCATGCCTGGGGGACCTCAGGAAAATTCCGACTTTTTGAGATTTGCACCGGGGGGCCCCCGCCCCCCGGGGGGGCTTCCAAGCAGAGCCATCCTGACTAATAATTTTATGGGGGTTGTATAGAGGGGTACAAGTGATTTTGATTGCAAAAATTTGTTTACCCCCCCTTGCCCCCCAGACCCCCCCTTTTTCAAGTGCTACCAGAAAACGACGTGATAGAGTGTTTTCAATTGCAGGGTCGTATAGAGGGTATCTTCTTGAATTGGAAGAAAAAAAAAAATTACCCCCCCTTTACCCCCCCTTTTTTAGCCCCCGTTGGTATCTCCCAAACAGAGTGACCTGTATGAGGGTTTTTTTCACAGTCGTGTAAAGGAGTACAAATCATTTTTAAGACAATATTTTTTTACCCCCCCTTGCCCCCCGAAGCCCCCCATTTTTTAGTACTACCAGATAGAGGAGTGATGGAGGGGTTCTGATTACGGGAACGTATAGAGGGTATCTTTTTAAATTGGAAAAAAAAAAAAATTACCCCCCCTTTCACCCCCCTTTTTTAAGCCCCCGTTGAGATCTCCCAAACGGAGTGACTTTTTAGAAATTTTTTTTCACAGTCATGTAGAGTAGGGCAAATCATTTTAATTGCAAAAAAAATATTTTTCCATTTAGCCCCCTAGACCCCCTTTTTTAAAGAAAAACCTAAAAAACCCAAAAATTGGCCTATTTTTGACCTTTTTTTTCGGGCGGAGCATTGCGGCGAGCGAAGCGAGCTGCAATGCGACCACGGGGAACAGCACGGCGAGCGAAGCGAGCCGTGCTGTGACCCCCCACCCCCTGCCCCCCGTGAACCCCCGCCCCCATCCAAGAATTTGATATGGGTATCGTTTTCGACTAACATGGGGTGAGGAAAACGAATTTGATGACGGTGGGCGTGGGTTGGATTGCGGTGAGCGAAGCGAACCGCAATCCGACCCACGTCACACAGCAAGGCGAGCGAAGCGAGCCTTGCTCTGTGGCAACAGGAGCGGCGTCGCGTCGTATTGCGGTGAGCGAAGCGAACCGCAATGCGACTCCAGGGCACAGCACGGCGAGCGAAGCGAGCCGTGCCGTCTTCCTTCACGCCCCCAGCCCCCCCTGAACCCCCTCCCCCATCCAAGAATTTGAAATGGGTATCGTTTTCTACTAACATTGGGGTGGGGATTACGAATTTGATGACGGCAGGGGTGGGCCAGATTGCGGTGAGCGAAGCGAACCGCAAACTGGCACTCGTCACACTGCAAGGCGAGCGAAGCGAGCCTTGCTGTGTGGCCGACTGAGCGTGGTCGTATTGCGGTGAGCGAAGCGAACCGCAATGCGACTCAGGGGCACTAAGGGGTTATTTTCCAGGACCCCTCTCCCCCCTGCACCCCCTCTCCCATACAAGATTTTGATATGGGTATCGTTTTCGACAAACATAAGGTCGCGGATTACGATTTTGCACCCCACACCCCCCGAACCCCCTCCCCCATCCAAGAATTTGATATGGGTATCGTTTTCGACAAACATGGGGGTGAGGATAACGAATTTGATGACGGTGGGCGTGGGTCGGATTGCGGTGAGCGAAGCGAACCGCAATACGACACACGTCACACAGCAAGGCGAGCGAAGCGAGCGGTGTCGTATTGCGGTGAGCGAAGCGAACCGCAATGCGACCACGGGGCATAGCACGGCGAGCGAAGCGAGCCGTGCCGTCACCCTTCACGCCCCCAGCCCCCCCTGAACCCCCTCCCCCATCCAAGAATTTGAAATGGGTATCGTTTTCGACTAACATTGGGGTGGGGATTACGAATTTGATGACGGCGGGGGTGGGCCGGATTGCGGTGAGCGAAGCGAACCGCAAACTGGCACTCGTCACACTGCAAGGCGAGCGAAGCGAGCCTTGCTGTGTGGCCGACTGTGCGTGGTCGTATTGCGGTGAGCGAAGCGAACCGCAATGCGACCAAGGGGCACAGCACGGCGAGCAAAGCGAGCCGTGATGTTATTTTCCAGGACCCCAGTCTCCCCTGCACCCCCTTCCCCATACAAGAATTTGATATGGGTATCGTTTTCGACAAACATAAGGTCGGGGATTACGATTTTGCACCCCAGACCCCCCGAACCCCCTCCCCCATCCAAGAATTTGATATGGGTATCGTTTTCGACAAACATGGACATAAGGACTACGAATTTGATGGCGGCGGGCATGTAACGGACAAACGCGAGCTGCTTGCAGCTCGCGCACTTATACAACCTAGTTCTATTATATAAAGCTCGATTACCACTCACTGACTGACTGATTGACAGAATTGATCTCCGTGTTGGTGGAGGGGGAGGTATGGTTTTTTTTGCGGAAATGTATTTCTCATGCCTGGGGGACCTCGGGAAAATTCCGACTTTTTGAGATTTGCACCGGGGGGTCCCCGCCCCCCAGGGGGGCTTCCAAGCAGAGCCATACTGACTAATAATTTTATGGGGGTTGTATAGAGGGGTACAAGTGATTTTGATTGCAAAAATTTTTTTACCCCCCCTTGCCCCCCAGACCCCCCCCTTTTTCAAGTGCTACCAGAAAACGACGTGATAGAGTGTTTTCAATTGCAGGGTCGTATAGAGGGTATCTTCTTGAATTGGCAGAAAAAAAAATTTACCCCCCCTCTCACCCCCCATTTTTTAGCCCCCGTTGATATCTCCCAAACGGACTGACTTTTCAGATTTTTTTTTTCACAGTCATGTAGAGTAGGGCAAATAATTTAAAATGCAAAAAAAATATTTTCCCCTTTAGGACCCTAGACCCCCTTTTTTATTAAAAAACCAAAAAAACCCAAAAAATGGCCGATTTTCACCTTTTTTTTCGGGCGGAGCATTGCGGCGAGCGAAGCGAGCTGCAATGCGACCACGGGGAACAGCATGGCGAGCGAAGCGAGCCGTGCTGTGACACCCCAACCCCGGCCCCCCGTGAACCCCCCCCCCCCCATCCAAGAATTTGATATGGGTATCGTTTTCGACTAACATGGGGGTGAGGAAAACGAATTTGATGACGGTGGGCGTGGGTTGGATTGCGGTTCGCTTCGCTCACCGCAATCCGACCCACGTCACACAGCAAGGCGAGCGAAGCGAGCCTTGCTCTGTGGCAACACGAGCGGCGTCGCGTCGTATTGCGGTGAGCGAAGCGAACCGCAATGCGACCACGGGGCTCAGCACGGCGAGCGAAGCGAGCCGTGCCGTCACCCTTCACACCCCCAGCCCCCCCTGAACCCCCTCCCCCATCCAAGAATTTGAAATGGGTATCGTTTTCTACTAACATGGGGGTGAGGATTACGAATTTGATGACGAAGGGCGTGGGTCGGATTGCGGTGAGCGAAGCGAACCGCAATACGACACACGTCACACAGCAAGGCGAGCGAAGCGAGCCTTGCTGTGTGGCAGCACGAGCGGCGTCGTATTGCGGTGAGCGAAGCGAACCGCAATGCGACCACGGGGCACAGCACGGCGAGCGAAGCGAGCCGTGCCGTCACCCTTCACGCCACCAGCCCCCCCTGAACCCCCTCCCTCATCCAAGAATTTGAAATGGGTATCGTTTTCGACTAACATTGGGGTGGGGATAACGAATTTGATGACGGCAGGGGTGGGCCAGATTGCGGTGAGCGAAGCGAACCGCAAACTGGCACTTGTTGCGGGCGGCGTCGTGTTGCGGTGAGCGAAGCGAACCGCAATGCGACCAAGGGGCACAGCACGGCGAGCGAAGCGAGCCGTGCTGTTATTTTCCAGAACCCCAGTCCCCCCTGCACCCCCTCTCCCATACAAGAATTTGATATGGGTATCGTTTTCGACAAACTTAAGGTCGGGGATTACGATTTTGCACCCCAGACACCCCGAACCCCCTCCCCCATCCAAGAATTTGAAATGGGTATACTCTTCGACAAACATGGAGCTAAAGATTACGAATTTGATGGCGGCGGGCATGTAACGGACAAACGCGAGCTGCTTGCAGCTCGCGCACTTATACAACCTAGTTCTATTATATAAAGCTAAATTACCACTCACTCACTGACTGATTGACAGAATTGATCTCCGTGTTGGTGGAGGGGGAGGTATGGTTTTTTTTGCGGAAATGTAGAGAAGACCTTTATGGGACCTAGGGAAAATTCCGACTTTTTGAGATTTGCACCCGGGGAGCCCCCCCCTACCCCCCTTCTTGCCCATGGACCAACTTGGATAAAAACTTTTATGAGAATTGTATAGAGGGGTACAAGTGATTTTGATTGCAAAAATTTTTTTACCCCCCCTTGCCCCCCAGACTCCCCCTTTTTCAAGTGCTACCAGAAAACGACGTGATAGAGTGTTTTTAATTACAGGGTCGTATAGAGGGTGTTTTCTTGATTAAAAAGAAAAAAAAATGTACCCCCCCTTTCACCCCCCTTTTTTTAGCCCCCGTTGATATATCCCAAACGGAGTGACTTATTAGAATTTTTTTTTCACAGTCATGTAGAGTAGGGCAAATAATTTTAATTGCAAAAAAAATATTTCCCCCTTTAGCCCCCTAGACCCCCTTTTTTATAGAAAAACCTAAAAAACCCAAAAATTGGCCTATTTTTGACCTTTTTTTTCGGGCGGAGCATTGCGGCGAGCGAAGCGAGCTGCAATGCGACCACGGGGAACAGCACGGCGAGCGAAGCGAGCCGTGATGTGACCCCCCGACCCCGGCCCCCCTTGAACCCCCTCCCCCACCCAAGAATTTGATATGGGTATCTTTTTCGACTAACATGGGGGTGAGGATAACGAATTTGATGACGGTGAGCGTGGGTCGGATTGCGGTGAGCGAAGCGAACCGCAATACGACACACGTCACATAGCAAGGCGAGCGAAGCGAGCCTTGCTCTGTGGCAGCACGAGCGGCTTCGTATTGCGGTGAGCGAAGCGAACTGCAATGCGACCACGGGGCATAGCACGGCGAGCGAAGCGAGCCGTGCCGTCACCCTTCACGACCCCAGCCCCCCCTGAACCCCCTCCCCCATCCAACAATTTGAAATGGGTATCGTTTTCGACTAACATTGGGGTGGGGATTACGAATTTGATGACGGCAGGGGTGGGCCAGATTGCGGTGAGCGAAGCGAACCGCAAACTGGCACTCGTCACACTGCAAGGCGAGCGAAGCGAGCCTTGCTGTGTGGCCGACTAATCGCGGTCGTATTGCGGTGAGCGAAGCGAACCGCAATGCGACCAAGGGGCACAGCACGGCGAGCGAAGCGAGCCGTAACAGCACGGCGAGCGAAGCGAGCCGTGCTGTTACTTTCCAGGACCCCAGTCCCCCCTGCACCCCCTCTCCCATACAATAATTAGATATGGGTATCGTTTTCGACAAACATAAGGTCGGGGATTACGATTTTGCACCCCATACCCCCCGAACCCCCTCCCCCATCCAAGAATTTGAAATGGGTATACTCTTCGACAAACATGAAGCTAAAGATTACGAATTTGATGGCGGCGGGCATGTAACGGACAAACGCGAGCTGCTTGCAGCTCGCGCACTTATACAACCTAGTTCTATTATATATAACTGGATTACCACTGACTGACATACTGATTGACATAGTTGTTCACCTTGATGGTGGATGGGGAGGTATGGTTTTTTTTGCAGATAACGGTGGGGCTGTTCAATTGGACCTAGGGAAAAATCCTATTTTTCCAAATTTCCCCCTCCTTCCCCCCCAAAAGGGGGTCCGCCCAAAGGTCGTTTTGTATGGAAATTTTGACTTTTTTCAAAAATTTTTTTTTTTTTTACGGAAAGTGGTAACTGACGGCTCGCGAAGCGAGCCGTTCAGTTTTCCCCCCTCCAACCTCCCCCCCCACTGCGTGGCGAGCGAAGCGAGCCACGCAGTTGTGGTTTAGCAACGCGGCTCGCGAAGCGAGCCGCGTTTCCGGGGTGGGGGGCCACAGCACGGCTCGCGAAGCGAGCCGTGCTGTCACCCCCCACCCCCCCTGAACCCCCTCCCCCTGCGTGGCGAGCGAAGCGAGCCACGCAGTGGTAGTTCAGCAACGCGGCTCGCGAAGCGAGCCGCGTTTGCGGGGTGGGGGGACACAGCACGGCTCGCGAAGCGAGCCGTGCCGTGACCCCCCCCCCAACCCCCCCTGAACCCCCCCCCATCCAAGTATCCAATATGGGTATCGTTTTCGACTAACATGGGGGTGAGGATTACGAATTTGATAATGATTTTAGTAAAGAAGTATAAAAAACGGGTCGCGAAGCGAGCCGCAGTAAAACCTAGTTATATTATATATAGCTGGATTACCACTGACTGACTGACTGATTGACATAGTTGTTCGCCTTGATGGTGGATGGGGAGGTATGGTTTTTTTTGCGGATAACGGTGGGGCTGTTCGATTGGACCCGGGGAAAAATCCTATTTTTCCAAATTTCCCCCTCCTTCCCCCCCAAAAGGGGGTCCGCCCGAAGGTCGTTTTGTATGGAAATTTTGACTTTTTTCAAAAAATTTTTTTTTTTTTTACGGAAAGTGGTTACTGACGGCTCGCGAAGCGAGCCGTTCAGTTTTCCCCCCTCCAACCTTCCCCCCCCCTGCGTGGCGAGCGAAGCGAGCCACGCAGCGGTGGTTTAGCAACGCGGCTCGCGAAGCGAGCCGCGTTTCCGGACAGCACGGCTCGCGAAGCGAGCCGTGCTGTCTCCCCTCACCCCCCACCTCCCCTGAACCCCCTCCCCTTTCCCCCCCTTTGCGTGGCGAGCGAAGCGAGCCACGCAGTCGTAGTTTAGCAACGCGGCTCGCGAAGCGAGCCGCGTTTCCGGGGTGGGGGGCCACTGCACGGCTCGCGAAGCGAGCCGTGCTTTGACCCCCCACCCCCGACCCCCCCTGAACCCCCTCCCCCATCCAAGAATTTGATATGGGTATCGTTTTCGACAAACATAAGGTCGGGGATTACGAATTTGATGATGATATTAGGGGGGAAGTATAAAAAACGGGTCGCGAAGCGAGCCGCAGTAAAACCTAGTTACATTATATATAGCTGGATTACCACTGACTGACATACTGATTGACATAGTTGTTCACCTTGATGGTGGATGGGGAGGTATGGTTTTTTTTGCAGATAACGGTGGGGCTGTTCAATTGGACCCAGGGAAAAATCCTATTTTTCCAAATTTCCCCCTCCTTCCCCCCCAAAAGGGGGTCCGCCCGAAGGTCGTTTTGTATGGAAATTTTGACTTTTTTAAAAAAAATTTTTTTTTTTTACGGAAAGTGGTAACTGACGGCTCGCGAAGCGAGCCGTTCAGTTTTCCCCCCTCCAACCTCCCCCCCCACTGCGTGGCGAGCGAAGCGAGCCACGCAGTGGTGGTTTAGCAACGGCTCGCGAAGCGAGCCGCGTTTGCGGGGTGGGGGGACACAGCACGGCTCGCGAAGCGAGCCGTGCCGTGACCCCCCCCCCAACCCCCCCTGAACCCCCCCCCCAACCAAGTATCCAATATGGGTATCGTTTTCGACTAACATGGGGGTGAGGATTACGAATTTGATGATGGCGTTTAAATTTAACGGGTCGCGAAGCGAGCCGCAGTAAAACCTAGTTCTATTATATATAGCTGGATTACCACTCACTGACTGATTGACAGAATTGATCTCCGTGATGGTGGAGGGGGAGGTATGGTTTTTTTTGCAGATAACGGTGGGGCTGTTCAATTGGACCTAGGGAAAAATCCTATTTTTCCAAATTTCCCCCTCCTTCCCCCCCAAAAGGGGGTCCGCCCGAAGGTCGTTTTGTATGGAAATTTTGACTTTTTTCAAAAAATTTTTTTTTTTTTACGGAAAGTGGTAACTGACGGCTCGCGAAGCGAGCCGTTCAGTTTTCCCCCCTCCAACCTCCCCCCCCACTGCGTGGCGAGCGAAGCGAGCCACGCAGTGGTGGTTTAGCAACGCGGCTCGCGAAGCGAGCCGCGTTTCCGGGGTGGGGGGGCACAGCACGGCTCGCGAAGCGAGCCGTGCTGTCACCCCCCACCCCCAACCCCCCCCTGGACCCCCTCCCCCTGCGTGGCGAGCGAAGCGAGCCACGCAGTGGTAGTTCGGCTACGCGGCTCGCGAAGCGAGCCGCGTTTGCGGGGTGGGGGGACACAGCACGGCTCGCGAAGCGAGCCGTGCCGTGACCCCCCACCCCCCAACCCCCCCTGAACCCCCTCCCCATCCAAGAATCCAATATGGGTATCGTTTTCGACTAACATGGGGGTGGGGATTACGAATTTTAACTCAACGGGTCGCGAAGCGAGCCGCAGTAAAACCTAGTTCTATTATATAAAGCTAAATTACCACTCACTGACTCACTCACTGACATAATTGTTCTCCTTGATGGTGGATGGGGAGGTATGGTTTTTTTTGCAGAAATGTATAGAGGGGGTCTGGATGACTGGGGGAAAATTCCGACTTTTTGAGATTTGCACCGGGGGGCCCCCGGCCCCCATGGGGGCTTCCAAGCAGAGCCATACTGAGTAATAATTTTATGGGGGTTGTATAGAGGGGTACAAGTGATTTTGATTGCAATTTTTTTTTTACCCCCCCTTGCCCCCCAGACCCCCCCTTTTTCAAGTGCTACCAGAAAACGACGTGATAGAGTGTTTTCAATTGCAGGGTCGTATAGAGGGTTTCTTCTTGAATTGGGAGAAAAAAAAAATTACCCCATCTCTCACCCCCCATTTTTTAGCCCCCGTTGATATCTTCCAAACGGACTGTCTTTTCAGATTTTTTTTTTCACAGTCATGTAGAGTAGGGCAAATAATTTTAATTGCAAAAAAAATATTTCCCCCTTTAGCCCCCTAGACCCCCTTTTTTATAGAAAAACCTAAAAAACCCAAAAATTGGCCTATTTTTGACCTTTTTTTTCGGGCGGAGCATTGCGGCGAGCGAAGCGAGCCGTGCTGTGACCTCCCACCCCCGGCCCCCCCGAACCCCCTCCCCCATCCAAGAATTTGATATGGGTATCGTTTTCGACTAACATGGGGGTGGGGATAACGAATTTGATGACGGTGGGCGTGGGTTGGATTGCGGTGAGCGAAGCGAACCGCAATCCGACCCACGTCACACAGCAAGGCGAGCGAAGCGAGCCTTGCTCTGTGGCAGCTCGAGCGGCGTCCACGGGGTACAGCACGGCGAGCGAAGCGAGCCGTGCCGTCACCCTTCACGCCCCCAGCCCCCCCTGAACCCCATCTCCCATCCAAGAATTTGAAATGGGTATCGTTTTCGACTAACATTGGGGTGGGGATTACGAATTTGATGACGGCAGGGGTGGGCCAGATTGCGGTGAGCGAAGCGAACCGCAGACTGGCACTCGTCACACTGCACACTGCTGTGTGGCCGACTGAGCGTGGTCGTATTGCGGTGAGCGAAGCTGTGCTGTTACTTTCCAGGACCCCAGTCCCCCCCCCCCTGCACCCCCTCTCCCACACACAAATTTGATGTGGGTATCATTTTCGACTAACATAGACCTGAAGATTACGATTTTGCACCCCAGACCACCCGAATCCCCTCCCCCATCCAAGAAATTAATATGGGTATCGTTTTTGACTGACATAGGGGTAAGGATTACGAATTTGATGACGGTGGGCGTGCGTCGGATTGCGGTGAGCGAAGCGAACCGCAATGCGACTCCGGGGCACAGCACGGCGAGCGAAGCGAGCCGTGCTGTTACTTTCCAGAACCCCAGCCCCCCCGATCCCCATTCTTTATCCAAGAATTTGATATGGGTATCGTTTTCGACAAACATGGACATAAGGACTACGAATTTGATGGCGGCGGGCATGTAACGGACAAACGCGAGCTGCTTGCAGCTCGCGCACTTATACAACCTAGTTTTAGGATATTTTTGAATGCTGTGGCATTTTAACTTCATTTTATGTAGGCAATACAACGTTATTTAGTCATACTTTTATTCACATTACCAACGAAGGTACCTATTATTAAGAAAAATCGACTGACTCGTTGGTTTAGCGGTTAGCATGTTCAACCGCTGATTATGAGGGCTTCAAGGGGCTTACCGGGTTCAAATCCTGGGTTGAGCCAATTGTTGTTATTGGGGTTTTTAGAAAGAAACAATTATTCTGTTACACCCTCGTGCTCGGATAGCACGTTAAGCTGTTGGTCCAGCGCTTAACCTCTCCCCGATCGTGTCGGTCTGCTGTCCCGTCGGATTATGAGAGTGAGGGAATATAACGCATTTGTGTCAGTGAAACTCATGAAACCACTCTGGATAGCTTAAACCGCGCCGAAATCAACCTTTAAAGGAACTAAAAACAGTCAATTCCCATTTAACCCTGGTGGGTTAACGATGTGGTCATCGATACCATATCCTTCTATGAATACCTATAGAACTCCTCTTAGACCCACCACACCATCTGTGTTCTAAAAGTAACAGATTTCATAACCACATCTGCTGAAGATCGAACCATGACCTATTCTCGGTAGAACAATGATTAATTATCTAACCGAATTAGCATTACTTTTCAGAGTTAACAAATGTCTAGTAATTTTTAAAAATGAAGATGGAAGTGTAGACTTCAAAGATATTGAGCGGCACGGGCCGGACGCAGAGACTGGGATAGAAAGGTTCAAGTCCACTCCAGCGGTGACTGCCCTAACCTTCATAATTTGAAGGAAGAATTGCCACAAGTTTGGAATTAATCTAAGCCCCAAGGCTTGGCGAGCTTTTTTTTAAAAGTGATGTGTTTCGCATTTTAAAGCTTTTTTTGAGTTTTAAATAAATCCTAAGTTTTAGTTTTACGTTTAGATTTTTCTGTCCCTGGTGGCACGTAATCTTCTAAGCTTTTCGAGTTTTCATCTAAAATAATATGTAAGGCAAGGATGTAAGCCTGTTGGTTTATTATTTGTAGTAACCTACTTCAAAGACTAGTCCTCCTAAATATTATATAGATAGACGAAGGTTTGAAATGATGTAGGTAAGTATGTATAGCGCATTGAGCGCAAAAAACTGGTTTAATCTAGCTGAAATTTGTCATTGATATATGTAGTTCTACACATGGAACACATTACAGGTACTGAATTTTAGGCACGAAAACTCACCGCGTTAAATAGCATAGTAATAAATAATACCATCAACTCATACCAATGACATCATGCATGACTTATGTACATTCTACTCAAATTTATTTTATGTACATCTGACCAGCAACAGCTGTTCCATCACAAAAATAGAAGTTACTCACTATTGTTGTTCGCATTACCGAATGTTCCCGCGTTCCATTCAGTGAATGCAGAATCACCGAATCGTCGGAATGCGTTCATTGACAGTACGACATTGTTTTAGCGGGAATCATTACGGATTCGAGTTCGGGGAACACATTAATTTATATGTAGTTAGGTAAATCTGTGACGATGTGGTTTAAAATATAAGAGAAAAGCTGTATACGTTGGTCGTTTCTTGTTTTATCTTGGCTCCCGTCACTCATCATAAATAAACGCTTTTGTTCATTAAATCTTTTAAACCCATTATGGTTATAACCACAAAAGTCAAATTACAACGTTATATTTATAAAAACTCAAATCATGGTTTACCATGATATTTATATCCAGTTGTGAATGACATTTGTTAAATAAAAAGAGTATGCAAGTAGAGTAGGAGAGGACTCAGCGAAATAAAAAATAACAGAGTGGGTCGAACAAGAAATTCTAAAATTCATGTTGGACCCTCTGTGTCTCACTGTTTTGTTTGTTTATTCTGATTAGTCTCTTTTGAGACTGGCCGCCGTTACTGAATATTCAATGTTTTGGGCAAAAAACTGATCTTGATATTTTTACAAATGAATTCGATAGAAAGGAATGAAACCAACTAAGGACTGAAACTTGTAAATTCACCATGGTTATTATTACTAAAGTTGTGATCTCGTAATTATGGCGCATGAAACTGTGCCAAAATATCGGAAAGCTCAAAACTCAAATCATGGTAAATATCCCGTTGTAAATAACTTTAACTAAGGACTTACTCCCAGCCGAATAAAGCCAGAAATCGCTTCAGCTAATAACTCAAGCCACAATATCCCTGCCAAATATAATGGAGCACGCAAAAACGTTTCGTTACGAGTCATAGGTAGGTAGACCCACATTGCTCGGGAAGAATGTAAACCAAGGCATGTGGAAACACGGTCCCAGACCAATGAAACACATTGTTTGAGCTTTCGAATATCCCTGTTAGGTTTATTTATAATGGTTTGATAATTGATGCGGTTTTACGGTTTATTTAGCTTAATAATTCAGTAAGATAGAATAAATGACTACCTAGCTAAAAATAACCTATGGAAATATAATAGGTGCCAAGATTTTAGGAATTTGATAGGTAAATATTATTGCCCAAGCTGATACTTAATAATAAATTTTGTTTTAAATAACTATAAACCGACTTAAATTTTAAAGTTTTTTCATGAATTTTCATGGATCCCACTGTTAGAACTGAACAAAATTTAAATGGGACCATCCGGGAGGCACCAGCTTTCATATAAAAAAAGAATCATGCAAATCGGACCACCCAGTAAAAAGTTCTGAGGTAACAAACAATAATAAAAAATATAAAAAATACAGACGAATTGAGAACCTCCTCCTTTTTTGGAAGTCGGTTAAAAATATACTTAGCTGTCAATCAAGTAATATGTGTCCTGAGTCGTTAATTATCTATCACAGAGACACGTAGATTTACTTACATACTGAATTAATCTATAGAATATATTCTGATAATGTAAATTTATTACTTATAGGCCAAGTACCTAAGCCTTGAAATTTAGTAATAAATTCAGTCTATATAATGCATTGTATTGAGTAAGTACCTACATAAATCAGTCATCTAGTACAAGACGTCTAGTTCCATAACACGAGCTCTGATTAGCTTGGAGCAGGAAAACGTAAAGTGGATTTTGAAAATAGATAAAATAGGTGCGGGCGCCACTTTCACTCATATATGCGCCTTAACACAGGAATTTTTAAAAATCCATTGTACGGTTTGTGATACTTGCCTATTTATAAGCGATTTTTTAATATCTCTGTAATAGATTTATTTTGTATAGTTTAGGCCGAGATGCGAAAATAGAGTTCGGTGGCCACAAAGGGCAACTTCGTATCTCTGCCTAAGCTTTACAAAATAAAACTATGACAGAGGCATTCATAAATATCTTATAATAGGTAAAAAAAACTGTACGATGGATTTTTGAAATTTTCTGTGTTAAACGTATAAGAAAAAATAGATAGCAGCGTCACTTTGACTCGGGTATGCGCCTTAACTAGTTTCTGCCCGCGCGTTGTTGCTATGGAAACATTTAAAGGTTATTTCTATCCCAAGAGGATTGTTTTATGGGATAAAAAGTAACCTATGTATTATTCGAGGCCTAGAACTACCTACCTTTGCAAAATTTCAGTTCGATCCGTCAAAGTAATTTTCACGTGAAGAGCTAACAGACATCCATACATACAAACTTTAGCATTTATAATAATAGTGTGATGTGATGATGTAATATTGTTATCTCAATTTGCGATAATATCTAAATGTAAACTAACCTAAAAGAATACTCACGAAATTAACGAAATCCAACATTCACCTGCCAACTCACGGTCGCTCAATATTCATTTACGAAAAACTTCGCGTGATAAATGGCGGGAAGTGCCACTTGGCGGGAAACACGTGTTCATCAATAAACGTCACATTGACATTGACAGCGAATCAAAGGAGTTTGAATTTATTCTGCCGAGGTTGTTTATGTTTCCGTAACTAGTGGGAATTGAGGGCGCTCGTGTGCCAATCGACAACAAAAAGAGCCGTGGCGTTGCGGTGAGTAGAGTTGTGCGTGGCCCTTAATTTCCACGACTCTTCTCTTTTCGAACAGACTAACTATAATTACAAATGAAATGATGTACAGAGCGAATCAGACACAAAGAGATTAAATTAAGTATCTGTAATCGAAATATCTTGTCAATCGACAAAAAACAAAGGGAGGAGGTTTTTTTATAGGTTCCTACCATGATATATTCGATAATAGTTATATTTTACAGCGACAAAATATCTTCCCGCAAGCTTCAAACGCTGCCAGCTTCATGATCTGATGCCACCAACATTAAATGCATCTAATGAAATGAAATGAAATGTACATAATATTTATTCTGACAGATCTAAAGTTAGATATAGAGCAACAAACACTACACACAAATTAAAAAAGATATAAGATTTAAGAACATTTTTTTTTAAACTAACATGCCTAAGATAATTGTTGAAATCTGGCCTTGTGTACAGTGCCGTAATTATCTTACTAAAGGTTGCGAGTTAGAGCCCATATTGAAATGCATTTTTTTGTGCTGTGCAGCAGCAGTGTTAGCAAAGTGAACTCGATAACTTTAATCGAAAATCGTTGACTAGGCGGATAAATTGTCTAAGTCTACAATAGCTCTCCGGTTTTGCTGGTATTACAGAATGATCCCGAGGTAATCTCATAAAACTGTTTGTGTAAACATCTTAAATTTAATTCTACTAATTTTAATTAGGTACATATCTATTACAAAAAATGGTTGTCTCCAAAGTCGGCTTAGGAACGATAAATTCACGTGATACCTAACGTCATTTACTATATTTATTGAAAATCTTACCATATTTTTTGTTCCATTCTGGTGTTAGCTAGCTATCAACGCTATCTATAAGACGAAATTAGAACTCTTCAGTGCTTCAGTCGTCATGACAACATCAACAACAACGTGACACTTTTTTGACTTTTTTGCATGTTCATCGACACATTGATATTTACATATGATATTTATATTTAAAATAATAAATCGTTAAAAAGCCACACGCGGTAGTATAAACACGTCGCTTTCATTAGCCATTAAATATTTGGAGACTTATTTAATCTGTGGTGAAATGTCATAATAAATCCGGCGCGGGAAATTACTGTCACTGTCACTTTCGTTTTTGGCGGTAAACATTGGCTACTGAACTGATTTTTAAATTTAGAATTGATGGACCAGGCAGTAAAGTTCAGCGTGTCTAAACCAGAGATTCGTTTCGGTTGGTCGTTACGACTTCTGTCTTACTCGATAGTTTTACTCTGAAACGAGTAAAAATCAACGTTTGGACAGCAAAATCCTCCATGGCTCGAAGGCTTGGCTCGCACCTACTCGAAGCAAGCCGAATGTGAATAATTATCTTTCCAATATTTCGGCACAGTTTCATGCTCCATAAGCCCAGAACAACGTTGTCAATGACTTTAGTGTTGATTTAAATTGATTAAGGTAGTAATGACTCAACCATAGATTTAAAAGATTTAACCAATTAGTAGTTGGAATTAAATGTAAGGTTCAGACGCGTAAGAGGTTAATTACATGTATCTACTGAATCTAAATTAATAGGTGGAGACTTTTTTGGAAATTAAACAGACATTTTCATGCGTAAAGCCAATGTTTACTAGTTAGTAATGGACTGTATAGTTTATGCTTTCAGTTTGAACTCGTTTCGTACTAAAATCTCATCCAAACATGTTCATCTGATTTTATTATCTACCGTGGAGTCGTGCGATGACGGGACGTGGCTTTTATTACCGTAGCTTTTTTATGGTTCTGCTTTGAAATGATAATCGGACTGTAAAATACTGACAGCTTAGCAGTTTTCGTGAATTATACGTGATTTTCATGCTGACATGCTTGTGCTACCGGTTTAGAATATGCATCTTTTCCTGTGGGTGTTGTAATGTGGGGGATACATAAGGATATACTAAGGGATATCCACTGGGGGGGGGGGGGACAACAGCGTCCTTTGCAGGTCAATTCTCGTAGTCTCCGCCGAACTGCGACCCTTAACCCGCATACTCAGCGTGGCGATTAACTTATTTATTTATATTTATTGGGGTAAACCACAACGTTACAACTTTCATAGAAAGGTTCCCGTGGGGATACCGGGATAACCTATTCGATACACACAAACAATCGAATCTTTCCTGTTTATAATAGCAGTATAAACTAAGGCCAAAAAGGATTACACAGATATTGAACAATCAAGTGGAACAGCAAGGTAAGTATAGAAATGTGGACAACTTAAATTATCATAAATTAAAAGTAATAACTATAACTATTACTTGGACATAGCTACCTCAACCAAAAGTGTATTTTTTTTACTTTTTTAAAGTAGCTGTAGGTACCAACTTAAATTTCGACGTCCTAAATTGAAACTCTTTAGTATATTAAATTCAAATGGTTTAGTTCGAAAGATAGGAAATCAATCACCCAAACACCTCAAACCTTTTCTTATTGCTTTTCTCCTAAGTATTCTAGCTGACCCCGACCCGCGATGTAGCTTGTTCACCCTCATTTATCACAATAAGACCAGTTCCTTCGTCAATTTGAATTGATTTATAGAGGGATATTAAAAGGGAGTACAGAAGTACATGGATATCGGACACATCGTTCACGCATCGCTTTAGTTCATCTATTATATCTGTGGCTCGTATTTCGTTTAGCTATAGAAAGCAATATTTGATGGCGACCCACGACAGTGAGCAAGAGCACGACTGTACACTGCTAACACGAACTTTGGACACATCAGCACATTAATATATAGAACTACACATCAGGTAGGTACGAGTACCTTTTAATTTAATAAAAAATAATAAAATTGCAGATTTTCCTTTAATTATTGGTGGCTCATTATTTAGTTTAGGGATAGAGGATGCTGTAATAAAACTCATCATTAAAATATTTTATTGCAAATGGTCAGACCGAATCGTCTATCAAACGTTTACTTTACTATCAATAATAAAAATAAATAAATAATACTGGACAATTAATGCAGCATCATCTAGCCCCAAACGAAACAGAGCTTTTATTATGTGTACCTTCTAGATAACTGATATACTTATTACAATACACTACTTGGTAAACATCCAGAACAGCCGGACACTACTTACTTAGTAAACATCCGGATATCTGCAGATCGTAAAAACATTTGTTCCGAGGAAGAAATCAAAAGAGTACCAAAACCCAACCTCCTCCATTATTTGATTTATTAGTTATTATTTATTAGTCATATTCCTATAATAAAGATTTTATTTTTTCTGTAAAGAAATTATAAATAATGTTTGGTAAAGTAAACTCAAATATATTTTCACTGACATTTTATAAACGTAGGTATTCATCACAGCCTACGTCGTCCTACGTATTCAACAACCGAACTCCTCGAATGAATAAAAGGTTATTCATTATGCCAGGCTTTGAACTTTGACTTGAACCTAATTCAGGTTTTTGAAGTGAAAACTTCTTTAGCGGCGTTGTGAACTTTTTTGACATATTTAAATGGTAAACTCGTGTCAGGGTCACGTGATGCTGATCTAACATGTTAGATCAGCCTCACGTGGTCGTGGTGACGCAACACGCTTGCATTACTGTAATTTTTAATTGGTACTATATTGTAAGCTAGCAGTCTACTTAGAGCTTTGAGCTTTCAAAAGTGCTAAAGTTACTGCTACCTGTGTAAATAGTTCACTAAGTTGAAGGAAGATGTCGCTAGTTCCGGGACCAACACAGAACCCACAACGTCAGTTGAGATGACCTTACATAGTAGTAGAGAAGTGTCGCCGCAGGCTAACAGATGGCAACGTTCAAAGTATTTATTTTCGCAAAGAACAAAATTGCCACTTGTGGTGCCTAAGTACATCGGAAGAGAGTGCGTGTAGTTTTCATTTTTACGTGCAACCCGTTGATTTTTTTATTTCAAGCTACTTTTCTTACATTGCAGTGTACCTAGTTCAACAGAATGGAATGCTCATAGGTTAAAACGGGCTTATGTTTTATTCGGCACACGTGCTAGTTAACCGACTGGAAAACAATGAGGTTTTCATCGCTACTTTGATCCACGGCCTGCTGTGGTCCGTGTGAAATTGAGACAGATTTATTTACTTAAGATTGCTTTTATAGCTCGGTTCTTGTTGAATAAATGTTTTATTTTATTCTGATTATATAAAACAACGCGAAACTAGAAAAGAGTTTAATAAATTTTATTCAGTGTCTTTTCCCATTACCTGCCCGTAACTCTATTTAGATGTCGATTGTTTGTTAGTTTTGCGCTCTATCTATGTGTGTTTATATGTTTTTTATAACTTAATTTGCAAAGGAAATCGTATGTGGACTTTTGGAACTGGAACGTGTATGTCAATGTTCGAAAAAAACGTTGCTAATGTCAATTGTATCCCGTCCTGTTTTCTGAACTATGTATTTAAAAACCTCTATACGGATTTGCATACAGTTTTCACCAATAGGCGGATGTGTTTAATTCATTATGGTTTTCTATGAACTGTGTCTCTACCATGAGTTGTTACAGTTAAATTGCCTGACGTTACTACAGTAGTTACGTAAATACGCATATAGTTATCCACAGCGCATTTTAGTACCCAACTATCCGCTAAAGGCGCTTTAGAAGTTTCCATACATTTTTTTAACTACAGTCGCTAGCGAGTATAGATTGTCAAAACTCGTGGTAGATACACTGGCTTGTTTAATGACGATAGGTAGATACCTAGTTATGTTATCTATAATGTACCATCAAAAACTTATAAAATAACTTACAGACAGTAACTGCTATATAAATCTAATATGGGGCAATCGGCGGTCTTATGGCTGTTAGCGATCTCTTAAGCGGGTTAACTTTAAAACTTATTTGTGTTGGAAGAACACCAACGTTTCACTTCATCAAGGTGAGTATACCTGGTGAGTACACGAATAAGGTTCGCAGTTAACCTGCTTACATCAGTAATTAATTTGTCAAACTGAGATAATTTCTGCTGCTATAACTGTCCATCACATAAATTATTTGTGTTAGATTTGCTTATATTAACAAATACGTTATTTAGACTTAAATATGCAAAGATTGTATTAATTGATAAGCGATAAACTTGCTAGTGGTTTCTTTTTCACTTCTTCCGCTAGTGGACAAAAGATTGAAGTGAATTAGAGTCAACTGTACTTATTTCTTATTTGATAGTAATTACTGTTTATCAAACTGTTTATATAGTACAACAAATTGACTTGTCTAAGTGCTTATTTTGTAAGTCTTAAGAAATAAACGATTTGACTCTGATTCTCTGACTCATCGTCTGGTAACAAAAACTAATAATCTACGTTCCTCACCTCTTATATCGTCTGCTGAGCCAAAGACCACTGTCCACCTGGTCCATGCGTGCACAACAACAGTACTAAAGCAAGGAATAGCTAACCATAATCTCGGTTAGACGGGCTAGGGAACCATAACAAAGGTTAAAAGGTAAAGAGACCCATCAACATGGCATAAGGGGGGAATAGGTTACTGTAGGCTTAGGGTATAAACGTTTCCGAGGGAAGGAAGTACCGGAAACTGTGTTTTTTTGGAGGAATATGTTTCTGTAGCTAAAAGGTATGGGAAGCTGTGGATTTTGGAAGGGTAATTACTGTGGAGGTAAAGGTAACTGTGTTTAGTATAGGGAAGGAGGAATAGGAAACCGTAGCTTAGGGTAGGAATATAATAAAGTATAAAGGTATATTATTCTTTAGTCGTTGTCGCTGGCTAATGTTGGTCCCCTGAAACAAAGAAATGGAGTTTATTGTAAAAATTATCGGCCAAGTTTTTGAACGATATATGGATGACTAGCTGCCGCCCCGCGGCTTGGCACGCGTTGTTTCTATAAAGGTATATATTTAAGGTAATTTTTACCCCATGGGGACTGATTTATGGGATAAAAAGTAGCCAGGATTCCAGGATTATAATTTAGAACGCCAAAACAACTGAACGGATCGGCCGTTCAGTTGTTTTGGCGTGTAACAAACCATCCATCCAAACTTTCGCATCTAATATATTAGTATTGAGATGAAATGGATCAGTTTAGTTACTTTTAGATTCTTAGGTTTTTGTTTTTAAAGTGCGTAAGTCATTTCTAAGAAATCAAATAATATCTCAAAAAATTACTTTGACGAAACTTGAACTCGTATCATTGTCTCAGTGCGGGAATATGCTAAACCACTAGACCACGATGTCAAGTTGATGCGGGACGATGCTGGGCATGCGAGTTGGGATCGCAGTCTGATGATAGAATGGTTCTGTTGGGGGCGTTGCTGCCCGCTCGCGAACGGATATCCCTAAGTCGCCTCTTAAAGACACGCCCGTGGGTGTTGTTGTGCAAATTCTAAGCCAGCACCACACAGCCGTATGTCGCAATAAATAGTTTTTTTTATATTTATTTATACAATCAACATCAAGGTAGTTTTTAAATTGGACTGATTGTACAGACTTTCCAATCTTTTTATTAAGCTGGAACCACACCTGCCCGTGGACCCGTTTAGAGGTGACCTACAATTAGATCGGATTGGCGAATGGTTTGCAGCGTGGTCAATCTGGTGGAAACTCGCACATCGCTGCCACGCCGACTTCAACCTTATTACAAGTCTTTTGTAGCTTCCATTGTAATTTCGTGAACTCTATAATTAATTGAAACTAGCATAGTGGTTCAAATACAAACTAAAACGTAGTAAATAATCGAGTGGCAATGGTAACCTTCATAATCGATCTCAATTGGTGTTTCGAATATTATCTTTTATGATACAAAATACTTTTGTATTCAAAGAAAATTCACATAAATGCAAAAAGAGTTACTGTTTTTAAAAGCTCACAAAATTGCAACCGTTTCGTAGAGGGACGAAAACTGCTATGGCGTAACCAATTTCGTAGAGGGTCTACGACAATGTTTTACCATCTCTTAGTAACTCAACTTTGCTGGATGGTCGAATGATAGATAGATAGATAGAAAATTCTTTATTGCACACTTAAACATAATAACAAACAAAATAAACATTACAAAATATGTGACAATTGGCGGTCTTATCGCTCAAGAGCGATCTCTACCAGACAACCGTGGATGGATAGGATCGTTGGATTGAACATATTAAGAATGCATATATTAAGAACTTTTACAAAACTAATAAAACCTCATACAATTGCTACGGCTGGGTCGACGAAAAGTCAGAATTAATTTCATGCAATTATACGTCTTCGGCTCTCTTAATACGGTTAGTTCAGTCAACTTTAAAAGTTAATAAGATTGGTCGTGACACTCGTGACGTAAGAATTGATCCTCCTACTCAGTCCGTGGGTGTCATAAGAGCCGACTAAAGGTACCTACTACAGGAAGTACAGCAGCTCCTTTTATGTATTTATAACACCTCCGCTGCGATCATTAATCCGCCTGAATTGGTGATTACGGCAAAATCCCCTTATTTAGGGGATGCGGTTTCAGTAGTTTAAGTGTGCTGATGAAGAGAATTAAGGTATTCGCAGATCAGACGCACGCGTACCACGCATCTGTGCACACAAATTTGCATTGAAATAAGGCCTATCGTCACATTTAGATGCACTTCATATTGACGGCATCAGATGACAGACATCTCGGAGGACACTCATTAAAAGTTCGCGGGAAGCCATTTTGTCAATTCTAAATGTATCTAAAGTTAACTAGTTTAAGCTTATATTTAAATGTGTGGTGCCAGCTTAGAATTAGCAACCACCCTAAATTAGAGAGAAAGAATTAGCACCCCCCGGGTGTCTTAAAGGCGAAGGCTAGGGGATATAAGCCGGGGGCGGACAGTAGCATCCACTGCAGAAGAATTCCCCACCTAAAACTACCGAACTGCGATCCCCGAGCCACATGCCCAGCATGGGGATTATAGGCATTATCCCCAAGAGATAAAAGCCAATGAGGCGCTTCTTAGGAGGAGGCCTGTATCCAGCAGTGGACGAATAAAGGCTGGTGAGGTAAGGTATTCTGTTGAGGTGTGTGACGACGTTAATGTGCACAGAGTTTTGGCCAGCAAATTGTTATTTCACATTTTATTTTGGTGCGAGTACACTAACACCACACTTTCTTCGTAAAGTAACCCCATGACCCAAAAAGCTCCGAAACACCGTCATTTTGAACATTGTGGCTTTTTATTTAACACTCGTACGTTATTGCCCATTAAGTTTATCATTCCATTAGGTATACCTACCTCGAGTGGAGAGTAGAAATATTATGTAGGTAGAATAATTTAGTATAAATATTTTTAAGCTTAGCTTTCTCTCCCCATTGTTTATCCCTCGATTTTGATCAACACAAGAAGAACGCAAGGCTAAACGACTTATGTATTTTGATTTCAGTTTCAGCCGTCATTGACCTGCAGTAGGACTGTCTTACTACATTGTTCCTTCTAGTACAATCCCCTCTCCAACTCCCTTAATTTATGATTATTTATTGCGTAGTATCACGCAACTTTTTTTTTATTTCTTTATTTAATTAATTACTAGCAGCGGCTCGCGGTTTCACCAGCGTAGTTCCCATTCCCGTAGGAGTTACGGGATAAAATAAAGCCTATGTAACTCCATAAAAAGTAAGCTTTTTAAAGATGATTAAATCGGTCCAGTAGTTTAGCCTATCCAATACAAACAAACAATCAAATCTTTTCTCTTTATAATATTAGTATAGATTTCAGTTACATTTTACAGTAAAGATATTAATTAACACATCGCGAAAGTTTAAAAACTTCCCTCAACGTATTCCTGGGGCCTAATTCCACTATTTTTAAACAAAATGCTATAATGGCGCCATAATGGTGCCATACGATTAAGACATAGACATAGACATAGACAATCATTTATTTGCCACTTACACAGTACAAAACAGACTTAAGAATAATACATAGTTTACTTATAATACGAGAAAAAACAATTACATAAAAGATAGAGATTTAGCCGTAAATTTATTTGGTATTCCAATACCATAAGATTACAATCTCTATGATTTATAATATCGTGTCAATAATGTGGTGGGGCATATAATCATAATCGTAATAGTCATAGATATGGCATAAACAAAAAAAGATCGTGTTAGTAGAATACGAAAAGGTGTCAATGGCGGTGATTGTAACGCGATAATGAAGCGATAATATTGTCATAGTGAGGCGATTGTGTTAGTGGAATCAGGCCCCTGTTTGTCTACCCCATGCAGTCATGGGTCTCCCAAATCTAACTCGTTCCCCAATCACCATAAGACCTTACTGAGGGTTAAATAATCGGGTTTATTTTTGTCGGCAGTTAAATGAACAAGCCGAAAATACCTACGCATTATTAACCTATTGCACCGACAGAAGCATAAACAGCTGAGCACAATATCTAATTGTACGCTGCACGACCTATTTGCAGCACAAAAATAGTGCGTCCACGCACCGCTCTATCGGGATCTATATTTATGGCTTGCTACACAAATGTATTGCACGCTCATGCTGCAATACGCCAATGTGTTTTTAGTATTCAGTATTTATTGCATTCCCCAACCTCAACAGCCTCTATTGGTCCACTGCTGGACGCAGCCCTCCCCTTGATAAGCGCCTTTTTAGCGTTCATCTCATGGAGGGCGATGCCCATAATCCACACGCTGGGCATGCGGGTTGGGGATCGCAGTCTGGTGGTATAATTGTTCTGCAGGGGCCGCTGCTGCTCATCCCAGTGGATATCCCTTAGTCGCCTCATACGACACCCGTGGGATTTATTGCATTCATACTTAGTGATAAGGTGAGTTAAAGATCACACTATGTACTAATTACGATGTTGCAATGATAAATTGGTAGGTATCGCGCCTTTCTTTAAAAAATAAACTTACTATTTGGTACACTAATTTACAATTTAATTGGCGACTCGCTAACAAAATTGTTGAGAAAGCCGTCAAGTTCGTAATATAATTTTTTTATGAGCATCTCTTTCAGTTTGGTTTCGAACATGTTATATTATTCGAGACATTTTACGTTTACTGGGATTTTATTATGAATCTTTACCGCTATCGAGTTGAAAGGTGGGTGGATTTTTATTTTGATTCTGGCTTTACAGGTTAGTTTATATCTAGTTTGGTATCGGCGGAGCTGATCATTTATTTGGAAAAGAAATCATATAACCCTAATAACACAAGCCCTGCTTAGTTAGTTTACAAAACAGGTTTATCCTAAACATGTTTTGTAAACATAGATAGAATATTAGAAAACCCGAAGCGCTTCGGTACCTCCCAGACCCCCACAGGCCTCAAACAATCTATTTACTTTTAATTTACTTTACAACTTGGAAACGAGACAAGCAATAGGCTGTGACCTTAATGATCATGTCACACTATGTTACCCACTCTACAAAAGTTTTGATCGATGTTTGTTACTCGTTCACGTCAAAACTACTGAACGGATCACGACAAAACTTTTCACACATTTGTCGAATTTATCGGCTGTGGTATTCCCGCGTCCTGGGAAAATGTGTTCAATCTAGCGGTCAGAAATTATCTCAAAGTCTTTACGTACCTAATACGATGCAGGTAAGATGTCCCCTTCACTTTTGCATTGGGGTACAACGTCACGTCCGAATCTATAAACAAGAGATTGATGACCTATGTGGTGTGGTGGGCAAAGGTCCGCCTGCGACGCAAGAGGTTGCGGGTTCGATTCCCGCCTCGGGACAAATGTGTGAACGATCTGTAGACATTTTGTTCAGGGCGTTTCGGATGTTTTTTTTATGTCTAAGAAAAAAATGTATGTAGTGTATTACATTAAGTATATCAGTTATCTAGTACCCATAACACTAGCTCTACTTAGCTTGAGGCTAGGTAATGCTGTGTGAATTGTCCAGATTTTTTTTTATATTATATTTATTTTTTTAGATTCGGACGAAATGTACCCCAATGCAAAAAGAGAACATCTCGTCTTATCGTCCAAATCTGTGTGGTTAAAACCCCCTCTGTTTGGGAGAAGCCACTTCAGCAGGAGTATACGTGCTTAGGAGTTTTTTTTAGTTAATTGGAAGAGTTCTAGCCACAGACCGCCCGAAGGCCAAATAAACAGCTCGTCGGTCGATTATGTAAATACTTGCAATAAAAAATGACCTCAAACGACAGAATATAGCCATGTGATAAATGAATACTGCTGTCTGTTTATCCCATACTAACTTCCGCCCTGGGGTTAGCTTGTTTTATGGGTGATGATGACTCATCTTTTTTTATGATTTTACAATTGCTGGGCTGGCTTCCCGAACTTTGTGATATCTACTAAGTTCTGTGGTAGCGTAGAGTCTGTTCAAAAAGAGAAGCGTCGTGGGAATTGAAGGCGCTCGTGTGCCAATTGACAACTTTTGTTGCGTGGCAACACTGCTCTGTCATTGCAATAAAACTAATAGTGTTAGTTCACCGTAATGCCACGACGCTTCTCTTTTTGAACAGACATGACGAAATTTCTCTGTTAAAGTCACAATAAATACCTGACTAACCCCCGGTTTGTCGAACGCTTATTATTTTGACAAATTGTTGACAATTTGTCAAAAACCACGCGAGTAATAAAAGCAGTGCGTGTACAGCACACGCACTGCTTTTATTACTCGCGTGGTTTTTTTTGCAGAATTCTGTAACTTAATGGAAGTTCACTAGCGGAAAAATATGAATGTTTGGAGCACTATAAAGTTGTAGGTAGCTAAAATAGCAAGGATTTTTATTCGTCGTACGTGTAAGTTACGTTAAGCACGCAGGTTATATTCCGCGAGATTAAAATTCACGCTGTGAGATTTCGCAGTGCGTATATAACAAGCCGTTGACTATCCATTCAATGTGACAAGCGTTCGAGAAACCGGGGGTTTAAGCTTAAGTTTCAAAGGACATGCTGCAAGCATTGTCATGAAATTATTACCTATTTATCAATGAAATGGCTATACTCGTAGTCATTAATCATTCATTAGCAATTCGCTGACACTATACATGTTTTCTTCCAGTAGTCTTTACTTTTTAAAAATATGTTATAATATTTTCCGTCCACCTTATGCAAAGTAACAACTCGTTAAATAATTGTGTCCTTTATTAGTGATGAACATTAGGTAGGTATTTTAATTTAAGAGATTTTAAACATAGGCGTTTCAAGTTCAACTGTAGAAATATTAACTTATGATATTCCAATACGTACCCCATTCTCAACTTGAAATAAGTACAATTTGTCCATGACTAATCTTTACCCTCCTTGATAAATACGGAAGTACCTAATGTCTGTATCGTTTTTGCTTAGATTAATAAACATTATTCTAATTCAAATATAAAATATAGTATACTAGAAACATTAGTATTAAGTAGTAGATATAAAATTAAACACTTCGTTGTTAACGTATTCCCTAGTGATGTCGAAACGTTTCGAGCCCATTACAATTCACGGCGTTGTTTACGTTGTTTACGTGCCGTTATCATTTTACCGGAAATTAAAGAGCTATAACGTAAAGTACAATAGCTGTACTAAAACAAACACACATATTGAAATTAAATTGAACCTTGTCTCACAACAAAACGACAAATTACAACTTAGGTATACTTTTATCAATTTCCTAAAAATCTAAGCCGTTACCGTTACGTTAGAAGGCTGTGTGTGCTGGCTTAGAATTTGCACCACCCCAATTCTTCCCGTAAGTGTCGAAAGAGGTGACTAACCCACTTACATATCCATCGGAGGGCGGGTAGCAGTGCCCCCTGCAGAACAAATCTTCCACCAAACTGCGATCCCCGTTATGATTATTCCCGATTATGGGCATTACCCTCATGAGTTCAACGCCAATAAGGCATTTATCAGGAGATTGCCTGCGTCCAGCAGTGGACCGATACAGGCTGTTGAGGTTGAGAGTTGAGGTACCAGAAGGCAGAATGCCCAGAGTGCTGGCAGCATTGCTACGTTGACTGACAACGCTAATTTGCTGACCGAAATAGAAGTCAGCATTCTGATCACTTGTGGACAGCATGAGAAGACCCTTATCTTAAGTTAAGAGGGCACATTTATTTATTAACGGCGTTCATACGAGCGGGACAGAGCATACGTTTTTGGAACAGCGTAGGAACAAAAATGATGTTATTTATGTTATTTACAAGAAAACTACACCACTTATATGAAAAAACCCAACCAATGAATCAAAGAATTAGTAATGACCTACGAATAAAAATAAAAATCTATTCTATAAACAGCGGGGTTCCTGAAATCTAGACGAAATTAGGAAACAGTGCACTTTCATGATTTTATTTTATCGTGTTTTTTTAATGAACTGTGTTTTCACACCAATTAGGTACATAATACCTAATTCTCGTTTTTTACCACGGGGATCCAGTGATTACTGAGATGGCCTAGTTTTTTTTAATCCACTAGGTTCGAACCTCCTAAACCTTTCTGCGACTGCATTTGAGAACCAACGATTCCTGGCGCTTATTAGTAAAGACAAGGTAGATAAGATAATTAGATAGAAAATACTTTATTGCACACTTAAAGCTAAGAAACAATTAAAAAATCAAATAATTATAACCTAAGTGACAATTGGCGGTCTCAAGAGCTCAAGAGCGATCTCTGCCAGAAAACCCGATAAAGATCGGTCTTACCCATTGATTTATTAAAAACGAAGATGAGGCACTGGTTGCTCGAAAGTGGCAACCTCAAATTGTGTAAAATTGTGTTCTCCCACATCAGTCACCGTCTGACCGGCGGCACGGGCGGTCGTGATTCACGTGAAATATTGTTGTCTCAGTCTCACTTCGGTCCTAGATACGTCTTTCCGTCTTTGTTCTTCTTTGTATTGCACAGGACTGGAAATATAACTGTGAGCGTATGTGTTTGCGTGTAGTTGTAACACATGCCACTTTTTGAGTAAGCGCTGGGAGAACGTAACCTATCTTCCCTTTTTAAATCAATGGTCTTACCGGTAGTAGTATGTTTGATACATTCTTGATTAATAATCCTGAACGACACATACCAAGAAACTATTACACAAGTCTCGTAGTCAAATCTCTACCTCAACCTCAACCTCAACAGCCTGTATTGGTCCACTGCTGGACGCAAGCCTCCCCCTGATAAGCGCCTTAATGGCGTTTGTTAATTGGGGGGCAATGCACATAGTCCCCAAGCTGGACATGCGGGTTGGAGATCGCAATTCGATGGTAGAATTGTTCGGCAGGGGGCGCTGCTGTCCCGCCCCCGATGGATATCCCTTTGTTGCCTCCTACGAAACTCACGGAAAGAGATGGGGTGGTGCAAATTCTAAGCAACACAGCTCAAAAACGTTAGAATCTCTACAAGTCTACAAAATGTTCTATACAAAAATTTAAAAACTGAGGGCAACTCAACGGAGTCCTCGAGTTTTTAAACAATAAACGACTGGCACAAAAGTGTATCCAACTGTACCTGAGTGTAGCCAACTCTACCAAAGTTAATACAAGCTTTAATAATAATCTGTAGCCGTAAAGACGATTGGACTATAAACTGCAGGTTTCATTTATATACTTTGAGCTTGGAGATGGAACTTGAGCCAACAATATTATTCTACCCGACGAGTCAATCTTATGAATAATGAAATTTCTCGTAAATTAGAAGACAGACGGACAGAGACCGATGTCACCAGTAAGTAAGTATTATTAAAACAAAGTTTTGATTATACCAGTTTGGAAGTTAAATAAAAATATTCATGTGTAAAGATGGAGAAGAAATGATTACTAGTTACCAACGGCCTCCGCACTAGGCAAAACATGCATAGTGGCGACCATTAAGAGAATTTTAAGGCACATACACTAGTGAAATTGGTGCCCCCACCTATTTTATTTTATTGTTACGTTAAACAAATGAAGTTTTAAAAATCCATCGTACAGTTTGTGGTATTTATTATAAGCTATTTTTAATACTTTTTAAATAATTTTATCTTAGACTAGCTGCGCCCCGCGGCTTCTTAACTTTGGTACGAAGAAACGTTATACATAGAACAAAGGAAAAATGCGAAAACGATAATTTTTTAGTTATCTCATACAATAAAAATATTTTTACCAATTTTAAGCTTACTAGCCCCTTGCTTCATAAACGCGTAGAGGTTTTAATGGTACGGAAACCTTCGTGTGCGAGTGTGACACGCACTTGGCTGGTTTTATTCTTTGATGTAGCGACAGCTGCCGCACAGCACAGCCGAAAAGAGGACGTCGTTTGGGCTCGCTTACTCTCGCAATGACGACCACACTGGTACTCTTGCATTCGTTCGCTTGTTCTTGCTCGCTTGGTCTGTGCTCGGCATCAGTCAAAAGTCTAAAATTATTTATTTCCATAAATACAATAATAATGTATACTTAGAAAACGAAATGGAAAAGAAGAGGTCAAATTAAATTTAAAAAGTAACACTCACACTGAAATAAAGTGGTATTTTTGATTTCGGTCACTTCGGTATGTAGAGTAAAGTAAAGAAACGACGAAGAAACCTTTAGCCTGCTAGATTTAATTTTCGAGTTAGAGCAAAATCCGTCCCAAGCTTTTTTATCCTCTAGATAATCTGATATTTCATAGTAAGCCTTTTCGCACAGTGGTATTTTAATAAACGGCACACACAAACTTTGATATTTATTCAATTGGAATCGATAAATATATTTATCTCTATGTAATCTGAGCTAAGATTAGCTAGAAACCACGACCAATAAATCGCTAAAAGCAATTTCAATTTAACATAACTCGACTCTACGTAGCGGTGTCGGTTAAAGGTATTACTATAATATGATCCATTTCAATCTCTATGGTAATGTAGATATTCTATAGGTATTATCTCTAGGCATAGATAGATAAATTATTATTTTGTATCTTAAGGTGCTATGCAGGCAGAGCGACTATTGTGGCAATAAGCAGGCAAATTGCAACTATGATATATTTGTCATATAGCTGCAAACTACGTGAACAAATCCCGATAACATAAATTAAAATGCACTTGGCGTCGAGATAAAGAGATATTTATTGAGGAAAGTATCTTAAATCAGCCTCTTTCCATTTTGTTTAAAAATCGTTAGCAAGAACGTTAATTTGAGGTTAAGTACTGCGGGTTTGTTTATCTTTTGTGCACGAAAAAAAAAATATTATTGATTGTTTACATATAAGAAAAATACAAAATGATCGGGTGTGGATCGGATTGCGATGAGCGAATTTGCCATGTAACTTATGAGATAGGTACAATTTTTTGACACGGGGCAAGTCTGTGGGGAAGCCTGTTTTTCTACAGTAACTTTAGCGGCCCAGCGTGTGGATTATGGGCAATACCAATGAGATAGTAGCCAATAAAGCGCTTATCAATGGGAGGCCTGAGTCCAGCAGTGGACCTATATAGGCTGTTGAGGTGGAGGCTAAGTATCTGATATATATATGTATATTGGTAGGATATCTTAGGTCACAGAGATTTTAGCGAACACTGTTCTCTCCTTAGCAAAGATTATTCCAATCAAATAGGAAACACCATTTGGGTTCCATTCCCATTAGATAGGTAGAGTCTGTTCAAAAAGAGAAGAGTCGCGGCTTTACGGTGAACTAACACTTTTATCAATGGGAGGCCTGAGTCCAGCAGTGGACCTATATAGGCTGTTGAGGTGGAGGCTAAGTATCTGATATATATATGTATATTGGTAGGATATCTTAGGTAAGTATCTGATATATATATGTATATTGGTAGGATATCTTAGGTCACAGAGATTTTAGCGAACACTGTTCTCTCCTTAGCAAAGATTATTCCAATCAAATAGGAAACACCATTTGGGTTCCATTCCCATTAGATAGGTAGAGTCTGTTCAAAAAGAGAAGAGTCGCGGCTTTACGGTGAACTAACACTTTTAGTCGTACTGCAATGACAGAGCAGAGTTGTCAACGCAACAAAAGTTATCAATTGGCACACGAGCGCCCTCCATTCCCACGACGCTTTTCTTTTTGAACAGACTCTAGTCTAGTCCAGAGTCAGTTGATAACTTTTTTTTTAATGATTTAGAGACCAAATAAAGATTGGATCCCCAATCACAATTGCGCAATCTTGACAATCAGTTTACGTAAAGACTTCGTGGTTTGATTTATTTTTTTCTGCATCACCTAATTGATTAGATTTATCTTATTATTAGATTTTTGTTTGTTTGCCCTTTATAAGTTACAAATAAAGACCAGTTAGTAGAATTGTTCAGCAGAGGGCGCTGCTGCCCCTTACGACACCCAGGGGAAGAGTTGGAGTGGTGCAAATTCTAAGCCACATGGCAAGCCGGCACCAAACGGCAGATACGTAGGTAGGCGCTAAAAGATTAATGCATTGTCGGCATTTTCTCATGGCATCGTCTACCAACTTCATTGATTCCGAGCTTTAGCAAATCTCATTGATATTGTATATACACACCTACAAATAGCTGCGCCCCGCGGCGCGGTCGTTCCTATGAAAACGTTTAAAGATGATTTCTATCCCACGGGAACTGATTTTTGGGATAAAAATCAGCCTTTGTTTAATTTCAGAATAAGAATTACCTGTATACAAAATTTCAGCCTGCTTTTAGTAGTTTTGGCGTGAAGACGTAACAAACATCAATCCAAACTTTCGCTTTTAAAATATTATTGTGATTATATAATGGTAAAACCGCATTGGATATCCATCCATAAAAGCTTCAAGCAGAATAATCCCAGCGTAGGTACAGTCGACGCTAAACATTGTTGGAACACTCCCACGTTGACTGTACTAAATGTTTTCAATTCATCCGCGGAGAGTAACTTCCACGAATGTAAATTACGAAAGTTCTGTTGTATCCATTTTAATATTTTATCTCCTACTTCTACTCCCGCTTGGAATTCTAATAAATAATTAGTTTAATTCTAATTTTGAAGGTGCTTATATCCGGTATTTTGTACCTACTTACAAAGTTGATGGATACAGTTTTTTTTTTATAAATTCCACAGGGCGATTATTTGATGCAGAATAGCAGAATCTATGCTGTGTAGTGCTGGCTTAGAATTTGCACCACCCCTTTTCTTCCTGTGGGTGTCGTAAAAGGCGACTAAGGGATAATCACCGGGGCGGGCAGCAGCGTCCTCTGCAGAACAATTCTACCACCAAACTGAGATTCCCAACCCGCATGCCCAGCGTGGGGATTAAGGGCATTACCCCAAGGCGCTTATCAGGGGGAGGCTTGCGTCTTTGACTTTGACTTTGTTAATGGAGACGAAATTAGATTAAACTAAGTATTTCATACCACCTATTTGGTTATATATTTTTTATTATTGAGTTTTGTGATGTGTAAATCAAGTAGCGGCCATAATCGCCACATAATAGTCTGCTAACTTAGCACACTACTAAATCTCGCTCTGTCTTCTTCTATTGACATAAGTCAGACTGAGAAATAACACAATTTGGCTTAGTTTAATGGTAGCAGACCATTATGAATAAGGGGTAGTTATATTGTCAAATACCACACACATGTAAAAGTTTGTAATATTTTCAAAGGCAATACAATCCCCCAGGGGTCAACGAACGACACGCACGACCTACCGACCTACATATCTAGGGCTGTCACTACACGTCAACTGTAGCATTTGTAGATGATTTGACAACAAGCTGGGTGGTCCTGGCTTAGAATTTGCACCACCCCATCTCTTCTCGTGGGTGTCGTAAGAGGCGACTAAGGGATATCTACCGGTGGCGGACAGCAGCGCCCTCTGCAGAACAATTCTACCACCGAACTGCGATCCCCAACCCGCATGCCCAGCGTGGGGATTATGGGCATTACCCCCATTAGATAAACGCCAAGGCCCCAACAAGGCGCTTATTAAGGGGTGGCCTGCGTCCAGCAGTGCACCAGGCTGTTGAGGTTGGGGTGTTTTAAGATAAGGGGGTGCAGATGATAGAAATTAAATTATTATAAAGAAGAGTTAGAATGTGATGATTGCGCCAAAGCCGCTTGGGCAGCCACTTGAGCTTTCTGCGGAACTCCGAGACATGGTCGGTCATACTTGCGCAAGCCAAATATAAACCTTATCCCGACATTCTGCAGGCACTCAAGCTTGTCTAGCTGCTGTTCCGTTACATCTAGAACGGAAGAATCAGCATAATCAAGAAGTACCTTACCAGTGGTAAGAGGCAGTACACAGTACGCAGCGTAGGTACAACGTAGTTATAAAAAGGTAAAAGCTAAACACTACTACATTAGGTTTCTTAAAGAGTGATGGAACTGTATAAAAATATTAGATTCTTGTTGTTGATAAGTAGCTCGTTTCCTAACAATCAATTATTTTTAAATAAATATATGCCAGAAAAAAATCATTCAATCCATTTAAACTCATGACCGGCATCAAAACCACAACCTTTAAATTGCAAGTCCAAACCCGACCCGGCCAAATGGCTTTGCTACTTGATGAGGGTTCTAATACCGGTATCAAGGATTGTACCGGTACAGTACCGGTATTGTAGGGCGTCTTCTATAATGAATTTTTCGTCTCCATTATCTCGGAAGCCTTTGTTTTACCCCTGTCATGGTTTATGATACGATTGATAACATTTACGTTGTGGGGTCAGATTATGTGTTCAGTGGTGCGAGTTGTTTACGTTTGTATAGGTTGTTTTGTTGGTATATTGTTGGTTTTACTAGTTGAATGAATTAGGATAATTACCGATTTAATTGTGTTAGCTATTAGTTAGTGGTTCAGCGATCTCAAATATAAAAAAGATTAACAAACTGTGTTAAAATAATTGATTTTGTATTTAAAAAACTATAAATTGAGTGCTTTCCGTGTGGTTTCATTTTGTCATGTGTTCATTTTAATTTTGTCCAGTTTTGACGATGGGAATTGAAGTCAATTTATATTTTTTTTTAATATAAATTCTTTCAAATAAAAAATGATTCATGAAAACCAGTCAAGAGTTCTGAGGTAACAAACAAAAAACGACATTTTAATGAAGACATAAGTAAATGAAAAAACTATTTTTGCTTTTGCAGTTTTACACGAAGCTCACAAAAAGCGTCAACCCTACAAAAAAAAACACCCTGTACGCGGCACACTGACACCTAGTGCTCTCCAGTTCCACGGAATAAAGCGAAAACACGAGGAAAACAAATGCAATTTAATCATACCGGTTAGCGACCAGTACAAGAACGTATTTCCGACCACATTCTAGAACCTAGTTTATGTTGTCATTGTGTAATATTCGTGAGGGTTACTATTCGCGCGCAGCTACCCATTGAATTAGTTTTTTACGAGGAATAGACATTTGTTATTAACAAAGAAAATAATTAAGTAATAGAAACAAATTAGAACTGTATTTAGAATAGAACTAATTAATACTTGACGAGCCACTGGTGTCGATTCTGTTGTTTTAGAATTTGCTAAAATTAGAATTTAGGAATGTCAAACGATACATTTCGATTCTCTCTTCGACTCCCAACGATTCTTAAATCCTTATTTTAAGTCCCATAAACCAGTGAAAGTCGCGCCCCCAACTATTTTATCTTATTATTACGTTAAACACAGCAAGTTTAAAAAAATCCATCGTTCACTTTGTGGCATCTAGCATTAAGTTATTTATTAATGCCTCTGTAATAGTTTTATTTCGAAAAGCTTAGGCAGAGATACGAAGTTGCGCTTTTTGGCCACCAAACTCTATTTTCGCATCTTCTCCTAAACTATATGAGATAAAATTATTACACAGGTATTAAAAAGTTGCTTATAATGGATACCACAAAATGAACGTAGTATTTTTAAAATCCTATGATAAACGTAAAAATATGATAAAATAGGTATCGTTGTCATATTGGCTCGGGTATGCGTCTAAAGGAAAGAATTCTAAAACAACAGAATCGTCATCACATTTGTATGAAAGTGACTGAATACGAAGAGTAGGTAAGGTACAAGGTACAAGTACTCATGCTCGACAAAGAGTACAATAAAGTTTAAAGAATTGTTATTTCTCGAAAGAACACAGTTCACTTAAATGAGAATGTATATAGGTACATTATTCTTATGCTTATAATCTAAACTAGTTATTATAAGGAGAAGTAGCTATAAGTATAATAATAATAAAATTATTTTATTGCAGCAAAAAATACAAATGCAAACACAAATGAAACTGAAAAAGTAGGTATATTGTAATACATAAGATAGTTTACTAGCTTTAGTTTTTTTGTTATTTTTTTTTGGAGTGTTCTTTGGTACCGTTTGCTAACAAATTTTGTCATAAATAGGATGTTTTATTTATTTTCTAAATACATTGTGTGCATTGATAATCAGTTTTTGATATTATCAGCTAACTTATTATAAATCTGCGCACCTTCATACATGATGCTTCGTTTTCCATAGTTGGGTCCGTAGACTCTTTAGTTTTAGCTTATTTTTAGTACTTAAATTGTAGGTATAGGTTTTCTTTGTTAGTATGATTTGCAAGTATGCAAATATGTATTTTATTAGTCACTATTTCCTCACAAGAATGCAATACATGCTCTAGTCGTGCAGGTTTGTTGTGGAGGTCACACGCGTATCAGTTCACACATCGCGTCGTTGGGCACAACCGGCGGCTGGTTTGTGTACTCACGGAAGGTATTCGTTACCGTTCCTACAATAAACAGCCTGAGCAAAAACAGCGTAAGAGTAAACAATACGTAGAATATCTAATGTTCGCTTGACATGACAATAGACGCTTTCGGGGGGTTGTTTGAGTGGAAGCGGGAGCGGTTTGTAGATAGTGTTTTGTAGGGCTCATATGATACTACACCACGAAGTCAAGAGACCGACGTCACTTGACTTAACGGTGTAGTTGGTCAGAGTCGAAAATCTCTGGGACTTCATACTTATACATAATATATATGTATAGCTTCGGCTACTTTTTGGTCCCTTATATGTATAACATAATCATTGTTTCTGCTTTTATATTACCTATGTAGGTACTACTTTCATGTGTCTCTTTTATGTTGTATTTCTTATTTTTACTGACACGTAATTTCTACCTATGTGTCGTGTTATATGTGTGTTATGTAATGGTTCAAAATAAATGTATTATCTTTCTTCTTTCTTTCTTCTACATACAGATTTTAGCGCCGTTATGCACAGATTGCTCAATTGCGTTAGTTAGTAGGTTGATGGTTGGATCTGTAATTTTTCTCCCGTGTGTCTACTCGGGGGCTGTTCATCTCTCTGCACTTCCTGCAGCGATGACGTCACCCTGACGACACCGATGCCTTTGAAGGTTTGGAGCTGATTGGAAGCTTTGTCTTTTTTTAAAGATGCCTATTTAAAATAAATAGGATGTATCTAGGGTGAATAAAGCACCACACTCTGGTCGCTTGTATCCAAAAATGGAAAAGAAGTATATATTCGACTACAAAGAAGAAGTTGATATTCAACTTATTTTTACATACACCACGTTGACGAATCAGTCGTTACGGCGTGCCAGAAGTCAGGAAAGTAACAGGCGACTAAGGGATATCTGGGGGCGGGCAGCAGCGCCTCCAGCAGTACAATTGCACCATCAAACTGCGAACCCAAACCCTCGGGCATGCCCCCAGCGCGTGGGGCATTACCCCCTCACCAAAAGGCGCTTATCAGAGGAAGGCCTGCGTCCAACAGTAGACCAATATGGGCTGTTGCGGTTCAATCAAATCAAATCAAAAATACTTTATTTCCATAAATACAATATATGTACACCATCGATCAAACATTTCCTGCGAAATTTTTGATCGATGATGTACACTTAGAAAAGGTTAAACTACACTAAATAATTACACTGACACGGAAATAAAGTGGTATTTTTTATTTTGGTCGCTTCGGTATGTAGACTAAAGTAAAGATACGATGAATAAACCTTTAGCCTGTTGTTATTTTTCGAGGTGAGGTTGAGGTGTTGGTATCATATTTAATTAATATATACGCAATAACGTATCTCTATACGCCGAAATCTCCGCCCAAATATCTACTTCACCGAATTATCGCAATTTCACTTCTCTCACGTTGAATTAAGATCCACAATCGCCTGAGCTAGTAAGTGATCAATCAACTAGCGCGGATTCGATTCCCGACAACAAAAGGCTTTTATTACTTCGAATGTGAGAAATCGCCGAGTGAAGTAAACAAGAAATAGTTCGTTTATCTTCGATCTTAGTCAATTGTGATAGGGTTGCATTTGCAAGGTCGATAGCTTCAGTTGATAAAGAGAGTAGTTGAGCTGAGATACTTTGTCTATTTTACTATGCACTAGTTTCTAGTCCCGGCTTCGCACGCGTTCTTTCTATGGAAACGTTTAAAGGTTATTTCTATCCCATGGGAACTGATTTACGGGATAAAAAGTAGTATTTGATTCTATGATAAGAACTTCCAGACCTAAAAGTACTTGTATACAAAATTTCAGCCCGATCCGTTCAGTAGTTTTGGCTTGAAGAGGTAAATAAATCTTTACTAATATAATAAGGTTGGTTGTTTGTATTGAATAGGTTCCGAAACAAATAGAGCGATTTAAAAAATATTTCACCATTAAAAAGCTTACTTTTCGAGGAGTGGCATACCAATAGTCCAGTCATTTTAGTAAGAAAAAATTGGGATACCAAGCTGTAAGTCTGTAAATATTTGTATATCGACACCCTTAAAGTTGTCTCAAAACCTACATATGGTAGGGTGTGCGCAACTATTAAATTTCAAGGTCAAAGGTTACAAAAAATCGGTTTTTTGTAAATATCTCATTTCCAATGGGTTTTTTGCTATTTGTATGTATGATCAATATTGTAGCAGACAAAATTCTCTACAAAATTATTTTAATTTTTTTTATACGGTGAACCGTTTTCGAGATAGAGGGCGGAGAAAAAAAATCTAAACATAATTTGTAGAGAATTTTGTATTCTACAATATTGATTATAAATACAAATAGCAAAAAACTCATAGGAAATGAGATATTTACAAAAAAAACTATTTTTTGTGACCTTTGACCTTGAAATTTAATAGTTGCGCACACCCTACCATATGTAGGTTTTGAGACAACTTTTAGGGTGTCGATATACAAGTATTTACAGACTTACAGCTGGGTATCTCGAATTCCGAGATTCTTACCTAATTTAAGCTTAAATGACTGGACTACAAGGCTTTATTTTGTCCTGGAATTCCCACAAATCGTTTATTGTGTAACAAAAACAAGGGTAACATGGTTAAAAGATGAAAAACGATGTCTTAACACTGTGACAACGCCCTCCTCCGAAAGTATGTGGATAGAGTTCCATCATCATTATCATCATCATCATCATCATCATAATCATCATCATAATCATCATCATCAACAACGCAACTTTAGAGCAACTATTTTAATCTACTTAGTAAGATTACATTTTAGTTTCAAGAAAAGTTAAAGTTAAACATCAAAAATAGAAAATTTCAAACCAAAAATGTAAAATAAAAAACTTTTTATTTTTTTTTCATGGATTTTCATGGATCCCACAGTCAGAACTGAACCAAATCAAAATGGGACCACACGGGAAGCACCAGCTTCCATAAAAAACATATCAGAAAATCGGACCACCCAGTCAAAAGTTATAAGGTAACAAACATAAAAAAACAGTCGAGTGAGAACCTCCTTTTTTTGAAGTCGGTTAAAAAACTGAAACAAATCTGTCAGTCATCAAAAGTCCCGCTCCGATACTTCCAGGAGTTGGGCTGGTTAGGGCCTGCTTAGGCAGAGCTATAATGCACAATACGATAAGCTTACCTACTGGTATTTATCGATTTGTAACTCTGTATATAATCTTCCAGTTCTCCTTGTCTATGTATATATGTATACCTACTAATATTTTAAAGAGGAAAGATTTAATTGCTCCGAAACTACTGGACCGATTTAAAAGATTCTTTAATCATTATAAAGCTTACTTTTCAGGGAGTGAAATAGGCTATATTTTATTCCTGAATTCTCACGGGAACGGGAACTACGCAAGGGAAACCGTGAGACGCTGCTAGTAATAAATAAACACACTCTCAGTTCAACTACTAAGAATTAAAACAAACTCGACATAACCAAACTCCTACTTAATTAACCCATCGATCAGCACAAAGTCCTCAGAAAGCAAATTAATTGCTCCAGAGATACTTCAATACGTCGATTCCTGGGAGATCAAAGCCCCACCTGTTTCTCGTTCAGACAGACAGACTAAACACTTCCACGCAAAGAAATCTTTGATTTCCACACAAAGAAATCGGATTCAGTAAATAGAGTAAACATTAGCATTGTTGCCAAGGTCTTAGGAGATTGAACTCATTGCTTTTATAATTAACGCACAAAATCATTTGCATATCTTTCTTGCTGTGTTCCAAATAAAATTACTAGGTTATCCTGTCCAATGAGGTATAGATATGATTTTCTTTAGTTGTTGACAATTAGATTTTCAAATACAGAATGAAGTATTTCATAGACAGTTTCTTTTGACAGATAAAGATCTACTTCATTCTTTATTTGAAAATCAATTGTTGACACACTTGTCAACAATTCATGAATTTCTCTAATAATCACTATTATTATAGAAATTCATAGTAATGCATTATGCCAAAAATAGGTAACTTTTTTGGATAAATATAAGGTAAAGATAAGGGTAACCCTACCGTCACCAACTAGTGACGCTCAAAAATAAACAGGGGTTTATTTTCTATGTCCGGTACCAAAGCCATTTCCAATAACCCACGCTATGTCTTTTTGGAGTTGAGAGAGATTGTTTACTAAAATTATTGTATTGAGCGCGAAGCCTGCAGCGTCTATATACTTCATACGGGTATTGATGTGGATAAGTTGAGCTACCTATAGATTGATGGCAACAGTCTACAGTTAGCTCTTTTGTTTTAATTACAAATACTAGTTCTTATTTGTTTCGTTGGGTAAATTTCTTCGTCTAAATTATGTCGATAGATTCCAAAACTACAACGGACTCAAAGTTTCTTTAGGCAAAGATTAATAAGCAAATGGCTGTGTGCAAAACTACTGTCTTAAAAATAACTTGTAGGAAAACGTATCATATTGTGACGATACCGTTTTTATAGCACATAAGAAATATATAGTTATCTCTAGTAAAGGTGATACAATATAACACGTTGTATTTTACCTTATGAAAGAAATTATTTAATTAAAGATGGCGCACGACAAAAGACAGATTACATTACCGTTACAAAAGTGTCAAGTATTCTATGCGACGATTCTGTGACGTTGCTCACAATCGAATCTTGTTACATTATGGATACTACACCGACCTTATCATTATGAATCAAAACTGTCTTTCGCAGATCTTCATTCCACCTGGCCTGGAGAAATTTCTACACTACACTACGTCTGCGAGCGCGGTGTCCATCCAAGAACACGTTTACCCCGCGGTTGTCGGTTCTTCGCGAGATATGACCAGTCCACTGCCACTTCAGCTTGCTAATTCTTTGAGCTATATCGATAACTTTGGTTCTCTGTCGGATGTATTCGTTACGAATCCTATCCTTCAGAGAGACTCCGAGCATAGCTCATTCCATAGCACGTTCAGCGACTTTAAACTGGCTGACCAGCCCTACCGTGAGTGTCCACGTCTCAGCTCCGTAGGTCATGACGGGGAGTAACATTTCGTCTAAAAAATCAGCTGGTCTAAAAACAACGTGAACGCGTTCAATTGTAACGGTTAATTACCTAAATGTCCTAAACAATTTGCGCAACAAAAATGCCGTACATCAGCTCTGCATATTAATATCAACAGCGAACTTTCTTATTTATGAGCATTCACGGCGATGCCTTATTTATGAGACGGGTCTTCTCCCGCGAGTTTGTATTCAATAGCCTACTTCATTTTAACACGCCTACTAAACTTGCGAAAACTTCAGATATTTAATCTTAATTGTATTGTTTAAGTAGCAATAAACATATTTTCATTTCCGTTTCATTTTTTCATTTTCATTTTACTTCTATGTCAAGGTCTTTGTCTACCTCTGTAGGTGTATTGTTCTGAGGCAGATCTCAGAAGGTCTACTAAAACGAAGTCTACGGATGCCGTCAGATTGCACAAAAAAAAATCTTTATATAAATTACCTTATTTAACTTGAGTTACCTGTAGATTTTTTGCAGTCTGCAGTTAGCTCAATTGTTTCAAATGCAATGCAATAGTTTCCATTATATAATTGTAAAACATACTAATACATACCTACATAATACACATAATGTAGTACAGTGTAAATTCTTTTTATAAATAAATAAAATAATTTTCTATGTCGATAAAATAAAATGATTCTGACATTTATTTCTTGGAGATCCAAAACGAAAGGTGAGTTAGTGGGAAGCAGCTTGGTGGAAAGGTTGTTCGATCCGACGTGATCCATCAACTTCATGCTTTTTTGAAAGAAGGCCTTCGGGAGGCGTCAAGTCTTACGGCAAAAGGGATACAACTACATAATTCCGATCACGTTAGTGAAAATAATGGATACCTGTGACCGATTTTGACTGCGAAATGTCCGGAATAAGATCTCTTAGACCAGAAGAGCATAATTTATTGTAAAAAACACGAAATATTTGTTTTATTTACTATAGTTCTGCGACAGCATCGCCGCGTCTCTATTAATACTAATACTACTGGACAATTCACACAGCATTATCTAGCCCCAAGCTAAGCAGAGCTTGTGTTATGGGTACTAGATAACTGATATACATAATATACAATACACTACATAGATAAATATTTTTTATTATACATAGGAAACATCCAGAACGCCCTGAACAAATATCTGCAGATCGTACAAATATTTGTCCCGAGGCGGGAATCGAACCCGCAACCTCCTGTGTCGCAGGCGGACCTTCGCCCACCGCGCCACAAAGGTCTATAGGACTTGAGTCGTGGCGCGAACTCAGCGAAAATTGAATGTTGACAGCATCACAATTTGGATGGATAGCTGTGACAAACATCACCTCTTCATTATGAATGTAAGCGGGTTAACTACGAACCTTGTTTGTGTTGGAAAAACACCAGTGTTCTTCACACAAACAAGGTTCGTAGTTAACCCGCTCACATTCATAATGAATTCGTCAAACTAGTACGTAAGTTTCTATAGTAAAATCACCGCTTTACGCCAAAACTATTAAGCCGATCGGGCTGAAGTTGAAGTTAAAGTACAGATTATTGTAATCCTGGAATTAAACATTGTCTACTTTTTATCCCATAAATCAGCTCCCATGGGATAGAATTCATCTTTAAACGTTTCCATAGAAACAACGCATGCAAAGGCGCGGGCAGGAATTAGTTTCGAATATAATATTAGGTCCTTACATATGAAATTGGCGTTTTTCGTACTGGCCACTTTAATCACAAATTTCTCCTCTTTGGTAAGGAATTCCAAATTCAAATTTGTACAGCTATAGACTCATGTATTTGTGCTTCGATGATCGTCATTCATTTGTTTTTTTTCTTCTGTTTTTTTCTGTTTGCGTCACTCATTTTACAAAATGGAAAACTTAAAATATCGCATTATTTACGAGTACGAGTTCCGCCGTGGCACTAGTGCTGCGGAAACAACTCGAAGGGTGAATGATGTGTATGGCGGTCGTGTTGCAAAAGAAAACACAGTTCGTTTTTGGTTCCAACGTTTTCGTTCTGGAAATTTCGACCTGCAGAACAAGCCCCGTGGACGGCCTGAGACTCAAGTTGATAATGAAGAGTTGAAGGCTATTGTGGAAGCGGATCCATCGCAAACCACGTCCGAGTTAGCTGCAGGCTGCGATGTTAGTGATAAAACTGTTTTAATTCACTTGAAGCAAATTGGGAAGATTAAAAAGCTTGAAAGGTGGGTACCTCACGAATTGACTGAAGCAAACCGGCAAACGCGCGTCGACTGCTGCGTTACATTACTAAACCGGCACAATAATGAAGGTATTTTAAACCGAATCATTACCTGTGATGAAAAATGGGTTCTTTACGATAATCGGAAGCGCTCAGCGCAATGGTTGGATCCTGGCCAGCCAGCCAAATCCTGCCCCAAGCGAAAATTAACCCCAAAAAAGTTACTTGTAAGCGTTTGGTGGACTAGTGCCGGTATTGTTCATTACAGTTTTCTCAAATCTGGCCAGACTATTACGGCTGATGTCAGCAATTGCAAACCATGATGGAAAAGCTAGCGGCTAAACAACCTAGGCTGGTCAATCGCTCCACGCCACTGCTGCTTCACGACAACGCTAGACCACACACTGCGCAACAGACGGCTACTAAATTAGAAGAGCTTCAATTGGAAAGTCTAAGACATCCTCCGTACTCCCCGGACTTTGCTCCAACAGATTACCATTTTTTTCGAAATTTGGATAACTTCTTACAAGGGAAAAAATTCAACTCCGATGGGGCAGTCCAAATCGCTTTCAAAGATTTTATTGATTCCCGTCCGACTGGTTTTTTTAGTAAAGGGATCAATGAACTACCTATAAGATGGCAAAAGTGCATAGAAAATAATGGTTCGTACTTTGATTAATTAAATATATTATATTAAAAAATATTCGACTTTTTCTTCCTCCCATACAAAACGCCAATTTCATATGTAAGGACCTAATATTTTGAGCCTGCATAACATTTGAATCTCTGCTCTGTACCGATTTTCGACACAATACTTAATAATTGCATACTAGCAGCGCTTCGCGGTTTCACCTGCTTAGTCCCCGTTCCCGTGGGAATTCTAGGATAAAATGTAGAATATGTCACTCCCTGAAAAGATAGTTCTTTAAAGGCCCATACACCAGTGAAAGTGGCGCCCCCAACTATTTTATCTTATTATTACGTTAAACGCAGCAAGTTTTAAAAATCCATCGTTCAGTTTGTGGTATCTATTATAAATTATTTATTAATGCCTCTGTAATAGTTTCATTTTGTGAAGCTTAGGCAGAGATACGAAGTTGCGCTTTTTGGCCACCAAACTCCTAAACTATATCAGATAAAATTATGAGCATGAATATGTGAAAGTATCAACGCCGCCTATTTTATCTTATAATTACGTTAAACACAAGAAATTAAAAAATCCATCGTACAGTTTATTATTTAACTATTTTTAATAACTGTGTAATCGTTTTATTGTATATTTTCGAAAAAAGAGTTTGGTGGCCACAAAGGGCAACTTCGTATCTCTGCATAAGCTTTACAAAATAAAACGATTACAGAGGCATTCATAAATAGGGTTAGGTATAACAAACTAAAAATAAATAAACTGTACGATGGATTTTTGAAATTTCCTGTGATTAACGTGATAATAAAATAAAATAAGTGGCAGTACCACTTTAACTCGTGTATGCGCTTTAAGTACCTAAAACCCCTGTAGAACTTCAGCCCTCAGTTATGAAAACCATAACTTTCTACATCAATCTATAACTAACACCGGAGATACGCGCGACAATCATTAACCTTTGTCGTTTAAAAGCAATTCTAAAAGTCAAACCCCGCGGCTATTCGCGTAAGTCATCGGCAACGCTGTCGAAATCTCAAAGGGTTATTTGAAAAGTTTTCTAACAAAAAGTACGAGTGAAATAACCATTTCAAAATCTTTAGGACTATGTACAAAAAGTCGATTGTATATACTAATATTATAAGAAAGAAAGATTTGATTGTGTGTTTGTTTGTATTGAATAGAAAAGGAAGAATAAAAAAACTTGTGGCTTAGAATTTGCACCACCCCATCTCTTCCCGTGGTTGTCGTAAGGGGCGACTAAGTGATATACACCAGGGGGCGGGCAGCAGCGCCCTTTGAAGAACAATTCTACCACCGAACTGCAATCTCCAACCCGCATGTCCAGCTTGGGGATTATGGGCACTACCCCCATGAGAAAAACGCCAATAAGGCGCTTATCAGGGGGAGGCCTGCGTCCAGCAGTGGACCAATAGAGGCTGTTGAGGTTGAGGGTTCTAAGTGGGGACAATTAATCTTGTGAGACTTTTGAAGACATCGCACAACTGAAACTAAATGAATGCTTGTTAAAATAGAACAGTTGTTATGTACATTTCAGAGCTAAACCATATTTTGTAGTATTTGGCACTCTTGAATGCTATGCTCGTAAAGCTCTCGAATGGGTTTTGGGTGGAATTCTACAGAGCACATCCTTTTCTGATACTCCTCCGTCCTCACTATTCACTTGTTATAATAATTTGTTTGGAAAAACTAAAAACAGTCTTAAAATTCCTTAATTTTATCATATACTATCACCTCGGAATCATTCTCTATACGTTACAATTGGAAAAAAACTGTTCATAATTTACGGAGAAATCTACGATCACGTATTAAAAAAACACTTGCTGTTTTCGATGTCGAATAAAAATTACACTAATATTATAAATGCGATAGTTTGTATGGATGTATGGATGGATGTTTGTTACCTCTTCACGCCAAAACCAAAGAAACTACTGTTTTGCATACAGGTAATTCTTATCCTGGAATCAAACATACTTTTCATCCCAAAAAAAATCCCATGGGATAGAAATCACCTTAAAACGCGTGCGAGGCCGCGGGGCGCAGCTAGTATAAGATAACAATACTTTCTTGTCAGAACAATTCTAATGTGAACAATTCGTTTATTAAGCTGTTTCTCTAGATACCTACCTAAATATCTAGTTAAATAAGTAAATGGTACAGTCATAGTCGCTGAAAAGGATCTTAAAATGCAAGATGAGCATGATAGGTGCTCATGAGATGGATAACTTTCAGCATTATTTTGTTCACTGTACCTTAATGTTACAACTCGTCTGATTTTGTAGGTACATGATCCTTGACACTTTCACTTCACAGTAGTTGAAGTGAGACAGCGATAGGAATATTAATGAGCCAGCTACGGTACTCTCGCTTCAAGGAACAACAGCGTATGAGGTAGTAAAACCAAATACTTTTTCAATTACTACCTTAATGAGACAAGAAGAAAAAATTTTTTTTAGACAGATAACAGTTGTTTCTCATTCATGAATCTTGAGTAAATGGTAAATGAGGAGATTGGTTTTCTGGAACCTGGGTGTTGTTGAAATTCGAGCGGAAAATATAAGAGTTTTTTTTATGTTGGCGGCAGTACTTACACTGGGTAGTTAGGCGATGTCACAAGCACACACGACACACACTATTGACACAGGACAAATCACTATTATTCAATAATTACGTCCCGAACATAGCTCGCAGCATATTGTTACTGTCAGCTTTTCACAATGTCCTTTTAAACCCTGCCGCGGCCATGTTTTTTTCAATATTAAAATAGTAGAACCAAGTTCGATACCACTTTTTATTTTTTAACGTGTTTTTTGGTATTTTTCTTGTAATTGTGGTTTTGCCTGAGCTTCCAGAGCTAGGCGGCTGGGCGGCGGCGCGCGCATTGGCTCCTGCCTTCAGGGCGATGCGCGGAGTTCTGCGGCTGGCTTCAGGGCGGTAGGGTGACCTCATTTCTGGCGCACTGAATTATTTTCGAAATGGCAACTGAAGTTGGTTTTTTATTGTGTCTTGATGCACATTGTGGTTTATTAGGGCTGACATTGTTGTTACGTGAATTCGAGGAAGTTATGAGAGAACATTTGTTTTATGGAACTTTTAAGATGTCATCTCGCTATCTTGGAGCTTAATAATAATTTATGATTAAATTATGACTTATACTGGCTCCTCTGGTTTTCTTTTAGGACCTCAATAAATTATATTTTTTAAACACCTCTCATACGGCGTTGTCTGTTCAAAAAGAGAAGAGTCGTGGGAATTGAGGGCGCTCGTGTGCCAATTGTCATTTTTTGTTGCGTTGACAACACTGCTCTGTCATTATGGTACGACTAAAAATGTTAGTTTACCGTAACGCCACGACTTTTTCCTTTTTGAACTGACTCTAGTAACATCTACAGAATTAATATTGATTAAAACTTTTTAATAACTGAATCAATCAATCATATATTTTTTTTATTTATAGAGTCCTGAGTTATCATAAAGACTTCCTATTTCCTTTAAAAACGTGGATAAATCTACGAGAAGTAGCTTGTCATAACATCACATCACACTATCACACTATTATTATAAATGCGAAAGTTTGAATGTATGTTTATTACCTCTTCAGGCCAAAACTACTGAACGGATCGGGCTGAAATTATGCATTTCGATATAAATTACCTCAACCTTAATCCCAAACACCTATATTGGTCCACTGAGAGCGCGTTATTGGCGCATCTCATGGGGGGATAATGCCCATAATCTGGGCATGCGGGTTGGAGATAACAGTTCAGTGGTAGAATTGTTCTGCAGAGGGCGCTGCTACCCACCCTCCGGTGAATATCCCTTAGTCACCTCTTACGACACCAACGGGAAGAGATGGGGTGGTGCAAATTCTAAGCCAGCACCACACGCACACAGATATAAATTAGTTTGGTACTAACCAGTAGTCGTAGATTCGAATCGTGGGAGCCAAACAATAACGACAGCATTATAATATAACTTTATTGACATAACACATTATCATCTTACATAATGGTAATGGAGAACTATTTCTGCTTTCTTCTATGCAATCGTTTGAAGGTTATTAAAATCCCATGGCGGATAAAAAGTACCTAACGTTTGATTCCAGGTTTAGATCTACATTGCAAAATTTCAGCCCGATCAGTTTAGTCGTTAAGGCGTAAAAATATGTTTTCAATATTTTTAGATAATAATCTGAAGGTTAGATTGCTTTATAAAAAAAAATTACAAAAGTAGAGCTGGTTGAGAGTGGGGGTTAGTGACGTCACACCTTGCTAAAAAGTGTCGCAAAGACGTCACACGGAAGTTTAACTAGCTATAATCTCCTTATAATCTCCATATTTTTTGTGTATAACCAATACAAATTAAAATATACGTTTCAAATATCTTGTGATAATCTAAGTGAAGGACTAATAATATTTTTTGGGTTTTTTGGTCTTTCCTTTTTAGCTTCAAAACCTTTTAAACCTTGCTTGTTACGTGTTCAAATATTAACGCAGAGTTACAAAGTTTCGAGTCCCGCGGGTCTCGTAGCGGTGCTACGGTGCTACGGCGTAGAGCCTTCGTAGCACTGCTACGAAAGCTGGTTTGAGGAAAACGACTTCCTACTTTTACGTAATTAGAAGGCCGCCTAAGTCGGAAATTTTCGTTCGTAATATAATTTTCCTTATGTGAGGGTACAAACAACAAATAATTACATAATAGATGCAGGCGTTACTTTGCGACAATCCATTATATATTATATACCTAAGGATGAAAATATTTAGAAACAATTCCGAGTAAAAAAAGTTTTTCGCAGAATCGTTGCTATATATTTTAGTCCTTTTATTAACAAATAATTAGAAGTTGCTTTTTTCTTGCTTTGGTATTGATATGTTTCAATTGTAAATACTAGTTGTAATTTGTTTACATATATAATTTAATTGTAATTTTTTTGGTCAATATGTTTTTTCTTATTGCTTTTCTAATATGTAATATATAATAAGTAGTACATAGTTTTTAAACCACAGTCGCACATGATTAGTTTCACGACCCAATTTGTACCTTATTGTATGTAATTCGTGGAGTGGGGGACCTGGAGACTTGTAGTTACAGGTTTTTTCTTAAACCTATAGCAAGCTCCAGCCTCTCACAATACAGGTTCAATTAAGTTCTAATGTACTTAAGATAACAAAATTTTAAGAAAAAACCTATTGTGAAGAGGAAATAAACAGATATTATTATTATTATTATCAATAAGTGAACCTAGAAAATAACAAAAATACTATATTCATGTTTTTTCCATCTCAGAATTGATAAAAATATCGAAACGTGTACAGGTTTTGATGTTATAAATGATTTATGAAAAAAGCTTCCCTATTTCTATTTTACATGTAAGTTAAAATATTCTAGTTATTACACTATGATACTCAATACTAACAAATTTTTATAAGTACATATGAGGACCGTTCAGAGCTTTGAAAGCCTTTTGTTGTTATAAATAAATAGATATTATAAATACGAGGTGACGAGGGCTTCTAACTTACTTTTCTGACCCTTAATAAATTGTACCACCTAACTTTATACTAACGTTTTTCATGGAAGGGTATAAACTTACATTTATTTATCGTACTATCTTACAATGTTATGTCAACTGAACTGTTTTAAAGTTAAAAATGTATTTCAACGCGAGATTCTTTGCAAAAACTATAAAAACTCCGTTCTCGCCCCCGCTTTTGCTGTGCACCGTAAACGTACCCGCAGTCAGACATACACTCCGCCATTTTGTATATTAATGTATAATAATGTAGTTACACCTATGTGTAATGGTGCTAAGTGTCGCAACCTTCGTCAGGCCTGTTGATGGCAAATGTTTATCATCGCGCCTCCACGGCGACGTCGGTGGGCCATGCAAGTAGCGAGTAGATATACTAGATCTTAATAATTATCATGCACACAAATATTTCATAAGGCCTTTTGAGAGTGGAAAATAAATGGTTTTTTATTTAAAAAAAAAGATAGGGTCCAGGGAGCCTATTAATTCTCAAAAATAAACAACCGATTGTTGCGTTTCGTTTTTTCGTGCTACCAACGAGTCAGTTCACCGAATCAAAGTACCAGTATACTTTGATTCGGTGAACGGCCTCGTTGGTCTAGCGGTCAGCATGTTCAACTACTGATTATGAAGTCCTGGGTTCAAATCCCGGGTCGAGCCAATAGTTGTTATAGGGTTTTTTTTTGTTAGAAAAATTCACAGCAGCAGCCCGGAGTCAGGAAGTTGGCGGTTTTACACCCCCGTGCCTCGGAAAGCACGTTAAGCTGTTGGTCCTGCGCCTAACCCCTCCCCGGTCGTGTCGGTCTGCCGTCCCATCGGATTATGAGAGTGAGGGAATAGAGATTGCAGTTGTGTTTGCGCGCACACTTGTGCACTATAATATGTCCTGCGCACCTAACGTGTATTCGTTGGGGCTGGCCGCGATGGCCGAAATTTGGCTAGGAGGGCATTATTATTATTATTGATTCGGTGTACGAAACACTAAATTGCGTGGTGGAGAATTAAAATAGGTTTTATGGGCTCGTATCATTTTATGCGTTAGCAAGCAAGGTTTAATAAGATTCACGACAAATAAAATTCAAATACATAAAAAAAAACTTCGATATTACTTTTCCGATTAGACCCCCAGGTTTATTTCCGTCAAGATTTTGATTATTGTAGTTTACATTATGGGTAACTAGCTGCGCCCCGCGGCTTCACACGCGTTGTTCCTATGAAAACATTAAAAGGTGATTTTCATCCCACGGGAACAGATTTATGGGATAAAAAGCCTATGTTTTATTCCAGTATTAAAATTACCTGTATGCAAAATTTCAGCCAGATCTGTTCAGTAGTTTTGGCATGAAGAGGTAATAAACATCCATCCATACATCCATCCAAACTTTCGCCTTTATAATATTAGTGTGATTTGATTTCTTGTTTCTGTCATTTATACGGGTTCTATACGGGCCTATAAAGCTGATAATAAAGTAATTACCGAGGGCTTAGAGACTACAATTTTACCGATGGATCTCACACTAGGCCGAGCCTGTGTCGAGTATCGTTTATTGTAAATTTATTATAGTATCGACTGTAGGTTGGGCTATTTAACTTTTTTTGTATTCGAGTCCATCGTCATTTTACATTACAACGAGAGTGACGCAGTAAAACCCTAAGAAAATTTAAATTTATTTTCATAGCAGGCACTAAACTAGTTTAAAATTATTATTAAATAACTCGCGTTTTTAGCAGCATCAGTATTCGTAGCTCCACGTCCGCCCTGATAACGTCACTTACCTCACACGAAGAACTTTTGTTAGCGAGTGTACATTGACTGCCGGATGCCGCAACCAATGCTGTGCGCGACTGTACTAGTTATTCAGATTATTGTAGAAACATTATGGTATACATTATGTATTTCAACTGACCAACAAATAATCACACTTAAATTGGAAAAAAAAGTCCGTATGTTTGGATGTTTGTAACCTATTCGCACGTAAACTACTGAAGGAGTCGGGTAAAAATAAACAGTGTGTTCTTGGATAAAGTGCAGTACCAAAGGGGAGTGAAACTAGATTAAAAATTATCGACAAAAATATATAAACATAAAAATGTTTTTTTTGTATCGATGTGTTCAAATATTGATTACTAATGACTCTATTTACAATTCTAATTAAAACCTTATTTATGTCAAATAGGTAGTGACGATAAAATAAGATTTAACTAAAAAATGATTTTTCTAGTAAAATTGTAACCTGCATACCTATATCTATGTTGTTTTGTCTAAAGCTGGGTAAGGCACAGAGATAGCATGACTGGCAGATAGTAGTATCTTATCCTCAACGAAAACCAATCGAGATCTTGTCAAAAAACAATGTTCCCTCGTGGGTGAAATGATGCTCTTTTAAAATACTTGTTCTTTTCAGAAACTATTGGAGCTCGTGTCACTGACCCGTTCCTATCTGTTCGCAGAAATTTAATAAATCACTTTCTACTTTTTCTCGACACATCGCTAAGAGCTTTTCTTAAAAATTGGAGTGGTTTGATCTTTTGGACAGGGGGTTCCGGTGTTAAATGGGGTATTTATTTTCCTTGCTAACTTTTTAATTTGAATTTTCCGAGAAGAGGTTAAAGCTTTTTATTAACGAAGACGAAAATTAATAAAAAAAGGTTTGTGGGTCACAGATTTTTTGAAAAAAGTAAAAGAAAAGTCTAACCTTAAAAAACCAATTTTCTAGTTTCGGTTTTTGTCTAATTTCGGCAGCTCCAATGTTAATTAAATGTGCTTAGACTTTAAATGTGATGTCCTTCTGTTTATCGATTAAGGATTTTAAAATAATATTAAGAAAGTGATTGAGTAATTGAGTGACAAGTCCAGACCACCTCAAAACTAAAGATCGATACTTTGGATAAACATATTCAACTAATACTTTTTATGTCACTAAAACGAAATCGGGTGCCTCCACCACGGGGGCATCACAGACCGGGGGCCTAAGCCACGAACCCGATGGATCTACTGCAAGAAAAACTATATGTCTATAAATAAAAAGTAGGTACTGATTTACCGCCAAATATGCATTGCTGTGTGGTGCCGGCTTAGAATTTGCTCCGCCTCAACTCTTTCTGTGGGTGTTGTAAGGGGCGACTAAGATATATCCATCGGAGTAGGGCAGCAGCGCCCCCTCAGAACAATTCTACCACTGAACTACGATACCCAACCCGCATGCCCAGCGTGGGGATTATGAGCACTACCCCCATGATATAAAATACAATAAGCTGCGTCCAGCAGCGGACCAATAAAAGCTGTTGAGCTGTTGAGCTGAGATGACTTATACTAAATTGTAGCAAGAACAACTAGCGAAGAGCTGAAATAGTTTTGAAATGGTTATAAAGGTATGTTACGTATTTTGATTTGAGTTACAACACTTGAAGCGTTGTTCAGATCAATAAATATGTCAGAATAATTACAAATACTCCACCGTTTATATTTCTGGTTATGAAGAAACGCGTAGGCACATTTTTACACGTGTTCATCAAAGTATTTTTAATATTTGAATAATTGAGACGCCCTTAAACTTTGTTTGACAGATGTTCCGTCTCAACAAGTATTTTTCATTGTTTTATTAGGCGACATGTACAATCAAAAAGATTTATAGTTACATATCAACATACCTTGAAAATGTGGCGTTTATATCTTCATTCCATCATCACATCATCAAAAGTTCTCACAAAACTGATCATAAAACACTTGCACATTAAAATATTGAAAACCGAAAGATTTTATTATTTTTATAACTCGGTATAAATAATTCACGACTTTTCACAGCCAGAACTCGTTACTGACTGAAAACGAAAGCTGAAATAAGCCAAAACATTTGTTATGAATCACAAAGTTGGTAGATAATCCCGTAAACATATTCCAAGACTTACCTCTCAGAAATGCATCATCCTATCGTGATACATTCTTTTGGGCACTGTCACTCCACAGTTACACATAATTCAGATATTTGCGCGTGTTATTTTTATAATATTGATAAATAGAAGCGTTTGGTCGATCGGAAGTTTCGCTATAAATAATCGTGCGAGTGGACGACCGTTCGCCTGCACCACGCATGATCTAATGCCGGAATTTATCTAGAAATATCAACATTTTCATCGATGAAAATTTTGATATTTCTATAGAAATTAATCGATAAAAATATGGATATTTCTAGAAAAGCTCTGATACTCCGATCAATATTTTAATTACTTGTTAATGTGATCTCTTAAATAATAATCAAATTTCAATTATGTTATAATAATATCTATAACTACCTACTATTTTTATGACCTACTAGATGCGCCCGCGGCTTCGCACGCCTATTCCACGGGAACTGATTTATGGGATAAAAACCCCGTACGTTGTGTATCGGTGTATCATTCGCAAAGTTTTATTTGCGGCTAATAGAAAAAGACCCTAGAAACATTTTTATATGTCATTCATTATTATTTATTGTTGATGTAAAAGACTCAACGAATATCTATTAGCCATAATTGAGTTTGATTCAAAAAATATAATATAAGCCGACTTCAATTACTCGTATATGGTTTTAGCATGCATGAGGCATGCAGCTATTGTCAGAACTGGACCATACGGGAATTGTGATGGTACATGCCATCGGCAAGGTAGATAACCATGCAGCCCTTATATTTTTTTGTTGTTTATTTAATACGGAAATCCCGAACGTTAGGAAGTTGGTAATAAATAAATTTCTCCCACGTCAATAACAAATCCAAAAAAGTTACAAGAACAAAGCATTTTTAGCGGGACTTACATCTCGCAATGGGCATCAGTTCTATAGGACCTATTTTAAGACAAAAGACTCATACAGACCAGTGCAGCTGGGATCCATAAAAATAGCTTCATAGGATACTTAGCTATTGAGAAAGGAACTTTCTTTGTGACCATAAAATATCGAACAGATGCACCAAGCATTGTTTGCGTTATCGTGCTAAGTTCTGCGTATTGGACCGACACGTGTTTGGGTCTCAAAAGGACACCAACGCTGATGTGAAAGTTGGGTTATTATTGTACATTTAATTAAGTTTAATGAATGATAACTTTAGTGGAATGATATGATATAAGGCTTATAATATAAGGCATGCAACATTATTCATTCTCGTTGGAGACGTCACAGCGAAAATGAATAAACTAATCAAGATATCTCATCTGTATTCTAAAATTGACATGCCATACAATTGGCGATATTACAAGATAATTGTCACGAAAGGACAAAGATACTGGCTATCTTTGCGGTAGTAATTTATTACACTTATAACTAATGTTTCTTTTATTTTCATTATTTTAAGTGAAACGGGCTATGCTACGTGTAACGACATCTTGTGGCAGAACTCTGAATCTATGAGAGAGGGAGAGAGGTTGACGATCGAAGCGAGAAGGCACGAGGGGATAGCGTGCACCCTGGAGCTAGCGGGGGGCGGCGCCCGCGCAGGGTGGGACGCGCGAATTCCTGCGTAAATACCCTTGGAGAGGGGTAGCAGGGGATAGTCGGCACGATATTTTAGCGAGATACAAAGGTCACAATGGCTGAGCGTCATTGTTACCTTTTAGTTTGGTTAAAGAAGTACTTTTAAAATTAGAGTTAGAATCTGTGGTGAACGTGTGTTCCTGTTTCGAGTATAAAAGCTAAGTTTAATATATAATTGTTGTATCCATACGATTGATATTGGTGACTCTAATATATAGCATACTGAGAGCCTGAGAGGCCCATTTGGATAACATAATCAGAACTCACTGTTACTGAAATCAATCGTGTTATTTACTGTTTATTATTGTGCTCTCCACAGAGAAATCCCGCCCATTTTTGAGGCCATTTCCCCGTAAAACTCTACTGAGTTCATAGAGCGACTGTGTTTCGCAATTTACATAACTATTCTCTGATTGATTCTGGGTACAAGGTTAGTGTAAGCCTTCAGCTTTCAATAGCCTTGGAGGCGCTGTTAATGAGACAGAACGGGTCGCCTATTAACTTAAAACCTTGGTTTCGTGCTTACACAGCCACGTAACAAAGCTCTAAGTTACAGCACCAGGGTGGCGGAATCAATCAAAACCTATAATTGTTTAATAGTCTTATTGTAATGTTTCCTTGTGCATCTTAGGATTAAGTTCTGTATATTTACTGTATTTTTGTGTGTGTTATATGTATTAAACATTACTAAATTCCTGCCAATCAGCTTGTTTACATTTCATATTAATTTGCCCTACAAGTTAGAGATTTCGTAAAGCTTACGCTACTCAATTAAAGTCTAGGTTAATTTAAAGCCTTAATCGAAAGACAGATCACTATTAAGGAAAAATAAGCCTTCCTCACAGCCAAGTCACTCAGAGTTACAGAGATGGATTGATATTTGTTCGAATACTTACTTACTACGTCAATAAGAGCATTATCTATACTGAAATTGATTTGGTCTATTCTAGTAGAATGTAACACATGCGTAGCCCACATAGCGGTGCGTATGTAGCAGCAGGAGGCCTCCTCATAATAAAAAATATAAATCCACATACACATCATATTGATGTAAGGCTGCCCTCTGGTAAAGTCCATAAACCGAGAGACACAGGCATATCGAACGAATTAAGAACCAATCAAAAGGCCATTAATCTACCTGAGGCTCAGCTTAATTGACTGGGGCCTTCCTTTTACATGGGTAAGAACTGTGCCGCACAACTTAAAACACACTGCTCTATACGGTATCAATCCATAAACTGTACGTGTCTAAAAGTTCAATAAGGTCATTGATATAAGCTCTCAACAAATAGATGGGCTGTACATGCTATTAATAAATTTAATCTGGTGTTCCTACAAGCACATAGGCCCGGGTCCGTTACAGAATCATCAGCTTTAAAATAAAAAAAGAATCACCAAAATTGGATAACTCAGTCAAAAGTTATGAGGAGGAGGCATCCTTGAGAAATCCATAAAATTGAAGTCTGTTTCATAGTTATAAAACAGACCTAATTATTTTATTTTCAATTTTTTGGGGAAACTTACAGCTAGGTTACAAAAATTTAGTTGAAAATGTAGAACATGCCTGGATAGACCATGTTTGTTGACGGCTAATTACAGTTTCCGCGGATAGGTGTATCTAGGTGATAGGTGTATCATTAAAATATTCATCAACCGTGTAATATGCTTTTGTGATTAATACAAACTAAAATAGTTTTATAAGAAGTTACAATTTTGATTTTATCTTGACCGTTATCACTCGTTTAAAGTAATAATAACCTTGGTCAGTCAGAATGTAAAGTTTACGATGCATCGTGCTCTATTCCTGGCCATTTAGAGCGATGCCGTAATATAAAGCACTTCACATACAGTTTATAATGATGCCCTTACTGCTATAAAGTTCAACTACACATTTCATGATCGTGTTGGTGGGGCCTGAACTTTGAACAAGATAAAATTAACTATAATTGAAACTCAATTATAGTTTAAAAAAAACTATAAACCGACTTCAATTTTAGGGTTTTCTCATGGATGCCATTGTCAGAACTAGACTTAGTTTTAATGGGACCACGCGGTAAGCACCAGCTTTCAAATAAAAAGAGAATTATCAAAATCGGATCACCCATTCAAACGATCTGTGGCAACGAACATAAAAAAACAGTCGCATTGAGTGAGAATCTCGTCCTTTTTTGAAGTCAGAGAGTCAAAGTCAAATCGTTTATTTTTTTTGACTTACAAAACAAGCACTTAGTAATTTTATTTACTCAATAAACAGCTTGATAAATAGTTATTACCACCAAATGAGAAATAAGGTGCAATTGACTCTAATTCACTTAATTTATTTTTGTTCACCACGGAGAAGACGGTTCACCGTTTATTCAAATTTTAATTCACTTATTATTAATCACAATTATAAGATTTACAACAACTATTACCGTAAGCACTTGCTTTCACCATAAAAGTTTATTGAGCAATTTTTCTGAATTGCTGGTCAAACTCAAACTCAAACTCAAACTCAAAAATGCTTTATTTCCATAAATACAATAAATGTACACTTAGAAAAGGTCAAATCATAGTAAAAAATACACTGACACGGAAATAAAGTGGTATTTTTGATTTCGATCGCTTCGGTATGTAGACTAAAGTAAAGAAACGACGAAGAAACCTTTAGCCTGTTAGTTGTTATTTTTCGAGTTGGAGCAAAATCCGTCCCAAGCTTTTTTATCCTCTAGATAATCTGATATTTTATAGTAAGCCTTTTTGCATAATAAAGTTTTGACAATTTGTTTGAATTTATTTACTGATAATTTTTGCAGCTCAGTAGGGGTTTTGTTGTAGAAGCGTATACATTGCCCTTTAAAAGATACATTAATTTTATGCAGCCTAGTTGTGGGTACAGCGAGTTTATGTTTATTTCTAGTATTTACATTATGTATATCGCAATTTTTTGGGAAACTATTGATATTTTTATGAGTATACAACAAGTTTTCATAAATATATTGACTTGGTACTGTCATTATATTTATTTCTTTGAATTTATCACGTAGGGATTCTCTGGGACCCATTTTATAGATGGCACGAACAGCCCGCTTCTGCAGCACAAATATGGTGTTAATATCTGCAGCGTTCCCCCAAAGCAGTATACCATAAGACATAATACTATGGAAGTAGCTGAAATAAACTAGTCTAGATGTGTCCACGTCTGTGAGATCACGGATTTTTTTGACTGCATATGCTGCAGAACTAAGTCTATTCGATAGCTTATCTATGTGTGGGCCCCATTGAAGTTTATTATCTAAGGTGATTCCTAAGAATACGGTGATAGCTAAGTATCCTATGAAGCTATTTTTATGGATCCCAGCTGCACTGGTCTGTATGAGTCTTTTGTCTTAAAATAGGTCCTATAGAACTGATGCCCATTGCGAGATGTAAGTCCCGCTAAAAATGCTTTGTTCTTGTAACTTTTTTGGATTTGTTATTGACGTGGGAGAAATTTATTTATTACCAACTTCCTAACGTTCGGGATTTCCGTATTAAATAAACAACAAAAAAATATAAGGGCTGCATGGTTATCTACCTTGCCGATGGCATGTACCATCACATTCCACCCTCTGAAAATTAAACACGCAGAGTATTCGAGCGATGAATTTTTCATAAAACCATCTACGCATTATACACTAAAGCTTAACATATCAATCCAACGTTATTTTTTTCTCTTTTTCTTTTATTTTTTTTTTTTTTTTATTATCTTCTTTTGGTATTATGTACAAAACTTTCTTAAATTTATTACCTATGGTAGGACTATCTTAATTCTAACATCATATTGAAGGACAAAAATTCTCTATCTGACCACCCCCAAACCTTCGGTTTCCTTAAACTTTATTGAACTTATTAACAAAAAAAAACCCTTAATTTATCCGCCTTCCTCATTTCCTACTTAATTTTTACTCACTGTTTATGATTCTACCCCTAGGTTTAGAAAAGACCTTCCTGTTTATTATTTATTTGAATTTACGTAGTATCTTGACAAATGAATGGCATTGTAATTCCCTCTTATTTGACCATCTGTATTTATCAGTGTGTACACGTTCGCACACGGGATGGCTCCGATGATGAAAGGACCTTCAAATAATAGTGCGAATTTCTTAGTCACCTTTTGGGTTTTATCTGACTTCGATAACACTCTTAATTTGACTTTATCTCCAACATTAAACTGAACGAGCTTATGATTCTGATTATAAAGTCTTTCGCGCGTACTTGCGGCGTTTTTTATGTTTTCCCTAGCTCGCTCGCGCATAGCTTCAATACTACCTTGATCGATTGAGATAAATCTATTTATGTAAGTATCTGTAGTTAACATAGTAGACCTACCACTCAACAATTCAATGGGTGTATAACTCGTACTAGAATGTATCACATTATTATAACATTCCTCAATGTCTCTCAAAACATCAACCCAGCTTCTGTGCGATTTATTACAATATGTTCTAAAGAATCTCCCTAATTCTCGATTTACTCGCTCTGTAGAATTTGGACGTGGATTGCGTACCGATGTATGCGATAACGCAATCCCTAATTTCGATAATCCGTCTTCCCACACCCGAGAGATGAATTGAGCACCGTTGTCAGTAACAATGCGCTTTATTTTTACTTCTGAATCGAACCTACTCACACAGGTGACTACACTCCTTCCGGTGGCCCTTTGTAAAGCAAACAGTCTTATCAATTTGCTAAATGCATCTTGCATCACAAACACGTAACATTTACCAAATCTGCCGACAGGCAACGGCCCATACAAATCAGCAAAAACAATTTCTCCTACTTCCAAAGCTAATACAGGCTTAATCGGCCCTACGGTGGCCTGTAGCTCATGTTTAGTCTTCTGACATATGTCACAGACTCGAACCACCCTACCGATCTCACGTGACATACGTGTAAAATGAAATCTCTTTTTCATTAATGCGTACACTTTGTGTCTACCGAAATGCCCTATTTCTTCATGGACGTGCCTGATCAACTCGTCCTTCATCGTCTCAGGAATTACAATAACTTGGCCACCATCCTTTGGCCTCAGGTACAATAACACATCGTCCTCAATCTTATACGACTGCAAACCATTCGCTAATGGTGCACCTTCCGCACTTGCAGCAAGCAAGCTATCCCTTATCGTTCTCAAATTGGCGTCGGCCTTTTGTAATTTTGCTATTGATTCAAATTGCTCGTGTATGAGTTTAGAATTACTCGCTCTAAACATATTCAATTGTGGACAGGCTACACGTGCTCCACGGCCGATCTCTACATCAGGAATGTGCCTAGACAAAACGTCCGCTACACAATTATCCACCCCTTTTATGTGCTCTATCCGATAGTTAAAGCGTCCAATATAATGCACCCATCTTATCATCCGTGCTCCTAATAATTTCCATGAGTGCAAAAACGTTAGACTTTTGTGGTCAGTCCGAATGATTAATTTAGCTCCTCTTAAGTAAGTTTCAAATTTTGTCAAACTATAAATGATGGCAAAAAGTTCTTGCTCGGAAACTGTCCAACGCATTTCCGCCTCAGACAAACCTTTGCTACAAAATCCTACTATCATAGGGTCACCCCCCTCCGATAACTGAAATACACAACCAGCAATACCTATGGCGCTACTATCAGTCTGCAAGTAATATGTTTTATCTATATCTGGATGTATTAACATAACGGAATCTAAAAATAACCCTTTGACTCGGTCAAAGACTCTTTGAATCTCAGGTGTCCATTCATAAGGAATCCCCTTTTGCAACAATTGGCACAGTGGTTTTGTTTCTTCTCCATACTTGTAAACAAACTTCCTAAAATAATTTACTAGACCTAGGAAGCCTCGCAGTTGTTTTACATTTTTGGGTATTGGAAATTCCTTTATAGCCTTTGTTTTATCTGGGTCCATCTGTATACCATTAACCGATACTATATGGCCTAGTAGTTTAACTTCCGTTTGCAGAAAGTGACACTTTATCAAATTACACGTCATATGAGCCTCGCGCAATCTATCTAGTACTCTCTCTAGGTGATCTAAATGCATTTCCAAAGTGCCTGAGGTAAAAACCACTAAATCATCGAGGTAATTCACACAAAAATCTCGAACTTCCGGCCCTAATATGACGTCCATTGCTCTGCTAAAACTAGACACTGAAGTTTTTAGGCCTTGCGGGAGTACATTATATGTGTACGTTTTTCCCATAAAGGTGAATCCTGTAAACTTTGTCGAAGCGCTATCTAACGGGATATGGAAATAAGCGTCACTACAATCGAGTACGCTCATGAATTGAACATTATGAAACGACTGCAAAATCTCTGATGTCAAAGGAGGCGCTTCAGCATCGCCTAACATCCTTTTATTCAATTCCCGCGCATCTAACAATAAACGGACGCTCCCATCCTTCTTCATTACATATGTCATTGGACTGCAAAACGGTGTGGCCTCACGTTTTATAATACCTAATGTTTCTAGTTCTTTAATCTTATTACCTACCAGTTCCCTATGCTTAAACGGTATTGGATACGATCTTTTTATAAAAGGCGTTGGATCTGCCATTACAATTTTATGTGTGTATTTATCAGTCCTTCCCGGTTTATGGGAAAACACCGACCTATTCTTCTGTAAAACTACCGACAGCAAGACACTTTCTTTGTCTGTCTTATTAAGGCCTTGAATATATTGTTCGATAGACATCTGGCGAGTTTTATCATCAGTAACGACCGCGTTCCCTTCGTTACAGATCGCAGTTGGTTTCTCTAAAAGATTAAGCTTCCTCTGCCATTCATCGCACCTGTGACCCTCACCGATTTTAATTTGAGTTTTAACTCCTAAGTGCTCTACGGTGAGAATTTTATCTGGTCCACACGTTATGACTGCTTTCATTCGCTCTAACCAATCGTGTCCTAATATCATTGAATAAGGAAGATTTTTCAATACCATTACCGGTGTGTCTATTTCGACGGAACCCAGTTCGATGGTAACTACACTGAGTCTATTAATCTTTTCACTTTTAGAACCGAATGCGCCTTGAATTTGTATGGCTGGTGTTGGAACCTCAGGTAAATCGCCTATTTCTTTCTTAATTGAATCATAAAGTTCTGATGTAATTGCGGTAACCTGACTACCAGTATCTAATAAGCTTATGACTTTTAGCTTGTTCACTATTATTGTTATTTCGGGTAAACGGGACAGAGAATGCGACGTATTGTCCTCATTATCATAAAAGTTACAGTCATTAAAAATGGTATACAACCTTAGTTCGCGTTTATCACAAGTGGTACAAGGTCTGCCTGTCTCTCCACATAACAAAACCATGCCTTGATTTCCTCCTAAAAGGGTGTTTATGGTCGTCGCTATATTCATTTCATCAGAACCACCATTATAATTACCTACTGGGAATCTTGAACCGTTCTCAGTTTTACCTAAGCCTTTGCCAGGCTCCCAACCTGTCATGCACATATAGTTATAAGCGAACCTGCTATGCTCACCCTCCCTTCTCATATTATAAGACACTACGTTATCCTCACTATTTATGCCTCTTCTACCTACTGTCGAACCGTTGAGGCTACCTCGTTCGACAGAGACTCGTTTCCCCGGTTAGCTGATGTAGTTGGACGTGCGTTTGACTCGTTTAAGCCACCTGACGCTTCTGTTGCACGCTCCCATTTTATAGCAGGTAGGCCCCTGCCACGGTTATTCCTATTCCGGCCTCGGTATGTCCCGCGTCCTCGTTGTGACCTCTGACCTCGAACCTCCGCCGGCGCAGAATTCATCAAGTTCACTTGTCCAAAACTTCTACCCCCACGTTCGTTCCTACCCCTACGGTCATTTCCTCGGTTAGTGTAAACTGTTAGCTGATCTGCTACCCTAACAATCACATTTTGCTCAACATCTCTCAGAAACTCAGCCGCCGAATAAACTGTTACTGTTTCCTTCCTTGTGAACCAAAGCCTTTGTATTTCAGCAGGAAAATGTCTCATAACAGAGTTGACCATGTCAGCCTCGCTAAGAGGGATCGTTAGCGCACGAACAGCATCGACTTGTTCTGCAAAATGCTCTCCCATCGTTGTTGTTTGAAATTTGGGATCCCATGAAGAATTGATTAATTTATATTTAGCTCGCTCCTGCTGAGTATTGCCCCAAAATGTCTTTTGAAAATCCTTTTCAAAGTCAGCCATAGTTACCCAACTCTCACAAAACAACTCTAACATTTTTAATGCCGACCCCGATAAACACTCCGTTGCTATTTCCAGTGCGCGATTTTGACCGTTAATCGAGTTAATATATCTCTTTAGTTTTTTTAAAAATTTCATCGCTCGAATACTCTGCGTGTTTAATTTTCAGAGGGTGGAATGTGATGGTACATGCCATCGGCAAGGTAGATAACCATGCAGCCCTTATATTTTTTTGTTGTTTATTTAATACGGAAATCCCGAACGTTAGGAAGTTGGTAATAAATAAATTTCTCCCACGTCAATAACAAATCCAAAAAAGTTACAAGAACAAAGCATTTTTAGCGGGACTTACATCTCGCAATGGGCATCAGTTCTATAGGACCTATTTTAAGACAAAAGACTCATACAGACCAGTGCAGCTGGGATCCATAAAAATAGCTTCATAGGATACTTAGCTATTGAGAAAGGAACTTTCTTTGTGACCATAAAATATCGAACAGATGCACCAAGCATTGTTTGCGTTATCGTGCTAAGTTCTGCGTATTGGACCGACACGTGTTTGGGTCTCAAAAGGACACCAACGCTGATGTGAAAGTTGGGTTATTATTGTACATTTAATTAAGTTTAATGAATGATAACTTTAGTGGAATGATATGATATAAGGCTTATAATATAAGGCATGCAACATTATTCATTCTCGTTGGAGACGTCACAGCGAAAATGAATAAACTAATCAAGATATCTCATCTGTATTCTAAAATTGACATGCCATACAATTGGCGATATTACAAGATAATTGTCACGAAAGGACAAAGATACTGGCTATCTTTGCGGTAGTAATTTATTACACTTATAACTAATGTTTCTTTTATTTTCATTATTTTAAGTGAAACGGGCTATGCTACGTGTAACGACATCTTGTGGCAGAACTCTGAATCTATGAGAGAGGGAGAGAGGTTGACGATCGAAGCGAGAAGGCACGAGGGGATAGCGTGCACCCTGGAGCTAGCGGGGGGCGGCGCCCGCGCAGGGTGGGACGCGCGAATTCCTGCGTAAATACCCTTGGAGAGGGGTAGCAGGGGATAGTCGGCACGATATTTTAGCGAGATACAAAGGTCACAATGGCTGAGCGTCATTGTTACCTTTTAGTTTGGTTAAAGAAGTACTTTTAAAATTAGAGTTAGAATCTGTGGTGAACGTGTGTTCCTGTTTCGAGTATAAAAGCTAAGTTTAATATATAATTGTTGTATCCATACGATTGATATTGGTGACTCTAATATATAGCATACTGAGAGCCTGAGAGGCCCATTTGGATAACATAATCAGAACTCACTGTTACTGAAATCAATCGTGTTATTTACTGTTTATTATTGTGCTCTCCACAGAGAAATCCCGCCCATTTTTGAGGCCATTTCCCCGTAAAACTCTACTGAGTTCATAGAGCGACTGTGTTTCGCAATTTACATAACTATTCTCTGATTGATTCTGGGTACAAGGTTAGTGTAAGCCTTCAGCTTTCAATAGCCTTGGAGGCGCTGTTAATGAGACAGAACGGGTCGCCTATTAACTTAAAACCTTGGTTTCGTGCTTACACAGCCACGTAACAAAGCTCTAAGTTACAGCACCAGGGTGGCGGAATCAATCAAAACCTATAATTGTTTAATAGTCTTATTGTAATGTTTCCTTGTGCATCTTAGGATTAAGTTCTGTATATTTACTGTATTTTTGTGTGTGTTATATGTATTAAACATTACTAAATTCCTGCCAATCAGCTTGTTTACATTTCATATTAATTTGCCCTACAAGTTAGAGATTTCGTAAAGCTTACGCTACTCAATTAAAGTCTAGGTTAATTTAAAGCCTTAATCGAAAGACAGATCACTATTAAGGAAAAATAAGCCTTCCTCACAGCCAAGTCACTCAGAGTTACAGAGATGGATTGATATTTGTTCGAATACTTACTTACTACGTCAATAAGAGCATTATCTATACTGAAATTGATTTGGTCTATTCTAGTAGAATGTAACACATGCGTAGCCCACATAGCGGTGCGTATGTAGCAGCAGGAGGCCTCCTCATAATAAAAAATATAAATCCACATACACATCATATTGATGTAAGGCTGCCCTCTGGTAAAGTCCATAAACCGAGAGACACAGGCATATCGAACGAATTAAGAACCAATCAAAAGGCCATTAATCTACCTGAGGCTCAGCTTAATTGACTGGGGCCTTCCTTTTACATGGGTAAGAACTGTGCCGCACAACTTAAAACACACTGCTCTATACGGTATCAATCCATAAACTGTACGTGTCTAAAAGTTCAATAAGGTCATTGATATAAGCTCTCAACAAATAGATGGGCTGTACATGCTATTAATAAATTTAATCTGGTGTTCCTACAAGCACATAGGCCCGGGTCCGTTACAGAATCATCAGCTTTAAAATAAAAAAAGAATCACCAAAATTGGATAACTCAGTCAAAAGTTATGAGGAGGAGGCATCCTTGAGAAATCCATAAAATTGAAGTCTGTTTCATAGTTATAAAACAGACCTAATTATTTTATTTTCAATTTTTTGGGGAAACTTACAGCTAGGTTACAAAAATTTAGTTGAAAATGTAGAACATGCCTGGATAGACCATGTTTGTTGACGGCTAATTACAGTTTCCGCGGATAGGTGTATCTAGGTGATAGGTGTATCATTAAAATATTCATCAACCGTGTAATATGCTTTTGTGATTAATACAAACTAAAATAGTTTTATAAGAAGTTACAATTTTGATTTTATCTTGACCGTTATCACTCGTTTAAAGTAATAATAACCTTGGTCAGTCAGAATGTAAAGTTTACGATGCATCGTGCTCTATTCCTGGCCATTTAGAGCGATGCCGTAATATAAAGCACTTCACATACAGTTTATAATGATGCCCTTACTGCTATAAAGTTCAACTACACATTTCATGATCGTGTTGGTGGGGCCTGAACTTTGAACAAGATAAAATTAACTATAATTGAAACTCAATTATAGTTTAAAAAAAACTATAAACCGACTTCAATTTTAGGGTTTTCTCATGGATGCCATTGTCAGAACTAGACTTAGTTTTAATGGGACCACGCGGTAAGCACCAGCTTTCAAATAAAAAGAGAATTATCAAAATCGGATCACCCATTCAAACGATCTGTGGCAACGAACATAAAAAAACAGTCGCATTGAGTGAGAATCTCGTCCTTTTTTGAAGTCAGAGAGTCAAAGTCAAATCGTTTATTTTTTTTGACTTACAAAACAAGCACTTAGTAATTTTATTTACTCAATAAACAGCTTGATAAATAGTTATTACCACCAAATGAGAAATAAGGTGCAATTGACTCTAATTCACTTAATTTATTTTTGTTCACCACGGAGAAGACGGTTCACCGTTTATTCAAATTTTAATTCACTTATTATTAATCACAATTATAAGATTTACAACAACTATTACCGTAAGCACTTGCTTTCACCATAAAAGTTTATTGAGCAATTTTTCTGAATTGCTGGTCAAACTCAAACTCAAACTCAAACTCAAAAATGCTTTATTTCCATAAATACAATAAATGTACACTTAGAAAAGGTCAAATCATAGTAAAAAATACACTGACACGGAAATAAAGTGGTATTTTTGATTTCGATCGCTTCGGTATGTAGACTAAAGTAAAGAAACGACGAAGAAACCTTTAGCCTGTTAGTTGTTATTTTTCGAGTTGGAGCAAAATCCGTCCCAAGCTTTTTTATCCTCTAGATAATCTGATATTTTATAGTAAGCCTTTTTGCATAATAAAGTTTTGACAATTTGTTTGAATTTATTTACTGATAATTTTTGCAGCTCAGTAGGGGTTTTGTTGTAGAAGCGTATACATTGCCCTTTAAAAGATACATTAATTTTATGCAGCCTAGTTGTGGGTACAGCGAGTTTATGTTTATTTCTAGTATTTACATTATGTATATCGCAATTTTTTGGGAAACTATTGATATTTTTATGAGTATACAACAAGTTTTCATAAATATATTGACTTGGTACTGTCATTATATTTATTTCTTTGAATTTATCACGTAGGGATTCTCTGGGACCCATTTTATAGATGGCACGAACAGCCCGCTTCTGCAGCACAAATATGGTGTTAATATCTGCAGCGTTCCCCCAAAGCAGTATACCATAAGACATAATACTATGGAAGTAGCTGAAATAAACTAGTCTAGATGTGTCCACGTCTGTGAGATCACGGATTTTTTTGACTGCATATGCTGCAGAACTAAGTCTATTCGATAGCTTATCTATGTGTGGGCCCCATTGAAGTTTATTATCTAAGGTGATTCCTAAGAATACGGTACTTTCTATAATTTCTAACGTTTCTCCATTTACGTTTACATCAGCCTTAACTTGTTTTACATTAGGTAGAGTAAATCTAATACATTTCGTTTTGGTTCCGTTAAGCAAAAGATTGTTGACACTAAACCAATGAACTACCTTTGAGATTGCATTGTTTACATCGTCGAAATTAGTGTTTTGTCGTTTCATTTTAAAAATTAATGAAGTATCATCAGCAAACAATACAATCTCGTGATTATTCTTGACAAGATGAGGCAAGTCGTTAATATAAACTCAAAATAGGAAAGGACCGAGGATAGATCCCTGCGGTACACCCATTGTAACTACAGACCCCGTAGACCGTTTCCCATTTATGTCAACTCTTTGTATCCTATCACTCAAATAAGATGTGAGAAGATCCAAGGAGGTGTTCCTTATTCCATAGTGATGTAGTTTCCTGATTAATGTTTCATGGTGTACGCAATCGAATGCTTTAGACAAGTCGCAAAAAATGCCTAAGGCATCTTGCGACTTCTCCCAAGCATCAAAAATATGCGATACTAACTCTATACCGGCATCAGTAGTTGACCTGCCGCGAGTAAACCCGAATTGCTTACTATGAAGTAGGTCATTGCAATTGAAATAACTGAGCAATTGATGTAAAATAAGTTTTTCAAAAACTTTGCTGAATGTTGGCAGTACTGATATTGGTCTAAAGTTAGTGGGGTCAGACCTACTACCTGATTTAAACAGTGGGATTATTTTGCTACATTTCATTAGATCAGGAAATACACCACAATCAATAGACTCATTAAATATAAAAGCTAGATCTGGTGCAATGGTATCAATCAAAGGTTTAATAATTCTAACGGAAATGCCCCAGAGATCTGCAGTTTTCTTTATATTTAAAAGTTTAAAGACTTTTATAATATCTTTTTCATTAACGTGGTTGAAATTAAATTTATTTTCGCATTTAGGTACATTTTCTATCAGTAAAGACTCGGCAATTGCTTGAGAAGAATTTAGGGACTTTGTGGTAGAGATTAGAATGTCAGTAAAAAAGTTTTCAAAAGCTTGGGCTACTTCAATGTCATTTTTGATTGTGCAACTGTTAATCTTTAAATTGTAATCATTATCGTAGGTACTGACCTTTCCAGTCTCACTATTTATTATTTTCCATGTTGATTTTAAAGTTCAGAGGAGGGGCCATTTTGTTTTTATATGGTATATAAAGGGGATAGGTATATGTATGGTAGGTACCTATGATTTACCTTGAGTTAACAGTAAAAATTTCATTACTCATACTCGGAAAGTAGGTCGGAAGTTGCCTGGGAAGCGGGATGAAAATAATACTTTTCGTCCCTAGGGACGAAAAATACAATGATAAGTAGTGACAGCTGTCACCTCATTTTTCTATGGAACCATGCATTCGAGCTTTCTATACAGCCAACTTCAACTTCTTGTGATATAGCTTCTGCGTCTGGTTTGACGCATTTCATACAGTCACTCAATTACAGCGTGATGTAAAATTGAAATAACTTAGAAGTAAAACTCGTACTATAATTTACTTTCAACAATTTCTTCAAAATATTATATAATAGTTTATAAATAGTAGAATAGTTCTTGGTATTCTACCATGTCTATTGTACCATGGTAGAACAGCGAAAGCTTTTACCATAGACTCTAATTAAATATCTAGCCAAACCCGTCTCGAGTCTGAATAAGTTACTTTCATCCCTTGGGTAACAATGTACTATTAAAAAGTTTGCTGCAATAGAATCAGCAAACCTCCATGCAGGCCCCTGACTGGCCAATTAAAACTTCTCTCCGATTTCAAACCCATTCTATCTGACATCCACCCAAAAGAAGTTTTCTCAACTTTCAGATCCGACAACAGAAATGTGAAATTCTCAAATTTACTAAATTCCAGTTTGTATAAAAATAAAAATATCTTCTCTCAGGTATGTCTCGCACGTAGTCTGTATTGTGTAATGTTGGAGTCGTTGAACTTGAAATGTATTTAGATGACAGGCGGAAGAATTTGACCCAAACCATTACAGAGCCGCATAATGCCGTAGATTTCCATTCCCAAAGTTTCAATTTAGGAACAATCTGCCAGCTCTCCATGACGACGCGTGCAAACGCCAAACCCTACCCAGTTTGAGGTAGGCATGGTTTCAGGTGGCGAGACATGGTCCATGACATGTCGTAGACATGGGCGTGCTGAGTCGAGCTCTGCTTCTTGTCTCAACTCTCTTCTTGCTGCTGAACTTTGTCCGAGGCTGCACTCGGAAAGTCTACATCGCCTGCCGCTCACCCGCGCCCTGTGATAACCTCAAGCCCAAGTGAAGTTTTAGGTAAACAGACTCTTCTTGTAGGTATATCCATATTTTTGTAAGCATTTTGAGATTGTAGGTACAAAAACCAGTTTGATTTTGATACATACAACTTATTACTTATTGATCAAACCTCCTTAGTTTACTTTATTTTATTGTATACAACCTTCGGCTGCATAGCCTGTACCTTACCGTGTTCAGCAGATTGTTCCATCCAACGTTGCTTGTTTGATGCATTAATTTGCTAGCCTTGTCTTCCATCATACAAAAAAAAAACGAAATAGCAACAGCTCATGGAGAACCATAAACAGATCAGGTATGCGACCTTGCCGCCCGGCGGCAGGCAGCGCTCAACGGAGTTTTAGTACTTGCCGCCTGACGGCAGACAACGCTTGAGAGGATAATGACGTGTAACGGCTAATTACATCCAGTCGCAAACAACTGCCCTCAGGGCAACACGTCACGGCGCACACTCGACCATTAACTTACTTTAAGCTTACGAACGATTAAACCGTGAAACTTAAACTCTCTTAACTTACAACTCTACCAACAACTTGTAGGATTGTGGGATGCAGACTACGCACACCCTCGTTGTGCTCTTCAGCCTGATACTCTCCTATTGTTACAGAAAACAAGCATGGCACTATTTGATTTGAGCAAGCTTTACATCCTCCTGTTTACCATAATCTCTCTGATCCTCACCGGCTGCTCCGGTTGCAAGAAAAGCATTCCTTGTTCAGGGAAAGGAGGGAAGGGCGCTCCCTGCCACCGTGGACCTTACAAGTATTAGGCAAGCATACTGTTTACCACTTCTCTGATCGTGCCCCTTCAGGAAGCACTTATCAGCATCGAGTTGGATGGACGAGGATTGCGTGGAGCGACTCAACGGATTGAATGTGGACGAGCTTTATACGGATTTGCCCGCATTGAAAACAGTCATCCGGTTCGCCAAATATTAACATATTTTTGAATTTATATTTTCCTACATTTAATACACTATGTACCATGTAAAAAAATAGACGTAAAACAGTCTTTATTTTTCAATTTCTTGCAGATTCCTGAAGCGTGAAAGTATTGGTTTGGGTCAAATTCCACCTAGTTTTATTTGTAGGTTTGTTGCGTAGATCTTAGTTAGTTTTAGTATTCGGTGGAAGGACTCAAATCGATTCATTTTCGTTGCAGGAATGTGCAAGACTAAAATGACTGGCATGGCAAACGCGCTCAAACCGACGACGGTTTGTTAGCATCGTTTCTGTACTTGGTAAGTCATCTTTTTTAACCGACTTAAAAAACAGAAGGTTCTCAATTCGACTGTATTTTTTTTCATGTTTGAGATCAGAATTTTTGACTGGGTGATCCGATTTCTTTATTTCTTTTTTTAATTGAAAGCTGGTGCTTCCCGTGTGGTCCCATCTTGATTTGGTTTGTTTTTGACACCGGCATCTATGAGAAACCATATAAATAAACTCAATTTTGCTTTAAGTAGAATATTTTATCCTTAATTCCGGAGAGAGCCTACCTTTATGAGTGCATTTTCGGTGGGAGGGCAGAGCAGAAGCGGAATCCAAAGTGTATTTTTACAAAGGAAATGTTTGTTTCATGAATAGTAATAAAAACGCTCCTTATGCCTTTCGGTTGTCAAAGCTTTTCATCACCTATATAATTATGTTGCTTTTATGCCAAGAACGCCGCGCATTATTCTCTCGTTTTTGCCGCGTGTTGCTACCGTGAACTCGCCGCGCTCTGTTTGGACACCTTCGCATTTCTTGCGGATGCAGTTTTACTGGTTAAATGAACTCTCGCATTTCTTGCAGATGCAGCTATGTTTCTATCGTTGGACCGAGTATTCTTTGTAATTTGCCTCCTGACCATTTGGTTTCTGGAGGTCTCTGGCTGCACCAAGAAGATTGTCTGTGACCCTGTTTCTGTACCTTGCAAGCAAAGCGGCGCCCCAAGTAGCCCAGGACAGTAGTGATTTAGGTATGTAGCGGTAAAAAAAACAATAAAAACGACCTAGGTAAATACATCGACATAGGCCTCCCATTGTAATGAATGCCATACCGCCCAGTCGTCAGCTCGACGCATCCAGCATCTGCCTGCAGTCTTTGGCAGATCGTCATCACATCTAGGTGGAGGGCGTACTACACTATGTTTAACGAGTCACGATCTCCACTCAAAAACTCATTTACCCCAGCAGCGGTTGTCGGTTCTTCGCGAGATGCCACTTCAGCTTGCCAACTCTTTGAGCCAAGTTGATTTTCTTCGTTGATTCGTTTCGTATCGAAAAAACATTTAAGCAGAACGCATAGGGCGTTCTGCTTAAATGTTTAACAGAACGTCCTAAAAGCACAGCGGTATATTAGTATAACGTCCTATTTGCAACATGACCTAGTAGCAAATGGGACTAATATCAAAATAACACCTTAGCTGAACGGTACAATTAGTAATACAATTGAATACGAATTAAATAAACACAAAACTCATGAACTTAAATCTTTATTCTTCCATTTTTCTATAATATACAAATATCATCATCACCATCATCATCATCATCATCAGTCTATGACCACTGCTGGTGCAGACCGCTGCTCCATCGCAATTTTCACTAAATATTTTCATCCTCAAACAGTGTTTAATTTTGTAACTTGACCTTTTATAAGTGTACATTTACACGTTTGTATTTATGGGCATAAAGAATTTCTGATTTAGATTTTTTTTGCGCAGAAAGGCAATGGACCTAGCAACGTCTCAGGAGCTAGTAGTTTTGCTGGTGACACTGCTGCTGTCGTACCTGGAGTCCTGCTGGGCTTGCTACAAGACCTCGTATGTCACGTGCACGGATGACAACCAGTTCTGCAACTCGGACCAGTTCAGGGCGGGAGCTAAAAAATAATAGGTCAGTATTCAGTATTTTCAGCTATGTGGTGCTGACTAGCTGTGTGCTTAGAATTGTACCACTCCAACTCTTCCCGTGAGTTAGGAGGCGACTGAGGGATATCCACAGAGGGGCGGGCAGCAGTGCCCCCTACAGAACAATTATAAACTGCGATCCCAACCACCATGCCCAGCGTGGGGATGATGGGCATTACCCTCTATGAGATAAATGCTAGTGCAGTATAGCAGTGGACCAATAAAGGCTGTCAAGGTTGAGGTTGGCACCCTATGTTTGTTTGTATGTAGCCGATTTTTATGTTCCCGCGTAGCGTTGGAACTACTCGTTCGATTTTGACAAATGAGGTATCGATTGATTCGTCTCAATACCCCAGTGGTTGTAGAGTATATGACGTCAGACGATATTGCGGGTCTACCGAGATTGCGGGGTTTAGGTGAAGGTCGAAAATTTCATTGTTAAATAATAAGTATACGTACAATGGGTGAACGCCATAGTCGGGTTTTAGTTTATTTTATCTTGTTGTTAGACGTGTGAAAATTCCTGCAAGGTCTAAAGTAAATAAAGTACTTTGATCACAAAACCATCTTAACTACCTACATACCAAATTATTTGCTGTCCGAAATAAAATAATTTCATTTATTTTAATAACAATCAGAAGGAACCAAAATAGTTTAAATAATGATGATTAATAGGTAACGATATAATTTACAGATTTCTGTATAACAGCGTTTATTATATTCAGATACCTTCTTTCAAAATAAAATAAAATAAAATTAATTCGACTCCACTTAGCTCTTGTTCCGTATGCACAAAACTTATCAGGCTCTGCGCAAACTGTCTGCGTCGAAGCAAGTCGTAGACAATTTTGAGTTTTATCTTTGTAAAGTTCTAGGTATCTACGGGGGAGGCCGCGAAACACCTGATCGAAGCCCGCTTGCGACTTTTACATGCCATAATCAAATCATATACAGCGTTACTACAAAAGCCAACGTAAAAATTGGTCTGACGAAACGTTTGGCTAAACAGTGTCTAAACTCAACAGTTAGCCGTGGCTTTAAGGCCGCCGCGTGCGACGCGTCAAATCAAACATCGCGTGTAAAATCGCTTCTCCGTAAACCCACTCTACCAACGCCATATGTTTGAATTGAGTGCGGGCCGCGCCTTTTTTGTAGTTACACTGTTAATCATTTTTATTTAAATATATTTTATATATTGCATTTTATGTATATTATTTCTTCTTTAGAATACCGCAATGCCATTTGTGAACTCGTTCTTACTGGTGTTTCTTCACATCGCCGTGTCCCTGCTGGAATACTCACAGGCCTGCAAGAGGAAGAGTCAGGGTCTGGGTCAGGTCAGGAAGTCACACCACAGGGCACCTCGCATCGGGAGACTCCCCAGCGTTGACAGGGTTAAGGTCGTTGTCAAGCAATATTAGAATTATAACGGTAAGTACAACATGAATACAAAAATTCTATAATCTTTATCAGGAACAGAACAAAAACTAATGATGTAGAGTAACATTGTGGGCTGACTACCGCAAAAGTTGAAAACTGTGTAGCTCAGCGCCGATTAGACTTGTAAATCGAATATTTTTCTAAATTATTACATAGGTACATATATTTTAGTTACTATAGTTTACACATTGGGTCAAATAATATCCTCAAAAAAATTGACTTCGACGGCACGTCCTTGGAATTCAAATATTTTCGTTGGTAAAGTGTGTTTACGGAGAAGCTATTTTACACGCGTTTGTTCGATTTGACGCGTCGCCTGCGATGCGACGCACGTCCCGCCTATTCATAAACATCAACGTTTGTGATATGTTGAGTTTACTTGCGATGACGGGGCCGCTGCACGCGTCGCTGCTCTGTAAAAAGAGCAAAACGCCCAAAGCGCCGCTGCACGCTCCAAGTCTCTCCGTAAACATGGCCTAAAGTTACCTACATTTAGGTCGTTTGACTAGAGGTGTTTGTTGCTTTTGCTTAATTCTAATAGTGGGTGTACACATGATACATGATATGGTGGGTACACACGTACGTACTTGCTCGATAAACTTGCTCGATCTCGACCAAGTACGAACGTGTGTACAATGCAAGTCTCAAGACAAATGCTCGAAGCCAACAAAAATGTTCGATTCGAACAAGATTCAAACGATTGCTCGAAGAGTTTCAACGCACATTAAACATGTTCTTCGAGCTAGCTTTTGCGTGTAGACGTAAGGCCGAGCATGTCTGTAGATAGCCATGCTCGGATGAAACATGCTCATCGCGCAGTACGCTCGAAGAAAATGTTTAATGTGCGTTGAAACTCTTCGAGTTTCTAACTCTTTTATCAAATTACCATGACTGTGACCTTCTTTTCATTGCAACATCAACACCCTAAACCAACAACGACGACAGCACCTTCTTCGCGTAGTTTTTCCCCGGCAGTAAATGTAGCAGGCGAACCCCAAACTTGCCCACTAACTAAACTCAACAACGAATCGTCCATTGCTCAAAGAGTTTCAACGCACACTCAACATGTTCTTTCGTGTAAAGCTGAGCAAGATTTTAACGTGGAGACGCAGGGTTGAGCATGTTCGTAAATAGCCAAGCTCGGATGTTACAAGTTCATCGCGCGTGTACGTAAGGTTTTAGTTATCTCTAATCTTTTATTCTCTCCAGAATATAAACTCCAATGATGAGGGTAGAACAAGTGTTCTTCCTGTTATGCCTAGCTGCCGTCTGGATCATCCAGGTCTCTGGCTGCGGGCCCAAGAAAGTCGTCTGCACCAAGCAGACGATGCCGTGTCGGAAATGACCGTGTAGTTGCCACATCGGTGCGTATTGATTAAATATTTTAATCTCATCACATCACACAAACATACTTTATTTTGCATTTGTAATATTAGTATGGAAATTTCTTTTTAGTTTAGTAGGTATGAAAGTTATTTACAAAAGTATCAATCAAGGGGTTAAGTCATTGTTAATTTAGTTAGTAAAGTAGTTAGGTACATTAACAACATTAATCAATTGTGTCCAGCTCAGTAGCAGACTAACTAGGAAGAAAATGTATAATGTACTTACCTATTTTTCATATGTAAAATAAATATTAATAAAAAAAGACACTCAAATAATAGAAATAAGTTAAACTATACTCAATTGAAGCATCCGATGTTTCTAAAAACTGCATCAGTAACAACCCCTGTGTACGTTCTGCAAATATTTGTGCAAGATGGTCTGAATGTTTTCTATGTATAGTAATATTAACGTATGACAGTCAATAAATATTGTTCATCATTCTCCTAGTTATTTTGTTATTTTTCAATTTTGTTCCTAGAATCCTTTGGAAGCCTTCTCAATGTACCGCCTTCTGCTGTTCCTGCTAACCCAGCTGCTGTCTATGGCCATCGGCTGCAAGAGATTCAAGAAGCACGAAACTAAACATATGTACCCGTGCCAGTATAATGGACCCATCTTTGAAGTCGTTTACCTATCCTAAACAAGTTAGTAATTTTTTTTTTTTATTTAGTTTATTAGGTACACAAAACATCACAAGTATATATAATAATAGAATAGCACAAAATAATTAATGAAATATGATCTGGCTTGAAACATAACTTATGTGCACTCAACAAATAATAGTGATATGTTGAGTAGCAGTTATACATCATAAAATTTTAAAGCAATTATACAATATAAAATTTAAAGAAGTTATACTTAATTCCATTTTAAACAGTCTATACTTTAATTCAACTCTTCGAAGAACCGATATAAAAAATAACAAATATAAAATACTAAGATACATACTTATAATATAACAAAAGATTAAACAACAACATGTTGTTGTTTAATTAGTAATTTCTACTAATCAATGATTACTGTGGCGCAAATAAATTGCTGATATTAATAGTATAAATTTAGTTTAGTGCTCTACGTGCACTAAACTTAGTATTTAACCGCCTTTTTCGACACGGATGCGGATTCGATTCCCGCCTCGTGTGAACGATCTGCAGATATTTGTTCAGGGCGTTCTGGATGTTTTCTATGTATGATAAAAAATATCTAACTGTGTAGTGTATTGTATTAAGTAAATCAGTAATCTTGTACCCATAACATAAGCTCTGCTTAGCTTGGGGCTAGATAATAATGTGTGAATTGTCCATGTCCAACATTATTTATTAATTAATTAATCCCATTTAGGACTTCTCCTTTTTATTGTTTTTATTAATGATTTAATTACGCGCTTATCCTCGAATTGCCTTTTGTATGCGGATGATTTGAAAATTTACAATGTTATTTCCAAGCCATCTGATTGCATTATTTTGCAGAATGATTTGAACACTGTGTCTACATGGTGCGAGTCGAACAAGATGTATTTGAATATAGATGAAATGTTTCACTATCTCATTCACGAATAAGCATAACAAGATCATTAATACCTATACAATAGACGGCCATGCTCTCGATCGTTCTGACACTGTTAAGGATCTTGGTATACTATTTGATAGTCAAATCTCTTTTAGAGCTCACTATCAACAGATCACATCTAAGGCTAATCAAGTTCTTGGTTTTGTCTTGAGGTCTACAAAGGGTTTTAAAAAGCCCTGTAGCCTCTTGTACCTCTTTTTTGCTCTGGTCAGAAGTGGTCTGGAGTATGGCAGTCCAGCATGAGAGAGTATGGTATGGTAGCTCGCATGTCCAGCATAGGGTATATGACATTATCGTATTGCTTATATGAACACAAGCTCTGATTATCTTTGGCCTAGATGATGCAGCGTGAGTTCTCCAACATTCGTTTTTATATAGTAAATACTATAAAAGTGAAGTCTGATAACCCCAAAACCCTCAGCCGCGGATGATCCACTAACCTCGCCGCACCTCAACAGCCTATATTGGTTCACTGTTGGTCGCAGATCACGCAGACCTCCCCCTGATAAGCACCTGATTGGCTGTTATCGCATGGGTTAATGCCCATAATCCCCTAGTTGGGAATTGTTCTGAAGGAGGTGCTGCTGCCCCTAGTAGTTATCTCCTAGTCGCCTCTTACGACACCAGCGGGGAGAGTTGGCAAATATAGTTGCACTGTATATTCAAACATGTTTTCAGAAAAAGAACATCATACTCCGTGGATGATCTATTCCCGCTGTCGCACGAAAATCGCTATGAACAGTGCCCTTGTGATATTACTGACCCAGGGTATCCTGTTCGCCGCAGGCTGCTGCTGTAGGAAAGAACCTTCGGTGCATAACTTTATGGAATACATACCTTATGATGAATCTACAAGGTGAATAACTTTAAATAATTTGTAGGTTGGGTACTTACAATACAACGGAGTACCATTTCTCATCAAGTCTTTAATCAAGTTTTTGTTTATTATAGCATACACTATGAGTAATTTCTATGAAATCAAATGATATCGAAAAAATAGTACGTGTGGTGTAGTGGTTATCACATCCCCGTACTGAGAAGAGGCCGCGGGTTCGAGTACCATCGAAGTAGATATATTTTGGAATATTATTTGATTTCTTAGAAGTCTTCACAGCTGGACATAGGTCCCCGCTATAGAGCTCATAGCGCCCTGTCTTCAGCTTGACGCATCCAGCATATGCTTGCAGTCCCTCGCAGGACGTCATCACGTGCACTACGTTTTCCGAGTCGCGAGCTCCACTCGCGGGCACGTTCACTGTAACGGTTGTTGGTTCTTCCTGCTTCTCTGTCAGATGTCTCGTTACGAATCCTATTCGTCAGAGAAGCTGAACATATCTCTAGTGCTGGAAATAAGCCCCAAAGATACCATAATGACACCATAACGACGCTTCATGTAGGTATCTGGATTCTGGATACACGCGGTTTTCTGCGTCCTGCACCGTCTACTTAGGATCATTTCATGAATATGTAGTGTACCTAGGATACCTACGTCACGGCGGTCGGCATACAAGAAGGCGACAACCGCAGCACCAATCACGAGGCTTGATGCGCGGGCGCCGTCCTTCCATGGCCGGTTCTCGAGACGGCGCTAGTCGCCTTCTCGTATGCCGGCCGCCCCGTGACGTAGGTATCCTAGGTACACTACAAATATATTGTCCTCCAGCAGTCGACTAATAGAGGCTGATGATGATGATGATTGTTTTAGAAACATTACCTCATGATGGACAAACGGAATGTGAGTATACAGCGCGGACCGCTAGGAATGCATGCAGGCCGGACACTACCTATTATTTCGTAAGTTTTCTTTTATAATAATTTATATACTAAAGAGAATAAGGCAGCATGTTAAGTAAATTAATTTTGATAAACCTTACTCTACATCTTATGACCCCTAACTCCACATCTTATGACTCCTAACTCTACAACTTATCATAGTATGTAACAATCATAGATGATTTGTGATATTGGACGACCTCTGTGGCGAGGCAAGCGCATGTCCATCTGCGATGCTGTAGGTTGCGGGTTAGATTCCCGCCTTGGGAGAAATGTCAGTACCTACCTACGCTTTGCAGATATTCGTTCTGGGTGTTCTGGATATTCTATGTTTAATTAAGATTTTAAAGATTTATTATATCTATTTGAGTGGAGACTGCGACTCGGCAAACGTAGTGTGGGACGCCCTCCGGCCAGGTGGGATGAAGATCTGCGAAAGACTGCAGGCAGATGCTGGATGCGTCAAGCTGAAGACAGGGCGCTATGGCGCTCATTGGGGGAGGCTTATGTCCAGCAGTGGACTAATATAGGCTGATGATGATGATATCTATTTTAGTTGTCGTATCTACCTATTAGTTAAATAAAAATAATATAAAAAATAAAAATCTCTATTGACTAATCAAATAATATAAGTTAATTAAAAGTAATACAAATAAATTTAATGGAATTAACATAAACATGCAACAATTGTGCTTTGCTCTGTTTAAAGTTTTCTTTAGAAGAGTTCAAGGAGAGATGCAAAGATGTTCTGTGTGCAATCATATTTTGTTTCCTTATCTCAGAGTTTAAATAGAATAAAATAACATTTATTTCCACAAACAGGACTAAGTACATAGTAAACATAATAAACAAAGAACAAGGATGCTATATTCAACTTAATATACCTAATGGGCGTCGTATCTAGTTTGACCCCACGACCCTGTGCCGAATTAGGTATTGGCTAAACGTGTACTGAGCGACTGCTGCGTTACGGATAAAAATCATAATCATAAATCATTTATTCAGAAACAACCATACTACAATTGTGTTTGAACAGTAGGTACATCAAAATATCATGCAATGTGAAGAGAATAATGTCAAATTCCTAGATGGATGGATGGATGCCATAAGCTTTTACTAAAATAATAAATAGTTAAATATAGGTCGAAAAATCTCGCAAATTACTTTGTTTATGGTATATGAAAATGTGTAAAAAACAGCATAACTACCTTGTATTTATATATACATTTTTGTTTTAGAAATAATAGAATTAGTCTCCATCAGTGGAACAGTTGAATTCAGATACCAGTATAGTACAGAAATTTAGTGCTCCAAGAGAACTAACAATGACCTAAGAAGAGGTTTTCATTGGTGATGATCGGTTTAGTCATGGTGGTATTAATGCGCTTGACCTCGTGGGCCATCAGTTGCAAGAAAAGGGCTCAACCCCTGAGAAACTACGAAAGTGAACTTGGAAATTATCGTTAGGTAAGTACCAGACATAGCTCGAAGAATTAGCAAGCTGAAGTAGCAGTGGGCCAGCCCTATCTCGAAAAGAACCGACAACGTGGTAAACGTATTCTTGAGTAGAGACCGCAATCGGCAAACGTTGTGTAGGACGGTCTCTTCCCAATTTAGATAACCTGCGAAAGACTGCAGGCAGATGGTCTTCTTCAAGGGGATGATTATAATAGTTGATAATGATAAGTTATTTATTATTATGGAGAAGTTATTTACAATGGAATATTTACCTTAATTTGAGTTTTGAGCTTACTAATATTTCGGCACAGTTTCATGCCAAGATCACGGAATAACTATTGTGTAGTATTAATAACCATGATAATTTAAAAGTAGTAAATAACTCATCGAAGGAATATACGAAAAAAGATTGAAGTTTCTTAATAGTCTTGCAAAACCAGCTCTTATATCGCATCAGAAACTTCGGTTTTGTACAAGGATTTATTTACTGTAACTCAGGAGTTTTGAATACTGGTAGATGTTGGATACGGCAACTTTAAGATAAGATGGGAGTAGATTAGGAATCATTGATGATGATGATTCTTCTACTTAGTATTATTTGTCGTTTCAGGAAAAACGTTGTCCGTGCTTGAGACGCGCTGGTGAATCGCCGTCAAGGTAATAAATGCGTTGCAAGTTAATGTACTTTAGTTCTACTACAGTTCTTGCCTCGTAGAAACGTTTGCCTCGCAAAAGCGTTTGATTCGCCAAAGCGTTTGCCTCGCCTCGATTATGGCGATAGTTGCCCGTGAAGTAGCATTCATAATCGCGATACATGCCATTTAGTTCACGCTTTTATGTTCTTTATTTTATGTGTAGCTAGCTGTAAATTATCCTGATAATCAAAATAATTTTGTTATCAGTCGATTATTTGTAAAATTGGATTTTTTTAAAGAAAATAAGGAGAGCTGCTTATAAATATATAAATAACTCAAGATCTTAACACCCCATCTGTTTAACCCACGATATACTGAAACCGTGGCCGATATTATATGAACCCCTGTTAAAACAAATTTCGATACATTATCGTTGTCCCCGAAGGCCGTGTCAGCGGCCGGACCTTCGACATGGAAGAGCTTTATTGACGACTGATGTGGCACGATGGGCGAAGGTCCGCCTGTGATGCAAGAGGTTGTGGATGGGACTACACATACACCGCGGAGCATCATCACAACACGCATTACAACCCGCACGCCTTCACCTCCGGCCCGGCAATTGTTTCTGTGTGTAGCGGGTTTTATGCAATTTGTCAAAAAATGTATCTGTTGTACCGTTTTCTTCTGGTCCCTTTTGGTGCAGATGCTTGGTGTCCTCCTGGTCCTATTAATGCAGCTGCTTTATATGGTCGTCGCCTGCCAGAAGAAACCTGCGTCCAACAACCAAACCGCGGCCGCCGCCGCTAAGGTTCCATGCGCTCAAAATGCATCAGAAAATTCTTGTTGTGTGAGTAAATTTTGGAAACAGAACACTTGATTTATTCATGACGGCTTTTCTCGTGGAAACGTATAAAGATGATTAGCATCCCACTAGAACTAATTTATGTGATAGAAAGTAGCCTATGTTTGATATCAGGATAAGACGAGGTGACAGACATCCATCCATACAAACATCCAAAGTTGCGCATTTATACTATTAATAATGTGATGTAAATTCGGAAAATTAAAATCCTTCGCTGCTGTGGCGCATCAGTTCATCAATTTTTTTTATGTATATGGATATTATGTATTAAAAAAGCACGTACCTATTATGAGTGTGCGTTGTGCGAAGTACCAGCAGACAATGGAGGAAAAGACTTTGATGTGACTTTGAAAATGTTTTTCATACGACTATTGTGTCCGGCACCGCATACCGTACTGTAGCACGTTGTTACCAAGAGACTAATGCTTTATCTTTCTACTTAATGGTGTCGATTCTGTGTTTTAGGATTCCTAACCTAAATTTTAAGATTTCAAAATTTTCTATGCTAAGTAGGCCTAAAAATTATTGTATTCTCTATAAAGGTCCTAAAAATACCTATATTAGAACGTTTTTCAAAATCGCAAAACCTCTCTGAGTTGAGTGGTTGGAATTTTGCTGCGAGCAAAATATGTTTTTTTTCTAAAATCTTATTTTAAAATACTTCTTTACATGGGTCAAACAGTTCATCCATTATTTGAGAAATCGTTTAGAAATTTAAATCGATACTAGTTTAAAATCGATAAATTTTAATCATGACCTAATTAGATGCCTGCTAAAATTAGGTAGACGTTTCTAACCATATCTAAAATGTAATGCAAAGAATAGGGTTAAAGCTACTTATAACTAAGTTAAGCTGTTTTAGATCTATCAATCTAATTTTAGAGCTGTCATTCTAATTTTAAACCCGTTTGTTTAATTTTTCAAGGAAAATGGTTTTAGCCATTTTAACTAAATTGAGTTGTTTAAGGTCCGTCAGCTTCATGTTAGAGCTGTCATCCTAATTTTAAACGTTTCAGTCAAATTTTTCAACCATAGAATCGTTTTTATCGATTTGAAATTCCGAAATCCTAATTTTAGCTAATCCTAAAACAACAGAATCGACACCATTATGAAAATATTTATAATTTTTCCATCATTTACTTATATAGAATAGAAGGAGAACCCCGCTACCCAGCAAGTGTAATAGCCCTCGGCGACTAGACTGAAGGTGCTGAATCGCGACGTAGAGGTAAATACCACCTGATCTTAAAGACTGACAGAGAATTGAGGGTAGTTGTGGATACTGCCATCAATTCTCGGCCATCGCCCCGTGACCACAATCGCCGTAACGCGGTAGAAACGTAGGGAAAATAAAACGTTTGCTGTAAATACCCGATAAATAATCATGATTGACACACATGGAGTTTATTTATCTTTTCCTTGTTTGTAAAGTGTTTTTGTGGCTTTGTCAGGCATTATTCTTGAAAATGTTTGGATTGTCAATTGCAAATAATTGCTTTCATTTCAATAGGAAACCTGCCTGATACCTTCTGCCATGCTTTGCTACGTTAAGCCTCGGGTGTACTTCGTGCTCTAGGTCTTTTTCGTGCCATGAGCCTTTTTGATCTCTTCTCTGCAATTTCGTATTTGTGAGGGTCTCTGCTATTTTGAATAATGTAAATGTATAATGATTAGTATTCATGCAAACCCTTATCCTATGCAAGCTACGAAGAAATTACTTTTTCGCAGTATGCAAGTGACTTATGAGTAGGTTTTGCACGACAACGAAAACGAAACTTCGATTTTCCTTAGCCACCCAGGGCTCTGGTAGGTAGGTAGGTCATTAAAATAATAAAATTTAAGCATATAACTACTCCATGTTTTTTCAGAAGTGAAATCTGTCCTGTTGCTAAAGATGTACGGACTACTCCTGGTTCTGCTGTTCCAGCTGGCGTGGGCCCTAGCTTGCAAGAAGTCGTCGACCGTACCGTCTCCTTGCGTAAGTCAAATCTGTTTGTCTTAATAAGGCCAGGAAGCTCTCCCAAATCTCAGCGGCCGGCCCGTGCGGATTTGTTGTTGTTTCACGTCGAATGGCACCGTGTTGGCCATTCGGCGGCACTCGCTTTATTTCGGAATTTCGCCCCCTGCGTCACATCGCCCCCCGCGTTTGAGCGAGTTGCAGAAACTAGAAAGAATTTCACCATTTTTGATATTTTTTCGTACTTTTCGATTCATTTTGAATAAACAACTGATTTTGGAAATATTTTTGCTTATTTCTAATGTTGAATATATTTAGGATGTTTGTAACGCGACAGATCTTCGAATAAAGATGTCTATCATGCATAAAAAATAGCTTGAAAATTACTCATTTGGTGGTCAAAATATGGCAAATTAGTTTCGCTCTCATTTAAAGATCCTTATGTTTTTTGAAAAACTAAAACTATACAAACGTAGTTATTTGTCATCAGATTATGTATAGAAAATTTCAATACGATCAGGGACGCAGTGTCCAAATGAAGCGGAAAGTACGTTCGTATAGGAGCTATGGTACTCGTATCCGCACCGTTCTTAAATTGCAAAAAGGTGAAGGGAAGCTAAGCAGTAAGACAACAATTAAATCACACATACACAGCCTTATGTGAATGCCTTATATCTTATATGAAAAAAAAAACTATTTCCATAAATTCTATAAAAGGTCACATTATAAACTGACACACAAATAAAGATATTTTTGATTTCTGTCACTTCCGTATGTAAAGTAAAAAATCGACGAAGAAACATTTAGCCTGTTCAGAATCAGAAATATATTTATTGTTAGGTTACCTGTTGTACAAAAATCTCTTGGGTATAAAATAGTGTACAGTTTCAACCTTTCAACAGCTTTATCTCTAATAGACATACAATAAATTTTAAAATAAAATAAAATTCGACTCCAGTAATCTCTTGTCCCGTATGCACAAAAATTAACAGGCTCTGCGCAGACTGTCGAATTTATTCCGCTTTCCGAAAGCTACTACAGACTCTATAGTAGATCTAGACATTCGTCGCACTATACGAGATCAAGTATTTTTATATAAAATAATAAACAATGAAATTGACTCCGAGTTGTTACTTGAAAATATATGTATATTTACATTGCCCACGGGCTTCAGCTAGGAAAAAGAAAACTTTTTGGACTCCAACCTCTAGAACGAATTATAGGCAGAACATATTTCTGAATAGAGGTTGCAATAATTTTAATAATTTTTTTAACGAAATTGATATTTTCTACTCAACCGCCGTCTCGTTCCGTAGAAGCATTGGAGGCATCGCTGCCGCCAATGCCAAACTTACTTAGTTTATATTATTTCATTTTGCCTTTAGTCCTCTGTTTGTTTGAATAATCTTTTATCTTTGTTAATTTTGATACTTATTTAAATTAATTATTTTGTACTCCCTTTATCTAGCTCGAGGTACTCGTTAGTAAACTAAGGCTATGATAGTTAGGTAATTTCCACTGGATAATGTTTGTTTGCTATGTCTGTTCACTAGTTTTTTATGTGTAAATTTGTTTATAGTGGAGACTTCACTGGTCTAAGGAAATTCTTATTCTATCTCTTTATTTATCTATGTACTGGTTGTCTTCCAAATAAATAAAAATAAAAATAAATAAATAAGACTGTTTACGTCTAAAGCCGAAAGTGCGGACGATGGACAGACTATGATGTCAATGTGTGAGTGTGTTCGTGTATGTACAAAGGGTGGACAGACTATCGGGTGCTTCATTTTATTTCTTACTGAGACTCCGTCCGTGAATTTTGCTAGGTCCATGGTTGGAAATATAGCCCCTGGCTAATGGACTATTTGTAGATACCTGCATTATGTTCATGATGTACCATTGTAAATTTATTGCTATTGAGAAAGCGGGGCAACCTCCATACCACGTTGAGTATCCGATACCGAGTTAATCATCGTCCTCGGGGTCCGATCAAAACCAGATTTTCAGCTCTGTGTGCAACAGAGTCCGTGGGAACGCTTCACAGCTTCTTTTCGACGCGCAATGACTTACTGTACGCGCACAGGTTCGCGCCGCACGTGCACGTGCCGAAGTCTAATTCATGCATTTTCTAATCTTTATAGTCACAGATGAATGGAAGTAGGTAGTAGGTATGCAAATGCAACCCACCACCGCATCAAATCCTCTAGTAGGTTAGGTACCTATACGGAATCCGGCGGATGCGGCGCGAAACATCTTTATTTCTAATTTAAATCTCGTTGAGAAATATTGTTAGTGATTTTTTTGTTGCCTACCAACGTAACGTATAGGTGAGTCGACAAATTTCTAAAAACTCATCTCTATAAACTTGCGTAAATTTAATAAGCAGGGGCCTATTTTTTAGTAGGGTATAAGTCATTTTTAATAATATTGACAGCTTACTAGTAGGTTATCGATTCAATTAATTATCAATTTTATTATCGGCCTATGATTTTCATACTTTTTTAAATTGAATAAACTACACCAGGGTCGCTATACTGTTTTTTCTTTCAGCGTCGCCCGTGTCAACCGCCACCGCCGCCATGCTGCCGCCGACGTTGTTGAAATGAACCTATGCCGAGGTACTATTAAATTGATTCTTAAAGATTTCATTCAGAGATTTGACAGTTTGTTTTGACATTACCAGGTTGCCTCGTGGACATAGCGGGAAGATGCGTTTGCCTCGCGGTAGGGTATATGCATCGATTTTTTTTATTGTTTTAATCGATTCTTTAGGTCATTATTTAACCGAGGAATGATAAGACGCTCACTGAATTTCGCATTAACAATGTAAAAAAAACAAATCAAAACTACAATCATTTTCGGGTGATAAAAACGCTGCCATATTGGCGCCATGTTTATGTGACGTCGACGTACACACTTGATTAAAACCTTTGGTGACGACCTCGGTAGTGATCATCTCAGGAAAGAGGTTTTCCGAAAAAACTGAAAATAATCGACAATACGAAATGTCAAGTGGGCAGAATAGTGTCAAATCATGGTGCAGCAAGCAGAATAAAAAAAGAAAAAATGTGCACAGTGATGTCACGTCCGCTTTAGTCAATGGCGTAGCGTTTTGAAATTTTGCGATTGAGATTTAAAATATCAATTTTTCAATGGTTAAATTCTACAATAAAAACATCTCAAAATGCAAAAATAAATATGTAAGGTCAACCAGTCTAAATGCGTCTATGGGGAAAATGCGTCTTTTTGAATTTATTCGAAAACTGTTCAACATACGTTGACTTCTGCCATCTAGTTACATTTGTTTCAACTAAATTCTGAACATGTAGTTCGTGCGCATGGCGTTGCAGTTCACATATTCGAGTTTTTTTGCCATTTTGAAAATTGCACGTGGCTGAACAACTTGTGACTGCGGGAGGTGAGTTACTAAATCCATGTTGATCATTAGTTTTCTGCAATTAACTGATTTTATTCAATACTAATTGTAAGGAATAGCCTATGGGCTACCTACACAGAATGTTAATTTTAGTGAAATAGCTTTATTTAAAGAAATAATAATGTCTCAATTTATAAGGTTAGGATTAATTTCTTGGGGTAAATGCGTCTGCTGGTTTGGGGCAATTGCGACTATGGGACGCATTTGCCCCCAAAACATATATCATCAACCTTTTTATGTCGGCACATTTTAATACGAAAATCAAATGCTCATATCAATGTATCAGATAAATCCGTAATTTAATTTAATAATGCTGGACAATCCACACCGCATCATCTAGCCCTAATCTTAGTAGAGCTTGTGTTATGGGTCAGTCATCTAGACTAATATACTTAATACAATTCATTATATAGATAGATATATACAGGGAATCGTTGTGCCTGAAAGTAACTGTGACTGAAAGTTAAAAAGTTAATATGATTAAGCTAAGTACTAGTAGTTTAACTAAGCTATAAAGATTTGTTTTATAAAAGCCATATTTTTATGTGAGTACTTTAGGATTTAACTGTCTCATGTAGATCGTTTTTCTACTTATAAATTGATCTCGTTATTTTGAAACTCACTGGCTCATGGCTCATTTAATTTTAATAAAGATTTATATTACTTTCCAGATTTTTTTTCACAACTATCACCACTAATAACTATATACATAACTATATAACTATAACAGGTACAATACCTGTTTACTAGTACAGTATAGGAAGTAAGCGCGAGCCACCCAAGTTAAATGTTGACAGCATCTGCATTTGATAAGGGGCTAATGCGTCTATCAAAATATAGGCGCATATGCCCCATTTTTACTAAATTGTCTCTAAATGCGTCAATTATTCTTTTTGATTAGTTTAACTATCATACTATTGCAAAGAAATTTGAACCAAAAAGTAATACCTAGTTATTATCACGAAAAGCTTACCAATCAAGTTTTTATTCAATAAAGACGCATTTACCCCAAGCGGGGCAAATGCATCTAAAATTCCAATTTAAAATAAATACCCAATTTGAAACATCTGTAAAGCTCCGGCGAAGATATCAATGCTTGAACTTTGTGCAGAAATAGCCATAATATTGGACTACAGTTTCAAAAAGTGGATAATGCCATACATTTGATCACAATGAGGCGATAACTTGAAGTGATCGAGAAATATGACGCATTTGCCCCGGTTGACCTTAGATATGTTTCTATATCAATAGAGAATACGTATATATTTTTTTAGCCATTTTGAAATCACATGCATATACCCTATTGTTTGCCTCGTGAGTAGCGAATAGCCGCGTACCCACCTAGCGCACAGGCTCGCGCGGCAGCCTCGGTGTCCGGATCGCGAGCGATGGCTCCCGCGGCAGCCTCAGTAGTTTTGTTCAATTTACACGAGGCCGCCTCGCGAGGCAGGCTGAGCCATCATAATTCCGCGAGTATTCGTAATGGACAGTCGTGTATTTTCAGCTGCAGCTATTTTCCTAGCTGCTTACTGTTTAAAGAAACGAAAACAGTCACGTATCAAGAAAAAACCTAGACGCTTCTGGATTAGAAAAAGGGTCCCAAAGCGCATTGTACGTGCTGTACAGTTGTATTAAGCGAATGGACTCCTCCTGACTGCCCATGATATCAAAATTACAGAAGACAAACACGGCAAGAGACAAAACTTGAAGTAGCTTCGCGCGCGAGCCAAAACATAACCGTCCCCACCTAACGCACAGCGCTCACTGAGGCACCTTTGAGCGCGTCAAGTTTACCGACAACAGATGGCTCGGGGCCGAGCCGTGCTCGGTCGAGCAAACGCGCGCCCGAGGCAGGCCAAGGCACGTCCACACCAGCCGAGGCATTTGGCTCGCGAGGCTGCCGCGCGAGCCTGTGTGCTAGGTGGGTACGCGGCTATTGCCTCGTGTGACCGAGTCTGCCTCTCGCTGTAGGATGCATTATTTACCCCCGTATACTCAAACTAAGCTGTCCAATTTTGACTGAATTTCATGGAAAACTGCCAATAAATTGCTACCGGACATGTGCTTAAATCTGAATTGCGTTGAGTATAAGTATTCGTGGGTATAAGCCTAAGTGGGTATCCATAGTTGCCCTCGAAGCTGCATCTTTAGGTCGACACAACTCGGCTCAGGGATTGCACATTGTGTGTGATTGAACATTTGAGACATTATAGAATTCTTCGAATATCCCAATAATTTACGACCCAAGGACTTGTGAAATATTTTGAACAAGCATCGATGTATAAAAATATGGGACTGGCTTCCCAAAAGTGGCAGGCTGGAATTAGGCCCAACATGCCTGAGGACTCATAAATTCTTAATAGTCTATCTAGGCTAGATTATCAGAAGATACTGGACATGTATTTTTTCTTTTATCAATCAAACAAAAAATGACAAAAATAAAGCGCCTCTAAATTTGAAAGTGACTAGTTGTAGTAGTAATTTGAGAGTGTAAGGTAGTTGAAGTCTCGCAATGGAATGGCTGCCCGGTCCGTTGTCCTGGCTTTTTATGGGAACCCGACTGAGCCGCTCGAAGCTTCGCATCGGGTCTCCTCGCTTCGGCATGGCCCGTAAGCAATCGTCGTCGGTTCGGCTCGGGTTGCTTAGAGTTGGTTTTTTCCCACGCAAACAAACGTCGGTTTTGCTCTACGGCTCATTAAATCATCTTTTTAATTTTACTGAACCGTGACGTCACGCGGATCTTTAACTGGCTACATCTTCATCATTTTTTGATTAATCGACAAAAGAAAAAATATCTGTCCAATATCTTCTGATAATGTAACTGACGAAGTGATTAAAATTTTTGAGTCGTCAGACCTAGTCATAGGCCCGTATTATGGAACCTTGCTCAATCATCGGTCTATGCTTGAGTGACACTTATGCCATAGAAAAGCGTTACTCAACAAGCATAACTCATGACTGAGCAGGCTTTTGTAATATGGGCCATAGACTTCTATACCAGTTTCTGATATATATATTATATCTATGGAATTATGTTTTTTTGTTTACAGCACGTACCTAGTGTACCTACAATAGTTAGTAGGTACAATACGACTATCGTATCGATAGTTGGAAAAATAAAAGAGACAAAATGATGACGGGCCTAGGATACGAGCTAGTGCTAATGCTCCTGGCTCTGCTCTCGTCCTGGGTCGAAGCCTGCAGTAAGCGCCGCCGTCGCACGCCTAAGTACTGCCTGCCGTGCACCTATAAGGGACCTATTGTTAAAGTCATTTACCCCAAACAAGTGAGTTTCATTTGTCACCCAGCACCCTATTAAGATATCCGTGTGTTATTATAATACAATTTAGGTATGAATGTGACCATATAATACAATATAAATAGATACATACATGGGTTCTTATGTTAGTCAAAAACGATACCTATATCAAATCTTGGATGGGAGAGGGGGTTCAGGGGGGGCTGGGGGCTTTGGGAGTAAATTCACGGCTCGCTTCGCTCGCCGTGCTGTGCCCTGTAGTCGCATTGCGGTTCGCTTCGCTCATTTGGCTCATTACAACAAAGGCGAGCGAAATCTGTTTTACCACACTGGTTTTACCTACTTTACCAGCTTTAAAGCAACTCCTTTTTAAGGCGCTTTTATTTTAAACCTATGGTGCTCTTTAGGGGAAGCCTATGTCCAGCAGTGGACTAATATGGGCTGATGATGATGATGATGATGAATTTTAAAGAAAGTTGAATAGAATAGAATAGAAAGAATAGAATAGTATATTATTTTATTTGTAACTTAATCAACACAAAAACATATATGGCTTAAAATAAAAGACAAAGCATCTGTTGATTAGAGTCACAAAACGGTCTCTGTCTCAGCATGAGCTGGTTGCACAGATTACCCCCAATTGGGGGTAATCTGTGGCTGGTTGCAAATGTATTGAGTTTTCTTTGGAAATGTATAAGGTTGGGTCGCCTAAGATCGGACGCATTCTGAAATGGCGGATCTATAGTAGTGTTAAAATATTGCCTAATTTGGGAGTTATTCCATGCATCCGATCTTATGTCACATCCGATATTAGGCGACCCAACTATAATTTCTTGTAGGTAGGTACCTACCTACTTAGTTTTAAAAGTAGGCAGCTTAAGGTAGGTAGGTACACATTTTTTGGCTAAGCTGTGGTGGTGTAGGTATATTATTCCCAGCAACGTGGCCCGACTGGCGTCCTCCCCTTTTCCTCTCATACCTACATGCCCGGCGAGCCCAGTAGCTACCTATGTCACCTGGGCTTGGTTCCTATTGTAGTATTCTTGGTTGACTTTGGTATGTCCTGCCTTAGGATGCGACCTACCTCCCTGGCATTTTTATCATAAGGACAGATGAGAACGACAGATAGACAACTTTTTACTCAGGTAGGTAAATGAAACTGACTCAAAAACAGAGATAACTTTATGAAAAGGTGTGATGTTCACAATAAAAATACAAGAAACAAAAACAAATTACACATCCCATCATATAGATTACGAAAGGTAGGGAAATCATTTGTGGGCAATTGCGTAAGATTCTATAATAAGCTTCCATCTGAAGCAACTGAGCTCCCTATTCGTAAATTTAAACTGTACATAAAACGAAATCTTATCAAGAAAGCCTATTACACAGTTCCATACAGACAATAGTATGTAAGACCAGGGGCCTAATTCCACTATTTTTTAAACAATATGCTATAATGGCGCCATACGATTAAGATAGAGATTTAGTCGAAAATTTATTTGGTATTCCAATACCATAAGATTACAATCTCTATGACTTATAATATCGTGTCAATAATGTGGTGGGGCATATAATCATAATCGTAATAGTCATAGATATGGCTTAAACAAAAAAAGATCGTGTTAGTAGAATACCAAAATGTTAGTAGAATACCAAAAGGTGTCAATGGCGGTGATTGTAACGCGATAATGAAGCGATAATATTGTCATAGTGAAGCGATTGTGTTAGTGGAATCAGGCCCCAGTTAGACTTAGTTATCCTAAGATTGTATTAGTTGATAAGCGATAAACTTGCTAGTGGTTTCTATTTCACTTCTTCCGCTAGTGGACAAAAAATTGAAGTGAATTAAAGTCAATTGCACCTTAATTCTTGTTGATAGTAATAACTATTTATCAAGCTGTTTATTTAGTAAAAATTTGACTTGTCTAAGTACTTAATTTGTAAGTCTAAAGAAATAAACGATTTGACTTTGACTTTGACTTTGGTACATACATCCGCATTCGTAGGGTACCTAAAATTAATATCGATTTTTTTTTATTGTTTCAGAAAGGAAATACTGTGTATGTTTTAAATCACTGAAGAACAATCAAGATCTCTATGAATATGTACAAATTACCTACAATGAAGTGAAACTTTTGAATCAAAATAAATATTATTACATATTATACCTAATATTTACCTTGGTATTTTTGTTAGCTAATTATCTACTATCGAAGATGGGTAGAAATAGGTACCTATGGTTTATCCATTTTGAATGAAGCATGTTAGTAAACAAAGTACGACACAAATAACAAAATCTCACTTGCTTGGCGTTGAGTTTCAGATATAATTGTAAGCAATTTTTATTGAAGGGAGGATCTGAAATCGACAAGTAATGTAAATTACGTATAAAAGGACGCGCCAACAAAGTGAATTTTAGGTTAAGTATGGGCGGTTTGTTTACGTTTATGCTTCATTCAAAATGGAATGGGTATAGGTATAAATTAATCCCGCAAGTTGCAGTTGCAGTGCAGGATTGAAGAAACTCTATAAATTTCGCGACATTGTAGAATTCTTCAATCTATTTTGTGCAACTCATTTGGTTCCACATTGCGCAACTACGAATAGTGGAGCAATGAGGCTTATGTGCAACTCATTTTGATCCCCATTGATCAATTCAATATTTTTTGATAAAAATTAATATAAACAAATTAGGAACAGTTTGCATGTAGGTAATGCTTTGTCTGTCTAGAAAGGGCTGATGATGATTTCAAAGGAAAGTGTAGATCTGGATAGGTTCCTGTTCTCTCAAATGAAATAAATTATCGTGGCATCTATTGTAGAACATAGCTATACATTTTGTACCTAATTTTCTTTGATGAAGATTTGAGAGAAGGCGGAGAGTGCGCTGCGCTTAGACTCAGACTGACTCGCTGACCCCGTGACCGTGACGGGTCCGAGCTGAGTGTCAACGGTAGCAGCTCACTGAGCCGTGTCGGATCCGAGCTGGGTGTCGGCCGTAGCACGGTCATAGAGCCGGTGTAGTTCAAACATAATTAATGTTCATTAAATAATAGCAAACGCAAATAAATGAGACCAAAAAAGATTGAACAAAAGGCAAAAAGTAGTTTTTTTCTAAGCTTCAAAGTTCATAATCTTGAAAACAAAAAAGGTTGGTGTAAGGTGTTTCATAGTTAAATTAGTCAGGAATGATGGAAACTACAACCCTCTCGAGGATCTAGGTCGACTTACCTGTAACCAAATTATGTGTAGTGTGAAGTTCTCTAAAAGACTTTTTTTTTTATAGTCAGCGTTTGGCCATGTGCGTTGGTAGTAGGTAACTGTAAAAAAAAACAAGAACATCATACGACAACACGTATGATGCTATTTTTTTACAGTTTCAATTCGTCGCGCGTCGTTTAGATTTATGGAAACTTTATTCTCAAAAGAATTACGTAGGTATTCTCATAAATGAGAACACAAAAGTTATACTTAATACATATTACATACTTACAGCTAAGCTGTTTAATTTTGAGACCACTGAGTTTGAGACATGCTTAGTAGTTATGAAAAATTAACCCGCCCGATTATTTTTGAAAAGAATACCTCATAAAATTAAATTATTTTTTTATAGCGTTATTTATCATCCCCGCCGCCGCCGCCGCGGCCGCCATGCGAATCGTTCATAGTGCCATCTTCGCCGCTGCCGCCGCCGTGCGACTCGTGCATCGTGCCACCTCCGGCGCTGCCACCGTGCGACTCCTGCATCGTGCCACCTCCGGCGCTACTACCGTGCGACTCGTGTAGAGTTCCGCCGCCGCCGCCGCCGCCGCTGCCGTGTGACTCGTGCCAAGTGTTACCTCCGCTGCCGTCGTTGTCGTCGTGTTGTCGCCCACGAGTGACGTGCAGGCGGCCATGCTAAGCTCAACCCTTGCCAAGGTAGGTACCTATATAGTGCGTCTTAAATAATTCGTAAATTATTTGAATTTAGGTCAATCACCAGAGATTATTTGTCATTGTAAGTCACACTAATCACACTAATATTATAAATGCGAAAGTTTGTATGGATGGATGTTTTAACAAACATCCATCCATACAGTAGTTTTGGCGTGAAGAGGTAACCCTCTTCACGCCAAAACTACTGAACGGATTGGGCTGAAATTTAGCATACTGGTAATTCTAATCCTGGAATCAAACATATGCTTTTTATTCCATAAATCAGTCCCCTTGGGAAAAAATCCCATACTTTTTTCAAAAAAGTAACAATATGTGCGAATTTCAATAAATAAAAAAAATAATACATTCCATCCCCTGGCACCCTGTAGATACATTTGAATTAGGTACAGTTGGTACTAACTACTAACTGTAAGCCAGTCCAGCAGGTGGACTGATCTTGGTCGATGTAGATGATGGTAGGTAGGTACCTACTAACCGATGTAGAAGTATTTTTCATTACAGAATGCAAAATATTTTCTATTCCATTCGACAAGTGGATTAAAAGAAACATACCATGATTGTTATGGTATACAAGATAATGCTGATGCTGCTGGCTCTGCTCGTTTCTTGGGCCGCCGCCTGCAAGAAGAAAGCTCGATGTCCGGATAGCTGCCTGCCTTGCACCTACAAGGGACCTATAATCGAAGTTATTTACCCTAAGACTGTGAGTTTATTTCGAGAAGAGATTTGTTTGAGAACGGTGCGTTGTTGCCTCTGGTACCATTAACAGTTACGTTATGGAACTACTGATGACTTTTTTATACACTAATCACTAGTATAATTTTTAAATAATAGAACTAATGTTTAATTTTGTTAACATGGGTGGAAGAGCGCACGAATACGAATCGTAATAATCGATTTTATTGAAAATAAAAAAATGTATATTCAATAAAATCAAGAAAGAATAAATTAATTAAAACTAAGTATTCTTACTCTTCATGGAATTAGTGACAAAAATTCAATATTAATTCCATTATCTTTTAACCTAAGAAGCAGAGTTTTTAAAAAGGTTGATGCCCTAACATATTTTTTGTTTCAGGAAGGAAATAATCGCCTCGTTTTAAAAAACTAAAAAACAACTCTGAACTCGGATACCTCCCTACAATGATTTAAAACTATTGAATAAAATTATATCTCTGATTTGGTTAGTTTCTATTCAAGGTAGTTTTAACAGGAAGTTTTAAATTATAGGACCAATTCATAATAAAAATTATTTATTTTCTAAAATTTACTAACCTAGGTATGCTCACTTCATATCTATACCTACATGGCTTTATAGCCATGCGTATGATATTAATGTATAGCTATTTTGATGTATTGTTAAGTCTTTTTTGACGCCATATTTTTCATATTTATCCAGAGTTAAAATCTTAATTTTATATTACAAAAAAACAAGCAAATGAAATCATTTACATTTTAATAACTTTTATGACTAAAAATAGATCTCTATTAAAAACAAAACTAAATAATAAAGAATACACAATATTTTAATAATAATGCCAATATTTTATTTATATACACTTCGTCACAGGCGAATTAACTAATTACAATTTCGATTACAAAATAACTATTAATTATATTATTTATATTTCCTTCGAAGAAAGATGTTAATATAAGGACGGCTTGCCATACATACAGAAGTTGCAGCCAATTTACACTTTCAGTCCAAGTGTCTACCATGAGTTGTCACAGTAAAATCGCTTGACGTTACTACAGTAGTTACGTAAATACGCTGATAGTTATCTACGCGACTCATGCGCATCTTAGTACCCAACTATCCGCTAGAGGCGCTTTAGAAGTTTCCATATTTTTTTTTACTACAGTCGCTAGCGAGAACTCGTGGTAGACACACTCCAAGCGGGAAGTTTACATAACTTTGACATTTCCATAGAATATAGAGTAACGTAAACTTTGTTGTAAAGTATGGTAGTTCATACGCAGCTTACTGACATTATAACTTTTACTTTTGTAATAGTAGTATACCCAGCCCCGGAACAAAATTCCAACAAACAAGCATTCAAAATTTATTTTTAAGCTATTGCATAGCTTCTATCGCGGGCCTTGAGCGTGGAGACCGAATTCAGAAGTTCCGTAACGAAAATGACCTAACACCCCCCACTCCGACCGGCACAGCGGTGATACTTTTTAGTTTTGCCATCTATCGATAAATAGCAGAACTTTTAATGACTTATGCTATGCAATAGCTTTACCGCGGCAGCCCCCGTGTGCCACACGTCTTTTTTTTTATTAAATGTGAAACAAACGTGTTTTGTTTATAGTTGTTTGTCCCAAGAGAAGGGTTAGGAACCCTCCAAACGGACCGCAGCCTAGCTACAACAAGCTGGTAGGCCTAGCACTGTAAGTATAATAGAAAAAATTACGTCACTTTGTCATCGAATGCGTAAAATATTTGAAATTCATTCCTTCAGCTTTAATAATTTACGCAATGTATGACGATGCGATGTCATTTTTCTCTATTCACAAGAATCCCAGTGCTAGGCCGGCAGAACTTCGGGTGTGGAATATTGTAAATTGGTTATTGTATAAATTTTCAGTAAGGCCGTATTTCGAACGTAATTAGACTATCTACAAATTCATAATTTAACAATAACTTTTCTATAATGTTATAAAACAGCCATCCCTAGAACATAGATAACTTAATAAGTAGATGTAACTTTATGGTACGATACATAAAACTTTACTTTACTATAAAAACTATCGTGGTTTGACGAATTCTTAACGGATGTAAACGGGTTAACTCCGAACCTTATTTGTGTCGGAATAACACTTGCGTTTCATTGAACCCTTATCGAGGTACTTCATCAGGGTGAGTGCGGTTAGCAACGCGCCTGCACTGCGTCCTTACCTAATGAAGTCCCTGGTCTATGAATGAAACGTCAGTGTTCTTCCAACACACATAAGGTTCGCAGTTAACCAGCTTACATCGGTTATGAATATAAAATTCTGTTGAAAGCATATCGGTGTCTCATCAATCATCATTTACGGTATAAATATATATATTTCAGAATGGTACCTAAATACGAGTTCTCTTAATATTTCGATTGAGTTAACGTAACCTTAACTGCAAACTGCAAAAAATCCTGTTTTGACATAGGCCAGTGTTTTTTTTGTTTGCAAATATTTGTCCTCCAGCGAGAATCGAACCAGGAATCGTATGATTTCAGCTAAGCCACAGTATCAATTAATGATTATATTTCTACCATATGATGACACACTCGTAATGTAAAATACTTAACATGCTATACGTCAGATAAAATTAGCTACAGAATAACAATAAGGTCTCTTATTCACAGACGGTTTTTTGCCGCAAAAATTTACGATTAATTCGGCTCACTATGGAAGCTTGTTACCATGCGTCGGCGGCGCCGTAAACCGTTTGTGGACAAGCGGCCTAAGTCAACGTTAAACAAGGTTAACCCTCCTATAGAGGGTTTATTGAAGCTCTTCAATTGGCGTTGGCGTTGACCGTAATTAAAAAAAAAAAAAGTAATGTAGGTAGATCAACGCCTCCTATTTCATATAAACAAAATAAAAATATATATTGGTCAGACATTTACAATTACAGTGCTCGCCATATACTCATATAACTCATTCAACTCATATACTGAAAAAATACAATATGACTCGCACTGTACTTAACATACAATCGACTTATATTATATGGAAGGGAGTCTTACATAATTGTTCCTACAAATCAGTGAAATTTCATAATAGACTTTGTGAAGTATATTAGATTCATACACTCGCGTGCAACTGAGTCGACTCAAGACGTAATTTTGCACAAAAAGAAAACCGTTCCCCTAGACCGTATTCGTTTCCTCGGCCTCTTCTGTCGGTACCACGGAGATACATTCTAGTCCCTCAGTAAACAGGACGGATGTTCATTTCTGAATGGAATTGAAATCTTCTGTACTCGTGAAGTACAGACTCATGTTAAGATCAAGAGAGGCGACTTGTCATTAATTATAAACAATTATATACCTGCTTGTAAAAAAGCTAAAACTTGGGGTGCTTGTATGCAAATCGGAAAAGTCAATTACCGAAAAATCTATTGTACGTAGAAATGTCTGCTTGAGTCGATTTAATTGCACGCGAGTGTAGTTGCGTACTGTTGTGCCATCATCGAAAATAGAACCCTTAAAAGTATCTATTGAATTGATAGGCCAATGACCTTTATTAATATTGTCCAAACTTAATGGTATCGATAAATCGTGGCAGTGCATCTCATATATTAGTAGTTTTTTTAAAAGTATTTCCACTAAATAGTCTTTACTTTGTTTCCCCACAGGGAAATAGACTTTAAAAACATGATAACAAATTTCAATATTAATAAAAATACCATGTCATATGAGCAGCGTGGACGAAAATGCGCAAATGTCCTTCGGTTAGCAGATATAGGACCAGTCTATCGGCTCGGTAGGTATAAGAGCTCACTTTTGTGAGAAAATACATCGGTTCGTTAGGTTTAAGACCTCACTTTAGGGAAAAATCCTTCGATTCGTTAGGTTTAAGACCTCACTTTAGGGAAAAATCCTTCGATTCGTTAGGTTTAAGACCTCACTTTTAGGGAAATATCCATCGTTTCAACAATTATACGACGTCATTTATGGGGACGTCCATCGATTCAGCAGATAATAGAGGAGCTCACGAGCAAAAATCCTTATTAGAACCTGATCAATAATACCCATACATATGCTATAGCAACGCGCGAATCTCTTTATGGACATGGCAGAGATAGTCGACGTAAGAAGTGCTGCCATCCACCCCGCGGTCTTCAACTAGGAAGTGACGTAGCACCGCCTCCAGCTTGTCGTGTTGACGCATTACGGTTAGCTGGAACAAAGAGAGCGGTGATTTAGGGTTAAAAATACTTTCGTGTGGTGGTAGAGTCCGCGCCATGACTCAAGTCTTACGGCATAAGGGATACAACTACATAATTCCGATCACGTTAGTGAAAATAATGGATACCTGCGACCGATTTTGACTGCGAAATGTCCGGAATAAGATCTCTTAGACCAGAAGAGCATAATTTATTGTAAACGAACTTTTGCCCGCGGCTTCGCACGCTCTATTCAAGTAGCTATGTCCGTCCCCGGGATACCGTTTACCTCCCTGCAAAATTTCATCAAGATTCGTTCAGCCGGGAACGAAATAAAAACTATCCTATGTCCATCTACTGGTTCTAAGCCACCTCCCTGCCAATTTTCAGTCAAATCGGTTCAGCCGTTCTTAAGTTATAAATAGTGTAACTAACACGACTTTCTTTTGTATATATATTAGGTCCTTACATATGAAATTGGCGTTTTTCGTACTGGCCACTTTAATCACAAATTTCTCCTCTTTGGTAAGGAATTCCAAATTCAAATTTGTACAGCTATAGACTCATGTATTTGTGCTTCGATGATCGTCATTCATTTGTTTTTTTTCTTCTGTTTTTTTTCTGTTTGCGTCACTCATTTTACAAAATGGAAAACTTAAAATATCGCATTATTTACGAGTACGAGTTCCGCCGTGGCACTAGTGCTGCGGAAACAACTCGAAGGGTGAATGATGTGTATGGCGGTCGTGTTGCAAAAGAAAACACAGTTCGTTTTTGGTTTCAACGTTTTCGTTCTGGAAATTTCGACCTGCAGAACAAGCCCCGTGGACGGCCTGAGACTCAAGTTGATAATGAAGAGTTGAAGGCTATTGTGGAAGCGGATCCATCGCAAACCACGTCCGAGTTAGCTGCAGGCTGCGATGTTAGTGATAAAACTGTTTTAATTCACTTGAAGCAAATTGGGAAGATTAAAAAGCTTGAAAGGTGGGTACCTCACGAATTGACTGAAGCAAACCGGCAAACGCGCGTCGACTGCTGCGTTACATTACTAAACCGGCACAATAATGAAGGTATTTTAAACCGAATCATTACCTGTGATGAAAAATGGGTTCTTTACGATAATCGGAAGCGCTCAGCGCAATGGTTGGATCCTGGCCAGCCAGCCAAATCCTGCCCCAAGCGAAAATTAACCCCAAAAAAGTTACTTGTAAGCGTTTGGTGGACTAGTGCCGGTATTGTTCATTACAGTTTTCTCAAATCTGGCCAGACTATTACGGCTGATGTCTATTGTCAGCAATTGCAAACCATGATGGAAAAGCTAGCGGCTAAACAACCTAGGCTGGTCAATCGCTCCACGCCACTGCTGCTTCACGACAACGCTAGACCACACACTGCGCAACAGACGGCTACTAAATTAGAAGAGCTTCAATTGGAAAGTCTAAGACATCCTCCGTACTCCCCGGACCTTGCTCCAACAGATTACCATTTTTTTCGAAATTTGGATAACTTCTTGCAAGGGAAAAAATTCAACACCGATGGGGCAGTCCAAATCGCCGTGTGCGTTACTGGGGCGGCACGTCTACTCGGATCAAAATGAAAATATATAGAAAAATCAGAGCCCTATGCCAATTTCACGAGCCCCAAAAATAAAATTAGTGCGCCCTATGGTTTCGGAATTATTCAAGAAAAACAGATTCCGCTGCAGTAACGCCTAAAAACGTTACTGCAGCGGCATCGTTTTTACCTATTAGCTTTAGCCAAATTTTAAGTAGCTTAAAAGATAGCTTATATTTGAGCACTTCATGAGCCGAACAGCGGCATTTGTGCGCCCTGTGGTTTACGAGATATCAGTAGTTCCCGCTGCGGTAACATTTTGCAGATGTCCATATCTTCGGAACAGCTGGATGAACGAATATGATTTTTTGGGAGGAGGTGTGGTGTAACCTGATCCAACTGCAGCATCAGTTGTTTTTCTTCAAAAATTCAGGATTTATGAATTAAACGAATTTTTCAGTAAATCACAAATAGCCGAATTTTAATTTGAATTTTTGAAGAATTACATCACGAAGGTGCTCGGTGATTGCATTGGCTTATGTCTATTAGAAATAAGTATCTTCTGAGAAACTTCTGAAACCCTGCATCTAAGTCTCGCTGAAATATAGCAATTTTATCACTGAAATTGGTTCACTTATTTCGATCCTCAAATAAGGGAGTTTTTAACAAGATACAACTTGAAATGATTTGTCAATAATCCGAGCGCATATTCAAATAAATGCATACTGAATTTCAGCTTTCTATACCCAATACTTACCCGTTAATAAATTAAATTCACTCATGACGAACTTTCAGACAGTTATCCGACCAAATACGAAAGGCCGTAAAAAAGCGGCCGATAGGAACATTCACCGTACCTTTTTATTTTATCTATCAGTTTGTCATAAGTTTGTACAGTAGTGCAGAAAAGCTCTTTCGTTTTATTTAATAGTTAGGTGTTATAACTTCTCTTAAATTTGTACTAGGTACATATTATTAGGTTTACTTCGTAATCGTCTGATCGTAAATATTATTATTATGTACCTTTGAATTAGTAGTAGGTAAGTAATTAGATTATATTATATCAAATAGTATGTTCCTATCGAAGAATAAACATTATTCACCTACCTACCTACTTTTTATGAGTTCCGTACCCAAAGGCTAAAACGGAACCCTATTACTAAGATTCCGCTGTCCGTCTGTCAATGTGCTACTTGATGCTGCCTTGGTCGATTGATAGTAGGTAGATGGTCGACCTATCCGGTATGTACGCATAATGATAATTATGTTTTTACGCCTACCGCAGAATCAGGGAATCGTAACAAACAACCGAATCCAATAGGTAGGCATGACGACAGCGGAGTTTTTAAAATCGATGACAAAAGTTTACTTATTGTATTATTTAAACCTACGTAGGTACTATTAGTATTTATATGAAAACATTTTTTTTTGCTTAACCTTAACCATTCAAACCATTCTCGCTTCCTACTCAGTGTATCTATAGGGTGTCCAGTGTTAGTAAACAAACCGCCCATACTTAACCTATTCACTTTGTTGGCGAGTCCTTTTATACGTAATTTACATTACTTACATTTAGATCCTCCCTTCAATAAAAATTGCTTACAATTATATCTGAAACTCGACGCCAAGCAAGTGAGATTTTGTTATTTGTGTCGTAGTTTGTTTACTAACATGCTTCATTCAAAATGGATAAACCATAAACCCGGAGATTGTCTGCCAGCTGTGCGACACACGGAGTACGAGCGAGGAGTTCGCGCATGTGTTGTCCAGCACCAATAATAAAGGCGCCTCTATCCCACATTAAATCTTGTCCACGTAAGTGTACCTAATTTTAAACATGACAAAACTACCGATTTAAGGATGTTGGCTTGAAGTACTGAACGGCCGCTTTTTTATGGCCTTTCGTATTTGGTCGGATAACTGTCTGAAAGTTCGTCATGAGTGAATTTAATTTATTAACGGGTAAGTATTGGGTATAGAAAGCTGAAATTCAGTATGAATTTATTTGAATATGCGCTCGGATTATTGACGAATCATTTCAAGTTGTATCTTGTTAAAAACTCCCTTATTTAAGGATCGAAATAAGTGAACCAATTTCAGTGATAAAATTGCTATATTTCAGCGAGACTTAGATGCAGGGTTTCAGAAGTTTGTCAGAAGATACTTATTTCTAATAGGCATCAGCCAATGCAATCACAGAGCACCTTCGTGATGTAATTCATGAGATATCGGCTATTTGTGATTTACTGAAAAATTCGTTTAATTCATACATCCTGAATTTTTGAAGAAAAACAACTGGTGCTGCAGTTGGATCAGTTTACACCACACCTCCTCACAAAAAATCATATTCGTTCATCCAACTGTTCCGAAGATATGGACATCTGCAAAATGTTACCGCAGCGGGAACTGCTGATATCTCGTAAACCACAGGGCGCACAAATGCCGCTGTTCGGCTCATGAAGTGCTCAAATATAAGCTATCTTATAAGCTACTTAAAATTTGGCTAAAGCTAATAGGTAAAAACGGTGCCGCTGCAGTAACGTTTTTAGGCGTTACTGCAGCGGAATCTGTTTTTCTCGAATAACTCTGAAACCATAGGGCGCACTAATTTAATTTTTGGGGCTCGTGAAATTGGCATAGGGCTCTGATTTTTCTATATATTTTCATTTTGATCCGAGTCGACGTGCCGCCCCAGTAACGCACACCAAATCGCCTTCAAAGATTTTATTGATTCCCGTCCGACTGGTTTTTTTAGTAAAGGGATCAATGAACTACCTATAAGATGGCAAAAGTGCATAGAAAATAATGGTTCATACTTTGATTAATTAAATATATTATATTAAAAAATATTCGACTTTTTGTTCCTCCCATACAAAACGCCAATTTCATATGTAAGGACCTAATAGATAGACACGAAATATTTGTTTTATGTACTATAATAGTTCTGCCATAGTCCTATAGACGCGGCGCTGCCGCGTCTATAGGACTTGAGTCGTGGCGCGAACTCTATTTTGATGAGGATGATTGATGAGACGTTAATTTTAGTAAACTACATATAAAAATACAAATTAACTATTAATTAACTTTAAATATTGCCAAACATTGTCTTACGCTCTTTAAAAGTCAATACTAGTCAGCAATTTTTATAGTTAATCGGTGATGTACGTTAAATTCAATTAAACTTTTTCAATCACACCCAATTTATACATAAACCATACACAGTCATGGCAAGGCGCTTGAAGAGGGCGCAGAAACTAAAATGTTCATATGGGTCAGTATCCATTCAGTTATATAAATTGTAATGAGTAATGTAGGTTCCTAACATTATCTTCGCATCACCATGTAAGTTTTAAAGACCCGGAACCAAAACCAACTCTGAAAACCCATGGCACAGCCTACTTATATGCTTATAGTCGTTCGACAAAGGCATTTTGACGTGTTTCTGACAGGGTAATCGTGCGGGGAGCCCTCTGAGTTACATACATAACCGCCTTAGTAACTCGGGAACCTCCCTCCCCCTCCTCCGACCTGTCCGTAGGCCACCGCACGATTGCCTGACAAAAGGCCTTTAACGAACAACTGTATGCACATATCTAGGCTGTTCCCATGGAGTCCAAACCCAAATATCGCACCAACCTAAATGTAGAAATCAGTACAGGGGCAAAAATCCTGAATGCAAACCAGATGTTATAAGGAGGATGGTGTGTTTTGGTGTGAACAGGAAATAGGAATGTAAATGGATGCATGAATCAGTTTATGGGAATTACCCCCATGAAATAAAACCCAATAAAGCTCAGTACAGCAGCGGACCATTAAAGGCTGTTACGGTTGAGGATGAGTCAGTTAGTGGAGAGGAGATGAGTAAAAATAACCAATAGTGGGTCAAATGGATCATATTCACGCGATGTGACAAACACGACATGTATACGTGTTCCACAGATTTCCTCTCATATTTCGTAGAAAGCGGACGTTACGAGATGACGAATGATGAAGAAAAAACCCGACCACAACAAGCATAAAACTACAAATGGTTAAAGATTGATGATTTTCGATGATCAACCACCAGTATTAGCAAAACCAATGCAAAATCATCAGCTGCAGCTTTCAGAAAAATCCAGAAAACCCGTCCAGCAAATGCAAAAACCCAGTTCCCAGCCCGAAATATGACCATCGAATGAGAAAAACCAGATAAGCCCGAGGCGAAATAATGCAGTCCCCAACTCGAAACAAGCCAAAAACCCTTCAGAATAATGGCCAGCAAACCTACATAAGTTTCTGCACGCGCCGATGCGTGTCCATTAGGTACTCCACATAGGACGGTGCGTCACCGCTGACAGGCTTGTCTTCCACCAGCAGCGCGCGGGCCAGCGGCGCCGCCTTGTCCAGGCCGTGCGTCACGGTCAGCTGTGCAATGAAGGTGGTCAGCTAGATTTAGGGACTATAGACAAGCTTTTGGAAGGGGATGGGTGTTTTTGGTTCCTGTAGTCTCGTTTTGTCTTAACTTGTTAAGAGCGAGCTGTCTAAAGTATTCAAATGCTGCAAAAAAGCTTTGGGAAGGTGAAAGGGTTTTTGGTGCAGTTTTGAAGATAATGCGTCAGGGTTTTGTCTGCCACCAAAGAGCACTACTACAAACTGAAAGGTGTCGAAGGTCACAATTAAAACCATAAAACATGCGACACTCAAACGCTTGCCCCGATTTCTTACATTTTATCTGTCTTTTAGCATAGTTTTTATTGTGTAAGAGAATAGAGGGGATTAAGGTTGCCAAAAAGGCGTATGTGGGAAAAGTCAGTCAGTCAGTCAGTCGGCCTCAAGTATCGCTGGATTGTCGAACGGGAAGCCGATCTCTGCGAACTCACGGCTACAGCTAGAGTCAGCTCAGCTCAGAGAGACCGACATTAACTTTTCTAAGTGCTTATTTTGTAAGTCTAAAGAAATACACGATTTGACTCTGACTGATGAATGAATGAATGAATGAACAATTTATTGTACTAATAGTAATAAATATACATTAAAGTCTTATATCTAAATAATAAATAAATGTAGTACAAAAGGCGGCCTTATCGCTGAGAGAGATTTCTCCCAGTCAACCTTGGTATGAGAATAAAAGATATAAGAAGAAAAAGGGTTGATAGTGTACAGTAGGGGAAACAGAACATATTATACATACTTAATAACATAGAATACAAAATAACCTAATAATATAATAAACTAATACAGTAGGTCCAAAATAAACATATTAATATAAAATATTGAGCTACAATCACATCTAAGGTTCCAGAATAAGATGATGAAAAGAATGAGCTTAAACAGCTGTAGAAAGGAAATAGGACTTCAGTTTGGATTTAAAGGAGTAGATGGAAGGAGCAAGCCTGATATCGAGAGACTCACTCATGCCCAGTGTTCATGACCATAGTGGAGCAATACAGGCTGTTGAGGTATGTGAGTATGACTTACCCTCATAGCGCTGTGCCTCTTTTCCCTCGCATCTCTGACGATGGCCCTAACATTCTCGCTGGCCGGCGTGTCCAGCACCGGCAGCTCAGTGACCTTGGTGTCGATCTGCTGCGCGCTGGCGACGCCGAACACATCGCTGACGAACTGCGCTGGCGCGTTCGCACCCACCCAGATCAGGATGTGAACACCGTTTTCTGTGGAGGGGTAAAAAGATTGTTATTTTTGTCGTAATTGTTAATTAAAATTTATCTTGATGGACTGATGGATGGATGGATGAGACGTTAATGTTTACCTAAAACTTCAATAGTAACATTTTTTATTTTGAAATCTTACTAAGTGATAGTTTAAGTAATCATTAACTTGAGGCTAGATAATGTTGTGTGATTCGTCACACATTATTTGATTATTATTATTATAATCTCTGTTAGCCTGTTCAATAAGATAAGCGTCATGGCGTAACGGTGAACTAACACTTTAAGTCGTACTGCAATGACAGAGCAGTGTTGTCAACGCAACAAAAGTTGTCAATAGGCACACGAGCGCCCTCAATTCCCACTACTTTTCTCTTCTTGAACAGAATAAATGAATGAATGAATGAACACTTTATTGCACTACTAAAAATCAATATACATGGAAGTCTTATATCTAAATAATAAATAAATATAGTACAAAGGGCGGCCTTATCGCTGAGAGCGATGTCTCCCAGGCAACCTTACAGACTCTAGGTGACTTCTTTATATAAATGGTGAAAGCGGTGGACTTTGATCCTACTTTGAATTTGTCTTGTCCATGAAAGATGTTTATTGAGTATGAACTGATTATTGCTTATTAAATACGAGCTGCGTCCCGCGGCTTCGCACACGTTGTTACTATGGAAACGAGATGATTTCTTCCCCACGGGAACTGATTTATGGGATAAAAAGTATACAAGCCTTTGTTTGATTCCAGGATGAGAATTACCTGTATGCAAAATTTCAGCCTGATCCGTTCAGTAGCTTTGGCGTGAAGAGGTAACAAACATCCATCCATCCATAGAAACTTTCGCATTTATAATATTAGTGTGAAGTGTAAAGTTAGGTGTTGACGTCACACCTCAGCTGCATAGGTAGAACTTGTCTAAGTGCTTATTTTGTAAGTCTAAAGGAATAAACGATTTGACTCTTGACTCTTGAACCGGGTACGTGTACACTAGTGACGTCACACTTCAGCTGGATAGGTAGACCCGTGTTACCTATTAGATAGACTCCAGTATCCGCCATCTTGTCCATGGAGGCCCTCAGCTGGCTAGGCCGCGGGTGCGTCGCCGCGTTGTGTAGTGGCAACAGGCGCGGGTACGTGTACACTAATGACGTCACACGTCAGCTGCATAGGTAGAACCGTGTTACCTAGTAGATAGACTCCAGTATCCGCCATCTTGTCCATGGAGGCCCTCAGCTGGCTAGGCCGCGGGTGCGTCGCCGCGTTGTGTAGTGGCAACAGGCGCGGGTACGTGTACACCAGTGACGTCAGCACATCAGCTGTTAGCGCTCGGTACATGGCACAGCTTCGGTCGTCACAGGATATGTCTGGACCTGAGGAGTTTGAACTAATATTACAGGAAACTGTTTATAGATATAGGATTGGTTGCGTTTGCCAGAGTTCACGTTATCCTAGTGCGGCGACAGGAACGAGCGGCAAACCCTCACACTCGTTCCTCCCTTCCTCTCTCTCTTCATGCACATTGGGGCGAGCATAGTGAGTCGCAAACATAGCGTGGAGTTCGAAGCGAGACGCAATCCTTTCACGGCCGTGAAAAGCGAAGCGAGTTCGCAGTGTTTTTCACAGTGGCTGCTGTGCAGTGTAGTGAACCAAAAATGTTTTGTTACGAAGGCATATAATGCAACTCGCGAACAATCGTAAATTATAAAATTAGGCAAAAGTATGGCGTGATCAAATGAAACTTTTGGCGCAGTTTGCCGTGATCAAATGCGACGTGATCATATCCAGCGTGATCAACTGGGAACAACCCTTGCGTCCTTCCACGATTGTCACAACTACGTCATAATACCTCCGTCGAAAGACTGTATGCATAGATAGGGTGTGGTGTGGGTGTCGTTACCTCCATTGAGTGCGTCGCTGCGCAGCAGACAGCTGGTGTAGAGCGGCAGCAGCTTCATGGACTCGGGCAGCACCAGCTGTCCGGCGGAGGAGGGCGAGGCGCAGTGCCGGCGGTAGGCGGCCAGCGAGCGCGCGCACCGGGTGGACAGCCCTTCGCGGACCTGCCGAGGGGCGTGCTCGCGGAGCGCCCACACCGCTGGAAAGAAGAAAAACTATTACTATTTCACACTATATTATATCACACTGTAGGAATCGCGGCTACCTCTTCCCGGAACGCTGATATATAAAAAGTCTAGTATACGGAACAATAGCTGTATTGTATATATTATAAAACTACGACTAATTATGGTGTAAATGAGTGCGGTTTGGATGATTGCTGCTGATGCACTGACGTCCGTAGGCGCCCGGTCCGCGCTCGCGGCACGAGTAACCTACTTAGATCAAACTGCTGATGATGCTAAGTACCTACGTGATCGATGTATCGAACACACACTAATATTATAAATGCGAAAGTTTGTATGGATGTATGGATGGATGTTTGTTACCTCTTCACGCCAAAACTACTGAACGGATCTGGCTAAAATTTAACATACAGGTAATTCTAATACTGGAATAAAACATAGGCTACTTTTTATCCCGTAAATCTGTTCCCGTGGGATAAAATCACCTTTAAACGTTTCCATAGGAACAATGCGTGCGAAGCTGCGGGCCGCAGCTAGTTTATTTATATAGTATGAGGATTCAATACTAATGGAGAGGGGGGATTTAAGGAGCTTGCGTAAAAAAAATGTAGAATACTACATACAATATACCTACTACAAATTGCTGAATGTTTGTTTATTATGTTCCTCTTATTTTATTGTATTGTTTTGATTGAATCTTTATTTACTGAACTTTTTCTTATTTAAATATTTTGTGCATTTAATTTATAAACTGTTATCAATCCGGCAAGAGCGGTGTCCCCTAATACAAGCAAATATTGTTTAAAGGGGGACTCCAAACCCTGTATGTACAATTTTATAAGTTATCGAAATAAACATTTAGTATTATTATTCTCTCTCAGGCAGTGGATCACTTTCTTGGTGACTTTTGTACGAAACACCGAATAAGCCAGTCTGAGCCATATTGGTATAAATTCCGATGTCACCAAAATTCCATACTTATTACTTTGATTATATTGGATGAGACGGCAACATCTTAGTACTATCAAATTAGTTTAGTTTGGCGATATCGTAATTGACGCCATTAGGTAACAAATCGCGAAAGTTTAAAAAGTTTCATTAGGTAATAGGGTATATGCATGTGATTTCAAAATGGCTAAAAAATATATACGTATACTCTATCGATATAGAAACATATCTACATATTTATTTTTGCATTTTGAGATGTTTTTATTGTAGAATTAAACCACTGAAAAATTTATATTTTAAGTCTCAATCGCAAAATTTCAAAACGCTAACGCCATTGACTAGAGCGGACGTGACATCACTGTTCACATTTTTTTTTATTCTGCTTGCTGCACCATGATTTGACACTATTCTGCCCACTTCACATTTCGTATTGTCGATTATTTTCAGCTTTTTCGGAAAACCTCTTTCCTGAGATGATCACTACCGAGGTCGTCACCAAAGGTTTTAATCGAGTGTGAACGTCGACGTCAAATAAACATGGCGCCAATATGGCAGCGTTTTTATCACCCGAAAATGATTGTAGTTTTGATTTGTTTTTTTTACCTTGTTAATGTGAAATTCAGTGAGCGTCTTATCATTTCTCGGTTAAATAATGACCTAAAGAATCGATTAAAACAATAAAAAAAATCGATGCATATACCCTATTATTGCCGACTTAGAAAATTCTGGTGGTGCAAATGCACCACGCCAACTCTTCCCGTGGGTGTCGTTAGAGCCGACTAAGGGATATCTATCGGGGGGAGGGCAGCACTGCCCCCTGCAGAACAATTCTACTACCAAACAGCGATCCCCAACCTGCATGCCCAGTGTGGAGATTATGGACATTCAGAATGGAGTGGGAATGCGTCCAGTAGTGAACCAATATAGGCTGTTGAGGTTGGCATTGCTCTAGTAATGGCATCCTGAGAGCTATCTCTGAAACGGTTTTTAATAACCCAATTTTCCAACATTGGATATCCGTCCACTTGGGCGGGAACAAGAAATGACAGATAGCTGGGTTCTGACGATAACATAGGTAGGTACATTGTGTCGTTCGTGTATTCTAATGTTTTTTTTTCTGTGTGTGTATTTTAGTTATTTCTATTTGTGATATGGGTCCCTAATTTTGTATTGTGTGAAAATAAACTTATTTATTTTATTTTCTTCTCTGAAGGATAGGATTCGTAACGAATACATCCGACAGAGAACCAAAGTTATCGACATAGCTCAAAGAATTAGCAAACTGAAGTGGCAGTGGGCCGGCCATATCTCGCGAAGAACCGGTAACCGCTGGGGTAAACGAGTTCTTGAGTGGAGACCGCGAATCGGCAAACGTAGTGTAGGACCGGTAGGACGCCCTCCGGCCAGGTGGGATGACGATCTGCGAAAGACTGCAGGCAGATGCTGGATGCGTCAAGCTGAAGACAGGGCGCTATGGCGCTCATTAGGGGAGGCCTATGTCCAGCAGTGGACTAATATAGGCTGATGATGATGATGATGACTCACCTTAAGTTCTGACCCTCGTCGTCGTCGAAAAATAAAATCGAAAAATAGCACAAAATAAACAAAATTTCTTCTTACAATGTCTTCCATTATTACAATGCAAGTTTATAGTTTGATTTTTATATTTTTTGGTAGAAGCGCCTGTTTTTGTTAAAATTTTGTTTATTTTGTGTTGACAAAGGCTGATGGTGATGATGATGATGATGATTTTATTTTGAAAGTACCTTGTTTAGTAAGGAAGTTAACAGTGGTGTCGAGATCCACAGCTCGGTAGACATCGGCCAGCTGATGCGCGACGCTGAGCGCCAGGTTGAGGATCCGCAGCCGGCGCTGTCCGCTGCGGTGCGTGTACAGCAGCGCCGCCTGCAGGAACACTCCGCCTTCCGTCGTCAGCTTGTCGTCGTGCTTGATCTCTATGCCGATGGCTTTGTCGGCGTCTGAAACATATTATAAACACATTATAAACACGTTATAAACACATTATAAACAAGATAAAATAAACTAAAACCCGACTTACCTGACTATGCTTTATAATAAAAAAATAAAATAGATAAATAATGTTGGACAATTCACACATCATTATCTAGCCCCAAGCTAAGCAGAGCTTGTGTTATGGGTACTAGATAACTGATATACATAATACGATACACTACATAGATAGTTTTTTTTTTTCAGAACGCCCTGAACAAATATCTGCAGATAGTACACACATTTGTCCTGAGGCGGGAATCGAATCCGCAACCTTCTGCGTCGCAGGCGGACCTTCGCCCGCCGCGCCACAGAGGTCGTCGACTTATTTTAGCTATGGAATGTTCGACACTTGTTTGGACCCCGCTATCTTGTTATACCCCTAATATCGTCTGACGGCATATACCCTATTATAACCACAGGGGTATTGAGACCGAGGGGTGAATCGATAACTAGGGAATGACGGTAATGGACCTATTGCCAATACCGGTAATTTTTCGGTATCAATATTTTTAAAACCGGGATCCCGGTATTTCGGTAATTTTTCGGTATTTTACTATAAATATTAAAAAAGTCGAAAAAAATATTTTCTTCTGCGTGTTATATTGTTTAAGACTGAATAAGTATATCTTTATTGTAATAAAAAAGGGTTTTAAAAAAAAGCAGTATTTTTAAATCAACTTTAATTTTAATTGAGAATTTTTGGTACTTAGGTACTACTATACAGTCTTTCTTTAACTTAAACATACATAACAATCAAATATTTATCACAACAAGAAACAACTAAAAACTTAATTAAACATTTAAAACTCGAAAGTTTTCACACAAATCAATAAAACAAAATAATCACGATATAAGTAATCGGTAAGGTATTTTAGAAAGTCTATCTCTATTCTATTTTATATTGAAGACTTTTAAATAGGAAAGTAATCCACAAAATAAGCACCAACTTTCAAATAAACAAAGAATCATCAAAGACATTTCACCCAGAAAAAAAATCGGTGGTAATATTCAATAAAACTAAAATAAATACAGTAGAATTGAGATCCACCTCCATTCCGGTCGGTCAACGGTTGAAAAACCTTTCTGCTTTGAATTCACTCATATTATGCCTATTTACATCCATCAGTAATTCAGTATAATAGTTATTTATTTGCTCTAGACAATAAGACGTGCAATGTGAAACTTCCGATATAGTAAATTGATTGAGAAATGATGGAAATGAAATATTACTTACCGTTTATCCTTTCGGTGATTGTTTTTTCTCCAAAAGCAAACCAACAACACAAACGGTTTTTGAACTTCTTGTCACTGCGAAATGCACTGATTCATCCTTTTGATGATAGTTTTTCGTCTCCAGAACCAAACCAACAACACAAACTGTTTTTGAACTTCTTGTCACTGCGAAATGCTACGATACACTGATTACCGTTTGAACCTTGTGCTCGTGCGTAGTAACAATTGATAGATAACTGGCCTACCGAGCGAGAGCGCACTATGCAATTCAAAATGTGCGTGACAAAGAAAGAGGCACCGCACGAGTCCGACGGTTTTTTTCCAAGAAATTACAGGAACAATACTTGTTTTGCACTCGCAACTGCATTTGTCGTTAATTTCGTCAATCAGTTTTGAGCTTTATGTATGCAGAAATAATGTCCCGAACGCTATGCTCGCTATTAGCTAGGCGGCTTTCTCAAAGCCACCCGCGTCCGTCTATCTGCTTGCTAGTATACTTTGATTATTTAAAAATATCTATTTATAGATTTTAAAACTTTTATAAAAGTAAAGATTTAAATCAAAAAACAGTCTAACACTATCCTTCGGGCATTTGTTCGTTTATTTATTTTGAAGTCGGTTTGAGACCACGTGAAAACATGGTGAAGCGAAAACATGGTGAAGCGAAAACATAGACTGTCCATCAATTTTATAATCATTATAAATTTTAAAATAAGTTGTTTGTAATCTAGAGCCGCCTTATGAGTTTTTTTCATTTTTTTTTAACGTTAAATTCAAAATACCGAATTACCGGTATTTGCAATTTCAATACCGGTATTCCGAAGTGCCTGAAATAACTCGGTATTACCGGTTTTTCGGTAATACCGAATACCGGTGTCCATTCCCTATCGATAACTCGTTTGATGAAATCTAATGAATAGTTTCAGCGTTACTACATGTACTTTATTAATAATGCATATCAAAAGATGCAGCGAATATAAGAATGTATACTTAAAAGGAAATTAAACTAGTCAATTTGTTTAGGCCAAGGCCTTTGATTGGATCTAATGCATGGTATTCTATCAAATTTGCCATCTTTTTTACCGGAGGGTATGCGTGAACGCTAGCATTATCTGGCAGAAGCGAACTCTTTGGTGCGATTTGCAGATTTGTGAGAGACAAATTTGTGTACGATCTGCAGATATTTGTTCAGGGCGTTATGGATGTTTTCTATGTATAACTCGTTTGATATCTATGAAATCTATCTATGTAGTGTAGTATTATGTTTATCAGATATCTAGTACCCATAACGCAAGCTCTGCTTAGCTCGGGGCTAGATAATGCTGTGTGAATTGTCCAGCATTATGTATTTATACATCGTCCTCGGAACTTCAGGTGCGTACCAAATTTCAGATCAAACCGTCAACAAGAAGAGGGTAGGATTTGAGTTACTAGATTTGACGCAAATAAATAAACTGGACAAGATAAATAAATAACACAACTTAAAAACAACTTCTTTTATAATAAGTTAGGTAATTATCTCGAATATCTGGAATTCCCAGTACTATCTAAGACATACCGACAGCGGCGAGCTCAACATCCGTAGTGTTGGACATGTACAAGTGTCCGTAGAAGTCTGTGGGGCGCACGCCGGTGGAGGTGCGCAGGCGCATCACCGCGTCGTGCGCGGTGTCGCGTTGCGCCACGCGGCAGGCGTCCGCCACCAGCCGCGCGCCGTCCACGTCCGCCTGGACAAACCATGTTAATCATTACTTTATTCAAGAATAAGTAGCGCGTTCCGGTATTGATTGGAAGGTTGGATATTTATTTAAATTAATTTCCTCCAATTTTATCTTCCGTATCTAACTTTATCGAGTTAAATGTTAATTTAAATTCATAGAGAGGCTTTTTTAATCAAAATCATCTGTTTCCGATGCATTACCAAATCTATTCAGCCCTCCAATTGTTGCATTTATAAAATGAGAGTATGGTTATCCGACTCACCGTAAAGTAAGTATATTTTCTTATTTGTCCTCCCGTCAATCGTGGTAATTGTCCTGAAAAGAAGGAAAATAGAAAAAATAATAGAAGAAATAAAGAAAACTAATCAAATTGCGTTTCCTAATGTCCTAAATGTATTAGTTTTACTTACCGATAGTAGCGGCGTCGACGTAGGAATGATTGCAGATGAACATTTCTACACTAACGCCCGCCGCCGAGCACGACTGCCCCAGCTCGTTGTACGCTGTGGTTTGTGGCGCTGCGGATTAACAAGTTTGTTGTTATTTTAACATAAACATAATTATATTATCTTATATAAAATAAAATAAAATTAATATTATATAATTAAAATTCATAATCTTGGTAACAAATAAATGTTTACAGAAAGTGGTTTTAAGAAGGCTACAACAACAAATGCGCTCGGGCCGGCCGCTGAGATTTGGGAGAGGTTTCTCCCAAATCTTAGCGGCCGGCCCGACCGAATTTGTTGTTGTTTCACGTAGAATTTCATTGTGTTGGCCATTTTGCGGCATTCGCCTTATTTTAGAATTATGCGCATGAAATAAATGAAATGAAAAATGAAAAAACTACACGAGACAGGTACTTACCCAAGATAGACTTTTCCTTGTCCGTGCCGAGTAGTTTCCTATCCTCTCTGTTGATAAGTTTACCCGGAGCGTTGTAAGTAGGTAGTGATGTATGGAAGACTAGTAGTTGTCCCGACGTGTCCGCCGCTTTTAACGCTTCTAGACCGGCCTGAAGACATAAAATAAATAAATAAATATGGGACAAATCACATAGCATTATCTAGCCTCATAAGACAGATAGTATAACTTAGTGGAAAATTTTAAAGACAAATCTACTTTAGAAACAAATGACATAGCCCTCTCGTTTACACAACGCGGCGTGCGAAGCGAGTTCACCCTCTCTGACACCAGCTACTCTCTCACACACAACATGGTGAGCCAAGCAAGCCGTAATCCGCCACGTAAACCGTAAACGCTCACTTCGCTCACCACGCTGCTCTCTGGCATGCATGTCGTTTCACGTACTCCGCTGCGACTGCATCCCTGATACAAACCCCGCCCAATCACATCACTCCAATAATATAAATGCGAAAGTTTGGATGGATAGATGTTTGTTACCTCTTCACGATAAAACTACTGAACGGATCGGACTAAAATATTGCATACTTTTTATCCCATAAATACGCGTGCGAAGCCGTGGCCAGAAACTAGTCTTAATCTATACTAATATTATAAAGAGGTAAGATTTGATTGTTTGTTTATTTGTATTGCTCTTTATTATTTCCTCATTAAAAAAACGTACTTTTCAGGGAGTAACATAGGCTATATTTTATCCCGGCATTCCCACGGGAACGGGAACTGCGCGGGTGAAACCGCGACGGTTTTTAATAATGAAATATTTTTTTAAATCGGTCCAGTAGTTTCGGAGCCTATTCAATACAAACAAACAATCAAATCTTTCCTCTTTATAATATTAGTATAGAAATGTTACAGTAAGTATTTTAACTAAGACCTATGTATATTGTTAGACAATGATGTCTATTCAGATGTTGCCAAAACTAAACTAAACTAATTTGACAGGCCGAAAAAAGTCGCCGTCCCTGTCATAACGATCCAAATAATAAGAATGGCGTCATTTTTAGTCCTGTCAGCTTAGTTTAGTATAGTTTTGGCAACAACTGAATAGACACTAAAGTAAAAAAAAAACATAATAGTGATAAAGAAGTTACCTGGACAGCAGGCAGCAGCACCGTCTCCGTCTCCCGGTTGTCCTGGAACATGGTGGGCAGCTGCTGCAGCAGCGCGCCCAGCACCGCGCCGCTCTCCTCCGGGTGCACCAGGAACCCCTCCAGTAGTGGGACGAACATGTCCGACACGTCCCCCACGGACATCATCTGCGGCTGGGCTAGGGTACCCTGCAACAATCGATCACATCAGACTAGGGCCCTTATCATGAAGGTCCGCCTGCGACGCAGGAGGTTGCGGGTTCGATTCCCGCCTCGGGACAAATATTTGTACGATCTGCAGATATTTGTTCAGGGCGTTCTGGATGTTAAATATCTATCTATGTAGTGTATTGTATTATGTATATCAGTTATCTAGTACCCATAACACAAGCTCCGCTTAGCTTGGGGCTAGATAATGCTGTGTGAATTGTCCAGCATTATTTATTATTTATTTATTTATATCGTCATAAACTATGTTTGTATACAAGTAAAACAGTAAAAAAACTATGCGTTTAAAAAAATACAAGCTTCTTAACTATTTATTACTATTCAACACGAATTTTAGCTTTACTTTGGGCGAAAATAAATAACACACGGAGAAAGAAAACTCTAAAATGAAGGGTTTACCGACATAGTTTAGTTATAATAAGTTAAAATAAATTTATTTTGAAGAAATACATTCAATAGTTTTTTATGATATCCCTTGTGGTAAAGTCTGTTCGGTGGCCGTTTACCAATAAATCATTGTTCATTTCATTCTATCGCACGGGTATGTCTATATTGACAGGTGAGATAGCATACATTTAGGCCGCGCTCACTGATGACAAACAGTGTACTCTTAAGAACGGAACGGATACCTTAGCCCCCATACAAACGTACTTTCTGTTTCATTTGGAAACTACGTTTCCGATCGTATTGAAATTTTCCATACATAATCGGATGCCAAATAGCTATGTTTGTAGTGTTTTTGTTTTTAAAAAAACATTATGATCTTTGAATAAGAGTGAAACTAATTTGCCATGACCACCAAATCGAGTCATTTTCAAGCTATTTTTTATGCATGTTCGAAATCTTTATCTGAAAATCTGTAACACTGCAAACATCCTAAATATATTCACCATATAAAAAATTGAGAAATTCTTTCAAATTTCTGCACGCTCAAACGCGGGGGGCGATGCGACACAGGGAGCACAATTCCAAAATAAGGCGAATGCCGCGGTATGGCCAACACGATGTGATTCTACGTGAAACAACAACAAATTCGCTCTGGCCGGCCGCTGACATTTGGGAGAGGTTCGTAGCCTTCTTAAGAAGGACTCATAACGGACACTCACCTTGATGTTATAGAAGTGCACAGTGGAGCTGTAAGTGATGAACCCGACGCGGGTCCAGCTCTTGCCGCTCTCGTCCTTGGGCATCGCGTTGATGATGGTCATGATGTTTTCGCAGAGGATGTCGAGCAGACCGTTTTTGATGGAGTTGTAGGAGACGTCGATCACGAAGACAATTGCGGGAGGGTTGGGGAGTGTGTTGTTCTGAAATTTAATAACTTGTATTTATTTATTTATTTATCAATTCATTCACAAATCAGATAACAATCAAATTAAGAATAAGCAAAGCATTTTTACAATTTTGTTCTAGATTGAGATCAACTATGTGAACATAGAAAAAATAATGTTGCATGCGATATAATTTCAATTACCCTAAAGCGTAAAAAAGAAGGACACTAACAAACACTGTTACTTAGAAAATAATAATAAAAAAATAAAAAAAAACAACAAAATAACTAAAAATTAAACACCGCTTAAATCTACAATGGTTATTATCGAAGATATCCATGTTATTCGATTTAGCATTATTATTTATAACTAGCAGCGCCTTGCGGTTTCACCCGCGTAGTTATCGTTCCCTTGGGATTTCCGGGATAAAATATAGCCTTTGTCTGCTCCCTGAGAAGTAAGCTGTTTAATAATTTTTTTTTTTTAAATCGGTCCATAAGTTTCCGAGCCTATGGAATACAAATATACAATCAAATATTTCCCCTTTATGATATTAGTATACCTCTAGATATGGGATCTATATAATTGAAGTCGGTTTATAGTTTTTTTTAAACAAAATCTATTATTTTTCCTTCCCTTTCAAACAGGTGATTTGATTATTCAAAAATGTTTTCATGCAGTTTGAACTGTTATTAAAATCAACTGAAGTCTTTTTCAGTACAATTTTCTATCTACAATATTTGAGATAATTTCCCTCTATTGGTCATGGCTGTGGAACACCCTGTAGAGAGTACTTCTGGCTCACCCTGCAGTACTCCTTGGTGGCTACGATCTCGTAAGCTCCCAGCGCCAGCTCGGCTGGTACTCTGCCGTACTGTTGCATACTGTTTATGTACTGCGTGTATTCCATTGCCACTGAAACAATAATCGAGATTTTAGGACAAACAAAACCTAAAGGTTCTATAGAACCCAATTCTATGGATAATAATATAAATAAATAATGCTGGACAATTCACACAGCATTATCTAGCCCCAATCTAAGCAGAGCTTGTGTTATGGGTACTAGATAACTGATATACATAATACAATACACTACATAGATAGATATTTTTTATTATACATAGAAAACAGATTCATTTATTGGTATAAGATAATATACATGTCAAAAATGGTATAAGTTCATAATTGGGTACACAACAATTTAATTAAATAACCTACAAAGTCAATTAAACAATACAGACAAATAACAAATTAATAATATAAAAATACTTGCTTACATTTAGTACGAATTATATCGAGGTAGGGTAAACCTTTAGGCATAAAAACTATTCGACAAGCCACTTTTTTAACCTTGATTTGAATATGGTCAAGTTGGGACATCGAACAGGACATTGAACACAGTTGGGCTGAAACATCCAGAACGCCCTGAACAAATATCTGCAGATCGTACAAATTTTTGTCCCGAGGCCGCCCGCCGCGCCACATTGTCGGTATTAAACATTACTCGCCTTCAGTGGTAGCTTTGCAGAAGGCACAGTGGAAGTGCCTTCCCGCGTCCACAAACTTCATGCTGGGACACATGTAGGCCTTGCAGCGGGAACAGCGCACCGGGCCCATGGTGGGGGAGCCGGTGAGGGCAGCGAAGTCCAGCAGTGGAGGCGGCAGCTCTGTGCCCTCCGTCTCTGCCATTGGGGAGAGCTGGAAAGGTGGTAAGAGTGTTTAGTGAAATAGGCTGCTCGCCCAGTTCAGGGAAATCATTTGTGGGGCGTACATTGATTTAAAAAGGGAAGATAGGTTACGTTCTCCCAGCGCTTACTCAAAAATTGGCATGTGTTACAACTACACGCAAACACATACGCTCAGTTATATTTCCAGTCCTGTGCAATACAAAGAAGAACAAAGACGGAAAGACGTATCTAGGACCGAAGTGAGACCGAGACAACAATATTTCACGCGAATCCAATCCTAGAGGACCAATAAACTGATACACGAAAGCAAATGGTGCGAGACTTGAAATAGAGACGCTTCGCTTGCTCGGGCAAATGAAAACACTGAAAACTATAAAAAATGACTTACAACAAGACAGAACGGCATTGCAGTTTGTTTCAACAAGTCAGCGGTCACGGGAACTGTGTACATCGAACTCCTTATGTACCTTGGACCTGGAACAAATTTCATTACATTTAAGTATGCACAGATAAGAAATGCCTCACTTTTATGTTTGAATTAAACTCAACCTTAATCACAACCTGAACATGAACAGCCTGTATTGGTCCACTGCTGGACGCAGGCCTCCCCCTAATAAGCGCCGTATTGGCGTATACCTCATAGAGGTAATGCCTATAATCCCCACGCTGTGCATGCGGGTTGGGGATAGCAGTTCGGTGGTATAATTGTTCTGCAGAGGGCGCTGCTTCCCGCCCCTCGGTAGATATCTATCGCTTAGTCGCCTCTTACGACACCCACGGGAGGAGTTTGGGTGAGGCAAATTCTAAGCCAGCACCACACAGCGGAATTGAACTCGCCTAAGCCCGCCGTTTTAAGAACAGTATTGACAGAGCCTACGGATTTATTTGGTCTCATTGGATATTAGAGCCTATGGTTTATCCATTTTGAATGAAGCATGTTAGTAAACAAAATACGACACAAATAACAAAATCTCACTTGCTTGGCGTCGAGTTTCAGATATAATTGTAAGCAATTTTTATTGAAGGGAGGATCTAAAATCGACAAGTAATGTAAATTACGTATAAAAGGACGAGCCAACAAAGTGAATTTTAGGTTAAGTATGGGCGGTTTGTTTACGTTTATGCTCCATTCAAAATGGATACGATATAGTTAGAGCGACGCGTGACCCGAGAGCTGGTGAATATCTGAGCAGCGCATCAGCATTGCCATACAGCGGGGGAATGCAGCCAGCGTAGCGGGGACGCGACGACTGGTACTGACTATAGACAGTTGAGCTACGCGTACGTTTGGATTGTTTGCAACAGTCTGCAGTCAACTCGATTGTTTTAATTATAAATACAAGTTGTATTTAGAATTAAAACAATCGAGTTCACTCGTGTTTCTATTATATGATTGTAGTTTTCTTTGTTATTATAGTACAGACATTTTGCTGACTGATTCAGCTGATGACAGGGCGATGGCACTCATTAGTCATCATTCGTCAGTCATCGTTGACCAACACTCTGGTGGACATACAGCCGGTTTCTCGAACGCTTGTCACATTGAATGGATAGTCAACGGCTTGTTATATACGCACTGCGGAATCTCACAGCGTAAATTTTAATCTCGCGGAATATAACCTGCGTACTTAACTTACACGAACGACGAATAAAATTCCTTGCTATTTTCAAAATAATAAGCGTTTGAGAAACCGGGGGTAACAAAGTCTATGTCTACCAGAGTGTTACCATCACACTAATATTATAAATGTGAAAGTTTGTATGGATGTATGGATGAATGGATGGATGGATGTTTGTTACTCTTCACGCCAAAACTTTGCATGCAGGTAATTCTAATACTGGAATAAAACATAGGCTACCCTCCTTTTTATCCCGTAAATCTGTTCCCGTGGGATAAAAATCACCTTAAACCGTTTCCATAGGAACAACGCGTGCGAAGCCGCGGGGCGCAGCTGGTAGTATAATAATGATGATATACTGTCCATATCAGTTTCATAATATATTGAAAATGCGAACTACTTATAGATGTCTGTTAAATCCTCCATGAGCGGGAGGATTAATGTAGATTAGGGAAAACTAAGCAGATAATCCCTCTTACGACAGCGTAAGCTACTCACCGTAGCGGATTTAAATTGAGAGCAAAGATAGATTTAATTTATTTATAATAGGTGGAAAATCAGTTCCACCTGCAGAATACTTTTACCACCGAGTTACGATCCCCAACCCGCATGCGGCCTTACCTCTATTAGATAAACGCCAACAAGGCGGTTATCAGGGGGGAGGGGACCAATACAGGCTGTTGAGGTACTAATAATATCTACATAGTATAAAACAAATTCGCTTCCCGCTGTCTCTCTGTCCCTATGTATCCTATGATCTTTAAAATACGCAACGGCAAAGTTAATTAAAATAATGCAGTTTTTTTATAGATTCTAGTGAGTCAAGGGGAAGGTTTATAATGTATAATACTAATACATCAGCATTGCACCTGTGCGGACCCGGAGCAGGTAGTTTGTTTAAGGTCATTTATAGTCGCTGTTGATTGACCTATAATCAGTTCAAAGATCTTTAGTTTTCTCATTACTCCGTAGATGACTACGTCAATGATGTTAATGCTTGGCCGGATGTCGCCCAGTTCCACACAGACAATAGTATGTAAGACCAGTTAGACTTAGTTATCCTAAGATTGTATTAGTTGATAAGCGATAAACTTGCTAGTGGTTTCTTTTTCACTTCTTCCGCTAGTGGACAAAAAATTGAAGTGAATTAGAGTCAATTGCACCTTATTTCTTGTTTGATAGTAATAACTATTTATCAAGATGTTTATATAGTTAAAATTTGACTTGTCTAAGCATTTATTTTGTAAGTCTAAAGAAATAAACGATTTGACTCTGACTCTGACTCTCTCATTAACGACAAATTTGTTACTTACGTGAGAAACTTAAGCTAAGTAGGTAATTAATGTTATATTTCGTCGTTCCTTATTCGGAATGCATACTAATTTGTTACTTACATAAGAAACTTAAGCTTAAGTAGGTAATTAATATGTTATTTTTCGTCATTCCTTATTCGGAATTGCATACTCGGAATTTGGTTCTAAACACACCAAACGTTCCAGCACCCATAGCCTGTTATCATGTAATGTACTTTCCATAATAAAATAAATAAAGTGAACTTACTGGCATTCCCCTTATCATCGACCACAAAGTCAGTGGTGACCAGCGGAGGCACCAGTCCTTTGTCATTGGTTACAAACACTCCACTGCGGTTCTGTTGGTCATCCGCCATCACTTGGATCTGAAAGACAAACAACAGAGATGAGCTACCTACCTCAACCTCAACCTCCTCAACCTCAACAGCCTGTATTGGTCCTCTGCTGGACGCAGGCCTCCCTCAGATAAGCACCATGTAATGAGGGGTATTGCCCATAATCACCACGCTAGGCATGCGGGTTGCGGAGGTATAATTGTTCTGCAGGGGGCGCTGCTGCTCGCCCCCGGTGGATATCCTTTAGTCGCCTCTTACGACACCCACGGTAAGAGATGGGGTGGTGCAAACTCTAAGCCAGCACCACACAGCTACCCACAGCCAGATAGAATAACAAGAGACTGGTAAGAGTTTCGCTCCGCTTCAGCACACAATAAAGCATGGCGAACCTCTCCTGTACGCCTAGCACGGGGATTGTTGTCTAGGTTAGAATAGAAAAAAAATACGTCGCTTTGTCATTGAATGCGTTAAATGTATGAAATTCATTCCTTCAAACTTCAATAATTTACGCAATGTATGACGATGCGATGCCATTTTTCTCTACTTTACCTTAGACAATAATCCCCGTGCTAGGCCGGTTGATTTCTACATGCCTCGTTCAAACTAATTTAAGTAATTGATACTTAATTATATTCTGACCGCGGTTTCGCGCACCTTGTTTCTATGGAAACGTTTTCTATCCAATGGGAACTAATTTAAAAGATACAAAGGCTACGTGTTTAATTTGAAGGCTACCCCCCTTATTCATAATGGCCTGCTAACATAAAACAGCTGCTAAGTAGTATTATTTCTCAGTCTGACATAAGTCAATAGAAGAAGACAAAGCGAGATTTAGCTGTGTGATAAGTTAGCAGAGTGTGTGCTAAGTGCGCATTAAGAATAAAGGGGTAAGTGTTTAATTCAAGGATAAGAAACTTGTATGCTAAATTTCAATAGGTTTGACATGGAAAGGTAACAAACATACATAAATCCAAAGTTTCGCATTTATTGTCTACATACAAGTACAAGCAGAAATGCAGAAAAAGTAATTTTCACTAACTACAAACTTAACTGAATTTTGGTCAAATAGCCAGTTGATGACTTTTCGCTCTACACCCACGATATAAGACCAGTATCGTTCAAAATTGAAGAAGAAAGGGGGAGCTGGTACCTAGGTTTTGACTATCTACAATAAATAACCTAATTGTTTAAAGATTTGCCTCTAAACCTGTTTAAACTAAATTGAAACACTGTTTTTATAGTGTAGAAGACTTCTTGAATTTAAAGAATTGATTTAGTTTTCCAGCTCACCTTTTTTTGTTTTGTATCTTATTATGATTTTTAATTTAATTTGCCTGATTATTATAAATATATTTATAAAATATAAAATTTTGCACACCTTCATGGGTAGATTGTAAATGGATGTATTTAATTTTAAGAACTTTTATACATACATTCTGGCAAATAAATGATTATGATAGGGGGGCTCCAAGGTACAGTTCTTACCGGACTTGGCATCTGATCAGGGTCCAGCCTCTTCTGCTCCGGCTGCTGGTACTGTTGGTTGGGGTAACTCGGCTGCTGGCCCGGGAAGGGAGGCTGCTGGTAGTGTGGGGGGTAGCCTGAGGGGGGCTGTTGCTGGTAGCCAGGTTGGGGGGGCTGCTGGAAGCCAGGCTGTTGTGGCATTGGGGGCATACCTGAAATAATTAGTTTAGGATCAATTATTTTTATTCCTTAGATGTTATGATTCTGTAGGATAATTATGGTAATTAAGTTTATTTTTTAAATTAAAATATACATGGATATAAAGTCATATATTGGATTTCTGTTGATATGTAGACTAATTTAAGAAGCCACAAAGGTGTTGATTCTGTTGTTTTATAATTTCCCAACGATTCCTAAATCCTTATTATAGCTAGTTTTATGTCAAATAGAAGATATCTTTTCAATTTTAAAAGCTATTGTATAATTGATATTGGTAAATCCTAATTTTAGCTATTTTCATGTAATCCTTAAACAACAGAATCAACACCAAAGGCAGCCTGTAATAATTGTTGTTGTTGATTGGTCTTCAATACCTACGCGTTTTTTTCTGCTGAATTTTTAATAAAAAATTTGGCAACATTAAGAATTAACTTACCAGGATATTGCTGTCCAGTGCCCGGGGGTCCAGGAGGTCCAGGAGGTCCAGGGGGCCCAGGCTGGTACTGTCCGGGTGCAGCCGCACCAGCTGCTCCCGGGGGCCCAGGGAACTGTCTCTGCTGTGACAGGGGTGGAGGCATGAACGGGAGTCCGGGCATTTGGCCTTGGTTTGGCTGAGGGGGTAGACCTGGTTGACCGGGTTGGCCTGGTTGTCCAAATTGTCCAGGTTGGGACGGTAATCCTTGGCCTGGTTGCGGAGGTCCTTGACCAGGTTGAGGGGGTAAACCTTGGCCAGGCTGTGGAGGTAAGCCAGGTTGTCTGAATTGACCTGGCTGTGGGGGTAAGATTTGGCCTGGTTGAGGAGGCATGCCTTGACCTGGTTGAGGAGGCATGCCCTGGCCAGGTTGAGTCATGCCCTGGCTAGGTTGAGGAGGTAAGCCCTTATTGTGTGGCCCAGGCTGTCCAAATTGGTTTTGCTGAGGAGGGAACCCTGGCTGCGATGGACGAGCTTGCTGAGACTGAGGTGGCAATTGTCCTGGTTGAGGGGGCAATCCTTGGCCTGGTTGTGGGGGCAAACCTTGGCTTGGTTGTGGGGGTAATCCTGGCCCTGGTTGTGGAAAGCCTTGTGGACCAGGTTGCGGGAAGCCTGCTCCAGCTTGTGGTGGCCCAGGTTGGCCTGGGAAAGAGCCAGGTACTTGGTTCTGAGGGAATCCTTGCCCCGGCGCTGGTCTTCCTTGAGGAGGCTGTCCGGGCTGCTGCAATGGTGGCATGCCAGGTCTTGGCATTTGACCAGCTTGAGATTGAGGAGGCTGTTGATTTCCTTGTCCTGGGTGTGAGGGCATTCCTGGTTGAGGAGGACCCATCATTGGCATGCCGGGTTGAGGTTGTCCTGACTGAGCACTTGGAGGCCGTTGCATTGGTGGGCCTGGTGAGAATTGGGTCGGAGGCTGGTTAGGTGGTTGATTTACTCCTAATGATGTTGGCACAGGGCCGGAAGTTGACGATGGGGGCCCCATTGATGGGGGATACTGTGCTCCACTAACTGGAGGCCTAGCTTGCATAGGCGGTTGACCAGGTCTTTGCCCCGGCGGTAACTGCCCCGGGGCATAGTTTGGGGGGTAAGCTCCAGGAGGTACCTGACCGGGAGGTAACTGAGAGGTGGGGAAGCTTGGAGGGCCATTCAGATTCATAGTTTGCATCTTCTGTGACATGTCCTGGTCAAATGGTTTCATTGGCTGTGGCCCATTTTGATTATAATTAGGGTTTGGGACTCCGTTGAATTCTTGCGAGCTCGGGTAGCCGAGAGGGTTTTGTGGTGCATTGTTGTTTTGCCCTGGAGGCGGATATTGTGGGTTCATCATACTGCTGAAGCCAACTCACCTATAAACAAACAGATACTTAAGTTTGACAATGTTTTGTCAAAAATATATATGAAAATAACACGTATTTTAAATGTCCTATTGAACCCAAGAATGTTTGAGAATGTAATTTAAATTGGGCTTGTAATTTCATATACACAAATAGATCTGGCCTAAATAAGCAGCACTTCATTTAATAGTTTACTGAATGAAATGTATGTCACCAACTCTGATAAGAGGTTGTGCTAAATAAACTTGAAGAAATTTGACTTAAATGTATAGAAATTTAGACAATTGCGCTTGGTTGCCTTATAATGCAAGTATAAAAATTCGTTTTTATCAGAAATTCAATACACTTTCTCAGTAAAATGTTGAGGAAACATTCAAAATATGACTTGGAAGGAGTCAGATATGCGCATAACAAGATCCAAGGTATTAACGTTCCTCGAGTCATCAGAGGAAGAACACCGACGCTGGATAGAATTTACTAAGTCATCTATCCTACTTATACGATTTCGTAAGTAAAATAATAGCAAAATACAACGAAATAATGTTACGGAAACATTGACAGCTGCCATCATAGACTTTGTACAAAGTTTTTATTAAGTTTCACCCTGATTGCGTGAATGTAATTTAAGCGATAGAATTGCAATGATATTTTCTTGATGTACTTACGGCTTTTCAGCTGATTTTTATCGAAATAACACACAAAAAATAATAAACAAGACACAAATTCACGCAAAACTTCTCGGGGCCACGTATTCGGCGGTGTTGTCAGTATACGCCGCTTATGTGGAACTTTTCAAAAAAAGTATGATAAGCGTGTAACGGAGCGTAAGCTGTACGTTTATGATGATTATACACTATTCATTTATTTTTTAAACTCCAAAAAGACAGTATAAGTACAGTGTGTGTGTTAAATACTATATTTTTGTTTTATTTTGTTATCTTTTTTGAAAATACTTAAAAAAATATTAACTGTAAGTCATAAAATTTTGGGATAGGAACGTAAGTGGCACAATATGGCAACTCAACCTATGACCTGTCAAAATCTAAAAATCAGCTGGCTTGATTCATCGGACAACCAACTCTATCTTATTATGTTAAAGCTTTGAATCGTGATTTTAAGTTTTGATGTTATTATTTCGATATAATTTACGGCGGGAATTTAGGAAATATTATTTGGCAGAAGGTTTTTAAATCCAACCCCACCGAATCACGGATATAAATAGCACTGAACAACGTTGCCTTTATTTTCGTATTTTTCTTATATCTTTTTGATTAACATTTTATCGAAGAATTCACTTCCTTTAACTTGTTACCGAACAATGTTGCATTTATTCTTATTTTAATAAACTGAAAGGTTTTTATATATAACACTAAAAAGGGCATTGGCAAAATTAGGTAGGTACCATCGCCAAACGTAACGCCTATCCAGTTTGAAACTATTCTGCTTTGCTTTAAAAACAACTAACCCTACGGACTTTTATTATAACGAGGTTTACTTAAAGAAAGATTCATTGAATGGTGACAAAAAACCTTCTCTTTATTAAACCTCCAGACATACATTTTCATAGAAAAGGTAGATTTCCTATCTGGCAAATATTCAGCAGTAGAACATGAATGATATTAGTGAGTAGGTTCTACCGTGTGGTGCCGGCTTAGAATTTGCACCACCCCAACTCTACCCGCGGATGTCGTAAGACTAAGCGACTAAGGGATATCTACCGGGCGGGGGCGGGCAGCACCGTCTCCTGCAGAACAATTCTACCACCAAACTGCGATTCCAAACCTGCATGCCTGGCGTGGGGACTATGGGCATTATCCCCCATGAGATAACATCCCAATACCTAAGGGGCTTACCTATCGGGGGAGGCCTGCGTCCAGCAGTGGACCAATATATAGCCTTTTGAGGTCAGTAGGTTCTACCCACAGCTTATCTCTCACGCACTTTTCTGGGATACAAATTTTAAGGATAAAATATCCTAGACTTAATACTCCGTCCTCAGGACATCCTCATCCTCCCTGGCAAATTTTATTATGACCCTTGAAACCGTTTAGGATTGAAAAGGTTTCAGACAGACAATTAATAGGTATCGCTTTAATATTACGTAAGTAAAGTACCTACCTATCTACATGCGGTTATTAATGTTATTAATTTATTAAAGATGGATTTACCGATGTAAATCTTTGAATGGATTATGAATTGCCCCTAAAATACAGATGCTTTGTTCTAATGTAGTAGAGTCATACATAATTCATCAAACAATTCATCATAAGTACAAGCTAGCTAGATGATGTGATGAGATAAGGTAGCTGTGGGAGCATCGAAAATAGACCAAAATAATCGCGGGCGGACCCAGACGAGACGCCCGCCCGCCCCTCTAATTCCGCGCAGATTATATTTTCCGCGCATGCGCTCTCTAGCCTAGACCGGCTAGGGTTGGACGCTGCTGTTATCGATCGCTCGTTGTGATCAGGTAAAACTTTTTGAAAAATAAACTTCGAAGTGTTTTTTGCATGTTCAAACAAAGCCGGGATTTGCTCTGTTTGTTGTGTTTGATCGATTGTTGAATGAGATAGGTAGGTAGGTAGGTAATGTATTCATCCTTTGTTTTATGGTATGGTACCGGTATCTACCGATAAGGTAGGTACCTACCTGACTTTATGTACTTAATTAACTAGAAAATTATTTTCATGAAACAGTGGGTATCCACACCACCTTCAAGGTGATGATGCTAGGTACCTACAGACTACAGATCAAGCGAACATGAGCGAGCGAATGCAATAGAGTGAGCTTTGACGATCGGTACCTCACGTTCACTCGCTTTCGCTGTTGTGTCCATACTTAGCGACTATATATGTTATACTTAGCGACGCTTATAAAACTCGGCGAACGACGGTTCGTTTGGGTTCATTTGCTTTCGCCATGACATCCACACTGATTCGTTCCCGTCCGTTCGTTAGCCTTCGCTTGTTCTCGTTGGCTTGGTCTGCTGTACTCTGTACCCGGCGCGGCGCAGCGGCGGCGGTGGCGGGCGCAGCGGCGGCATGAGAACAAACTAAAAGCTCTAGACATCGACAACGCTATCATGGCGCCTCACTAGAGCTCAAACCACCCCGTATCGATCTCGAACCGCGAAAGCCTTATTTTCTTGTTTGCTCTATACTAACTATTATAAAAATATCTCAACCACCACAACGGAGCCTTCAAAATTCCACCCTAATCTGTAAACTTTTGGAGCTAATTTCCAGTGAGCTTTTTGAAATTACTTAGTGAACGAAGTCCGCTAGAAAATCTTTACAGAGTTCCTGAGCTTCAGGTTGTTTGTTGCAATGAAAGCCTAATCATACGGGCAATAAGGTTTATTTTATCTACAAATCATGGATTGAAACAGTTTCATACCTGGACTCACGGTGAATAGACAGCTTCAGTGGAAATGTGCGTATTCACCAAACCCTAGCTTTTCAGACAGGTTTTTCGTCTAAAACTCAAGTATTATGACCTGTATAACTGAAAAATTGTGTGGAATACAACTGCCCTTTCAAAATTTGTGAGAAATAGTTCAAAACGCGTGATGAATTTCGCTTCTGATGAATATCGTATTTCAAAAGGTATGTTATGTACAGTTTATTAGTATCTATCAGCAATTTTGAATGAGTTTGGTTTTTAAATTGCCTACTTACTTACTCAATTCCATTGACAGCAGCGGGTTTTCTGAATTTCTTAATTGGTTACTCCCAATAAGGCTAAAAGAGCTTAGGTCGGTTACTATTACTATATACCTAGGTACCTACCTAATGTCATTAATTAAATACCTACCATAACGGTAAATAGATAAATAAAGTTTTTTAAGTTATCACTGGAAACAGTAGGTACTATGAACAAGCCGACCTATCTAGAGCTTATTTCATAATGCTTCCTCTGCAAGTCAAGAAATAACTAATAAGTATTAACTTACCTATCATGGGAATAGGTAAATCCATATCGATAAAATCAATCAGCGTGTAATTACCCAACACTACTATAACTAAGTAGCAACCTAGGTACCTATATAACTAGGTATGCCATAAATTTTTAATAAGACTGCCAAAATCAGGTAGGTACCTACCTACATTCAAATTTAAACTTACAATGTGAAACTGCATTAGGGCTCATATACACGGACTGCACGTCTAAAATACGCGGACGGCAATTTGTACGTCAACTGCAGGCGACGGCAATCGTCATATTATTTATGTCGTCGCCTACCAGCCGACTGGCAGTCGGCTGCTAGTCGGCTGCATTGCTGTCCGTGACTTTGAGACGTGCAGTCGCAGTCCGTGCATAAAAGCCCCTTAGCCGCGCGCTACGGCGCGCGTGATACGTCAGCCGACAACAGCGCGGCTGCACAGCTCCAAGTAAGGAACTTTATACTCCAAGGAGGCTCCGAATCGTGCAGTGTTGGGATAATTAATGTTTCCACTACCAGAGCCCTGCCTCCCCGCGAGCTCAAGCACTCACATTACACCTTGGCCTAAGCTTTTTCCCCAAGGCCTTACTTTTACTTACGCAATTTTAAACCCTATTCCGCAGTCACAAAGATGCTAGTCCTGCTATTGCTGGCGCTGGCGCCGGCAAATGGAGTGCCACAGAAGCCAAACCTCGATGCCATCCTGAACCGCAGAACTGATGTCTACATAGCCGGGTTCTTTCCTTTTGGGAAGGGAGTGGAGAACGCTAATACTGGTAATGGTTCATTCATTACGGATGAAAGCGGATTAACTAGGCATTCCATCCTCCATGAAGTATAATGATGTAGTATCAGACACGCCTCAACAAATATGTGAACTTTTTTCTAAATTCTTCGGGTCTGTGTATGTAAGCAGTGATAATGATATTACAGACTTTGAATCGGTATCAATAAATGATAGATGTGACTTTACTCTTTCCGATATAAATTTATCCAAAAATATGATACTAAAAGAACTTAAATCTCTGGACGTAACCAAAGGGCCTGGTCCCGACGGCATCCCTCCTATTTTTGTTAAACATACCGCTGACTCACTCGTTCTTCCACTACATATATTGTATAACAGAAGTCTTCAAGAAGGTAAGGTTCCTTCTGTATGGAAAACAGCTGATATTACACCTATTCATAAAAGTGGAGGCAAGAATGACGTAACAAACTATCGTCCAATATCATTGTTGTCTACTTTATCGAAAACTTTAGAACGTCTAGTTCATAACAGTATTTATCCTAGTTTACACAAAATAATTATTAAAGAACAACATGGATTTGTTAAAATGCGTTCTACTATTAGTAACCTTATTCTTTACACCAACTATATCTTTCAATCCATGGATAATAGAGTACAAGTAGACTCAATATATACAGATTTTTGTAAGGCCTTCGATAAAGTAGATCACACAATACTCCTGCAGAAGCTTGCTTTTAACGGCATTCGTGGTAACTTACTTCGGTGGTTCTCCTCGTACATTAGAAACAGAACGCAACGAGTAGCTATCAATGGGTATAATTCAGACATAATTAAAGTCACTTCTGGAGTTCCACAGGGTTCAATTATTGGTCCACTGCTTTTTGTTCTGTTTGTAAACGACATCGATAGCTGCTTCAAACATACTCAGTTTCTCCTTTATGCTGATGATCTTAAGGTCTATCGGGTAATCTCCTCTATTGATGACTGCATTAAACTACAAAACGACCTTAACCGTCTCACTGACTACTGCATGGTTAATAAACTGTATCTTAGTCTAGGCAAGTGTAAATCTATCACCTTTACTAAAAAAACAAACAAAATAAACTTCTCGTACTCGCTAGGTAATACTGCATTGGAAAAGGTTTCTATGATTAGGGATTTAGGCATTCTACTGGATAATAAATTGCACTTTGATCTTCATATCAACCACATAGTCAACAAGGCCTTTCAAATGTATGGACTTGTTATGCGTACATGTGTTCCATTCAGGAGACATCAATCATATATCTTACTTTATAATTCACTGGTTAAGTCTCAATTAGAGTACGCTACATCAGTGTGGAACCCACTTTACAACAAGTACCACGAACAGATAGAATCAGTTCAGCGCAAGTTTCTACGTTCTACATACTATCGTTGCTATCGTTCGAAGTCATCCTACGAATCACTATTGAGTAAGTTCTCATTACCTACACTTAAAGTTAGAAGACTGTTTCTCGATCAACTTCTTCTATACAATATCTGTCACAGTAAATTTGATTGTAACAGCCTCGTTAACCAGATAAGCATTCGTATTCCTTACCGTCATGCTGCACGAGAGACTCGTAAACAACATGTATTCGCACTCACAAATTGTAAAACTAATGCTGGTGAGCGCGCACCACTACGTAGATTAGCTAAATCATATAATAATAACTTCTCATACATTGACATTTTCGCTTCTTCACCTTTCTCTTTCAAGAAGTCAATAAATCAGACTATTAGGTCTGATTCTTTTGCTCCAATAATGTAATTCATGTACCTACTAAAGTTCTATTCTATCCATTTAAAAAACCTCAATGTATAAAATGATTGGATTAACGATCAAACAGTTAATAGCTAGGTAGTTTTTGTCTTGTGTCTTTTTGTTAATCCTTTATGCCAGATTTCCATAACACAAACAGCGCGATGTCGGTAGGTAGTTGTGTGCCGAGGAAATATCCTCGGTACATTGCTGCCTATTGGCTTGCGTGGTGGTGTTGTGGGAGTCTGACACAATAGGTAGGTACCAACTTTTTCCTTTATTATCTTGTTTTGTATTGTAATCACGCCCAAGTATTTGCGAGCGATCATTTAACTTTTGCCCTGTCTATTATTATATAACTTATTAGAGGGTAACGGTGCTGATTGCACTTATAGGATAATCGTTTTAGAATAAGTATCTGTTTAATTAGGCTAAGAGTGTAATTGTTTGTTACCCCGAATAAATAAAAACTAAAACTAAAACTAAAACTACTCTTATTTGTATTGGAAGAACACCAACGTTTCATACCTTAATGAGGAACTTCATCAGGGTGAGTGCAGTTCGCGTCGCACTTGCACGGCCTTTACGCGAACTACTTTGGGTATTTTAAACAGTGTTATCAACGAGCGTAACGTATTCCCTACCCAGCCTTCGCAGTGCGACCCGCTGCACCTCTACTGGAACTAGTGGAATATATCTATGTGACGCACATTACCTACTCATCATCATTAGCCATGAAAATGATCGCCCATCCAATTTCGATACGGATACGTTTTGATTTTGAATCAGATGGTTAACAAAGGAGGTATTCCACTTCCGATATAAGTAAGCATAAGCACAGTACCTATTCTTAGTTTGGGTGCTGATGCTGAGAGTGGAATAAGTACTTATATCTGATCAGGATAAGTACTTCGGTAACTTTACATTTTTTTCACAAGAATGTCCCTATTCATTTAAAATTAGTTAATTTTTTTAATCAATGACGTTAATACAGGGTGACTGAAACTCAACCTGTCATAGCGAATTCTCAAATAGAGGAGGTCATTTGCTAATTATTGGACCTTACTTTCCCAAACTAAAGTTTTATAGTTTTGGTGATATGTCAATTTTAAACTTTATTGAGAAGTTTCCAAAATTTGATCTTCAAGCATTCGTAACTTTTTTTTTCTTTATTAATTTAGATTTTTTTTATTATTTGTTATTAGTCATAAACATTTGTGATTAAAATACGTCGGAACTTCCCTCAAAATAGGATTATAAAATAAAATATTACGATTTAAAAAAAAGACGTGTGGCACTCGGGGACTGCCATGGTAAAGCTATTGCAATGCCATCTAGAGGCGAGTTGCTGAACTAAAGAGACAAACGTCATATTTCAAAAAGTCATTAAAAGTTCTACTATTCATCGATAGATGGCAAAACTAAAAAGTATCACCGCTGTTCCGGTCGGAGTGGGGAGCGTGAGGTTTTTTCGTTACGGAATTTCTGGATTCGGTCCCCGCGCTCAAGGCCCGTGATAGAAGCTATGCAATAGCTTAAAAACTTTACAATCAAATTTATCAGTTCTTCAATTTATAGAGTTCCAGTCACCCTGTATATAAAGAAACACAGAGTGTATCAGGGTGTATTCTGGCTTTAACTTCCAGGTCGCGGCGTGATGCCCAGTGTGAAGCTAGCGCTGGACCACGTTAACGAACACGACTCTGTACTACGGAACTACCGACTGCACATGTGGTGGAATGACACCGAGGTGAGGAAAATAATGTAAGCAAGTAGGCGCGTGACCCGAGACCTGGTGAATATCTGGCGCAGAGCATCAGCATTGCCGAAGGGCAACGCAGCTAGCGTCGCGGGACGCGACTACTGGTATTGATATGGATCAGTTGGACTGTAGATTGTTTGTATCAGTCTGCAGTTAGGTCAACTCAACAATGTCAATCGTAAATACTAGAACCTACTTTTGTTTGTTAATAAAGATCGTATAAAAGGTAGGCATAAAAATACAACGGAACTAATTTAAGCAGATCATAAACATTTCATTCAGAGGCGAAAATCGAAACCATTTTATGTACAGGTTATCATTGTCTTCGTTTTTAAAGCACTAACATCATCTAAAACATCCGACGACGTAGGAAGGTCAGGCATGGTAATAGACTGATAGGAAAAATAACACACAAGTGAGCAACTTTGTGTTTGTGTTAGGTATGAATGTTTCCGTAGGTTTCTCTAATGAACATTTTTCTGTATTTTTCCAGTGCAATGCAGCAGTAGGCGTGAAGTCGTTCTTTGACATGATGCACAGCGGCCCTCACAAGCTGATGTTGTTCGGGGCCGCCTGCACTCACGTCACTGACCCCATCGCCAAGGCCTCCAAGCACTGGCATCTCACACAGGTAATAATATAGAACCTGTCCAAATCGAATTATTTTAAAAGAGACCATAGTTGAAACTGTTCAAGGACATTGAAAATACTTAGCTCAAACATTAGGCTAGCTTGTAAATCTTGTAATACTAGGATATTGTTCTATTTCTGTATTATATTTCACATTAAATTAAGTTTTTAAATAACTTCTTTCGTTTTTATAGACAAAAGATATTGTTGCTTTTACTGTGCTCTATTTAAGAATCATGCATGGAATCCAATATAGTATAAGAACCTTACTTATAATTATAATTAATGAAGTCAATGTCATGCATGTCTCGATTGTTTTCTGTTTTGTGTGCCAATAAAGAAAATTGAATATTTAGGAGTATAATCCCGTTGTACTTGATTGAATTTTTTAGTTTATTGACTGCCCTGCGGGTCACGCTATGATGGCCTTCAAGCTTGGTCAACATCGCGACCCGCAACCCAGCCATTACTGACCTCGGACGTAATGTACTACTCGTATTTGTTTCAGAGAAACAGATGTCATGTTAATTTTGAATGTCAAATGTGGGCGGCGTACTCTTTCGCTTTCGCTTTCATTCAAAATGGATACGATATAGGTACTGACCTATATCGTATCCATTTTGAATGGAGCATAAACGTAAACAAACCGCCCATACTTAACCTAAAATTCACTTTGTTGGCGCGTCCTACAAGCAAGTGAGATTTTGTTATTTGTGTCGTACTTTGTTTACTAACATGCTTAATTCAAAATGGATAAACAATAGTAAATAAGATTCCGAATAGAACCGTTAACTCATGTAACTTACGAAATTTCTAACGAACAATATTCCACAACACTTCTGTAAAACCAATATTTTATTTTCTCCAGCTATCGTACGCAGACACACACCCCATGTTCACTCGAGAAGCCTTCCCCAACTTCTTCCGCATAGTTCCATCGGAGAATGCCTTCAACGTCCCTCGCATCCGGCTACTGCAGCATTTCAACTGGACCAGGGTCGGCACTCTGTACCAGAACGAGCCGAGATACGCACTTGTGAGTTGTGGCGCAGCGAACGAAGGTCCGCCTGCGACGCAGGAGGTTGCGGGTTCGATTCCCGCCTCAGGATAAATCTTTGTACGATCTCCAAATATATTTTCAGGGCGTTTTGGATGTTTTCTATGTACCTATAATAAAAATATTTATATGTATAGTGTATTGTATTAATTATATCAGTTATCTAGTATCTAGGGCAAGATGATGCTGTGTAAATTATCATTGTCCAACTTTATTTATTATTATTTAGTGATACATCCAGCCTCCCTTGCATTTCGATGGGTCGGAGTCGAAACTCTGGAATAATTCTCTACCAACTATTTACAGGCTCACAACCGTCTCTTAGCTGATTTGGACATCAACGGATTTCTTATCGAAGAAACGCAAAGCTTTGCTACAGAAGTGAAGACTGCGCTGTCTAAACTGAAGGAGAAAGATGTGAGAATCATTCTGGGGAACTTCAACGAGACTTGGGCTCTGAAGATTTTCTGTGAAGCTTACAAGTGAGTAACAAATAGCTTACTCATTATCTTCTAGTCGAGTAGAGGTACGATGTTTGGGCTATTTCCCCTCGTCCCCACGTTTCGTTGCCAATGAGGAATAATAAGAAGTTTAGTTCCCATTGCTCCCCATAGGGACCAGCGGGAAGTTTTTGTAGCGTTCGTCCCCACTAAAATATTCTATCACTTTTGAACCAACTTTTGGACATCTTTTTTCTAAAGCGGAAAAAGGAATCAGTCATGCAAATAAGATTGGGATTGCCCTGTTTGGGATTTGGAAAAACTGGCAAAAATAAGGGTGTGTTGATAGCCCAAATGGCATTCTTGTGTACCTACAAGTGCCATTCGAATTCTCAAATACAGTTCCGCTTTACTCACTTGGCCGACTTAACTGATGGTGGTGATTCGAATATTCATGCCAATCAATAGGTAGACAGGATAACAACACTATTGTCTCTTTGCAGCCTGGAAATGTACGGACGTGCCTACACCTGGCTCCTCCTAGGCACGTACAGCGACTACTGGTGGAAGCGCAAAGCACCGTGCTCGCGAGCAAACCTTACCGCTGCACTTGATACAACAATACTGACAGACCTTCTGCCGCTGTCCACTACTGGAGAGGTTACGGTGTCTGGGATTGTAAGTCAATTGATACCTTTTTGCATTACAATCAACTGCATGTGTTTGGTTTGTTTTGTTTGAAAACCTAAACAAGCGTATGCTCCTGAAAGCTTGACTTGATTCGGCTAACATCTAATTGTACTTAGTACGACAAAGGCTATATTATGTTGTAGTGAATGCTGTGATTAAAATAATGCTTTCATTTACAGACGGCCAACGATTATCAAGTTGAATACAACCGCCGAAGAGGTCTAGAATATTCCAGGTTCCACGGATACACTTATGATGGTGAGCCAAATGTTGAAAATCATTATTTGTTGGTTAAGACTGGCGTCCTAACATGGGGCCAAATTTTAAATTGGAGCCCAACACGGGTCAAAAGTTAGACGTTATATTAGACACTTAAGTAATTAGTTCTTGAAACATCTTTTTCAGGTATATGGGCGATGGCCCTCGCCATACAAACGGTAGCTCAACGAGTGAAGCTCAGGTACAAAGAGAAGACGGTGCAGGACTTCAAGTACAGAGATAAAGAATGGGAACAGCTGTTCTTAGAAGCGCTCAGCAATGTTACTTTCGAAGGAGTCACTGTAAGATTATTTTTAAAGCTTAGCTGACCACCAAGCAAATAAATAATTTGACCATCAAGTCTACTCTAAATCGTATTATAGCCAGATAGGAGAAGGTACGAGATGGCAATCGTTACCTTCATTACAGGGCGATGACTAGCGCAGAACCGCTTTTAGTGGCACTTGAATTTAGAAGCATCTCTATCCAAGCAGTGTGTTAGGTCGATTTGTGAATGAATGCTGATAAAAGTCATATTACGAAAAAACTGACAGCAGTTAATTAGAATAGGCTGTCTGTCGGTAAATGAAGATTATAAAACGACATTTATTTTGTAGGGCCCGGTCCGTTTCTATGACAACGAACGCAAAGCATCAATCCTCCTGAAACAGTTCCAAGGTGAGGATATCGGAGAGGTGAAAGTTGGGGAGTACTGCGCTGAGAGGGACCATCTGGATCTGGTCAGCTGGGACGCTTTTAAGTGGGTCGGCAAGTAAGTAAAATTTCTTGGCTCATATTAGCTACTTGTGTAAGCAAGGTATCAAAGCCTGCTGAGATTGGTGTGAAAATTATGAATAATTCAGAAACAATCTCACTCTTTGGAACTAAACAAGTACTCTCCGTTCCAGGAATCCTCCCAAAGATCGAACTTTACGTCTCATCGAGCACACGCAAGTGAATCTAACCATCTACTCTCTGCTGGTGTGTTGCTCCGTGGCGGGGATCATCTTGGCCACGGGATTTCTGGCTATGAATATACATTATAGGAACCAAAAGTAAGTTAGTCATAAGCTTGGCTTCATCTACTGTCTTACACCAACTAATTCTTATATTCTAACCTTTTTTAATGACTTCTGAATTTATTTTGGTCTAGCTCTTTCTCTTCCCTTTAATAACTTCCTTGAGGGTACCTAAAGGTGGTATTTCCTCTAATAGTCTCTGTTAGGGGGAGACAGAGAGAGATCTCATCTGAACCGGGCCCGACCCATCTGGTCCACAGAGCCCGGTGTTCAATTCAATTTATTTATTCTCAAACAATAATCAAATTGTGTCGGAAATTTCACTTTTACATCTTATTGACTAGAGCGTACCTACATATTTATAACACTGTTTACTACCAACAAAACATAATATAGACGTCTATTTTTACTCCTAACTATTTTAACTATTTTTAGACTATTTTATGACTATTTTTTTCTCCTCCCTAGATACATCAAAATGTCATCGCCGCACCTCAACAACTTGATCATCGTGGGCTGTATGCTAACGTATCTGAGTGTCATCTTCCTCGGTTTGGACTCTAGTTTGAGCAGTATCGGTGAGTGAGGTCTTAAAAGCCAGCAGCATTTTCTTCTCGAGAGTAAAGGTGATATTTTACTTAATGAGACATCATCATGATTCTTAATTTAGTAGAGGTTAATGATTGACTTTCAGAAAGGATCACAAATACTTTGCAATCTTCTACGATGTTAATAATTTGAGTCATATTTTTTTCTAAAGTGGCCTCTTTGTGCTGCTTGTGCTGTTTTTTTCTGAAGTTTTCACATTTATTTATGTTCTCTCTAACTTTTTGGATTCAAGGTAATCTCATGGTTCATTATAAAACACGTTATAACAATCACGGTAACTGGCAAAAAGTAAGACTTAAATTCTACTGATGTTAAGATCTGTCGAGTTGGATTGGAAATTATTCAATTAAAAATACTCACACAACAAGTTGTTCACTTACGTTTTGCCACTTTAGACCGTCCAAGCTAAAATTAACTGCAAACTAAACTAAAACAAAGAAAAAAAAATCTAGCACATAACATGGAAGCATGTCGCTGGCACAGTCACGCTGACCTCATCTGATATCATTGCCATTCCTTAGGTCTTTCTCAGGACGCGCCGCGCGGAGGTAAACCCACCCCTATGCTTGGCTTCAACCCTGTGATGACAGATTTGGGAAATATACTACTACCCTTAGGCCGTAGTCAGGGGCATGAACTGGGGCTGTATTTCTGTGGGGCTTTAAGGAATTCTTAATCTATGAAAGGACACTCGTTATTACTCATAGAATACTAAACTCAAGGGGAAATAAAGTTATTTTGTTACATCAATGAATGGTTCCTCCAAGCTCTGCAATTGTAAGCCCTCCCTAATTGGCTACGGCTAAAACCTTGTTGATTGTATTCTGAGAAAGATCTAGGCTGTTTTTCTAGGTCGCAGGAGTCAGCATGTTTCCAAATTTGCATTATTTGTTTCTCATCCCGCCAGCTTCTACCGTTGAGGTAGGTGTGTCTTTTAACTGCTTCGTCTGTTCTCTTGGTCTGCCCTATAAGATAATCGTCTGTATCTATTAAGTTTTGAACTTGTCATTCGTCTGATTCTGCTTCTTCTTGCGTTCTGTCTGTTATTTGACTGATATATTTTGCCTGTTTTATTTGAGCATGCTTGTTTTTCAGCGTTCGCAATAAATAAATGGATGAATAAAATTATGGTAACAAACATTATTACAGAATTTAGCTTCCTAGAGGCAGGTAGTGCAAATTTACTAGCGCTAGTGTTTAGGTACGCTATTTGTGTGTAAAACTAAATACTTATTCGAAGAAAAGAAACAAACGATACTGATAACTGAAGTTTGGAACTCAAGTGGTTGCAATAACATGCATTTCTTCAAACCAGATGCATGCAGTACATGCATGAGATGAGGCTAACCCCCGTAATTAGTCTACGACTTGCTAGAATACTACTTTATTAGCAGCAGTACCGAAAAAGTCGGTACACCAAATTTGTTGTAAATAACTCCTTCCAGTGTTGCTACCACGCACATGTATGATACACATGAATGGTCCAAATACATCGACTGTTCTTCTTACATTCTTTTATTTCCACAGCTGCGTTTCCTTACATCTGTACCGCTAGAGCGTGGTTGCTGATGGCTGGCTTCAGCCTGGCGTTTGGGGCGATGTTCTCCAAGACCTGGAGAGTCCATTCCATCTTTACCGATGTGAAGCTCAATAAAAAGGCAAGCGACATTCCCTTGGAAGAAAAAAAATTGCGCAAGGAATCTTAATCTGATTGTTGTTCTTTGTTCACAGGTCATAAAAGATTACCAACTATTCATTGTGGTGGGAGTTCTTCTCGCAATAGACCTGACCATAATGACGACCTGGCAAATTCTAGATCCGTTCTTCCGAGCCACGAAGCAAATGGACCCTTACGTGAGTTTACATAAGGACTGGATTCTGATGCAATGTGGTCTAAACAACTTTGGCCATCAATGTTTCTTTTTCAGGAAGAAGGGTTCTTCGGAGCTCTGCAGGTCAGTGGACGGCTTCTTGCCTGTCTTGAACTGGATTAAAGGAAAGATATAAATCTAGATTTGTTTTATTTCAGCCAACGGGAACAAACTGTCTCGTGTAGCGAGCGTTCTCATGTCTTCGTATTTCGGTTCTAGGGTGTTTGGCTTCATTGAATAATGCTATGTTACTCACAGTAGCACTCATTGGTGCACAATTTTCAGGATTCCATGGAGCACGAAAACTAGTACCTATAGATTTAAAGGCACTTTTATTTTAATTGCTTACGATTTGACGCATCTTACAGAAGGTGCTATTTATTTCAAGTAAACATCAATTTTGCAAGACTAGTATATTTGCTTGCAGCCACACCCATCAAGCGAAGACATTGTTATCGTCCAAGAGAACGAGTATTGCCAATCGGAACGTATGACCATTTTCATTGGAGTCATCTACGCGTACAAGGGCCTATTGCTGGTGAGCTTTTAAATCTTTTAGCTGCCTTGTTCCTATTTTTAACCGACTTCAAAAAAAGAGGAGGTTCTCAATTCGACTGTATTTTTTTCATGTTTTTTTGATTTGGTGATTTTGACTGGGTGGTCCGATTTTCATGATATTTTTTATATGAAAGCTGGTGCTTATCGTTTGGTCCATTTTAATTTGGTTCAGCTCTGACAATGGGATCCATGAAAATTCATGAAAAAACTATAAAAAATGAAGTCAATTTATAGTTTTAAAACAAAATTAATTATCCAACCATGTCCTCAACAGTAACACTGTGTTATTATTATTACGCTTTTAAGGATGCAAATACGCGGCATCATGGTGCTTTCTGAATTTCTTTCGGATACCGTTCCCTGGTATTTCGACTTCCGGGATTCTGTAGAACAGTCGCTTTAAGTAAGTACCTACAGGCCAGCGCGGGGCTCGCAAATGTGGACAGGGGGCCCTTGAATTGCAGTATTTTTGTATAGGACATAATTAGAATACCAAAAGGCGTCAATGGCGGTGATTGATACGCGATAACATTGACATAGTGAGGCGATTGTGTTAGTAGAATTAGGCCCCTGGTCAACTGCTAAGCTAGACTTAGGCCTTCCTCTGGTAAGCGTCTTATTAGCTTTTATCCCTAGGGGGTAAAATTCATTATCTCTACGCAGGGCATACGGGCTGGGGATCGCAGTCTGGTGGTAGAAAGATTTTGCAGGGGGCGCTGCTGCCCGCCCCCAGATTAGATATCTCTTATTCGCCTCTTACGACACCCGCGGGAAGAGTTGGGCTGGTGCAAATTCTAAGCCTGCACTACATGGCCGGTTTTTAAGCTGATCCTGCTGTATCTTGTTTATTTTGTGAATTTCTAATCTGCCGATGTCAATCTTCTAATTTCACTCGCCTTACTTATCCATCTTGCGTAATTTTGTCATATTTTAGGTCTTTGGTGCGTTCTTAGCATGGGAGACCCGAAACGTATCAATCCCGGCGCTAAACGATTCACAGCACATTGGAATGTCTGTATACAATGCACTTATTATGTGCATCATGGGAGCTGCTATTACCTTGGTAAGATAATAACTTCCTATTCTATTAGCTTCGTTTAAATCTCTTCATAATATTTTCACATGTTTATCGTATCATCAACAGAGATAATGTCAATGTGGTTTCCTTTTAGGTATTATCAGATCGTAAAGACTACCTTTTCATCTGCATCGCGTCCTTCATCATATTCAGCACCACAGTGACACTTTGCTTGGTGTTTGTTCCCAAGGTAAGGCGTATTTTTGAAATCTTTCTTGTTTCTAATGTAATGTAATGTAATCTCTTACTCTGGGTATAGATCCCTTATCTATTCTATACCCATAAGATAGCAATGCATAATGATCGCAATTACACAAAACGAATAGGAAACTTCAATTTTAGTATTTACGTGTACGAGCCCTGCTATTCAACGACACAATGATTTGTCCGTTCACATCACATCACATACATCGGAGCTGCGCGCGCTTTGGTTCACAATGGTCACATGCATTATTAAATTGACTGAGTTATGTCGAGCCAAGTCTTTTAAATGCTGTCAAATTTGTTATCACAAAGAAAGCTTTAGTTAGGATAACTCTTCCATCACGTAGATGCACCATACTGTTACGTACTTTTTGTGTCTGTTTTGCCGATACATTAAGTTCAATTTCGGACTTAAGATCCCGGGTGAATAAGTTCTTTCATATACCACATCTTCACTTTCTTAAGTGAGATAGTATTCAAATGCTTTACCATTTTCTATGAAACAAGTGTATCTCATCTTCAGGCCTTAGAGCTCCGCCGCAACAACCAGCAGCCAACATCGAGCCAGAACGCGCGCATCCGCGCCACGCTGCGCCCCGCCTCCACGCACGACACATGTCGTTCACCAGGTCCTGAGCTGGAGAGGAAGCTGAAGGACTTGAGGATATTTAATACCAAGTACCGGAGAACGTTGCAGGCTAAGGAGAATGAGCTGCAGGTCGGTGCTTCACAGTGTCTGCCGATGTTCTTTTTAAGATACTTATTCTACCTGTACTTTGTTTTTTTTACATAATAGGTAAAAATGTGAGTAGGTAGGTAAAAAGCCATCAGCGGGAAATCTTGAATCGTAGATTTTTCTAAAACACTTGAATAAATTCCTCATAAAGACGAAAGAAAACATTCCAGAAATATTGACCTTTGTAGGTAGAAATTACCTAATGACAGCAAATATTTCACAGATGCTATTGAGCAAGCTAGGCGAAGATGCAGACTCCGAGTCTTCAATCAGAGACTCGAAATCTCCTGGTGTGAAGAGAACCAAGCTGCCCTTGCCAAGAGATAACATCAGTCACCTTGGTATGAAATTAGCTCGTTTTCAATATAAGGAGAGCATGTCAAAGCTTTTGTCATCATCTCAGAATGTCAATGTTCTTTCAGAAACTAGCGACATAACATCGATATGCAGCCTGAGTGCGTCAGCTGGTGCCGAAGGGGTGGAATACATAAATCTTCAGACAATGCCGACAGTGCCAGAAAGGTAACTAAAAAAAAGGTTTGAAAGGCACCGATTTTGCAGTTATTTGTGTGTGCTCTAAATTTATCTAATGTTCACTCACAGTGGGGTTAGTGGGGTGAGGTAAGAACGTAAAAAAATAAAATAAAAAAATTTTTATTCAGGTATAACAAACCTATTACTAAAATGATAAAGAACACATCAAGTATGTACAAAAATAAATATTAATATTCACAGAGATAATTATGAAATCATGATCACAAAAGATCTGTTGAAAGACTGCATAATGGGTAAAGCAAATAATACAATCGACAACCTGTAGAATGATGTTGGTAATGGTAGGTACGTTATTACGATAATTAATATAAGACAAAGTTATTTTCTGATATTCTAGGCCGAAACCATCAGCACCACCCGAGCCAGTTCGCAAAGATCCGACCCCGAAAGAGCCCAAGAAGGAACAGTCTACGAAGAATGTCTCCTTCAAGAATCACCTGGACTACACCAGCCCGCCGTCGTCGTCTAAGGCAGTCCCGGAGAAAGATCAGCTTGCGAAGCTTCATTATGGGTGGATGCCCGAGGTATGAATTTCACCACAGGACTAGACTCATAATTTAAGAGCTAGATTTTGTAATCCTAAAGAAATAAAAGTTAGGTACCTATTGATTTAAAATTTTTTGATGCCTAAATAACTCTGGGATTTAAAAATAATATTTAAGTACTAGCTTATGCTCGCGACTTTGCTATAAAATATAGTCTATGTCCTTCATCTCTCTTGAAAAAAGTTTAGAATGCCTTTTCTCGTTGTAGGAGCCATCAGAACCCCCGAGGCCCGTAAGTAGGCCACTAGAGCCAGTGAAAGTGGAGGCTAAGACAGTTGCAGCTGTTAAACCAGTGGATACTCCAGCGAAGTCTGTGCCAGCTAAGGTTCAAGAACCGATGTACACGAAAGCAGCACCTGCGAAGATTAATAAGGTAGTTGGGCTAAAGAATCAAGTGGGTGTAGGTCAACTTGATACTTGAAGTTTTCTGTATTGATTACTGTTGCAGGACAAATGCTTGATCATAAGATATTTGTCTTGGGTCCAGACCAGATATATCTGCAGATCATCAAAAATGTACCTAACCACTAACCACACAGGTGTTTCCTTGTAAAATAAATATCTGGCAGAGCGCGAATGCATGAGACATTCGAGCTCTGCTTACTTCGGGGCTATAATATTATGCTGTGACACTGACACATGGAAAAAATATCTGTAACGATACAATTTTTATCATTTTTTATTCTGGACGGAACCAAATCAATTTTAAATTAATTAAAATCGTTTAATAATACCAGGCCTAACATAACAAAGTTTTCCAAAGCAATACGTCTAGGTTCGTATAACCAAGCGTTGTTTTTCTTTTCCCAGACACCAGAAATACAAAAGAAGGCCGTAAAAGTCGATCCCCTCTCGAATAAGACGACACCGGCACGAGAACAGAAGACCAGACACCGTCGGATGTCCAGCGTTGGGCAGGCGGCACTGCTGGCTGATCTGATGCATGTGGCAGTAGAACAGGATCCTGATACTTCTCCGCCGCCGGTTCTCGAGAGGAAGGTTATAGGTTAGTCTTGGTAACCTCATATTTTAGGGATATTGCTAGATATTAATAACACTATGATAGTGTGAGATTATAATATATATATTATATCATATAATTGTCACCTTAAAAATATGAAGGTATGCTGACAAAATATATTTATTTTAAGGCCAAGAGAGAGATCCCACCCCACCACTGAAGCCTAGTAGCTTCCAACAGGAAGTGGAGGATATATTGGACATTGACGCTGACTTTTCTTCAATGGAAAGGAAATCTTGTGAGTTATCTTCATCTAAAATGTTTTTCTTAGATTTAACAAAGGTTAATCGTAATCGTTGGTACCATTTAAAAAATCTTGTTAATACGACTCAAGTCAAGGTCACCAAAAATTATAAACAGTAGGGAAAACAGACTGATACAATTTTAACTTTCAGGTCAAAGAAGAGATTCCGAAAAGAGAAAGAAGGAATTCATTGTAGTTCAGAGTGATTTGTGGGATACAAACACTTTCCAGTATACCTGTCAGAAATCTCCACCTCCGACAGCAAGTAAGATTTGTATTCCTATGTACCTATTGGTTATTTTTATTTATTATCAATTGAAGGGTAATAATATATAAAACTGTGTTTATAACCGTCACTTTCTTCAGCTCCTCCCCATCATCACATCCCGATGCAGAGGAGTGTGTCAGAGAAAAGCAGGCAACAACCATCACCACACCACCATAGGTAAGCCCATAAGTATTTAAGACCTATTCAGTGGGAATCATCATATTTATTTCATCCATCACACAATACTGAATATAGGACTCCCCCAAATTGCGATCCTGTACTTCCTCTATTCACCGATTTCCCGCGACCGCTAAAATCTTTGTCGATTAGAATCGCAGTCGTCTTGCGAGTCTTTTTTGTGATACACTACAGACAAAAAACTATGATATAATATAACGACTCATTCCATTCTATTACCCTGTTTAACTTTCTTTACTACATTATATTTGTCCTATTTCAGAGAACCAGACACCCGCTTGGAGAGGCGAGCCTCTAACGCCTCCATAAATCATGGTTAGTAATGAGTATCAAAGAACAACATGTCGTATCGACTGGTTCTAAGGTTCTGATTACTTTACAGTGGGACAACCGAGAGGAAGCACTCCTGAGGGCTACAGAGAGGCAGAGACCTTGAGGATGACGGATCGATTGGTTAAGGTTAGCAACCAATGCCGAGTTTAACCAGTCCTAGAGATAATAATATATCGTATGAAATTTTTCTTGTAGACAGCGATATCATTTAAAATTTGATTTTCAGCGCCGAGGTTCTGAATTTCCTCAGCCAGTCAGCACACCTCCCCAGCAAGCTCAGAATAGAAGACGACAATCTGCAGCTCAAGTAACTAAAAGTTTTAGTTTTAGTGTTTTAATATTTAGTCCACACTATACACCAAGAGAAGAAGAAGATAGCAGGCAGCCGATAGTGTCTTTTTTACTTGTTGGTGGCCCGGTGTGCGTGCAGAACTAAACAAGGGATGGTTCTACTAACGTTAGATTATCATTGTTGACGATAATAATGTTCGAAGTATTGTATTAAATTGGATTGGAAGTAACAAGGAGGGTGGGTGTTCTGATGATAATAATGGTCAATATCAGTTGCAGGTCGCATTTTATTTATTTCTTTCAGGTGAGATCTTACCAAGAGGAGAAATTGCAGAAATCAGAGTCGATGCAAAAGAGGCACGAAGACCTCATTATGTCAGTTCCCGAGACGCCTCAAGAGGTTGAGACTTACAAACCTGAACCTGACACTATCCGGGTCGCTAAAGTTCAAGAGTCTCCAGCAAAAAGGTTTGTTTCTAACTAACTTGCATTCAGGCAAATTTGAGACTGTACAAATTTTAAGACGTTTGCCAATTGCATTTTGACACCAATCGGTTTCTTGATACTCCAAAGGGTAAAGGGTAAAATAAGCACTTCAAATTTTATACTCTAGACCAGTGGTTCCCAAAGTTGACTGGGCTACGACTCATCTGATATAAGTTTACAAACTCGGGACCCACCTCTAGGAAATTTAAGCGTTAGCAATATGAATAAAGGACTTTTGAAAAAACCAACTATTTTAATACAATCTTTTATTACTTAATTAAATTTAATGGGAAGGATGAAATTGTTTCCTATGTTTCGCCATTACATTTTTCACATCAACTTCAACTTTAGTTACTTTTAATCGCAGTGAGTTTGATAAGTCCAATTTATTTCGGTATTTAGTTTTAATGTTCACCATATTCGAAAACCCAGCCTCACATAAGTATGAGGTAGTAAAGGGGAGAAGGACTTTCATAGCTTCATCAAACAGGCATGGATAACTACCAGCAACCGAGAGCCAGAATTTTGTTAATTGCTTACGATTGAAACTATTTTTTTGTGACGAATCTTCTGATAAATCAATTAGTTCTTCACTTGCTTTTGTTGACATACCAGTTGGTAGGGGGTCTTGAAATGGGTTACAAATCCAATTCAACAAGTCGAACTTTTTCATCTCCTCGCCGAAATAGTCGTCAAAGTTTTTTTTTAACAATGATAAATGGGCAGAAATTGCAAATACTACGTTCATCTTTGGCTGCACCTGGTTTTCAACAATAAACGTTTCAAGTGTTTCAAAACAATCGTACTTCCCATCCTCAATACATCTCTTCCACAGCAAAAGCTTTTTCATAAACGCCCGAATTTTATCGTGAACCGCAAAAATGTCTGACCCGTTTGAACCTTGCAAATACAAATTGAGTTCATTTAACTTCGAAAAAATATCCGCTACATATGTGAGCTTGAGAATAAATTCTTCGTCCATTAGATGTTCAGTATATTCAGGTTTTCCTTCCAAGTAAATTAGAACTTCATGGCGTAATTCCACTAATCGTGTCAGTACTTTTCCCCTGGATAACCAACGAACTTCGGTATGCAACAGGAGAGATGTATGAAGACTACCCATTTCTTCACACAGCTTTTGAAATAAGCGAGCTTGCAAGGGTCTTGTTTTAATATAATTAACAATTTTAACAGCTGTATTTAGAACTGTTTTGAAATCATCAGGCAATGCTTTGGAAACCAGTGCTTCTCTATGAAGGCTACAGTGTGTCCACGAAGCATAGGGACTTTGTTCAAGAATTCTTGTAACCACGCTACTATTTTTCCCGCACATTGCCCGCGCACCGTCAGTACATATACCAACGCAGTTCTTCCACTGTATACCTTTTCCTTTTATATGGGAATCAATTACGTTGAAAATTACCTCAGCTGTTCCACGAGTAATTGGCTTGCAAAAGAAAATGTCTTCATGCACGTCTTCTTGCCATATATAACGCACAAAAACAATTAATTGAGATAGGCCTTGCACGTCGGTAGACTCATCTAGTTGCAGAGCATAATATTTACTATTAATTATTCGCTGGATTAATTCATCTTCTGTCCATTCAGCCATTTCGTCAATTCTTCGCACAACAGTATTATTCGATAGTGGTATGCGCTCGATTTCTTTTACTTCCTTTTCTCCAAACATAGCTCCAACAGCATCTTTAATCGATGGTAATACTAAGTCTTCGCCAATAGTATGAGGCTTACCTGCTCTAGCGATTCTTAAGCTAATGAGGTATGATGCATATACAGCATTTTCATTGATATTAATGAAATGAGAAACAATATTTTTAGAAGACTTCATTTCTAACATTTTTTTTTGAAAAAAGTCTACTGGCTTGTTTATAGAATGGGAATGCTTTGTTTCTATATGACGTGTCAGCTTACTTGGACGCATACTTTCGTTCGCTAATATTTCGTAGCAAATCACACATTGAGGACGCGGATCTGTAGTATCACGATTCCAAGTAAATCCTAGTTTCAGATATTCCGGGTCATATTTTCTCACCACTTTCCGACGTTTCGTTGACTCGACGCGACTTGTTGAAGGCATTTGGAAGTCAGACTCAGTGCCGCTTTTGTCACTCAAATCACGACTTGTTGAAGGCATTTGGAAGTCATACTTAGTGCCGCTTTTGTCACCCAAAATATCATCTGTATTTTCAGTACTATTTTCGCAATCAACTGGCGGCGGCGAGGTAGTTTTTGCTACCCGTTTTAACCACTTTTCCATTATTATCTTCAAACGTAGCTAACTATTTTCAAATGAGATTACAATAACGCACGCAAACGAACACGACACAACGCGAAATGAACTTCGTAAAACAAAAGACTTGCGAAATGCGTTCGTTCGCCTCCCGCCCGTCCCGCTCCCCTCAGCACGCACGCCGATCGCGCGTCGTCAGTCGTCGTCAGGGCCCACTCAATATTCGCTCGCGACCCACCAGTGGGTCGCGACCCATAGTTAGGGAAACCCTGCTCTAGACAGCTGTTTATTATTATCGCTAATTTAATTAAATAAGAAATTGATTGTCTCTTCACTTCAACTTTTGTGAATGAGTGCCTCAATGTCCAGCACGGTTCTTGATTAAGTTTGCAGCAGTAAGGTAAAAATAAATTGTAAGCCGTATTAGCGCATGCAAACCGATAATCGGTAATCGATAAATTATCGGTAATCGGCTCATTTTAGCCAGCGATAATTATCGAAAAAATTCGATAAAAAACCGATAATTATCGAAAATAAAGCACCGATCATTTCCTGCAACGACGCCAGTGAATTGCCTCGTGAAAATTCGCCAAATCAAGTCAGCAGCACCCCATTATCAAATAAAGAATTGATTATCCAACAAATTACTACTTGAACGAAATATTGAAAAACCGGAAGCTTAAGTAGTAAGTTAGTCTAATACACTGAAAGATATAGGTAGATAATACGTTAATCTTGGTGAGTGTAGATTGGACAAATTAACTAGAAGCCGAAACACTAAGCTATTTTCCTTCACCAATAACCGATAATTATCGATAATTATCGAAAAATAGAGCTATAAATATCCGATTATCGATTATCGAAAAGTTTCGATAATTGCATGCCCTAAGCCGTATAGAGATATGGTTTACAATTTTAAAGAAATACTACTGTAATATCTTTGCAATTTTTTCAAAGCACGCTAGAGACCAATAGGCATTCGTTTCAAATTATAATGTCCTCGAAGAATCACTTAGTCGGTAGGTAGGTAATGTATAATGTTATAATAAAAAACCTACTCTATTTTCAGGATACAAGAATCCCCATCTAAGAGACTTCGGCAAGAGGCTGAGCCGCTAAAAAGGGCGAAAGGCGTCGGAGATTCCCCACGGCTCACTCAGGCAACCCACACCAGACCCAACCATCACAAAAGTAGTCCTAATGTCGCTTCTAGGCATAAAAATGGTACGTTTCTAAATTATACTTACAAAACGATAGGTAAAGAGCATGAAGGTAAAATCTGTATGCTAATAATCCAGATGACGAAATACGAGCTGTAAAAATCTAGAGTATAGATAATAACTGCAATAGATAGAGTAGAAAACGGTCGCTACTTATGACGTGACGAAGAATCTGTTACCAACTTGAGACCTAAGATCCGTATGTTTTCCTACAGGATCACCAAACAGAAGAGAAGAGCGTAAGTCCGCCGGCTACACCCGATCCGAGAAGCGTCAAGACTCAGCCGAACAACGAAAGATGTATGCCGCGTCATCAGAATCTGAACTATTCGAATGTGCGATCCTACCAATATTCCACAAGCTGCTGACCGAGAGGCACAAAAGCCAGCCGCATGGCCTCAACCTTACCTACGGCATGAGCTGCCCCAATATATCCATCAAATGTGATATTGTTGAGTATCTTTAATGTTTTTCCGATGTCTATTTTGTGATTGTGACTTTTGTCTATCACTCATCAAGATTGTTATGTCCCTTAATTTAAAGTGAAGATGGGTGAGTTCTCTAGAATTAATTTCAGAGGGGGTAGTTTTGACTATGTGAAAGTAAAATACCGCCCTGCTAAGTGGTAGGTAACTTAACACCTTGTAGGTGTATGTGTAGGTATTCTAGATACCAACTCAATCAAATTCTAAATAATGTTTAGATGTTAGAAAACAAGTTCGCTCACGGGTATCGGTAGTTGTAGAAGATAAATAATTAACTTGATTTCTACTTCGCATGCGTTTTCGCACAATCTATCTTAATTTCTAGTAAGTAATCCATCGAAATTTCTTGTGATCTCACTGACAGATTATGTACCTAGGTAAGTTATTATTTAGCTAAAACTTTATTAAATTTATTGTTCGGTCAAAATATTTATGTTCTATGTAATTTAATTCTAGTCTAAACAAACGTCTAATTGCACGTATTTTGAGACTTAATAGGACCTACCTAATATATAAATACCTAATAATAGTATTGTAAGTATCAAACTTAACTTATCGAATCTTAAATTAATAAAGAAAAGAACATTACAAACTGCAGCATTTTGTTTTATTTCCCGAACGTTCGTATTTTTAACCGTCTTCAAAAAAGGAGGTTCTCAATTCGACTGTATTTTATTTGTTTGTTACGTTAGAACTTTTGACTGGGTGGTCCTATTTTCGTGATTGATTTATTAATTGAAAGCAGGTGCTTCGTGCTTCCTGTGCGGCCCCGTTTTAATTTGGTCCAGTTCTGAGTATGGGATCCATGAAAAAACTATATACCTAATTGTCGGTTTATAGTAAAAAAAAAAAAATTATATGAGTATCGCGCCACTAATGCGTTATGGAAAATACCTGTAAAAAAAAGAAGTAGAGCTACTAGCTTTCAGCCGCGACTTTGAAGCAGCAATAGGTGCGAATTGCTGTCCGTGTTTTTGAGACGTACGTACAGTCCGCCGTACGTATTATAAGAGCACTTACACCAAACTTACACACTGCTGCGATTTCATCAACGCGATTGAAGTTGTGCAAATTGCAATGCGTTTCCGATGCGGCACGGGCGGGCGGCAGCGGCAGCGGCGGCGGCGGGCGTCTAGAAATCGCGCTTATAAAAACGAAGCTGTGTTGAAGGAATCGCGGTTATGGTGGAGGCTTTATCTATACTATGTTAACCACAGAACAATACTACTCTACGAGATGTTAACTATCTAAATCTATCTAATAATATTAATAAATAGGAAAGATTTTATTGTTTGTTTGTATGGAATAGGCTACGAAACTACTAGACCGATTTAAAAAATCTTTGTCCATTAGACAGCTTACTTTTCAGGGAGTGACATGGGCTATATTTTATCCCGGAATTCCCTCGGGAACGGGAATTACGTGGGTGAAACCGTGAGGCGCTGCCAAAGAACATTAATAGGTACTCCAAGGAGGGCAAGACTGGGGGGCGCTGCTAGTTAAGAATAATTTACATAATCTCAATCAAGTTCATGATTTACAAAATCAAACAAAACAACCAAATTAAAAAATAAAATTCTATTAAAAACAGCACTAAAATTAATATTCATTTATTTGAATAGGACATCCAACATGAGTTTACGCAACGTAATTAGTAGCAAGTAATATATGGTTCTTAAATCTATGTGACTCGTTAAGGAATTTTAGGATGTCTCAGCGTGCACATTAACATAATTAAAACAAAATTATCAGTGCTACGAAGAAGATCAGTGTTCTTTTTTAACTGAACGGACAAAGTGTCCACAGAGATATTATAGTAAAAAAGACGTGTGGCACTCGGGGACTGCCGCGGTAAAGCTATTGCAATGCCATCTAGAGGCGAGTTGCTGAACTAAAGAGACAAACGTCAAGGTTTTTTCGTTACGGAATTTCTGGATTCGGTCCCCGCGCTCAAGGCCCGCGATAGAAGCTATGCAATAGCTTAAAAGTAAAATAACAAAATCTTATGACTTAACCTTAAATATTAACGGTCTCATTCATAATGAGTTAGCAGACCTTTAGCTGCTCACTAGAGGACTGATTGCAAAAAACGTTATTCATTCATAATAGTTTGCTAACGCTTGCGGCGACTTAGCAGCCCGCTAACTTTAACAAACCTAGAACCCTACTTTACGTGTACTAGAGCCATTGATTTAAAAAGGGAAGATGGGTTACGTTCTCCCAGCGCTTACTCAAAAATTGGCATGTGTTACAACTACACGCAAACACATATTCTCACAGTTATATTTCCAGTCCTGTGCAATACAAAGAAGAACAAAGACGGAAAGACGTATCTAGGACCGAAGTGAGACTGAGACAACAAAATTTCACGCGAATCACGACCGCCCGTGCCGCCGGTGACTGATGTGGGAGAACACAATTTTACACAATTTGAGGTTGCCACTTTCGAGCAACCAGTGCCTCATCTTCGTTTTTAATAAATCAATGACTAGAGCGTGAAAAAATGGCCGAAATCAGTCAGCTGTTTGGTTGTCAATAATTATGTTGTTTGTTCACTATTTGGAGTGGAATCAATAATATTCTTTTAAGAAAATAATAATATGTATTATTTTCTCCAAACAATGCAAAGCTTACAAGCTTTGCATAGCATTGGTGTAATTATAGCGATGAAAATAATGGATAAATAAAGTACCAAGTGTCAGTGCTGGATTTCCACGTTTGCCGCCCCAAAGCTTTACAATTTTTGCCGCCCCCACTGACTTCTAAAACTAGATACACTGCTTATAATATATAAAGTAAATTCCTTTTTTAAGGAACAATCTTGTTTCTAGATTACTTTTACAACATTTTGGATATTTTTTAAGCTAACGCCAGATGTTTGTTTTTACTTAACTACTTATAAGGTGTGGTAGGCTAAGGAATAAAGGTGCCGATACTGCACCTGCAACGACTGTGCGACAGGTGCAACCATGCACCTGTCAACGTCAAAATATCCAAAAGTTGGCAGTATTTGGTCTCAAAAAGTCTATAAACCTCTTGGAGCCGTGATATAAATAAATCTTTTAAGTCAACGCAATCAACCGTTACAGCCGTTAATGTCTGATTTTTTTTAAAGTTAACAAGCGAATCACATATACTTCCCGTAGAACTAGAATCATGTACTGTAATGTGTCAGTTCTATATAAATACTAATTTTGCCGCCCCCCCCCTAATTTTGCCGCCCTAAGCTGCAGCTTTTTCACCTTCTATGGTAAATCCGGCACTGCTAAGGCAGATGATTGACGTCAAAATATCCACAAAATCACAGAGTAAATATCAAATTTATCAGTTTTTTCAACCTGTGCTGGTGATTTAATATGAATAAGGCCCATAGAGCATAAATATTACTAAAAACTCGATGTCTACAAAGTTAAGAAACTATGACGCGGAAACACTACAGGGAGAAGAGTTTTTATATTTCATAGGGATATCGTACTATATAAACTCTATGTTATATTTAGTAATTTTATGTCTGGTATCATTTCCAATCACCCTCAAATAGAGAGTGTGATTTTCTTCGTCCATGAATCACTACCATTTGAAGTTGTCACTGTCGTGTGTCACGAAATGTAATCAATCGTTCAATTTAGTCCAACGTCGTCGTTCAGTCAGTTTCTGTTTCTTTCATTTTTCATTCAGTATTTTCCTGATTTTTGCATCGTTTGGTTGTGTCTCGTTTATTTTTGTTTGTGAACTTTGAGAGAACTTGTTGTTTTTTAGTTTTCGTGCATGTGGATAAGTTATACCAGCTGCCACAATGCCGGTGTTTCACACAAAAATCATCGAAAGTATCCTGGACCCAGTCGCTCAACAGGTGAGTTTATTTACGTTGAAAAATCACGGATTATTTTTAGATCGCTGGATTTGTTTCGTTCTAGTTTTCTCATGTGGGAGTTTAAACTTGGATATTGTTTACGGTGTGAGATAATATCGATATTAAAGGCGTATTATGTCATCGGGACGTTGTGAGGGTTTAGAATGAGGTGAAAAGGACTTATTTGGCGGTGTTTGGAATGCGAATGCTTGCAATCAGCCGGCCGCAGTGGCGTCACGTCTTCGTAACCTTGGAGAATGATTCAGATACCTACTTAGTAACTACATAATGTATCGCTAATGAAGTGATAAAACTGGTACACCTTTATTAACATTTGAAAACTGGTAGGTTCATTCAATAAAATTCATCTTATTGTTGCTTATTATTATTGCTTTGCATATCAATAATAATAATACTGACCTATTTACACAACAGCTAGGCCCTAAAACTTATTAGTCATTCTAAGAACCTTAGATGAATTCCATTTAGTTTCACGAGGCCTCAATTTAGATCCTTTCTTTTGTTTAAGTCAACTCTTCGTCTAAAGCCTTTACTGGCATACTGCTGGATACAGCATCCCCCTAATAAACATTTTATTGGCTTTTATCATATTAGTGTGATAACCATAATCCTCCTGATAAACTCTTAACACCTGCTTTTAGTTAGTTCTATTATACCAATAAGGTGGGAAACAAGCTTAAGGTCCACCAGATTGTAAATGGTTACCGCAGCCTATCAACGCCTGCAATTTCAGGGACATTACATGTGTTTTGCCAACACTTTAAATGAATCTTTTATCAAACGAATAATAAATCTTCTGAACTCCCTTCGAACTCGAAGGGGTGATTAGAACGGTTCACACTTCAAGTGTTGGTTAAATCTTCTGAAGTTAATATTCATTATAGACAAGCAATAATAACCATTCAACCATACCTGTGTCAATAAATCTGTCTGTGTCTAATAGAGCCATAAGATTTTAATGTTCATAAGTTCATAGCTGTATTTGGATAGGAACAACAATAGGCAATTGTCTCATTCCTTCCAGCGGGTTCAATAACTTGTCTGACAGGTTTTGAATAGTTTATTGCCTTTTGTAGCATAAAGGCTCAGAGAGATGATAGTCACTATCATAAAATCTAGACAGAAGTCAACTTAGGCTCCACGCAAATTGGCCACCGACCACAGCCACCGGTGGCTGTCACGAGCTACCGCTCATATGCGGCACATCTATACAAAATATATGAAAAAGTATGTTAAGTGGCTGGCGCTTTTAGGGTTATAATAAATAAATTTAGGGGATGCTGGTGATCCGGGCAGTCTAGGTATTATTGTCAGGTTTTTCCATCTCACTAAATATACATATAATAAGGCCCCAAATCTTTTTAAACTGGAATTATATGCTCACATTCTCAGATATCTCGTTGAAAAGCCACCCAGTCAGCGCTCTTATGGCATTTATTGATATGTTATCTATAACGCTGTGTGGTGCTGGCTTAGAATTTTCACCACACCCACACTTCCCGTGGGTGTCGTAAGAGGCGACTAAGGGTTATCCACCGGGGAGCGGGCAGCAGCGCCTCCTGCAGAACTATTCTACCACCGAACTCCGATCCCTAACTCGCGTGCCCAACGTGGGGATTATGGGCATCACCCCCCATAAGAAAACCCGAACGCGCTTATCAGGGGGAAGCCTGCGTCCAGCCGTGCACCAATACAGGCTGTTGAGGTTGAGTTATCTATTACGTGAATATCTGTATAATAAAGTCGCGGCGTTACCGCATTCAATTCTTCAAGACGCAACACCTAACACCCTATGTCCACACACTAGTGTCAAGTCAACCATAACATTTGGCATGGTGTTGTCAGTAATTAAGGCACCTGCAACCTTGCGGGTATCCGGCGCCCGCGCGGCCGCTGGCTATTTGTGACGCGGTAGGTCGATGTAGGCCCTTCCAGTTTACACGACGTCAATCCTATTTTCTACTAGCTGCGCCCCGCGGCTTCGCACGCGTTGATACTATGGAAACGTTTAAAGGTGATTTCTGTCCCACGGGAACAGATTTACGGGCCTTTGTTAGCCTATGTTCGAATATTCGAATGCAAGCCCTAGTACACACATTTGTCCCGAGGCGGGAATCGAACCTAAAACCTCCTGCGTCGCAGGCTGACCTTCGCATAGGTAGAACATTGATAACACTTTACCTGCTATTATCTACCATACCATTTACTCTTGTCGCGGAATAATTTGGATAAACTTGTGCATTTGCTCTAGGTAGGTACCTGATGGCTCTACTCTAAACTTAACACTTGTACGGCGATACGTACTACAAACATAATAAGAAATTTAATACGATAAGACATTTAATATTAAGTCAAAGCATAACTTAGGTATAAAGATATTTCCAACGGGATATTTACCATGATTTGAAATTAGAGCTTTCCAATATTTCGGCACAGTTTCATGCGCCATGATCATGGAATAACTTTAGTATTAATAACCATGATGGATTTAAAAGTTTTACTTAGGTATAAACCTAAGTTTTAAAGTACAAGCCGATTTGTTACATTATTTTCCTTCGTAAATAAATAAACTAATGCTGGACAATTCACACAACTAACCCTGAAGCTAAGCAGGTTGGAACACGCTAACGTTGGAGCTTTCTTTAAGGAATGGAACTCAATTTCTGCCTCTGTTTTTCCGGTCAATTACAACCTCTCTTCAAGACAAGGATGGATAGTTGTACCTTCGTGATACACCGTAGGCCACGTTTTCGCTTTCAATCAAGTGAGATTGCGATCAAACGAAAGTCTATTCTCCATAAAATAATTAAGTTTGTTTTAAAGAGTCAGATTCAGAGTCAGAGTCAAGTCGTTTATTTCTTGCAAAACAAGCACAAGACAAGTAAATTTTTTACTATACACCTTGATAAATAGTAATTAGTATCTAATAAGAAATAAGGAGCAATTGACTCTAATTCACTTAATTTTTTCGTCCACTAGCAGAAGAAGTGAAAAAGAAACCACTAGCAAGTTTATCGCTTATCAACTAATACAATATTTGCATAACTAAACCGACTTCAATTGCATGTTTTATCATGGATGCCACTGTCAGAACTGGACCATATTGAAATGGGACCACAAGGGAAGCACCAGCTTTCAAATAAAAAAAATATAATCATTAAAGCGGTTCACCTCGTGGAAAGTTCCGATGTAACAATCATCAAAATCATCAATCAAAAAAAGACGTGCGACAGACTGCCGAACTGAAACGACGTTAGACGATGCACGGCCTTCAATCAAGCCACACCTCCTTGCCCGGCGGAGTGGGGAGCGTGAGGTTTTTTCGTTACGGCGTTTCTGGATTCGGTCCCCGCGCTCAAGGCCCGCGATAGAAGCTATGCAATAGCTTAAAAATACAGTCGAATTAAGAACCTCCTTGAATTCGGAAAGTGAATTTATCGTTGAAAAAAGGTTGGTTCACTAATTGTTGCGGGACTTCTTTCGTGAATAGCACTCTACCATAGAGTTTATATAGTACTAGCCAACTCTACCCTAATGAAGATGCTCCGTAACGAATCGTAACATTGTCACGGCTATGATTCACCCGGCGGCGGCGGCGGCGCGGCGCGGCGGATCGAATCCTCCCGAAGGTGAAGGAAATGATCATTTGTGGAGACATGACGTTTGCATTTAATATTTCGAGGAAGCCGAGGAAGGTTATGCAAAGGTTTGTTACCTTCCACGGCGTTTCAAATATGGAGAGGATAAAGGATTTTGTTTTGATACTCGTTATGTATGCTCTACGTAGAGTCGGTAGTCTTAGGCGTCGTCCTAATTGGGAGCGATCGTACGATGACACGATGCGTTCTCGTCGTGCGATGAGTTCAAACATACAGATTTCATCAGAGTGTCCTATTTGAACCTCGCAAGTAATCGTACGAGCACATAAAATGCTTAATAACGATCGTACGATGCCTATGATCGTGCGATCATGTTATCAAAGTAACAGATCTCCTTTTTTTTCTTCTTTTAATGGCGTCTACGTCTGGGTTGACATAATTTTGCCAATGTCCGTAATATTATTTCTTTTGACATGGACGAATAATCGTAAAAGTCTTCCCCCCGGTTTCTCGAACGCTTGTCACATTGAATGGATAGTCAACGGCTTGTTATATACGCACTGCGGAATCTGACAGCGTGAATTTTAATCTCGCGGAATATAACCTGCGTGCTTAACGTAACTTACACGTACGACGAATAAAATTCCTTGCTATTTTAGCTACCTACAACTTTATAGTGCTCCAAACATTCATATTTTTCCGCTAGTGAACTTCCATTAAGTTACAGAATTCTGCAAAAAAAACCACGCGAGTAATAAAAGCAGTGCGTGTACAGCCTGACAAATTGTCAACAATTTGTCAAAATAATAAGCGTTCGAGAAACCGGGGGGTTTCGTACATCAAAACGGAAAAATTCACCGCGCAGATTTCTGGATCTGTAAAGTATTTTATGTTGTCTACGTTTCCTTTTTTCAATGTCATTTGAAATTTTTAAAGCAATATTGTCCGACAGCAAAAACTGTGGAGGTTTTTGAGTAGACCGTTTTTTTTTAATGTTTTTTGAGTGAACTTTTAACTGGATGGTGGACCTATTTTGATGATTTTTTTTAATTTAAAAGCTAGTGTACCCGTGTGGCGGCCCAGTTCTAACGTTCAAAGCAGCAAAAATGCAGTCGAATTTAAAACCTGCTCCTATTTTTGAAGTCTGTTAAAACAGGAACAGGAAGCGAGTTCCATTCCTTAGCGAACTCCTTTTTTACAAAAAACATCGTGTATTCTTTAATCGAGTAAGTCTGGGCTGGTAGTCCTGAGCTTTTAGATGACTGTCGCCACAAAACCGCAAAAACTTGTCTGTGTTGATTGGTGCTCGTAAAACTTAAGGTTTAATCTCCGCAAGTGATTTTAATGGAGTTTGCCTTGTTAAGATAGAACCTGACGCATAAATAACATTCAGAGGACCTACTCGGAAAACGAAAATCGAAGTTGTTTTCTTTCATTTGCTATACCAATTGTTGTGAAAACAAATCAGAAACTTCGATTTGGTTTTTACGAGGGTCCCTGTATGCTGAGTGTGAATGTACTACCATACTTTTTACTACAAAGTTTGCGTTACCTTATTTTCTATAGAAATGTGACTTTTAAAGACGTCCTTAGCCAGTTGAGATTTAAAAATAAATGGTCTTGTACATGCTTAGTTAGGTTCTAAACAGCGTTTAGTTAATCTACGAAGTAAACCTTTTATGTTAAAAAAACTTTTTAAATTTTCGCGATTTGTTAAAATAGTTAAATGATTTTATTTATCGGGTATTTATCGCGTACCTTTGTTTTTCTTTCCCCTACGTTTCTACCGAATGTACCGCGGTCGGACACGGTTAGTGTAGTGTGTCGTAGTGTGAACTTGGATATTCCTGATTTGAAGACGAATTGAGGGTAGTCGTGGATACTGCCGTTATGTTAAATAATTAACTTTAAAAAACAAACAAAACTATGGCAGTACACCACAGTACACACTCGGCAAACTGATCTCTTGCGTGTCTTACAAAGCTTCGTCGCCAGACCCGAGTTCGACGAGTTTCGTAAATCGTGACGTAAGTGTCTTTCGTGACTCAAGTTTAAAATCCGCTGACCTTCGACCTTGCCAAAGTCATTGTCCTTCGTATTGGATAATCGTTTTCATGTCAGCTCACGGTCACTGCAGCTAATAGCCTTATGGCCTAGGCTTTGTTTACGAAGGGCATGCAGCGGGGCGAGCGCGGCTCGCACTAAATTCAAACGTATGGCTTTCGTAGAGTGTGTTTACGAGAAGCGTTTTTACACGCGTCATCCATGTTCATTGCGATATGTTTGTGTTTACACGTACGATGACGGGGCCGCTAGGACCACAAGGACTAAATCCGTCGATTACAGCTCTCAGTTTGTAGCAGACATTGTCCTAGGTTCGTTGACATGAAAGTGAGATGTGGGTAGAGTGAAGTTGATGTGGAGTGGAGTATGGAATTACCAGATTCGGAACGATTCTGACATCATATTTGTTCGGTTAGGCTGCAGTGACGTAGTTTTATTGCTATTTAATGTATTATGTTATGTAGACCTGAGTGGTCTCCATCTTCATCATTGCATATTTATTATCTAGCTTATTAGAATCAAATTATAATGAATAAAATACCCTATTGGGGAAAAAAATCTCTATGTCTCATCTTTATAAATTGAGCTACAAAATCAGAGTCAGAGTCAAATAGTTTATTTCTTTGGACTTACAAAATAAGCACTTAGGCCCGTATTATGAAAGCTTACTCAGTCATAAAGCCATGCATGAGTGACGTTTATGCCATAGAAAAGCATTGCTCAAGCATAGATTGATGACTGAGCAAGATTTCATAATACGGGCCGTAGACAAGTCAAATTTCTACTATCTAGAGGTCAATGTTTTTATAGAACCAAGAAAGTTTGTAAGGTACATATTATATTGTTTTTACAGTGCTTAGTAAATTTTAATTAGATCTTAAAAATTAGGTAATTTCTTTCAAGGTCGTCTTTTCTAGCTACAATCTAGAGCTCAGTGGTTTTATAAAACCAAGAAAGTTTGTGGTTTATTGTATTTAGTGTTTTGTAAATTTTAATTAGATCTTTAAAAAAAAATTTTTGGGACATCGTTAGTTTAAATTTGTAGAACAAAAACCTCTCGTCTGTTTTTGTTTAGAATCAAATAATTTAAAAGTTTAAACTAAGTTTAAAACCTTAACTCCTCTAGACACAAATACCAAACTATCGATCGATCCGTCTGGCTATCTTTGCACGGAATCGTATGTATCTTTATTTTTAGTCGTGTTCGAATTCGAACTGGTGAGACAGTGCAGCATACAGAGCTATCCCACAACGTACAGTCTTCACTTCAGCGTATCATCTCTTACTTTGCTTGTAGCTGCGTTGTCCTGGCTTAGAGTTTGCACCACCCCATCTCTTCCCGTGGGTGTCGTAAGAGGCGATATCCACCGGGGGGCGGGCAGCAGCGCAGAACAATTCTACCACCGAACTGCGATACCCAATCTGCATGCCCAGCGTGGGGATTATGGGCATTGCCTCTCATTAGATAAACGCGAATAAGGCACTTATCAGGGCGAGGCCTGCGTCCTGCAGAGGATACGGGCTGTTAAGGTTGATGTTGGTAAATAAAATAATATTAGTTCATCCAACTCAAACAAGGCTCGGATGTAAGCACAGAATCGTAATAATAAGGTACTACGATTTCTGTGGATGTAAGCCTTGTTTGAGTTGGAAGAACACCAACTTTTTATTCCTTTACGAGGGACTTCATCGGTGACTGTGCGATCTGTCTTTCAAAGGACATAGTGATTGATTTGATTAGGCAGTGGTTGCAATCACAGAAATCGTAATAATACGAATTCTGTGGTTTTAATGCATTATGTCCTTATTACGTCACAGACCACGTAAGACAAGACGTCAAAATTGCAACTACGAGTACTTATTGAATTGAGTTATGGGGATTTTTTCTATACCTATAGGTACCTACCTACTTATAACTGTTGTACCTATGTACTCACCTGTTTTGGCCAATCTTTATCTTTATTTCCATGTTTTAAACCGACTTGAAAAAAAGGGAGAACTAATTTCGACTGTTTTTGTTTTTAATATTTGTTATTATTCTCGTAATTTAGCAAGTTTTCGTAGTACCTTACCTCTTTACAATAGTTTACTATGCCCGCACTCCGGGTACAGTCACGACTATAAATAAAGGGTCTGTTCCCAATGCTGCTTTATTTCTGAACTCTCTCTCTGTTTGTTTTGTTGTAAAACGCTGTCAGCGAGTACTTTTGTACTGCTATTTTAGTTAAAGCTGCCAAGACAATACATTGGTACTGCATTGACTCACCTATAAAACCACAAATAACTCTACAAAATTAAATATTTTGTAATGGTTTTAATGAGATATGAATCACTTTTAATTGACCACTAAGTGACTTCTTTCTAGCCGTTATTAATTCTGCTCATTGAGGCAATTGATGATCCGAAGTCAAAAAAATAAAACCCTCGTTAATCTGTTGACTGTACATGTAACAGTGTTGCCAGGTGATATAATTCAAAATAGTTCTAATTTTAAATGTTGACTCACTTTGTTACTGGCCTGTTGTTTGTAATAATTCGTTTGGCGCCTAAAATTAAAATGGAACTGACGCGACGGAGTTTCGTAAAGTTTATCGTGTTTTGTTTTAAAATTACAAATACAGTTTCTTTCAATTTCCTATTTCTTTTGTTTAAAGACGGAACTTGACGGACTTGATCATCGATCAAAAATTTCGCGGCCCGGCGAAATTTTTGATCGATGGACTTGATTTAAAAAATCTGCTTTATGACCTACACTAGCTGCCCGCGGCTTCGCGAGCATGTCCCACGGGAACTGATTTATGTGATAAAAAGTAGCCTAATGTGCTATTCCAGGCCCTGAACTACCTGTATGCATAATTTCAGCCTGATCATTTCAGTAGTTTTACGTGAAAGAGCAACAAACATACATACAGGCATGTTTACAAACTTCCGCGTATATAATATTGTAGGATTTGCTCCCAAATTAATAATTCTTAAGTGTAGACCAAGACTCGGCAAATACTGTACAGTGTAGGACGTCCTCCGGCCAGGTGGGATGACGATCTGCGAAAGACTGCACAGATGCTGGATTCGTCAAGCTGAAGACAGGGCGCTATGGCGCTCATTAAGGGAGGCTTATGTGGACTAATATAGGCTGAAGATGTTAATGATGATTCATTTGTTCTTTTTGAACACAGAAATCTAAATTATAAATCACGGCGCAGGATTCTTTGTTGGCGCTATTTATGGTTGCGTGGCTCTGCGTTTGAATATATAAGTATGTAGTAGTGACGGCATGGATAGATAGATAGAGGTAGAGAAACATTTATCGAACAACACAGTTACAATTACAATACAGAACAGATAGGTGAAGGCATGGGAAGGAGAAATGTGTTGGTGAGTGAGGTGACAAACGTTTTGTAAGGAACCAGCGACTTTAACATTTCTAGTACCATATTATTTAAATGTCTGTGTTTTTCAACGAGCTATAGGGTCATTCAAAAGCTGTGTGCTTACCATTGATTTATTAAAAACGAAAATGAGGTACTGGTTTCTCGAAAGTGGCAACCTCAAATTGTGTAAAATTGTGTTCTCCCACATCAGTCACCGTCTGACCAGCGGCACGGGCGGTCGTGATTCGCGTGAAATATTGTTGTCTCGGTCTCACTTCAGCCCTAGATACTAGGGATTGCAAATTCCCGGTTTTTCGAGGAACCGAGAATCCCGGGAAATGTTGAAGTCGGAACCGGGAAATCCCGGGAATTCCCGGGAAATATATTTATTTTGTATTTTTACTGAAATTAGATAATTTAACTGCCTCTTAAGCCATGTCGCTTATATCACCTGATATAACATACCTTATATTGCATAGGTATGCGATATATGGTATATTAGAGCTGTATTTCTATACATCTGTTAAAATGAATATCAAGCTCTTAATTCAATGTGGTCGATGTGTTTTGTTCCCTCGTTCGACAGCAAGCTTTAAAACTTTTCGTTCTAAAGAGTCGTGACTGAATCCAGCACCTTCATTTACTACCACTGGAGCACTACCTACAACAACACTCTCAAGGCAGCAAAACTACATGAGGCTGGACTTGATCTTGATAAACAGAAAGTATCTTTGTGTGAAAAGTCGCCAAATATATGAATTAATTGTTACAAAAAAGCTATTTTAAATCAAATTAATCGGTTTCAAATTGTTATTTTTATCACAATCAAAACACGCTTTGGTCTATCCAGTTCAAAGATTTATTACGAAAGGTTGATTCAATTTAAGGTTCAATCACTTAAAGTACGTAAGTTTTTTTCTTCAAAATGGAGGTACATTATGCATGCACACGGAAGCTTGATTTGGGCACTCTCTTATACATTTTGGACAGTTTCCATTCATCTTTACCATTCTCTAATATTTTTGGCTTTTTTTACTGCCAGCCGGACACTGCAATTGCCTTTAGGTCTTGTTGGACTCCATCGACCCACCTGGGTATCAGATATAGGCCCTCGTCGGTCGCTGAGATCCATCAGTATGCCGTCAACGCTCACGGCGGCGGTAGCTTTTGTACCGTACTGTATGTCAGATGCACACGAGATAAATATGAAAAGATGGGGGAGCGCTATCTCGTGATGTCAAAGAAAGCTTTGAATGTAAAAGTGATCGCGATAGTAGATTTAATATTATTATCGATCCATTAATAATAAATTTGCAGAACGACTCCAATTCAACTCCAATGGCGAAACTGAAGTAGAATCTATGTCAGAATATCTGTAGAAAATTTAGTTATAGAAAAATATAATCGTTACATAATATAAACATTTCGTTTACCTACGATATCCGACAATATCGATCTCATGTGTACTCTTGCTCTTTTTTCCCCGGTCCCCACCTCGCCGCACTTTCCTAAGGAGCGGTACAGCGGTTTCGGTCGAACAATACCAATAGTTATAAAAATTAAATGAAAATGAGAAGCTTGTATAACTATTGGTAACACCAATTTGGACACAGAAGGTGACTACGTTTAATTTAGTTTTTTCCTGCCTTTCTTGACTCTTATTACAAGGCGTGGTAAGCATGTTTCATGGCAGTTAATTTCGCCTTATCAGATCCAAATCATCGGCATAACCCAGAACTTGAACTGATTTCAAAGGAATGGTATCTTTCATTTAAATTTTTGAGTATTTCTGCACTTGTCAAGTCTATATTGAAGAGTAGGAATGAAAGAACGTCCTTGACAAGGACCACCGAAATTTCGGAAGGGCTCTGATATATCGTTCTGCACCCTGACAACACTAGCCGAACTTCTCAGAGTCATTTTGGTGAATGCTGTTTACTGTTTGATTGCAGGAAAAATAATTACTGATTGAAATCAAGTGATATAAATCATGTCAACCCTGCCCAGTACCGCGTAGGTACCCGATATATTTGAAATGCTATAAGCAAAATGAAATATATTAAGTTATGTCGTTTCGGTATTAGTATATAAATTTCCCGAAATTCCCGAATTTCCCGGGAAATGAATTTGGATTTCCCGGTTCTCAAATAGGTCAAAAATTTCGGGAATTCCCGGGAATTTCGGAACCGGGAATTCCCGGGACCAAACCCTACTAGATACGTCTTTCCGTCTTTGTTCTTCTTTGTATTGCACAGGACTGGAAATATAACTGTGAGCGTATGTGTTTGCGTGTAGTTGTGCCACATGCCAATTTTTGAGTAAGCGCTGGGAGAACGTAACCTATCTTCCCTTTTTAAATCAATGGTGCTTACATTTAAACTGACACTATTCAAAGCGGTTGACTATATCAACCTTGTTTGATAGGAATAGGTACGGTACGAGTTGGTTTGATGTTTGGTTCGCTGAGTTTGTTCCACGATCCAGTTGATCAAACAGATATCCATAAGGGCTCTTTCCTCTAGTGATTGTCATATAATTGAGTATGTTTTTAAAAAACTATGTATATACCGACTTCGATTTGTATATGGTTTTCTCATGCCAATGTCAGAACTGGATCAAATTGAAATGGGACCACACGGGACCGGCTTTCAAATTTAAAAAGAATCATCAAAATCGGATCACCCAGTCAATAGATCTATCTGAGGTTACAAACATAAAAAGTCGAATTGAGTATTTTATTTACCTCTTCCTTTTTTTGAAGGACATATTTTATTTATAAGAGAATATTAAAAAAACTATATTAAATCTGACGAAACTTCTGAACTCCGAGATTTCTAAAATATTACAATAAGTTACGAATGCTTTCCTTCTTTATAATGTACCTATAACTTAAGCTCTGCTTAGCTTGGGGCTAGATTATGCTGTGTGAATTTTATCCAGCATTATTGAATTGGAAATCTGATGGGTCTTTTATGATCTTGAATTATAAATTTCACAATCTCTGCTGCTATGAGTTTTTTCGCCATCATTTAACCATATGGTTGACACCAACGCGATTTACCTACAATAAAATCAAGCGTGGGCCATTTTTAGGTTTGCGACATAAATTATTTTCACTTCCTTTATATTTTTGTCATCAGGTCTATCTTGGAAATTTATGTTTCCAACTCTGAAAGATTCCAAAGAGTTAATTATGTGACGAATTTTCTATCATCTCGCTAATCTCGCAGTTAAATAGATACGGTAAAAAAAAATATGTCCTAAAATATTTACAGTCACTAAAACACATAGGTAGAATGATAGAAATTACACAGTAAAATCAGATTAAATTAAATAAAATCGAAACAAAATTGGATAAAACCTAATATATGAATAATTAGATACCTAAGTACTAATATCAAAAATACAGAGAGACTGTAACTGGTCACTGTAATGAAAAGAACTATAGTCAGAAATTACAGCATAGTACGAGTACGTCAAAATAACACACGATGTCAAAACATAAAACGGCCATATCTCGAAAACTACCTACGAAGAGCAGGCACGAAGGCAGAAAAGTTTACAAACTGAAAGTTTTGCAATCCATTCCGCCTAAGAATAGCTCTACCGTTAAAAAAATCATAACTCGCGTTTTGTCCAACTGACGAAATCGGCGTGGGAGGATCTAAGGTTGTTGTCGATATTAACCGACTTCAAAAAGATCCTCATCTTTTTGAAGTCGGTTAATATCGACACCTTAGATCTCAATTTGACTGTATTTTTAATGTTTGTTACCTCAGAACTCTTGACTGGGTCCGATTTTTATGATTCTTTTTTTATTTGAAAGTTAGTGCTTCTCGTGTGGTCCCATTTAATTAGGTCCAGTTCTGACACAGTTCTGACAGTTCTGATCTCCTTTTTTGAAGTCGGTTAATAATAAATAGCGTTCTATTTGGTTGCTATGAGACAAAGAATGATTGAATGTTTACCGACGAACACACAGAGTAACAGCGTGGGTTGTAAACACGCACAGGTGTGGAAGGATTTCACACATTGAGTTTAAAATTTGATACATTTAGTTCAAATGACGAAGTTTGACAGTCAAAGAATAAAGTAGGAATATAGGCATAAACAAAAAGTATAGAGTTTTTTTTTAATAATTGAGTTTGTTTTAAAAAACTATAAACCGACTTCGATTAGGTAATTGGTTTTCTCATGGATGCCATTGTCAGAACTGGACCAAATTGAAATGGTACCACACTGGAAACATTCAGATAAAAAATAATCATCAAAATCTGATCTTCCAGTCAAAAGTTCTGAGGTATCAAGCATAAAAAAATGCAGTCGAATTGAGAGCTTCCTTCTTTTTTGAAGTTTGTTAAAAACCGCTATAATAGTAGATTTTTTTTGCGAATCTAAGGGCCTAGACGATGTTATAATCGATGTCGAAAGCGATAGTAGAAAAGTCCAAAAATTTATGAAGAAATATGCCTTAGATACATATATCACGTGTTCTGTTTCGAATTTTTCCCTACGAATCTTTCAATTGTTTTCAATTCGCTTCATAGTGAATTCCGGTTGGCTACGCCCTCAGTATAGAGAAATCGGTAACGAAGAGTCTATACCCCAACTGGGTAATTTGGGCTCTTAAAACTGTGCAGCAACCACGCAGCTAAGATGAAATCTGTCCGTATCGCCAGTGTTTATGTTTACTTGGAGCGACCCGCGCAGACCTTGACCCACAACGGTCTAGTGACTGCAGCGTGGGCGCTCGCTTAGATTGTGTTGCAGATGCCAAACCTTATGAGATTCTGCGGAGTCTTACATTTCATGCCTGGAATTGAACTATCGAAGTTGTACACCTTATTAGGCAATTTTTAGATTAGCAAAACAATTTAAAAACGATTTATTTATCCATGAATACTATTAATGTAGATCGATCAATAGATACCTATACAGTTTTCTATTTATATATATATCTATCACATTCCATGTTTGAAAGTAGAAGGCTCAAATTAAGTGCAATTAGATCCACCTGCCTCCTCATTTATAGTCGGTTCTATAACATCGGAAATATTCCAAAATGAATGCACCGAATACGCACTGAGTATCCATGAGCTCTTGTATTTTGTTTTGTTTTAAAATACGGATTCTTCAACAATTTTGCTAACCTCTGTGACCTTTCCAGAATAAGGAAAAAAACAAACTCAGCCAAATTTAAATTTATAAATGTACACTTAGAAAAGGTCAATTCATTCTTCCTCAACCTCTACCTCAACAGCCTGTATTGATCCACTGCTGGACGTAGGCCTCCCCCGATAAGCATCTTATTGGCGTTTATCTAATGGGGCGTAATACCCATAATCCCCACGCTGGGCTGGGTTGTGGATCGCAGTTCAGTGGTAGGTTTGTTGTGGGTCTAAATGTTCCCGTGGTTCGGCGAAAATGCCGAAAGAGGGACACAGGGCTGCGAGTCCCACAGAATTCGGATCCCCCCAGACCAGTCTATTCGTAAACGAATTTACCTCGCCGAAGGGCAGTACTGCAATGTAGGTTATTTGTTTACGTTAGAAACTAACTAGATTTTAACTCTAATTTGTCCACATGCAGGGCACTCGGCCGAGGGGAAGACATAACTGCATTTATAGAGTAAATGCAGTTACGTCTCCCCCTCGGCCTCGCTGTAATGGAAGCAAAAGATAAATAATCGATGATGTAGATTGTAAATCACGACGCTCTGACTTTCGTGAGACGTTGGTCATAGGTGCGTTTTCATCTGACATTAGAAGCTTTAATAGCTACTAAAGTTATTTACAACGGGATATTTACCATGATTTGAGTTTTGAGCTTTCCAATATTTCAGTACAGTTTCATGCGCCATGATCACGGAATAACTTTAGTATTAATAATCATGATGGATTTAAAAGTTTTGTCTATAATAGCTAGTATCGAGGCCTTTGACTATAACCACTGTAGAACCCAGTCATGACGAATACGTCAGGTTTTAGAGAAAAACTCACTGCTATCATAGTTCTTGAATGTAATAACATTCAAGAACTATGATAGCCAGTGAGTTTTTCTCTAGAGTATTTACGTTGTTATTTTTTTTGAATTTAACTTAGATCTATGGATAAACTGTAACCTATATGTTATTGTAGGTCTAGAACTACATCTATGCAAAATTTCAGCATAATCCATTCAGAAGTTTAACTTAAATCAGTTACCGCCATCTGAACATCCAAACTTTCGCATTTTGTAATATTAGCATGATAATTTCAAGCTAGATGCAGTACCGTGAACACAAGGCAAGGAAATATATAATTTAACGCCTTGGCATTAACGGATACTCTGTTGGCCGTGAGAGTAACAAAATGACATTATGCTTATTTATAACAGTTGGCTGGTGGAGGGTTACGTCAGCGGTAGGTGCTACTGTTCCGGAGCGAAGGGCGGCATTATGACCAGTTGGAAATATCTCAGCCGCAGTAACTGCGTCAGGGCCGGGTTTCCACCAAAAAAACTAAGCGCTATAACAATTAATATATTATGATGAGAATGATCCCGAGGTCGACCCATAAAAGTAGTATTTATCCCGCAAAAAGTTGTGTAAAATTAAAGGATTCGAATTTGTATATGTTTTTGTTTTTTCAGAACTATCAAATTATATTTTTTTGACGACCTCTGTGGCGCGGTGGGCGAAGGTCTGCCTGCGACGCAGGAGGTTGCGGGTTCGATTCCCGCCTCGGGACAAATTTGTGTACGATCTGCAGAAATTTGTTCAGGGCGTTCTGGATGTTTATCTATGTATAATAAAAAATATCTATCTATGTAGTGTATTGTATTATGTATATCAGTTATCTAGTACCCATAACACAAGCTCTGCTTAGCTTGGGGCTAGATAATGCTGTGTGAATTGTCCAGCATTATTTATTTATTTATTTTTATTCTTGTATAGTATGTAAGTACTTCTATCTACGTAAAGATCGGTATAGCAGGAGCAGTCTCATAATAATTGAGTTTGTTTACAAAAAAAAACTATAAACCGAACTCTGTTATATGGTTTTCTCATGACTGCCACTGTCAGAACTGGACCAAAATGATTAAAATGGGACCTAAGGGAAGCACTAGCTTTCAAATTAAAAACGAATCATCAAAATCGGATCACCCAGTTAAAAGTTCTAAGGTAACAAACTAAAAATAAATAAAGTCGTATTGCGAACCCCCTCCTTTTTTTGAAGTCGATCTAAAACCGATGCACTTCAATACAGTGTTTACTGTTTACCAACAGTGTCACTGGCGACCTTGGCCTATCAGATCCGATTAGACCAGTACGTGGAGATATGCAGCTCTGGGCTCAGGCTTGCTACTTATTAACTAGGTACCTAAGATATGGCCTACAATATGTATGGTACTTTTACGATTACTTAGGTTAATACTTTGCTAAATAATTGGGTTTGTTTAAAAAACACTAAACTATTTACTTTTAATTTTATGGTTAAACCTGCGCAATCAAAAGATACAGCCGTTTATGCTGCAAATTTTCGACACTTGAATCAAAACTTACAGGGTACTTTCCCGTAAACAAAGAATCTCGAAATTTGTCACGAAGCAACGTCTTATAACACTGTTAAAAAAATTGCGAAAACAGTAAATCTTTAGTTAGGTACATCATAAATATAACAAAATATTGTTTATAATTTTAAACTAGTAAGTTTACTTCCTGTCCTCATGAACGCGTAGGTATTAATGGTACGGAACCCTTCATGCGCGAGTCTGACTCGTACTTAGCCGGTTTTTCTTAAAACAAACTCTTGTTTTCTATTATTGTTATCAGTTTTTGTGAAGTTATCACCCAGTAATGTATTTGTTGACATAAAATATCTTGGATTCTAGAACTCTGTATAAAGAAGGTTGGTTAATGTTCGATAGGGTACTTCATGAATGGCGCCTATGTGATAATGACTAATGGCTTTTAAACCATGAGTCATGGTTATAAGAGGGCATTATTTAAAGACGATATCGGCCTAGTTTTAGTTTGTGTTTATTGCGTGATTCATTCGTGAAGTGGAGACCACGACTCGGCAAACGAAGTTTAGGACGCCCTCCGGTCAGGTAAGATAATGCGGTTGCGGCAAGCTGAAAACGCTCATTAGGGAGGCGTGTGTCCAGTCCAGCCATGGACTAATATAGGGTGATGATGATTATGTTAATTCTGAATATACTTAATAAGTCTAAAGTAAATACTTATCTCAAAGTTTTTTTGTTTCCTTCCTTCCTTGTATATGACGAAGCTTGACGAAGGCGTTAGAAACGCACAAAATAACCACTGAGGGATCATTTCCTATACAATATAGCGAAATTATTTATATTACGCTTATATTATAAATGCAAAAGTTTGGATGTTTAGTTTAGTTTGATGCATGTATGGATGTTTGTTAGGTACTTACCTCTTCACGCCAAATCTCCTTATCGGATCGGTCATACAGGTAATTCTCATCCTGGAATTAAACATAGGCTACCGTTTATCCCATAAATCGGTTCCCATAGGACGTATATATTATATTATAGACGAACATACATTGAAAACATTATTTAGCCGGAACATACACGTAGAACCTCCTCTTTTCTAAGTTGGATAAATATCACGGTGTAGCGCTGTTTCTCATCAAATTTTTCGCACCACAAATAATTGTTTTGTTTCTCATCGGCTGTTTTAAGGTTTTCGTTTCAACCCACAAAATATAATTAATTTTGTTTTAAGAAACTATAACCGACTTCAATTTTTATAGTTTTTTTAATAAATTTTCATGGATCCCATTGCCAGACTGAACCATATAATATAAAAAAATAATCATGAAAATCAGACCACCTAGTCAAAAGATCTGAGGTAACAAACATAAAAAAAAACAAATAAAAAATACGTCAGTCGAATTTAGAACCTCCGCCTCTTTTTGAAGTCGGTTAAAAAGAGTCTAAGTGAGCTTGGAAAAGTACAGTCAGAGAAAAATAATAACACAATTAGGTATTATTGTACAATTCCTGAAGAGTGTCAGTAATGTTCATAGCATGTACCAGGGATGCAGAATTTACGAGGAGCTTAGCAAAACAATGTCTTCTGCACACTTCTCGTGCATGTAAACTTCTTTGGAGACCTGAGTGCCTAGACGATGTAACAATCGATGTCAAAAGCGATAGTAGAAAAGTCCAAAAATGTATGGGTTTGACATAATACCTTAGATATGTCACGTGATCTGTTTCGAATTTTTCCCTACGAATCTTTCAATTGTTTTCGATACTCTTCATAGCGAATGCCGGTTGGCTGTGATGTGAAAGAGCGCTCCACCAAAATCACTACCAGACTGTTGACAAGAGCGGATTTATCCTTGTCACAAACTCTACATAGGTTTATTAGGTTTGCTTTCGTCACATATTTGCCCACGCTCTAATATTCTAGTATGGCACTCGTGCGAGCATGATGAAATATCTATTGCAAATGTAGGTGTGTAGGATTTGGACTTGGTTTATTTTCTCTGACGACTCAACCTCAACAGTCTGTATTAGTCCACTGCTGGACGCAGGTTTCCCCCTGATAAGCCTTATCTCATGGAGGGCAATGCCCATAATCCCCACGCTGGGTTGGGGATCGCAGTTTGGTGCATGGTATATTATTCTGCAGGTGATGCTGCTGCCCGCCCCCCGGCGGATATCCCTTAGTCGCCTCTTATAACACCCCCCTGTGTGGTGATGGCTTTATTATTTTATTTATTTATTTTTTAGCATTTGCACCACTTCAACTCGGACTCAACCGAGACTAGCCAATTGTGCACTATTTATTATAAACTACATTAAGTCCGCGTATGATTATAGTGCACAATAGTGTGAAAACGCAGATACACACTCTAATAGAACTATAACACCCGACCTCAGGGCATGCAAACCTTACCCGTGGGAATTGTACCAACGCGTCATGGATATCGTCATAATCGTGCCTATCGCAAAAATATCCGCAGCCAAGCCCTCTAGACCCATATTCAAAGGTCGCTCGTCTAGACGCGCCCTTTCCGCAAAATGCCAGCCCTGCAGCGAGCTGGCCTGATAACGTGATGGCTTTGTTTGATTTGCCAAATGGAAGGTGGAAGGTGGAAGGTGGAGGCTCTTAGGGGATCAAGGCTTTTGTTGATAGGATTGGGTTTTGATGGGACAGTGTTAAACGTAAAAGACTGAGTGGTATTAGCATCGCTATCTTTATGAGACTCTGTCATCTAATAGATAAGATATTTTACAGCTTTAATGAATATTTTGATGTATCTACCAGTTTACCACTGAACTTCGATAGATCGTTATTACGACACGTCGCTAACTTCGAAAAACCATAGTTCGACTAGCCATTGGTTCGACGGAACATTACTCGACAAACATTATTTCGACATAAACTAGTTCAGTTCATTTATTTGATAACTAACTGCGCCCCGCGGCTTCGCACGCGTTGTTCCTATGGAAACGTGTAAAGGTGATTTTTATCCCACGGGAACTGATTAATGGGAAAATAGTAAGCCTATGTTTGATTCCAGAATTAGAATTACCTGTATGCAAAATTTCAACCCGATCCGTTCAGTAGTTTTGGCGTGAAGAGGTAACAAACACCTATCGATCCATACAAACTTTCGCATTTATAATTTAGTGTGAGTGATGTGATGTGATGGAATGTGCATTACAGGTCATATTATTATACAATTTTGATACTTATACTATTTTACATTTGCAAGTACCTACACATAACTTCATTTTGTCACTTTCAGGCTTGTGAGCTCGTTGAAGGTGTAGAATGTCTGCTCGAAGCCAGCGTTTTAGTTTGGTTTTGAACGTGTTGTGACTAGGGGCCTCCCTTATTGTTTTAGGCAGGCGGTTGTATACCATTGGTCCCATGACATGTGTCAGTTTCTCAGACTTAGCCATGGTGCGCGGTACCGCAGCTAGCCGACCAGCGTGGCGCGTAATGCCCCCGCGGTCTTCCCCAATATTGCTGAAATCCTCCAGGTTTGTCCTCACATATACGGCTACCTGAAACCCCAACCTCAACAGCCTGTATTGGTCCACTGCTAGACGCAGGCCTCCTTCTGATAAGTGCCTTCGTGGCTATTATCTCATGGAGGGTAATGCACATAATCCCCACGCTGGGCATGCGGGTTGCGGATCGCAGATTGGTGGTATAATTGTGCTGCAGGGGCGCTGCTGCTCGCTCCCTGTCATCCCTTAGTCGTTTCTTAAGACACCCGCGGTAAATAAATAAATAAATAAATAAATAATGCTGGACAATTCACACAGCATTATCTAGCCCCAAGCTAAGCAGAGCTTGTGTTATGGGTACTAGATAACTGATATATATAATACAATACACTACATAGATAGATATTTTTTATTATACATAGAAAACATCCAGAACGCCCTGAACAAATATCTGCAGATCGTACACACATTTGTCCCGAGGCGGGAATCGAACCCGCAACCTCCTGCGTAGCAGGCGGACCTTCGCCCACCGCGCCACAGAGGTCGTCGGTAAGAGTTGGGTTGGTGCAAATTCTACTCCAGTACCACACGGCAGACGCATAACAATACCCCACAAAAAGCCACCGTCTAATCATCCGAATGAGCTATGAATTAGAACTCATTGGAGCCGGCCGCCTTATAAGGCGCGAGCGCAGATCGCCCGATAAGGAAGCACGTTCATTCATACTTTTTTACTAACACTTGTATGGAACTCTTTGGTTTTGTATGGTTTACTTTCGGTTTCGTTGCATTCCTGAACGTAAGTTTCTAGGAAAGGAGTTGATTAAGATATTGTTTTACATTACATACTAAAATCTGTCATTTTAGCGGTAGGACCTAGCTTTCTTAATATCCTTAAGAGTGGAATGAGCTTCCTGCGTGTGTTTTTCTATTAGAGAACAATCTTGGAGTACCTATTCAAATCCAGGATAAATAGGTTCCTTCTGGTAAATCGTTAAGAGTACCTAACTACCTACTAAGTAGGACTCTACATAGAAATAGATACACAAAAGTAACTAATAAGCTCCAGACGCTTTTTTTTATACTCGTATATGAGCAAGTACAAGTGATTCTAATTGTAACTTCATTGAAATTCGTAGTATAGCAGAACTTTTTGTTAGGTATTTTAAAACCAGTGCATAGTGAGAATCGAGCATATCAAAACTAACCGAGCTCTACGTAGCTTGGGGCTAGATAATGCTATGTGAATTGTCCAGCATTATTTATTTATTACTTATGTAAGCTCGTCCTACGACAACTACGTCTATGTTTTCGCCATTGCAGTTGTTTTTTATTCAATCACTTCTTGAGAGAGTTATATGTCTGCAAATCTACGAAATTGTATATTATAATTTATGCTAGCTTACCCAACTTTGACTTTCATCTGGCTAGACCTAATTGCAAAGACTATTATTTAACAGTCAATTAGTCATTCTAAGTCTAGGTCATAAGGTCTATATTGAAAGCTAACAATACCCTACATGGCGAATTCAATACTTGGTGGTTACGTGACCTGCGTGTAGCCAATGTGGTGCTTGGTGTAAACCACAGGCGACGTGAATTGGACTCCGCGCTTAATAGAAATATAAATTTCTCAATTCAATTTATTTATTTCCGTTATACACCACAAATTTTAGTAGTAAACAGATTTCAGTTAATCATGTCACATAGAATACATTCAATAAATTTTGTCATTTCTAAATTTGATTAATGAACCAAGTCAACATTCAGACTTAGCTCATGTGATAAGGTCTGTGGTCATTTAATTTGAATAACACATAAGTAGATCATTGATTTATTAAAAACGAAGATGAGGTACTGGTTGCTCGAATGTGGCAACCTCAAATTGTGTAAAATTGTGTTCTCCCACATCAGTCACCGTCTGACCGGCGGCACGGGCGGTCGTGATTCGCGTGAAATAGTGTTGTCTCTCTCACTTCGGTCCTAGATACGTCTTTCCGTCTTTGTTCTTTGTATTGCACAGGACTGGAAATATAACTGTGAGCGTATGTGTTTGCGTGTAGTTGTAACACATGCCAATTTTTGAGTAAGCGGTGGGAGCACGTAACCTATCTTCCCTTTTTAAATCAATGAAGTAGATAGATAATTTAATCGTTGCCCTGAATATAAAGCGTTTTTTTGCAGACAGTGGGTGACAGGTTGATTTCGTTTCATCTAATTTATTCTCAAACTATTTTTACATTACGTCGGCAATTAGAGTACAATATAAAATAATTTTAATACCTAATTTGATTAAAATGCCCCATGCGCTGACTTGCCAGCTAATTTGAAGTGCGAAACTTGGGTTATTCGGAAGAAGGCCTAACAAGTAATTATGCCATGTAGCATAGAGAGGCCAGCTACAATCCCAATGTGAATAAAATACTACCTTCTTTCTTAGACGAGTCGGTCTGGATCCACTGTCTGGGCGAAACGTGTATTTTAGCCATATCTACTTTACAAAATAATAAATTAAAAATTACAGACACATGAAGTTCCACTAAAAATATGCGACATAATTTACTTCAGAAGCCTTCACATAATTTCCACGGAGTCTTGTTCACATATCCCGTGGTTCTTTAAGTACTGTGAACATAAACGTTTTTATGCGCCATTGTCGGCGAGCTTATCTGGCGTGTGAACTTTTAGTGAAAGTGCTCGCTGAGTCTGATTAGCTGAAACCTCTAGCTTACCCTAAGCTATACTCCGATTCAAAAACCTGGATATTTTTTGTATACAAAGTCGTTACAAAACCTAAGGAATATTGTTGGAAAATATTGAACGACATTGGTTTCATCGAACGTAAACACAGAAGCTCGAAACAATTTTTGGATTTGAAAGTTTTCATTCATCATTTAATTGACCTCTCTTTCGTTTTCGAAGTCAAATTTAAACATTTTTCGCTGCACACGTAAAATGATGCGTTGTTGAAGTAAATGTTTTAGTTTTTAGTGATAACCTTGCTATTACCTTGTAGTTTTATGTTATTGTTATATGATTTTGTTGAGTTTTCACTGACGAATGTCTTTTGACATAAAATATCTTGGATTCTGAATTGGAGTATAGTATAGTATTATATTATCTGTGCCCTACGTCGACTTACGAACGCCTCTTACCTACGTATATATTCTTTAACAAGCTGCGCCCCGCGGCTTCACTCACACGCGTTGATCCTATGGAAACGTTTAAAGGTGATTTATTTCCCACGGGAACTGTCAAATCGTTTATTTCTTTAGACTTACAAAATATCAGATAAAAAGTAGCCTATGTTTGATTCCAGGATTAGGATTACCTTAATGCAAAATTTCAGCTCGATCTGTTCAGTAGTTTTGGCGTGAAGAGGTAACAATCATCCATACAAACTTTCTCATTTATGATATTAGTGTATGTAGTAGATAGTGTGATGACGTAGTTGGTTTTACTTCTTGTAATAGAGTGGACAGGGTGAGAGGTAATGCGTAGAAAATTAAGAAGATATGAAGCCTTTTAAAAAGCTGTTAACTATTAAGTTGCGTTATGCATTTAAAACAGTTTATCGCTGACTTCATAGAGACGAGTTAGAAACTCCTTTTTTGAAGTCGTTTAAAAAGTCATGTCTAACTGTGTCAGAGTCAATTGCACCTTATTTCTTGTTTGATAGTAATAACTATTTATCAAGCTGTTTATATAGTAAAAATTTGACTTGTCTAAGTACTTATTTTGTAAGTCTAAAGAAATAAACGATTTGACTTTGACTTTGACTGCATTCGGCCGTATTAATATTTGATGAGCTTCTTTTGTTAGAATATAATATACTTCACTCACACTAATATTATAAATGCGAAAGTTTGTATGGATGTATGGATGGATGGATGTTTGTTCCTTCTTCACGCCTAAACTACTGGACGGATCTGGCTGAAATTTTGCATACAGGTAATTCTAATCCTGGAATCAAACATAGGCTACTTTTTATCCCATCAATCAGTTCCCATGGGATGAAAATCACTTTTTAAAGTTTTCATATGGAAAACGCGTGCGAAGCCGGGGGGCGCAGCTAGTACATAATAAAGTGTATTTTAGCGCAGCCAAGCAGACCGACTCTCATGAGAAGTTTATAGGAGGTAGAGCAATTATTTATGTATTTAAAAAGGTCCAGCAATGCTGGGGATAAAATAACTTCTATTTTCCAGAAATAGAGCCAAGTTTCGTCGTCGTTGTCGTGCAAAACCAACTATTATGTCGCTTACATAAGATTAGCGTTTGCAAAAAATTGAATCTGAAACTTCGATTCAAATATTGAGCGATGACAAAGTTACACTAGATTTTTAAGATGTAAATTTTACCTGGTGACATTTTTGGCCTAACCAAGGTAGGTCAGGCTTAACTTAATGCGATACAGTTTTCAAAAACGAGAATGGTTTTATTATAATAGGTAATGATGCTACCTATTATACTTTTAGTAGTAGTCTAATTTTATTAGCAAAGAAAATTACAATCAAAGGATAGAAAATCTATATAGAAAAAGCAAATTACAACAAATGATGGTAATAATTTTAAAACTATTATTTACTGCTGAAACATTTAATGAATAAACTAAAACAAATTAGAACTAGTAAACTATTTTTTTCCAAACCTAATAAATTGTAAACTTTTTGTTTAGATCCGTGGAGCGAGAGCACACACACTCTCACAAAACAGGTTAACATTAGAGTGTATCACTACCCTGCAAACATACCTTAGTATTTATAGATATTGCTTAACCTTTGTGAGAGAGAAATAAATGATTTTATTATCATTATTTATTATAGTTCTCGTTTAGTTAAGCAATTTTTTAGTTTCAGCAGCCTTACACGCTGACGTGGTCACTGGTTAATTGTACCCCTAGCTAGAGTGTCCGTTATATTGACTTGTACTGTAGCTATCCACCTTCTGTTCCAGGTCTCGCGACTGGTGATCCTCCACGAGGAAGCTGAAGATGGAAACGCGATGCCGGACCTGGCGCGGCCCGTGCAGGCCGTGTCGCTGGCCGTCAACAACCTCGTCAAGGTAAACTGGACTCTACTTGTAAACCAATAGATGTGAGATTAAATAATAACGTAGGAAATTTAAAAAATCCATTGTACAGTTTGTATCTATTATAATAAGCTATATTTAATACCTCTGTAACAGTTTTATCTTATATAGTTTAGGAAGAGATGCGAAAATAGAGCTTGGTGTCCAAAAAGTACATCTTCGTATCTCTGCCTAAGCTTTACAAAATGAAACTATTACAGAGGCATTAATAAATAACTTATAATAGATAACTGATAGGATAGGATTTTTAAAACTTCCTGTGTTTAAAGTAATAATAAAATAAAGTAGGTGGGGGCGCCACTTTCACTGGTGTATGCGCTTTAAGTAATCTAACATCTAATGCTGCAGCCGGTACAGGGCGTGTGATCCTGCACCGACGTCAAAAACTTTGTCAAGGATAATTTGTAGACGACATAGCAGAGATGGGGGGTAGTGCCCATAATCCCCACGCTATGCATGCGGGTTGGGGATCGCAGTTCGGTGGTAGAATTGTTCTGCAGGGGGCGCTGCTGTCCGCCACCGATGGATATGATATTACAACCTGTGTCTCTTCAAGACAAGGGTGAATAGGTATCTTCTAAGGCCTAAGTGATACACTAAACAAACTAAGGTCTATTTCACATAAAAAAAATATATCCCTTAGTCGCCTCTTACGACACCTACGGGAAGAGGTGGGGTCGTGCTCTTAGCCAGCACCACACAGCTGCATTAAGATTAACATCAACGAACAAAAACATTGATATCAAATTATGTCAATTCTCGTCTCGTGATATTTCAAAAATGTTAAGATCCCAAAAAGAGCCATGTCAGCCATTTTATTATCTACTAAGTATGAAACACCTACTTCAGAAAACTGAATGAGTGACATTGGACCGGACCGAATGGAGCAACGGAGAGAATGACTATGCGTAAGCCTGCCCACCAGTGAGTGCTCATGAACGAAGAGTTTGATCTATATTGATTGTCAGGGTCGCAACGCAACAAGTAGTTTGGCGAAGGGCCTTGAATCTGCAAGTGCAAAGAGATTCAGCACATCTTTTTGTTAGTTTGAGCATAGTTAGCCATAAACACATATCTTCAGAAACTTTTACGATATAATATTAGTATAGTAGCTTAGTAACCAATGGATAATGAAGTGTTTTCTCAAGTTATTACCTATAGTAATCAAGGAACTTGTGCGAAACAAACATACACATAAGGTAATTCGATCCGCTTGGGTTCAAGGCTCACTGAAGCGCAGCGTGCATTTGCACAACGATGTCAGACGTCAGTACACGGCTGCAGTCGGCAGGTCAATGACAGCTGACACTCAACGCTGTAGTATTTGTAGTATTCACGCGGGTCCTTGAACACTCGGGGTCACTCCGCGAAGACTGGAAGCCCTAAGAAGATTCTGAGGGTGCAAATAGCGGGCAATCAGCAGTTATGGGTTTAGTTCGACCTTGTCTGGTAAGCGATGGTTTGTGCTTGGCAGGTGGACGTATTTTCCTCAGAGCTAGTGAGATCAAAAATCTTCCAAGGAAGGGTCCTTTAATTACAATCTAAGGTTGTTTTTGGGATACCTTGCAGGTCAAATATTTAAAGTGTGAAATATTTGGCGTCAATCAGAATGGTCTTTAAACGAAAGTTTCTCCAGTAAACTCTTTTTTTCTAGGTTGGACACGAGACAATCGAATCATCAGACGATGCAGTACTCCGTCAGGATATGCCGGGAGCCTTACGCCGCGTGGAGACTGCGGCCACGCTACTGCAGCAGGCCTCCGACATGCTGCGAGCCGACCCCTACTCCGGACCTGCCAGGTATACCAACAGCTTTATCAGAAATGAAGAGATCCATACAATGTTAAAACTCGAGTGCTGGTGAGCAGGGTACATAGCTCGCAGGACCGGTGGTCATTGGGGCCATGCCAGAAGGCGTAGCAGAATGAGACCCCGACGAGGTGAACCAATAATCTTGGCAAGGTCATAGGAAACCCCTGCAAGCGGAAAGGCTGGGCTGGGCATTGGTGGGCCTTTTTCTAACAGTAGACATCTTTCGGTGGTAGTTGGTGTCGCCTGGTCGACGTTTGAAGATTTTTTGGGAATGGACTGGAGATTGGATTGCGCGCACTGACCTGGATGTTTGTGGAGTCCTGATGTACCTAGGTATCCTGTCTTCGGCGCAGCTTGGCAGCAGTACAGTCCAAAGAAATCCTGCAAGACGTCTCCACGAAGCACGTGCCGGCGAGTCACCATATATCTTTTGTAAATTAGTGTTTTACGCGCGCGGTTTACGCGAAAGTTTAGCGCGGATTTTACAGCGGGTTAGATGGTTGGTTTGATTTGGGTTTTTGTAGTTTGTATGTAAAAATGCTGAATCAATTGCGGGATCGATATTCACTCGTTGTTGCAACGGCGAGGGCGGAAGCGGAAGTCCTTTTTTCTTTCATTCTCTCTGACAGGTGTCCACTGCTGTCACTTGACAGCAGTCATTTTGACATTGACGTTTTGCGAGTGCGCACAATATGAGGTAAGGGAAATTAGGTAGGGATTGGTTGGATAGATGGCGTTACCATTTCTTCCCCCCCTTGATGTGTCAGCATAAAGACACTTTCATAAATGAGATCAGGAAAGAGAATTGAATCTCATAGCGAATAAAATAATTGAGACTAGGATGAAACGCAATGTTTCATATAGATTAAATTTAATAAGCGGTATGACTGCGTTCTGCATTAGAAGTTGTAAGTACAAATAAAGATAATAAAATGATTTTTTACTAAATATAAGCGGTGTTACGTTGCATTGATAAATCAGACAAAACAATTAACTTAAACTTATTTTAACTTATTTAAATTATTGACGCGGTAGAGGACATATGCGGACGGCCGGACGAATTAAAGTCGTCCCTTTCGAGGTTCTAATCGTGCATGTGCGAATTACTCCATCTTTAGAGGGATGGACTTTCTCAACAATAGCTAATGGCCAAGCTAGACTCGGAACATTATCTTCTATCACAACCACGACAGCTCCGGGAGTGATAGGTGCGGAAGGTGTATTCCACTTCTGCCTGACCTGTAATTCATGAAGATATTCCATCCTCCACCTTTGCCAAAAGGATTGAACTAACTTGTCCAATAGCGAATGCCTTTGAAGAAGGCTGATTTTTTCAGACTCTACGTCAGGTGCGGGTAAAGAAAATAGCGGTGCGGTATGTAGGAAATGACTAGGCGTTAGAGCTGAGGGCTCTGCTGGATCCGAACTCAGCACGGTCAGCGGTCGCGAATTAAGTAGGCACTCTATCTGAGTGAGAACAGTGCAGAGCTCTTCATACGAGAGAATTTGCTGTCCGATTACTCGGTGCAGATGCGTTTTTACTACCTTAATCATGCTTTCCCAAGCACCGCCCTTATGCGGAGATCTCGGGGTTATAAATGACCATTTCATACGGCTTTCAGCCAACTCTTGCTCTAATTTAAGACGATATTCGTCGTTCACGAATGTATATAAGTCACGCAAGTAGGAATTTGCACCTTTGAAGTTTGTTGCGTTGTCCGAGTATAATACTTGAACAGGACCTCGACGAGCAAGAAAGCGTTTCAGAGCGGCTAGGAAACTAGGAGTAGTAAGATCCGTAGCGACCTCGATGTGTACTGCCCTTGTTGTCAGGCAAGTGAATACACAAAGGCAGGCCTTTTCGCTACGCACTCCACGACGACGTATTGGAGTGTAAAGTACTGGTCCTGCATAATCAAGGCCAGCATGTGTGAATGCCTTTACTGATTGGCGTGCGCGACAGTCTGGTAAGCTGCTCATCAAGGGGTAAGTAGGACGCGGATTTAACCTAAAGCAGGTATTACATAAGTGCAATTTTTGTCTAACTAAGCGGCGTGCTGAAAGAATCCAGAATTTTTGTCTGAGAAGCGACATCAGCAATTCTGGTCCTGCGTGTAGGTACTTAATATGATAATAATCTATCAGCAAGTTGACAATATGGTCACTGCGCGGTAACATCAACGGATGGATCTGGTTATAGCCCAGACCAGAGTTAACAAGACGACCTCCTACTCTAATTAGACCGTTATCGTCTATGAAAGGTCTAAGCCTATTGAAAGCGCGAGAGCAAGGTTGACCCTTGCGTATGTTGTTAAATTCTTCTGCAAAATATTTCTTCTGCAGGGCGAGAAGCAATTTGCCTTCAGCGTATTGAAGCTGATCCGCAGTGACTGCAGTTGAAGCGCGGCGCGGTAATTTTTTTGTAAACATAAAAACGTATACGAGAACACGGAGTAGTTTAGACTACGAAGATATGCACAATGCGGTGTCGTAAACTATGCAGTTAGCTGCCGCGGGTGTTATTACAGCGGCGTGCACCATCACCCGTTGATCAGGTATATCCTCGGCGGGTTGACCGTCAAGATCACGGAGAGGCCATTGACCTGGGTCAAGCATCAGCCAAGGAGGCCCATGCATCCATAATGGATGATTCACTAAATTTAGGGGTGTTACACCACGTGACAAGCAGTCAGCCGGGTTATCAATTCCTGAAACATGATAAAAATGCTCGGCCGAAACATTCTCCGTAACTTGTACTACGCGGTTAGACACAAAGGTCTGCCACCTATGAGGTGAGCCTTTGATCCAGTATAACGCGACTTTGGAGTCAGTGAAAGCGAAAATTTGGGATAAAAACAGCGGGAATGCAGATAAAAACCTGTAACTTAGGTATTTTACTGTCTGTAACTAATGGGTAGCGGGTCAAATACGTGAAAAATGGATTCAATATCGGGTTCGAAGGACCAACTATGGTGTCGCCTGGTCGACGTTTGAAGATTTTTTGGGAATGGACTGGAGATTGGATTGCGCGCACTGACCTGGATGTTTGTGGAGTCCTGATGTACCTAGGTATCCTGTCTTCGGCGCAGCTTGGCAGCAGTACAGTCCAAAGAAATCCTGCAAGACGTCTCCACGAAGCACGTGCCGGCGAGTCACCATATATCTTTTGTAAATTAGTGTTTTACGCGCGCGGTTTACGCGAAAGTTTTAGCGCGGATTTTACAGCGGGTTAGATGGTTGGTTTGATTTGGGTTTTTGTAGTTTGTATGTAAAAATGCGGAATCAATTGCGGGATCGATATTCACTCGTTGTTGCAACGGCGAGGGCGGAAGCGGAAGTCCTTTTTTCTTTCATTCTCTCTGACAGGTGTCCACTGCTGTCACTTGACAGCAGTCATTTTGACATTGACGTTTTGCGAGTGCGCACAATATGAGGTAAGGGAAATTAGGTAGGGATTGGTTGGATAGATGGCGTTACCAGTAGTGATAAACGCTTGCTTGCGTGACGAATGCTTAAGTTACAAGTTAAATTTGACACGAGAGATAGAGTGTGTATAAAGGTGGCGTTCAAATTATTGATGTATGTTTGTTAACTTAAACAACCTTTTTTTACAGGAAAAAGCTGATCGAAGGTTCCCGCGGCATCCTCCAGGGTACATCAGGGCTGCTCCTTTGTTTCGACCAGTCGGAAGTCCGGAAGATCGTGAAGGAATGCAAAAAGGTATGAACGCAATTTTTAACATTCTTAGGAAAGAGTGACTGAAATTCTGCTACATGCCACCAGAAGTTCAGTAGTTTTCAGATGGTCTTATTTGGACGTTACTTACGTTAATTCAATGAGACGCTTTTCTATACATATAGTATAAGCCTAGTAACCTTCACTCATCTAGTAACTAGATTCTAACAAATTTCAATTTTCAACCTTAAATCCCGTTAGATGGCGTAGTTCCTACTATGATAATTGAATCAATAAGTCAGAATCTCACGAGCTAAGCCTCATTAGGCTCATGGTAACTGTTGTTTCTTTTGAAATTACTCCATGAAGTTACCATAAATATTTACATCAATTTCTCCACCATTTTGAGTGTAAATGATTTAGTACTAGTTTGACGTGTGATATCATTGTAGGTGCTAGATTACCTAGGCGTGGCAGAGGTCATAGACACGATGGAAGATCTGGTGCAGTTTCTCCGGGATATATCGCCAGCACTATCCAGAGCCGCCAGAGAGGTGAGAATTTATTCAAATACCTTTATAGTATTTATAGATAACATAACGCAGTTAATAAGACCCTTTTTTTTCTTCGGCGAGGAAAATTCGTTTACGAATAGACTGGTCTGGGGAAGACCAGAATTATGCGGGACTCGTTGCCCTGAGAAGGGCGTAATACCCACTAAAAACCTCTCCGGTGACCCTCTTTCGCCGTTTAAATGTCATTATTTGGTTTCTTGGACCAGTTTCTTCATAAGATGTGTAGTTTTCTTGCAAAACATAGATATTTGCGCATGCGCCGTTCGGTCTGCCCGGCTCCTATGCTTTCCTATGCCTATCCTTCTCACAAAATGGCCCCCAAAGATCCTCCTTAATTTATTCACGGTAATGTTAAGCTTTTCATATATTTTAGTTATAAATAAGTTATTTGGTGGCAGGTAGCGGCGCGCGCAGCAGAGCTGACGCACCCGCCGCACGCAGAGACTCTCGCGCAGTGCTTGGAGAGCGTCAAACAGCTGGCGCCCGTGCTCATCTGTTCCATGAAGATATACATACACATACTCACTGAAGGTAGCTATCTATACATTTGGAGACAGATAGTGACACGCAGCAGAGCTGACGCACCCGCCGCACGCAGAGACTCTCGCGCAGTGCTTGGAGAGCGTCAAACAGCTGGCGCCCGTGCTCAACTGTTCCATGAAGATATACATACACATACTCACTGAAGGTAGCTATCTATACATTTGGAGACAGATAGTGACACGCAGCAGAGCTGACGCACCCGCCGCACGCAGAGACTCTCGCGCAGTGCTTGGAGAGCGTCAAACAGCTGGCGCCCGTGCTCATCTGTTCCATGAAGATATACATACACATACTCACTGAAGGTAGCTATCTATACATTTGGAGACAGATAGTGACACGCAGCAGAGCTGACGCACCCGCCGCACGCAGAGACTCTCGCGCAGTGCTTGGAGAGCGTCAAACAGCTGGCGCCCGTGCTCATCTGTTCCATGAAGATATACATACACATACTCACTGAAGGTAGCTATCTATACATTTGGAGACAGATAGTGACACGCAGCAGAGCTGACGCACCCGCCGCACGCAGAGACTCTCGCGCAGTGCTTGGAGAGCGTCAAACAGCTGGCGCCCGTGCTCATCTGTTCCATGAAGATATACATACACATACTGAAGGTAGCTATCTATACATTTGGAGACAGATAGTGACACGCAGCAGAGCTGACGCACCCGCCGCACGCAGAGACTCTCGCGCAGTGCTTGAAGAGCGTCAAACAGCTGGCGCCCGTGCTCAACTGTTCCATGAAGATATACATACACATACTCACTGAAGGTAGCTCTATACATTTGGAGTCAGGTACAGGTAAGTCAGGTGAGTCAGGTAAGCCGAAATACAAGGCTAACGTCAATAGATATATCACACCACTATTAATTTCCGTTCCCGTGGGAATTCCGGGATAAAATATAGCATTTTTCACTCCCTGAAAGTAAGCTTTTTAATGCTGAAATATTTTTTTAATCGGTCCAGTAGTTTCCGAGCCTATTCAATACAAACAAACTAACAATCAAATCAACTGTCGGTCGGAAGACCACTAGGCTCCTCAAATTCAAAATGAAACCGATTCGTCGTAAATCGGTTTCATTTTTATCCCGCCAGAAAGTTGTATGTATTTTATGTCGGAAACCAAAATTACCATAATAAACCATTTATGTTTATCATTTTCATTGAACGGGCCATAGGGGATAATCATCCTCTATGGCCCATTCAATGAAAATGGGAGATTGTAGCGTAACCGTACAGATTGGTCTAGAAACGCCATGGGCAGTGGTTGTATAGAAACGTGGGACACTTGTGCTCCAAAATGTATTTTATTCGCTCAGTAGATATGATATCCTGAAATTTCTAAGTGAACAAACCATCGACGTTTTCCCTCCTTATGCTGTTCATGTCTCGTTGTTGTTACTTGTTCAAGTCCTGTATCTTTAATATCAAATGAACAAAGATTTGAATCGTCCGATAGGCTTTTTCAATAGTGAGACCGCGCCGTGTTTATTGCCAAGCGAAGTGAGTAAGCTCACTCATTTGGAATCAGCGAATTGGTTTTTTTTTGGTGTCCGTGTTCACAAAAGTTCGTGCAATGGGTTTGATCGATGATTGCACATTAAATGGCAATAATAACAGGTTTATTACATTTTATCAACCCATGTGTACGTGCGTTTGCATTTTGCTGACACACACATTCAAAGACAATGCCTTTTTAGGGAGTATAGGCATAACTAACGATTTAAATCTATAACAGAAATGTATTCAAGCACTTGATAAAGTCTGTAACTCGAGCTATTTTGCATTCTTTCAGGTGGCAAGGGTATTGAAGAAGCAGCAGAGAATAGAAATTATCTGGCACAAAGGATGGCTGATGAAATACATGAAATTATACGGTGAGATGAAAATCTACTTATTTCCCGGAAGAAAGATAAACGGAATAGGGTATATGCATGTGATTTCAAAGCTAAAGAAATGGCTAAAAAAATATATACGTATTCTCTATTGATATAGAAATCTATCTACATATTTATTTTAGCATTTTGAGATGTTTTTAATGTAGAATTTAACCATTGAAAAATTTATATTTTAAATCTCAATCGCAAAATTTCAAAATGCTACGCCATTGGCTAGAGCGGACGTGACATCACTGTTCACATTTCTTCTTTTTTTATGTTTGGAGCTGCATCATGATTTGACACTATTCTGCCCACTTCACATTTCGTGTTGTAGGTTATTTTTAAATTTTTCGGAAAACCTCATTCCTGAGATGATTACTAACTTACTGAGGTCGTCACAAAAGGTTTTAATCGAGTGTGAACGTTGACGTCAAATAAACATGGCGCTAATATGGCAGCGTTTTTATCACCCGAAAATTATTGTAGTTTTGATTTGTTTTTTTTACCTTGTTATTGCGAAATTCAGTCAAAGTCAAAGTCAAATCGTTTATTTCTTTAGACTTACAAAATAAGTACTTAGACAAGTCAAATTTTTACTATATAAACAGCTTGATAAATAGTTATTACTATCAACAAGAAATAAGGTGCGACTTTAATTCACTTCAATTTTTTGTCCACTAGCGGAAGAAGTGAAAAAGAAACCACTAGCAAGTCCATCGCTTATCAACTAATACAATCTTAGGATAACTAAGTCTAACTGGTCTTACATACTATTGTCTGTATGGAACTGGGCGACATCCGGCCAAGCGTTAACATCATTTACGTAGTCATCTACGGAGTAATAGGCTTTCTTGATAAGATTTCGTTTTATGTACAGTTTAAATTTACGAATAGGGAGCTCAGTTGCTTCAGATGGAAGCTTATTATAGAATCTTACGCAATTGCCCACAAATGATTTCCCTACCTTTCGTAATCTATATGATGGGATGTGTAATTTGCTCTTGTTTCTTGTATTTTTATTGTGAACATCACACCTTTTCATAAAGTTATCTCTGTTTTTGTGTGTATACATTAGATTTTCATAGATGTATTGCGATATTACTGTTAAAATATTTATTTCTTTAAATAATTCCCTTAACGAGTCTCGTGGATTTAATTTATAAATAGCGCGTACCGCCCTTTTCTGAATAACAAAGATAGTCTGGATGTCAGCTGCCTGTCCCCAAAGCAAAATACCATAAGACATAACACTATGGAAGTAACTGAAGTAAACTAACCTAGCTGTATCTTCGTCGGTAATGTATCTAATTGTTCGAACCGCATACGCTGCTGAACTAAGTCTGTTTGCCAGAGCATCAATTTGCGGTCTCCATTGAAGAGAGGAATCAATATGTAACCCTAGGAAAACAGTTGAGTCTACAAGGTGAACAATCTCATCCTTTAGCATTATCTTAGTTGGGAGCTCTCTTACATTTGGTAACATGAATTTTATGCATTTGGTTATTGAAGCATTGAGTAAGAGGTTATTGGCGGTGAACCAATCTAGTATTTGTGAAAGAGAATTATTTACATCGTCATAATTATGTTTATTTCTGTCAACTTTAAAAATCAATGAAGTATCATCAGCAAATAAGACTATATCACAGAGATCTTTTGCTAGAAATGGGAGATCATTTACATATACTAAAAATAGAAAAGGACCCAATATTGATCCTTGCGGGACTCCTAAATCGATTTTTGATCCCCTAGATCTTTCTTTACCAATATCTACTTTTTGGACTCTATCAGATAAATATGATTGCATAAGGTCCAGTGCCTTGTTTTGAATTCCATAATGTCTTAGTTTATTTATTAATGTACCATGATCATATCATGATCGCGTGAGGGTCTTATCATTTTTCGGTTAAATAATGACCTATAGAATTGATTAAAACAATAAAAAAAATCGATGCATATTGGTCTAACTCGCTTCCCCACCCATAACTACACACACGCACATACAAAGATACTCGATCTGTGATCGATTGAATCTTTGTTTGTGTTACTACACTGGCTTAGTGTGGGTTCGTAGGGACACCAATTAAATTATGATTGATGCTAATGCGAGCGTAATACCACCTCCGTGAGCTGGACGAGTTTTCCTCCCCTCCCGCAACTAATTCGGAGAGGTGTGTTCGGTGCAAAATTTGTAAGCCGATTCCGTTTATTTTTCACCCGAGACCTATTTCCATGAATACTGTAAGGTCTAAAGGTAATGAAGCACTTTTAGTAAATTTATAGGTGCTTCTTTATATTTGGAGACAAACACCAACATGACAGATAATCAACAAAATTGAGCTAATAACACGACAATACCAAACCTTATAGAGCCTGTTCAAAAAGAGAAGAGCCGTCTGAATAGAGGGTGCGCGTGTGCCAATTGACAACTTTTGTTGTGTTGATAACACTGCTCTATCATTTCGGTACGACTAAAAGTGTCAGTTCACCGAAACGCCACTACTCTTCTCTCTTTCAACAGACTCTAGTAATGATTTTGTTAAAAAATTTAAAACATCTTGTTTTAGAAAATCTGAAAACAAACTCTGATTAAAAAATAAATTCACTGTCCCATTTAAATTTTATTCCCGAGGGACTACTAATTGTCCCTCAAAACTAAAAAACAGGAACTTTTTTGTAGTAAAAAATATAATTTTTCTTTGTAGAGTGCTTCAACTAACGTCATACGTGGAGGACGGCGGTGAAAAGGACAATATAGCGGTGCTGAAGGCGCTGCAGTCGCAGATTCACAGCAAGATGGGCGCTGCGCACGAGTTCCTCAATGTATGTTTTTATTTCGATGCATTTTGAGCTAATGTTCTTTAGAATGTTTACGATCTGTATGGCGAGAAAGGCGGAAGGGGCGGTCTTGTTTCCCGTTCCAAGATAAATCTTTGTAAAATTTGCTTATTTTTGTTTAAGGTAATATAAAAACGTCGGCTAAGAATGATTTAACCAGTTATAAGCTTATTAGAGCTATTAAAAAGAGTTGTTTGACACTCTGACGCTTATTAGTTATCTAAAATACTCTCGAGAGTAATATGATTAACAAATACAGTAGATTTATTAATCAACTGTATTTGTTAATCATATTACTCTAAGTTAGATTTTAGACAATCACTGAATGGTCATAGATAGTTTATTTTATTCATCATCATAATGTAACATTACAATTTAACATAAACCAATGCGTTATAACATGTAAGTCCTAGTAAAAAGTTCTGAGGTAACAAAGATAAAAAAAACAGTCGAATTGAGAACCTCCTTTTTTGAAGTCGGTTAAAAAGAGATTAGCCCGATGTGCATGGCATATTGTAGTGCACAAGTGGGTGCGCAAACACAGGTGCGCTCTCTATTACTTCACTCTCATATTCCTATGGGCAGACTGACTCGACCGAGGACGTCCATGCCTTTCAAGCAATCTATAATTATCGCCTTGTTCATCATGCTAGTCGAAAGCCTCCCCCCATTCCGTCCTTAAGTATATTGTGATCCTGAGTCTAACCCCCATATCTTTAGTCGTTACCTCGACCTCGACTCAACCTCTACTCAACCTCCAAATGCGTTTCGGTATGCTTAATGATAAAAAATTCCTCCACTCGAACAGATCTTAGAAATTTTTCTCAGCCGAGTGACGAAATAAACTGTCATCTCAAGGTACCTCGCGACCTACCTTGAATGCTCCTTGAAAGCGTTTGTTGAGATTTAACCAAATTATCGACTAAGCATACCGAACTGTTTTGGAGGAATGCTTGAGAAACCCTCAGACAAGTTAGAGTGAAGGTTTAATTGAAGAATTGTCTAAAGATATGAGTGTAAGTTAATTATTATTATTTTGAATAGGACCCCGATGCGCTCCGTAACTCGAACGGCGAGCGTGCCTTCCGAGGCGTGCTCACAGCGGCGCAGCGAGCCACGGAACACCTGCCGTCGACGCACGCGGACACCGTGCGCTCTCATGTCAGGTAATACCGCCTATGCTACACCTGGCACCATAAGTGACACAATATGTCATGGGACCAATGGTATACAACCGGTTGCCTAAGACAATAAGACATCAAGAAAGTTGAAACAAAAGATGGTTTCAAAAAAACTGACTCGTGAGCATTTTGTGGGAATCCTTTACCCGTCTTCTAGTAAACTTACCGTCTTTTCACTTTGATTGTTTTTATATAAAAAAATATGTGTATTTAGTTTAGACTTCATTATTTTTTTATCATAGTAAGTTTATGTCTTAGTTTAAGCACGCCGTTTTTGTTGTTTTTGACCTTGTGTGGTAGGCAGGTAGAAAATGCCATCGGCATTATGCCCACCATTTGTGTACTTTTTTTTTATAATTGTGTGCAATAAAGTATTAAAATAAAATACAATAAATAAGGAAGGCCCCTAGTCACACCTTCAACGAGCTCAAAAGCCTGAAAGTGGCAAAATGAAGTTATGTGTAGGTACTTTGCAAATGCAAATGTATAAGTAGAAGTATCAAAATTACATCACACTGATATTATAAAGGCAAAAGTTCGTATGGATGGTTGGATGGATGTTTGTTACTTCTTCACGCCAAAACTACTGGACGGATCTGGCTGAAATTTATTTATGCATGCAGATAATTCTAATCCTGGAATAAAACATCGGCTACTTTTTATCCCATAAATCAGTTCCCGTGGGATGAAAATCACCTTTTAATGTTTCCATAGCAACAACGTGTGCGAAGCCGCGGGGCGCAGCTAGTTGGATAATAATATGACCTGTAATGCACATTCCATTATTAAATAAATGAAATAAACTTAACTGAACTGAACTGCTAGTTCACTGCTGGATGACGGCACCCCCGATGAGAGCTATATAGCGCTCTGTATAGCCCAGTTGTATAACACATTTTACCATTTTCTACAGACGACCAGCACACTTCAATGTTTCCATATAACTAGAGAGGAATGAGTTTGAATGCAAACATAATGTTTCAGATCCGGCGGCATCAATGCTGATCACCTCTGCGATGAGAGGCAGTATGGACACGGTCGAGAAGCCAAGGTCAGTTATTTGTCTTTGTTTTTATTTGAGTTTTTTTCTATTTTAACGAAGACCGTAAGTGTTCTTAGCAATTAAGATCAAATTCAAACTACATAAATCTTAAGAGTAGATTGTATTCTAATGATTTATTTGTCTACAAATTACTTAAGAAATCAAATAAAGTCCCAAAAATTTTCGGTATCGACGGGAATAGAACCTGCTTTATTTGATTTGTTAAGAAATTACCCATAGTGTAAAACTATAACCAAAAATCTACAAATTACTATTGTAAACAACAAATTGTACCAGACAAATGTTATTTAAGAGTGCGACATAAGCAATTTCTTCAAAATTGTACACCAAAATCGCTATTTATCTCAGAATCAGTGAAACCTTCATATTTAGGCAAAAGTTACTTCGATTTTTTATCTTTCGCTATTTATCTCAGGCACAGCACTTTTTTTCTTTGGTTTTTGTTTTTCTAATAAACCTAGATTATATATTGTATTTCTTTAGTAGTTTTTTAAATGTTTCATTTGCTTGTTTCATTAACTTGTAATTAGGTAAAAACAGTATTGGCCCCTAGAAAATTCGGTGCACGTCTCTGCTCTGTACTTATCACTCGCGAGAAAAACATATCTTGTTATCCAGCTCGAAATCCACCTCGTAGCGGCGTTATTGCACACTCTTAAGGTTAAAATAAAGAATTTTTCAAATTAAATTATAAACGCCAAATCTACTAAGGCCGAACGCATGGCTTGGTCTTTAAATCCCCTGAGAGATTCCCCTACGAAGGGGATTCTTAGAAATTTTGTCCAAAAATGCCCTTAGCATCTCATTTTAGTGACGTAAGGGGATTATTATACAGAAAAATCTACAAATCCCCTTTACCACTCAAATTATTTTTGGCTGAAGGGGATTATTAGACAAATCTTGAAATCCTCTTGAACGTTTAAATAATTTTTAAAATCATATACCAACAACTAATTTAGTAATCACAAAGTCTTTATTTCTTTATATACATACCTACCTTTAATCATTTACCATGTCCTCGTACAATTGCCTATTTTTATGAAACCTCTTCTTTTCTCAGGCATTGAACCTAGCATCAGATTTACGGCAACAACTGAATGAGATAGACGCAGTCGTGAACGAGGGAGTCAGAGCAGCCGAGAAACAAGGAGGGAAGACAATGCAAGCCAGGTACTATTCAATAATTACTATTCGCCTCTGAAACTGTGCGGGCCTTACTGCCTTACTGTACAACTTACTGCCTTACAAAGTAAAGCTAGTATAGGGTGAAGGCCTACGTGATAAATATAAGATGTTAGTAAGGATGGGAGAGCAAATAAGAACCACCCGAGTCCGTGTCGTAACGTGAACTGATTTATTAAATGATCTGATACTTATGCTAGGTACATGATGCGACCGGCTCGCGAGAACCGTCGCATTACCAAAATAATGTACTTGACTGCACAGTTAGAAAAAGATTTAAAAATTGCCTTTTTTATAGATTCATTAAGATCCAGATTTGAAGCTTAAAAATATAAAATATGACTCATACTTTCTTTTTTTGAAAACTTACATTAAATAGTACATATATTATTGTGTAAAGCATTATATTCTTATAAAGATTGCGATGGTCGGATGGGATGGAAATATATACGTATTCTTTATTGATATAGAAACATATCTACATACATATTTATTTTAGCATTTTGAGATGTTTTTATTGTAGAATTTAACCATTGAAAAATTGATATTTTAAATCACAATCGCAAAATTTCAAAACGCTACGCCATTGGCTAGAGCGGATGTGACATCACTGTTCACATTTCTTCTTTTTTTATTCTGCTTGCTGGACCATGATTTGACACTAGTCTGCCCACTTCACATTTCGTATTGTCGGTTATTTTCAGATTTTTCAGAAAACCTCTTTCCTGAGATGATCACTACCGAGGTCGTCACAAAAGGTTTTAATCAAGTGTGAACGTCGACGTCAAATAAACACGCAAATATAGCAGCGTTTTTATCACCCAAAAATAATTGTAGTTTTGATTTGTTTTTTTTTACCTTGCTAATGCGAAATTCAGTGAGCGTCTTATAATTTTTCGGTTAAATAATTACCTAAAGAATCGAATAAAACAATAAAAAAAATCTATGCATATACCCTATTGTTCCAGGTTGGAGACAGCACACAAGTGGCTGCTGCACCCGGCGTCCGACCCTCAGACCAGGATCGAGGGCCAGAGAGCCATCAACAGCATCGTGTCGCAGGGACAACGGGTATGGATGCTTTTTAAGACTGAGCGCAGACTTCAGTCACCACAAAGACAAGACAGTCTTTCCGCCTTAAAACTATAGTGACGCAAGTCTGCGTTCAGCCAAAGATAGATTATCTTCACCGGTCGCGCAGGAATTTCACATGTTGTTTTTGTATTCTGTCTAGGATTGAGTAATCTGTCAGTTGAATTTTGGCCCAACTTGGGGGGAGCTGTCTCAGGCAGTGGACCAATATAGACTGTTATGGTGGGGGAAACCTCCCCCTCACCTTAACAGCCTCTATTGTTCCACACAAGCTTTTAGAGAATACTCAGCCCCCCTTTATCTACATTATCTACTAATTTCTGCCAGCGGCGTGGCACGCTTTGTTTCTATGAAAACTTTTGAAAAGTATACCTTTTCTGTCCCATACGAATAAATGTAGATTTGTGGTATTCATGGTTGAGAACTTCGAACACAAAAGTTTAGTCCGATCCGTTCAGTAGTTTTGTCCAAAATCCATCAAAAACATTTGAATCCATCTTGCTTACTAACACTAAAGCCATTTTCATGCTCCATGAAACTGTGCCAAAATATTGGAAAGCTCAAAACTCAAATCATGCTAAATATCCCGTTGTAAATGATTTTAGTATCCATCCAAACTTTAGCTTATGTGATATTGTGATGTAATTTGTGTTAGATATGTAAGTCTATCTATACATGCAGCATTGATGCGACTGCGCCGCCCCTCGCGGTAGTTCAATGAACCAGTGTGCAGTAAGCCGTCTTTCCTTGCGCATGTCCCAGTCTGCTCCCCGGTCGTATATAAAACAATTTTTTCACCCACAGATCGCAGACGGTCTGCAAGGCCGCGAGAAGGCGGAGATCCTCCAGCTCTGCTCGGAAGTGCAACGCCTCTCCGACAGGCTGGCAGACTTGTGCGCTAGTGGACGCGGGGACAGCGACGAAGCTAGAGCTATCACCAGGTAAACTGAACCTTGTGTCGGAGCAGAAAAGTCTATTTGTGAGTGTACTGAGCTTGAGTCCAGTGCGATGGTATGGAGACGTCATCGTGACTGTTTATTTTTGTATGGGATTTGCGTAGTTCCAAACAATAGATAAAGGTGACGTCACGATCACGTCTCGATCAATCGGACTCAGGGCTCTGATTATGACATATTTATGGAAGTTTGAATAATCGAATCATGTCCAGGGGTCCTACTTGGAAAAGGAAAATCGAAGTTTTTGTTTAGCTGTCGTGCAAAACGAAATTTTATGTCGCTCGCATCACATTAGCGTTTGCACGAAAACGTAATAGAAACTTTAATTTCTTTTTCATATTACAGGCCCTGGTAACCAGATTAAGATGCATAAAGACTAATCTATAGAATTTGAATACAAACTTGTCTTTATGTTTATATTTACAAATATTTGATTACCTTTCAGGGAGTTAACAGACAAGCTTCACGAGCTGAAGCGAGCGACAGAGCGCGCCGTCGTGAACCGCGTCGTGGAAGAGTTTATTGACGTGGCGGCGCCGCTGAGGCACTTCACTGAGGCAGTCAATGCACCCCTAGGTAACTAGATATAGTATAGGACTGACCTACCAGACAATCTTGCTACTTTACTACATCATGAAAAAGAGCTAGAGTGGTGCCAGTCTTCAAAAAAGGAGATCGTAGTAGTGTTATTAACTATCGACCGATCTCGATTCTGTCGTGTTTCTCTAAGGTGTTTGAGTCTTTGCTTACCCCAACACTTACTAGACATGTAAACTCATCATTATCTGACTCGCAGCATGGATTTAGACGTGGCCGCTCTATAGAAACGAACCTCACCACTTTTGTATCGGATTTGTCGTTAGGTCTAGACAAAGGCATAGAAATTGATACCATCTATACAGATTTCAGCAGCGCCTTTGACAAAGTCAACCATGCTGTGCTTCTCAACAAGCTGAATTTGCGGGGTATCTTTGGTTCATTATTGGATTGGTTTACGTCGTACTTAAATAACAGATCCCAAGTAGTGTCGGTTAAGGGTTATGACTCTATGGTTTACTATGCTAAATCCGGTGTTCCGCAGGGTTCTCACCTGGGACCTATACTATTTCTCATATTCATTGATGATTTATCACAGCACTTAAAACATTGTAAGTATTCTTTGTATGCTGATGATTTAAAAATTTATAGAAATATTAGTTCCGACTTAGATGTCAAATTAGTGCAAGATGATATAAATTCAGTAGTAAATTGGTGCGAAACTAACGGTATGGTTCTAAACTCCTCAAAGTGTTACCACATTAGGTTTTCTAAAAAAAAGCTGCCGCAGGTATCCACGTATTTTATCAACAACAACACAATTGCAAAAGTTAAAGAAATTAAAGACCTAGGAGTCACACTAGACTACCAACTTAAATATATTTCGCACTATGACAACATCATTAAAAAATCTGCGCAATTAATGGGATTTATAAAGCGTAACACTAAAGAGTTCAAAAAACCTGCAACCAAAGTTATTCTTTTCAATACTCTTGTTAGAAGCACCTTAGAATTCGCCTGCACCATTTGGAACCCAATTTACAGTATTCACTCCCAAAGGATTGAAAATATACAACGCTCTTTCACAAGACATCTTGCATTTATCTCTCCCGGAATATCCCATAGATCTCCATACGCCGATAGATTAAAGCACTTTGAAATAGATACTCTTTACTGCCGCCGTAAAATACTTGAATTATTATTCCTCTATAAAGTTATAAACAATACAATAGACTGTTCCTCAATAATCATGAACATTGGGTTAGCCGTTCCCACTAGAATTCCTAGACGCCCTATTTCAAAAATACTAAGCACTCCTTTCTGTCATTCTAATACTGGCTTGCAGGCTCCGACTGTGAGATTGTGTAACCAATATAACCTCATGAATACAAAAATAGATTTAGATATTTTCTATGATACTGCTCCAAAATTTAAAAGTAAGCTGCTGGACCATTTCCTGCATCCTCTAGAGAACCCGCCTGATTAAATATGATTCTAAAAAAAATGATTGTTTTTCATATAGTTTATTCTCAGATATTATTGTTCCTAATTTGTAGATAGTTTATTTTGATTTTTATTATATAAAATTTAAAGTTTTTCGTAATAATATATAGATTTGTGAAGGTAATTCCTACAAATGTCGTGTTTACCTGTAAGTAACATGCGTATCAGAACAGAACCTAATTTTAAGTTTTTTGTAAGTGATTGATATGTATGTGGTTGGTAAACCTTTTTTCAATAAATAAATAAATAAATAAATAAATCATTTTGAGGGTCTTCTACTAAGAGAAATAAACCTGGAGGGACTTGATTACGGTTTTGACCGCCATTCGTCACCTGGTCTTAACTAACCCCAACATCAATCTGAACTATATCTTTAAACAATGTAAGAAACTACCAAGAATAATCTTAACAGTAGCTCATGCATAAAGATTATCAACCTCTCTATATCTCTGTGTATGTATGAGAAGTAGGAAAACCACATCAGATTTTTTTTTATACAATCCATAAACATAATATATCTCCAGGTACACCAAACCGTGAGCCTAATTTCCACGACAAGGCAGCCTCACTGTCCGCGTTCAGCCGCCGCGCCGCCGCCGCTGCCAACATGGTGGCCGCACAACTTGGACATAACAAGCGACTGGCTGATCAGCTGCTACAGAACGCGCACCAGGTATATTAGATAAACAGATAATGATTTATCATGTAGCAATAAGTATAACAGCGGTTCATTTTCATACAAGTTAAATAAATAAATTCTTTAATGTTCACGTATCAGATGAATAAGAATAGGTCAACTATAGACCCTTGAGGTACTCCCAATTCAATTAAGTATTAAACTCTCTACTAGCCCATCTACCGCCACTTTCATTACTCGATCATAATGATAGAATGTATTAGGTCAATCGCAATATATCATGGTCCGTAAAACTTGTGAGATTTGTATGAATGTTTTATGACGTACACAGTCGAAAGCCTTTGAATGATCGAAGAAAACCCCAATGACATCTACAACATTATGCACTTCTAGAGATGGGTTTATGCCGGGCATTTACAAGGCGGATTGGAAACTACGCTTGTAGTTTTTAAACGTTTTAATTTTTTTTCAATTTAAAGTATTACAAGCTACGCTACGTACGTACTTACGTATTAATGTTTTATTCTTAAGACGTTAAGTAGGTACATGGTTTTTATTTCTTCAAGGTACCACTTATTCATACTTACTTTATAATAATATAATACTGACTCTCAGACATCACGAAGTAAACCTTATAATACCTAAATTGAAGAAAATTCTTGAAAAAATTCAAAATGTTTAAAGATTAGAAGCGTAGTTTCTGCCCTGTCATCGAGCATTTATAAGGCATAAAAAGACGTTTATTAGGAATTTACTCAATCCGCCCTGTAAATGCCCGGCATAAACCCATCTTTATGCATGTCACATAAAAAGTCATAAACAAATTATTGAAAAAACCACTATCCTCCTTTTTCTAGGTACATGATCATCAACATCAACTGATATTAATCCACTGCTGGATATAATCCTCCCCTAATGAGTGTTATATCATTTCTACATAAGTGTCTTTGTAAACAAATCATTGTAAAATCAACTCTACCTCCTTATTTCTAGGTTGAAAAGCTCTCTCCCCAACTGGTCTCCGCCGGCAAGATCCGCCTCCTCTACCCTGAGAGCAAGGTAGCCGAGGAACACTTCAACAACCTGAAGAACCAGTACGGAGAGGCGGTGCTGCGGGTCAGGGACCTTTGTGATCAGGCCGTGGACCCGTTAGACTTTGTCAAGACTGCTGGTGAGTGAATGGTTCTGGGAAGGAGTGATGAAAACACCGGTGATGGGAACTAAAACTATAACCACAGTATCAGATCTTGTGATGGTGGTGCTGGCTTAGAATTTGCACCACCCCAAGTCTTCCCGTGTCGTAAGAGGCGACTAAGGGATATCCACCGGGGGCGGGCAGCAGCGCCTACTGCATAACTATTTTACCACCGACCTGCGATCCCCAACCCGCATACCCAGCATGGGGATTATGGGCATTAACGCCAACGCGCTTATCAGGGGGACGCCTGCGTCCAGCAGTGGACCAATACAGGCTGTTGAGGTTGAGATTGAGGTATCAGATCTCACAGTATTTTACGTCTACAGGTCGCATCGCTGCCTATTATTGTTATTTGCCTCAATCTAAAAGTATTTATTTAGGAACATAATAATGTTCTTACTTTTGTTTCTTTTGTCAACAAAGAAGGGTTATGTTACTTGCCCCCGGTTTCTCGAACGCTTGTCACATTGAATGGATAGTCAACGGCTTGTTATATACGCACTGCGGAATCTCACAGCGTGAATTTTAATCTCGCGGAATATAACCTGCGTACTTAACGTAACCTACACGTACGACGAATAAAATTCCTTGCTATTTTAGCTACCTACAACTTTATAGTGCTCCAAACATTCATATTTTTCCGCTAGTGAACTTCCATTAAGTTACAGAATTCTGCAAAAAAACCACGCGAGTAATAAAAGCAGTGCGTGTACAGCCTGACAAATTGTCAACAATTTGTCAAAATAATAAGCGTTCGAGAAATCGGGGGTTAGTTTGTGAGAAAAGCTAATCACCGTAACGTCACACTCATGGTTACAGTGTCGTCCATTAATCACGTAATGTTTTTAACAACTTTTTAAACTCTGTTTTAACTAATAATGTTCTAGGAACCAGATGCGAAGGCTAGAGGTTTCTTCAAAATATATTTTCTTCCTGTTCAGGTGAACTTATGCAGAAGCACACATACCTTTGTGAAGACGCCATTCGTAACAACGACTCACAGAAGATGGTTGACAACACATCTGCTATTGCAAGGTTTGTGTCATCTCTTTTATAGCTTTTCTTTTAAGTTACTGATTCATACCATTCAAGAAAATAATAATATAGTTTTTCGCATTATAGTATGCTAAGTAGGTACTATTTTAATGGGTTTTGTGAATTCGGTCTAATCAGCCTGTACGTTTAGTTTCGTTAGCAAATATTTTGCTCAGAGTATTCTGTATGTAATTAAATATATCTATCTATGTATTGTATTACTTATTTAATTTATTTTTATTCCCAGGTTAGCAAACCGCGTGCTCCTAGTAGGTGGCACTGAGCGCGACAATTCTGAAGACTCGCAGTTCTCTCTGGCCCTGGGCGCTGCGCTGCGCCGTCTCCAGGGCGCCATCCCGCCCGCCGTGCTGCACGCCAAGCAGGTGGCGCTGTCCGGGGGCAGCCACGCGCCGGCCTGGAGGCAAGCTAACTCGGAGGTAACCTACCCTCACCTCACCTTAAGAATGCTACGAACTTCCCCTAAATCTCAGCGGCCGGCCCGTGCTAATTTGTTGTTGTTTCACGTAGAATCGCATCGTGTTGGCCATTCGATTTCGAATTTTGTGTCGCATCGCCCCCCGCGTGTGAGCGAGCGGTTGCAGAAATTTGAAGGAATTTCATCATTTTTTTATAGTTTTTTTGGTTAGTACTTTGCGATTCATTTGAATAAACGACTGATTTCAGAAATATTTTTGTTTATTTCTAATGGTGAATATATTTAGGATGTTTGCAGTGTGACAGAGTTTCGCATAAAGATGTCGAACATGCATAAAAAATTGCTTGAAAATTACTCGATTGGGTGGTCAAAATATGGCAAATTAGTTTCGCTCTCATTTAAAAATCGAAATGTAAAAAAAAACTAAAACACTAAAAACACAGCTATTTTTCATCTGATTATGTATGGAAAATTTCAATACGATCGGGGACGTAGTTTCCAAATGAAACGGAAAGTACGTCTGTATGGGGGCTAAGGTATCCGCACCGATCTTAAGAGTACACTGTTTGTCATCACAACACTGAGCGCGGCCTAAATGTATGCTATCTCACCTGTCATTATAGACATACCCGTGCCAGAGAATGAAATGCCCAATAGTAAACGGCCACCGAACAGACTTTAGCACAAGGGTTATCATAGAAAAACTATTGAATGTATCTCTTCATAATAAATTTATTTTAACTTAATAATAACTAAACTATGTCGGTAAACCCTTCATTTTAGAGTTTTCTTTCCCCGTGTGTTATTTATTTTCGCCCAAAGTTAAGCTAAAATTCTAAAGTTTAGAAGCTTATATTTTTCAAACGTATAGTTTTTTACTGTACTGTTTATGTACATTATTGTATGTATGCTAGTTTTGGATGGTCAACATCAAACAGCCTTGTAGTTACCCTTCCACGTTTGTATGAAACAATGAGCGGCTAGTTCTACATTAACATCCTATATTGGTCCACTGCTGGACGCAGGTCTCCCCTTTAAGCGCCTGATTGGCTGTTATCTAATGGAGGGTAATGCCCATAATACCAACGCTGATCATGCGGGTTGGGGATCGCAGGTTGGAGGTAGAATTGTTCTGCAGGAGTCCAACCTATACTGATGATGCATGATAATGATAATATACCCAAATAATCCCTACCGATAAAGCTACTTTGTAAACAGGCTTCCCGCGACACAGGCCTGCCTCGTGCGGGGGCTGCTAGTAATGTGTACCTATCTTAAGTAAATTGACAAAAAATCATTTTGTATATTTTGTATTTGTATACCTTAAATTCAGTTCGTCTCTCTTCCGGCCACCAGATTATATTTCATGTGTTTGTATGAATGTATGGATGTATGCCGATGCACGCCAAAACTACTGGATAGATCTGGCTGAAATTTTGCATACAGGTAATTCTAATCCTGGAATCAAACATAGGCTGCTTTTTATCCCATGAATCTGTTCCCGAAGGATAATCACCTTTTAACGTTTCCATAGTAACAACGCGTGCGAAGCCGCGGGGCGCAGCTAGTTATTCATAAAGCTGTATGTCAAGAATGATTGACTACGGCCCCACACTAGGCTCATATCACCACAACTCTTTTAATCTCACAGATCCTGACCGCCGCCAACACCTTATAACCCTGTCTTCATCTTACAGATCCTAAACGCTGCTGGCGAAGTAGAATCAACCCTCGGCCGTCACCACGTGCCGCCACCGCCGCCCCCGCTACCAGAGACCCTCAGCCGGGTGCGGGAGGTCCGCCCCGCGGAGTCTGCGCCCGCGCGGCCGCCGCCGCCGGCCAGCACGGCGCCGCCGCGTCCGCCGCCGCCGAGCGACACCGATGATGAGGGAGAGGATATCTTCAGAAGGCAGCCGCATCCCAGCCAGCCTATACTGGTGAGTGCCCCAGACAATACTCCTGAGTGTTACCCCCTTAGGTATATAGACATTTGTAAATATCGTCATTTCTATATCTCGGCCTTAAAAGTCTTCGAAACGTGAATTTTAAAAATTCGTCTAGTCTAAGTCTAACCATTCATAATAGTCTGCTAACTTAGCACATTGCTAAATCTCGCTCTGTCTTCTTCTATTGACATAAGTCAGACTGAGACTAAATTATAATTGTATTGAAATTTTTTTATCTTATTTTTGTTGTTTAATATATTATTGCATGCTAGACATAGCGAGACATGAGCACATTATTTGTAACTTTAACACCTGTATACCATGTTTGAAGCAAATAAATATTTGAATCTTGAATCTTGAGAAATAACACTACTTAGCGGCTGTTTTATGTTAGCAGACTGTTAAGATCAATCTCAACATACATCGTCTGAACCGAGCCTTATTAGGCATGACTGTATGTAATAGCCTTAATTTAGTAATAAATGGTAACATTTTTATATTTATCTAAGCAGGCTACATTTTGTTGCATCCGCTTTCTCTTCTGTTCAATGGCCGATGCAAGTGGCTGCATTTTTTCTGTGATATTTTATTTTCTTAAACAATATACGTCTTAAACGTCCACGCAACTTTTATTTCTCTTACACAGACCATTATGAATAAGGGGGTTAGTGTTTATTTTGTAAGTGTAAAGAAATAAATGATTTGACTGTGACTCTGCCTCATTCGTAAAGGTGGCAGCCCACAACCTACACAAAGCGGTCCGCGAATGGTCGTCCAAAGACAACGAAATCATCGCAGCTGCCAAGCGCATGGCTATCCTCATGGCCAGGCTTTCGGAGCTCGTGCGCTCGGACTCTAAGGGTAAGTCCCCAAGATACATACAAATACAAAAATACAAAATACAAAATCTTTATTCAGATACTTAAAATACATTATATAACAGTGTTTGAGACCCCCTTTTAAGTAAAGTATTTTACCTGTGTTAGGGGAATCTCGCTCTGCCGCAAACAATAGAATTTGGATCGTACATTAAGTTCGGCTAGTAGTTATTATAATATAAGGCTACTTAGAATATAGAGCTTATTATTTACAAAAATAAAAAAGTAGATTTTTATATACCTATTGATGTATACCTGTAATCATTTCAATCGTCGCTTGTATCTTTACTGTGCTATATCACACTATCAGACTAATACTATAAATGCAAAAGTATGGATGGCTGGATGGATGGATGTTTGTTACCCCTTCACGCCAAAGCTAATGAACGGATCTGGCTGAAATTTTGCTTACAGGTAATTCTAATCTTGAAATCAAACATAGGCATACTTTTTATCCCATAAATCTGTTCCCGTGGGATAAAAATCACCTTAAAACATTTGTATAGGAACAACACGTGCGAAGCCGCGGGGCGCAGCTAGTTGAAAATATCGGGGATTTTTAGACAAGCTTTTACTTGTAGGGTTGTCAGTGAAATTACAGACCTGTGGGTCTTTCAAACTCAAACTCAAACTCAAAAATGCTTTATTTCCATAAATACAATAAATGTACACTTAGAAAAGGTCAAATCATAGTAAAAAATAACACGGAAATAAAGTGGTATTTTTGATTTCGATCGCTTCGGTATGTAGACTAAAGTAAAGAAACGACGAAGAAACCTTTAGCCTGTTAGTTGTTATTTTTCGAGTTGGAGCAAAATCCGTCCCAAGCTTTTTTATCATCTAGATAATCTGATATTTTATAGTAAGCCTTTTTGCATAATAAAGTTTTGACAATTTGTTTGAATTTATTTACTGATAATTTTTGCAGCTCAGTAGGGGTTTTGTTGTAGAAGCGTATACATTGCCCTTTAAAAGATACATTAATTTTATGCAGCCTAGTTGTGGGTACAGCGAGTTTATGTTTATTTCTAGTATTTACATTATGTATATCGCAATTTTTTGGGAAACTATTGATATTTTTATGAGTATACAACAAGTTTTCATAAATATATTGACTTGGTACTGTCATTATATTTATTTCTTTGAATTTATCACGTAGGGATTCTCTGGGACCCATTTTATAGATGGCACGAACAGCCCGCTTCTGCAGCACAAATATGGTGTTAATATCTGCAGCGTTCCCCCAAAGCAGTATACCATAAGACATAATACTATGGAAGTAGCTGAAATAAACTAGTCTAGATGTGTCCACGTCTGTGAGATCACGGATTTTTTTGACTGCATATGCTGCAGAACTAAGTCTCTTCGATAGCTTATCTATGTGTGGGCCCCATTGAAGTTTATTATCTAAGGTGATTCCTAAGAATACGGTACTTTCTATAATTTCTAACGTTTCTCCATTTACGTTTACATCAGCCTTAACTTGTTTTACATTAGGTAGAGTAAATCTAATACATTTCGTTTTGGTTCCGTTAAGCAAAAGATTGTTGACACTAAACCAATGAACTACCTTTGAGATTGCATTGTTTACATCGTCGAAATTAGTGTTTTGTCGTTTCATTTTAAAAATTAATGAAGTATCATCAGCAAACAATACAATCTCGTGACTATTCTTGACAAGATGAGGCAGGTCGTTAATATAAACTAAAAATAGGAAAGGACCGAGGATAGATCCCTGCGGTACACCCATTGTAACTACAGACCCCGAAGACCGTTTCCCATTTATGTCAACTCTTTGTATCCTATCACTCAAATAAGATGTGAGAAGATCCAAGGAGGTGTTCCTTATTCCATAGTGATGTAGTTTCCTGATTAATGTTTCATGGTGTACGCAATCGAATGCTTTCGACAAGTCGCAAAAAATGCCTAAGGCATCTTGCGACTTCTCCCAAGCATCAAAAATATGCGATACTAACTCTATACCGGCATCAGTAGTTGACCTGCCGCGAGTAAACCCGAATTGCTTACTATGAAGCAGGTCATTGCAATTGAAATAACTGAGCAATTGATGTAAAATAAGTTTTTCAAAAACTTTGCTGAATGTTGGCAGTACTGATATTGGTCTAAAGTTAGTGGGGTCAGACCTACTACCTGATTTAAACAGTGGGATTATTTTGCTACATTTCATTAGATCAGGAAATACACCACAATCAATAGACTCATTAAATATAAAAGCTAGATCTGGTGCAATGGTATCAATCAAAGGTTTAATAATTCTAACGGAAATGCCCCAGAGATCTGCAGTTTTCTTTATATTTAAAAGTTTAAAGACTTTTATAATATCTTTTTCATTAACGTGGTTGAAATTAAATTTATTTTCGCATTTAGGTACATTTTCTATCAGTAAAGACTCGGCAATTGCTTGAGAAGAATTTAGGGACTTTGTGGTAGAGATTGGAATGTCAGTAAAAAAGTTTTCAAAAGCTTGGGCTACTTCAATGTCATTTTTGATTGTGCAACTGTTAATCTTTAAATTGTAATCATTATCGTAGGTACTGACCTTTCCAGTGTCACTATTTATTATTTTCCATGTTGATTTTATTACATTTTCACTGTTTTTAATTTTGGAGCTAATATAATTTGATTTTGCTATTTGACAAACTTTTCTAAACATTTTTGAGTAATTTTTTACTTTTTCTTTGAAGTCCTTGTTAAAATTACATTGTTTTTCACTATATAGTTCATACAAAGTTACTCTACTTTTATGTATACCCACTGTTGCCCACTCACTAAAGTTAAGTTTTTCTGAGACCATCCTCGATTTGGGTGTGAATATTGAATTGAACGCATTGGTGAATTTATTAAAAAAACTACAATACGACTCATTTGGGTTGTTAAGTGAGTAATCAGGTGATGGTTTAGAATCCCAATCCAATTTCAACCGTTCAAATCGACTTGTGGTCACAGGTGTATATTTAATTTTTTGTTTACAATTATAGTTTTTAACTTGTATTTCTAGTTTAATTAGTTGACCCAAGTGGTCTGATTTTAAATTGCTTATAATTTTTTTACTTAATACTTTTTCATTTTGACAAACAAATATATTATCTATACATTTTGCTGAGGTTTCAGTTATTCTAGTTGGTTCCATAAATATTGGCCTTAAATTATAACAATTAAATAAATTAGTTAATCTACTACTGAGGGAGTAGACTTCTAAAAGATCAATATTAAAGTCTCCACATACCAAGACATTTTTATGTGATTTTGATATTTTATACAAGATATCATCCATGATTCTTTCAAATATTTCAAAGGAGGCGGATGGTGGGCTGTATACGCTTACTACAATACTTTGCTCCAGCTCAACACATGCTACTTCGATGTGGCTTTCAACGGATAAGTTTATTATGTCTTTACGTTCTTTGAACTTTATGAGTTTATTTAGTAATATTAGAGAGCCTCCACGAATAGCATGTGATCTGCAAAAAGAACTACCAACCTGGTGGTTACTGAAGTTAAACATGAGCTCATAGCTTTTCAGCCAGTGTTCTGTTAAGCAGATGATGTCAATATCAAATGAGTTCATGTACAATTCTAATTCTAGTAATTTACATCTCAATCCTTGAATATTTTGGTGCACCAGGTTAGTAAACTTTGCCTTGATTTTACAATCTGGTTTTCTTTGTTTTTTATTGTAAATAATAATATTTGACTGTTTAGGGCTAGAGACTTCCTCTATTGTCTTTATTTCTAATTTAAATGGCTTGGAACAACTTCCAAGGTCTTGTTTTTTAAATCATTGCAATGCTCAAAAGAAGCATTTTTTATAGCCAAGTTTTTGGCTGTTATATTAAAATAAAAAGATAGCGAAATTGCTATCTGTCTTTTATAAAAATTGGAAAGGTAGTAATTACCTTGAGTCAAATAGTATTTTTTACTAACAATACTGTTAATGTCAATCACATGTATATTGTTGTTGCACGAGATAGTGTGCAACATCATATTAAGCTTATATCTAAGGTTGTTTTCTGATTGTGGCAAGCTGTCGCTATAGGGGAATGTGAACATCACAATTTGTTTTAAGTCTAGTGTGCACAGTTTGCCCACATACTTAATCAAGTCCGATTTGTTCACATTACCCCTATTACCCAGGCATATTATTAAGTTTGTCTTTACACCTATGCACCAGGTTTTGAGCGCGTGGAGGTGTTTCATAGACCACACCCTTGTGTGTCCCGCAAAAGGATTAATTTAATCTAAAATAAATAATAAATTTAAGATCCCTTTTACTCACAAACATATATGTATAGACGACCTCTGTGGCGCGGTGGGAGAAGGTCCGCCTGCGACGCAGGAGGTTGCGAGTTCGATTCCCGCCTCGGAACAAATGTGTGTAAGATCTGCAGACATTTGTTCAGGGCGTTCTGGATGTTTTCTATGTATAATAAAAAATGTAGCAGTGCATTGTATTATGTATACCTATCAGTTACCTAGTACCCATAACACAAGCTCTGTTTAGCTTGGGGCTAGATAATGCTGTGTGAATTGTCTAAAATTATTTATTTATTTATTCTATTGATTTATATACATATAATAGTTCTAGTTTTATTCAGCTTTTATTGATGTGCTCAATGTAACTTTATTTGTTCTCTATTTTTACTTTCCCTCTGTGTTGTGTGTCCATCCCTATGTGTGCGCTAAATAAATGTCTATTCTATTATATTCTTCTATTCAAACAGTCTCAGTACGGCCACCGTGCCACGCCGTGTCAATACATAAATTTACCCACTTATTCATAATAGCCTGCTAACTTAGCACAGTGCTAAATAACGCTCTGTTTCTTCTATTGACTTAAGTCAGACTGAGAAATAACACTACTTAGCAGCTGTTTTATGTTAGCAGGCCATTATGAATATGGGGGTAAATGAATAAATATAATGCTGCATAATTTCACAGCATTATCTAGCCCCAGGCTAAGCCGAGCTTGTGTTTTGAGCACTTCACGAAGAGAACTATGATAAATATGGAATTTACATTCAAAGTTGCCAAATTGCTATACTTATGTATGAAACGCTAAGCTATTATGTTCGTATTGTAAATATAATGTATCGCACTATACATGCTATGCTAGCACTATACTATGTACATTGTATATGTTTCATCCGCTTACGGACAGATGTCGCTCTGAATCTCAGCGGTAAGTGCCTTCGATGTTTATATACTTCCTATGTATTTATGTATGTACCCATTATCATCATCAGCCTGTTTAGTCCAATGCTTGACATAAGCCTACTCTGTGAACGCCATATCGCCCTTTTTGTGACCGCGACTTGGCAAACGTAGTGTAAAACGCCCTCCAGGTGGGATGGTGATCGAAAGACTGCTGGATACGGTAATAGGATAGAAACAACTTGCAAACGATTCCATGAAACAACGCGTGCGAAGCCGTGGGTAGAAATTCGTATTATATTGAATAAATTTACGTGCTTATTTTGTAAGCCTAAAGAAACAAAGCAAAAAACCTACTAACAGTCTATTTTTGAAAGACTACTAAATTATTGAAAAATATACCTTTGGCTATCCATTTCTGTTAGTTTTATCCACAAAAATACAAAAATACTACAAAAAACCGGCGACTCAAAAATACCGTTAAAATTAGATTGAAAACTAAGTTTTTGATGATGAACAGGGAGTAGACAGTCTGACTACAAGGCAAAATGATCATATTTATGACGAATTCTATACCTTAACTAATAAAAAATATCATAAATCCAACAAAAAAAATTGAGTACTGTTTTTATACCCGCACTTTTGTTCGCAGCCTTTTTTAATCCGTTCCACGTGTAAAGCTGCCATTCCAAAAGACTGTGCTATATTGCTAAGTTTCGAGCCGACCAATAGGATCGCTTTTTTATCTCGTTATTCTTGTCAGCTATGAAAATGACGCGATAATGGAGAAATCCTATTGGTCAATTGTAAACTTAGCAACGTAGCATATCTTTGGGAAGGAATTCTAAATCACAGTAAATTACGCGCATTGCCTGGAACATAAGAATTTATGCCTATTTGGATAAACAATAGCAAACATAACTCGTAATGTTAGTAGCAATTACATCATACACTTTATTTGATTCGCTTGATATGATCCGAGGAAACCACTAGTCGTTGTTTTTGGCCTGAAGTGTACACACAGTTCGCGATGCCGTATTGTATAACGTATAGGAAATGTACTTTTGATAAACGTAAGTTATATTAAAACGTGGGTTTCGAATGATATTATATTGTTACTCAGGGTGTTTATCTGGGAAGGTATGTCAGGTTATAACATCGAAAAGTCATAGGGTCACATCAAAAATAATAAATCGATTATCCAAAAACGAAGTTGTCTCAACACGCCGCTGCCTCTCTAATATATAGGTGACATTTCTTCTTGCAAATTTTAGACAAAAGGAGACGTTTTCATCATTATTAAAATTTATTCTGGGTATTAATTAGCCAAATAATAGTTCAAAACCTATAAAAACTTGCGTAGTTTGACGAATTATTTAATATTGTAAGCGGGTTAACTATGGACCTAGTTTGTGTTGGGCGAACACTAACTTGCCTTTATCCCTTACCGGGAGACTTCATCAGGGTGAGTGCGGTTCGCGTCGCGCCTGTACACAAACTACGTTCGTAGTTAACCCGGTTATACTCATAAATGTCCTACGTGTAAGTACGCACGGAGTTCAAAACCTCTTCAACTTTCTCTACCATAATGCATGAAGGTGTAGATCGCATTTGCCTATTATTGAGCCTCTATTGCTTCATTACCTCCCCCTGTTGTCTACAAAAATTTTGGAACCAACAGACCAAAATTCCTTTTAAATACTCTTATACGATCTACTTTTCAATTATTAATCGACTTTTAAATTACAGGAAGCAAGCGAGAACTCATCGCCACAGCGAAAGCGATCGCCGAAGCCTCGGAGGAAGTTACTCGATTGGCCAAGAAACTTGCACTCGAGTGTACGGACAAGAGGATTAGAACTGTAAGTATAACGTGTGCTAGCTTCTCCTCGAGGCATACTTCAACCTCAACAGTCTGTATTGGTCCACTGCTGGACGCAAGCCTCCCCCAGACAAGCGCCTTATTGGCTTTCATCTAATGGGGAGTATTGCCTATAATCTCCACGCTGGGCATTGTTGGGGATCGCAGTTCGGTGGTTGTAGAATTGTTCTGCAGGGGGCGCCGCTGCCCGCACTCGACGGATATCCTTTAGTCGACGACGACCCCTGCGGGAAGAGTTGGGGAGGTGCATATTCTAAGTCAAGCGGCACAAAAACTTTTATATCAGCATGGTTGGTTTAATCTTGTATGGGTGATCTTTATAGGGTATTAAAATTTATTGGTCCCTTGAGTACGATTTTTTAAGAGGGCGCATTGCGGGCATTTTTGTGAAAAGGATAGTCGTAGCATACGTTTTTGAAACAGCGCTGCAGCGTAGGCGCAAAAATGATGTTTTTGTATATTTACAAAAAAACTACACCACTTATGGAAAAACCCAACCGAGGAACGTGATTAGTAATGACCTGACATGAATCCAAACAAAAATCTTTTGTATAGACCACGGGATTCCTAATATCTAGACCAAATAAGGTGCAAAACAATGCACTTTCCCCTTTTTTTCGTAATTTTTTATTGATTGTTAATGATTCGTGTTTTCACAAACAAGGAACCAAAGAAAAAATGTTTAAAAAATATAATTTTATGTAATTCTTGATTTTTACCACGGGGATCCCGTGATTCTAGGCCTAGTTTTTTTTAACAAATCCAGTAGGGTCGGCTTTAAATTCTTGCACGATATTTCTTTAGAAAAGAAATAAAAATTCTCTAAAAATTCATAATCAAAACTTAATAAACCTGTGTGTTCCAGAACCTTCTACAAGTATGCGAGAGAATCCCCACCATTGGAACTCAGCTCAAGATCTTATCCACGGTCAAGGCGACCATGCTGGGAGCGCAAGGTATTTTTTACTATAGTCGCAAAGTTTTAAGGTTGCTTTTTGGTTGGCAGGCTGTGGTTTTGAAGCTCAGGCTAGTACAGCACTATAAATTTGTATGTAATTCTGCACTGGGCTTAGCTATTACGAAATTTATATCCAACTAATAAAAGCTTTTCTTTTAAGTCCAGTAAGGTAAGTTTGAAACTATTCCTATTGGCAATTAAAGGTGCAACTAATATATAAAAAAGGGTGCGTTCCCTCTGTGTCGTGACGACAGAAAGTCGTACAGCAGCATATAACATTAACAACAGACGTATATCAGTAAATGAAGGTGTTCACAAGGACAACAAGATTGAAACTTTTTATGTTGTGAGGATAGAATGTCGTTATGATTGTAACAGCAGAGCACGAATGTCGTAAAACGATAAAAAAAACGTCACGATTCATATCGTGTCGTTGTTATGATGTGCAGTAAAATGTCGAGTCAGAGTTAGAGTTAAATCGTTTATTTCTGTAGACTTACAAAAATAAGCACTAGTCAAGTCATTTTTTTTACTATAAAACAGCTAGTCGTCACGATCCAATGAGAAAAAACAGTTACGATATTCGATACGATTGCAACGACACATTGACGACAAACGGTCGTTAGAGTCTGTGCAAAAAGAAAAAACTTTTGTTGCGTTGACAACACTGCTCTGTCATTGCAGTACGACTAAAAGTGTTAGTTCACCGTAACGCCATGACTCTTTTCTTTTTGAACAGACTCTATAATAGGAACAGTTATAGACGACGTTTTCGACACGTGGGATTGCGCCCTAACACCAATAAATTTTACGAAAACCTAATACCTGATATAAAAACTCAAAATTATAGTAAGAAATCCCGATACATTCAACTTTTTTAATTCGGATGAGGTTTAATACTGACCTTTGTTTGTCTGCTTAACTAATGGTGTAAAATGTGCTTAACAGTCGGCATGCCGGACTACAAAGGTAAACGTTTGAAGCTTCCTACAACCGCTTTTTAATCTGCAGGGGTATTTTAGTTCGTCGGAAAGGCCGACGGATTCGGTATCGGAAACTTTTGACAAATCAAAATAGCGTTCTAAAGTTCCGTTGGAATAGAATTCAACTTCAAATCTGACGTTTTCGCTTTTGAAACGTATTTATTTATTTATTTATTTAACGCACGAATGAATTAAAATACCCCTGCTGCACTGTTGCTTTGCATGGTTTAAACATTTTGTTGCTTTAACGGTTAATTCGTTTGGTTTATACATAAACATTCATCAAGACATTTGATCATGGCATATTTTTTTTCTTCGTACAATAGATGTTGGATTCGTATATATTCATGAGTGTACTTCTGTACAGGGAGACACGTAACATGTACGTACGTACAGGGCCGAAAGAGGGTGGTTATGGACCCATCGTTATTCCCAGTTGATCCAACTTGGGAATAACGATTTTTGAATATCAATTTTCTTTTCGTACACCCCGTAATTCCTATTTGTACGTGTATTCTTAAATTATTGATATTGTCCTCAAATTTCAAAAGTTTTTTTTTATAATAATTTCAATGCAAAAAAACTGGTTTCACTAAAAACAACAAGCAAATAACATTTGCAAGATATTTAATAATGTAAGTATATGCAATAGTGCGTGTAAATTAACTCTGAAAAGAAATAATATACTGATAAAAAAGTATGTAAGATTCAAGTAACCAAATCTAAAAAAATCGTATCGTACATGAAACGTTTTTCGCCTCGTGGTCCAATATTTCGGCTGTACACCAGTCACGTGTGACGTCATGATCAAAATATCAACATGTCTACTTAATTCAGTTTGCAAATGATCATTTACAGTGGTTTGTTTGATTTGATTATGTACGTATAGTTAAAGAATGAATTTTAGATGTAAGTATGCTGCTTGTAGATATCATAGAACTATTCCGTTATAATTTTATATATGGTTTACCCATTTTGAATGAAGCATGTTAGTAAACAAAGTACGACACAAATAACAAAATCTCACTTGCTTGGCGTCGAGTTTCAGATATAACTGTAAGCAATTTTTATTGAAGGGAGGATCTAAAATCGACAAGTAATGTAAATTACGTATAAAAGGACGCGCCAACAAAGTGAATTTTAGGTTAAGTATGGGCGGTTTTTTACGTTTATGCTCCATTCAAAATGGATACGATATAGGTACATATTATATTTATAAACTTTTATTTTATTCGTTTCCTCAGGCAGCGAAGAAGACCAAGAGGCGACTGAGATGTTGGTCGGCAACGCGCAAAACTTGATGCAAAGCGTAAGTTGAACTTAAAGCCTATAGAAATAAGCACCACATTGTGTGATATTTTTCTTGGGATATTATTTGATTTCTTATGCATAGGGAACTTAACTGAATGGCGCAGTTTTCCAAACCGCCTAGCCTAACATACAGAGTGTTTTCATCATCATCATACTGGTGGCAACGACATTTGTAGAAAAAAAAATGAAAATGTTTATTTTGGAACCACAATAACAAAAGTACAAAGTTTTGGGCAGCTCTGTCTACCGTTTTAGTTTTTTAAAACTGTGTTACAGAAGGCAGCGTCTTTCCAATGCAGGTACATTGCTTGTAGTTTCAGAAGGAAACGAGAAACATAATAGAAGATAAAGATAAAGATAAAGATATTTATTTGCAGAAAACATGTGTATAAAAGATGACAAAAATATAGGTGAAACAACATGCTTGACCGGTTACGGTATGCAAATGAGGTAGAGAGATGGCATGCATTTAATCTAATCATGCAAAAAAAATTACAACTAGTTATAATTTATCATTTAAAAATTCGTCAAGACTATAATAACATTTTATAATTAACATTTTTTTAAGTTTTAATTTAAACATTTGCAAATTCATGTCTCTATAAAGTCTAGGTAATTTATTATAGATTTTGGTAGCGACACCAACAATACTTTTCTGCATTAATGTTGTTTTTACAGGGTGTGTTCTTAACCTAGTATTATCCCGTCTGTTTCGACTAACAAAATCAGAAAACCGGGGGAACAGATGAGGATTGTTTTTTACAAAAAGAGCTACTTCTAATATGTAAAGTGACGGAAGTGTCAGAATTTTGTGCTTTGAAAATAATGGTTTACAGCTATCGGTGATTTTTATTTTAAACATGGCTCTCACACATCTTTTTTGTAGCCTAAAAATAATGTCTTTATTGGTAGAGTTGCCCCAAAATATTATTCCATATCGTAGAACAGACTCTACCATACCGTAATACGCAGTCATTATGGCATCTGTATTAACTGTTGATGATAGTTTATACAGGGCATATGCTAGACTACTAACACGTTTACTTAGACCTTCTAAATTTGTTTACCAATTGAGTCTTTTGTCGATGATAAGTCCTAAGAATCGTGTAGTATCCACTTGATTAATTATATTGTTATTAAATCTTATATTCATGTCAGATAGGTTTTGGGATCTTTGGTCAAAATGCATAATCATGGTCTTTTTTAAATTATTATTGTCAAGCCAATAACTACCAATGCTTTCAAAATGTATGGCTTTATTATGCGGTCGTCAGCGGACTTTAAGCAACCATCAACCTTCCTGTATCTATACAAAACACTGGTACGCTCTCAGCTGGAATACGCGGTGCCAATATGGAACCCATTTTATAATAAGTACGTGGAGGCGATTGAGAGGGTTCAGCGGAAATATTTGCGGTTCATGAATTATAGATGTCGTCGCCCCCGTTGCTCTTACACTGACTCACTTGATGACCTTAAACTTCTTACTCTCGAGTCCAGACGTAAATATCTTGAAGCTGCTAACCTTTACAAAATCGTGCATAATAAATTTGACTGTTTAGAACTCGTCAGAAAGCTATGCTACGCAGTCCCGAGAACTTGCACCCCGCGAGCTACGCGCTCGCGTTCTCTGTTTGCCCTTTCCTCCTGCCGCACAAATTCCGGACTTCGTGCCCCCATCCGTCGTATGGTTGAGTCCTATAATAATAACTTTATAGACATAGACATATTTATTTGCAATTTACATAAATTTAAAAAGTTGTTGCATAGTTTACTTTTTCAAGTAAGAGTAAATTTGAGTAATAACCCAACATAAAATAGTATTGTAATTTTCAGTCAGAATCTTTTAATTACCTTCTAGCGTTTCCTTTTTTTTTCTCTAAATTTAGTTGTTGATTTGGAGCCCAGCTCCAGTTTTCGTTAGGCCTCTTAGTCCTCTTAGTTTTCGTTAGGCCTTTTTGTTGCATGTTTTTTTTTTTATTCTGTATGTATTAAAAAATATGTGGATAGCGCTGTGGGCTACATTATGAATAAAACTCTTATCTTTACCTACAAAGTAAAGTACTAACACAAATGTATTATAAGTTTAATGTAGTCGTTAGTTATTCCTTAATAAATAAATAAATAAATAAAAGCCATTTTATAATTGATTCAATAGATTTATTTATGTCAGTTTCATAAGAATTAATGTCATTGCAAGAGATTGTTATTGTGCTATCATCAGCAAATAATGTCATGGGATTAGTTGTTGCTCTTGGCAGGTCATTAATATAAATAATAAATAGCAGCGGCCCTAGCACACTGCCTTGAGGCACGCCGTATTTAGTACATCGTATTTTTGACTTGTGTACAACTTCAAGTTTAGTTTTAGCCTCTATTCTTGATATCTCTGTGATTTGTTTCCTGTCACTAAGATAGGATTTAATTAGATCTAGGACGTTTCCTCTTATTCAATAACATTCGAGTTTTTTCAGTAGGATATTATGATCCACATAGTCAAATGCCTGTGTCATGTCACAAAATATACTACAGATTTCTTGAGTTTTCTTGTCAACTTTTGAAATTACATTATAGAGGAAGTCATAGATAGCCATATTTATTGTTTTCTTTTCACGGAAACCTTTTTGCTCTTCACACAGAATATTGTTTTTTTCAAGGTAAGAGTTGATTTCGGCGTAGTAATATTTTTCATATATTTTTGAAAATATGGAAATTAGAGCAATGGGCCTGTAGAATTCCATCAGTTCTCTATTTTCTTTTTTAAATACTGGTTTGACAATAGTTGTTTTTAGGTCATCTGGGTATTGTCCTGTTTCTATACTAAGATTTATTAAGTGACTAAGATGAGGACTTATAGCTTCATTCACTGCTTTAATTATTTTAGTATTAACACCATCAAATCCTGAGCTGTTAGTATTTTTCAAAGATTTTATTATTCTATAGACATGTTGTGGCAGACAGGGTGCTAAAAACATGGATTTTTCTTGCCTATTTATGGTTGCTGTCACGTGTTTACCTATCCCTGGTATCGGTTTTACCTTATCTATAAAGTAATCGTTAAAGATATTTGCCATATCTTGTGGGTTTGTTATGTCTATATTATTATTCTTTATTTTAGTTATTTGTTCTGTCGGTATATTTGGTCGGCATTTATTAATAAGTTGCCATGTTGTTTTAGATTTGTTTTTTGATGTCAATATTTTGTGGTTATTTTGAGCTTGTTTTGTAAGTGAAATAATTTTTTTAAACCTTTTTTTATAATTAATATATATTAATCTATTGGTTTTTGTGGGCTTAGACCTGTATTTCGAAAGCAGATGCCTTTTTCGTTTACTGCAACTTTGAATACCACGTGATACCCATTTTGGTTGTCTTAATACTTTAATTAAAATATACTTTTTTGGGAAGCATAACTTATAAAACAACATAAATGTTTCAGTAAACTCCCGGTATGCTACAGAGGAGCTTTCTGCGCTGTACACATCAGAAAAAGAGAGACATTCTAAACATAACTTGAACTTTTTTATATTATCTGTGTTATAGTCTCGAACTTCCTTACGCCAATGTGTAAGTTTAGGATTTTTTTAGCTGGGAGTTTAATAATTTGTGCTGTATGATCTGATAGGCCAAATTCTAACACTTCAGTCTTACAAGTCGTTTTATAGTTATGTGCGAAGTTATCAATGCAAGTTCTACTGATCAAGCGAGTAGGCTGTTTTAATGCAAGTTTCAGGTTAAAATTTAATAATAAGCATTCAAACTCTTGTGTTATATTGTTGCGTTTAAGAATATCTATGTTAAAATCGCCTGTTATTATAATATTGTCTAAATTTAACTTTGTAACATATATAAGCAATTTTTCCAATTTATTTAAGAAAATATTTAAATTACTATGCCTAGGAACTCTATAAATACATATTATTACAATTTTATATTCAATTAATTGAACAGCACAACATTCAAATACTTAGTTAAAGATAATTTTTTAATCTCTAAAATTTCTTCCAATTGTGCTTTTTACTAACTAATATACATGTCCCGCCCCTTTTACTGTCACATCCACAAAAGCATGTAGCTAGGGAGTAGTTATCTATATCTAAAAATTGTTCGGATCCCTGCTTCATAAAATGCTCAGTGATGCATAAGACATCAATGTGAATTTTTTGATCGATGAGTTCTTGTAAATTTATCATAAGCGCGTCGCTTTTTCTGAGCAGACCTGCTCTGCTATATTTTGGTGCATTATATTTAGGTGTTTAGTCTCGAAAAAACGCGGAATACTCCGTGTCATCAGGGGTATATTGCAGTTCATTTGGATCATTTACACAGTTTCTCTGAAAAGTATTCATGTAATTTCCCAAATTATTGAGAATTGATCGCATTCCCAAGTTATTTATTCTTCCTGAGCGCCTGTTAAACATAGTGTAATCATATCTTAAATTTTCATTCGAGTCGAATAGATACGCATGCTCATGTGTAGTAATGTCGAGATAGAGTAGGTTGTTGAAGTTCTCTATCCTCCAGTTGTACATATCTCTCAGCTCACCATATTGGTATGTAGGGAGACATATAATTATGTTGGTATGATTAATCTTACTTAGTGTTTCCCTCATGAGAGTTATTGTACTAAAGTAGTCATGGGTCGATCTGAACTCTTCTTCTCCGATGAGGATTATGCAGAAATCATTCTTCGTGAAGTCTGCCAGTTTTACAGAGATACCTTCCAGTAGCCCATTCATTGTGCTGCCTGGCTTCAAAAAATGGCATATTTTTGAGTTTTTGCCAAGACAGTTGTTAGCGAGAGCCAGTGTCTTATTAACTTTATTTGTACTCAGAAGACATACTTTTACATATTGTTCTGGTTTAATTATTTCATTTTTTGATGTCACTAGTTTTTTTCTGGATGCTATTGTATTTTTTGGTTTAATTTTCTGTCTATCAAAGTCATAAGTTACTTTTTACCATATAAATTCCCTACACAAACTCTTTATCAAGAGACCAAAGTTCTAACGGTTCGCCAGTTATATGTCCTAAAAATAGTCATGAAACAACATAAATTACGGCCACTCCACATTGACAAACGTCGGAAAGATAGGGTTTTTGAAAAAAAACAAACTAAAACATCATTCATACAGAGATTTGATTGCTTTCTGGGTGGTTTTTTGTATAATAAATTCTCCACACTAGATACTCTACTTAACATGAGCTCGTATCAGCTAAAATTATTCCTGGAAAAAACACTTCTTAATCACTCCTACGCTGAAACCGAAGACTTATTTAAAATCTTACAATAAGTAGACTCTTGTTTGTTTTAAAATACACAGTTATACACAATACTCACATTTTACATCATATCATATTATCATATTATACACATACACAGAAGTTCAATCTGTTGCCCATACTCTTATGAGAATGGTGCCCTCAGGGAACTACAATGTTTGCACTTACAAATACACACACACACACACGCGCATGCACACAAATACACACGAGAGCGTGCGCGCTCCCCTTTCTTTTTTTTTTTTTCCTTTGCATGTTTATCAAAATTGTTTTGTATAAATTAATAATCATCACTTCAAAAATAGTAAATAGTAATAATTTATAATAATTTACATATAATGATTTTTAATAATAATCTCAAATAATTTCTAATAATTTTAGTCAATATTAAGTTAGACCTACGTCCACATAAACTTTGATTAAAAAAATACATAATCTTTTTTTTTTGTATAAAATTTGTGTCATTGTAATGAGGGATGGCATAGATGTCTATAACACAGGCTTAAGCCTAGCGTAGACATCTAAAGCTAACCAACGCAATCAACGCATACATAATGAAAATTAATTAAACTATAAGCTAAGTGTAATTTAAAAATGATTGTTATTTGGATTTGTTTTTGTCTGTGTTTCTGTACAAATAAATAAATTTCATTTCATTTCATATCATTAGGCGGGTCTAACATTTTATTTCTCAGATATAATATTTCTCTTTCAGCATTTTGTAGTTTGTTACTCAATTCAGTTATCCTTGATTGTAGAGATTGGAAAACAGAATATTCGACAGTTTTTGGGGCATTTTTCGTCAGAGATTGAGGTCCAGGGGAGGCGAACAGCGCTCTTTTGATTTCTGAAAACTGTGCTGAGCATCTTCTCTTTTTCTTCGTCGTACTGTGGTCCAATTTTATATCTGGTATAGGTCTATGGCACAATGTTTTTAAAAGTTCGTTTTCTCTAGTCAATTTATTGTTTTGTCTATGTAGGTCATTATTTTCTAGTATTGTATTCTCCAGCTCTATTTGTGTGCTAGCTAGCTGAGATGTTAACATATTTATATTCTCTTTCATTTCCTGTACAGAGTTCGTATCGGACAGAGTATTATCTACACTTCTAGAGAGGGGTAGCGGTGAGTCGCAGGATGTATTTAATATCGACATTGTGTGTGAATCGTTTATTTGCGACAGTTCACTTGCAGGAGTAGAAAATCGAATAGAATCACTGCTGTCGTTCCGGTTAGGGGAGTTAAGTTTTTTTCTGCTCGTAATATTACTAGTATCTTTACTAGTAATTCTCACGTTAGGTTTTTGTACACAAACCTTGCATGTCCATTTTTCCCTCGATTTGGGTTCCATTAAACGGTATATTTTGTCAGATAGTCCACCACATTCAAAATCAAATTTATGTTCGCATTCTGAGCAAAGAATCGTATTTTTTGCATTGACGGTTTTCTTACATTTATAGCAAGTGACTAGTAATGCCATCTTGCGGCCATTAGTGGCCGCTTTATCTGATCCTTTAGACATCTTAGTTTAATAAAGCGCGGGCGCGGGCGCCTCGCCCGCCGTCACTGTCTTGTGTTGAGTGTTGATCAGAGTTGTATAGGTGTTAATCGATTTAGTTCGTCGTGTGTTCCCTAGATGGTGTAGTAGAGTAGCTGCAATAAGCAGCTGATTGGTCAGCTGATGTGTGCTGATAAGTTTGAAGTGTTGCTATGAGTCACTGTGTTGTGTATAGGGCTTGCAAATATTCGAAAATTTTTGATATTCGAATATTCGAATATTTTTCGGCTACTATTCGAATATTCGAATATTCGAATATTTTTCGGCTACTATTCGAATATTCGAATATTATTCGAATAATAGAATATTATATAGAAAATAACTATTTTTTTTAATAAAATCACATCTTTTATTGTAATAAGTATTATTTCCATGAACAATTTTAAATATCAAATATGTGTCGCTGTAACGACAAGACATTGGTGATTTACACGCACAATCAACCAAAAAAATTAAAACAGTCTTCAAAATCTAGGGTATTTTAATAAAATTTAACACAATAACAAGTAAATAAACACGTTAAGTAACGATAGCGCGTTAGTATTTACTAAAGTACAAAAACATATAAAGGTCTTTTAAATCACAAATTATAAAATTAGCAATTACTCCTCTCTAACTTTTATCTTATTTGTATCATTTTTGTATCATATTTGTAGCCTATATTAGTCCACTGCTAGACATAGGCCTCCCCTAATGAGCGTCACAGCACCCTGTCCTGTCTTCAGCTTGACGCATCCAGTATCTACCTGGAATCTTTCGCAGATAGTCATCCTACCTGGCCGGAGGGCGCCCTACACTACGTTTGCCGAGTCGTGGTCTCCACTCTAGAACTCGTTTACTCCATCGGTTGTCGGTTCTGCGCGAGATATGGCTGGTCCACTGCCACTTCAACTTGCTAATTCTCTGAGCTATGTCGAAAACTTAGGTTCTCTGTCGGATGTGTTCGTTACGAACCCTATCCTGCAGAGAGACTTCGAGTACAGCTCTTTCCATAGCTCGCTGAGTGACTTTGACTTTGAACTGGTGAATCAACCCTATCGTAGGTCCGCGTCTCAGCTCCGTAGGTCATGGCGGGTAGGACGCACTGATTGAAAACTTTGGTTTTCAAGCATTGCGGTATGGATGACGACAAGACTCGACGTAGTTTTCCCCGGATCAATGAGGCCATCATTGATCATGACTTTGTTTTATCCAAATTCATGCCAAGACCGATGCGTCGTCGCGAGGCTGAAGTTAGGCCGTCCAGCATCCGGTTCAGCTCCTCCAGCGACTCCGTCACTAAGACTTTGTCGTCAGTGAATCGCAGGTGTGAGATGTAATCGCCGTTTATGCTAATGAAAGGCAAGGGCTTTCCAGTCTAGCGTCTTAAACATATCTTCAAACGCGCTCGTGAACAATTTCGGGGATATAACATCCCCCTGCCTCACTCCTCTGCGCAGTTGGATGGGTTTGGACTGCTGGTCCTGTACTTGGACACTCGTGGTGGCGGCGTCGTAAAGACATCTCGACACCTCGATATAACGAAAGTCTACTTGGCATAGCTGTAAGGATTCCAGAACAGCCCAGGTTTCGACAGAGTCAACTATCATAAAACAGATGAAGATTCTTAAGTCAGTCTCATAGTCCACGAAGGCCAGACACAGGGGCTGATTATACTTTTCGGACTTTTGAATAATCTGCCTCACTGTGTGTATGTGGTCTATGGTGCCATATGCTCCGCGAAACCCGGCCTGTTCTGGGTTCGCGTTACTTCGTACAATAAAGATAACCACCACGACCGCGTGCAATACACAACTGAACATAATTCTGCGTTAATACAATGACATTCGTGAGCAACAGAGACGGATAGACAGAAGAGTCTCGTCAAATATGCGAACGCACTATGCAGTCGCGCGCGGCACTCCTGATTACTCCCGAGTGTTTCCGAACCGTGTTCCAAACCCTTTAACCTTTACCTGAACAACGTAAACTTGTATTGTCTTGTATGGATATACCGCGCGAACCTTTAAATGGCCTTTTATCCACATCAGAATTTTGATTTTTTATTAAAATCGAATATTCGAATATTGCAATATCAGTATTCGAATATTCGAAATGATTTAATATTCTAATATTCGAATATTCGAATATTCGAATGCAAGCCCTAGTTGTGTAATATAACGGATATGTTTTTGTTTATTATGTTATGACAAAGATGGGTCGTAATATCTTTTGAGAATAACTTTTTGTGTTTGTCTGTGATGTGTAGTGCAATCTTTTTATTCTACTACTCACATTAATTCAGCCAGTCTTTTGGTTTTCCTCTAATTTTGTCAAAACACTTGTGCAACATTCACTTTTAATTTCTGAACACAGTTCTCAACAGATCGCCGGGATAACGTTTGTGTCTGATATTCTTAGATTAATTATCACACCGATTAGTTATGGTTTTCCGCTTAAAATCACTTTGTTTATATTATATTATTATTCGTAATAAAATATCGCAGAGCCGATGTAAACAAGGACGCAGTGGCGCCACAGATTGATCGATCTAGTCTAGAAGTAACACCTAATCTAGACTAGATCGATTTATACAACAAGTATCAGCAACAAGAAAAGCTATGCTTTTCGACTGATCCAACGACGCCCACTGCTGGACTTTAGGCCTCCCTTAAAGATCTCCACAATGACCGATGAGTTTTTGTTCACGTTGAAGGATAGGATTCGTAACGAATACATCTGACCCAAACCAAAGTTATCGACATAGCTCACAGAATTAGCAAACTGAAGTGGCAGTGGGCCGGCCATATCTTGCGAAGAACCGCTGCTGGGGTAAACAAGTTATTGAGTGGAGACCGCGACTCGGCAAACGTAGTGTAGGGCGCCCCGATTGCAAGTAGATGCTGGATGCGTCAAGCTGAAGACAGGGCGATATGACGCTCATTAGACTAGTATAGGCTGATAATGATGATGATGATGAGTATTTGTTCACGTGTGTTTAATTTGTTGTACAGGTGAAAGAAACAGTGAAAGCGGCAGAAGGGGCGTCGATCAAGATCCGCACGGAACAGGGCGGGTACAGGCTGCGGTGGGTGCGTCGCTCGCCCTGGTACCAGATCTAAACCAACTCAACTGTGTTACCAACTAGGTACAATAACATCATCAACCTTACCTCAACAGTCTATATTCGTCCGCTGCTGGACGGAGAGGGCCCTGAAAAGTGCCTTAATGGTTTTTATCTCATGGGGGGTAATACCAATAATTCCCACGCCTGGTTGGGGATCGCAGTTTGGTAGAATTGTTCCGCAGAGGGCGCTGCTGCCTGCCCCCCGTGGATATCCCTTTGTCGCCTTAGGAGACCCGTGGGAAGAGTTGGGGTGGTGCAAATTCTAACCTGGCATATTGTACTGTAAACAATAACATAAGATTTTATGCTGTAAATTATCTATGAGCGGCGAAGTCGACACATGATAAAAATATCCAATAATATCAATGATGCCATCCTAGCCGATATTCGACCACAAGGAAGACTAAGGTGCGCAGTACATATTATAGTGCACAAGTGCGTACAAACACAGGTGCACTCTCTGTTCCCTCGCTCACATAACCAGATGATATAGCAATGATGTAACGTTTCTGGCAATATAAGAATTAGGTGAATAATGTAAAGGTATTTGTAGATGGCAGCACCGTCGTTATTTGACCTCGTTTCTTCGATTAAAGATTTTTTTTTAAAAGCTTTGAAGTGGTTATTAAAAAAGATCATTGAAAAAGGTCACAAATGACTAAGGAAAGTTAAAACATATGGTCAAGGGTCATGAAATTGCAGTTAATTACTACCATTGTATCGGAGAAATTACCATAGTGTGTGGAAACACTGTTATTTATTTACAGGCATTTTGTCGATAGTTGATACGAAATGTCTTAAAATATGTATGTGGAGATATCGAGAAAGTACTTTTTCAAAGTTTATTATTTGTGTTGGATGTTTGTCATAATAAATTAAATCTTACATAGGTCATTTGTTATTTTTATAATGTGTTCTTCCGGTAAATTGTCTTTAATAACAATTCTATCGACGTTTATATCAACTCCTATAACGATTTTAAGATACCGTGTTTACAAATAAATAATAATAATAAAAGTTGATCTTACTGCGAACTGTTACAAACAGTCTAGAGGTAACTCAACTGATCCAAATTAATACAAATTGAAAGTTTCCTCAAGACGCTGCATTGCCCCGCTGTATGGCAATGCTGATGCGCAAATGTCTTTATTTCTTAAAAAAAAGGTTGCGTCTAACACATTCACTGCCCGACACATATGTACATCAAGCAGACCTACTAGCTGCAACCGCAAAGGCTGGGCAGAGAAAGCATTAACTTATGATTTCATAGCGAGTAAAAGTGAGTGTGATCGAAAACTTAAGTGCCATGAGCAGTGCTTTGTAACTGTCTAGAATTTAAGAGATAACTTATTTTAGGAACGTAGAAATGTAGACGAATGTGCACTAATTTTTATAATATGTATATACGACAGTTATGACAACTACAACATAACCATTTTATTATAAATGTAGAAATATGTACTAAAGTTTGTGAAATCAAGGTGCTTCCTATGAAATATAACTAACTTATGTCGATGGTTGGTCACGCGTGAAATAACACGTTATTTTACCATTTTCTAGGTTCTAAAAGTAATTTAGTTGTCAGATAAGAATTTCTGCGAAACTTGTGAAAGCAGACATCATAAAAACAAATTGTGTTTAAATGACGACATGAAAATGACTTTGAAAATCAATTTTACGAGCATTAATCGCGCCATTTACCTATTTTTTCCGACGTTTCAGCAGGTTTACACGCTGCCACGGTGTCACGGGAAAAAAGTATAGTAAATAATAATTAAAAGACTTTGATTTGGCGGTATTTTAGTTTATTTAGAGGAACCTGTTTATTAATTATAGGTTATTATTAGGTCACGGGAAAAAGTAAATGAACGCGATTAATGCCCGTTAAAAGTTAAATTGAGAAATGACCTTGGTTAAGATTTCAAGGGAATTACAATGAGTCTGTATCAATCGGTTTTCCCTGAGTATATTAAGCACAATTGTTAAGAATAATACAATAAAAACCTTTGCTAGATAACTGAAGGAAAAGTACTATGAATAAATAAAACTGTTTGAGTTTCCTGTTTTGACCATGTTTAGATACCTACATGGTTCTTTGGGTAATTTGTGGTATTTTGGTGGCGATAATTATAGCTCTTTATTTATCTCTGGCTATTGGCAAAACTCAAAAGTGCATTGTTTTCTTGTTATACCCTGCAGAGAATTATGCTCATTCTGTGATTGAGTAAAGCTTCTGTCATAGAAAATTACTCAAGCATACCTCGATGACTGAGCAAGACACGTCAGAAATGACGTGTCTTGCTCACGAACTTTTTTTTTTAACAGATTTTCATGGAAAACTCAAAAAATTGCGACTTGCTTAAATCTAAGTTGAGTTTGAGTATACGAGGATCAGCCTTCTAGTACCCATAACACAAGCTCTTCTGACTTTGGGGCTAGATGATGCTGTGTGAATTTTCCAGCAATATTTATTATTCAGATAAACAGCACACCCTTTGATTTTATACAGTGCTGAATTACAATATAGCTATTTTTCTTTGTTATAACAAAATACTCTATAGAATATCTGTCGAATCAGAGGCCGAGTTCAACTAACCAATCGCCTTACTATGACAATGGTATTTTAGGTTTAAAGAATATACATTTTCTCAAAAGAAATACATTTTACTTATCTTCGCAGAATCGTCCATAGATAATAGAAACTTTACTTATTGTGTGCGGTGCTATTTGTATGGAGAGATTGATATAATGATTTCAACCCGACACTTTTGACATGCGTCTCATCTGTAGACTCTTTCATCAAAGGTAAAATGCTATTATGTGTCATTCTGAGACATATTGGTATTCATTACGGATGTAAGCGGGTTCACTACGAACCTTATTTGTGTTTGAAGACCACCAACGTTTTATCCCTTAACGAGGGACATCTTCAGGGTGAGTGCGGTTCTAGGCGCGCTGCTTGTAGATGCTGCAGAGCGTAAGAGTCGTCTACTGTGTCGGGTATTAAATCAATCAATAAATATACATAAAATTGGCATTGTTATGGTAAAGAGATTTATTTAGTGGAATTAGAGCTCTGAAGTTAAATATATTTAACATTTTAAATAGTAATAGAAAATCAGATGTTACTATTAAATAGTAGTGTTAGAAACAAATCATATTTTTGTATGAGTGAGAATGGTTGTATGCGGCTTGCACATACAGGGTGTTGTAAAATGTATTAAGTTCAAAATATGTAAATATACCACCATCTAATCTAAATGTAAAAAGTACCAAGCTACTAGGTATAATTATTAAATACGTCACGATTTGTGATCTATAATTTTTGCAACACTCTGTATATGTGATCTTTGGCAGCTTACCGTTTTGTGATAAGTGTTCCGTTTATCAATTTTGGTACGGAATTCTAAAATACTTTTCTTTGTCTATTGTGCAAGCTGCTTTAGTTCGTAAGAAAAAATAATAAGATATCTACTAATTTTGTAAGTAATATGGTGAGTCTTATATTTTAATTATTAATCATGCTTAGCAGTGTATCAGTTAGTTTATGTGTGTTTTAATTGATTTATTGATTATTTATTCTAATAAACTATTTTACACATTATTTTTATTTATTTTGACAGTATTTTCCTATTTTTTTGTATCAGACATCTGGGCAAGGGCCCAAAAAGGTACCTAATTCTGAAATTAATAAATAAAGAACTTACCTTTTTCTCATAATATTCTCGTCTTGCTAGTTCGAGGGCTCATTATGTCTCTGTCAATCCGAATCTAAAGAGGCTGAAAAAGATTCCTACTCTTATATGAAATTGATTCAAAGACTTTCATTACAGGGTGTCCCTCGATAATCTGCAGTCCCTAAAACGGATGAAACAACATACAATTTAACGAACGGCTACTCACGGTCAAATGCGAAATTTTAAAAGGTTGCTATTTTGTTAGACGCCTGCGACGCAGGAGGTTGCGGGTTCGATTCCCGCCTTGTGCCAAATGTGTGTACGGTCTTCAGATATTTGTTTAGGGTCTTTTGGATGTTTTCTATATATAATAAAAAAAATCTATCGAATTGTATTAAGTACATCAGTTATCTAGTACCCTACCCATAACACAAGCTCTCAGCTTGGGGCTAGATAATGCTGTGTGAATTGTCCAACATTATTTATATTTCAATCAAGAGTTTCTGAAGGCCTATAATAATTCCCCAAAATACGCATTCTATTATCTCGTTTATTTGTTTTTTTTTCTCTTTGTGGTGTATTATGTATAAATTCGCGAAAACGAAGCCAGAAATTTCGTGATAGACACTCATAAGTATTCGAAGAGAATATTGAGTTAAGTATGTCAGAACACAATGTGTTCTGACATACTTAACTCAAAATAATTATTGAATATTGAGTTAAGTATGTCAGAACACAATGTGTTCTGACATACTTAACTCAATATTGCCAAAAATTACAATTACGTCATTGTTCCACCAAATGAGCGATATGTAATCCCCGAAATGGGTAAAATTAAGATCAAAAATTATCTTCGAATACTTATGAGTGTCTATCACGAAATTTCGGGCTTCGTTTCCGCGAATTTATACAATATCGTCGATTTTTCTCCAAATATAGATACTACTTACATGTCATGTAAGTAGTATCTACATTTGGAGAAAAATCGACGATATTGTATCTCTACTACTTTCCGCTAGATGGCACAAACGTCGTTGTGGCATTTAGACCAAATTGTGAAACTGTTGAACGATACAACGACGAATTGGTCATTTGCGCGGGGGGGACTCGTAAAGTGCGGACGAGTTAAGGACTACATCGACGTAAAGGTAATAATGACATTTATATCATTATTTTTCTTGGGGAAACAATGACGGAATGTCACTTTCGTCGTTATTTCTTCAAATGTTTTGTGATTGATTGATTCAAAATTTAAGAAATTGTTGCGTGTATAACATTTACGTCATTGTTAAGATTAAGTATTTAGCTAAATATCGACCTAAATAAATGTGGTCAACTACATGTTTATTTTTGACTTTAGACAGCAATATTAAATAAATAAAATTCTCTATCTAAAATTTAAGGTTATAATTTTAACATTTCTATTTATCAAAGTAGTTACTATCTTTCTTTTTTTAGCTTTTACAGTGAACGAACCTTCTAAAAGGTTGGTAAATTGTGCAATAGAAAGGAAGACCTTTTGCTAAAATCCAACATTCTTGGTCCTGATAAGTCACCTAGAATTGCACATTTATTTGGACAACAAAATCAATCATGTAATGAGTCAATAGTTTTTAAAGACCAACCTGAAGCGGAACTTTGGGATAACTCCACCCTAGATCCCCCATATTCTGAGCCAAAGTCAAGCAATCCAATATTAGATAATGATTCTACAGATTGCGATTTTTCACCGGATGATAGTGGCGACGAATACAATCCAGCAGAATTTCGCCGTAGTCAATTAATTTGCTGACGTTCCATTTCATCTTCATCATCCTCTGATGCCCCTTTTAACGAGCCTTCAAGTATTACTCCACAGCACAACGCATCACAACAGGAGTTCTCTAGTTCTACTTTTACGTGTTTATTAGTGCACTTCACAGCGCAATACAACAGGAGTCACAGGAACAGGAACAAATTCTTACTCGAAAAAGAAATAAAGACGAATAGAAAAAAACTAAAACCCGTTGCCTAAAGAACTTAGGTAAGCAGTATGTTTCTCGAACTGGGAAAGCTGTACTTGCCAAAGAACTGATACCACCGTGAACGGATAAATGTAACTATAAATGCTCAATTTTTTATTTCTTTTATTAGCCGTTGCTGTCCCACTGCTGGGCAAAAGCCTCTCTTTTCTCCTTCCACTCCTCGCGATTTAACGCTGTTACAGGCCATGATGGATGATGTGCGTCAAGCTCGTCTCGCCATTTCATCCTAGGCCTTCCACGTCGCCTCCTCAAAGGTATCAAATTAGTACGGTTTAGTTTTGGCGATATCTGAATTTGTCACCATTTTAAGATTTTTTTAGTAGGTTCTAAGTGAGATTCAATAAGTTACACAGACTATTAAGAGATTTTGAAGATGTTGTGAACACTGTTTTGTGCCTTTTAAGCAGTAATATAGAATTGTGATATTATTCTATGAGTGCTTTTCTAAAATTTTGAATACTTTAATATGTTAATTAATGATTAATAGAGATAAACAAGTTTTTTTTGTCACAAAATCATCCATTTTGTACGGATAGTTTTATTCTTCATGACTGTATTCTGGTGGAACAATGACATAACTACGGGTACCTCAGTAGTTTTTTTTATATTACGGAAATTCTATACATCGTTTTAATATTTTTAAAATGATATTAGAAATTCCTTGAATAAAACTCTGATATACATCTAGTATAATCATAATTCTACCACCAGTTGCTTACATATTCATTGGAGAACTCCAAAAAAACTTATTAATCGCTCTCCTGTAAAATTGGAATACTGGAAATTACGTCGATGTTCTACCAAATGAGCGATATTATCTGGAGACACCTGTATGACCCTATAACAGACTAGTCTTACAACAATTCTTTAAGTAGGTATTAGTAAGTTTCTGTGAGTAGTGTCATCGTTGCAATAGGTAGAGATAAACTATTCTATAAATAAAATACACGCCGAGTGTATCACGTTTTGTGGAGGAGACGTACGTTCATACTTATATACATACCTATGTGCATACTTACCTATGTACATACTTATGTACATACCTATGTATGTATAGGTAGAGATAAACCATTCTAAAAAGACACATCCCCCCCAAAACGTGAATCTGCGTGCATTTTTAGAATGGTTTTTCTCTACCTATTTATGATCCTTTATGTAAACAATAATCTAGTAAAAGTTTTTTTATATACCTAAATTAGATACCTAGGTAAATAATCCTTTTCCTCATTCAACTGTGATGAATATGACGATAAGTACCTACCTAATAGAAAGACTAGAAGTGATATTATTGTATGAGTCAGTGATATATCTACCTACCTTTAGAACAAGGTTCGATGTTTACATTATAATGCCCTTCACATTCTACATGTTCCAATCTGAGCCATTGTGTAAGGAACTAGGCATTGCATGTATGTAGGTAAAGAATGGAGTCTATTCAGATGTCGCCGAAACTATACTAAACTAATTTGACAGGACTAAAATGATGCCATCCTTATCATTTTGATCGTTATGACATCGGCGATATTTTTAATCCTGTTAAATTAGTTTAGTTTAGTTTTGGTAGTATCTGAATTAAACCAATATGTAGGTAGATATCAGTGATATTATTATAGCTAGCATAGAGTACTTATAATAAAACGAATAATTCGCCAGTTATGTCTTTTCCTGCTCTATCCTTTCTTAATAAGATTTCGAAAAAAGTATGTGCTTCCGAAGAAGCACAAAGAACCACCTACTTTTTCGAATCCATCAAGATTTCCGAAGAAGTTCTTCGGAAATTCTTAAATTCTATATTGCATATACAAGTCATTTGATGTAATTAGACCAATCATACATAAAAGTTGACAAATACTGGACATGTAGAGGTATAAAGGCGAGCTTAACCCTAAAAGAGTTTTGATACTACACCTACTCAGAAAGTTGCTTATTCCTTTTCCAAACATAAGGTACAAAACCCGTCTTTGCCGGCGTACCGAAACACGGTAGGACAAACTCGGTAGAATTTCATTTCTCACACGTTCGGGAGAGAAAAATGTATGAAAATCCATTTCTAACGTGTTATTCTTTTTAATTTCCCTTATTATCAGCCGGTAGCTATGGTTTTTTCATAATAGGCCAGACGTCAAAAAGTTTCTACTAAGTGGCTTTATGATATCGGCCTCTTCCGAATTCGGAACAAAAGTTAAAAGAAATAACCATGTGCAAATCGGTTGTGCTCGTATTAATTGCCACATTAGAGCTTACAATTTTAATTTACTCGGTGATTTTGAAAAATTTTAAACGATGATTTTTCTCAAAGTTATAGCACTATGTATCACTCGGGTCGGGAGAAAGTGCGATTCCAGCCTCGTGTGTTTGCTCTTGGCTGCGCGTCGTACCTACCTCAAATGACACACTCGATAGGAATTGGCCATTTTCTCAACTCGGTGTACAATCTACTATTCCATACACCCCAATGAACAAGTGATCTTGCAATCTTGCACTGACATCGAATTATCATCATCATCATTCTATACTAGTCTATTGCTGAACAAAGGCCTCGCCCAAGAAGCGCCATACTCTTAAAATATCAAATGCGTCTTCCGCAAATAGCCGGATCGCGTTATATATTCCAATTTCAAAAATGAATTCCATTTATAATAAAAATATAGAAACATACTAGAACTTAATACCTACTTATTTACAATTGAAAGCTTACTCAAGCTTGCTGCAGACTGTTGCAAACGATTAGACAGCTCAACAGATCCATATCAATACCAGTCGTCGCGTCCCCGCTACGCTGGCTGCATTCCCCCGCTGTAGGCAATGCTGATGCGCTGCGCCAGATACTCACCAGCTCTCGGGGCAAGCGTCACTTCGACTAGACGCTCAGATAATATTAAACTATATTTCGTTCTGTTCTATCCCATAATCATAATCCTTTTTCCCCTAGCGGTCATTATCAGTGGTCGAGCTAACTCACGGAAAACGGTCCATGAAGTCATCAGTAAATGTATTGAGGATAAACAAGACAGAGCTGACTTGGGAGTGACGAGCGACAGTGCTTTGGATTTATTAACATTGATTTGAGCGATTTAACGGTGAGTTTTATTTGAATTATTAAACGTGGAAAGGATGATTAAAACTTTAAAGTAAGTGCGAGATGAAAGATGAGAGAAAACGAGCGTACTATATACAAGGTGCCACAGGACTTTTAGGTACTAAGCCGAAAGAGGGTATGAGGAGCCCGAGGGGCTTGAACTTGTAAAAAACGATTTTTTTTTAATTATACATATTTTTTGCCTCCTATTCTTATTATAAATGTTCTTACAAATGTTTTTTGATAGTTTTTTTCACAAAACCAATGTTTCGTCATTAGATTATTACAAAATAATGTAAATTCTTTGACGTTTCACTTTAATAATAATAATGCAAGAATACACGTAGTAAAATCCATATGTGAAGAAAATACGTTTAGTTTTTCCAAAATAAATAAAAATGTGCTAATTTCTTATATCGCAGAACAAACCTAACACTTCTCGATGTCTAGAACCCGAAATCCTTTCCTTTTGCCGAATCCTTTCGGCTTAGTGCACCCTCCCTGTGGAACCCTGGAGGTAGTTATTGCATCTCCATTTACGCCCAGTTTCTCCAACGACTACAGCTACAGTAATGTCCAGCGCATCTGGCTAGTCTTTTTATGTGAGTTCTACATATTTATTTCCCTTCATTTTCAATTAAACCCTGTTTTTTTCTTCATGTTTTAAACATTGTTTGAAACTTGTGTTTTGAAATACTTCATAAAAAACATAGTTTTATTTCAAACTGTTTTAAACACGTGTTTTTAAACAACTTGTTTTAATCATGCCAACCCTGATATGGTATGTTACTCTGGGAAAAGTGATCCTGGTTGTAAATAGAGTTTATTAAGACCAACTTGTTTTTTTTGACAAGTCATTTTTTGGCAGAAACGTACTTATTTTCAAAAAACTAAAATGTCAATAGTTTTTTCTTCAAAATAAAATAGAAGGTTCCTAAAAACAGAAACTTCCAACTACAAAAGAAACGGTATAGCTACCGTTTCTTTTGTAGTTGGAAGTTTCTGTTTTTACCCCTTAAGGGGCCAAAAATTTGCCCCACCCTTTATAGCTAAGTATATACCATATACCTGTGTATATGCCATTATTAGATATGTACATTATTTAGAAAATAACATAACAACGTTACAGACGCTAATTTGGAGATTATAAAAATAGGTAATAGACAAATCAAGCATGAATACACAAAAAATCACCAAATTAACTTTTACGAGACGTCTGTTTCTTAAAAATATTTTTAGAGAGCAGAAAATGTCAGTAAAGTAAAAGTAAAGTAAAAAGGCGTTCATTTTGCAACCATTAGGTACACATAATTAAGACATACACAAAATAGATGGGTACAGAAGCTAAAGGTTACAAAAAATGGCCAACACTCAGCAAATGCTATGCACATTTACAAAATTTAAAATAATATTAATAATCCACACAGCATCATCTATTAGCCGCGTCCTTTGATATACCTACTTGTAGTTCCATAGGTTAAGCTCACGTTAAGCTCATGTAAAATCCTCTGAAATGACAAGGTCAGCTGAAGCAAGGCGGGTCAACGGTCGACAACCTTTGATAACAGATTTGCTTGTTGACTTAGTCAGGGATAAAACTTTGGCACAGATAACTATATCATCATCATCATCATCATCATCAACCTATATTAGTCCACTGCTGAACATAGGCTAACTATATACTCGTAGTAGGTATTAACTAAGGTACCTTCCGTAAAAATATGGTGTGAAGCTAATTTAATTTGATTTGTAAAATTCATGTAAACGCTAAGTAGGACGCTACGTAGGAGACCCTCCGGCCAGGTGGGATGACATCCTCTGAGAGGCTGCAGGGAGATGCTACATGTGGAACCTGCAGATGGGACGCTATGATGGCGCTCTTAAGGGGAGGACTATGTCCAGCAGTGGACTAATATAAAAAAATAGTAATATAAAGGACGATGATTGTTGATACAGGGTGCCACAGAACGGGTGTACAGATTTATAGTACTATAGTATTCGCATAGTACGCAGCTTGACCGCCAGCGTTTTTTTACATGACACAAACTTTACCTACTAGCACGGTATTTAATTGGTTGGAAAAGCGTCAGATTCGATATCAGAAACTTTTGACTAATCCAAATAGCGTTCTGTCAGAATAAAATTGAAATTGGAATCCGATGTTTTCGATTCGGAAACGAATCGAATGAATTAAAATACCCCTGCTGGTACGTCTTGGTCCACTCGACTTTAATTAAACATAACATAACAAATCCTTTGTTGGACATAATTACAATGCTTCAGTGCGATATTAAATACCTAGGATCCCGAACTAGCCTTGGCTGTATTTCACTTATAGGAGAAGCCCTGGGTCTTATAAAATTTTACACAATGTGCCTTCACGTACAAAATAAGGAAAAACAATAGATAAATTGAAATTAAAGTAACAATAAAAATTAAAACCTAGTAATTAACAAGTCTGTATATACTAACTCCTTCATAGCCCATGATGCAGGTGCCACCCAACAAACATTTCATAAGTCGCCAAAACGTGCCAGTTCTAACTTTTAGTCCCATACTCTGGTCGTAAATACGTCGCTATCACGTTATTAGGACCCAGAAAGGGCCCATCTTATACGAATCAGTGCCGTAATAGTATCGTGTAGCAGTCGTATTAATCACTCATATGGTCGTGTAGAGGTCGTATAGATGTCGAGTAATTCCCTTTTAATCGGGTAATGATGTTTATTGCCGCTGTTTTAGGACATTTTATCGAATATGTGGTGACGACGACGACTTTTTTAAGTGATTTTATTGTGAAGTGACAAGAAAGTGGAACACGTGATTGAATTTTTATCTTGTAAGGTACAGCCATTTTATTTTTTATTTACGTATTACGTACATCATCGAAATTCATGTTCAAATAAATAATTTGATTGGGAAATTAATGTTTTCGGGTAATATACGCTAGTAATCTCAATATAATGCACGCGCCTTAGAAATTATTTAAATTAAAGCATTAATTCTAAAGTAATTTGACGAACGTGATAAAAGCTACCTTTATACGACTAAGAGTTGTCGACACGAATATAATACAATCTCTTAACGACTTATCACTATGTGCGCTTGTTTTGTTATCAGCCATATTAACGAAATTAGGGTTCAGTTGAAAATTGAAATTTTAGTGTTTATGAAACTATTATATTTATTATTGATGATGGATGAATAATTAATTATGGCAGGAAATAGATTTCGTCTTACTAATTTATTTTTTCAGGAATTTGAACAACAATATGATCCTCAATTTCCAGAGCCCCAAACTGCCACCACTACGGAATCTATACAGGTTCCTCAACAACTAGCTTTAAATTAGCACAGCTTAACTAACTTCGGATGTTATCTAAAAAGGGTTGTTAAAATTTTATGATTGTTATACTATTGTAAGTATTAAGCCATTTCCCAAAGATAATTAGTCTTTTGGTTACTAACTCTCCGCCCATGGTTAACCGATTTTGCTGATTCTTTCATTATTGTATAGATAATGATACCGAGGTGGTCCCTTCTCGAGGGATTAGTAAGTATATGCCGTAAAACTTAAAAAGCTAATAATTTTCACAAACTTTGGTAACTTATGGTGTCAATGGTAACGGGCGTAAACAAGAGAAACCTACCTAGAAAAACAAATTACAAAGTTGACGGATAGCGGACTGCATAACACGAAGGATGACGGTTTCTTCAATGACTTTTCTGTGAAAATGAATATGACATTTATTTCTTAGAGATCCGAAAACAAATGAGTCATTTAGTGACACGTCCGGAGCAACGCACGTTTGCACGTACAGCTGTTCGTTTGTGCGAACGGCAACCGAAACTTCGTATTTCGTGTTTCTAAGTTACCCCTTCCACTTTCTCGTTCTTTTTACGTGACGCGAACTCTAGTACTATAAATCAGCGCACCCGTTCTGTGGCACCCTGGATCAACAATCATCATCGTCCTTTACTACTCTTTTTTATCTATTAGTCCATTACCGACCTCTGTGGCGCGGTGGGCGAAGGTCCGCCTGCGAGGCAGGAGATTGCGGGTTCGATTCCCGCCTCGGGACAAATGTGTGTACGATCTGCAGATATATGTTCAGGGCGTTCTGGATGTTTGCTATGTATATAGTAGCCGGACATAGTCCTCCCCTAAAGAGCGCCATCATAGCGCCCCAATCCGAATGTTTTGAAATGAAATCAAGGGCGCTGTGTGCAATGATATGCACACAGATCCTATGTCCCGTTGACATGGAGCATTTTCTTGAAGAGCTTTAGTATTTGTATTTGCACAGTCGACGATAATCTCTCCTTTACACGAAGTTCTTCGAGGATGGAGACATTAGTTCGATACGCGCAGAAATTATCTAATCATCTCTAGTGCATCTGCTTACCTCCGCTTTGTTCTCATCTAGCTAGTTATAATAAAACTAGCAGCACCTCGCAGTTTCACCCGCGTAGCTCCCGTTCCCGTGGGAATTCCGGGATATAATATAGCCTATCCACCCGGGAATAGTGTAGCTTCCCAACAGTAAAAGAATTTTTCAAATCGGTTCAGTAGTTTCGGAGCCTAGGTATTCAATGTAAACAAACAAACAATCAAATCTTTCCTCTTTATAATATTAGTTTAGATAAAAAGCCTTTTATTTCTAGAAAATATATTATTTGAACATTATTAGTATCAACATTATTAAAATAAAATAAAAATAATATTGGAATATACATTACTTATCGATACGTTAAGTTTTTACTGATATAGGTACATGTAATGAAATTAATTTAAATTATTTATAACTTTGCTATCATTATATCACTACAATATAATTTTATCTAGGTACCTACTTAATTTTATTATTCGGTTACTTTTTCGAGAACCCCTGTTAAGGTGAAGGCCTCCTCCAAAGTTTGCCATACATCTCCCTCCTAAGCCAGTTAGTAGATATCATCCTACCATCGCGCATAAGGCCTTCCTCTGTGTCTTTTGCCTTGTGGCCCCTTCCAAGTCACCTTTTTTGTCCTAACTGGACAAAAAAGGTGACAACTTGGAAGAACTAATACTGAGTTATAATATCTTGTTGTTCGTTGTACAGAGTCAAGATGGCGCCACTATCGCTGCGAATCGTGCAAGATGGCGGCACAGTGACCAAGAAAGTGAAGCTGGAGCCGACAATGACCGTACGGGAGGCGCACAAAATAGTACGCGAGAAGACCAATGTCAAGGAAAATGAAGGTATTCTTTACGGTTTTAAGCGGGTTAGCTACGGACCATTTGCGTTGCAAGAACACCAACTTTTTACCCCCAGGGTGAGTGCGGTTCTAGATTTAAGAGCACTCGGTAAGCCTGCGCAGAGGGTAGGGTTGGAGAAAGATGCCAACACCTACAGCACCCATAGTTCATACAGCATTCAGATAGATTTCGTCTTTATCTACCACAAAAGCAATTATTATCATCATCAGCTGATCTTAGTCTTCTGCTGGACATAATCCTCCTCTACTAAGTGCCGTACCGCCCCTGTCTTGACGCATCCAGCATGTGCCTGCAGTCTTTCGCAGATGGTCATCCCACCTGGCCCCCTTTGATTTTTTTTTTGTGAAATTTAATCTTTCTTATTTTAAATCTTAACCGCAAAATTTCTAAATGAAACGCTATTGGCAGCTGAACCGTGACGTCACACATGTACATTTTTGTATGGTCATCAAGCATTGACTTTTTGTTGACATAAGTGATTCGATGAACCGTGACGTTATTAAATGCAAGGGCTAAACATGTCAAGGTTTGTATAACCCGAAACTGAGAGCAGCTTTACTTTTGGATTTTGCCTCAATAATTTAAAATCTATGCTTTCGGTTATGTATTAACCTAAATAATCGATTAAAATAATAACAAAAAAACTATTCATATACCCTATTCTTTGAGCTATGTTGACTTATTATTATTTATTTAACTTTGGTTCTCTGTCGGTTGTTTTCGTTACGACTCCTATCCTTCAGAGAGACATAGCATAGCTCTTTCCATAGCTCGCTGAGCGCCTTTGAACTGGTGGACAAAAAGCAATAATAATATACATATAATATATAATTGACAGAAACATACGGGCTCTTCCTTCGCTCCCCCGAGAACGAGTTCAGCGGAGTGTGGATGGAGGAGCAGCGCACGCTGGCGTACTACATGCTGCGCGAGGGGAACAGAGTCGACTATATGAGCAAGATCCGCAATCTAAGGATCAAGATGTTGGATGGTAACTACTTTTGCATGTTAAATACAGCCCTGTGGGGCCGGCGGCTTAGAATCTGACCACGTCTTCCCGCTGGTGTAAAAACCTATGGTTAGTCCACGTTGAATGGAGCATGTTAGTAAACAAAATACGACACAAATAACAAAATCTCACTTGCTTGGCGTCGAGTTTCAGATATAATTGTAAGCAATTTTTATTGAAGGGAGGATTTAAAATCGACAAGTAATGTAAATGACGAATAAAAGGACGCGCCAACAAAGTGAATTTTAGTTTAAGTATGGGCGGTCTATTTACGTTTATGCCCCATTCAAAATGGACACGGTATAAGTAGATTTGTGAAGGTAATTCCTACAAATATCGCGTTTACCTGTAAGTAACATGCGTCTCAGAACAGAACCTTATTAATACTTAATGTATGGAAACGAAAATTTTCACAGTTTTCGTAAACCCTCCACTCGCACTAAGCGGTTTTCCTACACCATAATTATTCACATTGCTAAGGAATGGAACTCGCTCCCTGCCTCTGTTTTTCCGGCCAATTACGAGTACAACCTGGGTCTCTTCAAGACAAGGGTGAATAGATATCTTCGTGATACACCGTCGGCCGCATCTTTGCTCTCCATCAGGTGAGATTACGGTCAAATGAAGGTCTACTGTCCATAAAAAAACTATGAGATACCTACCCTACTCCATGTCCCCATGACTAGTAAACTTTTATATAAGGCTTCTTCTCTTCTCGTTTGCAGATTCAGTGAAGACGATGCAGGTAGACCAGTCGAAGCTGGTGGCAGACCTGATGCTGCACATCTGTGGAAGGCTCGGGATCACCAACCACGCGGAGTATGGACTGGTGAGACTTTACCCTTGATCGTGAGCTCTTAAGCCCGTATTATGAAACTATGCTTAGTTATCCATCTTGCTTGAGTAACGCTTTTGCCATAGAAAACCGTGACTGAAACATAGAACGTTGACTGAGCAAGCTTTTATAATACGGGCCTTATTCCGGTTTCTTATTTTTTTTTTACGATCACAAAGATATAATATGCTTTGAAGACTGATGTGGCGCGACAGGCGATGGTTCGCCCGCGACGCAGGTTACGATGGGGTGGGTACGATTCCCGCTTTGAGACAAATTTGGACGATGAGCAGATATAATGTTAAAGGTCTAGGTGTTTTCTATGCATACTTAATTGAAAAAAACTACTTATTGTGTACATTTTAAAGCCTATTTTAATCTATTGTGTTAAATTTTTATTAGTTATCCAAGTGCTTATTCATAACATAACAGAAGCTCTGCTTAGTGTTGGCTAGATGATGCTGGACTGTTCCAGCATTAGTCTCGACCGACCACTGTGGCGTAGCGGGCGAATGTCTATTTCCCCACCAATTTTCAGCCAAATCGGTTCAACCGTTCTTGAGTTATAAATAGTGTAACTAACACGACATTCTTTTATATATATATATAGATTTTTAAATTGTGTTATATTTTTATTACTTATCCAAGTACCTACTAACAATAACAACACAAGCTCTGCTTACTCACTTATTCAGTATTCAGTATTTATTGCATTCATTCGATCAGGTCTTAATACTAAGGTGAGTTTAAGTTAAGATCACAGTATGTATATATATGTACCCATTATGGGTGTTGCAGTGGAAAACTGGCAGGTATCGCGCTTCGCGCAGTGTCCTTAACATTATTCATAAACTTACTATTTGGTACACCAATTTATAATTTAACTAGCTGCGCCCCGCGGCTTCGCACGCGTTTTTCCTATGGAAACGTGTAAAGGTGATTTTCATCCTACGGGAACTGATTAATGGGATGTAAAGTAGCCTATGTTTTATTCCAGTACTAGAATTACCTGTATGCAGAATTTCAGCCAGATCCGTTCAGTAGTTTTGGCGTGAAGAGGTAACAAACATCCATCCATCCATACATGATCATTGAAGAAGTCGACTTACTTTGGCTGGATGATACTGTATATTATCCAGCATTATTGACATAACAAATCTTCCAGTGTCTAGAACAAGAGGAGGAGCCCGAAGAGAGCAGGGACCGCGGCGGCGCCGGCCACTCCGGGACCCTCACGCTGAAGAGGAAGACGCAACTGAAGGACCGAGACCTGGAGTTCGAACAGCTCAGCAAGAAGTTGAAGACTGATGATAATGGTGAGAGACAATGTGTAACATTTTGACGACCTCTGTGGCGCGGTGGGCGAAGGTCCGCTTGCGATGCAGGGGGTTGCGGGTTTGATTCCCGTCTTAGGACAAATGTTTGTACGATCTGCAGATATTTGTTCAGGGTGTTCTGTTTGTTTTTTATACATTATTTATACCATAATAATAATTGTGTTTGTTTTAAAAAACTGTAAATTCTTCAAGACGCGACGTCTTGATAAAATTAGAGTCTAATTTAGTTTAATGTATTTAGTTTGACTCGTGGATTTTTAAAAATAAATAAATAATAAATAATTTAAATGGATGAAACTACGAATAAAAGAAAGACCTACTAAGAAACACGCAATACGAAGTCGGCTATTCGCACAAACTAACAGCTCAACGTGCATACGTGCGTTGCTTCGGACACGTCACTAAATGACTTATTTGGTTTACGGATCTCTAAGAAATAAATGTCATTATTTAGCAAAACAAAGTTTACAAACCACAACAAACACACTCACTTTGAAACGACGACATGAGACTATTTCACCGTCAAAATATCAGTAGCAGAAACAGTATTACATTATACAAACATTCAAAAGTAGTATCTCTTAACCTTTACTTCTCCCTCCCCAGTGGAATGGATAGACGCGCACAAGACCCTCTCGGAGGCCGGCGTGTCTCCCCAGCAGACGGTGGTGCTGATGCGGAAGCTGTTCTACTCGGACAGGAACGTGGACGAGCGGGATCCCGTGTCGCTGAACCTACTGTACGTGCAGGCCAGGGACGACATCCTCTCGGGGAGACATCCCGTCACGGAAGATCAGGGTGAGCTTTATGATTACAAAAAATATCATCAAAGTTATCAATGAAATTGACGAACCAGAAATAATTGGGTATGATGATGATGGTGATGATGATGTTTCCAAGCCGATTTCAGCTACGGCGACTGTATGCCTGATCAGGAGTTTTAACTTAAGACATCAATCATTACGGTGTAGGTTTTCTGCTTTTGTGCGCTCTTTCGTGGCTTTTGCATACGACTTCAACCAAAGCTCATTATTTTTTATGTTTGCTCTACCTATTGATATATATAGAAATACATTGGTATATTTATTTCTGTATTTTTTTGGTCATTGCGAAATTTAATCATTGAAAAGTAAATATTTTAAATAACAACCGCAAAATTTCTAAAAAAACACACAGCTACAAGCCTGACGTCACTGTTCGAGTCATATTGGGACTCGAAGCTTGTATACTTTTGTATTGTCATACGAAGCGACATTGAGTTGACGGTGAAATGTGACGTCACAGAATGCAACCGCCAATATGGCAGCGTGTTTATCACCCGAAACTGAGTATACTTAGTTTTCCTTTGAGTTTTTTACCTCAATAATTTAAAATTTTGTGGGTGTTATATTTATTTTCGGTTGTCCATTAACCTAAATAATCGGTAAAAAAAAGATTTATAAACCCTATTGCTGCGCCCTGACTGGGTTTTTATGCATTGTGTGTGTGTGTGACAACTTACTGCACTGAGACAACTTACATTTTACCTTAGAATAATACTGTATGTATGAAATGACAATACAACATATGAATATGCTATCCAATCCCCATATGCAAAAAGTAGTCGATACAATCACCCTGTGCAAAGAATACTCGCTCGACATACAAACTCTTTGTGAGTCATGGAGACATAAGAAAAAAATTGATTGTTGTAAGAAACTAAAAAATGACTTAAAATTTATAACGGATGTAAGAGGGTGGGGAACCTTATTTGAGTTGCAAGAACACCAACGTTTCATCCTCTTCAGGGTAAGTGCGGTTCTAGACGCGCTTGTTAAATTTAGTAGGGTTCCCTAGACAGATTGTATGTCTATGAGTAGCTATTGCTATATATAATACACAACTGCGAAGTAGCTTAGGTATTTCTTATGATTCTTACGTAAATGCATTGAACGAAATACCTATTGATGTAGTCATCAGTCAATCATTGATCAATTACTCTCTGGCTGGGTAGATACGAGAAACTCCTGAACAATCTTCTATATTCCTTATAATAAGAAGTACCTAGGTACGGAAGGTACCTGCACACAAAGCTTACTGAAGAAGTAGGTACGGAAGGTACTTGTATACAGAGCTTACTGTTATCCTACATGGGGTTATTAAAGTTGTATGGAAATGAAGCAACACAGTAATACATTATTTAAGTACCTTGGCTATATTTTATCTCCACAAAAGCACATCATCAATCAAAAACAAAGAGCATAGTTCTAGTACTCAATAACCAAATATGTTAATTGGCATAACACAAAAGAAATACTAGTGAAGGTACTTGTAAACTTCCTTTAAAGCGTTGAACCCAAATCAACACACAATAAAATAATCAAGACAATATTAGAGGTAATAGAAGGTACCAAATTACATACCTCCCTCGATTTAACAATAATCACATACATATACACATATTATTTAGTTTCCACTTGGTAGCTAAACTAGAAACCAAATAACCTACATACTTGTAGGTTATTTTAGTACATTACATATACATAATTACATACATGAAAAGACACACAGTAAGGATTGTAATACAAGGGTTTCCGAAGCTGCACAAACAAACTGACCCTCTATCCGCTTTTTAAAATCATTTTATACTTTTCATGTTATTTGCATCACTAGCGCCAATTCGAATTACATTTTTCTTATCTTTATAATTATACTATTTTAATATTAAATAATATGGTAAACACATGTTGAAACTTATTATAAGCCTCATACCATCCAAGAAAATGGGTATATTGTCTCCCTGAGGTTATTATCCTACTTTATTGGAAATCGCTGATAAAGCATTAATTCAGTGAATTATGAACATATTTATCTTCATGAATGATTACATTTTAATGTAATTAAATGCTAAATCTACAGAAACCAGACAGTGTGAACATAAAAGCGCCATCTGTTACAATTTGCGAATACTACCTAGATATTGAACGGCGATAGCAAAGCTATTCATTTGATGGCAGTTGATTTAAATTATGTTTTGATTTCATATTTGATTTAATGATTGAAATCTGTCACGCTCGTTCCGCATCTCCGAACACCACGGACGAGGTTGCGGGAAAAAGCGAATCCTTATGGAATATTTTTACGAATTCATCCAGGTATAATGATCATTCTTTTAAAAACGGAAGTCAAATTTTAAGAGTTAAACTATTAAACCTTCAAGAAAGACCGGTGGTAGAACTTTCTACTTTGTATTATATTTGATAGTTCCACAGATACCCAATAGAGGCGCTGCACAACAACTATCTTATCTAACCATTTCGGAGGAAAACTTTGATTTGATCCACATTAAGTTGCTGAAGACCAATGTAAACTCGATCAGTAAAATTAGTAACAAAATGGCATCTTACTAAAATATTGTAAAACAGTTGAATTGTTTGTGTTCTTTAAATAAATAAATAAATAAATTGGCGTCAAACGAAACCGAATGCGCGGTTAGTGGATTTTACCACAGGGTTATATTTAACAGCAAGTTTTATATTTGCGGCAAATGATTTTTTTTCTTGAAGTTTATTAATTTGTAGTAAGCAGAAAAAATAAAAGAAACGTTAAACAAATTTCATACAGCGCCATCTACCTTAGCCTATGGCAACCATTTATGTTCTATAAAGCTCGCATTGACAAGCATCATTGCTACTTTATTATCAAATAAATTCCTTAGTATACTATTCAAGGGGCATCCACCGGCTAACTAACCGCATAACATTCACACAAATAGTTCCTCATTCCACTAACAGATGGCGCTACGTTGACAACTTTCGCAACTTAGGAATAAATTTGGCTATAACATTTTATTCTTATGCAAAAAGAGAATTATTATTCCTTATATTGGTTTTGTTATCGATTACTTTTAGCGAAGAAAATACAAAAATTAAAAATTCTGTTTAGTTTTGGTGTTATTCAAGAAAGTCCTAGATCGCGCAAGCATAGTTTTTCACTCATTTGAGCTTATAAGGCGAGCCGATTGCTTTACGTTTGTACTTGCTTCGGCAGTACATATACTAAAATTGGAACGATACAGAGAAGATTAGCATGGCCCCTGCGCAAGGATGACACGCAAAATCGTGAAGCGTTCCACATTTTTTGGACATTTCCTATTCGATTTAACTCCAAAAAGTGCAGGTTAAAGAATATCTCTACCCACAGTCCTGTTTTACTGGTGTGTCTTTTCTTTAAATTACTATTTCTAAATACATCTATATAGAAATCTGATAAATTATTTTTATGGGTAAGACCAGTTGAGCTACCTGTAGATTGTTTGCAACAGTCTGCAGTTAGCTCAATTGCTTCAATTGTAAATACTTCTTGTTCTTAGGTTGTTATTTCGTTATTGTAATTTTCTATTTCAATAAATATTCGCTTCACAAAAAAATATTTTGATGATAACATGGTGTGGTTGCATTTTACCTCTACCCGAATCGCAATCGCATCGTAAAGAACGTCAAAACAACCGCTTCTACAAACATAGTATCGGGAGGTATCGGAACGTATCGGAAGCTAGAACGGGACGCAAAGCCGACACGAACAGAACCGCACGACATTCACGACACGACCGCGCGACGTTGCCGATCTGTGCACTCAGCAAGACGACTGCGATTCCACAAACATGTCGCTATTCAAAAACAAAACCATGATAAAGAGAAACATGACCAAATCCTTCTCGGAGAAGGTGGACCAGAAGCTCATTGCTCTCGTGAAGGTTCACCCAGTGTTGTACGACTTCAATGATCCCAAATACATGGATTTTAATACGAGGGAGGTCGCTTGGCAGAAGATTGGAGACGAATTGGAGAAACCGGGTGAGTTTTTTGTAACTATCCCTATTCATTTAATTAAAAGTCGTGTCTATTATGCATAATAATTTTGTAAAATTGTAGCGATGTATTAATCGTGTCGTGATTTGAATTTGAACTAAAAATGCGATCACGATTTCACGATACGACATTTTGTTTTTCGTTGGCGCTAGCCCTACTAAGGTCTGTAAACTCACTCGCATCTCGAACGCAAATGCGACGTTAGACGATCGAGATTTTGTTTATGGAGTCCGATTAAAATTATTAAGTTTTTTGAGAAGAGGCAGAAATAAGTATCTAAGGCATAAAACCCAAAAAAATTAAAATAAATGTAAATATAAAATAACTTTTTTTGTTTTATATTGCAGCTGGCGACTGCAAAATCCGCTGGATAAACATCCGTGACGTGCACCGCCGGATCCTGCGAAGGAGCCAGGGAAACCGCGCGCGCGCCCCCCGCGCCTACAAGTACGACAAACAACTCGACTTCATGCGAGACTTCTACAAGGAAGTCATCACTACCGGCTTCAATGACGACAATGAAGCGGAAGTTGACGACATCACAGAAACATGGGACGATCACATATTGCCAGACAATGACGATTCGGAGACAGAAGAAGAGAAACCTTTGGCAAAACAAAAGAGAATGCGCAAAGCAAAGAAACAAAAAAAATTGAAAGTCAATAAGTTTGAAGAGGTGGATGTCTCTGCTTCGACCACGAACGATGCCAGCTATGAAACTGACTATGACGTGTCGGATCCTGTCGACTCGTTCTTGATAAGTATTGGCGCTACGCTGAAAAAGTTCTCACCGTATCATTTGAATCTGGCTAAGACTAAAATATTCCACATTGTTCAAGAGCATGATTTGCAGCAGATTGTTGAGAAACAGCAAGGGAGAGATAGTGTTTCTACGTCAGGAGATCCTACTTATTATCATGGGTAGATAGACTAAAGACCTATTACAATTTTAGTTTAGAATGGTAGATTTAAAGTATGTTGGTGATGTTATTAATTTAAGGTTATTTATGTTATGCCAATAAAGTACAAATATTTTATAGTGACACATTTTACATTTAGTAGATAATTTTAAAATTAATTTGCATTGTATTTTCAAAATAAAAGATTTTGGCCAGTTGGCAGTATTCATTCCTCACCTCACGTCGCCTCTGCTTCGTTAGCATACCGTTCCGTTATCGTTTTCAATGTTCGGCTGAGACTGTTTAATTCGATCTCCGAGTCGAATTCGGTTCGAGTTTCATTAGTAACAGAGTTGAATCGAGGTCGTTTCGCGTCGGATCGATAAAGGAAGCGGACGATTCCACAACGTCGCGGCGTCGTCACTGGCTCTGAGGCTGCTTTTAAAATATTTGGGATGGTTGTAAACAGGTGCTTAGTACCTACCTACTTAAATATGAACACCTATAAGTAAGGTCTTTGCAAGTTATAGATACCTACCTGATATATGATATATGTAAGTTCTTTGCTCTACCAAAAGGTTGAATTTAGTAGAGGTTTACATTTCCCGTCTAATTTCAATATAAGTCGCATAATGAACCTAGAGTTCATTTACCTAGTAGGTAAATGAATCTCCTACTTCGATTGGTAGAGAAAACGATTTTAATTTGGATCAAGGCATCTTCACTCAGTTTCGTCATTGACACTTTACTCTTCCAATTTTACCACTCCTTTATGCAGCGGTGTAGCTATATTTGCACTACAAGCAGTAGAGTAGCGACTTAACTATAAATGCATTATTTTGTAACTCTACATTTCAAATCGACCTCGGCCTGACCCCGTGTCGTGGGCTGCCCGTCTCGCCTCTACCTATTGAATTTGAACTCGCGACGTTGCCGCTCCGCTACCCCCTCCCGCCCCGTTGTTAGAAGAGCTTACGGAGCGTTGCCCTACCTAGGTAGAGTATAGAGGTATTCTACCTTCCTTGGTAGGTACCTACAGAGATTGCTTTTAAAATCACACCCCTTAATCTCGTCTGGCAAAAGGCAATGCGTCACAAACTGCAATACCCATACCTAAATTCATGTAATGTTGCGAGGTAGAGCAGAAGTAAAACAAAAACATTTCTCACAACAAGCGATGTGACGTCAGACAAGGTGCCGGCGACGCGACGTTGCCGCTCCGCGCTGCCCCGCCCCGCGTCCGGAGTGATAACGGAACGAATGCTGGGCAGGTTGCGTGGTTTATCGATATCGATAGATTTTATCGATGGACAAAAAACTTGTATTGTTAATGATATCAGAAAATATTAATGTAAAGTCGAGTTCTCATAGTTTATTATGTTTCTTTTTTATTGTAGGTTAACATTTTTATTATTATTAGAGAATTATTATTGTAAAACTTAATAAAAAAAAATGCCCTGTTACTTTTTGCGGGTTCTATAATGGTGGCGTTTTACGTAAACATTATTGAAAAATTTGAAGCTTCGGCTGTTAACATTTCATTACAACATAATAGATCAAGCAACAGTTAAAAGTTTTCGTCGTTTAGCAACAATACACCTTTTTATTGTTGCTAGATGATACATTTTCTGTGTTTATGGCTGTGTGGTGCCGGCCTAGAATAGCACCACCCCATTTCTTCCCGTGGGTGTCGTAAGAGGCGACTAAGGGACATAAACCGGAGGGCGGGCAGCAGCGCCTCCCGTAGACCGATAATATCACCGAACTGCGATCCCCAACCCGCATGCCCAGCGTGGGGATTATGGGCACTACCCCCCCAATGATTGCACACGCCAAAAAGTGGCCCCTAGTTCCCGGCCGCCTCGCTATTCCTGGCCATGGTAGCGGCCATGGTAACGGCGGGGCAGGGGGTGCTAAGAATCCCCGGGCTACGGCAGGCTACCGATCATTACTTAAAAACTTGACCCTGGCTACGTTTAACGGACGCACTCTGAGGCTTGATCACCATCTAGCGCAGTTGGAAGTGGAGTTAGAGAACATTAAATGGCATGTTCTGGGGTTATGTGAAGTCCGTAGAGAGGGGGAGGACACCGTAACCTTAGACTCGGGCCATCTTCTCTACTTTCGCGAGGGTGATAAAACATCCCAGGGTGGCGTAGGCTTCCTCGTCAACAAGGCCCTCTCTAACAACGTTCAGGAAATCTCCAGTGTGTCGACCAGGGTAGCGTACCTGATCCTTCGGCTGTCCAAGCGGTACAGCTTGAAGGTAATTCAGGTTTACGCACCGACCTCGGCACACTCGGATGATGAAGTGGAGGATATGTACGAAGACATATCCAAAGCCTTACATAACACCACCAAGGCTCACTTCAACGTTGTTATGGGGGACTTTAACGGCAAGGTGGGAATCCGGACTGGCAACGAATCCCGAATAGGCTCGCATGGTTATGGAGTTAGGAATCACAGGGGGCAAATGCTTGTCAACTTCCTTGAGAAGGAGGGGCTGTTCTTAATGAACTCTTTCTTTAAGAAACCGCCCCAGAGGAAGTGGACGTGGCGAAGCCCCGACACTGTGACTAAAAATGAGATCGACTTCATCATGACGGATAGCAAGCACATATTCAGAGATGTCTCAGTGATCAACAGGTTTAATACCGGATCTGATCACCGACTGCTCCGAGGCTCTCTGAATATCAACTTAAAGCTTGAAAGAAACCGTCTGATGAAGTCCACGCTCCGACCTAATCCAATCCAGATCATGGCGGGCACCGAGAAGTTCCAGCAGCTTCTCGGGAATAGATTCATTGCCTTGGATCCCACTGATGACGCTGACGAGACCCTACACAATCTGGTCGAAACGTTGAGGAACGAGGGCATCAGATTCTGCCAAAAGCAGCGTACTGGCAAGAAATCCAAACTCTCGGATGAGACTCTCGGGCTGATGGCAAAAAGACGGGAAACCACCCAAGCGACTTCTTCATACAGGTCAGACCTGAACAAGCGAATTGCGAAGATGGTACGGCGCGACCTTCGGAGCTCCAACACACGCCTCATTGAAGAGGCAATAGAGCGAAACCGAGGGTCCAAAGTATTCACTCAGCAGCTTGGCAGGAGCCACCTGACGAAGCTTAAAACGCACGATGGGAGGACCGTTTTGTCGAAGCTGGAGATATCCGCCGAGATAGAGGATTTCTATGGCCGATTATACGCTGCACATGCCCCTCGTCCCCAACGAGTCGACCACGATTCAAGAGCCACCCTGACACGCCACTATACCGACGAACTGCCAGACATCAGTCAAGACGAGATTGTGCTAGCTCTGAGGCAGCTTAGAAATGGAAAAGCCCCCGGTGAGGACGGCATAACATCAGAGCTTTTAAAAGCCGGAGGAGCCCCTGTTATACAGGAACTACAGAAACTCTTCAACGCCGTCTTTCACAGTGGGAGAACTCCAAAGGCGTGGAGCGGGAGTTTGGTGGTGCTCTTTTTTAAGAAGGGAGATAAAACCCTCCTTAAAAACTACAGACCCATCTCACTCCTGAGCCACGTCTATAAGCTGTTCTCACGAGTGATCACGAACCGTCTCGCCAGGAGACTCGACGAGTTCCAGCCACCGGAACAGGCCGGGTTTCGCGGAGGATATGGCACCATAGACCACATACACACAGTGAGGCAGATTATACAGAAGTCCGAAGAGTATAATCAGCCCCTGTGTCTGGCCTTTGTGGACTATGAGAAGGCCTTTGACTCTGTCGAAACCTGGGCTGTTCTGGAATCCTTACAGCGATGCCAAGTAGACTATCGTTATATCGAGGTGCTGAGATGTCTCTACGACGCCGCGACCATGAGTGTCCAAGTACAGGACCAGCAGTCCAAACCCATCCAACTGCGCAGAGGAGTGAGGCAGGGGGATGTTATATCCCCGAAACTGTTCACGAGTGCCTTGGAAGATATGTTTAAGACACTGGACTGGAAAGGTAAGGGCATCAACATAAACGGCGATTACATCTCACACCTTCGATTCGCTGATGACATAGTCGTAATGGCGGAGTCGTTGGAGGAGCTAAACCAGATGCTGGACGGCCTAGCTTTAGCCTCACGATGCATCGGTCTCGGCATGAATTTGGATAAAACCAAAATCATGATCAATGGCCTCATTGATCCGGGACCGGTCGTCGTACATGGCCACCCTCTCGAAATTGTTTCCGAGTACACTTACCTTGGACAAATTCTGCAGTTGGGTAAAAACAATTTTGAGAAGGAGGCCAAGAGGAGGATTCAGCTAGGCTGGGCAGCGTTTGGAAAGCTACGTCGAGTCTTCTCGTCATCCATACCGCAATGCTTGAAAACGAAAGTTTTCAATCAGTGCGTCCTACCCGTCATGACCTACGGAGCTGAGACGTGGACACTCACGATAGGGCTGGTCCACCAGTTTAAAGTCGCTCAGCGAGCTATGGAAAGAGCTATGCTCGGAGTCTCTCTGAAGGATAGGATTCGTAACGAATACATCCGACAGAGAACCAAAGTTATCGACATAGCTCAAAGAATTAGCAAACTGAAGTGGCAGTGGGCCGGCCATATCTCGCGAAGAACCGATAACCGCTGGGGTAAACGAGTTCTTGAGTGGAGACCGCGACTCGGCAAACGTAGTGTAGGACGCCCTCCGGCCAGGTGGGATGACGATCTGCGAAAGACTGCAGGCAGATGCTGGATGCGTCAAGCTGAAGACAGGGCGCTATGGCGCTCATTAGGGGAGGCCTATGTCCAGCAGTGGACTAATATAGGCTGATGATGATGATGATGATGACATTTTCTGTAAATTCAAAGATTTTATATTGAAATAAAATCTTTTTCTAGAACAGGAGTTTCTAAACCGGTAAACTATTCAATATAAAGCAATATTTTTCTATCATTTACCTTGATCGCACTCGCATCATAAAATATTTATTTAATTTAATTTATTTGTAGGTAAAATAAACATCAAATGAAATAGTAGGTAGGTACCTACTAATTTACCTGGGTAGTTTCATGTCATAGTTAACTAAATTATACCTTTTTATTTACAGAAATTATAAAATGTAGGCAATTTTAGAAAATAATCAGGAGCAAATCTTGTACATCATACCTACTAGTATATCACAACGTCCTTATGAACGATTACATCGCCTGTTTCTAGCCGGGCATAGCAGTTAAATAAGTCATTTAATTACTTACATAAATGCTATAAATATAGATTTTCATATTATTATTCTCATGAAATATTGTACCTTAATCAAAATAAATTAAAGCCGAATCAAATAAATAAAGCATATCATAATAATAATAATAACCGACATTAAAACATCGATAACCGCAACTCCCTTCCCTATCCCGTCCCGTGCCCGCCATTCGGGCCCGAGACGCGCGCGACACGACACGATGCCGCCGACTGTCTTCAGCAAAAACGTCGATCTAAAACTAATACAACTAGTCAAAGAGAACCCCGTGCTCTACAACCCTCGGCACCCGAAGTACACGGACAGTGACACGAGGGAAGTCACTTGGCAGAAGATCGGGGACAGCCTGAGCAGGCCTGGTGAGTGCTTTTATTTATTTATATTGTGTTACGTCACGGCTCACGGACGGTGGACTGACAAAGGTTACGTTCGGTGGAGTCACGGATGGTAGTTGTGTTAGTTTGCTTTGAGGAAGTTTTTATTTGCTAAATGCTAGGAAGTTTGGTAGGTAGGTAAATTAGGTATAGATAGGTAGGTAACTACTTTAGTTGGCTGGCTGTAAATGTAATATTAAAACGATTGGGTTTTATTTAACAAAAATGACATAATTCGGTCATTTGTTGCGAGTTAAATTTTTAAAGGACTTTCGTTTTTGTTTGTTCAAAATTGCCGAGCCAGTCATTAATGTTTGATTTCTCTACTAACCTAATAGGGTAATTTTTAAAGAACTACCTCTTTTATTTTTGCTTATAATCTCTAGGACGACCTTTATGGGGTGGCGGGCGATGGTCCGCCTGCGACGTAGGAGGTTGAGGGTTCGATTCCCGCCTCGCGACAAGCAAGGCTAGATAATGCTCTGTGAATTGCCCAACAATATAGTTTATTTTAATCTGATTCTTTTGTTTTCCAGCGCGAAAATGCAAATCAAGATGGCTAAATATTCGAGACATGATGCGCCGCACAATCCGGAATCGAATCCGCTACCCCGACCAAAGCCACCACAAGTACCGCTTCGAAGACGAGGTCGCCTTCGCTATTCCCTACTTCAAATACAACAACACACCCACCGAAGACTACAGCGACTACATCCAAGAGAACGGATCCAATATGACGGAGCTTCCGGCGGAAGTCATGCTTGAAGATAACTTATCTTTCGACGATCATAATGATATGATGGAGGTTAAACCTAACATGTCTTTCCGAAAGAGAGGCGAGGAAACCCGGGAGCGGGACTATGAGACGTCCGCCTTCCAGGAACTCAGTACCAATGATCCGATGGACGTGTTCCTTATGACGATAGGGAGTACCTTAAGGAAACTTGCTCCGGTTTACCTAAACCAAGCTAAGAGTAAAATATTCCAGATTGTACAGGACTTTGAGTTGAAGCAAATCGTGGAGAAAGAGGGCGCTAATGTCGATAGCAATAATAGTGATTAGGTTTGTTGTGATTAGCTGTGTGGTGCTTAGAATTTGCACCACCCCATCTCTTCCCGTGGGTGACGTAAGAGGCGACTAAAGGATATCCGGGGGCGGGCAGCAGCGCCCCCTGCTGAACTATTCTATCCCCGAACTGCGATCCCTATGCCAGCATGGGGATTAACGGCATTACCCCCTATTAGATAAACGTTTGCTTATCAGGGGGAGGCCTGCGTCCAGCAGTGGACCATTACAGGCTGTTGAGGTTGAGGTTTGTTCATCTTTATGGAGTCTGTTTAGGGTCCAATTGGTTTGTTTGTTAAGAAAAGTGATATAGAGAAGTTTAAATTCTATCTCTGTTAGTAATTAAGTAAAAAGGTTAATAAAAACGTTATATTCTTATTATGTTTTGTTTTACTTAGTACACATCTATTTTACCCAATCTACTGTTTTCGAAAAAATCTCTGAGCGTCGTCTGGTCGTAGCGACGCGTGCCCCGAGAGCTGGTGAGTATCTGGCGCAGTGCATCAGCATTGCCATACAGCGGGGGAATGCAGCCAGCTGCAGCGTAGCGGGGACGCGGGGACGACTATGGTTTATCCATTTTGAATGAAGTAGTTAGTAAACAAAGTACGACACAAATAACAAAATCTCACTTGCTTGCCGTCGAGTTTCAGATATAATTGACAATTTTTATTGAAGGGAGTATCTAAAATCGACAAGTAATGTAAATAACGTATAAAAGGACGCGCCGACAAAGTGAATAAATTTAGGTTAAGTTTGGGCAGTTTGTTTACGTTTTTGCTGCATTCAAAATGGATACGATATAGTTATAGTACCATTACCATCATGGCGGCCCTTTATGAATCCATTTCTGGATGTAGGCCTCCTCCAAACGCCTCCACTCTAGACGGTCTTGACCCAACATCCAATCATGTTATAGTATTATGGATCAGGATTGTTTGCATCAGTCTGGAGTTAGCTCAATTCTTCCAATTGTAAATGCTAGCATAAGTATAGTAATCTATTGTAATGATAGTATTTCTTATTATTGAATCCTATAATTTGAATGTAATTTTCTTTTTTAATAAATCTACCGAATGCTCAGACGAAATATTTTCGTGTGAGCTGAAATGATGATGCTAATGGATGGACAATTAATCATCCATAGATTCATCACCTGCTATTAGGTTCTGTAAGTTATTTCAAAAATGTCCGTTTAATCAGCGTGATCAACTGGGAACAACCCTTATTCCCACCTGTTCCGTTGAGTAGTTCTTTCTGTATAAATAAAGGATATACGTTTTTGTTATTTTATAACAAAAACCTTGTATAATAAAAATACATAATTTATTATATATAAACTTATAACATTGTGATTATATTAAATTGTAACCTAGCTGCGCCCAGCGGCTTCGCACGCGTTGGTTCCTATAGAAACGTTTAAAGATGATTTATATCCCACGGGAACTCATTTACGGGATAAAAAGTAGTAGGTATGTTTTATTCTTACAGACTTTTGCATATACGTCAGACAATATTTGATAATAGATAATAGATAATAGAATACTAGTTTTAATTTATTTCTATTATTTTATTGTAATTATTTTCTTTTTTATGTTTTAATTATAATAAAATAACAATGTTATGTGTCAGCGCCATCTAGCATCAAACTAAGGAAAGTTCAAGTTGAGAGGACTGCTAGAACTTTTTAATGTAATCAAAACTTACCAATAGCACGAAGTAGGTACTATATAAACTCTATGACGTCGAATGATTATTATTATAATTATCCTGCTTTTGTGTGAATCCTCCATAGTCATATAGTGTGATGCTCGTTATTTGAACATCATGATGACATGTTTTCAAAACAAATCCTTCCGCTTTGGTAAAAACTGATCCTAAAGTTGTTTATTCTTTAACAGCTGTGCAGTTTGCGGGCATCCAGTGTCAAATCCAATTCGGGGACTTCCAAGAGGACAAGCATAAAACTGGCTTTATAGAGAAGTAAGTATCCTTTTTGGAACGCCTCGTACTTTAGAAAAAACGAATAGCAATATCTAGCTGTAGCTATCACGGAAAGTTAAGGCGCTCTGTCTCTCTGTCTGTAAAAGACCGACGACGCCCGATGATTTTATCTGGGATCTCCGGAACTACTACTGGGTATCCACTTTTGAAAGCGATATCTCTAATTGATGCTACAGTTTTCTTGCCTGCTATAGCTTACCATTTACCTGAGCGATGTCGCTAGTATAAACTAGTTTTTAGTTCAATGATTCTTAATTTTGTTGTCAATAAAATTAAGATTAATATACTAATATAAACACATAAGAGTGACAATAAATGTTTCATAAACCCAACACTGCCTATCACTTCAACACCTCTTGGTTTCTATTTCAATATTTGTAGCCATGTCATAATTCCCACGCTGGGCATGTGGGTTGGGATCGCAGTGGTGGTGGATCTGTCCTGCCGGAAACACTGCTGCTAGCCCCCCGGTGGATATCCCTTAGTCGCCTCTTACAACACCCGTGGGTTGCTATTTACTACCACAGAGTAAAACCACGCAGCTGCTAAGTTTACTACTGTTTTAAACCCAGTTTGAAGGAGTTCATGCCAGAGCACTACGTCAACGGATGGAACATCGAGAAGAAAGTCCTCAAGGAGTACAGGAAGCACCAGGGCCTCAGCTCCGTGGAGGCCAAGCACCTCTACATCAAGACTGCCAGGGCGCTGCCTACTTATGGCGTCACCTTCTTCCTCGTAAAGGTATGACGTTACAGTATTTGTATTCTGCAACTTATGTGGCCCTGAAAAGGGCCTTTTTTTTTGTTGTTTATGACGAGGACCAACTTGCAAGCGGGCATTGCAATGGATGCAATGCCGCGCGCCTGCCGGCTGGCGGGCACACGTCGCGTCGTCGCAAAGCTAGCTTAGCTGCTTCTTAGGCGCGTTCGCCTCTGATCCTATTTGTATTTATTTATTTACACCGTAGGTACGACTCAACTTACTTACACTTGATGTCGTTAGGTAATGTACTATATTTATAAACACAAAAATATAGAGCAAACAGAATCTATTAAAAAACAACCAATAAAACAATGTCAGAGTACCGAATGAATATTTGTTAGGTTTATTAAAGTGTAGGAGGCCACAAGGCCTGAGACGAAGCCAAGGTTCTTAATATCAAGACTGCCTACTTATGGCGTCTTCAGATAACATAAGGAAAAAGTAAGTACGTAAAAATATTGACTAGGTAGGTACTTACCTATATTAATTAATACGTCATCAATTACGCCACCGTCAGCTTCTATACGTACCGATCCTATCCATCCAAAGGTTGCCTGGAAGAGATCGCTTTTAGCGATAAGGCCGCCGATTGTGCCACTCTAGATTAAAGTTAGCAATAAGTCCTATTTTAATTTTTTTTTTTATTAATGGTGCAATAAAGACATAATCTATCTAATCTATCTATAAGGAAGACGATTAAATTTACCAACCTAAATGATCAACGTTTGCAGGAGAAACAAAAAGACAAGAAGAAGCTAGTTCCTCGCCTGCTCGGCATCAACTCGCAAGCCATCCTGCGCCTCGACGAGACCTCCAAGGAGATCCTGCAGCAGTGGCCGCTGACTCATGTGAAGACGTACCACGCCTCCAAGGGAGAGATATTCACGCTCAACTTCGGGGACTACAGGTGAGTTGTGAGTCAGGGTGAGTCGTGTGACAGTGGCCGCTGACTCATGTGAAGACGTACCACGCCTCCAAGGGAGAGATATTCACGCTCAACTTCGGGGACTACAGGTGAGTTGTAAGTCAGGGTGAGTCGTGTGACAGTGGCCGCTGACTCATGTGAAGACGTACCACGCCTCCAAGGGAGAGATATTCACGCTCAACTTCGGGGACTACAGGTGAGTTGTAAGTCAGGGTGAGTCGTGTGACAGTGGCCGCTGACTCATGTGAAGACGTACCACGTCTCCAAGGGAGAGATATTTACGCTCAACTTCCGGGACTACAGGTGAGTTGTACTGTACTGTACTGTACAAACTATAATTAGACTAGTAAAAAAATGGTTTACTGACGTAACGTTAATGAGTAAGACGCTATATGAGTCAGTTGGATCATGAAAAACTAACTAATAAATAATTTTGGATTATTCACACAGCATTATCTATCCCCAAGCTAAGCGGAGCTTGTATTATGTAGGTAAATTGAGTCAGATGAACTTTGTATGATAAAAGTTTATATATTTCGCAGTGACAAGGAATACAGCGTGAAGACATGCGACGCTTACAAAATCCGTGACATACTGGAGGCCTACATCGACCTCATACGACAGAGGATGATGGCGCCGGGACACGGCTCCTCCGAGGACAGCTCTTATATCACGCAGGATAACATTACATGCTCACAGTAAGTATATAACATTACATACTTACAGTAAGTACAAAATATTACACATGCTCACAGTAGGTATATAATATTACATGCTCACAGTACGTTTATTATATTACATACTTACAGTAAGTACAAAATATTACACATGCTCACAGTAGGTATATAATATTACATGCTCACAGTACGTTTATTATATTACATACTCACAGTAAGTTTATAATATTACATACTCACAGTAAGTTAATAATATTACATGCTCACAGTAAGTACATAATATTACATGCTCACAGTAAGTACATAATATTACATGCTCACAGTAAGTACATAATATTACATGGTCGCAGTAAGTAGAACACGAGAGATGTACAGGTTGTAGTAATGCACATTGTAACGTTTTGTTTCAGGGCTAGCATGGTTCAACACATAACAGCTGGTGCGATGAAACTGGTGGACCAGTCGTTGGTTGGACCCTCTTCCATCATCAGCACCGAATTGGGTATACCTTTACTACTAGTTGACTTATAGATGATGCCAATCCTCCCGTGTTTTGGGGAAGGCACTTTCTGTGGACGAAGCGATCTGAAAGAACAACGAGTAAACAAAGTACGGCACAAATAACAAAATCTCACTTGCTTGGCGTCGAGTTTCAGATTTAATTGTAAGCAATTTTTATTGAAGGGAGGATCTAAAATCGACAAGTAATGTAAATTACGTATAAAAGGACGCGCCAACAAAGTGAATTTAAGGTTAAGTATGGGCGGTTTGTTTACGTTTGTGCTCCATTCAAAATGGATACGACATAGATAGTAAGCATTTTGGTGTAAACTGTGAGCTACTATCAATTTTTAATAAATAAATGTCTAAATGTCACAACATACTGTACAATACACTAATAATGGCAATATGTTGGCAGGTACGAATTGCAGCCAGGGCGCGCAGTACGTAACCGTGCAACAGATGATGGTGTCGGATAAGGGACAGCACTCGCAGCAAGCTATTGTAAGTGATTATAGTGATTACAAAGTGTTTGTTTGTTTGTACCATCATCAGCCTATATATTAGTACACTGCTGGACAAAAGCCTCAGCTCTTATGAGCGCTACAGCGTCCTGTTTCAGCTTGCCGCATCCAACATCTGCCTGCTTTCGCAGATCGTCATCCCACCTGGCCGGAGGGCGGGCGTTCTACAATTTGTGCGAGTCGCTGTCTCCACTTAAGAACACGTGTGTGATCTTAAGGCCCATACACCAGCAAAAGTGGCGCCCCCAACTATTATATCTTATTATTACGTTGAACGCAGGAATTTTTAAGAATCCTACGTTCAGTTTGTGGTATCTATTATAAGCTATTTATTAATGCCTCTGTAATAGTTTCATTTTGTAAAGATTAGGAAGAGATACGAAGTTGCGCTGTTTGGCCACCAAACTCTATTTTTGCATCTCCTCCTAAACTATATGAGATAAAATTATAAAAGAGGTATTGAAAAATAGCTTATAATATGTACCACAAACTGAACGTAGGATTTTTAAAAATTCTTATGATAAACGTAAAAATATGATAAAAAAGGAATTGCTGTCAGATTGGCTCGGGTATGCGCCTTAAGTGGAGCTCGCGAATCGGCAAACTTAGTGTACGACGTCCTTCAGCCAAGGCCCTAATTCCACTTGATCTAATTGTGGACTATTTGTTAATGAAGTAGGTAGTGTCTGTTCAAAACGAGAAGAGTCGTGTCGTTACGGTGAACTAACACTTTTAGTCGTACTGCAATGACAGAACAGTGTTGTCAACGCAAAAAAAGTTGTCAATTGGCACACCTCAACCTCAACAGCCTGTATCGGTCCACTGCTGGACGCAGGCCTCCCCCTGGTAAACGCCTTTTTGGCGTTTAACTTATGGGGGGGTAATGCCCATAATCCCCACGCTGGGCATGCGGGTTGGGGATCGCAGTTTGGTGGAAGATTTGCTTTGCAGGGGCGCTGCTGCCCGCTCCCGATGGATATCCCTTAGTCGCCTCTTACGACACCCACGTGAAGAATTAGGGTGGTACAAATTCTAAGCCACACAGCTATAATTGGCACACGAGCGCCCTCAATTCCCACGACGCTTCTCTTTTTGAACAGACTCTTTATAATATCTGTAATGTAGGTATTGCAATTTTTAGGTAAGTATACAGTCATCTATATACCCATAACACAAACTCTGCTTAGCTTGGGACCAGATGATACATGTTTAAATTGTTCAGCATTATTTATTTATTTTTTATTTGTTGTTTTCTTGTAGAAAAGCGAGATAGGCATGCGAGGCGACATGTCCATCCCGTTCACTCGGAGACTCAACCGACTCAACTCCAACTCAGTCAAGATTGTCACTCTACTTACTGGTATGTGCTCATAGTTACTCATTATATACCTAAGTTAATATTAAGATAAACAATGTAAAGTACACAAGGGAAGCAACTGCTCTCCGCACACAGGGCTACATCGTACCTACCACAGGAGACAGTGCTCTAACCCAATTGTTCCACACATTTATGAAAATAAACGTTTTGTATTTGTATTTTGTATCATCATCATCATCATCCCAACCATTATCAAACATACGCACTACTCCCACTTATACTACGTGTACATAGGGCCCGTGCCTCGGAAGTTGGTCCTGCGACTGACCTCTCCCCGGTCGTGTCGATCCGTCGTCCCATCAGATTATGAGAGTAAGGGAATAGAGAGTGCATCTGTGTTTGCGCGCACACTTGTGCACTATAATTATGTCCTACGCATTTGGCTCCGATGAGACTGGCCGCCGTGGTTGAAATTTGGCTAGGAGGACGTAATTGTTATTATAATTATTATTTTACAGAGCCATCCGACACCCGCATGGAGGACTCCAGTAAGATTGCCGACGAGATGAACGCAGACCTGCCGTTTGTTAGAGAAGGTACTATTATTCATATCATTGATTTCGTTTTCAAAAACTATAAATCGACTTCAACTATATATATAACTAGCTGCGCCCCGCGGCTTCGCACGCGTTATTTCTATGGAAACGTTAAAAGGTGAATTTTCTTTGCTATAAACCTCACGGAGCCCGAGACTTTTCCAACGAATGTAAAACCGTGGAAACCGGTTCGTGCGTTCTGGAGTTAAAGCGTCAGGAAGAAAAACCCGCCTTGTTTTTATATTATAGATAGTTTTTTCATGAATCCCATTGTCAGAACTGGACCAAATTAAAATGGGACCACATATATTATAAACGCGAAAGTTTCTAAACATGTCTGTATACAGGGCGTCCCAACCACCAAAAATTAAAAAAAACTCTGTTAATTTTACGATTTCGATCTAAAGGCTCAATCGTATGGATTATTTTTTTCCTGGTAACATGGCTATGCATATGGCTATGCATGCGTATGGCTGAGCATATGTTCAGCACACGCTGAGCCAACCCCTATTTCGGCACAGGGACGTGGAGGCAGACCCATATATTTAATGTAAACTACCACCCACCCTTTCCTCCATGTTATACTGTTTTTGTTTGTCATTTGTTTATTTTCGAAACTCTTTATGTACCTGTGTCCAAATAAATGTTTTTTCTATTCTATTATATTATATTCTATTCATCTAAAAAAAAAAGGAATACCATGAAATTTTACATTTTATTTAAAATAATTACTGACCAAGCGAACCAATAAGATGGCCGCCGAGATCACCACACCTCTGGGTTTTTTATGTACAAGATTTAGTTTACAAGAAGCAGTATGAAAATATGCAGGAGTTACAAACAGAACATAAGCGTATTATTTTAAACATTCACCATGAAATGATAAATAAATGAACAGGTAGCGAAATTTTAAAAGAGCGAGAATTTGTATACAACAGAATGGAACATATTTAAGCATCTGCTAATTAGATTAACTGTAAGGAAAATGTTATTATTTTGGAAAAATAAATCCTTCCTATTAAGCCTTTTGATTGGTATCGTAAAATTACGGTTTTTTTTTAATTTGGCGTTTCGATTCCCGGTACAGAAATGCGATTTCTCAAAAATCTTTGAATGCAGTATTTATTGTTTTTCAAATCAAAATAAAGTCTTATTTCAGTAAAATATTCTATCTTCAATAAATAAGGTACTTTTCCTCCACGTGGCATGGCCGTAGGACGCCCTGTACATGTTTGTTGCTCTTTCACGGAAAAACTACTGAACGGATCGGGCTGCAATTTTGCATACAGGCTGCATTTTCTCTCTCGCTAAGCTGGTCATATTCTACAGGGGTCCTCGAGACTATCGAAAAGCAGACCAATGACGAGGAGAAGAAGAAGCTGCAGGAACAGATGCAGGAACTGGACGAGCTGATGAAACTGCTGACTGAGAATACCACTCCTGGCAAAGCTGTAAGTGATGCGTCAGTATGACTGTATATAAAGGGCGGTTTTCTCACTCTCGCTTCCGTAGACCGAGCCACGTTCTCGGTGACCCCGTTGACCCACTCACCGCCGCTAACCCAGAGGTGACGTCAACCGATTCGTTACCGCACACTACACAGCCGACCAAAAACCGACCCCGTCGGAAGCGGGGTCGAAGTATTCCTTCCTTCCGCCCGCAGGTGCATTCGTGCACCAAAAAAATCAGAAGGTCCTCAATGTGGTTGTTTGTAAATCTATTTGTTTTGTTAAGTTTTGGCTTTGGTTTATGTTAAAAAACAGTCTTGAAGTTCGAAGCCATTAATCGAGAAATTTTGAGGACAGCCTTTTTAAGGAACGGACGCAAAACGTTACGAAAAAGAGGCTGTTGCCCAGCAGTGGGGAACTGCTGGACAGGTAATGGAATAATGGAAATAAATGTGACACTCTTGCAGGACGCGAGCGAAGCCGGGGACGCAGCCATGCGCATCGCTGACGTCACAACGCAGATGTACTTCGCGCTCAACACTAAACTCAAGCGGAGGAGTAAGATCATCAGCGTGAGTAAACACCACAAAACGGTTTTAAAAAATATAAACCGGCCAAGTGTAAGTCGGACTCGCGCACGAAAAGGAAGAAATTCCGTACCATAATCTATAAAAACTGCAAAAAAAAAACACGTTTGTGTGTGTATGGGAGCCCCATTAAATATTTATTTAACCTGATTTAGGGTAAAACGGGATCATATTACTTAGCCTCCGCTGTCCGTCTGTCTGTTTGTCTGTCATCAGGCTGTATCTCATGAACCGTGATAGCTAGACAGTTAAAATTTTTACAGATTATGTATTTCTGTTGCAGCTATAACAATAAATAATAAAAAATAAATAATTTTAATGATTAAGGGGGGCAACGTCCTTATCACCTTCAGAACCAATCACAGGGGTTAAGCAACGTCGGGAGCGGTCAGTACTTGGATGGGTGACCGCGTCACGTTGACTTTTTGTTTATTTACGATGAAATATTTATATTTTTTTTATTTTTAGATACGTAACCATTCGTGCGCGAATTTATTTATTTTAATATTTATTATTTAAAGACTGATCCTGAAGCAACAGATCTCTCAACTTAGCTTCTCTGTACAATAAATAAACTTTTCCTGTAAATAGCGTTCCCGACCTTCCTTCGTAGAAGACGAAAACACGCAGAAAACTCTTCGCAAGGCGTCCTTCATAGCCGCCTCTGCCACGGCGGTGCATTCCACCCACGAGTCCAACAATATACTGGCACAGGTAAAACTTTAAATCCATCATGGTTATTAATCTTATACCTTTAAACGAGCAATATATATGTATACATTATACAAGAGGCGACCAAGGGATATTTACCGGGGGCGGGTAGCAGCGCCTCTTGTCAGCAAACTGCGATCCCCAACCAGCATGCCCATCGTGGGGCCTATGGGCATTACCCGCCATGAGATAACAGCCAATAAAAGCGATTATCAGGGGGATATTCGTTTATACGTCAATAACTTTGGTTCTCTGTCGGATGTATTCGTTGCGAATCCTATCCTTCAGAGAGACTCCGAGCATAGCTCTTTCCATAGCTCGCTGAGCGACTTTAAACTGGTGGACCAGCCCTATCGTGAGTGTCCACGTCTCAGCTCCGTAGGTCATAACGGGTAGGACGCACTGATTGAAAACTTTATTTTTCAAGCATTGCGGTAGGTATGGATGACGAGAAGACAAGAAGACCAATACAGCTGAAGCCTGTGGGTGAAGCCCTTGTGGCGCGGCGGCGGGTTCGATTCCCGTCCTGGGACAAATATTTGTATTATTTGCAAGTATTTGTTCCGGGTGTTTAGGGTATTTTCTATGTATAAAGAAAATCAATCTATGTTTTGTATTTATGTATGTATAACAGTCATCTTATCTCCCTTGCTCCGAACATTTTACAGGGAGGATCTTAAATACGTACCTATTGAAACGATGACACTCCTAGATTTCTGAATAATTAAATTACAACATTTGATAAGATTATGCTGTGTGGGTTTGTCTACGAAAGTACTATAGTTTTTTATATAGGAAAACTAAGTGTTATTTGTATTTCTGTTGTAGGAGTACACAGGTCCAGCGCTGGACGCCCAGAGCCGAGCGGAGGTGGAGGCGGCGGCGGTCGACAAGTTGGGGAAAGTGAACGCTGCAATTGCGCACTACATTATGGCGTATTCTGGTAATAACTACTTTATACAACGTATGTCACTACTACTATCGAAAACTTAAGGGGGTGCTGCAAAAAAACCGCTGTCTGCTGTTGTTTTCGCTAAATATTTTAAAAATTATGGTTTGATTGAAACCTTATTTTTCTGTAGTACTCTTGACACATCCTGTATGTTCCGCATCAGCATAGGTACATTTCTGAAACAATGGGGGTGGGCAAAAAATGAGAACTATTATTTACAATTGATACAATGGTTGTATCAATTGTAAATAATAGTAGAGATCGCTCTTGAGCGATAAGACCGCCAATTGTCGCTTTGATTTAACTTTTTTTTATTGTCAAAATCAAATCAAAAGCGTTTATTTGTAACTAAAACATTAAACAAATAGTTCCTTTTAGATTTAAGTGTGCAATAAAGTATTATCTATCTATCTACAATTGAGCTAACTGCAGACTGTTGCTTTCTATTACTTTCAGATCCTCATAACGTGGACTATGACGCCGCCATCAACTCGATGAATACCATCAACGAAATCATGCCAGAGTATGCGAAAGGTAAATCAAATGAAAACAATCGTTTATTTGCTAAAATACAAAATATTATTCAATGTGTCAGATCTTATAACTAATTTAGTAACTGTATTCGCTGACTATAGGTAACGTTGCCTACCAATAATATGACATTAAACGATGATTTTCGTCGATGGTTTTGTATAAAACACTATGTATCACTCGGGAGAAAGTGCAATTCCTACCTGGTGTGTTTTAAATTCCTCGCCTGCGCCTCGTACCTCATATGACACACTCGATAGGAATTGGTTATTTTCTCAGCTCGGTGTACGATCAACATAACCTATTTAAGTGATTTTTTGGTTAAAATAAATTATAGAAACTTTCGCAGTTCGACGAATTCATTATGAATGTAAGCGGGTTAACTACGAACCTTGTTTGTGTTGGAAGAATACCAAGGTTTCATCCCTCATCTTCAGGGCGAGTGCGTCCTAGACGCACGCGTACAGCATCCCTTCGAGCACGAAGTATGAAGATATCCCACGTTAAGGGATAGTTTATAGTTTTGTGCCTCGTTAAGGGATAGTTTATAGTTTATTTTATTTATCATCATAATGTAACATTACAGTTTAACAAAAAAATCCAATGCGTTACAACATGTAAGTATGAAACGTTGGTATTCTTCCAACACAAACAAGGTTCGTAGTTAACACGCTTACATTCTTAATGAAAATGAATTATGTTTCTCAACTCTATTTATGTGGTTATAAAGCTGATATTGCATTACAGATGCCCAGGCGCTGGCGAGCTGCAAGGACCCAAAAACAAAGGAACAGATACTCCTCGATTCTCGGGCTCTCTGCGACACCATCAGGAAGATTTGTGCTGCCACGGAGAGCGAAGACAAGGAGGTAACTCACGCTTTCGATCTCCTTTGATCCTGTTTGCCAGCGAACTGCGATCCCCAATCCGCAAACCTAGCGTGCGGATTATGGGCATTACTCTCATGAGGTAAAAACCAATACATAATCATAATCAGATACAAAATACATCTTCACCCTTTACTAGTAAGCTTAGTTTGCTAATGGATATATTTGTATTTATTAATCATTATAAAATGGGTTACTACTGGTCGTGGTGTACAAATTACATTCAAGAAAATTTTAATCTTTTCATTATTGCGGCCTCAAAAGCAAAATAGCGTAGACCGGAATTGTAAAAACCGAACTGTACCAATTTTTACCGACTCCCTCTCGTGTACATTATAACGTGTCCTGTTGTATCATCTATGTGATCTATCTAAGAAAATGTATATGTTTGTAGAAGGTGCAGGAATCGGTCAAGGACTACACGGACACCTCGGGTCGACTCGTCTTCGTGTTTTCGAAGGGAAAGAACAACGCTAAGGAAAACGAGGTAAGAGATACGTAAATTACTTTAAATCACTTATTTGTTCTATGTCTGTGCCCTATATGCCCGAAGGTGGCAAGGAAGGCCTCATTTCTCTGTAAATACCGGAAACTGTTTAACTCTGAATGAAAAAGCAAGTAGCCTGTTGCTTATATCAAAATAATATCTACTTTTGCCGTCCATTGAAAACGCGGGCTTTTGTACAATAAATAATAGGTAGATAAGTAGATCGAATATTTTTTTTCTTTTTTTGGGAGTTTCTATAAAAAATTACTGAATTTTCTTCTATCCCTGCAAAAAAGACGACCTCTGTGGCGCGGCGGGCGAAACTCCGCCTGCGCAGCACAAGATTCGATTCCTGGGCGGTAATCGAATCTTATGTTTGGGCGTGCTTGTGCTTGGGCCTGGGCGACAAATGTGTGTACGATCTGCAGATATTTTTTCAGTAGTGTATTATTAATATTAAGTAGTAGCTGCTCCCCGCGGCTTCGCACGCGTTGTTCCTATTGAAACGTTTAAAGTTGATTTTTATCCTACGGGAACAGATTTACGGGATAAAAAGTAGCCTATGTTTTATTCCAGTATTAGAATTACCTGTATGCTAAATTTCAGTCAGATCCGTTAAATAGTTTTGGCGTGAAGAAGTAACAAACATCCATCTATCCATCCATCCATCCATCCATCAATACATCCATACAAACTTTCGCAGTTATAATATTAGTGTGATGTGATGTGATAGTGTGATATCAGTTATCTTAACACAAACTCCGGTTTGCTTGGGGATAGCTAGTGCTATGTGAATTGTCCGACATTAATAATTTTAACATATAAAGTAATTGCTAATCCATATTTCCTTCCCTTAGATGCTGGACCGAGCGGACGAGGTAGCCGCCGAGACCTCCAAGCTCCTGATGATGGCGCAGGAGTTAACGCAGCTCACGCCCGACGACCCCGCGGCGCTGGACGTGGACGCCGCAGGGGTTAAAACCGCTGATGCTGCCAAGGATCTCATCACGCAAGTGCAGGTAGCTGTTCTTTTCCATCGACTAACTGGCTAAAGGTTTTTTCGTCGTTTCTTTACTTTAGTCTACATACCGAAGCAGCCGAAATAATAAATACCACTTTTTTCCGACTCAGTATATTGTTTTTAATATGATTTGACCTTTTCGAAGTGTACACCTAAAGCTTTTTTGAATTTGACTAAATATATCTATTTGACGGCCTCTATGGTGCACGGTTCGAATCCCGCCTCGTGACAAATGTTTATTCAATTCAATTCATTTATTTCAGGTGTTCACCATAAATGTTAGTAGTACAATAAAATCAGATTTCAATTATTCATGTCACTCATTCAATAAATTATCATTCCAAAATTACATTAAGTTAACATATGGTACTATTACTAATATTACTACTACTAAAAAAATTAAAGCGTTTAAACGATCTGCAGATTCGTTTGGGGTGTTTTTTATGTATACTAAAAAAAGTAAAAACAATTGAACTATAGGTATAGTACTATTATAAAAACTATCGTAGTTCGACGGATTAATAACGGCGTAGATGAAACGTTGGTGTTCTTCAAACACAAATAAGGTATATAGTACTAGTTTCTGCCTGCGGCTTTGTACGCGTTCTTTTTATGGAAACGTTTTATGGTTATTTCTTTCCATGGGAACCGATTTATAGAGCAAAAGGCCAAAGTAAAGTAGCGTTTGATTTCCAGGCTACAGGTCTGCAAAACAGCTCGATCCGTTCAGTAGTTTCAGTCTATACATCTAAGGGCTCATTCATTCTACATGCGGCTTTTGCCCCGCGGCTTTGCACGCGTTGTGCCTATGGAAACGTTTAAAGGCGATTTTTATCCCAAGGGAACTGATTTAGGGGATAAAAACTATGTTTGATCCAGGATTAGAATTATCTGTATGCACAATTTCAGCCTAATCCGTTCAGTAAGTAGTTTTAGCGTGAAGAGGTAACAAACATTCATCCATCCATACAAACTTTTACATATATAATATAAGTGTGATATTGTTATCTAGTGCCCATAACACAAGCTCTGCTTAGCTTGAGGCTAGATAATGCTGTGTGAATTGCCCAGCATTATATATTTACATAATTGATCTGTCCCTTCCAGCTGGTAGCCCCAACGATCCAGTCGGCGCACTGCCAGTCGGCCGTGACGGCGGCGGCGGAAGGCCTCTCCTGCTCGGTGCAGCGGCTGGCGGCCTCCTGGAAGCCCTTGGAGGCCTCGCACCAGCCGCCGCGCGACACCGACCTGCATCACCAGGTGAGAACTGACAGCTCCAACGTGACTTTAAAGTCATTTACAACAGGATATTTATATCCATGATTAGATGTTTTCAGCTTTCCAATATTCAATACTCGCTGCGTCGTGAAACGTATAAAGGTGACATACGAAATAATTTATATTTAGATATTGTTATTTAAACATAAGAAATAATTTATATTTAGATATTATTATTTAGATATAAGAATTAATTTAAGTTTAGATATTATTATTAGACATAAGGCAATCATGTAATTTTTTGACATAACTAAGTGCTCCTTGTGTTCCTATGGTTGAAATAAATGAAATGAAATGAAATGGTGGTGTCTATCGCACGGGAACTGATTAATGGGATAAAAAGTAGCTTATGTTTGATTATATGCAATATTTCTGACCGATATTTTGTGATTAGTGTGATTAGTCCTGTAATAGTTTTTATTTCATTTTATTATCAACTCACTCTTCGTGATTGGCCGGATGTCGCCCAGTTCCACACCGACAATAGTATGTAAGATCAGTTAGACTTATATAGTTATGCTAAGATTGTATTAGTTGATAAGCGATAAACTTGCTAGTGGTTTCTTTTTAAATTCTTCCGCTAGTGGGCAAAAAATTGAAGTGAATTAGAGTCCATTACACTTTATTTCTTGTTTCATGGAATTACTATTTATCAAGCTATTAATAAAGTAAAAATTTGACTTGTCTAAGTGATTATTTTGTAAGTCCTAAGAAATAAACGATTTGACTCTGACTCTGATGTTTTTTGTTAAGGTAATAATTAAATTTTATTATATTTTGTCTATGAGTAGTAGTTGTAATTTTTGTGTATTGTCGTCACTCCATATTGTGTATTCCCTGACCCTAACCTGGAAATCAGCGTTCTGAGGAATGTGACAGGGTGATTATCATTTTCACTCTGGAGGCACATTGTGGTGGGTGTGATCAATGAAGGAATGAAATATGGTTTGCTTTATCTTCAGGTCATGGAGGTGGCCCGCGCGCTCGACCGACTGAAGGGGGCCTACAGCGAGCTGGGAGGAGGTGAGGTTTACACATTCGATCTGACTCAAAGATCACTAAAATAACTGCCCTAAGACGAGCTGAGATGAGCTGATCGTACTACCGATGCTAGTTTTTAACCGACTTCAAAAAAAGGAGGAGTTTCTTAGTTCGCCTGTATTTTTTTTTCTTTTGTTTATGTCTGTTATCTCAGAACTTTTGACTGGGTGGTCCGATTTTCATGATTTTTTTTATATGAAATCTGGTGATTTCCGTGTGATCCCATTTTAATTTGGTTCAGTTCTGACAATGGGATCCATGAAAATCCTATAAAAATTAAAGTCGGTTTGTAGTTTCTTAAAACAAAATTATTTATAACATAGCTGTTCGAAAACGTATACCCCAGAGAGCCTATTGTGCGCCGTTTTGTGAAATGCCTGACATTTCCCTTAAGTCCACTAAAATCTATTGCAAAAATTTTTTGATGGACATTTTTGGACCTTTATATTCACTTTATCTCCGTTCATGATTTTATGGAAAATTTATTTTTAAGAAGTAACGAGAATCTGAACGCATACGTTTTGGGAACGGCGTAAGCGCAAAAATTAAGATAAGTGAGAAACTTTCATGAATTCTGGTCAACGTAGTCTGTCTACAAGGAGGATACCTAGCATGGCCTGTTGTTCCATGGCTCTTTGAGCAGCCCTTATAAATTATGTGTAATAAATAACAATAACAATATGATCTCGTTGGTGAGGTGAGGAGCCATGTTTCAGCTCCATATGTGAGGATAGGCATAAAACACAGTAAATTATCATTTATTGCGAATATAAGAATGAAAATATTTAGACATAATTCCGCGAAAAAACCTTCTGTGATAAAATCTAACAAACTATACATTTATACAGAATGAAAAAACATTTATCAAAGTAAGTCGTCAACTAGTTACGTCTCTCCACGAGACATCATCAGGACACCACACCACTCGATCTTGACACTGAGAGCGCCAAACAACAACGGCAGCGTCCACCAGAGATGTTGTCACTCCGAGCTCCGCGCGCCAATTAGTTAGATTTTATCATAGATGGTTTTTTCGCGGAATCGTTCCTGAATATTTTCATTCTTATATTTACATTTACAATGGATTACCGCAAAGTAACGCCTGAATCTATATTGTTTTAAACTTAAAATCTTAATTTACTACCAATCAAATAAAACAAGCTGTTTTCCAGACGCAGAAGACGTGTTCGAAAACCCAGCGGCCACGCTCAAAGAGGAACAAGTCAAGTTCAACTGCTCCGTCGGCGACAACAAGAAGCAATGGCAGGAGATCGACGATTTGATCGCTCAGGTAAGAGAGAGGGCTTGATGACAATGGTGTCTTCAGATGTTGCCTAAACTAGACTAAAGTAATCTTTGACAACCTTGACTTTGACTTTGACTTTGACTTTGTTGGGGGGTGATGCCCATAATCCCCACGCTGGGCATGCGGGTTGGAGATCGAAGTTCGGTGGTAGAATTGTTCTACGAGGGCGCTGCTGCCTGGCCCTGGTGGATATCCCTTACTCGCCTCCTACGATACCCGCTGGAAGAGTTGTGGTGGTGCAAATTCTAAGCCAGCACCACACAGCTAAAGTCTAACAGGACTAAAAATTATGCCATGCTTATTATTTTGATCGTATGACAAGATAGCGACATTTTTAAGTACTGTAAAATTAGTTTAGTTTAGTTTTTGCGACATCTGAATAGATACCAATGTCGTCCAAGCCGAATAGCAACCTTGGCGGTCGGTCTCGATGGATACTTACCTGTAGGCCTTGCTTGGGGATTGTTGTCTATAGAGTAGAATAGAAGAAAAAAATAACGTCACTTTGTCATGGAATGCGTAAAATGTTTGAGTTTTATTCCTTTAACTTCAATACATTTACGCAATGTATGACGATGCGATGTCATTTTTCTCTATTTTACCCTAGACAACAATCCCCGTGCTAAGCCCGCTGTTGTGCAGAACATGTTATAGTGCACAAGTGTGTGCGGAAACACAGGTGCATTACTCTATTCTTTCAGTCCAACCATTACGACCCGCTGCTGTGCTATTACGCACTATTACTTTGTGCTATTAATCTTCACATCCTGTTATTGACATTTATTTAATTTATTTAACTGAAATTTCATAATTATAATAATTGTTACTAACATTGTTGTACGAGACTGTTCTATTTGATCTTGACATCTAGTTTTTCAGTATCTTTTTGTATCTTATTGAATTTAATCCTATAATCTATGTGACTAGTGTAATTAGAATAAGATTATCTTTACTAGTTAAATAAGTAAATAAATAATAAATAAATCAAGCGTAATAGCACGACAGGGAGAGTTCAGGCGCAGGTCCAACGACTTGCGAAAAAAATATTGAAACGAACTAAATATTGGTCGAAAACCATTAATAAAATACACAATAATAAGAACATTATAAATTAAACTACAAGCCAATAAAAGTCTAACAACTTTTTGTTGTTTGCAGCCCACACCAACAGTAAACGACATTGAATCGGAGAAGGCGCAGAGTCGGCTATCGCAGCGTCTCGGGCAACTCAACGCGGCCATTGCTTCTCTGCTGGCGGCCACTGCTGGTAAGTTTGCCCACGCGTGGGCCACTCGAGGATGTCTGTGTACATCATCATCATCAGCTATATCCGTGTCCACTGCTGTACTTACATAGACCTCCCCCAACGGCACGCCGCGCTATGGATAGCGGTCCTGGGGGCCTACTCCGACAAGGGATATCGAAGTTTCGTTTTCGTTGTCGTGCAAAATAACTCTGAGGTCGCTTATATTTAGATAACCGTTTTCTCGAAAAATTATCAGAAAATTCGATTTCTTTTTTAAGAGTAAGGGCCCTGAGCCGCCTCCATCTATCGTACCACTACAATCCACTACAGTGTCGTCGGTTCATCGCTTTGTCCATCGGTACTTTATTTTATAAAATTAAATGTCAAACTTGATATTTATATAAAGATATTTCACTTTATATAATGTAATTTAGTAGTTAGTATAGTAGTTTAATAGTAGCCAAAAAAATTTGAAAAACAATCGTTTTTAGCAAACGTAATTGTGTCTATTCTCAAAGCGGTTGTGGGTTTGTTGATTAATTCAACAAACCCACAACCGCTTCGAGAATAGTGTTTACCTGAATACAATCGACTGGTATACTCGTAGAGTCAAGTCTATTCAGGTAAACACGAGTATAGGATCTATAATCCTAATTAGGTCACTACAGAGATGTCGTTGTTTTTGTTTGTGAATCAATCTGAGACCCAGTTTATTTTAGGAGAAGTACGTTAGGTACACGTTCAGCACAACGATACAATACACTTTAATGCACACCAAAAAAATCAATAAAGAAAAAAAGAGTTGCACAATGGGCGGCCTTATCGCTAAAAGCGATCTCTTCCTGGCAACCTTGGGATGGTTATGAAGCAGTTGTAAACGTAAAAAGATGCTAAATAAATACTAACAACACTGAAAAATTTTTTTTGTTATTAGTAACTTAAACTTGGGTAACTAGCAACCTAAAAAAGTGACTACATAACAAATGCTACAAGCAACATAACCTAGTTTATTAAATAAGATATGTTACTAATTGGCTTATAGTTTTTGGTTAATAATAACAGAGCTATGCTGTTACTATTATCTAAACTGATTTGCTACTTTCACCCGAATAGTTAGGTTACTACTTACTGATGTCCCTCACTACGCAGCTAGTAATAACTAAACTTATTATGTACCTACTTACACCATATTGAGTTCTGGTAACAAAACTGTTATGTACTATGCAGCTGCTCAGTTTGGTTACTACTAGCTTGCAGTTTTAGCTAGTTTGGGTAATTTTTTAGGGTCGGCGCAGACCTAGGGCCCTACCGGCTAAGGTGAAGACGATAACGATTAACGAAATTCAAAGTTCGATATGGCCATATTTAGTAAAGGCGTCTCAAATCGAAATTGGATTTGGTCCATCGTAATCGCCTTCACCTTAGCCGGTAAAGCTGCAAAGCCGAAAACTGCTCGATCGTTTTACCACTTATTATAAAATATCATCTTTATCCAATACGATAGTTAAAATAGCTACAGTTGCTGTTGGATATGAACAATATTTTACTAACAGTGAAAAAAGATCAAACAATGTTTTCGCCTGGTCTGCTCATCTGTAAAAATTAAACAAAAACAATCATTTAGGTAGTATTTTTTTTAAATGTTTAAATGTTTTTATTACTTAGTAAAAACATATATTCCAAAATCGAATGGCAAACTTCTCACAGTGATAAACGCGCAACGCAACCAGCCGCAAACACGACCGAACACGAAAAGAAAGAAATATGGCGTCTCGTGGGTCAGCCTTGCACGTCATTTTTACGTTACTTTAGGTACACGCAACAAAACATTTGATTCAATATAAACAAATGGTTTTGTAATTTTACTCAAATTCTGGTTATAATCCTATGAATTATAATTGGTAGTATTTATATAAACCCTTTTTGTTAGTAATAAATAAACAGTCTATCTAAGCCTAACTAAATAGTTTTGTTAATGATAATTACACTCAGGTTGGCTGCAGTAACCGAACAAGCTTTGTGTTGCCTTTAACATAAAATATGCTAAATAATAACTAAACACAATTTGGCAAAATCAGTTATGTACGATTTAATTGAAATAGATGGTTATGTCTAATCAAACTTTGTTTGCTAGTTAACAAAGTTCATCTTACAAAACTAGTTTAGCTAATTAGTTTTTTCAGTGAATTTAAGATGGTGGCATGTTAATAGAGTAAGTACATTAATAAAAACTATAAAATACATAATACTCGTATTCTATAATAATAATACATACCAAGCAATATAAAAAGATGCTAAATAAAAATTAACAATTTAAGACTGAAGAGAGATAAATAGTATTTAGTTAGAACTTATTTTAGGTACCAGAGGTTTGTTAAAATATTGTAAAACAAAGATTTATTTTCTTATGTATCTCATTATATGTAAAACCTATAATAATGTGCTGATAAGGAAAGAGGGTTTTTTTTATAAAATCCATTACAAATGTTTTTTTTCTTGCAGATCGCGAGCACGCAGACTACGCCACTGCGCAGCTGGCCGTCAGCACCATCAACGAGCTGATGCCGCAGCTGGTGCAAGGTAAACCTTCACCATCTCATTTATCACTCATACATCTTATGGTTGGCGCAGATCTGGACTGCAACACTGCCGCACAGTACAAAAATGTGCTTAAATTCTTGACATTAAGATTCATTTTTAATTAAGAGAATAACTTAGAAACTTAGAAATCGATCTTCATACACATTTACCTTCCGCTGATCGCGTGAGAAATTAAATTCCGTTTTCCTCCCGCATTTTGGTACGCCTGCAAAGAGGGGCTTTCTACCTTGTTTGGAAAAGGAATAAGCAACTTTCTGAGCAGGTGTAGTTTAGAGGTGATTTCTATCTCACGGGTTCTGATATATGGGACAAAAAGTAACCTATTTGATTGCAGGATTAGAATACCTGTATGCAAAATTTCAGCCCGATCCATTCAGTAGCTTTGGCATGAAAGAGTAACAAACATACATCCATACATTCGTACATACTTTCGTGTTTATAATATAAGTAGGAAGGATTATTATCCAAAATAAAAAAAACCCTTATCCATTGCAGACTCCAAGTTGGCCAGCGCCAACAAAGACGCAGAGGCGCGCGCCGCCATGATGGATCACGTCAGAGCGCTCTGCGACGCCAGCAGAGCCCTCTGTGCGTCAGAGGACTCGCCACAGGTTAGACGAAAATGGCCCGTTGACATTCAATGTATTTAAGATTCTAATTGCAACGTAATAAAGTTCAGCTCAGCTCGTATTTCTGACTACTAATGATGATGCCGTCGGTGACTACTCGACGTCATCATCCTCAGCTTACATAAGTCCACAGCTGGACATAGTCCTCCCCTAATGAGCCTTGTGCTCTTCACCAGGTAACAGTTGATATCAAACCATTATTTTTTAACGGTCTACAATAAAATAAAATAAAATCACTTTGAAACTTTTTGTAAAATTGCTAGTTTCTTTATTTTATTTATTTATATTTTAGAATCGCAGTGAAGCCATTGCAAAATTCACGAACGCTTCCGGCAAGCTGGTGTTTGGAGCCAGCCACCGCGGCAACCCAGACAGGGAACAAAAGGTAACAATATTCTAAGTACAGGTTACTAGCTTTACGCTTATAAATCGGTTAAATAGTAATGGAGATACATTTTTATTCCTTATATATGATGTATGGCGCTCATTAGGGGAGGCCTATGTCCAGCAGTGGACTAATATAGGCTGATGATGATGATGATGATGATGATATATGATGCTGCTTGGCTATCTAATCTTCAAATCAATAATCTAGTCTGCTGTCCGATTCTATCTGTCGCATTTAGAGAGAGTGTAGTGCAGTGAGTCAACTCTCGATCTTTGTCAAGAGTATCTAGTCGGGGACGTTGTGTCTTTTCAGTCTGGAGAATTTGATACTGCCAGAACCTTGGAGGGTGGCGGCGAGTAGCTTTCTATGTTAACCCAGTCTTAGTTGGTATTTTTTGCGGTATTTAAAGTATTTGATCTCTTTTTTGCAACATTATTCAGTTTTAAGTACAGTTTACTTGCTCACGCTTATAAATCGGTTAAATAGTTATGGAGATACGTAGTAAAAAACATTCACACAGACTTTCGCATTCATAACAAAAAATAATATTGAAAATTGTAAAATAAATTGTTCTGTTTTAAAAAATCTATAATCCGACTTTAAATTTATGATTATCTTATGGATGCCATTGTCAAAACTAGTGACACGTGAAGCACCAGCTTTCAAATAAAAAAGTCTCATCGAAATCGGATTATCCAGTCAAAAGTTCTGAGGCAACAAACAAACAGTCAAATCGAGAACCTCCTTTTTTGAAGTCGGTTAAAACGGTTTTTTCTTAATATTGTTTTTGACCATATTTTTTACCTGAGTCAAGTTTTGTCAAGAGTCAGAGTCAGAGTCAAATGGTTTATTTCTTTAGACTTACAAAATATGCACATAGACAAGTCAAATTTTTACTATTTATACAGCTTTATAAATAGTAATTACTATCAAATAAGTGGTAATATGTGAAACGTGACAACAAATTTAATCGGCACAGATTCTAGAGCTGACTGAAGAAGCTTGCCAGAAATCTGCCCAGCTGGTCTCCGGAACCGGTGAGCTGGCGAGCGCGCTGGGAGGGAACGAGCCAGCGCTACTGGCGAAGGGAGCTAAATGTTCTGATGCGGCTCAGGCTTTGAGGACTACTGCTCAGGTAAATGAGAAAGTTTACATTTTTCAAATTTAAATTATTATATTTCAGATTACTTAATCCATAGTTTGTTAGTAGGTAGTTTCTTATATTAAATGTTAGTGACATAGCTACATACTTATCTCTCTAAAATAAAAAAAACTTGAGAGGTGTCAAGGGACACCCGGATGGAACGAAGTTTCTATAAGAGAGAGAGAGACAGACAGAGAAACATGCGACGCCGCACAGCTTACAATAGCTTACTATAGCAAAAAGTGTCGTGACAACTTTTCGTAAGAATATTTTCCGTCTAGCCCCCTTTCACAACGCGCGATAAGGAACTTCGTTCCAATTAAGTATTATAAAATTCATCTAAAACAAATTAAATGGGCTACATTAGATTAAATCATATAAAAAAACAATTTGAATCAAATTAAATAGGTACTTCGTAAATATTAAATACCATTGCACATTTTTGGTCTGACGTATGCTATAATAGTCCTGATGACTTAAACATTCATATTTTTTTTGTCGATTAATCAAAAAATTATGCAGAGTAAAAAGTGTCACACTTTTTTAGAGAAAATTCTGGATATTTACACAATTTCATTATCATAATATCAGTTGTAGTGTCATATGCATTACGTCCATATCTGGACATTGGCCTCCCCACATGGCACCATACAGGTCCTAATTTCCCAGCTGGGAAGTCTTTTGGCAAGCTCTTTAATTCGACCCGTTGTTTCTTACATAGGAGCACCAGCATATGGTTTGTCTAAATATTTGAATTATGAATTGAAATCTAGATCTGGTTTCAATCCCAAATATAGTTTAAAGAATAGTATGGATTTAATTAATAAAGTTAAAGATATCAACTTGCCTCATAATGCGAAATTATTGTCGCTGGATGTAGAAAGTTTATTTACAAACGTACCATATGAGGAGAGTTTGAGAATATTGGAAGGACATCTTGAACGACAACGAGTAATTCCGGCAGAAAAGGAGGAGTTAATATCTTTCACTAGGGCTTGTATGCAGCAAAATTACTTTCAATTTGGCAATCAATGTTACAAACAAAAGGAGGGGTTAGCTATGGGCTCACCACTGAGTCCACTTATAGATATATATATATACACAGATATTTTCATGGATAGCTTTGAGATTAAACACATTATAGGGGAGTCAAAAATCTTATATTATTATCGTTATGTTGATGACATTATCATATGCTGGACCGGAAGTTTAATGTACAATTTGTTAGATTTTATCGCAGAAGGTTTTTTTCGCGGAATTGTTACTAAATATTTTTCATTCTTATATTTAAGCTCTTTAAATTTATTAAGATAAAGTTGATTATTGAAAACACATAGAGGTCAGGAAGAGTCAATTGATTGCGATAAAGTTGATTAAAGTTTATTGAAAACACGAATAAAACGATATTTTCTAAAAAAATAATTCTAGCTAGATCGATTTATTGCCCCCAAAACCTAATGTACATATATTAATTTTCATGGAAATCTTTGGAGCCACTATATATCACCTTTTTGTACACATGTTTTTGCAAATAAATATCTTTATCTTTATGCCGTTTCCAAGAATCAAACTATATATATATTATTAGAATTGCTCGTTTAAAGGTATAAGATATGCCATACAGGTCACAGCCCACTCCATCGCAGAGCCTCGCTGCCAATCCGCGCTCCTGTCGTCCGTCGACAAGCTCTCCGCATCAGGACAGGACCTGGCTGACTCCTGGAGGGAACTGGACCGGCCCAAGAACCAGGTGGAAGGGTTGGAGACGACCCTGGGAGAGTTGCAGCAGAAATTGGATGTATTGAAGGGAGTTTGTGGCAATACGGATGGTGAGTTAGTAGAATAGGTGTTACTTTACTGTGTTTGGAATTTTGAATGGATGGATGTTTTTTGTTACTTCTTCACGCTAAAACTACTCCACGGGGATGAAATTTTACAAAGATGTACTCGTATGCCTAGAGCTGGAATTACGCTTATGCTATATTTTATCCCATGCGTCAGCTCCCCATGCCGTGTGGTGCCGGCATAGAATTTGCACCATCCCAGCTCTTCCCGCGGGTGTCGTAAGAGGCGACTAAGGGATATCTAGCAGCGCTTCCTGAATAACAATTCAACCACCAAACGTCGATGACTGCATGAACCCTATATAGAATGGGGATTATGGGTATTAAATGAGATAACAGCCAATAAGACGCTTATCAGGGGGAAAGGGGAGAAAAGGTGTTTTTGCCTGGTTATAGGGCGACTCTCGGTGGAAACAATTGGATATGCACTTTAACCACTCTGACTTTCAGATTTACAACAAGTTAAAACAAGTACAATGGAACCACCCAGTGACCAACAGAAACTGAAGTTCATAGCGACGTTGTCCGGTGTCAGTGATGACATACAGAGGGCGCAGAACGCGCTGGATAAGGTAAGATATCAGAGAAGAAACTGTCATCTTCCAGAATACCTTTTTTTAACCTTTCGTGTCGTCAATTTATTTTTTCGGCTGTTATTAACCTACATTTATTGTGAAAGCTAATAATTAGCGGTTAGTTACCCACAATTCTTGTTATTAGGGTTGCGTATCCAAAGGGTAAAACGGGACCCTTTTTCTAAGACTCCGTTGTCTGTCCGTCTGTCACCAAGCTGTATCTCATGAACTGTGATAGCTAGACAGTTGAAATTTCACAGATGATTTATTTCTGTTGCCGATATAAACAAAAAAACAGAATATTTTTTTGAGGGGGCTCCCATAAAACCGATATGATTTTTTTGCCGTTTTTTAAAGATAACGGAACGCTTCGTGCGTGAGTCCAACTCGCGCTTGGCTGGTGTGATTGTCGATTACAGCATGGTATATGCATGGATTTTTTTTACTTTTTTATCGATTATTTAGGTTAATACATAAACGAAAAAAAATATAACACCCAAAATAAATTAAATTTTTGAGGTAAAAAACTAAAAGTAAAACTACACTCAGTTTCAGGTGATGAAAACGCTGCCATATTAGCCATTGCATGTTATGACGTCACGGATCATCAAGTTCCATATGTAAACTCAAAGTCAAAACTTCATGCCCATACAAAAATGTTCAAGTATGACGTCACGCTTCACGTGCCAATAGCGTTGCGTTTAGAGATTTTGCCATATGTAAACTCAAAGTCAAAACTTCATGCCCATACAAAAATGTTCAAGTATGACGTCACGCTTCACGTGCCAATAGCGTTGCGTTTAGAGATTTTGCTGTTGAGACTTAAAATATCTACTTTTCAATGATTAAATTTCACAATAAAAACATCATAAAATACAAAAATAAATATACAGATACATTTCTATATCACTAGAGAATACGTAAAAAATATTAGCTTTGTTGAAGTCACATGCATATACCCTATTGTGGATCGATTTGCATGCTTCTTTGCTAATGTATAGAAAATGATCCTAAGATGGCATCGTAAAAAATATTCACGATGGATTAGTATTTGTCCCGCAAAATATAAAACTCTGCTCGCTTCCTGCTTCTATTTTTCCGGCTAATTACTACCTGGGTCTCTTCAAGACAAGGGTGAATAGGTATCTCCACTTTCGTATAACACCGTTGGCCACATCTTTCTCTTTCATCAGGTGAGATTGCGGACAAAGGAAGGTCTATCGTCCATAAAAAAACCCTGAAAAATAACAGGGAATATTACACCGGTTTTTAGATTTTTCAAAACCATTGATTTATTCAAAAGGGAAGATAGGTTACGTTCTCCCAGCCCTTACTCAAAAATTGGCATGTGTTACAACTACACGCAAACACATACGCTCACAGTTATATTTCCAGTCCTGTGCAATACAAAGAAGAACAACGACGGAATGAGGTAGCTAAGACCGAAGTGAGACCAAGACAACAATATTTCTCGCTAGTACGACCGCCCATGCCGCCGCCGGTCAGACGGTGACTGAGGTGGGAGCACACAATTTTACACAATTTGAGGTTGCCACTTTCGAGAAACCAGTACCTCATCTTCCCTTTTTAATAAATCAATGCTCAAAACAATCGAATTCTGTAATCATTCACCCACGCCTATCTTTATTTCTAGCCGATCCCCCCACCACAAACCAGCGACAAAAGTAAAGCTATCCAACATCGGTTGTCTGGAAGACTGGGCGAGCTTAACGCCGCCATCGCAGCGCTGCTGGTGGCCAGTAACAGAGAGGAACCAGATTATAAGGGCGCTGATGATGCCGCGAGGAAGATATCAGAACTTATGCCTTATGTTGTGCAAGGTAAGGTGTAGATTTAGATGCAGAAGAAAATACCACAAAAGTGTTTTTTAACTACTAGTCCTAATAAGCCTAATTAGACTTACTAGACCTAATGAGAGTAGGTAGATTACTTATAAGTTTTTTATATTTTATTATATGATTACTTTTATTGTCTCTAAACCTAAGTCTAGTTATTTATAAATATTCACGGGTATTTATCGCGTTTATTTACCTATTTTTACCGACGTTTCAACAGACCGACGTGACCACGACAGAGTGTAAACCTGTTGAAACGTCGGGAAAAATAGGTAAATAAACGCGATAAATACACGTGAATATTTATAAATAATGTGTTCTGGTCGCGTAAGTTTAAAAAACTTTAAGTCTAGTTCTAGTCTTCTATTTGTTCTTTTTCTCTAGGTTTGTTTGTATACCTACCTATTTTCAATCTGTATCCTGTGCTGTCCTTGTGTGCTAAATAAAAACTTATATCTATCTATCTACTACAGTGTTGTGGCCGTACTTTTTAAAACGACAATGAAAACGAAACTTCGTTTTTCCTTTCTCGAGTAGGCCCCTGAAACTAGAGGAAATTCAATGTATGATTTTAATATGTTACGTTAGTAAGTGTACAAGTTGACCGTATTTATCTACTTAACTAGTTTTGTTCAACTATACATTTTATATTTTACTTACCATAGAGTTAAAGAATAAGAGGCTGAATCGTAATTTGTTTGTTCGTAACAAACGAATTACGGTTCAAGTTAGCTATAGATTGATTAATAAATTACTGTCAAACAAAAGAAAGAATTTTTTTTTTGTAAAAATTGGTTTGGGGCAACTTAAATTAATCAAACACATATTTTTATTCCGAAACGGATCATTTGATTAAATATAGCGGTATCTCGACTGTTTTCGTATCTGGGGTGACCCAAAAACTCACTTTAGTGTTCCCTCTATAAATAAAATAATGCAGAGTGAAAATAACTTCAATAATTTTTACCTTACGTTTTTTCATTTCATTTTATTTAATTTAATTTCCTGCTTCTAGTAACTTCTAGTAGCTTTGACTTGTTGAAAAAACGTATTGTGTCTTAGCTTCTACATATCGATGTAATTTACTAGCGACATCTAGTTCTAATAAGGTAAACTTTGCCAGATACCCAGTTGGCGTGCGCTGACAAAGATGCGGAGGGCCGCGCCGCCATGTTGGATCTGATCCGGGAACTGTGCGAGGCCAGCCGGGCTGTGTGCAACAAAGCTAAAGGAAACAACTCTAAGGTAATATTATTGGCGTAGCAGATACATATAATTTTGATAAAATAAAATAATTGATAATTTAAAAAAAAAAAATAATTTGACATGATTAAAAAGATTATCTTTCTTATAGATCAAAATAAAAAGAACGGAGAAGTGTTAAATGTTTTCAAATTATTTTATTAAAAACTAGCTGCGCCCCGCGGCTTCGCACGCGTTGTTCCTATGAAAACATTAAAAGGTGATTTTCATCCCACGGGAACAGATTTATAGGATAAAAAGTAGCCTATGTTTTATTCCAGTATTAGAATTACCTGTATGCAAAATTTCAGCCAGATCCGTTCAGTAGTTTTGGCGTGAAGAGGTAACAAACATCCATCCATACATCCATCTAAACTTTCGCCTTTATAATATTAGTGTGATTTTATTTGATTTGTCGTAGTGACAGTTTTATTTATTAATTTATAATGTTTGTATGTTTGTAACTCAAAGCTCCTGAATAAATCAAGCTGAAATTAAGCATAGATGGAGTTCTGGACCAAATACAAAGAAAAGCTAGTTTTAAATATACCTGCATAACTTTCTTACGTTTGTTCAGGATCTCAGCGATGCAGTGTTCAAATTTTCGGACGCGTCGGGAAAACTGGTGTACGTGGTGAATCCTCGGGCCAATGCCCTCAGGGAAAGCCAAGTAAGTAGTGCCGTTGACCTTCACGTAAATACATTTAAATACTTTACAATTTACAGCTCGGCTTAGCTGTCGCGAAAAGGTTCCTATGAAACCAGTCATCTATTATTTTAAGTCATAAATGCTCGATCCACCCACTCGAATTGCGAAAACTTACTCGAATTACCTTAAGTTGACAGGTTTGAGGAAATTTTATGAATGAAGTTTGAGACAAAGAAGAAAGTTTTAAAGATCAAGCAAAAAACAATCAAAATAATAGTATGGATTATTAATAATAACAAAGCACTAACCATATAGTCGAAGTATGAGACAAGTGTAAGACAGAAATAAAGGCTTCTACGTTTTATTCAAATTTATTTTAGTTTGTATGATATACGTGCTAATCTAAAGTGACTTCATTCACATATCCAGATAATGGGTCTCACAGCGAGCGCTGGTAACCATGTCTCCCAACTCCTGGCTGCAGTGGAACCGCTCTCACAGTCTGCAGGCCCCCAGGGTCAAGAGCTGGACGCGCGCGGCGCCGCTGTCGCTGATGCGGCGCAGGCGCTGGTGGCCACCACACAGGTAACCACGGCTCCAACTCCTTGCTGCAGTGGAACCGCTCTCACAGTCCGCAGGCTCAGTGCTGGACACTGCAAAGTTCTTCCAGTCCACTGGCTCTCAGAGTCCAGAGCAAGCTGCACAGACCTTTTCGTTTGTGAATTAAACCAAATAAAAAAATATTATTTATTTCCATAAATACAATAAATGCACACTTAGAAAAGGTCAAGTTGTAAAATTAAACAACGACAAGAAAATAAAGTGATAATTTTGATTTCTGACGCTTCGGTACGTAGACTAAAGTAAAGAAGCGACGAAGAAGCCTGTTAGTTGTTATTTTTAGAGCTGGAAAATCGTTTCAAGATTTTTCTAATATTTTATGGAAAGCGTTTTTACCCAGCAAGGTTTTGACAATTTGATGGCTATCTTTAGAGAACCGATAATATATCACATGTATAGGGATAAATACCACTGTATTTAACTATAATCTCCCCATCTCAACAGGTGGTGGCACCATCCATCTCCGATCCTCACAGCCGAGCTGCTCTTCTCTCATCCATCGATCAGCTCGCCGCCGACAACCAACTGCTGGCAGATGCCTGGAAGCCACTCCTCAAGGACCCTAAGCACCAGCAGCAGACAAAGGCTCTTGAGAAACCGCATCAACAACTGCTTGATAACCTGGAGGCACTGCGGAAGGCCTGTCTTATACCTGACACTGGTGAGTACAAGGCCTTAGATAGCAGACAGCTGGAGTGAGTTAGATTCCAGCAACTGAAGGTGATGGAGGCTACATATCAGCAGCTGGTAGATATCCGATAGATATTTGGGGGACAGTATCGCTCACGTCCGTAGGTGTTGACCCTCTGTTACCCTACACGTGTCCTCTGGGTGGTGCTAAGAGCGGTACTCTCTGGTGGTAGGCTTCGGCCGTGGCTTGTCACCACCCTCCGGACTGGGCCAGTCCGTGAAGCAACTCTGTTGTGTTTCGGAATGTGGTCCGGAGTAGCCAGCTTCAAGACCTTCGTGATACACCGTCGGCCGCATCTTCGCTTTCCATCATGTGAGATTGCAGTCAAACGAAGTTCTATTTCTGAAAAAAAAAAAATATATATCCTGGAGACTGCAGGATTCCTGTCATATACCGGACACTAGTGAGTATAGGGTCTCACCTGGAGGCTACTGCATCCTACCAGAACCAAGCGTTGGTGTTGGAGGGACCGTATCAACTGTGCCTACAGGCGTTACGCAGGCAGTTTAGGGCATAGTATCTCCAAAAAGGCTTACTTAGTTATATGATGCAGCTTTAAAGGGCAAGTTACTGTCCAGGTATTGGACAGGTAGCTCCTTGTAGGTAGATTTTTTTTTTGTCCAAAAGGTATTCGATAAATACTAGATAAATTATATTATCATTAATTTTGTATTAGAATATTTTTTTACATAATCGAGGTATTTTAACTGTCATAGATTCAAAACTCGTTTAACTCTGTTTATTGTTGTTCTCTTTTATATTAATTAGTATAATTAGGTAAGTAAGCAATTCAACGACACAAAATGTTGTGTTCACTCTTATGTTCTAGATTCTACGAATGCCTATAATTAATTTTCTTTGTCGATTAAAAATTCTATTGTAATTGAGTTATTTTGTATATTATATTTATAGTATTATTAAGTTAAGCTGATGGCAAGCCTAATTAAAATAATAAAAAAACTCGTTTTTCCAGAGGTCGAATCCACACAGCCTACAACAGATGCGAATAAACTGAAGTTCATAACAACGGTATCGGCGGCTCAGGAAAAGATTCAAAGTGCGCAGAAAGCGTTGGACAAGGTAAACTTATTTGGGAAGTTTAATTTATGGCACCGTCAAAAAATGAACAGATGAAAACCTCCAAAACCGATGATGTTCATTGAATTTCTTTTAGTACAGAAATATTTTCTCGATACAATAAAGATAGCAGGCTGTTCTGTATAAAAACATCAAATTTTAACTAAAAAAACAAAACTGAATCCAACTATGTAATAACGAGATTTGGAATCGGGGTTACCTCTCGATGACGTCACTGTGACAAGTCAGCTGTGTGGTGCTGGCTTAGAATTTGCAACACCCTAACTCTTCCCGTAAGTGTCGTAAGAAGCAATTAAGGGATATTCACCGGGGGGCGGGCAGCAGCGCCCCCTTGCAGAACTATTCTGTCACCGAACTGCGATACCCAAGCCCAGCGTGGGGACTATGTGCATTATCCCCCATGAGATAGAAGTCAGTAAGGCGCTTATCAGGGGGATGCCTGCGTCCAGCAGTGGACCAGTGCAGGCTGTTGAGGTTGAGGTTGACGTCACTGTACACACAAAGCAATAGAAACCATTCCATTCCGAAGCCGTAAATCCTTAAATAGAGAATGGTAATGTCTTTCAGCCGATTCCACCACCGTTAAGCAGCGACAAAGCAGAGGCGGTCCAACTTCGGTTGTCTGGAAGACTGGGCGAGCTTAACGCCGCCATCGCAGCACTGCTAAACGCTACTGCTGGTAAGAACAGAATTTCTTGATTTAAAAATATCTATAGTCAACGTCAAAAATCGCAGAACAGGCACCTCAGTGGTGCAACGTTTGCCTGCGACGCAGGCGTTTGGGTTCGATTCCCGTTTCGGGACAAATGTTGGTTCGATAATTTCTTAGATGAAGCGAAGTAAACATTATAAAATAATGGAGTATTAAGCAAAACAAACACGCTGTTACATTTTGTTTTGCTCAACGCTCAATACTCATTCATTTATTGTATTCAATAGGTTGACGACCTCTGCGACACAGGAGGTTGCGGGTTTGATTCCCGTCTCGGTACAAATATTTGTACGATTTGCAGATATTTGTTCAGGGCTTAATGGATATATAAATAATATCTGTCTATGTAGTGTTTTGTATAAAGTATATCAGTTATCTAGTACCCATAACACAAGCTCTGCTAATCATGTATAACCTTAGATAAGTTTTATGAAAGTACTTTGTAAACCTTTCATGAAATATTTTCTTTTTATTTATTATTATTTATTATATTGGGGATAGATAATGCTGTGTGAATTGTCCAGCATTATTTATTATTTATTTATTATAGGTGTACATAGGTGTTAACTAATGTTTCGCCACTTTTGTCATGAATAAACATTTTAAATTCATAGTTTATTATGCTAAAACTAAAACATACAAGGCGAGGATGCGGGTTCGTATCCCGTTGAAGCCGAAAATGTTTGATTTTCTTAAAACGTACAATCCTAATAACAAAGTAATAGGTAAAGAAGTCCGTTTTATGAAGCTTTATGTTTTGCAGATCTAGAGAGACCTGACTATAAATCTGCGGAAGAAGCTGTCAAAACTATCACAGAGCTATTACCTCATGTTGTACAAGGTAAATATTGCACGGTCACTGAATTATGATCAACTAACTTAAGGGATCAATTCAGGTGTCGCCAAAACTAAACTTGACAAATTTTACATCACATTAAATTTCGCCGTATAATTTCCGTATGATCGAAATAAAAACGAAGGCATATTTATGTTGAGTTTAGTTGAAGTGACATCTTAAAGACAAGAATGTAACCAAAGTTATTTACAACGGGATATTTACCATGATTTGAGTTATGTTATGAGCTTTCCAATATTTCGGCACAGTATATCAGTATAATATCCCGTTGTAAATAACTTTAGTATTAATAACCATGATGGATTTAAAAGTTTTATTAAGAATATAACCTATAGGTTTTGTACTTTAGGGGTTAAGGCACTCTGTAAACCACCCCATAGCAATATCTATAGTGTTTTACAACTAAAATATTAATAGAATAGGGTGACTTGTGAACTGGCATACTGTTTACTACAAAGTTTGTGTTACTCTATTTATGGAATAAAATTTCAGCCCGATCGGTTCAGTAGCTTTTGCGTGAAGAGGATATACAAACATCCATCCAAACTTTCGCATTTATAATATTAGTGTGATGGAAATGTGAAGGTTATGTAAGCTTTCCGCTTGGAGCGCCGTTACGTTTCCATAGAAAATAGAGTAACGCAAACTTTGTAGCTGTGTGGTGCTGGCTTAGAATTTGCACCACCCCAACTCTTCCCGCGGGTGTCGTAAGAGGCGACAGGGATATCCACCGAGGGGGCGGGCAGCAGCGCCCCCTGTAGAACATTTATACCATCAAACTGCGATCCCAAACCGCATGTCCAGCGTGGGGATTATGGGCATTACCCTCCATACGATAAACGCCAATAAGGCGCTTATGGGAGGCCGAGGGGAGGCCTGCGTCCAGCAAAGGACCAGTATGGCAGTTTACACTCAGCATACTGATCCATTCTGGTATGTTTCAGCTATTTTTAAGTTATATGCTCGCTTTAAAGTAAATCCCTATTCGTAAATTTAAACTGTAGGTACATAAAACGAAATCTTATCAAGAAAGCCATACTCCATAGATGATTACATTAATGATGTTAATGCTTGGCCGGATGTCGCCCAGGTCCACACCGACAATAGTATGTAAGAACATGTCGCATTATATTTAGACTTAGTTGATAAGTGATAAATTGTTGTTTCTTTTTCACTTCTTCCGCTAGTGGGCAAAAAAATTAAGTGAATTAGAGTCAAATGCAACTTTTATCTTTTTTTGATAGTAATTACTATTTATAGCGCTGTTTATTTAAAAAACATACTAGTCTAAGTGCTTATTTTGTAAGTGTAAAGAAATAAACGATTTGACTCTGACTCTATCCATAGATACTCAGTCGAGTTGCGCCAACAAAGACGCGGGCACGAGCGCCGCCATGTTGGATCTGGCTCGGGAACTGTGCGAGGCCAGCGCGGCTGTGTGCGCCGGAGAGGACACTGCTGATCCTCAGGTATTACTGGACTTAGGGGACTTAGAATTTGCACCACCCCAACTCTTCACACGGGTGTCGTAAGATGCCCCCGTGCAGAATAATTCTACCACCGAACTGCGATCCCAAACCCGCATGCACAGTGTGGGGATTATGGGCATTACCCCCAAGAGGTAACAGCTAATAAGGCGCTAATCAGGGGTAGAGCTGCGTCCAGCAGTGGACCAATATAGGCCGTTGAGGTGAGGTGAGGTGAGACCTTGTATGTTTGTAAGCTCAGAGTCGTTCGCGAGCTATAAAATAAAAATAATTTATTTCAGACCCGTAAGTCCATAGACACATTAAATACACTTGCACAAATTTCAAGATTAAATAAATAAAATAACATAGTAGGTGCAGTACTCACAATAAAATTAAATTAAAATTAGTATAAGCTATGGAGAAGCATGAAGTTTATCTTCTTGATAGAAACCTCAATACGAAAACCGGTAGAACCAAAGTCATCGACATAGCGACAGAGTTAGTATGTTGCAGTGTCAGTGGGCACTTGGGCAGGCTATATAGTTCACAGAACTGGGGAGCCATGGCTCTCGAGTGGCGACCACGATGTAAAGAGGAAGGGGGTGTTGAGTGCCTGTCTACTCAATGGGCAGACGACATTGTAGCGGTCGCAGAAAGTCGTATGGGGGAAATCTATGTCATCTATGTTGTTTTTTTTTTGTATGATCATTGTAACTGGCATTGTAATGTGTTTTGTGTAAATAATTAAAGGTATGAACTGATTGTCGTATTACGTAGGCTCTGAACAACGCAGTGATAAAGTACTCCGAGGCGGCGGGCAAACTAGTGTACGTAGTCAACCCTCGAGTCAACTCGGACCGGGAGAGACAGGTGAGTTGACAACTTTGCCCTTTAATATCCTGTTTCTTATATTTAAAGCTAGTTCTTGTCTCTTCTTTATCTATCTACCCGAAATGCAGTACGTTTTTAAAACGTTATTCCTAACTTTAGAGCTTACGTGAAATTTGGAAAACCATGCGTACCGTTGCAGTGTATAGAATTTGCATTTTATTATAAAAACTATCGTAGTTTGACGAATTTATTACGGATGTGAGTGGGTTAACTAAGATGTCCCTCGTTAAGGGATGAAACGATGGTGTTCGTCCAACACAAATAAGGTTCGTAGTTAACCCGCTTACATCCGTAATGAAGAATTTGCATTGCTTAATTATATTAACATCATTGCTATAAGGTTTTTTTTTGGTTCATATAAAATGCTTTCTAAACGACTTGGTTAATATAGATAGTAAAGCTAAGATTTAAAAAAAATTACACACCTATGCGTAAGCAGTTCTTAATTCAGCTTACATAACTTACTGTTAGGCATACCGGCTCAACAATATACCTGCAATACCTGATGAAATTGATAAATAAATTTTAAATTGAAATTGAATTGAAATTATATCCAAAACTTTCTCCACTTTATCAGCTAAAACTAAACTAAACTTTTAATAATATTGAGCATTTTTTCGATAATTATTCTTTTCTATCTGTTGAGTGACTTGCAGGCAAAGTCTGAAAATATAGGGCTAAGATTACGTTTTACGTTCTCAATCATTTATTCTCAAAAAGACAAATATTACATGTCACTTACTTGAGAACAGGATTTTTACATAAAATTAGGTTTACAGAGGTTATAGGTAGATTGAAATCAACCTTCTAATTTGTGTGAATAAAGACCTGACTCTGATACATTCCATCCTCAGATCAACTCGCTGTCGGCTGGAGCCTGTCAGCGCGCATCCCACCTGCTCGCTGGCGTCCAGCAGTTGGCCAAGGATGTGGGGGGCTCCACCGGCTGTCAGCTGGACTCAAAGGGGGCTGACATGGCTGATGCAGCCCAGACATTGGCTCATACTACTCAGGTAATATGAGAATCAAGAACCTATTAGCGGTAATCAGGCGTCAAGCAGTTGGCTAATGAATGGGGTGGGGGGGTCGACTATACAATTATGTATGTATATACATGGTTTATCCATTTTGAATGAAGCATGTTAGTAAAAAAGTACGACACAAATAACAAAATCTCACTTGCTTGGCGTCGAGTTTCAGATATAATTGTAAGCAATTATTATTGAAGGGAGGATCTAAAATCGACAAGTAATGTAAATTACGTATAAAAGGACGCGCCAACAAAGTGAATTTTAGGTTAAGTATGGACGGTTTGTTTACGTTTATGCTCCATTCAAAATGGATACGATATAGTTAGGTAGCTTCATATGTTAGCTTAGCTAAGATATAGATATTAAGCAACCCTAATCTGTGTTTGGAATACAGAATTCAAATTATTTAGCGTCGAAAGTTTATATTAAATCACCTTAAAATTATTCCATGTCCAGGTCACAGCGGCATCAATCTCTGAGCAGCCCTGCAAGAAAGCTCTTCAACAATCTATCGACAAGCTGGCTTCCTCTAGCCAGCAGCTGGCAGACACCTGGAAGCCGCTCCTCCAGGATCCTACCCACCATCATCAGGCCAGGACGCTGGAGGTGCCTCAGGAGCACCTGGAGATACAGCTTGAGGAGTTGAAGAAGGCTTGTCAAATGCCTGATGGGAGTAAGTAATATAGAAAGCCCCGTCGCCTAGCGATCAGCTGTCTTCTACAAATATATTATTGAGATAGTTTGTTTACACAGCCAACTGACGTCATGACCACAGAGTAATAATGCGTCTAGCGTTTTCGACAAATTACGCGCGAAATTTGAAGATGTCAAATTTCAATGCATTTTTATGGATTGAATATTTTTTTTATGTATTTTTATGTGGTTTATTAGACCAATAAAATTTGATTGAGAAAATTTTAAGAAATGGGTGTAATATGCGATGATACCATTGCAATTGGTAAGCAGAATTCGGTCCCTACTTCTAAAATGCGAGCGATGTGGTGGCGATCCGCATTGCTCGTATTTATAATTTCGTTGTCATACGCATCCGTTGTTCATAGATTCGACATTCGTTGGTGGCCACGAACGCTAACATCGTTGGTTATCAACAGTGTTTTCTCTACACTATAATCTATACCATCCACTACTGGACGCAGGCCTCCTGATAAGAGCCCTATTGGCTTGCATCACATGGGGGTAATGCCCATAATCCCCACGTTGGGAATCTCTAATTGAATGTTATTTTCGTAGATGGTAAAATACCGGAGCTGTCTCGAGACTTGCAGAGACTGCAGTTCGTCAAGAGCGTGTCGGGCGCCAAGGAACATCTGGAGAAGACGCAGAAGGCTTTGGACAAGGTACGGAAACCGTTAAGAAATATTTAAAACTTTGGAAACCAACCATAGTTATTCCATAAGGATGTAAACGGGCTAACTACGACAGTTATCTGTGTTGGAAGAACAACAATGATTCATCCCTTGACGAGGGACTGCATCAGAGTGAGTGCGGTTCACGTTGCGCCTGCACTGCACCTACGCGAACTGTGGGGCACGCGTAGTTTCTATGGTAAAATAAAAAATAAATAACTATAACTTTAAAGTAACAACTAAGTATAACTTTAGAGTAGTAAATGACTATTACTTTAAAGGCTTGTTGACCATGATTTGTTTTGTTTTATATCCTTCGGCATTTTGAACCAGCTTATTGGGACTTGAGTTTTCTAACTCCACTGGGTATTGCTCCACTGGCTTCTGTGCTACTGGTAACTCAAGAATCACAATGTCTTTCAGCCGATTCCACCACCGCTAAGCAGCGACAAAGCAGAGGCGGTCCAACTTCGGTTGTCTGGAAGACTGGGCGAGCTTAACGCCGCCATCGCAGCACTGTTAAACGCTACTGCTGGTAAGATTAATTACAACAAAGGAGGATGGGCACAAATGTATGGCGCCTGGGCCAGGCACCAATCGAACTGATTGATATATCGTTAGAAAGCTCTATTCCTGTAGAATAAGAATAACTAAGGGGCTAGTCCCGGTTCGTTGTCCGTTTTGAGTAATTCCCATTTGAAAGTTGTTTATTTTGATGAGTTGTTTGACCCTTTCTATTAAAGTACTACTAAAACGGTGCATACCTAATAAATCAGTTTTTTTTTCCATTTTAGCATTGTTTTGTATTTAAAGTATAACATCATCATCACCATCAGCCTATATTAGTCCACTGCTGGACATAGGCCTCCCCTAATGAGCGCAATAGCGCCCTGTCTTCAGCTTGACACATCCAGCATCTGCCTGCAGTCTTTCGCAAGTCTTAATCCCACCTAGCCAGATGGCGTCCTATATACGTTTGCCAAGTCGTAGTCTTGACTCAAAAAGACGTTTGGTATCTGCCTTGATATAGCCCTCTTCGGCACATTACACAGTTCCTTCCGGTAACGATACATTGCAATATAATCGGTAATAAAACAAAATAAAATAACAAGGGTTTAAAAAGGTGCGAAATAAAAATCATTTGCAACATTTTGCATTCTACCGGGAATAGTACATTGTTACACTAGGAAAGAAAGTAAATTATATAGTCCCGAGACTTGGAGGGCAGCGTGCCAATAGTTTTTATATCTAATACTTTTAGAATTAGATAAAGGGCTGAAAAGTATTATTTTTAACCCGCTCCTCAGGTAACTTCAGTCACACCTACTTTTCGAGTATGAGTAATGAATAATTGATTTGGTTTTTAAAAAACTATAAACCTACTTCAATTATATAGATCCCATGTCAGAACTGAACCAAATAAAAATGGGACCACACGAGAAGCACCAGCTTTCATATAAAAAAAATAATTATGAAAATCGGACCACCCAGTCAAAAGTTCTGAGGTAACAAACATTAAAAAAAATACAGTCGAATTGAGAACCTCCTCCTTTTATGAAGTCGGTTAAAAACGAATAAGCACATCAAAAGTACGCCATTACCGTTGTTACAAAAGAAAGGACGGATAGCCGACTCCGTTATCCATTAGGTATATGTTATTTTTTTAATATCACCAGGTATACACATAAATATAGTTATTTTGATAAAAGGTCAAACGAGAAAATGTTTGTACGTTCAGGTCGCTATACGTTATAGGCTTCTCCGCTTTAGGAATAAAAAAATATAGTCGAATTGAGAACCTCCTCCATTTTTTTAAGTCAGTTAAAATTTTTAAAAAAGAACGAAAGACGTAATCGGACCATATCTGTCGTATAGTATTAGTGACAGATAAGTTCTCTACTCTAATAAGTTTATTGGGTCCAAAAATACTGTGTCGTGCCGGTGAACAACGAATACCAGTTAATGATTCACTTAGTAGTACCTACTTAAAGTAATTCACTGTTTTTTCACTTTCCAACAGTTTGAGATTGAGCTCTAACGAAGGTCGATGCGGAAAAAAAACTTGTAGCAATTAATTAAAATGAGGAGAGGTTTATAAGTAGGATTGTCATTGATCATCACTCAGTGATTTTCGCAAAAATTCTGAAATTGATTTCCTGGAAGAAATTGCTTATAGCGATAAGGCCGCCCTTGGTACTTTTTTACATAATTAAGATTCAAGATATTTTTTGTATCATTTCTTATATATAATAAAGTATGCAGTTAATTAAACGATCAACGTGAAAATAGGATTTTATTATTGTATTTGTGATAAAAATTCAACATCTTTTTTCGAGTATTTTTCAAAACGGACAACTGAAACAGTTTTATCGTCGTACAATTTTTTTGTCCTATTGAAAAGAGCTATCCAACGACGTATGACTCATCTTGATTGGACAAAGTACCCAAAAGGCCCAAAATGCCCATCCTCCTTTGTTGTAATATTTGAAAAGGTTATGTACTTATTTAAGGATGTTATTTAAAATGTATCAGGTGGATCTTTTCACTTTATTTGATAGTATTTTATAGATTATTTGATTTTGATTGAGAGGATTTTTTAAAGAATTATGAATAGGTTCATGACGAACTAGATGTAAAACATTTTAGTATCATCAGTAGTTACAACAAGTTAAATAAATTAGAACATGAAAAAAGAACTTTATAGAATTAGGTAGGTAACCTAATTCTTGCTGTAGTTCAAAAGCATTTTATTAAATATTTATTTGTGAGGGAGAGAAAGAACTTATTTCAAATGTTATTTGCGAGCAGGCTTCTCCAGGACCTGTATGCGTAGTTTTAAAGTACCTGTAACAAACATCTGTATACAGGTGTCCCGAAACTAAACGTTAAGCCGAAGAGTTGGGTTCCAGAAAACTAATAATAAGTAGGTCCAAAAGGTTCCGGCTTTGTACTGAAAATCATAGTCTCATTTGCAGTTTATGAAACAAATGTTTACCTATTATGTGATATGTTGCACGATTTATAACTCGACAATAAGGCGGAGGACGAGACGTTAGGCGGCACGAAGGTCGGGTGAGCTGGCTTATCAAAGTATTTTGTTTTTTGCAGATCGTGAGAGACCCGACTATAAATCTGCGGAAGAAGCTGTTAAAACTATCACAGAGCTATTGCCCCTCGTTGTGCAAGGTAAATAACTATTAACTGCCGCGATACCCTTTTGTTTTTCTTAAATTAGAAGCCTGTATTTGTGACGTCGCGTCGTCAGCAAGGAAACTTTTATAAAAAAACAAAAGATAATCGCAGGACATTAAAGTGCGCAACTGTGTGAGAAAGCAAACTGACACGGCCTTTAACGTCCTTCCGGGGTGAAAGTTTGAGTGGATGGATATTTGTTACCTCGTTGTGCCAATATTTTCTGATAATATAGCTGTCGGACTAATACAATTATTTAGTTGTCCGACCTAATCCTTATCCCGGAATCAAACATAGGCTTTTTATCCCATAAATCACACCGCATGGGATAGAAAACGTTTGCGGGTCCGATTCCCGCCTCGGGACAAATGTGTGTACGATCTGCAGATATTTGTCCAGGGTGCTCTGTATAATAAAAAATATCTATCCATGTAGTGTATTGTATTCTGTATATCAGTTATCTGTTATCCCTAAGGCAACAAACGCACAGGTAGTCCCACATAATTCTGGTCTTCCCCAGACCAGTCTATTCCTAAACGAATTTTCCTCGCCAAAGAAAAAAAAAAAGGGCTTGCTTAGTGCTTAGAGCCTAGCAAATTACCAAGCGAATAGCTTAGTAAAACTAAACGTTCGAAAATGTTCGATATCGGCCTCACTGTGCGCCTGGCGTTTAGTTAGTCGTTTAGCGTCTATCTAAGAAACCAAGGTGTTGGTTTTAGCAGGTAGCCAGAATGCAAGCCAAGCTAATAAAGCCGCCCTGTACGTTTGTAGCCTAACACAAGCTCTGCTTAGCTTGGAACTAGATAATGCTATGGGAATTGTCCAACATAATTATTTGATTCACAGATACGCAGTCGACCTGCGCTAACAAAGACGCAGCGGGTCGCGCCGCCATGTTGGATCACATCCGGCAACTGTGCGACGCCAGCAAGGCTGTGTGCGCGCAGGCAAACGAAAACAATCCTCAGGTATTTGTCTTAACTACCTACTTACTTACCCATGCAAAACACATAGTGCTATGGCACTCAATAGGGGAGGCCTATGTCCAGCTGTGAACTTATTGGCTTATTCCACTAATACCCGTTGACAATCCCTGTCAACGGGGATAAGTTTTCATTATTCCTCGTTGACGCCGATGCAAATTCGTAATGGGGATTAGTGAACTAAAGTCAAAAATAAAATACTAATACCTATAAGAATCATGTTAGCCGTAGTTAGGTTGATGATGGTGATGACTTACCGATGCGCGGGAGACAACGACGGAGAAGGCGGGACGTCTAGATAGGCAAAGGCTAATAATAAATTCAAATGATTTATTAAGAAAAAGAGTTATAGATTATAAAACATCAGATTCTCTATTATCTAGAGTTCGTTTCGTTTATAATTGAGTTTGTTTTAAAAAACTATAAACTAACTTCAATTATATGGTTTTCTCATGTATGCTATTGTCAGAACTGGATTAAATTAGAATGGGAGCACCAGCTTTCAAATGAAAACAGAATCATCAAAATCGAATCACTCAGTCAAAAGTTCTGAGGTAACAAACTTAAAAAACTCACAACAACCTACAGGTTTCTTCATCGTCTCCCGTTATATTTCATAGCGCGCGAAGCCGCGGGGCGCAGCTAGTTTTACATAACTTTAACTAGAAAATAAATTGATCAGTTACATTTTTTGTTCAATTCAAAAGAAGCGAACCAGCTTTTTGCGTGATAAAGCAACAAACATACATGTTATATACATTCGCGTATATAAAATTAATAGTAGGATTGCTTCAAAGCTAAATACTAGTTGTAATTTATTCTATCTATGTTTACAAATTTTTGCGTTTATATTTATATTAGAATGTATTTCAAAATAAATATTATTTTATAGAGTCTCGAGGATGCTGTGTCTAAGTTCTCAAACGCGTCTAGCAAGCTGGTGTACGGGGCGACTCCAAGGAACAATGTTGACCGACAGAAACAGGTATCCTAACAATTTTTAAAGTACGTGTATCTTGACATAAGGCGTGGCGGGTGAAGGTCCCTGCGACACAAAAGGTTGCGGGTTCTAATCCCCCCCCCCCCCCCTCCTTTGCGCCCTCCTGCGCATCTGTGAAGAGAAAACCCAGACACGAAAGAAATAGAGTCTGTTCGAAAAGCACACGAGCGCCCTCAATTTCCACGACTCTTCTCGTGCGAATTGAGGGCGCTCGTGTGCCGATTGACAACTTCTGTTGGGTTGACAACATTGCTCTGTCTTTGCAGTACAACTAAAAGTGTTAGTTCACCGTAACGCCACGACTCTTCTCTTTTTGAACAGTCTCTATTAGAACATCGGCGCCATTCGAATCGAACCCGCCTTGATCTCATCTAAAATTTCTCCTCTCATCTGACCATTTTTCTAGATAATGGACTTATCCACGGACGCGTCCAAAAAGGCCGCTAACTTGCTGTCCGCGGTCCAGAAACTGCCGACCTCGGTGGAAGGCAAGACGGGGCTCGAGCTGGAGGCCAAGAGTCGGTGTGTGGACGACGCGGCGCATGCCCTGGTGGCCACGGCCAGGGTAAGTGGACCAAGTGTTAAGGGTGACAAAGTCTGATTTTTAGGGTGTGATGTTGTTTGTATGTATGTGCAATTTGCACATCAATGTTGCCAATTATCTCCAAAACGGCTTGACCGATTAAAGTAAATTTTTACATTCAGAATAAGCCCTTCTACGCTACCATCGCGATCGTTGCGTATATTTTATTTCCGACGTTTTTTTTTATTTAAATGATGTGTAAAAATTCCCCGTTCCGCCCAGACGAGTAAAATCACGTTATATAATACTAGGTACGAGTACCTTTTTCTTTAAATCTTTATTTACAGACTACGATTTTATCACTCTAACTAAATAACAGAAAGAAAAACAAACGCTTATAAAAACAATGAAATAGATTAACACGCGCATGAGGACGGAACAACTAAGTAACCAATACCGTAAAAATAAGATAAAAATATATATAATATGCAAAAATAATCACACCGCTCAGAGAATCGAACCTCCCACCCTTATCTAGAGACTCGTCGAATTTTGTCTACCGGTCTAATTTAGTCCCTAGTTTTAATTTAATGCCAAGTCTTACGATTATTTTATTTATTTTATTGACAAAATTATATATATCAATTTATATAATATTATAAATAGATAAATATAAATTATAAAATATTTTATAGATTTAGACACCCTACCCGGGTTTGATTTAATATCGCGTGAGTAGCGAACAAAGTAATTGTCACTCTTCTTTTTCTTGTCGTTTGCTTTGTCTTTGCTGCTACTGTGTGCTTGTTTTCTCGTTCCCATGGGAATTCCGGGATAAAATATAGCCCATGACACTCCCTGAAAAGTAAGCTTTTTAATGATGAAATAATTTTTGAAGCCTCATTAATTCAAACATACAAAAGAACAATCCTTTTCTCTTTATAATATTATACAGTTTGGAGGTACGCAACCCATTACAGAAGCTCTGCTTAACTTGGGGCTAAATGATGCGTGTGAATTGTCCATAGCACTATTTATAAGTAGGTACATAATTTATATACCTACCAGGTAAATTTGAACAAAAACGTATAGGAATTAGTGACAATGTCATTACGAATTATACTCGTAGCTCCAAAAAATGATTACGCAAATTAATAGGATGAGTAAATAAACGATATCTACAAATGCCAGTCAATTGAAAATCACGATACATTACACTATAAACGGAACACAACTTACTATGAAGGTGTTGAAACCCAAAATACGACACATTTCGAAAAGACTAAATCCGATCGATAAAACACTGCAAGCGACCAAGTATTTCGGCTCAACACGTACGACCCTACGGGCTCAGTTGGTTTACGACGAATTGAGCCAACACCGTGGCTTGGAGTGTGAACGGTGGTCGTTGGTTCGCTTCTCTCAGCTCCAAGTCTTTTTGCTTATATTTTTTTTAAAGTAATTTATTGAATTACGTTGCTAATATTTATGGAGATGCTAAAATCTCTAGGAAAACATATTTTGGGTATCGGGTGAATTTTTCATAACCAACCGGATATTTTCAATTTTTGCAGAAAAACAAGCAAATTTTCATGTTTTATTTAGTATTCAGTCTCATTAACTACCCAATTAATTAAGAACCAAAATTACGTATTGTTGTCAAAAAATATCTGTTATAGACACAATTAAATAGGTAATGATAAAATCTGTGGTTCTGGTTTATGCTAGAAAACAGAGTAGGTACTTAATTATTAAATTTAATGTAATGCTAAGAATGCTAATGACGCTTCCAACGCATTCACAGATATTTTAAACTATAAGTCTATTCGCTACCAGATGGCGCAATTAAAATACCGCATGAGTCGACATCTAGTGGTAGAAGGCCGCATTTTTTCATAAGATTTTTCGGGCTAAGTCTAGCGCCATCTAGTGAAGTAGGTCGCCCGAAAGGCGTCCCGTTTTTCACTATGAGATGATGCATCTGTACTAGTATAGTAATTATAATATTATCTGTGTAAAGGGTAACAAAAATATAAAAACGACTAAAAACAATCTATTTCTTAGACATGTTTGAAAATTATAAATCGCACAGATTAAACAGTCTTGTTTTCTTATGAATATTTTATTTTATATTTTATTCAGTATCCTTAACTTAAAGTAGGTACAATCAGTCCAACAGATAAATAGTCTCGTTCTCATTAATTAATCAGGAACCATAATTACTTTTTATTGCAATAAATTCTGTATTTGTGGGGATCTTCCCACAATATCCAGTTTAAATGTTTTATTTAAGTATAATATTTATATATTTATTTATTCACTCATTATATTAATTCTACATTATATATTTACACGTTCACATATCTGTTCATACCATGTTCATACCCTGTCCATACATTCTCATGTTCATACTTTCTTAATGTTCGTACTTATACACCCTGTTCATACTCTCTACTCTACTAATCCTACAAGTTTAACTTCACATTTCTTACCTCTACCCTCAAATATTTTCTACCCGATATTCGGCCGCTTGCATCGGCCGACCGGTATTGTACCAGCGCGCGGGACCCCCCGCGCCTCGTACCTCTTTCCACCGCCGGTGACGCGAGCCAGTCGTATGGAACCTACTTACCGCGCGCACTACCTTGCTTGGGAACTGTATGATAAAATCTATTGTTTCGCACCGCTCTCGCTATAACTTCTTCTTATCACTATTCTATCTCCTACTGTGAACTCTGAACTATTATATTGTACCTTCCGCTCCTTCTATATTTAACTGTAGTGAACGAATAAACCTGCCTGTGAGCTGGATTGTGTGTTGCCTTCATTTACTTACCACCACAACACAGGACCCCGCTACAGTATTAAATACAATAACAAAAATATAACAACTATAAACAAACTTTCTTCTTAGACACAGTTGAAAATTATAAATCCCACACACATTCATACGGTCTTGTTTTCATACAGGCTCTCTAGCTACCGTTTCTTTTGTAGTTAGAAGGTTTGGTTCTTAGGAACCTTCTATTTTATTCTTAAATTTCTTAAATTCTTTATTGCACACACACAAGTCATACATAAAAGTTACAAATAGTGGACGTGTACAAAGGCGAGCTTAACCCTAAAAGAGTTTTTTATTTTGAAGAAAAAAAAATTTAAGCTAAAAAAAAACAAGTTGGTCTTAATCGACTCTATTTCCAACCAGGAACACTTTTCCCAAACTAACATACTAAATCAAATCCTTAATTTTGGCATTAATTAAAACAAGAATTCTTATACATTTCTATGAAAAAACGAGTAAGTGCAAACAACAATGTCACTCATTAGGTATCTTCTAGACCTTTGTGCTACACCGTAGGCCACATTTCCGCTTTCCATCAGGTGAGATTACGGTCAAACAATTGTCATTATACATAAAAAACAATAATTAATTTTGTTTTAAAAAACTATAAACCGACTTCAATTTTTATAGTTATTTCATGAATTTTCATGGATACCGTTATCAGAACTGCACAAAATTAAAATGGGACCACACGGGAAGCACCAGCTTTCATATAAGAAAATAATCATGACAATCGAACCAACCGAAAAAGTTCCGAGGTAACAAACATAAAAAAAAAAACAGTCGAATAGATAACCTCCTCCTTTTTTGAATTCGGTTAAAAAAGGATGGGATACTAGCAGTTTCATTAAATACTGCTAATATATTCCGTTATATCTTATATAACGGAATATATTGTATGAAACAGGCAATGGCTAAAAACCAGTATTTTCTTCACCAGGTAACAGCGCCAACTATCTCCGCCCCCCACTGCAAGCAAGCCATGCTCTCCTCAGCTGACAAGCTCTCATCATCAGCGCAGGATCTGGTGTCCACATGGAAGCCCCTTCTCCAGGGCTACTCGTATAGCACGCTACGGCAGCCTCTACAGCAGCTGGAGATGAGGGTCGAGGAGTTGAAGACAGCTTGTGATATACCTGATGGAGGTAGGTCATCATCAGCGTATAATTTGATGTCAATCGGTATACCTCTTGAGTAGAATAGTCGGGAAAAGTTTTTTTAAATTTAGCTTTTAATATTATAAATATTATATTATAATAATTTAGCTTCATAGCGTGGTATTTCGACTCCATACCTATACCTACTAAGACACTAACCTACTTAGCTACTTTAACATATGAATTGGGGATTATCTTAAATTATTTACATACATAGTATGTAAGAACAGTTAGACTTAGTTATGCTAAGATTGTATTAGTTGATAAGCGATAAACTTGCTAGTGGTTTCTTTTTCACTTCTTCCGCTAGTGGACAAAAAATTGAAGTGAATTAGAGTCAATTGCACCTTATTTCTTGTTTGATAGTAATAACTATTTATCAAGCTTTTTATATAGTAAAAATTTGACTTGTCTAAGTACTTATTTTGTAAGTCTAAAGAAATAAACGATTTGACTCTGACTCTGACTCTGATTTGTCAGCCTTAGTGGCTTAGGGATCTCCCTAAGCCACTAAGGGGGATGATGGTCAAGAAATGACCGCATCCGAGAGAGAGAGAGAGAGAGCTTTGTTTTATTTTTAACTGTGTGTTTAGTGCTAATGGTAACACTAGGATCATCTTGCTATAAAAATCAATCGTCCTTTTGGTTGTACGAGTATTAGTCTTATTTAGCTGGTCTTATCGAAAAACAGTTTCGATATTAATTTGTGCATTAGTTAATCGACTAATGTAGATACCGGTTATCTAATTTAATTATATAAAGTAATTTATTTGCTATTATTACATTTTTATGGTTTAATGTGTGAACATTTCCTATGATCCCCGCACTAGTCTAGGCCCGTTTTGCGGAGGGTGATCAATGATTGAATTGCCATTACACAGAGAGCGTTACACTAGTACCTAAATAGTTCTTAATATAAAATGTATCTTAATAAAATATATCATAATAATTATTAATGATAATATGATAAACCTATTTTTACTTCCAGAACTTCAAAAACCCAAAACAAGCCACCAAGAAGAGCAAAAACTCCAGTTCACTAAAACAATGTCGAACGCGCAACAACAGATACAGAAAGCGCAAAAGGCGTTGGACCGACCGCTGCCTCCGCCCAGCGCGGACAAAGCGGATTTAGTGAAGCAAAGGTTGGCTGGGAGACTCGGCGAGCTTAATGCTACTATTGCTGCGTTACTGACGGCCACTGCTGGTTCGTTTCAAGTTTGTTAAATAGTTTAAAAGGTCCACTTTAGCTTATAGTTTGCATCTTAAGTAGAAATAAAGCTTTTATAAAATAACACCTCGGAAGCTCAAGGCCGCACAAAAAGCCATGGAGTGGGATGTGCTCGGAGTCTCTCTGCGAGATCGAATCAGAAATGAGAAGGTCCGCGTTTCCAAGTCTGACTTTAATTATTCTACAAAGGTCAATCGTTTATTCACACTTGCTATACGGTATCCTGGGGGCCTATGTTATTACATCTATTACTCGTAGTCCACTGCTGGACATATGCCTGCCCTAATGATCTGTGCGAATGATGAATGATCTATGTCTTCGGCTTGACGCATCCAGCATCTGCCTGCGGTCTTTCGCAGATCGTCATCCCACCTGGCCGGAGGGAAATTTTTCATATGTAACATAAAAGTTGTTTTAAAATCTATTTAATTTCTAGATCGTGAGAAACCAGACTACAAGACAGCGGAACAAGCCGCCAGAAACATATCTGAGTTGATGCCTCATGTTGTACAAGGTACGGTTAATATTGTCTAAAATTATTGAGTTCTGCAATGTGGAACAAAATGAGTTGCTCAAAAAGAAAGCCACGTTGCCAAATTTTTCGCAGTTGAGCGATGGGAAACAATATGAGTTGCTCGAAAAGGAAGCCCCGTTGTTTAACTATTCGCTGTTGAGCAATGGGGAACAAAATGAGATGCATAAAAGAACTAGGCTTCTGAAAGTTAGCAATAAACCAGACTGAAAAGAGGGCGTACTAGCGTGGCGTATATCTTCTATGTGACACAGAAGGTTGCGGCTTCGATACCCGCATAGGGACATGACATGTTTGTTCGATTTGCAGTATGATATCCGAGTGTTCTGGGTGTTTTCCATGTATAGTAAGATATATCAGTTATCTAGTACTCATAACACAAGCTGAGAATTTTCGAACATTAGTTATTGATATAAATGTCCTAAAATGAAGGTCGTGCATAGACGATATATATATATATATACCTATTAATTGTCGTGTATGAATTTGTCGTTTGACATGAGATCTACACGACCATATATGTATAGGCCATCCATTAAATTCGAAGGTCCTTAAAACGAAACTCTTTCTTCCCCCTGCTCCGTATTGGCTTATATCTCATTCAGTGCTAATTATCCCTATGCTCGGCTAGCGGATTGTGGCTCGCAGTTCGGTGGTAGAACTGTACTGCAGAATACGCTGCTGTCTGCTCCCGGCAGATATCCCAGTCACCTCTTACGACACCCGCGGGTAGAGTTGGGCTGGTGCCAGTTCTAAGCCGGCACCACACGGCAAATTATTGTCATGTTACCATCAAGTTATTGTCATGTTACCATCAAGTTATTGTCATGTTACCATCAAGTTATTGTCATGTTACCATCAAGTTATTGTCATGTTACCATCAAGTTATTGTCATGTTACCATCAAGTTATTGTCATGTTACCATCAAGTTATTGTCATGTTACCATCAAGTTATTGTCATGTTACCATCAAGTTATTGTCATGTTACCATCAAGTTATTGTCATGTTACCATCAATTTTTCAGACACTCAGTCGACATGTGCCAACTCAGACGCAGCGGGCCGCGCCGCCATGTTGGATCTGATCCGGGAACTGTGCGACGCCAGTCGAGCTGTGTGCAACAAATCTGATGGAAATAACTCTAACGTAAGAGTTTATGAAATATTACTCTTCTTCTTCTTCCGGTCCTTCTTATAAACCTTTATTGTACACAAATAAAACAATACACAAAAGTTGACAACATAAAGGACATGTACAAGGGCGAGCAAAGGTTGAGGCACCTTTTCGTCAAATTGTCAGCCTACAAGATTCTTAATTCTTGATTTTTCCTTTTTTTTATTATCATTACAGTGCCTCTGCTTTGAAATAATGTCTATTTTCATTTGACTCCTTGCGATTGAATGCAGTAATAGACGACGATGAGTGTGCGTCAAATTGAACCCCGTTCCCATGTAGAGAAATTCCTCTTACTATCATTAATTCATAACCTCAACCTCACTAGCCTCTATTGGTCCACTGCTGGACACTGGCCTCCCCCTGATAGAGCCCTACTGGCTTTTATCTCATGGGCCTATAGTCTGCCTATAATCCCCACGCTGGGCATACGGTTGGTGGATCGCAGTTCGGTGGTAGTAGAATTGTTCTGCCGGGGGCACTGCTGCCAGCCCCCGACAGATATCCCTTAGTCGCCTCTTACGACCCCCACGGGAAGAGATAGGCTGGTGCATATTCTAATCCGGAACCACACAGCACGGCACCAAATTCATAAATCCTGATCATTTTGTTTGATAACTTCAGGGTCTCACCGACGCAGTGTCGAAGTTCTCTGACGCGTCAGGCAAGCTGGTGTACGCGGTCAACCCTAAAGGCGATGCGAGCCGGGAGAAACAGGTTAGTGTAGTTAAGAGTGTACACCTCATTGCCAGAAAAACGCAATTAACAATATTTGGCACGACCCGGGATTTGAACTGGGGACCTCATTATCAGCAGTTAAACACAGGACCGCTAGACCAACGAGGCAGTCCGATTTATGGTAGAAATCCGTTAGTAATTTGGTGGGTTTGCATCTCCGTGTCCGGAAACCATGCCGTTAGTTCCCTTATTTTACCCTTAATTTTGATTAAAATTACCAGACTATATGACATCTCTTATCTCCGAATTTGTGAAAACCGGGCATATTCGATAGATTTTTATAAATACCAATTACGTTCGGATACTATTTATTTGTTTACATCGGTCGCGTCTCTTGTTTACGGCGATATAACAAAACTAAACTATTTAGTTAAAAAATTGTAATAATAACTTGGTATTGTATTATTTAATAATAAGCAGTTTTCTCAATTTTGTTAAAAGTCAAATGTACATGTCGAGGATTTATGTTGCACTAAGCTTTTTAAATGTCTTTGAGTAATGTATTAATTGTTAGGAACATATCACGTAACTACTATATTTTGAAAGACCTGTAAAGGCTGTTGAAATGTAATACACTCTATGTAAACCTTAAATATATTGTACTGTTGGTCTTTAATAAATAAATAAATAACTTTTAAAACAATATTTCCAGATCATGAGTCTCTCGGAAGAGGCGTGTGCGAAGACCTCCCTCCTCCTGTCAGGAGTCCAGAAGCTGTCGGAAGCCATCGGCGGCAGCACCGGACAGGAGCTGGACAACAGGGGCGCTGCGGTCGTGGACGCTGCGCAGGCCTTGCTGGCTTCGGCAGAGGTATAACTAAATAAAATATACTGACAAGTCTGGATAAGTGGTGACCAGTCGGCACACGTAGTATAGGACGTCCTGTGGACAGATGGAATACAACTATCTTTTACCTGTATATCTTGCTTAGAGGATGGTTCTCTAAGCTGGCAAATAAACAAAATTGTTGACAATATCGGAGATTTTGCTAGCTACAAAACATTGAAGTGGCAGTACGGCGGCCATATCTCCGGTAGAGCTGACCTCCGTTGGAGTAAACGTATTCTTGAGTGGACACCACGATTCAACTACTCGGAAAAGGAATATCGAAGTTTCGTTTTCGTTGTCGTGCAAAACCGACTGTTATATCGTTTGCTTTAAATTAGCGTTTGCGCGAAAATGAATCAGACTCATCAATTTCTTTTTAAGAGTACTGGTCCTGCATGCAATGTGCTGGATTCCATGGCCATACTAAAGTGACAATAACGCCTTTCCCTCCAGATAACAGCGCCAACGATCGACCACCCCCACTGCAGAACTGCCCTCACTTCATCAGCAGACCAGCTGGCTTCCTCCACCAAACATCTGGCCACCGCCTGGCAACCTCTGCTGCAGGACGCCAGGCATGGCACTCGGGCTACAGAGCTGCAGCTCGCTACGCAGCAATTAGAGGACCAGTTGGATGCGCTGAAGAGAGCTTGTAGTGAAGGTAAGCTGGACCCCTCCTTTTATTTTCATCATTATCATGTTCGCCCACTGCTGGACACAGGTCTCCCCTCATGATCGTCATAGCACCTTATCCAGCCGCATCCAGCATCTGCCTGCTGTCATTCTCATTACAAAATGTGTAGGTTCCGTTGAGACCTTACATTCAGTAAGGTCTCAACGGAACCTACACATTTTGTAAGGCTCCGTTGAGACCTTACAGAAGGGGTAGGTTATGTCAAGACCTTACAAAACGTGTAGTCTCTGTTGAGACCTTACAAAATGTGTAAGCTCTGTCGAGACTTTACAAAACGTGAAGGTTCTGTTGAAACCTTACAAAACGTGTAGGCTCTATTAAGACCTTACAAAAGTGTAGGTTCTGTTGAGACCTTACAAAATGTGTAGGCTCCGTTGAGACCTTACAAAATGTGTAAGTTCTGTCAAGACATTACAAAACTTGTATAAACTTGTTCCAGCTCCTAAGAAAAAGGCCCCGCCGGCGCCCATGCGCTCCACGTCCCACGGCGGTCGCCCGAAGACCGCGCTGGAGGCCACCAAGGAGTTCCTGCATCGACTTCAGACTGAAGAGAGCCAAGGTATGTGTTATCATATCAGCTATTACACTGCTGGACGACGGCTGGACTGACGAGAGGCTACACGTTTGGTATTTGGTTTTATTTTCATTCTTAAACTATCTTTACAGAATTATCTTAATTCAATAGCTAAGTAAATAAAATTTAACATAGGTAATTCCATATAAACATTACAACATGACATTTACAACACAATCCATCGCACACACCAAGGATATTACACTAATATTATACTTAAACTAGTTTCTGCCCGCTTTGTATTTTATGGAAACATTTTATATCCCATGAAAACTGATTTATGGGATAAAAATATATGCAAAATTACAGTCCAATCCGTTCATTAATTTTGGCGTGAAGAGGTAACAAACACCCATACATCTAAACATTCAAACATTCACATTTAAAATATTAGCGTGATGCGTAAGTTTTGATATTAGTATGGATGTTTCTTACCTCTTCACGCGGAAACTTCAGTACTGATTTTGCTTATAGGTAGTTCCATACCTCGAATAAAACTACTTTTCATTTAGGCTATTTTATCCCATAAATCAGTTCCCATGGGATAGATCCCAAGGGTAGAAACAACGCTTGCGCAGCCGCGGGCAGATTAACAGCCCCCCGACACGCAAAAAGGCCTAGTTGCGGAAATCAGCCCAGAAACAAGTAGTACGTAACGCTTCAATGATTATCCCCAGGTCACAAGTCCAGGCCTCCCACTGCGGCCTCCAAGCCGGCGGTGAGCCCTAGGCCCGCGCCCCCCTCCATTACGGACGATGAGAAGAGACAGCTGCAACTGTTCGTGCAGTCCGTGGAAGAAGCCGAGAGGAGCATCAAGAAGGCAGAGGATGACTTGAAGGTCGTTTGATTTAAATCTGTATATTTTTTATTTGATTTTAACGGCTATAAGCCACTTCAAACTCATCCTCAACTTCAGTCTGTATTGGTCCACTGTTGGACGCAGGCCTCCCCCGGATAAGCGCCTAATCGGCGTTTATTTTATGGAGGGTAATGTCCATAATCCTCACGCTGGGCATGTGGGCTAGGGATCGCAGTTTGGTGGTATAAATGTTCTGCAGGGGGCGCTGCTGGTCCGCCCCCCGGTGGATATCCCTTAGTCGCATCTTACGACACCCGTGACAAGAGTTGGGAGTTGGTTATAAGCCACACAAATAGTAACATAAAAAGTTAATGGGGTTCTAAAGGACAAAAGTTGAACTTACATAAATATATAATCTATTTTTTGTCTTCGCGTATGTTATAGGCCCTTTTTACTCTAAGTATGTGTTGATGGACACGCCTTAGAAATGTCTAAAAGTTCCGCATGACGGCATACCTTGCGACACTTTTTAGCAAGGTATGACGTCAGCTCGGTAGCTCCCACTCTCTTTGACGCGTTTTATGTTTGTTATGAACTTTTGACTGGACGATCCGATTTTGAAGGTACTTATTTTAATTCGAAAGCTGGTGTGACCTTTCAATTTGGTCCAGTTCTGACAATGGCATCCATGAGCAAACCATAATAATAGTTGAAGTCGGTTTATAGTTTATTAAAACAAACTCAATTATTGTTTGATTGAGAAAAGACATAAATGTGTCCATCTTCAGATAATCTAGCTGACTGACTTAATATAGTAATATATTTTTATACACAATAAATTAAAATTAAATTAAAAAATTTTACTGCATAATAAAGTACATGACACTTGTTTAGGGCTCTCATTACCAATATAAGCTATTTTAAAATAGCTTGTGGTTTGGTAGTGAGGGCATCCCCTTAGAATGATAAGACAAGTTTAACGACAGGCTTAATTATACCTATGTCTTAAATAATACAAATAAAAACTTAATATTGGCAAGTAGAGCACTAAAATTAATTATAAAGCATAGACGATAATAATATTAGTTTCTAAATTCAATTCGTAGACAACAGCATGCAGATTTGACACAGGACACTGTGGTGCACGAGCTTTAATCATACTTCTATACTTGTGAAAGTAACTCACGTCCTTTATCCTGAGACAGATCACTTTTCCTCTTTAAATATAATATAAGGGGGAGGGGGAATTGAGGATGGAAATTTAACTGAATACCGTATGTGGGAATTCACGTGCGGTGGGCCTGCAGTAAATTAGTAACGTACTTATTCCACAGAGTTCAAAATCGGAGAGCATTGATTCAGCGATCAGCGCAGGTGAATGCATGGCGAAGCAAGCTCGCCTGCAACGGAATATAGCCTTAGCGGGCGTCGAGGTGGCCTCGCTTGTAGGGGCTAACTGTGAGTGATACAAAAATAATCATTACTTAGTTGCATGCAAACTTATTCTACAATTTTATAGGTCATAATATCAACGGTATATTTTTTTGAATTTTCCTATATTTCGGCACAGTTTCATGCGCCATTATCACGAAATAACGGTTATTATAAACGCAAACCTCAAATCATGTTAAATATCCCGATATGAATGGATGTTATTAACCAACATCATAGTTTAAAAGCAATTTTAGCTGTTTTGTACTTTGTATTTAGTTGGTGTTTGATTCTATTCACCGAAAACAATAAGGAGTCAGAGTCAGAGTCAAATCGTTTATTTCTTTAGAGTTACAAAATAAGCACTTATCAAGTAAAATGTTTACTATATAAACAGCTTGATAAATAGTAGTTACTAAGGGCGTCGTATCATTAACCTTTGAACTTTTTAAGGTTTTGGGATAAATAAATATGAAATGTGAGTAGGAAAAGAAGGGAAATTACAAATTATCAAGAATAACAAAGGAAGTGTTTCCAGATGCCGATAAAATCGACTACACGACGGCTACGAAGTCGACGCAGGCGCTTCCACAGTTGATGACTGCTATAGTTGAAGGTATTACAAAGGGGAATTATGGGAGTATGTAAATATTCTAATAGGCTAATAAACCACAAAATAAAATAGAATAAAAATACACAAAAATTGTATCTCTATAAAGTCAGTTGGCTGTGTAAACTAATGCGCTGGCTGTATGAAGGTTTGATATATTGCAAATCTATAAATAAGTTATTATTCCACTTATCGTTGGTGTGCTGTTCCTGTACTTTTTTTTTTAATTTTGGACCATTCACACAGCATCATCTAGCCCCAAGCTAAGCAGAGCTTGTTATGGGTACTAGATAACTGATATACTTAATACAATACACTACATGGATAGATATTTTTTATTATACATAGTAAACATCCAGAACGCCCTGCCAAATGTCTGCAGATCGTACACACATTTGTCCCGAGGCGGGAATCGAACCCGCAACCTACTGCTTCGCAGGCGGACCTTGCCCCACCGCGCCACAGAGGTCGTGTAAAAACACCGGACAGGCTGTGGATTCAAGTGTCAACTGATTTAAATATGAGAAAAACTTGGTTCAAAGTTGTTTACACAATACAATACAATACAAAAATACTTTATTGTACACCATAAAAATAACATTAGGTACATGGATACATTACATAAGACGAGTACAATGGGCGGCCTTATCGCTAAGAAGCGATCTCTTCCAGGCTTCAACAACCGTATATAATACCGTATGTACGTAATAACATGGCGGCTTGAAATAGTAGCCAGTAATTTTAGAAAACAGATTGAAAAACTGAAAACATTGAATTGAATTTCAAAATGTATTTTATTGCTCTAAGAACTAAAACTTATATTTTCCGACTGCTATTTGCTTAAGCTATCTCAATAATACATTTCTAGATTTTATCTCGGTTGGAGTCATAACCCTAGTAGGTATGAACATAATGTTAAATGAAACGTAGAAAAAATAAGTTCTTTATTGACAAAGAAAATTGCTATCAAATACCGAATATAAATTAATTAGAACTAGTATTTACAATTTAAACACTTGAGCTAACTGCAGACTGTTTCAACAATATGCAGGTAGCTCAACGGAAATAATTCAAATTCAAAAATGCTTTATTTCCATAAATACAATAAATGTACACTTAGAAAAGTACAAATGATGTAAAATAAAAATACACTGACACGCAAATAAAGTGGTCTAAGATTTGCACGGACGTCTCGCATATATTATAGAGGTAAAAATATTACATAAATACACTCCGTATTGTGCATTATCCCCCTGCCTTAGCAGTCATAGGGTGACTGACCAGCCCAGCTCCTTGAAGTATCGGAGCAGGACTTTGGGTGACTGACAGCTTCGTTTCAGCGTTTCTGTGTGTGTGGATGGGGTTGATTCCTCAATGAGGCACTTCAGCCCTGTTTTGTGTCTGGCCTCCTCTGTGGCCGTGCAGTGTACCACAACGTGTTCCAAATAAAGTGGTATTTTTGATTTCAGACGCTTCGGTATGTAGACTAAAGTAAAGAAACAACGAAAAAACCTTTAGCCTGTTATTTGGGAGCAAAATCCGTCCAAAGCTTTTATCCTCTAGATAATCTGATATTTTATAGTCAGCCTTTTTAATAAGACGTGTATGTCCCGTGAACAGACGGCAGAGTCCTCAGCGGCACAGTGAATGAGGAGGCGCGCCGTGCGTTCATGCAGGAGATGATGCAGCTGTGCGGCGCCGGCGGGAAGATCTGCGACGCCGCCAAGAACGATCGAGAGGTAGGAACCTTTTACTGGACGATAGCTTTAAACTTTACCGTTTTGTCCCATTACCCGCCGATATCTTGACGTATCTGTGTAAGACGTTGAATTGGTCATAGAGCATAACCCCAGGGGGGTTATGCTATTATGGGGACGTTAGCTTAAAACTTGGAACTTGGAAACATTTACTGAACTTTATCTTACTTCTTCGCTTTCAAAAGTTACAGCTACCTGTGTAAATAGTTCACTAAGTTGAAAGAAGACCTCTTTTGATGTCAAATCGTTTATTTTTTTAGACTTACAAAATAAACACTTAGACAAGTAAAATTTTACTAGATAAACAGCTTGATAGATGTCGTTGATCGGACGCTGTAGGTGATGTGTTCCTCCCGAAACTAACGACATCTTCTTTCAACTTAGTGAACTATTTACACAGGTAACTTACAATGTAGTACCAATTACAGTAATGCAAGCGTGTTACGTCACCACTGATCTAACATGTTAGATCAGCATCTGACGCGAATTTACAATTTATTACCCATGCCAAAAAAGTCCACAACGCTGCTGAAGAAGTTTTCACTTCACATTCATTTCACTTTGTACTAGTGAAATGAATGTTTTAATTAATATATTACTTAAGGTTAAGGACAGAACGGATACCTTAGCTCCCATACAAACGTACTTCCCGCTTCATTTGGAAACTACGTTTCCGATCGTATTGAAATTTTTCATACATAATCGGATGACAAATAGCTATGTTTGTAGTGTTTTCGTTTTTTAAAAAACATTATGATAATTAAATGAGAGTGAAACTAATTTACCATATTTTGACCACCATATCGAGTCATTTTCAAGCTATTTTTTATGCATGTTAGACACCTTTATTCGAAAATCTGTCACGCTGCAAACATCCTAAATATATTCACCATTAGAAATGAACAAAAATATTTCTGAAATCAGTCGTTTATTCAAAATGAATCGCAAAGTACGAAAAAATATAAAAAATTGAGAAATTCCTTCAAATTTCTGCAACCGCTCGCTCAAACGCGGGGGGCAATGCGACACAGGGAGCACAATTCCAAAATAAGGCGAATGCCGCGGAATGGCCAACACGATGCGATTCTACGTGAAACAACAACAAATGCACTCGAGCCTGCCGCTGAGTTTTGGGAGGGGTTCGTAGCCTTCTTAAGTTGTTTTTTTCTTTAAAAGGGGACAGTTCTTTGATGCTTTTTTTTGTTATTTAGTAAGAGAAAAGTTACGGCCACGCGGCCGTAACGCACTAAAATTTTGTAAAAGCACAGCAAATGTTTTTATTTAGTGCTGGAAAGAAGTGAGTGTGACACACAATCTGTGCCATTTTCATACTTTGTGAGTGTGTGAATAGTTTGATGTCCGAAGTTGAATTCTTGATATTCTTTCATACATATCCTGTTTCCTCTTGTAGAAGTTGAACGAGGCCGCGATAGAGTTCGGAGACAAGTCTGCTAAGCTGCTCTACATAGTCAGCAATGATGTCGACCCGACTTTGGAGAAGGAGGTAAGAAATAAATGAGGTGGTCTCTTTTTAGACGATGTCCTGATTTTCTTTTTAAATTTTTATTCCTGGTGGCGACGTTTTGTTTTTTCTTAGACCTTCTAACAGTTCTGACCAGTATTTTTGCTACAAACTGAAAACACCGCTTAGTATTTGATCTATCTAATCTTATACTTAAAGTTACTACAGTTTTCTTGTTTCATGCATAGGTGTTAAATTTTTTTTTTTATTTCGTATTAGTAAGTATGGTTCTGAGTCGAATGCTCCAATCTACTACTGATTGATTGTAATAATATCTGTTTCATATCAACGTTTGTTTCTTTTACCCGGAGACTTCACTCTCAAATCTGCAACCAACTGTTGTTTACTAACGTTAAAATTTTGGTAGCTGTCTGATGTCTACATGAGTGAGATTTTGTAAAAGAGTTAAGTTGATCTTGATATATTTTGTTCAGATCATTACCCGCGCCAAAGCCATCGGCGACAGTCTCGCCCACATCTCTGTGAAGGCGGGCGGCGTTGCGTCCGACGGCGGCGCCTGCGCGGACGCCGTGCCTGCGCTGTGCGCCGCCGGGGCGCGCGCGCAGGACGCCGCTGGGAAACTCATTTATACTGCTAAGGTAACTATTATATAGCTGAGTGGTGCTGGCTTAGAATTCGCACCACCCCATCTCGTCCTGTGGGTGTCGTAAGAGCCGACTCAGGGATAATTACCGGGAGGCGGGCAGCAGCACCCCTGCAGAACCACTCTACCACTGAACTGCGATCCCAAACCCGCATGCCCAGGATTATGGGCATTAGACCCTCCATGCGCTGTTTTTCCCTCAGGATATTTCCTTCAAAATAGGTCTTTAATTTGGGATTTTAATATCTCCCCGCAATTCGTCAGTGTTCCTCAGGGAGATATGTTTTGTTTCTCGTCTCTGACCTTTCTTTAATGTTTAAAATATCATTGTTCTTGCTCAAAACAAAAAATCATTTGCAGCTGGTAGCCCCGTCGATCTACGAGCCGAGTTGCCAGCAAGCGCTGTTCAACTCCGCCGACAACTTGTCCACGGAGCTGCGTGGCTTCACGGACTCCTGGCAACCCTTCGCTGCAGACCCTCAGCATGGAGCCACGGTGAAGGAACTAGGGAAGGAAGCCGATAACTTGGAGAGGATACTCGAAGGTAAGACTGGATACAACTTTAGCAATTATTAGCACAGTTCTATCATCCTCTACTGGCTTTAATTCCTCACTTCATCTTTTTAACAGCCTGTATAGGGCCACTGCTCTCATGGAAGTAGTGCCCATAATCCCCACGCTGGGTTTGGGATCGCATTTCAGTTGAGGCCTTACTAATAGTAGAAGTTCATTATTCATTAACGGAGTAGGTACTTTATCTGTCTTAGTTGTGGGCAAAATTGGGTACCTCATATCAATTGAGAATAGAGCTCTGTAACACAGACACAAAGTCTCAACCAACACGAATCGCGAGACCATTTATACGTGGCTTCTACGATATAGTACATTTTTCAGCTGCATTGACCAGAATTCCACTTAGCTGATTTTACATTTTCCTCTGTCATCATCTCGTAGAATTGGTCTAACGCGAAACAAAAGACGTTGGTGCTCCGCACAGATACTAAGCGCATTGCTAGATAAATGATGAGGATCTATCTACAAATTCACTGCGAGAGGCACTTAGGCCCGTATTATGAAAGCTTGCTCAGTCTTCAATATCTGCTTAACGCTTTTCTATAGCATAAATGTTGCTCAAGCATAGCTCGATGACTGAGCAAGCTTTCATAATACGGGCCTTAGAGTGCTAAACTATCAATTTAATTCCGAATCTTACTAATTTATTGTGTACGTGTACGTACATTGCAGGATTTTGTGTTGATCGTTCTAAACATAGACATCTCTGTACTCGAGCTTACATGTACTACTACTCTACTCAGGTCTGAAGAGCGACGTGAAGGGCGGGCGGGTCGGTCAGCTGCGAGAGATACAGAAGCTGGTGGTGGAGGACACGCCCATGAGGCAGCTCACCGTCAAGATCATGGAGGATGCCAAGGTATACTCCATATCAAATCTGAAAAAGGACCTTACCTCATAAGAAAAAAAAACCCTTATTTATAGGATCTCTTTGTTGTCCTGTCGAATATTGACTTCTCTATTGACAACAAGTTTGAGCTAAGTAAGCAACCGAATCTCCCAAAAAAATCCGTCACGACTTCTGAGTGTGAGTGAGGGCTTACGCGATATACATAACAGAAACCTGAAATTTAAGTTATTTTCAAAGTAGACGTCAAAGTCACAACATTTGACAATAAATTTAAGGCTCAGCATTTGATCCAAATAATAACATTTCATATCTGTATTCGTGTAGAAACTATCAGAAAGTCCCGAGCAGACGCCCGCGTTGAAGCGAGACTACGTCGGCTACTGCAAGAGGCTGAGCGACGCGCTGCGGGCGTTGGACCTCACCAACGCGCGGTGCAAGAGGACGCCTCATGTGAGTGACTACATTGACTATCTATAGTATAAAAAAATCGAAGCGAGATTACATTGGCTACTGCATGAAGCTGCGGGCGTTGGACCTCACCAACGCGCGGTGCAAGAGGACGCCTCATGTGAGTGACTACATTGACTATCTATAGTATAAAAACATCGAAGCGAGATTACATTGGCTACTGCAAGAAGCTGCGGGCGTTGGACCTCACCAACGCGCGGTGCAAGAGGACGCCTCATGTGAGTGACTACATTGACTATCTATAGTATAAAAACATCGAAGCGAGATTACATTGGCTACTGCAAGAAGCTGCGGGCGTTGGACCTCACCAACGCGCGGTGCAAGAGGACGCCTCATGTGAGTGACTACATTGACTATCTATAGTTGTTTTGTACCATAATAGGATTTATTTCATACTTTTAATTTTTCTATGAGATTTGTGACAACAGAATACACTTAAGTACATAGATAAATATTGATGGTCTCGCCTGGATCGAAACAGCAACCCTGTTTTCATATTTCGCGCGCTATACGCAGTGAGATCGAAGCATCCAATCACGGATAACGACTCCAGCGCCTTCCGCGAGTAAAAACTTCACTTCCGTTTCGCGACAAAATCAACGAGCATCGCTCCGCGCTGATTTTGATTTCTTTTCGAACTTTACTGCTTATTTGTGATTTTCAAAACGTGAAAACCCAAGACTGACCACGAAAATACCTAGTGGTATTCCAAAAACTGTGCCAAGTGTCTCAAGATAGTAGCTACATCAACTTCAGTCCCACCGGTGGATGCGTGTCAGCGCGCAGGCGGCGAGGTGAATCAGGTTAGCTCAATAGATTTAGGCGTAGACAATAGTATAAAAAAATCGAAGCGAGATTACATTGGCTACTGCAAGAAGCTGCGGGCGTTGGACCTCACCAACGCGCGGTGCAAGAGGACGCCTCATGTGAGTGACTACATTGACTATCTATAGTATAAAAACATCGAAGCGAGATTACATTGGCTACTGCAAGAAGCTGCGGGCGTTGGACCTCACCAACGCGCGGTGCAAGAGGACGCCTCATGTGAGTGACTACATTGACTACCTGTACCTATACCAAAGCTTTACAATGTTTTAAGGTTTTGTTAATACAAATATTGACCCTCTTGAGACGCGCACTAGATTAGTAAGCTGAAGTGGCAGTTGGCTGGCCATATCCCGCCGGCAACCGCTGGGTTAAACGCGTTCATGAGCGGAGACCGCAAAGCAAACGTCCTCTTGTAGAAACTTATTTGAGTAAGGGGCATTAGTTCATAAAAGTCTTAGTTGGTTGAACCATTAACACGTTTCTTAATGGTTAAACCGTCTTCAATTGTCTTTTCACACAGCTTATTTTAGACCTTAACTCATTGTAATAAGTTTCCCTATTCCAGGACACAAACAAACGCCGTGAGCTGGAGAATGCTATCCAAAACCTGCAAATGATCCTGCTGCAGTCCCGACCGACCAGAGGAGACAAGGAGAGGTCTAACATCGTGGACCTGAATGTAAGTGTGGCCAGAGAGTAGAATGACCTTCCTGCGACTGTTTTCCCGTTAGAGTACAATCTTGGAGTCTTCATATCCAATATGTAAGTGTGACGAGAGTGGGAAAGGAGCTGCGTTCGTTTTCTCGCTAGAGTACAATCTGGGAGTCTTCAAATCAAAATTGACTAAGTTCTTTCTGGGAAAGCGTGTGCCATCATGCTCCTCTCTTATTTTTCTTATCTTCTATTTATCCCATATCGTCTAATGGATTGTTTGTGTATTCCAGGACTTTATAGACGAAGTAACTGCGGAGGCTGACAAGCTGGCCGCGGCGACCGGTTCTCTGAAGGTGCCTGTGTTTGCAGACAAGAAGATTTTAGAGGTAATTACTGGTAGAATTCGTGAAGAACGAGTCTATGATATGTGCTATTAGCCGCAGAAATAGCCCTAGAAATAAAAAGAAGAGTCAAGAGTCGAGAGTCAAATCGTTTATTTCTTTAGACTTACAAAATAAGCACATAGACAAGTCAAATTTTTACTATATAAACAGCTTGATAAATAGTACACAGGACATGCATCAAATGTGACAACATTATGGATGTTACATAATAGATTCAGGCGATACTTTGCGAAAATCCATTGTAAATATAAGGATGACTCTTGTAGGGTTAAGCTCGCCTTTGTACATATTCTTTATGTTGTTAACTTTTGTGCATTGTTTGATTTGTGTACAATAAAGATTTATAAGATGAATATATTTACTAAGAATTCCGCGAAAAAACCTTGGCGCGCGGAGCTCGGAGTGGACGCTGCCGTTGTTGTTTGGCGCTCTCAGTGTCAAGATCGAGTGGTGTGGTGTCCTGATGATGTCTCGTGGAGAGACGAAACTAGTTGACGACTTACTTTGATAAATGTTCTTTCATTCTGTATAATTTGTTAGATTTTATCGCAGAATTGTTACTATTTATTTTCATCGTTATATTTATTAGCGATGTTCCCCCTTGTAAAATTTGTATTTTTTAAAACTTTGCAAACAATAAAAATCTAAGCTGTTATAAAATACAATTTTTCTTACAGAACATAAACAACAGCGCGCAGAAGATATCTAAAGCCGCGTACGAGCTGACGCACCGAGACTGCGAGAGCGGGTTCGACACCAGCTACGATAATATACTCGATGTGGACCAATTCGGACAGGTAAAGGTTTTTAGGACAGTTTCATTGTGGAACTTTGACTATATAATATACATCTACAGCTTATACTGGTCCACTGCTAGACGCAGGCTTCCCTCTAATAAACGTTATGTCCGTTATGTCTATAATCCGTCTATAATCGATCTATCCCCAAAGCGCATGCCTCCCGCATGCGCTTTGGGGATAGACCGATAAACATTTATTTTATAGCTTCTTAAACATACAATACATAACTGGTATAAATATACCTCTACATTTGATCATTTTGTTCCATCACCTTTGATCCATTCGCCGTAACTGTTGCTCCAGACAATTTTTCACCATTTTTATAGTGAATTTTAATAATTTCAATGCGTTGTTGGCTGCGTGGCTGCGTGTATCGTTCCATTTTCATTATTAGCGTAGTTTCTACTTGCCAAATGTCAAAAAATGACATCTTCAAAAGAGACATCTACCGAAATAGCGGGCTATTCAAAATAACACCTCTTATGGAAAACCCTTTAAACGAATAAGATACCTTATTTAAGCTGAACGTGTCCTTCGTATTACCTTCGCCACATCAAGAGACAGGACTTGTTGTGGTAGAAGTAACAAAGCAGTGCTTAGATCGCAATTCGGTGCTAAATTGTTTTGTCCAATGTGGTCTCTTGTTGTAATTTTTTAAGCTATTGCATAGCTTCAATCGCGGGCCTTGAGCGTGGAGACCGAATCCAGATTCCGTAACGAAAATAACCTAACACTATGCAATAGCTTTACCGCGGCAGTCCCCGAGTGCCACACGTATTTTTTTGTTGCTAACTGTTGTCTTAAAATAGTAATGTTTTCAGGAGTGCGATGAGTTAGTAGCAGACATCGACAGGCAGCTGCAGAGCATGGAAGATGCTAAAGCTAAGAACGCTCTTCTGTCCAGGATTCTGCCTCTCACTGAGAGCTGTAACATGTTGAGGTATGTCTGCTGATAATCATGGTAAATATCCCGTTGTAAAGACTTAGAATCATTTATTTACAGAAAACATGTCAAATATTACAATGCTGTTGTTGTATTGGTGGTATCAATGTAATGTGAATTTTAAAAAACCTACCTTTAACCTTCCTTTTAATAACGACGATTGATTCAAAAGTTTTATTGCAATTACGAAGTTCAGACAGAAAACGGATTTTGACAATAAAAAACTACAAATAACCGCCCAAATAACTTTCTTTAGACAAGTCAAATTTTTACTATATAAACAGCTTGATAAATAGTTATTTGTTTTTACAAATAGTAATTTTTTACAATATCTATAACTTAAAGGTTTGTATAGATACATATTTTTCCATTAAATTAAATTATGACTATCTCTCCTAGGTTCGCCACAAAGAGCGGTATCTCAGCGGCCAAGGGCGCCAGCCTGGAGTCGACGCTGGATGACCTGGACGACATCGAGGGCCGCGTCATCAAGTCTATCGTCAAGGACGCGGAGATGACCGCCGGAGTCACTCTGGTGAGTGTCTTAGGCCCGTATTATGAAAGCTTGCTCAGTCATAGAGCTATGCTTGAGTGACGTTTAAGCCATAGAAAAGCGTTGCTCAAGCATAGATGACTGAGCAAGCTTTTATAATACGGGCCTTATACTAGATCGATGACTGAGCAAGCTTTCATAATACGGGCCTTAGTGCTCTTTGACGAGACACAACAATACATAGTCTGTTTCGCTCAAACATTTACTATCTCGCTCTAGCATTTCTTCTTCGATCTTACTATGATTATTACCGTTGACTGTACTTGCTTGTCATGGCATTGGTTGGAACTAATTTAGGTACATCAGTTTTATGAAAATATTTCGTGGCATTCTCTGGGAAGAAATCTGGCATGGAGTGGAACCAACCCGTCTATTCAGATGTCGCCAAAACTAAACTGCGCCAAAAAGTTTCATTTGATCACGCCATACAAATTTTGCCTAACTTTATAATTTACGATTGTTAGCAAAATGAGTAGTTTTTCATTATTAAATACTGCCGAATGTTATTCTTAGTGCATGTTAACCTTCCTATACCCGCGCGTTGGTCTATTAGACCGACAAATTACTTTTCCGTGTTTTTTGACGCCAGGACAACTCTTAGCGTTGGGAGCTTCCTAGTAGCTGCATGATTCGTTGCAATCTTTAATTCGGTGCGACACGAGCGTTGGTGCGGATAGCGCGTGTCGCAGTACACGGCGTCGATCGGTGCGTGGGACCGACGCGAGTATAGGTGTTACAATTTTGGGTAAGTGATCGGTTTTATTATTCATATAATGATAGGTTTGTATTTATTACTTTTGTATGTCAACGATAGATATGGTATATAATATATATATATTTCACTTTTAGCTAGAAATTTCACCGGAAAATGGACGAAGAACGCATACGACTTATGTTGGAGGACGAACTTTCGGACTCCAACTACGAAGATGACGACGACAGTAAGGTGGAGGATCATATTCAAATGGAAGTACTGAGCAGGATAGTGATTCTGATGGTGAGCTGGCAGAGGTGCCAACTTCTAGAAATTCACATCGGCAAAGATATACCAACAAAATGCAATAAAACTGCTCCTTCAATATCAGTGCTCTGACTGCCATAGTGAGACGTCTGCGGACAATTAATTTTTTTTTAATGTTCCTCAACTTGTTATCTTTGAGATTTTAGAGTTTTTTTAAGTTTTTTATGAGCATAAGTATATTTTTGTTCAAGTTTTCGTAGTTAGTAAGAAAAATAGGCATTTTTTCAGAGACAGTTTAAAAAGACTGTAAATTAGTAATAAAGCAAATATTTTCTAAAACATTGGTTTATTTATTGCAAACACATCCCTGAGTAATGATAAAATATAGTTTTAGTAAAGCTTTCTATTCAAAATACAGAAAAAAAAGGACTCGAACTTTCGGTCCAAAGCACCGTGCGCGGGTATATTTGTACTTTTTTTTGGCGCGGGTATAGAAAGGTTAATTATGATTCTGTGGTATGGTATCATTATGATCAGATTTATCTCTGTTTTCAAAATCAGTCTTCTTTTCCTGATCACGGCAAACTGCGCCTTACAGTTTCATCCGATTACGCCATACAAATTGTGCCTAACTTATTATTATAATAATAATTATAACTTTATTATTATTTGGTCAATATTTCGTCATAATTTTTTTATTCCATTTCTTGTATTCGTTAAAAAAAAGAGAGAAATTCTAAACTTTACAACATTGAGTTACTAGCTTAATTAGCTACATCATCCAAATCACTATTTTTAATTTCACGAATCACTCAATAGATGTTCTTCCAACATAAATAAGGTTTGTAGTTGGCCCGCTTACATTCGTCAAAATACGATAGTTTTTTTAATAAAATCACCCAATACATGATTCCTCAGCGACCCGGCAAATCAACAAGGCTCAGCGACCCCATGGCCGGCATCAATCTATCCCGGGTGGTGTGCGAGTCCCAGGGGTGCATCCCCCGCGCGCCGGTCACGGCCTACATCGCCAGCGCGGCCGCCAGCGCCGACACCGACCCCCAGACTAGGAACAAGTAAGTAGCTATAACATCCTCAACAGTCAACAGTCGACAACCTATAATGGTTCACTGCTGAACTCAGGTCTCGAACTCAGGCCCTGATAAGCGCCTATGGCTTTTATCCAGAATCCCGACCGGGCATGCGAGTTGGGGATTGCAGTCTGATGGCAGAATGGTTTTGCACGACGCTGCTGCCCGTCCCAATGGATATCCCTAAGTATAAGCTATAAGAATAAGAATATGAATAAGAATAAAATACATATATATGTATATATTTTATAGACAGATTATATTAAGTAGGCATACATTGTAACTTAGCCAGCATCAATCTGCCGTGCGGCTTGCTTCGCTCGTCACGCTGTGTTAGAGTGTGCAACGAGTGAAGCGAGCTGCACTGGGAATCGTGAGCTCTGTTATCACTGGGACACCACTTATCACTTAAATTCTGAGTAAAATCAAACATAAAAGTTAACAAATACTGGACACTTACAAAGCTTATATAATCCTTAAAAAGTTTATGTAAAAAGTGTCTTACAACAAACCTATGGATATTAAAGTGTTTATGAAGCAAGTGTGAATAGATGATAAATCTCGGTTGACAGAGCTCACGATTTCCCCAGTACAATGAGCCAAGCGAGCCGCAATCTCTGAATGGTCATATTAACTTGTTTGCAGACTCTTGAAGCACCTGTACAAGTTGGTCCACCTCCTGAAGACACAGACGGTGACGGCCAGCCAGCGCCTCGCCACCTGGCAGCCGGTCGACCACCCTGAGCAGGCCGCTATCACTCAGCAGGTGTTGCAGGTCAGTGACCCCCTTTTTTTTTTTTTTTTTTTTTTTTAACGTGGGGAAATCCTTTATGGATATCTATGGGTCCGGGGGGACCCAAAGATTATGTCGGACTCCATATACCGACTAAAACCACCACGTTTGATCTTCTCACGCCTTGTGCCGGGGCCACGGGAACGCGCATGCACTCTTCCGCAGCCCTAGCGGCGACGGCCCACAACTAAATGCGGGCCCCTCCTCAGATCGATGGGACTGGGTCCGCATCGCCTCTTCAGTGGCGCACGAGAACACACGCGCGCGCCACCCCGGGCCATTATGTTGTCGACGGCAGAGTCCCCCGACTCTGTCGCCAACGCCCCTGTTATGGGGGTTGGAGGTGGGCGTTGAAGAGCCGTCTCCTACGCCCGGCTCTCCGTCTGCGGATCGGGAGAGTTGAGAGAATCTCTCTCTCGCGCTCCGCAGACTCCTTCCGCGACATGACAATATCGCAGAAGGACATCACCGCCTCCCACGACCTCTCGCTTTCCAGCATCGATTTAATCAATGCTGCAAGCGACAGGTCGTCCCCCACGACTGCGACGAGGGCACGGCGCTCTTCAGCCCAGGCTGGGCACGCCTCGAGCGTATGCCGCGCAGTATCCTCGTCACAGCCACAATGATGGCACTCGGTCGTCGGTTCCCTTCCGGCTATACGGCACAGGTACTTCCCGAAGCAACCATGTCCGGTCAGCACCTGTACCAGTCGAAAGGAAAGCGACCCGTGCGCCCTGTCCAGCCAGTTCTCGAATACTGGCCGGACAGCCTCGATGGTCCAGCGGCCGGCTTGAGGATTAGCTAGCCGCTCCATCCATTTTTCCCTTAGGACCCGTCGGATATGGAGCCTCCAAGCAGGCACCACACCTGGCGCAGGAGGCCATTCGCCTCGGATACGGCGTGCCACACGCCACTCATAAGTAGTCGCATGGCACTCCGCCTCCAAGTCCCACGGAGGGGACCCCGCCAGCAAGCAAGCCGCCTCGTAAGAGACGGTACGGTATCCGCGGACAACCCCAACAGCCATCACTCTCTGCGCCCGTCGCAGGAGAGCGATGGTTTTCTCCGTCAAGGTGTCGGCCCAGATGGGCGCCCCGTAAAGGGCCATCGACCTTACCACCCCCAGATATAGGCGGCGGCTTGACGCTTTGGGTCCCCCAATGTTGGGCAGCAGGCGCTTGAGTGCACCCGCGGCGCCCATCAAACGAGGGACCATGCGAGTGAAGTGCTCGCGGAAGCTCCATCTGCTATCGAGGACGAGCCCAAGATATTTCATCTTGGAGTCGACCTCAATACTCACTTCCCCGATAGAGATAGTGGAACCCCTTGGTGGCACCCGCCGGCGGCCATGAAAACATACGGCCTCCGACTTGTTGAGCGCCACCCGGAGTCCCAATCTCTCTATCCTCCTAACGATGAGTGCCAACGACTCCGTGGCAAGATGAACAGCCTCCTCAAATGTCTCACCCCGGGCAGTGACAAGTGTATCATCTGCATAGCAGATGATGCCGGCGCCCGGACTGAGAGACTCTCGAAGGGCCCAGTCGTACCCAATGTTCCACAGGAGCGGCCCAAGGACCGAGCCCTGCGGAACGCCGCACGACATTGCTCTCCTCTGCAGCGCACCACCCCGGCCGGAATAAGAGACAAACCGGTCGGAAAGGTACGCCGCGACTATCCGACTGAGATAGGGTGGCACTTCATGATACTTCAGCGCCTCCCTTACGCAAGACCACGGTAGCGTGTTGAACGCGTTGGCAATATCGAGTGACACTGCCAACAACACGCCACCGCTGGCCACTGCCTCCTCCGAGCGAGCCCTGACGAGACGGATTGCGTCAATCGTCGACCTGCCCGCCCGGAACCCGAATTGGTAGTCGGATAGGTCCGGTCCGTCCCTCCGGAGATGCTGAATGAGCCGAGAAGCTATTACTCTTTCGAACAGCTTGTCAGCTTCATCCAGCATAACCAGGGGCCTGTACGCAGACGGAGAGTCTGCGGGGCGCCCGTCTTTCTTAAGCAGGACAAGCCTGCCCGTCTTCCACAACGTTGGGAACCGACCCGCCTCCAGACAGGCGTTGAGTAGCCGTCGGAATCGGTCCCCTAGGTGTTTTAATGCATGGACCCAAATCCGGCCGTGTATTCCGTCAGGCCCCGGGGCCTTATTTGCCCGCAGCCTACGGACGGCCAGACCTAACTCAACGTCCAGCACTGGTGGCACCCTGTCATCTTCCGTCCTCGCCCCATCCTCGGGGGCCATCTCGGGAGGCTGATACTCGGCCCCATTAGGAAATAGGGCGGAGACAACAGCCTCCACCAGCTGAGGCTCGAGGGACTCAGTCAAAGGGGGCGCCCATGGTCGGATTTTACCCCGAACCATCTTATAGGGACGCCCCCACGGATCCCTGCTGAGACCCTCGAGAAGCTCCGCCCGAGCCCTGTCTTTGGCGGATCGGATGGACAGCTGCAGGGCCTTTACGCAGGCCCTGTACTCCTCGTACAACTGTCCCTCCACCTCAGCATTCCTACGTCGCAGCCGCCGGTAGCGAGTGAACTGGCGTCTGGCATCTACACATCTAGTGCGGAGGCCAGAAATATCTTGCGACCACCAGTACACACTGCGTCGAGGGAGAGGCGGTTTTGCCCGGGCCATGCTTGCATCGCAGATTTGCGTCATTGCATCCCGGAACCATTCCGCCTCCTCCTCAACCGCCACCGACCCCTCAGGTGGGGTCTGCCAGGCCTGGACTATTGATGCCTCCACTAGTGCCTCGACATCCAGGCTCCTCAGAGCCCACCTTGGTGACATCGGAGTCTGCCTTCTCGAGTGACGAGGGTCAGGGGCTACGGGAGAAGAAGAGACACTGAATCGAATATAAAGGTGATCCGACAGCGTCTCCACATTCTCCAGCACCTGCCATCCCCGTACACTACGCGCGATTGTGGGGGATGCAAATGTGACATCCACAATAGACCCTCCGTTATGCCGCACGCAGGTATTGATCGACCCCTGATTAAGGATACAGAGGCCGACCATCGCCACCCAATCCTCCAGAGCCTCGCCGCGAGCATCCGTCAGAGGAGAACCCCAAGCCGTGGATTTGGCGTTAAAGTCTCCCGCGACAAGCACAGGACAAGGAAGAGTCTGTCCGATGAGGGCCCCTAACCCGCCCAGGAACGCTTCGAACTCGGCAAGACTTCTGTTGGGAGAGAAGTAGACTCCGATAATCACCATATCCCTCCACCTCGCTGCAACGTATCCACTTCCCCTAGCCACCACTGAGAAGGGCAGCGCCCCGGCAGCCACAGACGAAATTATTGTCACCAAGCCGTCGATGTCCCCCACCCAATTGTTATTATCAGGCGGGACGAAGTACGGCTCGGAGACCACCGCCACGTGTATCAACCACTCAGCCATGGATTGCAGGAGCAAATCCTGCGCATTGGCCGAGTGATTGATATTCGCCTGTAGGAGACGATAATCCATACTTAACTACTTAGTTAATGGACATCGCCTCCGCAGCCCCCATTTGTGTTGGTGGGCTACTACTGGCTGCCGGTTTTATCCCGGGTTTCATTTTCCCCTTCTTGGACCTAGGTTGGGAACACTTCTTATCCCCTGACCTATGGTCCGACGGCTTATTTGCGGCTGCGCAGAGAGAGCACTTCGGTGCTGTCGCTGCACAGCCTGCTGCCTTGTGTCCAGGTTGACCACAGTGATAGCACTCATCACTGCGGTCAACCCCGGAAGTGCAGTTCACCCGCACGTGTCCCATCTCCAGGCATCTGTAGCACCGCATCGGCCTGGGTTCAAGCATCTTTACAGACGCCGAGACCCAGCCAACGAGCAGACGGCCTGAAGCTTTTTAGCCGCAGTGACGGGGCACTTGGTCCACACCGCCCCGCTCCCCCGAAGGTCCATCTTGATCTCCCCAACCTTGACGGACTCCACGGGGCAGTCTCCATGCTGGGCAACCGCAGCGGCCACCTCCTCTGTGGTGACAGAGTCATCCAGGCCTACTATGCGCAATTCTGCGCACAATGTTGGCCTGGAAACCTTCACCTTTTCCCCCAAGGACTCTCTTAGCTTTTGTGCCAGGGAGTCCGCCTTCTCGCCACTGGTTACTCCCGGCACTTCGAGGATGCGGGCACCCGTGACAGCTTTACGGCATCGCAGACCAGCGATGCCGCACTCAGCCAGGCTGATGTTTTGCCTGGCCTCAGCCAGCACCTTCGCGTACGTAACGCCCTTCTCCTCAGCCCCAGGCTGCAGTGTGATTACCACAGCCGAGGATCGAGGTGCACGCAGCTTTGCCTTAGTGGTGCTGACCGACTTCTGCAAAGCAGTGCCTTTAGGCTTGGGAGCTGACTTAGCCGCTGCAACCGAGACTGTGGTCACAGTTTTCCCCTTCTTTTTCGTGGCGCCCCGCCTCGCGACCACCGACCAGCCCTCATTCATATTTTCGGGAGCCGGTGGCAAGGAGCGAGGCACCGTCTTCTTTGGCTGGCCAGCCTTTTTGTGTGAGGTGGGCCCAAGTGGCTGAGCTGCCGCAGACAGTACTGGAGGACCACGTTTGTCCTCCGCAAGTGGTGGGCGAATGCGCTTCTCTGGGAGAAGCCGTTCCTCGTAGGCCTCCAGACGCGCGTTCAACATGCCACCCACCTGCAGCATGATGGCACGCGTCAGCTCCTCCATTTGAGGTCCTCCAGGGGTTGGAGAGTGCTCCGGTGGCCTGGGGCGCTGAGAGACGAGAGGGGCCAGGCCGCCACTGGTCCGCTCAGCCATTTCTCTTCTGAGCTCCGCCATCTCCTTGCGGAGCTCTGCCACCTCAGCCTGAAGGCGGGAGTTGCTCGCCTGCAGTATCGCGGTCTCCTCCGTAGAGGACCGACTGCGGAGAACCTCCACCGCCTTCTTAATGGAGGCTGCGGACTCTTTTAGGGCCTTGACAAAGGTCCCCTTAAGGTTCCCGGACTTTGTCGCCACATTCGCAATGATGGCGACATCCTCCATTATGCGGTCATTTAGGGCTTGGATGGTTCGGGCGTCTCCTTCACCTGCAACCACAAGCCCCAAGGCCGCCCTCTCCTCGCCTGCCTTTTGCAGCTGATTGGCAATCAGCCCCTCAGCCTGCGCCAGCTTAACCTCCTTCCTGCGAAGGAACTCCGATCTCCGACTGGTGACTGAGACATCAGAGATATAGGACTCAGGTGTCTGAGATCCCAGCCCCTCACTCTCTACAGACGACATAGAGCCTGTGCGGCGTCTTTTGGGTTCGCTCTCCCAAAACCGGTCTCCTGCTGATGACGCCAGTGTCGGCTCGGGGAGGCGGTTTAAGATAACCCGAAGCTCCCGCGACTCACCACTACTGCCACTGACCCCTGATGCACCAGCATCCACTGCCATTTTTTGCACTGAGGAACACGTGCTCGCCTCTAGTTGGCCTTGAGAAAGGCCGTTTGGGTGGCCCTGAAAAGGGCCGTTGGGAGAAGTTGAATTGTCCATACAAAATCCCACGAGTACCGGGGAAAAGGTACGACCCGGACAGTGCCCACGAGTATCCGGGAAGGGCTAGGTGGACCTAACCAAGGCGCGAACGCCTAGAAGCAGTAGCGACTGACTTTTTCGGCCAGCCATCCTCAGAAGAGAATGGACCTTGTGCTGCTTCCCCACTTATCCTTCGAGATTTTTTATAGAGGTTATCTCCTCGCGGCCCGGGCGGTTAAGCCAAAACCCTCGGTCAAGACACCCGTTACGAGACATGTCCGCAACGAATGTCAAGGCTCCGATCTGCGACGCTGACATGGAAGACGGAATCTTCCAATGCCTACCCGGTGGCAGTATAAGTACACGCCGGGCACGTCCCTCACTCCATCAGCTGTACTCTCTGCTGATCAGAGAGCACGCAGAGGAGTCCGTCCCGGTCACGTTGGCCTGTGGTTAGAAGTATGACAGAGAAGATTATTACACTTCTAATCACAGTTTCCAGGGAGGACCACGTGGAGGTGTGACCATCCCCCCCTCAGTGACCCCCTTAAACCAACGTCGCTGAGACACCCCTTCTGTGGAGTGTCTCAGCGACGTTGGGTTGGAAATCTGACGATCAACTGCCCACGTAGTCCTGGAATGCGAGGGAGTAACAGCGCAACGGGGTCACTCCGCGAAGCCTGTGAAAATCCCAGGATAGTTACTTCAAATAAGCATCTTCGTTTTTCGCAAATTTCCACCTGACAGCTCACAAATCCAGAGGAAACACAAGCTGCCGGCCTAGCACGGGGATTATAGTCTAGGATAGAATAGAGAAAAACGATATCGCATCGTCATACATTGCGCAAATTATTGAAGTTGATGGAATTCATTTCAAATATTTTAAGCATTCGATGACAAAGTGACGTAGGTAATTTGTTTCTATTCTATCACGACAACAATCCCCCTACAGGGATAAACACAATAGTCTGACAGCACTTATAAGTTTTCCTTAGCTTTTATTCATATTTTTATTACTTCTACTACCTACTCTATTCCTATTATTTTCACGTTTGTCTTTGCATTGTTATTTTAGTCGACCCATAAATTTGCCCATGCTGTGGCACTCTGTATTTTAGAAAAACACTAGACTTAAAACCTCTTTATTTTTTTACTCTGCATGCGATGTGTTTTTTCTATTGAGTTTCCATAAATAAATAAAGAACAATATTAAAGACTTCCGTTAGATTAAAAATTGTTGCCGGATCCCTTATACACTGCACGTCTTAACATAGCTCTTTTGACGACAAAGGTAATTTCTGGAATAGTGAAAATACGGACAATACTAAACGTAACGCTTACATTCATAATGAATTCGTTGGACTACGAAAGTTTCTAGAGTAAAATACTAAACGTCTTTGACAGGAAATCCAAAACCCAGAGAGCAAGTTCCAGCCGGACAGTGACAAAGTGAAGAGGATCGTGAACGAAAGCGATCTGACGAAGCTTCTCGTGCCGGCACCGGCCAAAGTCTTTGGAGATACCAAGTAAGTTCTACAGGATTCGTTAAGGGCAGTCATAATAGCCTATGATGGAGGACCTCTGTTTCCGCCTCACGACAAATATTTATACGATCTGCAGATATTTGTTTAGGACGTTCTGGATGATTGCTATGTATAATAAAAATATCTATGTATGTAGTGTATTGTATTATGTATATCAGTTATCTAGTACCCTTATCACAAGCTCTGCTTAGCTTGGGGCTAGATAATGCTGTGTTAATTGTCCAGCATTATTTATTTATTTCGGCATTATAAATCCCTTGCTGAACATACAAGGTCGACGAAACAAATCACCATAACCATCATGGTCCATCGCCATTATCACCACGCCTTACAGGATTGTTGGCTTTATAGTCCTTAAATCACGTAGGAACTGTTCCAGAAAAGGTTGCATTTGCTTCATTTTGTACAAGCCTAACATGCTACTCTGTACTTTGATATTGATAAACTTAAGTTGGTAGTTAAAATGACTGAACGACACGGAGGTTGTATGCAGACTAAATTTATTGTTAAAAATGTTGATAGAAAGATAGAAAATTCTTTATTACACACTTTAAAATAATTTACAAACAAAATAAACATAACAAAATATGTGACAATTGGCGGTCTTCTGATAATTGCATATTGCTAATCCTGTGGCGTACCTAGATAAGTACAAAGTTATCAGGAATCTAAGACTACGTCTGTATATCGGGTAAAGGTACATAATGTGCGCCAGTTCTCTAACACACTCTTCTCTCCTACCAGGCAACAAGAAGACAAGCTTACTCAACTGTCCACAAAACTGAACTCTATGTCCGGCACACTAATGCTCAGTATCGCATCCCCCGAGTCGTTGACTAGGAGCGCGCACGCGGCTTCGGACGCGGCGGTTGAACTGGCTGCAGTTGCAAGAGGGTGTAAGGACAGGAAGGTAATCTAACTTCACACAAACATACATTGTAGATTGTTTTACTAGGGACTAAAGCACTTCATTATACACGGCTTTGATACTCCCGAGCGCAACGAGGAGGATGACAAGACTGATTTAAACACTCTACCTTTGACTTCGATTGCGAGAATATTAATAAATACAATAAAAACTGGTAAATAATAAACACGTTTTTCACTTCTCTACTCGATGAATTTGTCGTTAAGTGTTTAATTATAATTTCACGTGATTCGACCGCAACATAATCATATTAATTATTTCTTTGCCCTTCTGTTCCATTTACATATTTTTACTAATTTTTGCTTGATGATTTTCTCATTTAATTTAAAAATCTAAGCCACATTCACCTTCAATTCACCTAAACCTTTTTTAGTGTCTTTGTTACGCGCAACGAAGAATCACCCTTCCTTTTGATATTCATCAAACAACAAGAAATGTTCTTTATGACGGAACACAATAAAGTCCAGTCATTACGTCGGTATAAAACGATTACCTTGTACTGGCTAATGTATTCAGACAACATTTAAAAATATATATTCTTAGCGCAAGGGTTAAAAAATAAAGTTTACTCCCGCTAAGCTACGTTGTAAGACACACTTATTGAGTAAGATAAATGATAAAAAAACTATAAGAGAGTTACTGTTAATGTCTCAAATCACTTAAGTATCTGTTACAATTTCCCCAGGACCCCGTCCAATGCGAGAGCATAGAAGAAGCGGTGCAAAACATGACGTTCACCACCTACGGTCTACTGAAGACAGCCGAGCTGGCGTGTCAGGACCAAGACAACCCTAACGCGAGGCGACGGCTGAAGGACGCGGTCGGCGGACTCAATGACGCTATTAGAAGACTGGTAAGTACCTCTTCAGCGCTGTGGCGCTCATTAGGGGAGGCATATGTCCAGTAGTTGCCGTGTGATACCGGCTTAGAATTTACACCAACTCAATTCTTTCCGCGGGTGTCGAAATAGGCGACTAATGGATATATCGGGGGCGAGCAGCAGCGCCTTCTGTAGAACAATTCTACCACCGAACTGCGATTCCCAACCCGCATACCCAGTGGGGATTATGGGCTATACCTCCCCAAGAGATAGAAGCCAATAAGACCAGGCGCTGACAAGGGGCAGGTCTGCGTCCAGCATTGGACCAAAGGTTGAGGAGGTAGTTTTCTTAATTCAACTCTTACGAAAGCCACAGGTTCAGATAAAGAGACCGATTCTTACGAAATTCGCGAAGGCTTGTCCGCCAGTACAAATACAAGCCCTATAATCTTAAGCATGTATTGCTCCTCAGATTGTGACAGCATCCACCGCCAGCCCCCTGCAGAAGGAGTGCACCTCCCTGACGCTGGCGCTGGCCGCCGCCTCGCTGCAGACCGCGCCGGCCGCCACCAGCGCGCTGCCCTTCCAGGAGTGCTGCCAGCAGCTCGCGCAGCACCAGGGGACCATCCGTGAGTACATCCACCGCCAGCCCCCTGCAGAAGGAGTGCACCTCCCTGACGCTGGCGCTGGCCGCCGCCTAGCTGCAGACCGCGCCGGCCGCCACCAGCGCGCTGCCCTTCCAGGAGTGCTGCCAGCAGCTCGCGCAGCACCAGGAGACCATCCGTGAGTACATCCACCGCCAGCCCCCTGCAGAAGGAGTGCACCTCCTGATGACAATATAGTCGCTACGCTATCAGGCCACATGGCGATCTAGTCTTAACACTGTGTAGTCCTAGTGTAGTCCTAACTCGATGTGGACATATCGAGATTTAGTCAGAAAGAAATTTACCCATAACTGCTATGTAATCAACTCAAGAAGTAGTCTTAAAGCTTTCTAAGCCTTTTATGGGACCATGTTAGGATCATTCTATATACAATTTGTGAAGCACAGAGTAGAAAAGTCTCCTCTGACACTAACATAATGTAATGTATTTATAAGTATTGTATTATGAGTGCCACCGTCTATTTTGTTCCTACATGTAGGGGAAAGTGGGGTAAGACCGGGACCCTAAGGAAAATCAGAAATAAAAAAGAAGTCCTAAGATATACGAATCAACTTTATTTAGTAATAGGAACTTTGGTTTTTCAGTCACAGAATTGAAATAGATTTATAGCCTTATTACTAAATAGAAATATCTAGGAACTAATTAGAAAAAAGTTTAATTTTTACGATTTTGCCCCATGGGTGGTACAAAATCGGGTACTGTACCCGGTTTACCCTCAACAACGATAGCAACGATATCCATCAAGTTCGTCTTCCTCCCATCCCGTGCAACCTTCATGGGCCCATTTTTTACATTTCAGGCACTGTACCCAAACATCGCTTAATTTGATATTGCCAAAAAAAAATCTGTGAAATAGACACACAAGTCATCTGTCACTTTGTCTTTTTTTGGCTTCTAGGCGAGTGCGAGTTCAATTTTGTAGTCAGATTTATTTAGGAACCTCTTTCGCTTTTCCTTTTTTGGTGTTATGATATGACCCTCAAGTTGCGTATCTTTATTAAAGTTGTGGTCCAGACCTTTTTCTCCGCCATTTGAAACGCCAAACATGTCGACGTTTGGCGTCTTTACAAGATAGACCAAAAAACTGAGTTTTAAGGTCTTTTATAATCTGGCATAGCATCATTTCTTGGACTTCAGTAAATATTGTTAAAAAACGCCCTAAGCCTTTCTTCGTGCACTTTCAAGATCGCTCGAGCTACGGTAGTTTTTAACACGATCTTCAAGGGAGAGATTGTGGTACCTCATGATGACGAGAAGCTAATTTATATCCGAATTTCCCATTAACAACATCCATAATCGCCAATTTCATAAGGATTTGATCCCATGATTGACGGTCAGTCTTTCTTTTATAATTAAGCGGCATTTCTGTGTTGAAAGTCTGTACCAAAAAACATTATTTTATTAAATACCGTTATGTCCAAAATCGGGTACTACCCGAAATTACCCCTTCGATTTTGCCCCGAGGATATTTGCCATAGACAATCATACGAAAACAATCAAATATAGCAGTTACAAAACTTTTTCTTTCTTAATTTCAGCCTAAATATCTATGTAATTGTATAGATATAATGTAATTTACTAACCCTGCAACGCCAACAATAACACATATCACTGAAAATCGCCAAATATTAGATCAGAGCACCCCAAAAACAATAAATCCCATTTATTTCTCACAGAGTGCAGTGGCCACTTCAAACTTTTGTTGACAAGTAGATCAGGTTAGCTAACATTACCAAACAAACGCGCGCGTAATTTGAAAAAATGGTTTATGAATGCGAACGGGTCCTTGTTTTACCCCGATACCCGGTTTTGGACTAATCTCCCCTACATCCCAAGGTTGCCTGGAAAAGATCGTTCATCGTGCGTTTGGATTTCGTCTACTCTTAGCATTTACAACTGTACTAGTTGCGTCCCGCGGCTTCGCACGCCTATCCCACGGGACCTCATTTATTGGATAAAAAGAAGCATATGTCTTATTCCAGGCCTGTTATGTACCTATATCCCAAATTCCAGCCCGATCCGTTTAGTAGTTTTTGCGTGAAAGAGGAATATAAATACATGTTTACAAACTTTCGCGTTTATATAATTAGTAGGATTCATTGTTATCTCTCTTTGTGTTGTACAATAAAGAATGATCTATGTTCTCTCATGTGTGCAGATAAGCTGAAGAACGATCAGCCGATGTCCCGGCAAGAGTTCGCGCGCTCCCTCACCGAGGTCAACGATGCGGTCTGCCAGACCAGCGCCATATCCTCGCAGTGTGCCTATCTGGTGAGCATGTCTGATAGACCGACAGAACATCTTCTGTTTTCATTAATAAAAATATATATTACGCTAAACGACCTCCGTGGCGCGGTGGGCGAAAGTCCGCCTGCGACGCGGGAGGTTGCCGGTTCGATTCCCGCCTCGGGACAAATGTGTGTGCGATCTGCAGACATTTGTTCAGGGCGTTCTGGATGTTTTTTTTTGTACAATAAAAAATATTTATCTATGTAGTGTATTGTATTAGGTGTATCAGTTATCCAGTACCCATAACACAAGCTCTTCTTAGCTTGGGGCTAGGTAATGCTGTGTGAATTGTCCAGAATTATTTATTTATTTCAATGTTTACTTTACAAGATATCGGTCAGCGAGAAGGACTCGGAGATAGCTGTGAAGGGACCCGTGGACGTGCCGCAAATCCAGAAGTGCATCGAGAGTCTGCAGGACGCTTGCATGGTGGTCATCGGATCTATGAACATACAACAGGTATTGTTGTACTAACAGAATCTGTTCAAACAGAGAAGAGCCGTGGGAATAAAGGCCGCTCGTGTGCCAATTGACAACTTTTGTTGCGTTGACAACACTGCTCTGTCATTGCAGTACGACTAAAAGTGTTAGTTCACCGTAACGCCACAAGACTTGCAAGCTTCTCTTTTTGAACGGACTTTAGTGTGGTTAAAATATCACACAACATGAATACAGCCACAGGACAATGCTGTAACTTCGGGTCGATCATGCCTTTCAATAAAGTGCCCCGGAATGCCCTGCTTCAAACATTCAGACAAAATACAGCCCGCGCACGCGGTGCAAAGTCAATTCAGTTAAAAAAGTGCATTCATTAAAAATTTTAATATTGTGAACTGTACGACAAGAGCTCCAAAAGATCGCGTCGCCTTCTTTCTCCTTTTCAGATTTTTTATAGCTTCGCACGCGTTGTTTCTATCCAATGTGAACTGATTTATGGGTAAAAAAATAGCCGATGTTTGAATTTAAGATTAGCATTACCTGTATACATCCACCCATACATCTAAACATTCAAACTTTCGCGTTTATAATATTAATATAATACTTATTTCTTTCTCTCAGGCTAAAGAGGAAACAGAAGACTTCAACAAACGCATAGAAGATTATTCCCGCGCGTTGGACGAGGCTCAGCTGAAGGTTAAAGATGGAGGAGTGAAGGCGACTCTCACGCGAGCCAAGGCGGGCGTCACCGCTAGTGCAACCAGCCTGGCTGAGGCGCTCAAACAGGGTCAAAACATGGTGAGTCTGTTAGATATGTAAGTCTATCTATACATGTAGCGTTGGTGTTGAATTTCTGGATTCGGTCCCCGCGCTCAAGGCCCGCGATAGAAGCTATGCCATAGCTTAAAAAAAGTGATGTTCGGCACCAATTCTTCGCTGGGAGCTATCGCCAGTTTTGATCACCTAACCCAGGACTGGAAGTTGTACAAAGGCAGGCTTCAACAATGGTTCATCGCCCACGGAGTCGGCGAATCAGCAGGAGACAAAACTGGGATCAAGCAAAGAGCGGTATTGCTAAGCGCAATCACGGAAAGCACGTTTCAACTAGTGTCTAACTTAGCTTTATCCAGCGAAATCGACGACAAGAGCTATGAGGAGATCGTTAAACTTTTGGACGACCATGTTCTACCGTTTGCAGAAAGGCACAAGTTCTACGCGGCTGTGCAGCAACCTGGCGAGACGCATTCGCAGTGAGCCGCGCGGCTGCGTGCTTATTTGATTAATGCTTAAGGGGACCTTCCTAGTCCTACCATCGTCAATGCGAGCGTGATTGAGCAGCTAGTTGTTTCATCCAGCGCAGTGATAGAAAAAGAGGCAAAGCAAAAAGAGAGGGAAAGCGCCCGATCGCTCGGTTGTCACTCGGTTTTTTTCGCCGCTCGCTCGCGGGTAGTCGGCCCTAGGAAGAATAGTGTGCGGAAATTTCGTAAAACTTGTTCCAAGAAATACTTGTTTTCCAGTAAGCCTTACAAGTTTATGAAATAAAATTTGTCGTTTAGCATTTTCATTACATTTGCAACGTTTCAATCTAAATATTTTCTTTAGGTACTGAGCACATTATGAACGGCCAAAGTTTAGGTAAAATTTGTGCAAAAAAGCAGATTTTTGGAGTCTTATACTGAATTTGTTTCTCCAATTTAGATTTTTTGGTATGACAGAAACCTAGTTATAATGCACACCTAGGTATTATGTAGTTAAATTTTTCGAACAAAAGATCGAAGAGAATGAGCCACAACCACGTATGAGCGAGCGTTTGTATGAAAAGTAAGACGGGTTGGCCGTCTTCATTTCAATATTTGTATTCAAATGAAACCTCATGAAATGAATGGAGACACCATTATGCCTAATGTTGACAAATCTTTCCTAGTAAAAAAACAAAAAGTCAACGTGACGCGGTCACCCATCCAAGTAATGACCGCGCCCGACCGAGTAATAACAAATACATCATCTGTGAAAATTTCAACTGTCTAGCTATCACGGTTTGTGAGATACAGCCTGGTGACAAACAGGCAGACATCGGCGTTTAAGTAATAGGTACCGGTTTACCCTTTGTGTACAGAACCCTAAAAAGAACTAAAATGATAATAATATTAAGAACTGTACTTAATCGACACAGCCGGGTTCTCGAACGCTTGTCACATTGAATGGATAGTCAACGGCTTGTTATATACGCACTGCGGAATCTCACAGCGTGAATTTTAATCTCGCGGAATATAACCTGCGTACTTAACTTAACTTACACGTACGACGAATAAAATTCCTTGCTATTATAGCTACCTACAACTTTATAGTGCTCCAAACATTCATATTTTTCCGCTAGTGAACTTCCATTAAGTTACAGAATTCTGCAAAAAAACCACGCGAGTAATAAAAGCATTGCGTGTACAGCCTGACAAATTGTCGGCAATTTGTCAAAATATTAAGCGTTCGAGAAACCGGCTGTAAGTCAATTTAACCAGATTGACCTTACCCCCGGATATGATTTGACGCTGATGTTTCCAGGACAAAGTGACCCCGTCTGCCGTGGACCTGCTGGAGGAGGTGAACCGTGCCCACGCCCTCATAGAGCGCTGCCCACTCGTGCCCACCGCTGGGACCATGAGTCCCGACACTAAGGCGAGGTGTGACGAGCTGAGCAACAATAATAAGTGAGTAGTTTCTCTCTTGCATGTGTCTAATATTTGATTTTGTTTAAAAAAAACTATAAACCGATTTCAATTACATGGAACCCAGTGTCAGAACTGGACTAAATTAAAATGGGACCAGACGGGAAGCACCAGCTTTCAAATAAAAAAAGAATCATGATTATCGGACCACCCAGTCAAAAGTTCTGAGGTAACAAAGAAATCGAATTGAGAACCTCCTCCTTTTTTTGAAGTCGGTTAAAAAGATAATTTCGCAGGACCAAGTGCTACCCATGTCTTGAAGTGTAAATTGTCTTTATGAATGGTTATGGCTTTATTTATTTCTATTATTTGATTGTTATTTTCTTTTTCAAGATTTTAGTAATGCATAAATCATTACAGGGAATCAAATATACATTGGTATATAGGTATTTACAAAAAAAATGAAATCAGAGTTCCCGATTCGTTTTCAGTGCTTTTCAAGCAAAGGTATCTGCAGAATGTTGCAGATTCGATTGCCGCCGTGAGACAAATGTTTGGTTCGCAGATTATCTGCTCCGGATCTTGAGTTATTATCAACGTCTCACGTGACACGTGCTTATTCTCAACCTCTCACGAAAAGTATTGGCTACGTGATATGAACACGATACTATTTTTGTTTTATTCATGTGTTTGATATCAAATTTGATACATTTTACGTCAAAGTTAATCGACGAAGCTAACACAAGCATTGATTTATTAAAAACGAAGATGAGGCACTGGTTGCTCGAAAGTGGCAACCTCAAATTGTGTAAAATTGTGTTCTCCCACATCAGTCACCGTCTGACCGGCGGCACGGGCGGTCGTGATTCGCGTGAAATATTGTTGTCTCAGTCTCACTTCGGTCCTAGATACGTCTTTCCGTCTTTGTTCTTCTTTGTATTGCACAGGACTGGAAAAATAACTGTGAGCGTATGTGTTTGCGTGTAGTTGTAACACATGCCAATTTTTGAGTAAGCGCTGGGAGAACGTAACCTATCTTCCCTTTTTAAATCAATGAACACAAGCCTCGAAATGCCGTCGAAAAGTTTTAATCAACAAAAGATCGTTTATTTTTAAAATCCTTATTATTAGAATTACTCACTTGTGTACTGAAGCACTAACTATACTAATTTAATTGTTATCAAGTGTTGTATGTTTCACACGAAACAAAGTACCTTCTCTTGTCGGTAACAAACATCAGCTGGGAGAAAGAGAAAGAAAGACCTCACGATACAGGCTTCTCTATACATACTAATATTATTAAGAGGAAATATTTGATTGTTTGTTTGTTTGTTTTCAATAGGCTCCGAAACTACAGGCCCGATTAAAAACAATCTTTCACCATTAAAAAGCTTACTTTTCACTTCTGCTAGTCACACTAATATTATAAATGCGAAAGTTTGTATGGATATATCGATGGATGGATGGATGTTTGTTACCTCTTCACGCCAAAACTACTGGAGGGAACGGGCTGAAATAGCATACAGGTAAAGCTAATCTTGGAATCAAACATAGTCCACTTTTTATCCCATAAATCAGTTCACGTAGGACAGAAATAACCTGTAAACATTTCAATGATATTAACGCGTGCAAAGCCGCGGGGCGCAGCTAGTTTATAATATTAGAGTGATATATTTTATTAGTCAGAGTCCGAGTTAAATCGTTTCTTTCTTTAGACCTACAAAATAAGCACTTAGACAAGTCAAATTGTTTAATATATAAACAGCTTGATAAATAGTAATTACTAAGAAATCACACTACTATCACTAAGACTACTTATTCCATAAATCAGTTCCCGTGGGATAAAAATCACCTTTAAACATTTCCATGTTATCAACTCGTGCGAAGCCGCGGGGCACAGCTCGTAAGAAATAAGGTGCAATTGAGTATAATTCACTTGAACTTTTCCTCCACTAGCGAACCACTGTGTATGTATATTCTAATTCCGCTTATAGAGTCGAGAGTCAGAGTCAAATCGTTTATTTCTTTAGACTAACAAAATAAGTAGGTACTTAGACAAGTCAAATTTTTACAATATAAACAGCTTGTTAAATAGTTATTACTATCAAACAAGAAATAAGGTGCAATTGACTCTAATTCACTTCAATTTGTATTCTAGGACTGTGATAACCCACACCCTGGCGTTGGTGAAGGAGGTAGCGGCTGCTGATGATGACTCCATGACCTGGGTCACCTTCAAGACCAGCAAGACGCGCCTCATCGACGCCTACGACGCGCTGCTGAAGAGCATCCGGTACGTTTGACTGTTATATCTCTCGTCCGTCCGTCTGTCTGTCTGTCAAGACCCTTTTTCTCAGGAACGCGTGGATGTATCAAGCTGGAACGTATATCAAATACACAGGTCTACAGTCTCTTGGAGCTGCAAAGACGTACTTTCTGCCTTATGTTTGGAAAATGAATAAGCTATTTTAGATAGATAGATAGATATAAGTTTTTATTTCTGAGCAGGTGTAGTAGGTACTTATAAAAGAACATAAATAATGTGATACTTTCTACAATTAACAGCTATTTATTTATTTATTTTAATACTTTATTGCACACAAATATAAAAAGGTACACAAACGGTGGACATAATGCCGATGGCATGGCCAACCACACAAGGTCAAAAACAATGAAACGGCGTGCTTAAACATAGACATAAACTTAGCTATGATAAAAATAAAGTCTAAACTATATGTATATAAAAACAATATATTAAAATATGTACCTATGTACAGGAATACAAGAGTAGTTAGATAGGTACCTACGAAAATCATAATTTGTCCTTTACCCGTCTTCTAGTCAAGTTACCGTCATTTCAGACTAACGGGGTAAAGGATTATTACAAAATGCTCACGAGTTAAGCTATGACATAAGTTTTTATACATTTTCTGTGTTCAGGATGAACGGCCAACGCGCAGGCATCTTGGAAGGCACGCCAGAAGATGAAGCTGAAGAAGACGCCCAGAGCAAAACTTACTTGGATACGCAGTAAGTTTATCTAACTATCCCTTAAGATCAGATGATGGTTTGAACTATACCAGTAGCTGTTGTCTCGCTCTGTCACATGTTGAATGTCAAGCATGAAAAGAAGACCTAATATCAAATAATAGATTTTACACAGCACAAAAGCAGGAGAGGCCTGCGTCCAGCAGTGGACCTATATAGGCTGTTGAGGTTCAGTTGAGGAGGGTATAGGGAATAGTAGGTACCTTGTATATAAGTAAGAAAGAGCCCAATTCCTATCGAGCGTGTCATTTGAGCACTATGTATCACTCGGGAGAAAGTGAAAATGATTTATTTATTTATTTTGTTTACATGTACATGGTATACAGCTTAGGTCTTAATGTATGCTTAAGTCATGTACCCTGTAGGGCACTGCAAAAGAATTTATACATTTAAAATGGCAGAATAAAATTAGATATGATAGGTAGATTTAGATTAGATAATTATTTCACACGCAGGGTCAAGTAATTTAAATTATAAAGCTCGGGTGGTTATTATCACAAGGGTAGTTGGCAGTAGTTTGCCGGATAGGAATTCGTCAACTGAGTAATAGCATTTTATAGCAAGTAGGGTTTTAAGTTTTCTACCGAAAGCTATGTCATTTTTTTCGTCTTTAATTATGCTGGGGATTTTGTTATTGCTATGCTGGGGATTTATGTCGAAAATGTAGTATAATACTTCACCTCTGACGAAATCATCATCGTTTTAGAATCTTTAAAATCACCCGAATAAATTCACAAATGTACCTAATGTTCTTTTTTTGAATTGTTGTTTCGAATACGGAAGAGGCCCATATTATATTATGGCGGATTTGGAGTCAAAACTTTTTGTCGTCTGACATTATGAAAATAACCAATGGCTGAAATTTAAAGAAAAAAAAACACGTTTGAAATTAATTTCCATACTCTTTTCCCTCCCTCCAAACGCGTGAGCAATGCAAATCGGGATAGAGGATAGAGTTTTTCCTGCCGCGTTTCGATACGCCTACAAAGACGGGCTTTCTACATGCAACTAAATATTTCGTTTGTATAAACAATAAGTTTAAAATGTGATTGCTTGCAGAGTGGACTTGGCGAACAAATGGCTGAAGAAACCGATGTGCAAGCCAGAAGTCAAGAGTATGGGCCAACAGGCCGTGAGGCATGTCATCGATATAGCTACCAAGGTATTTTAACTATTTATTCATAATAATTTTATATATGGGATCACATTTATAAAAGATAAAAGAAAGAACAGCATTAGAATCCATCCGCCCGATCCATTTGGTAGTTTTAGCGTGAAGAGGTAACAAACATCCTACAATGGATGGAATAACGTGCATTCTGTATTCAGAATCTTAATATTCCGATCAGGAATTAAGAACGCTTATCAGTATCACTTTTACAAATCGATCTGAAAAGGTCAGAATATTATGTGGAGAATGTATAAATTGTATGGATTCCGGACTTTCTGAAGAATCTAAATTCCGCTTCTGAATTCAGAAAGACATTCCATTCATGAAAACTTTGTTACATTGGTTGGTTAGCAATGCCGTAAAATAGACGTAAAATAAGCGTTCAAGGAGCGACGCCGTGTTCGCGCGCAAAAACTTGCCGCTGTTAGCGGTTTTTTCAACGCAAAAACTGTCGATGTTAAAGACTTAAAGCCTATGTAATTTTTATCTGTCCATGTCTGATCCCAGCCTTAGACATAACATCTGTTTATAGATGTCGGAAGACTTGAAAGGCGGCGAGCGCGAGGAGGTCCGCAACGTGATCACAGAGACTGAAGAACTGCTGGCGCAGTGCTCCGCGAGCTACGATAACGAGAAATACAGGTCAGTTGATGCTTTTATTCACATAATGATGCAATTTTGTGGTCTGGTAAGACCTTTTTATGCGCCTCCTTGAGGAAAATCTAGAATATTCGATATCATAATGGCGGGTTCGGAGTTAAAACTTATTTTTGTCTGACCTTTTACGCAGACGACCTTAGCTAGAGCCTGTTCAAAAAGAGAAGTGTCGTGGGAGTTGAGGGCACGCGTGTGCTAATTGACAACTTTTGTTGCGTTGACTACACTACTCTGTCATTGCAGTACGACTAAAAGTGTTAGTTCACCGTAACGCCACGATGCTTCTCTTCTTGAACAGACTCTACCGACTGATTTTTCAGAAAATTAAAAAAATAATTACGTTAGAAATGGATATCCATACAGCTAAATGCGTGAGCAATGAATTACACAGAGCTTTCTACCTTATGTTCGGAAAAGGAATAAGCAACTTTTCGAGAAGAATAAAATATTTTTCAACCCAGGACCATATTATGTTATTTATTTTTAGACGCACAAAACATAAAATAATCACATAATATACAAGGCTTATAAAATATAGGTTTAGAACTTGATCATTTCACAAATTATGTGCATACAGAGAATCATGCGAACAAAACATGTAGGGGAGAGCAAAAAATTTAAAATACTAAAATATATATTTAAAACAGAATGTTTATTAAAGTTCCTACTTGTAATATTGCAGCGTCCTAATGGACCGCATCAAGGAACTAAAGAAGGCGATCCAGCGAGGCGTGGTCACGCGCGTGGTGGAGGACTTCATGGAGGTCGACGACCCCGTCGCGGATCTAGACCTCTTGGTCGACAACGAACCAGGTCAGATAGTACAGAGGGCGTAGCCAACTGGCATTCGCTATGAAGCGAATCGAAAACAATTGAAAGACTCCTACGAGTCTTTCAATCCCTACGGATAAATTCGAAACAGATCACGTGACATATCTAAGGCATATGTCAAATCCATACATTTTTGCACTTTTCTACTATCGCTTTTCGACGTCGTTTGTTACTTTGTCTCGGCCCCCGGAAGGATTAGGCTATTTGAGGTTATAAACGACTAGTAGATGGCTGCATTACCGCACTGTTTGATAAATATATCGCAGTCCTTTTCATTTTGATCGTTATACAAAGGACGGAAACATTTCAAGTACTGTTAAAAAAATGGCGTTGATTCATATAAACTGAATAAACATTATTTATACTTTTTGTCATTATCCGTTATTCCAGTGTATACCTAGTATCAAAATATCTATATCTAAGGCCCGTATTATGAAAGCTTACTCAGTCATCCATCTATGCTTGAGTAACGCTTTTCTATGTAATAAATGTTACTCAAGCATATTTTGCACCTTATTTCTTGTTTGATAGTAATAACTATTTATCAAGCTGTTTATATAGTAAAAATTTGACTTGTCTAAGTGCTTATTTTGTAAGTCTAAAGAAATAAACGATTTGACTCTGACTCGACAATGATAGAGCAAGCTCTCGTAATACGGGTCCATTGTTATATTGTCAACTACTATTGTGAAGAAAAAAAATTACATATACTTATTGTGTCCGCAGACTCTCAAAAGCGCGCGTTCCTGCTAGAGCGCAAGATAGCAGAGCTATTAGCCCAGCTAGGCCGTGTGACGCGCACTGCGCGCTGCGTGGCGGACGCGGGCGGCACGCAGCACGCCAGCGCGCAGATCCTGCACTGCACTGAACAGGTATACTTTTATTTATTTATTTACTAGCTGCGCCCTGCGGCTTCGCACGCGTTGTTCCTATGGAAACATTAAAAGGTCATTCTCATCCCACGGGAACAGATTTATGGGATAAAAAGTAGCCTATGTTTTGGATTAGAATTACCAGTATGCAAAATTTCGCCAGATCCGTCCAGTAGTTTTGGCGTGAAGAAGTAACAAACATCCATCCATACCACAAACTGAACGATGGATATTTAAAACTTCCTGCGTTTAACGTAATAATAAGATAAAATAGTTGGAGCCGCCACTTTCACTGCTGTATGGGCCTTATGCAGACATTTTAACAAAACTTTCTTAAGAAAATAAACTAAATCTACAAAAATAATTGATTTTGTTAAAAAAAAATAAAAACCGACCACAATTATATGGATACCATTGTCAGAACTTTAACCAAATTAAAATGGGACCACACGGGAAGCACCAACTTTTATATAAAAAAACCAACATGGCGTCTACAAAATGTAAGATGGCGCCCAATCTGATCTCGAGCTCTCGCTTTTCAATTACAGACGGAGCTGTTAGCCCCGATGTTGGTGCAAGCGGCTCAGGAAAGGATCACGTGTCCGGATAACAAGGTAAGGGCCGCTATTCTTTACTCATATTGGACGCGCCAACAAAGTGAATTATAGGTTAAGTATGGGCGGTTTGTTTACGTTTATGCTTTATTCAAATTGTACACGGTATATCTATAATATTGTGCTCAATATATATACATTATATATAAAGTATATAATATAAAGCTGTGTTTCCAACAGGCCGTGATAGATAACTACAAGGCTCTCCTGGCGAAGTACGCAGAGTCCATTTCAAAAGTCCGGGACCTTTGCGACCGCGCCGTCGACCCTATGGACTTTGTCCAGACCGCTGGTAAGACTTTAATAAAAACAAGTGGTATTAATTAACCGATAATGTGTATTCATTAACCGACATTGAAATATGGATTACGTTCTGTGTTTGGCTATGTATCACATCCACAGCCTGTATCGGTCCACTGCTGAACGCAGGCCTCCCCCTGATAAACTCCTTATGGGCGTTTAACTCATGGGGGGTTAAATGAAATAATAATATAAATTAATAAGGCAATGTAATTAGAATATAATGTAAGTTAACAATAATGTAATCTTTTAAATAAGGAGTAAAAATGTTATTTAATTATATTTATATTTGACATGTAAATTTAAAATTTACCAATAAAATCTTGTATCTTGTATCTTGTATCTTGCCCATAATCCCCACGCTGGGCATGCGGGTTGGGGATCGCAGTTTGGTGGAAGATTTGGTCTGCGGGGGGCGCTGCTGCCCGCCCCCAGAAGATATCCCTTAGTCGCCTCTTACGACACCCACGGGTAGAATTGGGGCTATATATTATTGGCTATAATATATACTTGTACTTATGTATTTCAAGTATATTCGCCGATTTTCCCGTCAATTGTGGGGATGCCAATTTGAATGATTTATTTCGATTTGTAAATGTTTTGTGAAATATCTCTGTGTGGTCCCATAGAATTGTCGTTAGAATTGTTAGAATTGTCCTTCAAATTCAAAAAACTTGAAAAACAGTTTAAAATAAGGAATTTGAAGTCGGTCATTAGTTGTTATAAAAAAACAACAAATTATTTCCCACCGATATTCTGACAGGTTTGACAAAGTAGGTACTTGCTGATCTCTTTCAATCATCGTTTTCTTTCTATATTATAATTATGTGTAACCTGATTTTCATCTTCACAGGCGAGGCAATGCAGCGCTTGCGTGAAGAGTCCAGTACTCAAAACGATGCCCAGAAAGGACAGCGAACTTCTGAAGCTATCATCAAGTAAGTCTTATAAACTGGACGTCCGGATCAAAACTGTGACCTCTTTGGCGCGGTGGGCGAAGGTCTGCCTGCGACGCAGGAGGTTGCGGGTTCGATTCCTGCCTCGGGACAATTATGTGTACGATCTGCAGATATTTGTTCAGGGCGTTCTACGATCCCCAACCCGCTTTCCAGTGTGCGGATTATGTACCTTACCCCCCATTAGATAAACACCAACAGGGCCCTTATGAGGGGGAGGCCTGCGTCCAGCAGTGGACCGATAAGTACAGGCTGTTGAGGTTGATTTTAAATTTGAATGACACTGTCCCACAGGCTAGCGAACCGCTCGATAGACGTCAGCATGTCCTCGCTGGCCGTCCGCCGCGACCCGGAGCTGCGCGCCGCCCTGCAGGCCGCCCAGCGCCGCGTGCTGGCCGCCACGCCCGCCGCCGACTGCCGCGCCAGCCGCCTGCCCGACTGGAGAGAGAGCACTGCTGAGGTATACCGACACGATCTAGCAACACTTCAGGAAATACCTGGAGTTACTTCCACAAAAATTAACTTATTTGTCATTTGAATACTTGCCCCAACTGACCTTTCTTATTTTTTTTTCTAAACTTTGTTAATTTTCCTCATTTGTTAAAGTTCATATCCATTGCGACAGGTGCTGCGGACGACAGGAGAAGTAGAGTCGGCTCTGGGAGGAGAGAATATCTTCAAGAAGAAGCCGACAGCGCAGCAAGGCTCCAACCAGCAGATATACGTAAGATATTATATTTACAAGATCTTCATAAGTTAGGAAGAATTAAGACTACAATTTTAGTAAACATCGTTGACTCAGTCGACTTATGTCGCTATCCCACCAGGGAATCGTCGGTAGCATCATTCAAAATGTTTACAAATTCCCTCAAACCATTAGTACGATTGATAAAATTTGCCTAAAACAGTATCTGGTAGTCGGACGATACTTTTGAGCGAAAATCCATTCTTTTAAAACCACAGTGAACGACGAATATTAGATACTAAACCAGTCTGTGTTGGTAAGTTTTTCAGACACTTCTTAACCAATTTAGCTGCCAAATGTTATTATTTTGTTACAGCCTCTGAGTTATGTAGCAAGTTAAAAAAGAACTATAGAGTTAATATTCTGTGGTTTATGTTTAGGTTAATCTATTTGTAATGAACCTGCTGTATCCCACTGCAGGGCAAATGTCCCCTTTCCTGATGCTGGAATTCACTCCATCTCCCCTGGGAATCTTCAACTTTTTATCATTACTAAATGTATTATTCCAGAGTGTAGCCCGCGACCTCCACGAGTGCGTGAAAGACTGGTCGTCGCGCGACAATGAAATTGTGGCCGTCGCGAGGCGTATGGCGGTGCTCATGGCACGCCTCTCGGAGTATATGGAGACTGGTAAGTTATTAAAGACTGGCTACTGAGAGTTGATACAGAGAACAACTACTGTTTTTTTATTGTTGTTTGTCAGCGTTTGGTCACCAACTCACTTTAAGAGAGTGAAAATGTGGCCAAAGATGGAGTACGTTTTTTCAGAAGGAACTTATTTACCCAGCATTTGAAGACTCCGAGATTGTACTCTAATATGAAAACAGTAGAAAGCTCATTCGTGGTTGTGGATATTATGAAAGTAGAGCAGAATTTTTGCTTCAACACAGTGGTATGTTGACCAAGTTGGGTGGTCGCTTCCACTTTTTATTAGAACCCTTTGATATTTCCTCTCCCATTCGTCTTCCTCATGTGACCACAACTGACAGTCCTTGTAACTTGCAGACAAGAAGCAAGCCGTCATCACGACGTCCAAGTCGATAGTGTCGGAGTCGCACGAGGTGGCTGCGCTGGCCAGGAAGCTGGCGCACGAGTGCACCGACGTCCGGATCAAAACTGTGAGTCGCTCAGTGTTTTAAACTCAAACTGCCATTTTTATTTCATAGATAATAGACCTTCGTTTAGCTGTGTGGTGCTGGATTAGCATTTGCACCTCTCCATCTCTTTCTGTAGGTATCGTTAGAGGCGACTATGGGATATCCATCGGGGGCGGGCAGTAGCGCCCCCTGCAGAAAAATGCTACTACCGAACTGCGATCCCCAACCCGCATGCCCAGTGTGGGAATTATGGGCACCATAAGAAAAACGCTAACAAGGCGCTTAACAGGCGCCTGCGTCCACCAGTGGACAGGCTGTTGAGGTTGAGACCTTCGTTTGACCGCAATCTCACCTGATGAAAAGTGATGATGTAGCCGGCGGCGATCTTGTCTCGAAGAGACCCAGGTTATAATTAAAGCGAGTTCCATTCCTTTGCGGTGCGAATAATGAAGGTGGAGGAAAACCGCTTAGTGCGAGTGGAGGCTTCATCCACCAAGTATTTATTGCGCTGTGCGTTTGCTTTGTCCTGGAGTGGGAGTGGGATGGTGGAATCAGGTTATGTAGTTCCAGTGAACATTCTCCGAAATGTATCCTGTTGAACTGTATTTTCACTTACCTTTTAGTTTCGTGACTGTAGATTCGTTTTTTGCTGCAATTTGTGGACACATACCACAAGTTGTCGGCTGTCTCGACTTAATAAACGACTTCGAAAAAAAGCATGATTTTCTATGTTTGGTGTACATATGTATGTTTTTTATGTATGTCGTTCGATTTCTGAGTCATATGTAAATAATTTAGTTTAAAGCACAGATAAAATACAAATATTTTTTTCAGTCTCCCCGTCTAGCGTCTGTTTGTTTAGGGACCTATTAAATAAGTAGGTATCTCAATAAAATTTGCAGTGAATAACATATTTGTGTGTCTATTCCAGAATCTTCTACAAACGTGTGAGAGAATCCCCACCATCAGCGCGCAACTAAAGATGTTAACGACGGTCAAGAGTTCCACGCTAGGACAACAAGGTCAGTACTAAAGTATATATACTGAATAATAACTTCGTAGTCTGACCAATAGGGTATATGCATGGATTTTTTTAAGCGATTATTTAGGTTAATACCTACATAAACGAAAAAAAATAAACACCCAAAAAAAATGTAAGTAAAACTACACTCAGTTTCGGGTGATAAAAACGCTGCCATGTTAGCCATTGCATTTTATGACGTCACGGATCATCGAGTCCCCTATGTGAACTCAAAATCAAAACTTCATGCCCATACAAAAATGTTCAAGTATGACGTCACGCTTCACATGCCAATAGCGTTGCGTTTAGACAGTTTGCTGTTGAGACTTAAAATATCTACTTTTCAATGATTACATTTTACAATAAAAACATTATAAAATACAAAAATAAATATGCAGGTATATTTCTATATCAATAGAGAATACGTAAAAAAAATATTAGCTTTTTTGAAGTCACATGCATATACCCTATTAATAATGAATGTAAGTGGTTTAACTACGAACCAAGTTTCTTTTGGGAGACCAATTACGTTTCATCCCATCCACGAGGGATTTCAAGAAGTAAGGACGCGATATAGGCGTTATATGAACCGCAATTACCCGGGTGCAGTCCCTTAAGGTAACTTGAAACGTTGGTGTTCTTCAAAAACAAACAAGGTGTGTTGCTAACCTGCTTACATTCATAATTAATATTTATTTATTTCAGAGTCAGAGTCAATTCGTTTATATCTTTAGATTTACAATATAAGCACTAAGACAAGTCATTTTTTTACTATACAAACAGCGAGATAAATAGTAATTACTATCAAATAAGAAATAAGGTGCAATTGACTCTAATTCACTCCATTTTTTTGTCCACTACCGGAAGAAGTGAAAAAGAAACCACTAGCAAGTTTACAACTTAGCAACTAATCTTTGCATATCTAAGTCTAAATATAATGCGTCTTATAGATAGTTGTCATATTTGTAAACAAGCTGCGCCCCACGGCTTCTCGCGCCTATCCCACGGGAACTGATTAATGGGATAAAAAGGAGTCTATGTGTTATTCCAGGCCTAGAACTGCCTGTATGCAAAATTTCAGCCCGATCCGTTTGGTAGTTTTTGTGTGAAAGAGCAACAAACATACATACAGACATGTTTACAAACTTTCGCGTTTATAATATTAGTAGGATGTAAGTAAATCTAATCTTACTAAATTTAAAATTTAATCAAAAATGTAACAATTGATTTGATTAAAATGTCATAGTTAACGTTTGTTTTATAAACCTTGCCAGGTACCAGAGAGGACACGGAAGCTATGGACATGTTGGTGGGAAACGCACAGAGTCTTATGTTGAGTGTGAGTATCCATTGAGGAAATTCCTAGACCATTGTAATTGGTCGCTGCTGCCCACCCGGATATCCCTTATCCACTTCTTACGTATAGGTGTATCATTTATCACGAAATGTAGGGTGTAAGTCCCTACACTTCGTGATAATGATAAGATGATAATAAGGATGGGAGAGCAAATAAGAACCACCCGAGTCCGTGTCGTGACGTGAACTGATTTATTAAATGATCTGATACTTATGTTAGGTACATGATGCGACCGGCTCGCGAGAACCGCCGCGTTACCAAAATAATGTACTTGACTGTACAACACCTAGTTGGGGTGGTGCAAATTCTAAGCCGCACAGGGTAGCAGCGCTCCCTAGAGAACAATTCTACCACCGAACTGTGATTTCTAACCCGCATGCCGAGCTTGGGGATTATAGCCACCTATGAGATAAATGCCAGTAAATCGTTATCAGGGGGAGGCCTGCGTCCAGCGGTGGACATTGGTCCACTGTTGGACAGGCTGTTGAGGTTGAAGTTGAGATTGAGGTTGTTGTTGGTCTAACTGTACCACCGATTTTTTCGATCTGGTTTTACGATTGTACCCGCGTAGTTATACAGACACATTTGTAGGTCATTGTACAAATCTGCCTGTATAAACCGATATACTTTTGGTCATGCAAGAGTCAGAGTCAAAGTCAAATCGTTTATTTCTTTAGACTTACTAAAAAAGCACTTAGACAAGTCAAAGTCAAGTTAGTATGGTACCGCCTTTACAGTTTGACGCATATACCTGTACCTCTACAGTTGATGAAATAATGTTACAAACTGTTTTATTGTAGATCCAGGAAGTGGTGAAAGCAGCTGCGGGTGCCTCCGTCAAGATCATGTCTCAACGCGGGCCGAAGCTGCGGTGGGTGAGGAAGACCTATTACTGATGATGATGAGGTATTCTGGTGCTGGTTGTAGCTTACAGGACTTGGTGCTGGTTGTATGCATTGCACGAAGTAGATTCATCCCCTCTTCCATTAAAAATCACGGTTGAACACTCAAATCACATAGAACGTTTCTAAACCCATTAAAAATTCAATCTTATTTATTTAAACACGGAACACTTTTGAGTTTTTAGCAGTCTGAAGTCACATGTAGTTTTGTTACTGACCTTTACTCGAATTTTACAATCCTAGCTATTTTTTGTAAACAAAGGAAGTACAAAGCCAAGGAAATATTGGGAGGATGTATATCAGGACTCGGATATAATCGAGTGAATCGCAGAAATTCAAAATAATTATCGGTTTTGACAGTTTTAATTCATCATTTAGTTTTGTCACGTTAGTTTTTGAACTCAAAATACATAACATATTTTTCACAGCGCGAGCGCAATTGTGCGTTCTAGAGTTTTTTTATTCCATGTTGTTTCTATTATTGTTTAGCTTTCATACATAATTATCTTTGTTTACATAAAATATCGAGAATTCTAAATACGAGCATAGTAACGTTGATGCATTCTTTTTTATTTTCGATTAAAGTGTCTTATTATTAATCATTCCATCCAGATTTCTGTTTCATATATGTTAAAGTGATCTCTAATCACTTTTCGGGGAAGGTGGTATTCCCTAAAGGCTCAAAATAAATAGAGAAGAAAAGACCTTGAGATCCCTAAGTTCTTCTGTTCCTAAGATCCTCTGTTCCGTGTATTTGAGACGCGCAGTCTGTTTATAAAAGCGTCACTGTCGCAGAGGATCTTATAGATAAGGTCTTTTAATGTAACCGTTCCATCCTCATTTCTGTTTTATTTGTATCGTAGCGATCTCTAATCACTTTCGGGAAAGGTATTCCGTAACTGTCTCAGAGGATCGCGGGAATCTTTCGCGGGACTACCACCGCCAAATCTTTTTGCACGATTTTCTTAGATTGTTGGTTTAATTTAATGCATCGGGGTCCTTAGCTATTTCCTACCAAGCATGGTATTGTGTTGTGATTATTTTTGCATGTGTTTTGTAAATTTCGTACCCATAAGTGCCATTTATTTAATTATTCTAATAAATAGATTTTTAGTAAAATGTATTTTATTTTTATCGCCCCTAATTTTTAGCTGAAGAATCATGTTTTATAAATTCGAAATTCCTCACTTTTCACCTAAACGGATATACGTAGGTATATAAAGAAACCACTATTTATAATAATATTTATTTATTTTTCTTATACAAAACGAAATGATTATGATTACACCAAAGATGGCGTTGTATAAATAACAGAAATGTAAATGTAAAACTATGTATGTGCGAGCGAGACGGAGCTATACACAGTGTAATGTTGCGTCTCGCCCACACATAAGTACTAAACTAAGGGTATTTTCATGTGGGCTTTGGTCCGATCTATTTACGTCTGCGAGCCTGCGAACAAAAAAAAACATTCATTTAATTAAACCATCTTCAAAAAACTGAGGAGGTTCTCAATTCGAAAGTTCTTTTTTATGATTGTAACCTTAGAACTGACTAGGTAGTCCGATTTTCATGATCTTTTTTATATGAAAGCTGGTGCTTCCCGTGTAGTCCCATTTTAATTTGGTTCAGTTCTGACAGTGGGATCCATGACAAGTCAGGAAAAAACTATAATACTTGAAATTTATTATTTTTAGTAGCCTGGTTCGTCCCACTGCTGGGCAAAGGCCTCCCATTATTTATATTATACCTACTCTACTAGTAGTTCTTAACAAACAAACATTTTGATTCTGCAAGGATTTCTGTCGCGATTATTTGTTGTGATTGCATCTACTTTTACATACCTGACAACAATCCTTGGTGAACAAACAAATCATTAAAACAAGGCACTTACAGTCTCCTTCTTCGACTTGTTGATGCATACAGACTGCGCAGTGAAGGCGTCAACCTGCGTACACCTGCACTCTTGCTGCTGAGTCTGACCGATCAGCGACTGTGTTATGGCGGTCGCAGCCGTGTCTAGGAACTGCTTCTGTTGCGGTGCTGGTGAGGCCTGGTACCTCGCGCTTGAGAAAACTAGGCCATTCACCTGCGGGAAAGAATTCAAAAGAGGTTACAATACTGTTGAAAAGAATCAGCTCTTAGAAGAATAGGCTTGTACCTTTTACCCCCGGTTTCTCGAACGCTTATTATTTTGACAAAATGTTGACAATTTGTCAGGCTGTACACGCACTGCTTTTATTTCTCGCGTTATTTTTTTTGCAGAATTCTGTAACTTAATGGAAGTTCACTAGCGGAAAAATATGAATGTTTGGAGCGCTATAAAGTAGCTAAAGTAGCAAGGAATTTTATTTGTCGTACGTGTAAGTTACGTTAAGCACGCAGGTTATATTCCGCGAGATTAAAATTCACGCTGTCAGATTCCGCAGTGCGTATATAACAAGCCGTTGATTATCCATTCAATGTGACAAGCGTTCGATAAACCGGGGGTTAGGCTGTCAAATTGGCACACGTAATTTTATCACAGATCTAGTAAAAGATAAGTCTAATAAATAGGAGCTAGTTATAATATTAAGTTATGAATGTGCTAGCTGCGCTCCGCGGCTTCGCACGCGTTTTGGAGACGTTTAAAGGTGTTTTTTATCCCACGGGAACTAATTCAGGGGACAAAAAGTAGCATGTTTGATTCCAGAATAAGAATTACTTGTATGCAAAATTTCAGCCCCATCCGTTCATTAGTTTTGGCGTGTAGAGGTAACAAACATCCATCCATCTAGACAAATTGCATTTATAATATTAGTGTGTTTTACTATAGAAACTTTCGTAGTTTGACGAATTCTTCCAACAAAAACTACGTAGTTAACCCGCTTACATTCAGAATGAAATATTAGTGTGGTTTGGTTCTCTCTTGGATGTTGCGTCGAATGGTAAGACCAAAACAGAATTATCAGGTCTCCAGATTTTATATGTCGATTTTACGGTCCATGATCATGATAACACTATGACTCACTTCTTGTGTCCAGTCAATGCAGGAGTCCTCCCACTCGAGGGAGGCGCGGGCCGCTGCGGCGTCTTTGCCAGGCTTCTTGTCTCCGAAGAAGTACACAGCGTCTTTGCTGAAACCTGAAACAACCAATAAAATGTATGAACTGTACGTTTTCTGACCAAGCCCCCCCAAGCCAACAGTAATAATGTGCATGACGCTTAGTTACATTCCTTTATGAGGTATGGTATCTTATCTTGGGGAAATTTCTACAGCTTCATTAGCATGTGGGTAGCAAACTCTACTCACCGACGACTTGTGCAACGTTCTTTCCGGCGCCGATAGTGAGCTTGTTGGCTGTGGAGATTAAAGAAACACTGGCGGCGTTGTTTTCCAAGATGGATTCGTAGACGCCAGCGCTCATTCCCAAGATCTGTAAAAGAAAAGGATAAGTTATGTGCAACACATAAATCGTAACTTGAGATTTGTTTTTGTTAACTTGAGTTTGTTTTTGTCAGTGTTTGATTTAGTTTTTGTTAAACTCTATTGATTTTATGCAAGATTTCTTCCCAATGTTCAATATCGGTACACAGTTGAATTTCGACGACCCGAAAAAGAAAATATTTCAAAATATTACTGAAGATAGATAAAACGTTAAAAAGATCTGATATTAATAATGGCCAATAGTCGCAAGACATTGTAAGTTGTTGGATTTTAAAAGTACCTATCCTCTTTTGAATGTATTTCGTTAAAGGTAGAAACTATTCAGTACTTACAATAGGGTTCAGGTTAAGGCAGTTCTCTCCGACGACGTACATGACGTGTTTGACAGCGGCGGGTCGCAGCGGTGTCAGCAGCAAGTGCGAGGAGCCGCCTTCGATGTTCGAGATACCTGCGAAGGATTACAGTAAGTATAAAATCAACAACGACTAAGGTACGACATCAGGATGGAGCGACATGTCCAAAATAATTGAATAACGAGACAATCTAATCGGTTATTTCTTCTTATCGTGTACTTAATTACTGAAGGTAGTGCCTGATTTGAAAAACCTAATTTATTTATTTATTTATTTATATAATTAAAGGAGTTGACCAGCTGCTTCCACGACGCTCCATCTTCAGCTTGTCTGAGAGCGGTCGGTCATTACATAATCGTAATCATTAGCAATCAGATCCAACGATTCACCAGATTTCTTGCGGTTTACAATGGGAACGCAGTAAATTTGACACAGGAAGCTGTGTGAAGACACAGGACCATATCTAATGCTACGCCTAATGCTGCTCTCAGAATTGCGACGAGGTATTCAAACTCGCTCTTTTCTCGCTGATCGATGACGACAAAACTCGTATCAGCATAACGTTCCACACCGGCTGCGCTTTCTATGATATATGAGCTTACCTTACCCAAGTGGATCATTTTGTCTACTTGAAGCTCCCAAATACGCAAAAATCGCGTAGTTGGTTGTTTATCGCTTCTTTCATGGAATTCCGTATACAATTTACTATACTACACAGATTGTAGTATAGTAAATTGTATACGGAATTCCATGAAATAAGCGATAAACAGCCAAACTGCTGTCTCAGTCTCCGACAGATATACATAACAGAGCAATAACTCGAAATGTTGTAGTAATCCTTACCGAGAGAGAATTTGAGATCGTTGAGGATGCTGACGAGGCTGGCGATCTGTTTGTCCACCTTCTCGTCTCCGGTCTTGATGGACGGGATCATGTCTCCGTAGCGGCTGTCGTCCGTGAAGGCAATCTTCGCGTTCTTCAGTTTCACTGTGAATAAAATTCATAAGTTAGTTGCTTGTTACAAGTTTGTTTGTTGTTATTGGCAGAATATGTACAATTTTTTTTTTGTTTGAATCTATATCGACCGATTATGTAAGACTACGCCCCTGCAAGCTGCCCACGGCTTTTTACTACATAAAAATTAGGCCTTATGTTATTCCAGGTACATGCATACATTTTAAAATGTCAGCCTTTTAGCGTTTAGTAGTTTTGGCTCGAAGAGGTAGCAAACATCCAATATTTCGCATTTATTATCAGTGCAATGCAAATCGGTCGATAACATTGCACAGAAATTATTTGTTTTTTTTTAATTGGTCATTGTCATAATTCAAGATCAAACCAGTCATATTAATCTTACAACTTAGTATTAAAAATGTGTGTTCTACTCACGGTCAGTATCGTAGAGGATGGGGTAGGGGAACTTGGAGGTGAGTCCGACGAGGTGCACCTTCACGTCTGTCACGTGCTGGGCCTTGAGCTGGTCCACCAGCTGCGAGAGCAGAGGAACCACCAGGTTCTTGAAGGTCGTTTCCGTCGGCTGTGGAGAGAGTTGATGTTAGTTTAACGATAAAAATCAAGAGATGAGAAGAAGGTATGCAGTACCTATTGTTTTCACTTCTCAAAAAATACAAATACTTTTCGAAATTTCCTATAGTTTGGAAAGAGGTCATGGCTAAGAAAGGTCTTAATACAAAGATACGGGCTGATCTGATAGAGAGGAGGTAAGATATGGTAGAAAGATACCTACATGTTGTGCCGACCCTACCTAGCGTGCGATAAGGACGGGAAGATAACGAGTTCTAGAAATCACTAAGAAATTAATAAAAAATTAATGTACGACATTATCTAGCCACAAAAAAAAGTGTTTGTGTCATGGCAACTAGACGACGACGGATAGTTTTAACTAGGTACCTATTTTTTGTGTCTCGTTGGATGAAAATTCAACCGTCTACAATATTGACGCAAAAACAGCGTGATGGAGACCAAGTGACTTATAAAATACCTATAGCTTTAGATCCCAGAATAAAATAAAAAACGTCTACTTGCGAAACGAAAACATTATTTACGTCTTTTAAAAAATCTCGTCTATAGGTACAACTAGAATAAGGTTCACATTTGCTTACCTTGGTAACCTCAACAGCAATCACGATATCAGCCTGCTTATTCGGCACCTTGAACTGGTACACGTCCCCAATGTTCCTCGGCTTGTCATTGTCGGTGCAGCGGAGACAGATGTCAGGCAGCACTGGTGGTAGAAGACCTGACTCTGCCAAGGCTACGTAGCCTTCGCCGAGGTCGCAAGCTTCCTGCTGAGCATGGGCGGCGTCGGAGGCGACTGCGTGGATGCAGGCTTGTCTGGAGGTGGATGGTGATGGTATTAGCAGAGTTACGATACAATATCACACACGCACACTAAGCAAAATTAAATAACAACCATCGTAAGTCATTAATAGATAACTCACCGAAGCAAAATCACCATCGTAAGCGTTGTGCATAGAAAATCGGTAGGAGCTATTTGTTTGGGTTGGTGTTTCTCACGGAAATCGCTATACGTAAATATGGTTTGTCATAAATGACCGGCGATCTCACTATTCCACACACTCACCGACTCCATTCTTCCCTCACCTTTTCTCCCCTCGACTGCTGTGCCCAGATAGGCATTTCTGTCGCCCCATACCGTAGGTGAGGGTCGGGTCTCACATTTACACACACACACATATTTAATCTGTTCACTCAAACTTCATAATACGGGCCTAAGGTCTCATGATGAAAATCTAGATCCTCACCTGAAAGGAGTGATGTCCTGTACAAGAGCGAGAGCCTTCAGCGGCGAGATGCTTCCGAAGACCTTCTCGCAAGCCTCAGGCAGCGCCATGTGCATCTGGTGGTGGCTGTGCTCTGGAGTCTTGGCTGCCGGGCAGGACTTGGCGAGGCGGTACGCGTTTCCGAATTCGTTCTCGGATGTGCTGATCTGGTGGGAAAGAAGATGGTGATATATCTTTTGCAAACTCGTCGGTCATGTTAATTTATATCCCTTTAATCATGTTAAGGTAACAAACGACCTAATCGAGACCTTCATCATACAACGTTGGCCACATCGTCACTTTCCATCATTGCGGTCAAACAAAGGTCTATTAATAATTCAAAACCCGCATAGCTTCGCAATTTTTTTAATTAATCATGGGTAGATGGTAAAAAGACCAACCTTGCCGTTGGGCAGCCTGAAGTCATCATAGGGTTCGTTGTTGCCATCTCCGAGTAGACCGCGCAGCTTGCCGAGATAGAAGCCGTTGACTTGGATGTGGCACACCTGAAGAGAGGATATTGTTAGTTAACGCTTATGTGGGCATGAAAATTATCTGCCTTGTAGGTTTTGCTACATTCCGCTCTCTTTCTAGTTTCTACTATTTATCATAGAGGTTGAATGGCAGTTCTATCAATTCCATGCTGGGTAGCTAGTTTAGAAGAAAATATACGCGCGATATTCAATATAGGTACTATATCCTGAACAAATATTTACAGATCGTGCAAACCTTTATCTTGTAGCAGGAATTTAACTCATACCCTTTTGCATTTTAGGCAGACATTCAGTGAGTCACAGAGGTCGTCAATATGGACATTTTCAGACAGGAACATCTAGTCCCACAGTAGGTAAGCCAAGCTTGTATCTGATTCATTGTGTACCTAATGTCAAGATAACTATAGTTACATACCTTAAGGTTCTTCGAGCAGAGAGCCATGAGTCCGTACACGGTGCCGAGTCCGATGCGTCCGTTGGCCTGGCGGTAGGCGAACGAGTCTTTCTCGATCACTGGGAAACCGTGGTTGGCGCCGTTCAGAGTGACCTGGAAACAAATGACTTGTTAATTCTTGTAATATGGTGTTACTTTGTTTTTATGATAACTTGGCTTGTGTCACGCAGCTTTTCTTATGCCTTCACGGCTAGAACACCCTTCTTTCGTAGTCTTAGAAGGTTAAAAATCGAAATAGTTTAGTTTAGACGAATCAGCAGCCTAATCTTACTTGCTCATTCACTATCGCTTCCGATGGCATCTTATAATTCAATGTGTGACCTCGATCCAACACATGAAAGTAGATACCTATATAATTACTCTCAATAATTCGGATTTTTATCAATGACATATTCTGGTTTCACTGATGCGGACTAGAGTAAAATCGTCTTACCACGAACCAGCCGGGAACTACATGCACCTAGGGGTAGGTATATCATTAAACCCAATATCATTAACTCGATTCCGGAAACACGCCCTTATTCTCTTTCTTTCTGTATATTTAACCCTTACCTGTCCGTTATCCTTAAGCTCGATGATAGTTCCGCTCTTGTCCTCAAGCACCAGCGCCTTTGGCTTGCCGTTGGCGAGCTGCATGAGGAGCGTGAAGTTCCTGTCGACGTAGTCGTGCGCCAGCACGTAGCGGCACGTGCCCGGGAACGTGAGGTGGCGTCCGTCGAACGTGAAGATGTGCTGGCCGTTGACGACGACGGCACGGACTGTACATGACATAAGTTCATGTTACACGGTGTTATGGTGGCAATCGACGATAGAGAGGAACAAAAGGTGATCAAGGATTTGACCTTAGTAGAGGCACAGATATTGTCATACCAGCTTTAGAAGTGTGTGACTTTAAAAGCCGTCTGTCTGTTCTTCTAGGAGCCGATAACAGATCTTTTTTCCCGTCCTAAATATTTCAAAAGTAACGAGTCCTCTTTTTGGAGACCATAGACTTTAACTTGGACTAAAATCACAGTCTGGCCGAGCCCTGTTTTCTCTATTAGCACAGAAAAGACTAACTGAAACGAAACAGAATAACGAATGGTCTCTCAAGTTCATAGACACTAAATTACTGTGTAGTGCCGGCTTACAATTTGCACCACCCTAATTTGTGTCTAGTGTCGTAAGAGGCGACTAAGGGATATCTACCAGGCGGAGGGCAGCAGCGCTTCTTTCCCACCAATTCTACCAATTAACTAAGATCTCCAACCCGCATGCCCCACGTGGAGATTATGGGCTGTACCCTTCCATTAGATAAAAGCGAATTAAACGCTTATCAGGGAAAGCCTGCGTCTATCAGTGGACCAATATAGGCTGTTGAGGTTGAGGTCAGGATACTCACGTTCAGAAGGCACCTCCTTCAGCGGGTCCAGACTCCTGGGCCTGTAGGCCTTGATGAGCAAGATAGGGTCTGGCACGTCTGCGGCGATGAGTTGCCACAGCAAGCTGGAGTATGCAGAGCCACGCATTGTCGGCACGGACCCGGCGTTGGACGGGCTCCAGTTCAACCACTAATAGAAAAAGAGATTTACCATTATTGTTTTCAGTGGTTAATTTAGCTGGTCATGTCGATCAGGAGACTATAGCCAAGCCAAGTGGCAGACTCAGGCGAAGACTGATTGGCTCAGAATTGCAATTTTGAAGATGATAACAACTATGGTTTTAGTGGCTAAATACCAACAACCTGCATCTTTCAGAAAAGACTAACGGCAAGAGGAATCTCTTAAAAAAAAGACCTTGACATCAACCCAGATCATATCATCACCAGCTCATGCTGATCTAATGCTAGATTACCGCTTCAATATTTTACAGACACCCATGCACCCTGGCAATAGGGCGTGAAACGAAGGTCTTTAAATCATGAAATAAAATAGTTTGAGAACTAATTTAGGTACATCTCTTTCGAAAGATCAAATCAAACTGTGTAACTGAAGCATACTTTTGTCACGTGCAAAAGTTTAGATGGCTAGTAGGTTCTCGAAGTTTATAATTTCTTACGGGCTCATAATTAAGCATAGATTTAAGTCTATGCTTGGTTATGTTTAGCAGTGGATATATTTGGGTTGATATGCTCACCGAGACTTCAGATCCGAGCGGCACGATGCCGGCCGCATTGAGTTGGTTGCGTACGGCCTGGATGATGGAAGCCACCGCAGTTACCAGCTTCTGGTACACCGTTTTCAGTTCCTTGGAGTCATCCACCTTCTCGTGCTTCATTTTCTGTGAAAGAACACCGGTTATGAGTAACATGGAGGTGAGGTAGAGTCTCGATAAGCGACGATAAACACTCAATAAATTTAAATGTGTTTAAATTAATGGTATAACAAAAACCCTATCCGCAGTACACCCTTGAGGGTTAAAAGTTGGCCATTACTTTTTGTAAAATAGCCTTGAATTTCTCTAAAACGCAAAGTGCAATTTAAGCCATGGAGTACATCACGAGAAGACAGTGAGTTTTTTGTTAAACAGTATTTTAAGTCCTTCTGTAAGAAATAAGTAGATGGTAGTAGAAAAATTTATCAACATTTTAAAATGTTATGAGAAATTCAACTAATTCGTTAGCAAATAAGAGCCAAAACATACTTAGTAATACAGCACTAAGGTCAGGACACCTTAGTGCTGTATGACTAAGTATGTTTTGGCTCCTCATGTAGGTACCTTAATCATATTGTTACCTTGAGGATGTAGTCGTTGAGGCAGTCTCCGAAGGCCTGGGCCTCGGGCGTGGGCAGCAGCGGCCGTAGGAGGCCATATCCCTGGGACAGCCATTCGACCGCTTGTTCGGGCACCGCAATGTTAGACGCCTGTGTGCAAATAGGTCAATTTCCGGATTATAGAGAGTTGGCGGCAATTTAGTCAAGTATGTTATGTAAATTTTACCACAAAAAATCGGTAAAAGGCTTGGAAATATCATTAATAATTTACTTAAAATAACTTAATTCGATTGTGAGCTATGCTGTTACAGATGGACACATCAATACACTCATGAATACGCATTAAAATAACTAACAAATCGGAGTCAAACATTCCCAAAGCATCCAAATAACAAGAGAAGTTTGGCATGAATAAGGACCGTCTTACACTCGGCAACAGATGATTCTGGTCTTTGCTAAACTCTAATACGGATAAGGTATCATACCTCCTTGAAGATGGGCAGGTCCTTGAGCCAGTGAGTGAACTCGGCAATGATCTCGTCGACCTTGGCGCGGTATTCCTTGAGGTGGGCCACGAGAAGTCGAGTAAGATCTGGAAGGATAAACCGTCTCCATGAGCGAGGCTTTTTCAAACCTTGTTATTGTACAAATGTCTAGATTATGTGTTATTTCTATTTATGTTTCTCGTTTTCTTCTATAACTACAAAATATTAAACCTGCAACGGGAAAGACGCTGCCTTCTGTTACACCATTTTTATAACAGAAGACCCACAACTTTTTTGTTTTTTCCAAAAATAAATATTTTCATTTTCATAGTACGCATAAGGTATAATGAAATAAAGTAGTTTTAACAACAAAAATTTAGTAAGTACCTGAGTGATAATTAGGGACTATAATTGGTGAAAAAATGGTTGACCATTGAACGGTGTCTTCGGGTAGATCAAAATGGCCAGAGGACTCCATTTGTTGACCATTACATACATAAATACTCCCCAAATCATCATAAGCTTTTTGAAAGGAAGAATGTCGATCATCTCCCAGTTTAGAACAAGGTATGCTCAAAACTTACCCTTGAAGATCTCAGCAACGGTGTTAGTAAGTTCGTTGAGCTCAACCTTGTGCTTTTCGAAGAAGTCAGTGATAGTTGCGGCGTAGTAGGCGACGACCTCGATGACGCTGTCGATATATGACTTCACAGCGGTCCTGATTTCAACAATAGCCTTCCTGAAGGCTGGCTCGATCTGAACATGGACGATGAGAAATGTTTAAAATTTGTGAAACGACAATGCGAAGCAGTGGAAAGTTTAAATAAACTAAGAAGTAATTAAAGCTCTCGATTCAACAAACGGACAAAAATATAAGCTTAGATATTGGAAATTTGGAAGCCTGGGTAAGTAACTGATGATTATGTCCTCTATGCCAGATTTCATAGATGCGTATGTATACATACATGTACACGAGTGCGTGTGGAAACACATGCAATGTGCACTCACTATTCCCTCGCTTTAAATAAGGTAGTAATAACTTTATGATTATTTATCGGGTATTTATCGCGTACCTTTGTTCACGGGTCGCCCCGTGACCACGATCGCTGTAATGCGGTAGCAACGTAGGGGAAATAAAAACAAAGGTAGGTACGCGATAAATAATCATTAAAAATACCTTTATGGTAAAAATTTTGTACTTTATACTTCGGTGACAAAGAATCTAGAAGATAAATCGAAAAACCTCACCTGTTTTTCATAAAGTTCTTTGAGTTTCTTGGAGAGGTCAATGTATAGATCGTGCAATTGGTCGGTGATGGGCTCCAGAGCATCAGTCACATCTGCTATCAGCTTGCTGACGTACTTCGTGATGTCAGATCTGGAAAAGGAATTAAATAAATTATTTATTCAAAATGGCGCATACACGAGCCGAAATGACAGCGACACACCTATTTTATTTAAAAATCCATCGTACAGTTTGTGGTATCTATTGTTATTTTTAGTACCCCTGTTATAGTTTTATCTTATGTAGCTTAGGCAGAGATGAGAAAATAGAGTTTAGTGGCCCAAAAGCGCAACTTAGTACCCCTGTTATAGTTTTATCTTATGTAGTTTAGGCAGAGATGAGAAAATAGAGTTTAGTGGCCCAAAAGCGCAACTTAGTACCCCTGTTATAGTTTTATCTTATGTAGTTTAGGCAGAGATGAGAAAATAGAGTTTAGTGGCCCAAAAGCGCAACTTAGTACCCCTGTTATAGTTTTATCTTATGTAGTTTAGGCAGAGATGAGAAAATAGAGTTTAGTGGCCCAAAAGCGCAACTTCGTATCTAAGCTGTAAAAAATGAAACTAGAGAGGAATTAATAAATAACTTAAATAAAATACCTTACATAAGATACGAACCACAAACTGATTGGTGATAGATTTTTAAAACTTCCAGTGTATAACGTAATAATAACATGAAATAGGTGTGGGCGCCACTTTTACTCGCCTTAAGTCATATGCGTATGATAATACCTAATAATAATTTTAAAACTACCTATAGATTACCTACGTGCGTCTAAACTAGGTAAAACCTATCTCAGGTAAGACTTGCTTACAACGAATACATTACAATACTTACAACAAAACAAAGCGACAGTACATATTTTCAAAATAACTTATGCTATGGGACACAATATAATAGCTGGTGGTGCTGGCTTAGAATTTGCACCACCCCAACTCTTTCCATGGGTGTCGTAAGAGACGACTAAGGGCAGCAGCGCCCCCTGCAGAAAAATTAGAATAATTGAATATTCCTTACAGTGCCCGTGAGAGATCCTTTATCACTTTATCATCAGAAATCTCTATGTCCAACTTTCGGAGGTCCTCAGCGTAAGCTTCCTTCAGTTTCTGCACCGTGGGCTGCGCGCGGTTCGTGATGTCCTTAATGTTGGCGCTGGCCTTCTGTCCCAGGCCCTTGGCGCGGGTCTCAAGGTCGTCCAGGTCCTTGCGGAGAGCTTTCTGCAAGGGCGAGAAGAACATAAGCACGATATCGACGAGAATGACCTTTATTTTTATTCGGCGAGGTAAATTCGTTTACAAATAGACTGGTCTGAATCAGAGCCATGTGGGACTCGACGCCATGCGCCATGAGAAAGACGCGCGGTTGCAATATCCACTAAAACCTCTCCGGTGGCCTTGTTTCGCCATGTTCGCGAACCACGGAAACATTTAAACCGACCGACTTAGTCCCGATTTAAACTAAACTCCTTATTGGTATTGAATAAGTTACTTTTATCCCTCGGGTAACTAAATAATGGTAAACTATTCTTTGATATTTATCTCAGGAACAGCACACTTTTTTTTCTTCGGTTTTTGTTTTGCTAAGAAACCTAGAGAAGTATATATTTGTTGTCTTTTGATTTTTCAATTGTTCATTAACTTGTTATTAGGTTAAAACAGGTTCGGCGCATAGAAAATACAGTACACGGTACGTGCTCTGCAGTTCTCACTCACGAGAAGACCATATCTTGTCATCCCGCTCGAAATCCATCTCGTAGCGGCGTTATTGCACACTCTTAATATAAATTGGGCTATCCGCTTTTTATAAAATAGCAGTATAATAAAAACTTACATAGAAGTTGTTGCAGTTTTCCTTGTTCGCGCCGTAGTCGCTCTTCACCTGGTTGTTGTCCAACCAAAGCGCTGCCTTGGCGAGGTTCTTCTTCTGGCCGCCGATGACGATGTCCGCGGTGACGTCGATGCGCTTCTCCGGCTCGATGTGACCGACCACGGACAGCTTGCGGTCGGCTTCGGCTGAGGGGAAACAGGGATTGAGTAAAGGAACCTGGGATTGGACTAAATTATCTAATAATATTAGGTCCTTACATATGAAATTGGCGTTTTGTATGGGAGGAACAAAAAGTCGAATATTTTTTAATATAATATATTTAATTAATCAAAGTATGAACCATTATTTTCTATGCACTTTTGCCATCTTATAGGTAGTTCATTGATCCCTTTACTAAAAAAACAAGTCGGACGGGAATCAATAAAATCTTTGAAGGCGATTTGGACTGCCCCATCGGAGTTGAATTTTTTCCCTTGCAAGAAGTTATCCAAATTTCGAAAAAAATGGTAATCTGTTGGAGCAAGGTCCGGGGAGTACGGAGGATGTCTTAGACTTTCCAATTGAAGCTCTTCTAATTTAGTAGCCGTCTGTTGCGCAGTGTGTGGTCTAGCGTTGTCGTGAAGCAGCAGTGGCGTGGAGCGATTGACCAGCCTAGGTTGTTTAGCCGCTAGCTTTTCCATCATGGTTTGCAATTGCTGACAATAGACATCAGCCGTAATAGTCTGGCCAGATTTGAGAAAACTGTAATGAACAATACCGGCACTAGTCCACCAAACGCTTACAAGTAACTTTTTTGGGGTTAATTTTCGCTTGGGGCAGGATTTGGCTGGCTGGCCAGGATCCAACCATAGCGCTGAGCGCTTCCGATTATCGTAAAGAACCCATTTTTCATCACAGGTAATGATTCGGTTTAAAATACCTTCATTATTGTGCCGGTTTAGTAATGTAACGCAGCAGTCGACGCGCGTTTGCCGGTTTGCTACAGTCAATTCGTGAGGTACCCACCTTTCAAGCTTTTTAATCTTCCCAATTTGCTTCAAGTGAATTAAAACAGTTTTATCACTAACATCGCAGCCTGCAGCTAACTCGGACGTGGTTTGCGATGGATCCGCTTCCACAATAGCCTTCAACTCTTCATTATCAACTTGAGTCTCAGGCCGTCCACGGGGCTTGTTCTGCAGGTCGAAATTTCCAGAACGAAAACGTTGGAACCAAAAACGAACTGTGTTTTCTTTTGCAACACGACCGCCATACACATCATTCACCCTTCGAGTTGTTTCCGCAGCACTAGTGCCACGGCGGAACTCGTACTCGTAAATAATGCGATATTTTAAGTTTTCCATTTTGTAAAATGAGTGACGCAAACAGAGAAAAACAGAAGAAAAAAAAACAAATGAATGACGATCATCGAAGCACAAATACATGAGTCTATAGCTGTACAAATTTGAATTTGGAATTCCTTACCAAAGTGGAGAAATTTGTGATTAAAGTGGCCAGTACGAAAAACGCCAATTTCATATGTAAGGACCTAATATATTAGAACTGCAATCTGGCACACGTCAGAGCGAACGAAGCGAGCCTGTGTGGCCTAGGGCGGCTTAGGGGCACGACTAAGGCACAGCATGTGCTTGTTACCCCCCCGAACCCCCCTCCCCATCCAAGAATTTGTATCGAAGTTTTGAAATTATTTACAGATAATCACTGTAAACCAAACTATAGAGATTTTATTTGCACAAGGTGCTACGGTAAGGGTGCATGTACTAAACCGATAGGGGGTGATTTTGGACATCAAGGGGTCAACGATTGTTTGACCAACATCAGTTAGTTTGGACAATATTCTACTTGAATTTTTTTTTATCACTTATACTATCTTTTACGAGTATTATTTTAACGTAGGTACCTACTTATTTCTTCCTATTTCTAAATTTCAAATGATGCACATATTTTTTTCGTATAATTTCATGACAAAACAGAAACAAACAGTTTTACTAAAAAAAATGCAAAAAGCATTCGTAAAATATTTTGTGATTATTTGTTGATTAATAATCAGGTGAGACTGTGATCACACGAAGGTCTTTTCAATAAAATAAAAGTCTCGATGAGACGACTCTGGAAATCCCCTAGTTTATGATTAAGTTAGTATTAAAAGGGGATTAAACATAAAAGACGACACAAAGCGATTAATCACCCATATAACCTGTAGTGAACTCGAAGTACTGGTAGTCCTTGACTAGCAGCTCCATTTGCACAGGCTTGCCTTCCAGCAGCACCACCTTGATGTCAGCCTTCTGGAGCTTTTCCTTCAGGGCCGTGGAGGCCGAGATGTCGATCACCTTGACTAACGGAGTGTTGATCTAGAAAAGGTGGTGCAGTTAAGTAACAGAAGATCTGTTTCCGACCTATGCCATGAAGATAAAGATAAAGATAAAGATACATTTTATGATATGATTACATTTATGAAGGTCAGCAGGTGCCAATGGCCTATTGCTAATGTGCTATTTTGTGAGTATAAATAAGTAAATAGAACTATTGAAATTTGAATCACAAAGCAAACTCAGTTGTTTTCTGATCTGTAGGTTACTTTACAGCTTCTTTCTACATTGAGTTTTTCTGTCACCATCACATTCAATAGACCTGATTCAAAAACTCAAAAACAAAGACTCGTCCGTCTAGTGACGTCACGGCTCAAAAGTTTGCCACGTTTTACTGAGCCGTGACGTCACGCGGAACTTTAACTGGCTACATCTTAATATTTTTTTTGATTAATCGACATAAGAAAAAATACGTATCCAATATCTTCTGATAATTAATTATAATTTTTGAGTCGTCAGGCCTATTGAATGTGACAAACAGAAAAAAGCCGTAAACTTACAGAACACAAAATAACTGAGTTTGCTTTGTGATTCAAGTTTTAGATTTAAATAGCTTTAAGCTCATAAATAGCACTTAGACAAGTAAAATTTTATGTGTGAAAGAAATGATTTTGAACTAAGAAAATACAAAAATAGCTTACCAAGAAGTTCAGATGGGTAGGGGAAACGTCGAGCAAGATTTTGGCTTCACGGTCCTGAAAAACAAAGTATTTAATTGACAACCAACTTATTGATAACCAACGTAGGCGGGGGCAGAGATTTGTATGTAGCCGATTTTTCACCCAGCGCTGATATTACTCGTTCAATTTGAACAAATGAAGTATCAATTGTTTCGTCTCAGTACCCCGGTGCTTGTAGTTTAAGGTATATGACGTCAGACGATATTCTAACGAGATAGCGGGGTTTAAGTAAGAGTCGGTTTAAGTAAGAGTCGAAAATTTTTGTGTTTAAATATTAAGCACAATGGATGAACTCCGAAGTCGGGTTTTTGGTTTATTTTATCTTGTGGAGAAAATTATCACAAAAAATATTTCAAGTGTGAAATAAATAGTGTCTCTTTATCTTTGTTCTCATGATATTAACGGTTGTGTGAAATAAACATACCTTTCCAAGGCTGGAGTGAGAGAGCTTGGCGGATGTCTCGATCTTGAAAGCATTTTCACTGTGACGGACAGCGTTGCCGGCGAATCTGATCAGAGCCTCCTAAAACAACAAAAACAATTAAGTTATTTTCTTGTTTATTTTTTATAAAAAGTCTCCGAATTATATTATTTGGGTGACAGATGAAATCAACAAAAGACTTAAGTTACTCGTATTTACAACGGGATATTTACTATGATTTGTGCCGAAATATACCTACTTAAGATAGCTTTAAACTCAAATCATGGTAAATATCCTGCGTTAATAACAATGATGGATTGAAAAGTTCATTTATTTATTATAAGAAAAACCAGATGCTTTTATATACAGAGTTACAAATTGATAAATACAAGTAAGCTTATCAAAGGTTTTCACGGGTAGTGTAAGTTTCAGCAAAAGACTTTCTATGATCAATTGAACCATCTTCATGAAGATAACCCTCCCAGGGATGAAGATAATAGATCTACTAACCTTATTGATCTTAGGATGGCTGAAACCGAGCTCCGCAACCGCCGACTGCCTCTCATTGCTGCTGACGTCCAAATCCACGAGGAACCTGGCAGCGGTCTTGTGACCAGGCCTGGTCTTGTCCAGGTCCAGTACCAGCTCTCCCTTGATGGGGAAAGGCAGGCCCTTGTCCGTGGGGAAGGCGACTGAGTTCTCCAGGAGGATCACGCGAGATGGAAGCTGGATCTTGATGCCGGATTTGGCGTCTGTGGAAGGTGGAATTTGTAAGAAACTCAATTTTAAACAGATTATAAGACGAGCATTTTTGGATTTCTCAAGAATCAAAAATAGCAGCTGTTGATTTACAAATATCTCATTATTTTATAAAGTATGCGGTTAAAAATACCTTATAATAGATACCACAAACGGTACGATGGATTTTAAAAACTTCCTATGTTAAACGTAATAATAAGATAAAGTAGGTGGTACTGTCGTTGGCTCGGGTATGCGCCAAACTATAGTAGTAAGATCAGTTACTTACGTCCAATAATAGGCGTGCTGTAAACATGCAGATGATATTTCCTGTCGTCCTTGTTGGCGTGAAGGTCCAGGGTGTACTGCGGCAGCTTGGTGGTGGAGACCTCGTCGCGCACGATGAGGCCAAGCTCGGGGGCGACGCCTAGTGTGCGGAGGTCGAAGCCGGCGCTTACGATGTTAGCGATTACTCCTTCTTCTGTTGGTGAAGATTGGTCGAGTTAAAGATGAGTCGGTAATAGTAGGTACGTATTACCCAAGGGATGGAAGTAACTTATTTAGGCCCGAGACGGGGTTTGAAGCCCGCGCGGAGTGAGGGAGCTAATAGTTCGAGGGACTATACAAGGAATACAAAGAAAGTAAAAAAAATAAGTAGAGCAAGTGCGCTAATTATGGACCTCCATAAGGATTTTGTCGAATATAACTTAGAATTTCAAAGTTAAATCAGTTTTATGTACTTATTTTTAACAGTTTAATAATTATATTTAGCATCAAAACGAAATTATAAAATTCTTGAAACATCGGCGCCGATGCCAGGCCGGCGAGTGGAAAATCAGCCATTATCACAGGTAAACTTACTCGAGAGGTCAATCTTGGACTGCAGTTCAGCGTGTGCGCATTGTTTCTTCTCCTCGCAGTAGACGTGAGAGTTCTTGTACTCGAGGTTGGTGACGCGCGACTCGGCGACGTAGCTGCGTTCGCCGAATGCGACGTTAAAGAATGTCTGAGGAAACGAGGTGAGGGTGAGTGATTTGAAACATTATTAGCATTAAAATCTAGCTGTGTGGTACTGGCTTAGAATTTACACTACCCCAATTCTTCCCGTGGGTGTCGTAAGAGACTACTAAGGGATATGCTAAGGGGGGCAGGCAGCAGTGCCCCCTGCAGAATAAATCTTCCGTCAAACTGCGATCCCCAACCCGCATGCCAGCATTACACCCCATGAGTTAAACGTCAGAAAGGCGTTTAGCCGGGGGAGGCCTGCGTCCAGCAGTGGCCCGATACAGGCTGTTAAGGTTGAGGTTGAGGTACGATTAAAATCTGGTTTTACTAGGTGCGATCTTCACCAAATTTCTTTAAATGATCTTTTTTTGTAAAGCCTTATAGATGCATTTTGAGGTAAAAGGATTTTAGTTACCTCGACACCCTTCTCGTTGCCTTCAGTGAGGATGGTGCGGATGTACTTGAAGTTGGCGGATTTCTGCTCGTCCTTGATCTTGACGGAGCCTGAACCTTCGATGATGGTCTTCTGGCCCTCGGTCTTGCTGATGAATGAGGTGCTGTATGGTAGATATGATGAATCTTAGAAGAGTATCGCTAAATAATGGAAATTTTCACAACTTGAAAACAGAATTAAATGATAAAGAAAACGTATTTTAGGGCTTCGAGTGTTGTGAGTTGTTACTAAAATTTGCCGATTTCTACAAATGTTAACAAACTTGAAAGCAAAATTTATCAAGATATTTAAAATTAAAAATTATATTATAATAATATTTAATATTATGTATTTTTATGTCCTGTTTTTTTTTTATAAGTTACAAATAAAATTATACTCTAATCTATATTTTATGTAGATTAGATAGAGAAAACCGGAAGAATGCGTTTTTAAAAATCTATTTTTAAAACAAGCTAAAGTTAACAACAATAAAAGCTTTTAAGGTTAAATATTAGAGTGCTCGGGAAGACAAATCCAACGAACCCAAACTCGACGAGCATACGTCATTTCGTTACGAGTTCCTTTGGCTACCTTCTATCTCCATCATCAGATCATCTCGATGGTAACATGACATTGCATTGCCACCGAACTTACGTAAGTACTTATACAAAAATTCAGCTCAATCGGTTGAAGATATCTGCTTCAATATTAAGTTGTAAGATTCCACCAGAACAAACTACATTCATACATACATACATATTTATATTGCAAGTTAACTAAAAGCTTTCAAGGCGCATATACAAGTAAAAGTGGCGCCCCACCTATTTTATCTTATTATTACGTTAAACACAGGAAGTTTTAAAAATCCGTCGTACCTACAGTTTGTGATATCTATTATAAGTTATTTATTGATGCCTTTGTAATAGTTTCATTTTGAAAAGCTTAGGCAGAGATACGAAATTGCGCTTTTTGGTCACCAAACTCTATTATCGCATCTCTTCCTAAACTATATAAGACTAGCTGCGCCCCGCGGCTTCGCACGCGTTGTTAATATGAAAACATTAAAAGGTGATTTTCATCCCATGGGAACAGATTTATGGGATAAATAGTAGCCTATGTTTTATTCCAGTATTAGAATTACCTGTATGCAAAATTTCAGCCAGATCCGTTCAGTAGTTTTGGCGTGAAGAGGTAACAAACATCCATCCATACATCCATCCAAACTTTCGCCTTTATAATATTATGATTTTCATCCCACGGGAACAGATTTATGGGATAAATAGTAGCCTATGTTTTATTCCAGTATTAGAATTACCTGTTTGCAAAATTTCAGCCAGATCCGTTCAGTAGTTTTGGCGTGAAGAGGTAACAAACATCCATCCATACATCCATCCAAACTTTCGCCTTTATAATATTAGTATGATAAAACAGAGGTATTAAGAAATAGCTAATAATAGATAACACAAACTGTACGATGGATTTTTAATATTTCCTATGTTAAGTAATAATATGATAAAATAGGTGGCACTCTCATATTGGCTCCTATATGCGCCTTAAAAGGAAAGAGGGCTTATACACATTGATTTATTAAAAAGGGAAGATAGGTTGATAGGTGGATAGGCCAAATATCTAATTCTAAGAAGGTAGAAAGGTAAAAGAACAGTAGGTACTTTGTCGAGCAAGTCGAGTCGAGTCGTTAGTTCGTCAAAGATGACATAAATCATCAAACTTTTCTCGCCGTCAGTTTCAAAGCTGACAGTTCTGTGGCATGACAGTTTGAAACTTGGAAGGACAAAATCAAGAAGCCGCTTTGACCTAAGATAACTCTCTCGCGTCATTATTTTCACAATATTAACATTTTTATTTACATATCCCTATTATAAATTACATCATTTATTATAATATTTATTGCTCCACCTTGTTTCGTTTCTATTCATACATTATTGTCTTTGTGTGCGCTGGATCTGAGATCGTGTCTGTCACTTGTCGTAACTGGTTCTGACTGAAAACCAGCGCTCCTTCACAAATTACCTTGTCTAGGTTTTTGTGTAGAGCAACAAGCTGAGTCAGGACCTGTTAAACCTACACACACGCGCTCATTTGCCTGCTAAGGGGGCTACTTAGTACCAACCCAATAGGTACTTAGGTAGGTACCTACCTACTTGTGTTAGTTTTAGGTTTCGAATAATTGTTAACTGTGTTTGTTAGTGTTACTAAGTAGTCTTAATTTTTACCTTATTTTATTTGTAGTGTTGTGTAGTGTTTAATAAATCATTTTCTTTCTTTCTTTCTTTTCTTTCTAGGTTACGTTCTCCCACCGCTTACTCAAAAATTGGCATGTGTTACAACTACACGCAAACACATACGCTCACAGTTATATTTCGAGTCCTGTGTAATACAAAGAAGAACAAAGATGGAAAGACGTATCTAAGACCGAAGTGAGACCGAGACAACAATATTACACGCGAATCAACGACCGCCCGTGACGCCGCGCCGGTCAGACGGTGACTGAGGTACACAATTTTACACAATTTGAGGTTGCCACTTTCGAGAAACCAGTACCTCATCTTCCCTTTTTAATAAATCAATGCTTATACATCATAATAAAATTATGAACTAACCTGCCACTGACAACATTCTTGTTATCATTGGTAGAACGGAACTCCAAACGCTTGCCGGAGCCGGCGTCTTTGCTCGCGATCTCTCCAACAAAGTTCTTCCAGCCGAGTTTCTCCGAGTTAGCCTGGATCTTGAAGTTGACGTTGTCCTTCTGGACGTTGGCCTCGCTGGTGGCCTCGAGCGAGATGTCGCGGATGTTGTCGACCTTGACCTCGACCTTGCCTTGGGTGGAGCTTAGGGAGGTTCCCTTGACGTAGATCCTAAACAAGAAAATATAATCAATCATCACAATCTAGTATATAACAAAGAATAAATATTAAAATAAATAACACAATATCACATCACACTAATATTATAAGTGCGAAAGTTTCGATGTATGGATGGATGGATATAAGTTTGTTACTTCTTCACGCCAAAACTACTGAACGGATATGGCTGAACTTTTGCATACCGGTAATTCTAACCCTGGAATCAAACAAAGGCTACTTTTTATCCCATAAATCAGTTCACGTGGGATGAAAATCACCTTTAACGTTTCCATAGAAACAACGCGTGCGAAGCCGCAGGGCAACGCTAGTAGTTCATAAATTGTAGTGTTCAAATTTTTTGGCACGCGCATTTTCTCGGAATAACTGAGTCACTACTGTCACTTTATGATAGTTTTAAAAGACCATTAATCTAAAATTTATCAGGAATAATGGTTGATTCTTCTGTTAAAGAACTCAATTAGGTTTTTCGATCTGTTGGTAAAAAAACATGACACACATTTTCATAGCGTGTAGTCATTATCAGCAGCCTGTTTAAATCCTAGTCCACAGCTGGGAAAAGGCCTCCCCGTGTAATTGTTGGCTATCCTCTATTATAATTAAGTTGTACAATTGCTCGGCACATGCAAACCCTTTGCGTAAGAAGGCATTATTAATGAATTAATGAATGAACACTTTTTGTACTAATAATAATGAATATATGTAAAAGTCTTATATCTAAATAATAAATAAATATAGCACAAAATGCGGCCTTATCACTGACATCGATTTCTCCCAGGCAACCATGGGTAGGAAAGAAAAAATATAAGAAGAAAAAAAGGCTTGATAGTGCACAGACAGAAAATTAAAACAACTTACCTACTTTATTACCTACAACACAAAATTACCAAAATTATAATTATTTTTATTCATTATCATAATGTCACAGTTTAACAAAAAAACAATGCGTTACAACATGTAAGTCCCTATAGAATAATACAGTCTTAAGCCTCAACGTCGGGCGATGTTATTGCTAAGCGATAAAGCCCTCAAATAATTAAAAAAAAAAAAAAAAAAAAAAGCCTCAACGTCAAAAGATAAGGCCGCCTTTTGTACTATATTTATTTATTATTTTGATATAAAGACTTCCATTTATGTTGATTTTTAGTAGTGCAATAAAGTGTTAATTCATTCATTCAAAAGCCTATAACTCTTTATTTTTGGAAGTCAATAACTAGTCTATATAGAGTCCCTAGTGCAAATAGGATAGTTACCTGCTGGTCTTGCCGTTAGTTGGACTGGTGTACTTGAGGTCGAGCACGGGGTGAGCCTTGGACAGCACGATGTTGGACTCCGACTTGTAGACGCGGTCGTCGACCTTGACGTCCACAGCGGAGAAGTACGTGTCGGGAGCTGGGTGCTGTATTGAGGAAGATTATCTATTATCAACAGTGAGTCTTCTGGATATTCGAGAGACAAAGACAAATCGAGCAGAAGTTAATAATGTTCATTGGTAATCGCAGAAACCCTCAGATATAATTGTACCAATTCCGAGAGGTTAGCTGGCTTTTATTTTGACTTTATGCTACCAGCATGAACCTGAAACTATTCCTACCCGAAATACTGCTTACTTTGTGACTAGATAATACTAGTGAGTGAAAAGGTCGTCGCAACAATAGTCTTAACTTTTTGCTTCTTTTTCCATAAATTTAGTTATTTTTATTACAAGACTAAATTATTACAGAGTTATTGTAGCATTATGGTATTCAACCACCCTGTCAGGCAGGGTAACTACTCAGGGTCAAATTAGTTCAAGAGCATAGCGTATAGACTACTCACCCTTGACTCCACATTGATCTCGAGGTCCTTGACCTTCTCGAGTTGAGGATTGCTGGCGCGGATGTGCACGAGGTTGCCGTTGGGGTTGCTGATACTTTCCACCGCCAGGGCTGCAGTCTTACCCTTGCCGTATTTGGCCTTTACTTCGGTGGCGAGCGACTTGCGGTCGGCTGTCAGGGAAAGAGAATTAAATGTGACAATGTTTTATCTTAAGAAGGATTTATTGAAATTATTTAAACTTCGATGGGGAAATTGTATGTGCAACTGCTATATTTCAATAGATTGATAAATAGTTTATTTGGCGAAATGAACAATCAATTAGAAAAAGACAAGTAGGCAGGCTATATTAACAAAAAAACTAGAGTTTAAATACATCTTTAGAAACAAATAATTGCATATAATGTAATGTTATGCACAATATCTATCCTAAACTACTCGTGATGGGTACGTGTGTCAGTGCTGCCGACAGGTGATCCAAAACAAATCTGTCTCAGCTTTATGTTTTTTTGCAATGGTACCTACAAAATAGCGTTGGTTTCCAGACTGACCCGCTCTTGATAGTCTCTTCTTAATAAATATCCTGATAAGTGATCGTAATAGTATACTCACGTCCATTTTCATTCTTGTAGCTAGCATCAAGTACCACAGGCTCGTTATGAGGTACCAGCAGCTTGACAGTACCAGAACCGCTGTTGAGGCCTGACTTGCCGTGCGCGTCTACCTTATACACGTCACCGTTCACTTGCACGGACTCGATGATGGTGTACTGTGGGGTTAAAAATTTAGGGTTAGCGATAATGACATTTAAAATATGATAAGGTAAAGATTCCATACTTGATAGACTTACAGATTTGCCCTGTAAGGTCTAAAGGAAATAAAACACTTTGAGTTTTGCTGTTGGATTCTATAATCTTCGTCATCAGCATATGCTTGTATACTACTCGATATATAAACCTCCCCAACTATTCAGCACCATCCCAACGTTCAGCTCGCCACATTTAGCATCTGCCAGCTGCCTTCAGCAGGTCGTTATCCGACCGAACCGGAGTTCACCATACACTAAATTCGCCGTCTTTAGTTATGAATACGTCTAACGGTTGTTGGTTCTTACTCGAAGATATGGCCGGTTACATCACATAATATCTACCTACCTACCTTGATGAGGACATAGTATATGTTGGCTTTGCTGTTTGTCTTTGACTAGGGTATCTTACCTCAGCATCCTTGCCCTTGGGCAGCAAGAAGAGGAGAGAAGAGACCCACTTGATGTCGTGAGCATTCTGGACGGGCAGGCGGACCAACACTGTGAAGTCATCCAGGTATCTGCAAAAAGTACAAACTTTAGAAACTGGCAGAAACGAGTATGAGGAAAAATTCATCAAAAACCTAATCAAAATTTTACAGCACGATAAGTTTCGAACATAACAATCTTACTCAGGCTGCAAGGTAAAGATTTCTAGAGCATTAGTCTTGTTTACTTTGGAGAGTGCTGTCTACTTAGTATTGCAGATGGTTCAACGTCTACGACATTTGCAAAACCATGTGGCAATCGTGGTCCCACTAGCGTAGTACTGATGCGAATCGCCAGTATGGTGTAATACCATAGCTTAAGGGCAAGCACCATACCCATGACAATTGTCAAAAATACTCACTTTTTGTCAGATTTGCCTTCGAGATTGAACTCTGTCTTGCCTTGAAGGTCGACGCTGGTGTCGTCACCGTAGGAAGCCTTGAGGTGGTACGTTTCATCATCGATCAGTAGGTTGTCGTTGTCCATGTAAGACATAGAGGCTACCAGGTTTGCAGGCTTGGCGAGAAGGTTTCCGGCCACTTCACTCTGAAGGACAAACGTGAAATGTTAACATCCAATGAATTGTTAGTGGCTGTAAAGGTAGAGCAAGAAAAATCAAATTTAAAAAGTAACAAAGTACTGCCTACCTACGCCTAACGTAAAAACAACGACACATAACGAAAATATACTTGTAGCTACATTTTGTATGTTGCTGATCAATTTTATAAGTAATATCATCGCCGGCTTCCTTACAAGGCTAGTACTCGTACCATGATCGTGCTTTAAAAAGAGTTAATTTGCGAGTAAATTAACTTTTGTACTCTGATGAATTCATAATGTGCCCACGTCATTGGTGTTCGTATAACAAACACAACGTTCGTAGTTCACTCATACTCATAATCGTAGGAGCTCTTAAAACTTTCGTACCTTGAAGTCAAAGTTCCACTTGTCCCCTCCAGCAGGCTGGTTTTTCAGAATGAAGTTGTTCTTCAAGGTCTTGCCTTCTTTCAGCTTCAGCTCCAGCGCTCCCTGGTAGTCCAGGATCACTTTCTCTAAGTCGCTGTTCAGGATCTTGCCTTCGTAGGAGATAATGGAAGCTTCGGCGCCGCGCTTCGGGGCGTCGGAGAGAAGGAGTTTCACGTTTCCATTGTAGACCTGCGTACAGATGATTGTTATAGTCACTGTGCAATTCGTCTATTCATATGTATTTGTTAATGTTACTTTTGATTCTCCCCGATTAAACGTAAGCGGGATACGACTTTTAAAGCAATAGATTTACTGTTCTATTACTTATTTAAAAAAATGACAATGACTTGAATGAAATCAAAAGTTGGCTACGTTAATTGATTTCAGTTACTTACTACGTCTAACCTGTTTTTGCAACATTGACTTAGAAAATAGTGTTTAATTTTTTTGTAGATACTTTTTTGAACACATAAGGTTTACTTACACCGGCTTTAGTGCTGACTTCCCGGTTGAACTTGAAGTTCAGGCACCTCTCGGTTGGGAGCACCAGCTCGACGTCAGCCTGCGCCTTGCCCGCCACCTCCAGATCGCCGTTCAAGTGCACGTTGACTTCGGAGGTCTTACCGCCGTACTCCAGCTTGTTCCTGAAGGACAACGTTGCCAGTTAAAAATAACAATGTTGGACAATCCACACAGAACCATCTAGTCCTAAGACAAACTTTTGCTGCTAAAATCTGCTTTTGGCACTTTAAAGCTGAATGACAATGGCTAAAAAATTGAACTGAATTAGAGTCAATTGCACCTTATTTCTTGATTGAGAGTAATAACTATTTATCAAGTTGTTTGTATAGTAAACATTTTACTTATCTTAGTGCTTATTTTGTAAGTCTAAAGAAATGAACGATTTGACTCTGACTCTGACTCTGAATGATATAAACATAAAATACATAGAAAGATTAGTTATCAAGTTTACATAAATAATGGAAAATAAAGCGAGTTTATTGAAATTATGAATTTGTGAAATGGCAGGTCCACAAAAATAACTCTTAAACTCTCAATTTTGTAAATCCATATTTATTTAATATTTCAACATGATACCTAATCAAGTAGGTTTTTTCTTTAAGCTTACAAAATAAGCACATAGAGAAGGAATGTAGGACGAAGGTATAATTAAACTAGACCATTTATTGTAAGAATTGCCAAAATTATTAAGAACACTAAAGTATTCACAAAGGGATTATTTAAAAAAAAATGTGAATAGGTACCTAACCATTCGTTTGACCACCATATTTTGTTCATGCTTTGTGGTGTTTTCAGTTATCCTATATTCCGGCACACATCTGCCATGATTACAGAATCACTGAAGTCGAAGATTGAGTGCAGAAACGATAAACTAAAAATTAGCTGTAGATAGGTAGTTATATTATGTTTAACTTACTTGGAGTCCAAGAGGTTGTTAGTCTGTTTAGTGTTGGTTGAAAGGCAGATCTTGTCCTTGTTGTCCTTCTCCCAGTTAAGGTAGATGTCAAAGTCTCCGCTGAACGACGGCTTCTTGGCTTGGAACTTGACGTCGGCCTTGATCTTGCGTTGAGCCTGCGAAAGAGTAGTAAATTTGAACTCTCTTGTTACACACTTACAACTCACTTGCAACTCAACTGTTTTGATTTTCATTCATTCTTATGTTTATAGATTTTTATAAATTTCGATTGTATTAATATCTTTTCTGTATTTGACAACCTCTGTGGCGCGGTGGGCGAACGCCTGCGACCCAGGAGGTTTGCGGGTTCGATTCCCGCCTCGGGACAAATATTTGTACGATCTGCAGGTATTTGTTCAGGGCGTTCTGGATGTTATCTATATATAATAAAAAATATCTATCTATGTAGTGTATTGTATTATGTATATCAGTTATCTAGTACCCATAACACAAGCTCTGCTTAGCTTGGGGCTAGATAATGTTGTGTGAATAGTCCAGCATTATTTATTTATTTTTTATTTTTTGGAACGAGTTCCTTATCGCGCGTTGTGAAAGGGCTAGACGGAAAAAATTCTTACGAAAAGTTGTCACGACACTTTTTGCTATAGTAAGCTATTGTAAGCTGTGCGGCGTCGCATGTTTCTCTGTCTATCTCTCTCTCTCTTATAGAAAGCAAGCCAGATATTTTCATTTCTATTTCCCATTGAACAGTGTGGTGTCGCGACGATTATTTTTGTTGAGTGTATACAGGTTTTTTGTTAATAATAAATAATAAAAAAAAATAATAATAATGAATCCTGATAATCGAAAGGAACTTCGTTCCATCCGGGTGTCCCTTGACACCTCTCAAGTTTTTTTTATTGTATTTTTTGTTAATAAGACCATACCTTTTTGAAGTCAATAATAAGGGCACCATTTCCCTTGCCATCAGCACCGGTGACCTGGAACTGTCCGTTAGCCGCGATGGTGTCCTTCAGGATGAATTTGAGCTGTCCTTTGCTGTTGTCGCCGGCATTGATCTTCAGAAGGTAGTCGAGGATCTGACCCTGGCTGCTGGAGATCTTCGCGTGCGATGAGTAGAGGACGGTGGTCTGGATTGCTCCGATGTCGAATCTACGGAGGTATTTGGAGTTAGCAAATACCGCATACTTATAAACAAGCTACGATTTTTTTGGAATTATTTTTTTTCTGCTCTTCCTAGTACTTTTATCTCGAATTTATTTTTCAAATAAAGGGTTTGACTGCGTTTTTCAAGATCATAAGCAACACAAATGATAGTTATTGCAGGTCTATACCCACATAATTGCAAAATGATACTCGCCGAAACTACTGAATAGGTCTGAGTTCAGTAGTTTTCGCCCTTTTCGCGTGTATTAGTAACAACATCTATGCAAAGTTTTGCATTTATTATAAATTTTGTGGTACCGTTATTGAACTCAGTAGGTACTTACTTGATCTCTTCATTCTTCTGTCCAGTGACCTTAAGATGTCCGACAGCTCCAACACTGATGTCATTAGGCTGAATCTTGTGTAGCACAACTCCCGACAGCTCGTACTTTCCGATTCCCTTCACCGCAACGTAGTTCTCAAAGTTGGACTTATCGTTGTTGATGAGGTCACGCTTAGAAAGAACCTCCACTCCGTTCTTGTTGAGGTTGGCGTTGATCTTAATGCTGTAGTCTTCGGGGTGCTTGGTGTGCGAGCGGGCTTTGACTTCAAGGTCGGCTTTCTGGTCGACGTTCTTGAATTCGAACTCAATTTCAACCTTCTTAGGGTCGATGTCGGCGTCGAAAGCGATCTTGAATGGGATGGCGAGGATTTCCACTGCAATGAAAGTTAGGTTGAGCTGGCCGAGCACATTATGGTTTGGTTTTATTGATATGACCTATAATATATACGTAGGAAGCAGTGGTCCACTGCGAAAAGTATGAAAATTGATGACTCACGTTTGTTCTTGGTAATCACGTTGTAGTCCTTGTCGCTCTTGGCTTGGTACTTGAGGTACTGTCCGATGATGAGGCGACGGCTTTGGTCCTTGCAGTCCCCGGAGTAGATGATGTCGAACTCGTTCTTGACCTGGGTACAACAATTCAGGGTTCAATATTTTCCAGATTCAAGGAACGGTAAAACTCGTCGGGAAAAAGAACCGTTGTATAATGCAACGCATCCGTCATTGGAGGTTTCTGGTCAAAAGTTTCCACGTTCTACATTTATTCACATTCTGAAAATCTTTATCTACAAAAAAACCAGAACCATTGACATTTAAAGTTACTTTTTTAGGTGTTCTTTTTGACGTGGTGTACTTCGTAATTTAACATATTTATGATCTTTAACTTAATTTGGAGAATATATTATCAGGTAGCTTACGACTTCTCCCCAGCCAGAGTACTGCCCCTTGAGGATGAAGTTGAACACGGGGTTCAGTTTGTTGAAGAACTCGAGATCGATGTCGCTGTTCTTGAGGTGCCCCTTCAAGGTCACAAGGTCGGAGATCAGCTGCCATTCCACGTTCCGTGTGTTTGACTGTGGATAAATTAGGCTGTAAAACTTCTGTTCTGACAAAACGGAAAAAATAAGCTTCAAAAAGCGCTGTAAAAATTTATGTCTGGGTGTTAGCCATAATGAGTAATTAGTTGCGTTTTGATAACGAATAAAAAACAAATAAAAATCTTATGAAAACGCAGCTAATTAGCAGCAAAAAAATATATTTGAGTGATAGATACTCACGAATACATTTAAATTCATTTGCCAGTAGTGGCCACAATGACGTCATAAACTACGTTTACAAAGTCATCGTCAAAAACCAACGTCAAGAGTTTTTCTGTATTCTTAAATCGAACTTGAAAACCCCATTCAAGAATTCAAGATGATTCTTCTCTTTAGTTTGAAATAGATTTAGGTTACCTGGTGGGAAGCGAATCCCTGAACGGCGATGGGCTCCTGGCTGTTAGGCAGTTTGATGGCGATGCCTTCGAACTTGTACTTGGTGGTGGGTCCACTGACTTCCCTAATGACCTGTCCGTCGATCTGCACGGAGTGCTTGTCCTCTCCTGGAGATTGGTACTCGAGGATAGGCTTGTACACGCTGCGTTGCTGGTTGCCGTTCACGAGGAAGCCAATCTGTGAATAGAATAACAATTTGTTAGAGCCTCTTGAGTTTTTCTTTTACTGGCTTGCAATGTATGCAAAGACAATGGTACTGATGAAAAGAAAATCCTTTGTTTTTGTTGCAATATAATTAAACTTACCTTGCCGTAGTACTGGTCAGCGTCAAGGAAAGCCTTGGCTGTGGCAGTCAGTTCGCTGGGGGACTTCTGGATGTTGAACTCTCCGCCCAGGCTCTTGATGGGAGATGTGACAGCAAGTTTGATTCCGAACTCTGTTTCCGAGGATATCTTGGAGGCGATGATCTGAGTGCGGCGATTCTTGTTGCCTGGTGAATTTAATTACAGATAAGACGTGTTGTTTTTGCATGCTTTGAATTGAAATATTTTTTCAATAAGTTCTGTTTTTTGTCTATCTGCTATCAGATAATGATTTATTTTTTCAAGTTGCTCTAGACTAGAAGCACTTATTCTGAGATATTTTCCATAATTTGTATTATTTAGTTAGCCAGTGCTACGAGTATAATGATGGTTTCTAAAGCTTTGTTTCACAAAGACTCTTGCAATAAGCACAGTACAATTTTTAAAGACTTTCTATCTATAAAATGAAAATCTCTATCGTAAAATGATTTGGAAAAACATACCTTCAGCTTCGAAAAGCAGATCCAAGGTGGAGGATTTTCCGTCGCTCTTGATGAGGCCTCTGACGTGGTAGCCCTTGAGGTCGTTCTTCTCAAGCACCAGCTTCAGTTTGGACTGTCCGCTGAGCGGGTAGCGTGCCAGGTACTTGGAGATGGAGGTTTGAGCATCGGGACCTGGAGAAATAACATTCGTTAGCTTCTAGATCGCTGGTGGTAACGAAAATAAAGGCAACCTCTAACGATATACTGCGGTAGTTTCGTTTAAAACAATAGAGGCGTCACAGAAAGAACACTGTAAAAACTAGAGAGAGCGCTTTAATTAATATCCGCTAGATGTCTTTAAGCCAAGTGCAAAAAAGACCAAAATTCTAGATCGCCCAGGCGCTTGGTTCGGTAACAAACTGACTATATACGAGTACCCAACTTCAACAGTTGGTCGAAGAACCGCGACGGCAGATGGGTCGGGCCCGGTTCAGAGGATATCTCCCATTAGGGGGAATACCACCTTAGCCCCCAAAATACCTATCGTTATATACGTAACTCAAGTACCGACAGTATTTGTGGAATGTCCAGATTTCAAACCGCTGCGCTGAATTGATAGGGAAATCAAACGTTTGAATAAAACGACTGTTGAGTTGTGATATGGATTATAGCTGTAGCAGTTGCGGCGTAAAATCGAACCCTCTGAATCAGCCCGTGGATCTCGTAAGAGCCCACTAAAGGAACCTAACAGAGCACTTCTACTGCAATCCGGCTGCTACTTGGTGATTGTGGCAAAACAACAAACCTCAACTACGCATGATGAGCAGTGGACGTGCACGTGGTGAAGCTAGATCAAAAATCTTTACTTTTAGAAAGATCCATTTGGGATTGCGTTTCGACAACCAACTTACCAGAAACAGAGAACGGCAGCGACACTTCGCCGCACAGCGTGAGTCCCAGTAATCCAGACAGCTGATCAAAGCAACCAGAATACTCCTTCCTCTGTCCATCAACAGCGATCTTCGTCTGCTTCTCCTTCTGTCCCTTTTCAACAGTAATGTAGACCAGGTCATTGGAGGCGACGAGGATTTCTTGCTTGTCAACTGGCAGGCCGAGCTGGATGTCGATGCCGGCGCCGTTGTCGAGGACCTTGGCCACCAAGTGTGCTCCGGTGGAGGAGTGCAGGTTGGTGACGACCTTCAGACCGGTGGCGACCGCGTCGGCGTCAACCACCAGGGTTCCGGTGATCTCGATGTCAGTGGATGGGATCAGTTTGATGTCGATCTTTGCGTTCTGTGGAAAAGACATTTGTTATAAAAAACTCCAAGGATTGGTTCTGTTTTAATTTAACGCGAGATTTGGCACTTCTTTTATGACAAAATGAAAACATAAAGGATTAAAAAACTAACATAGAAATTCTTCTATAATGGTAGGTATTAAATGTAGCATGGCATTCTAAGTTAGTTTTCGTTCAAGAGTAGATTTCGATGAAACAGAACATTTTCAATAGTTGAAAGATATGACGAGGTGAGTAAACAAACCTGAGGGTTGGTGAGACACTGCTTCAGATCGAAGTTGGTGGAGAAGTCGATGCGAGCGGTGGCGGCCCCAGTGAGGTCCAGCTTCAGGGGGAGACCGGCGGACGTGGGGTATGACAGCTCGGCGTCCAAGAAGAGGAGGTGGGTGCGGAGCTCGTTCTGCAAGGAGGTGTGGTTAGCGATGATGGAAAAATACAAGAGCAGTGACAGACGCGAGAATTATTTGAATAGAACAGAACCTTTCTTAGCAGACGGCACATAGAAAACTGAATAGTTGAATTCTTTGAAATACACAACTTAATAATAAGTTGTGTATTTCAAAGAACTCAATTAACTTACGAAAATAAGTTGATCACAAGTTTCATTGTTCTCGAAAAAACGAAGTGTCATCAGAAATGTTTTAGTTAGTTTGAAATTTGTTATTAACGTATGTGAATTATATTTATATTGTTCTGATTATTACACATGACATACAGGCAAACAAGCATACCACACAAACAGATGCTATAAGGTTGATATAGTTCTTTTTAAGCTTACCACCATAATATCAGTATCTACAGATATTTATCATACAACATTTATGACAGAGTTCCTTTCTTTGTATTTTTTTCTATCATCTTTCATTATTTCCTTTGTCTAGCAATATTTATTTTTTTAATTTATTTGTTCATAACTCACAGATGCGTGTTGAGCCTTGCCGATGCCTCCATGGATGGCTTGCAGGATGTTGTCCAGAACCCTGTTGTAGTCGAAACCCTTGTCGTCTCCAAGAGATAGGAAGACGGCGTCAGTTCCGAACAGTTTCACGTACAGATCCAGGTCCAGTTCATTGTCAAAGTGCAGCTCTTCGGCTTTCAACTGAAAAAAAAACATAAAGAAGGCCTTAAGGTGTATTCGGCAATTCTATAACATTTTGTATAAGATAAATAATAATTCCCTTAAAATTTTGGACTTTGACGGGACTTCAACCCGCATCTTCCCTTCAGTACGGGATGCACAACTATTTAGTTTTAAGTTGTTCATACATTTCTCAGAAATTACCCAGTGCAAGGGCTTAGTAAAAAACCTTAGATTATTTTAAAGCTCTTAAATATTAAATAATAACTCGGCTAAAGTAATAAGAACCCTGTGTCGCTATGTATTTTAACACATTCGATGCCAGTGACCCACGACGAGGGCTCAACTCTGTCACATTCGAGGAGCCGGGAGCCCACGACGCGGGCTCATTTTTTAACCAGGTTTTTCTTTCCCAATACGCCATAGTTTAATATGAAAATAAATGAGAGTACTATTTCAACGAGCCTTTTCCTTGTATGGGTGTTGGTTTTTAGTTTTACAATGTTTAAATTTAAATTGAATTTTTACTTCTTCTGCCATGCCAAGGACCCACGTCGTGGGTCATCTTTCAGGAGTAGCAAACATTTGTATGAGGGTTCATTTTATTGTATGTTAGTTTATTCCCGGGGTTGACATGAATAAAACAAGTTCTTTTAAAACACGTTTGAAAGTGTTTAGAAGTTATATATGTAATAAAACTTTATTATAAACGTATGTTTTTTATAACACAGTTTAAAAAAGTTTTAAAGGGGACAATGTTTAAAACATGAAGAAAAAACAGGGTTTAAAATAAATGAATGGAAATAAATCCAAACTAATAAATATGTAGGGCTCTCAATAGCTTAAAATATTTTTTCAAGTGGAAAGTCCTTATGTCGGCTTTCGGAAAAAGTAATTCACTGGATTAGTGGGTATTCCCTGCTTTTTCTCTAGTTCTCTACCTACCTACACTACATACAAGGTGTATGTAAACTGTTTTGTATTTATTAATAATAACAATATTTTTTAATAATTTGAAAATAGTTACTGAGATACGCAACAAAAAGTAAATATTCATCGTTATGTTAATATTTACTAATGTGAATTAGGAAATAGTTTAGAAATGGATTATTTTATTATTCGCTATAATTGATTTGAAATTGATCCCTAAAGGTAAAAAGTAAAAAACAATCTAAAAAAAACAGTAGTGTTAAACATTTTGAACAGTTTAAATTAAAAAATATTTAAAAAAAAGTTTTTTTTACAACCCTGATTGTATCAAGAACCTGTCTGTGGGTTCTCTCGTCACGTTGTGACGTGAGTCATATAATTTTTTTTTAATATGACTCATATAGTTGAAGGTAGTTTACATAAAAAACTAGATCTATTGCTAGTGTATTTAAAATAAAATAAATTGATCAGAACACTTTTCATAAACATTTAAAATCTCCTTCCAAAAGTTCTCATAATGTTAAAAAACTTAAAAATGTTGCACACCAATGTCATAGACTTTCCCATTTTCCTAAACTACACAGTTTTCCAGACTAAAATGCACAACAAGTAGTAATATTTAAGTCATAAATCATAAAAAACTATACATGAACTCCTGAAAGTGTCTTATTGTTGAGAAAAATGCAATTTAATGTTACAACCACATACCTAATGCCGAGAACCCGCTGCGTGGGTTCACCTATGGCGCATGTGTAATGCCGGTGACCCCCGTGGAGGGCTCTGTGGTACGATGTATGGTGGTTTGGCGATAGAGCAGAGAGAAAAGTGTGAAGGAGTCGAATGTGTTAAGAGATAAAATATTCATGCCGAAATCCTTTCCATGTACTATAATTGACTTTGTTTTAAAAAACTATAAACCGACTTTAATCATATAGATTTTTTATAGATCCCATTTTAAAACTAGAACAAATTAAAATGGGACCATACGGGAGGCACTAGCTTTCAAATAAAAAAAGAATCATGAAAGTCGGACCACGAATGCAAAAGTTCTGAGGTAACAAACATAAAAAAAATACAGTCGAATTGAGAACCTCCTCCTTTTTATGAATTCGGTAAAAAAGGAAATAGTTTCAGACAGTTCCTAGAATGAATTTTTTCTCTCTTGGTTTTGTTATGTCAGACAGTTAGACTGATACGTTTTCGTGCAAACGCTTATCAAAAGAACGAGTTTGTTTTGTTTTGATTTTCCTTTTCCTGAAAGACGGCTGTACAATGACAAATCTTTTCGAAACAGAAGAAAACTACACGTCATGATCCAAAGTTAATAAAAACACTTACGTTTTTGTCGAAGCCATCGATCTCAGTCTTGACGGAGCGGCGTCCTCTGTTCAAAGCGTCCTGAACCTTTTTGTTGGACTGCTGGAATGCGTTGATCAGGATGTCGTAGATGGCTTGCGGTCCCTTGGTCTTCAGGAGACCCTTGGGGCCGAGGAAGTGCTCAATCACCAGGTCAAGGTTGCCTTGACGGCCGCCCAACTGTAGAAATATTGGTAAAATTAGCGGAAATTATTTAAGAAAATTGTATAGAAAATCGGGCTTTAACTTATGTAGAAAAATATCATGCACTTTCAATTTCAACTATTGGTTGGTCAAAGCATGTGTGAGTTTTAAATTCTTTTTTATCACATTTCATGTAAGATAGTAAGTATTTTTGTAAAATCTTGCAGACAATGTGTTCGTTAAATTTAAGAGAGTTTTTTTACAAGATCTTATATTTTTTTGATAATAATCAAGATAACACTGCGAATTAATATTCGTCTTCTCTTGAAAATGGCACTGTAACTATTTGTAAGGGATTCCTCAAAATGTACCTCGAGAATGTTAAACTCGTGTCCAAAGATCTCGGTGGTGATGTTCAGTGAGGCGGAGCGGGGCAGGAAGGAGTTCTGTGAGTAGATGACGCTCTGCTCGACAGAGCCACCAACGCCCAATGCGTCCAAGTTGAACGAAGACTCATCGTAGAATGAGTATTTTCTGAAAGAGGACACATTTTTACACTAGCTGATAATGTCCTGCTAGCCGAATTTTCGGTCATGTGAGCAGAAAATATTGCAGTGCACTGTTTGCGCAGATATATGGAACTCTCTATTCCCGCACTTTCATAATCTGATCTGATGGTACCGATATGACCGGGGAGAGGTCAGGGGCAGGACTAACGGCTTAACGTGGTTAAAAATAAAGTTATAAATAAAGATGACACGGTGAATTCAGTAATACCTGGCATCAATGTTGAACTGTTTGGGTGTTCCAATGTTCCCATAGTGCTGCTTGGCGAGCTGCTTGTCAGGGTTGGCGGAGTAGCTTATGGCGCGGAGAGACGAAGTGATGTAGCGGCCGACTGCGAAAGAAATATTCTTGTCAGTTAAACCTAAGGATAGTTTTACTGGTGACCTAAACAAGTTGCAACAGACACTCACAAAGCAGGTTAACCTTAGAGTCTATCAATCACGACCTACAAGGTATGATTGATGATTTATTGATTATTATTGTTTTTGATGTAGAATTCATAGCGAAACAATATCAAAATTCTGGTACAGAGCTAATAGAATACCATTAAAGGGAACATAGAACTGCAAACATAGAGAACATTTTTAACAAAAACTAAAACAAACTCGGTTCATCTGCTTGGGTGATAATAAAAGACAAACACCCTGCTTTTGAGGTCCGGACCCACAATGCAATGCAGCAGGTAATTATAACTATACCTAAGCTTTTAGTCCTAGTAGATTTTAGTAGCTTTAAGTTAAAAGCTAAGCTTTTAACTTTTAGTTAAAAGCTACTAGGACTAAAAGCTTAGGTATAGTTATAATTACCTGCTACATTGCATTGTGAGTCCTCACCTCAAAAGCCTAATATTGGTCTACTATTGGTTGGACGCAGGCCTTTAAGGCGTTTCTAAAGGAGTCCTAATAGCGCCTTATTGGTAAGTAAAATTTTGTTTATTTATGAGTAATGCCCCTACACTGGGTATGCAGGTCGTTGTGGATGATAAGTGCCAAATAGTACTAACCTTGGTGTACAGGCTCGGTATCCAACAACGTCTTGATCTCGTTGGCGGATCTAGCGCAGGGGCAGGCGATGACGGCCTGGTAGGCCTTGATGCGGATTTCAGAGTCCAGGTTGCGGTTCTTCAGGATGTCCAGAGCAGTCTTCTTCAGCTGCAATCAGAGGTTGCTTAAGTCAACAGTCATAATAATAGTCATATAGTCGTAGTCATTATTAAACACTGTACAATCAATCAACCTTTTTCTGTAACGAATTTAACAATTTTTTGTGTGATTTCTGTATTCTATTAACTTAGTTCTAATTTTTTTATATTCTTTTTTGTAATTTTCTTTGGTAATAAGGTATTTTCAAAATGTTTTTACTTGATGAAGGGTTCTCAGAAGATTTATGTATTTGCATGATTTGAAAAGTCAGGAGCCTGTATAAATATAAAGACATTTTGGCTAAATGTCTTTATATTATACAGGTGGTTAGTTTACCTTTGCGCTGCAGGGGTCAGCGTTGAACGCCTCGAGGGCTGCAGCCTTGACCCTAGCCTTAACGGTGTGGTCGTTAGCGCAGTGCACCAGCTTGTCGATCAGAGAGTTTTCCAGGTGATGGATGTTGCGGATTCCTTTCAAGACTGCTACAACCTGCGGGCAAAAAGTTAAATGATATCAAATTAACATTACAGTCAAAGTTTGAAACGCCTGACAGTACTGTTTGGCTTTGTAGGAGTTCTTTTTCTTCAATAGTTTAAAAAGCCAATCGTTTAATTCATGTATGGACATATATATCATTTAAAAATTGTTCGCTTTGATAAGTTTCTTCTACACACTACATTATGCATTTATTAATTATAATAGTTGTTCTAACTGTGCCATAATTAGGAACAAGAAAGTTTTTTTACGGACGATTTTTTCGCTTTTAGTCTTGAAAAGCTGTCTTATTGGTTTATATTAGGAGTTCAGGACCATTACAGCGTCTTTAGGTGATTTCAAAACTTACATTGTCCTCTTCAACCTTGGTCTTAGGCTTGCAGTTCTGCAGCTTAGCTCCGAGCTTGTTGCTCAGAGCGACGATACCATCGGACTTCTCATTGTGGCAGTTGGCGGAGCGGCAGTAGGCGCCAGCTAGGGCGCCGACACCAAGGAACAGCTCTTTGGGGATGTTCGGCTGGTCCAGGAGGCTCTGTGGAAGGAAGAGATAGATTAGATTTTGATGACAATATTGCAAGAAATAATATGTCAATTATACTTTTTCATTTCAAATATGGATATATTATTTTATTATAATTATTTATAGTTATAACTTCGGAATCAATAACGTACAGATAGCGTCAGAATAAAATAGGTTTTTTACTTTATCTTTTCTACTTTGGTCACCACTTTAACTTTACACTTTATAGGGATTCTTGAAATCAGATGTCAGGGCATATAATATTAGATGCTTGCTAATGCATGCTGAACAGATATGATTTTCTGTGCCACAGACAAACATTTACAGGCCAAATTAACTAGAACCGTAATTTATGGATTTAATGACACTTACAGTAGCTGCCTTCAAACTTTCATCGGAGACCTGCTTGGCATTGCCAAGAGACAGGTAGACCAGTTGCTGTTCGATCTCATTGAGGCCGTGGCTCTTGAGGATCTGGATAGAAGCCTCGATGGCGGGACCCTTGCCGGTTCGCAGGAGAGCGTCCAGGTACACGCGTCTGGTAGAGGAGATTATATTATTATTAGTATAGATAGAAAATAATGAGGCCATAGATGGAAATGACAGCATTACTAGGTTTGTGGCGTTCGAAGAGGGCGCTTCAAAGAATTGCTTCTGCCTGTCTGTAAAACCCAGACAGGCAGAAGCGAATACACTTTGACGACTTTGTTTAATAATAAGGGAATTGAGACAGAAGACAGCAGTTGAAAAGAGTCCTGATAATGACGTGTAGGTTCTTACTTTTCGATGTTGTTGCCCTTGACTTGGTTCCAGACCTTGATGAGGTCGTCCTTGTTGGTTACGCGGAAGATCTGAAAAATAACAAAGCAAGTTTTAAATCTACTATCATCACCCCAATTTTGTAATTTTCTGAAAAAAATGTTTTGAGGTACTAAGTACCTACACAGTGTTCATGTGACCAAATAAATCACTTTTACATTAAAAACCTGAAAGGTTTACGTTTGCATCTTATAATGGAATAACCCGTCTTTAGTATTTTAATCGCGATATTTCTGAATACTGAATGAGAACGGATTAAAATGTACGATAGCAATAACATTTCCTCCATCCTTCCTGTTGTCTTGGTGGTCGGGTAGCAAAACTTACCCTGATGAGAGAAGCGAAGTTGCCAGCAGAGGCCTCAGAAGCCTCTTTGCCGATGGCCTTGGCAGTTTCCTTGACGGCGGCCAGCGCGCTGTTGACGTTGTTGGCGAGGGGTACGCCGCGGGGGGTGTCGAAGATGATGGAACGAGAGAGGGTGCACGCAGCTGTGAAGAGAAATGTGAATAAGGCTTTGTCCTGATTGGATTGCACATTATTTGTGTTACAGGTGATATTTAAGAAGATGAAATATCATTACTTATGAACCAATCAGATTATGACGAACTTAATAAAAGCCCAAAACAATATCAGTGGATAAAAAAAATCTAATAGCTGCCACTCAAGAGGTGGTTATGGTTATATCCAAATTGCATGGTCGATCATATTTGATGCTGTGACTAGAAATATTTGATTTTGGGGGTAGGTACCCTAAACTGTTTCAGTGTTTTAGTGAAAGAAACCGGAACTAGTTACCGATACAAATTAAAAAACGTAAATAAACTTCACTCACTGGCTCCAGCTGCTCCAGCACTCTTGCCCGTGAGCGTCAGCTTGGTGTGGACCTTGGCCCTGGCACCGTTCTCTCCGACAGAGAAGGGCTTGTACAGATACTCCTCGGAAGCAGATACCTTCTCCGGCACGCCAGCGTTGACCTTGGACTCCACGTGGAGGGAAGATTGCAGGACTTGGGTTTCCTTGATTTCCTGCAGAGAAATTTAGAGTTTGGATTACTAGAGACAGCCGTGGTTAGTTCAAAGAACAATCAGAAAAAATGCAATCCTGTTTTAATTTTTTGTTCGTTAACGTTACTAAGTTTTGTGACTATCCATTTCTGATCCTTACGTAAAAACACATCACATTCATATCAGTTATTGTCAACCCATTGCTGAGCAAAACCTCTAACTCCAGGTCCCCTACGAGCATCCAGTGCTTCTCAAAAATATTAAAATTACGCCGCATATTTTAGTCGGGTCTGTATATTAAATTTCTGCGTCTTTTGGGCACTATTGGGTAACTGCGTTCGTCCCTTTAGCCGTCTAACAAATTTTCTTATTGCTGGTTTTCTTATGTCTCCACAGTATACTTACAGCATTCTCATTAAGTACTGAGGCAATGAGTCCGTTCCTGCCCTGCTCCCGGTAGGCGCAGTGGGCCAAGTCGCGGGTGCGGTGCACCAGGGTGGATCCCCCCTCGGAGGAGGAGGAGATCTCGGTGGGGCAGGCGCCGAAGATGTCCACCTGGGAAAATAAATAGAAACAAGTTGATGAACTGGTAAGTAAACCCTTGTCGGCGCTTTTGTCGCGACTGCTGTTTAAAAACAAATCTTGGAGAAGTTGAAATTTATGTGACAGCGTAATGAAGACGAACAATCTTTTCTAAATTATTTGCGTTGATTTTCAAGTGTCCGAGATCGCTTTTTATGCAAGAAGTGTTCTTTGATCAATAGTGTTAGCCTCATCGTCACGGAAAATCACAAGAAAATATTAATGTTAAACTTTTTAAAAAAAATCAATGGCGTCTGGTTACTCAGCCAACACAATTTAAAATATAAGGTGTTAGTAACTTTTATAGTAAAGATGATCTCTGAAAAATACGTTGTCGGTAATAAACTTTTTAAAGGAATCCAAAAAAAACGATCTCGAATCTCACCTGAGTGGTAGACTTTTGCTCAGTTTGCAGCAGAGAGATGATGGCTCTCTTGATGTTGAGAGAGCGGCGTGTGTCTCCCTCCACGGTACAGATCTCGGCAGCCAAGCGACCATCTTGGAGAGAGAACCGGACGGGCTTGTCGATGCCAGGCGGGCTCTGGTATTTCTGGAAACAAGGAGAGAAGAGGTTAAATATGTCATCAGTTACAAAGACTTTCATTTACGTAATACTTTTCTACTTTTATGGTGTGAGCGTAAAATGTGATCTAATAAATCGATGATGTACTTCACTGTCTTATTCGTGTGAATATTTTTTTTATGGAGGCATTAAGGTTCCTGTTATGATGCTCAAAAGGGAACTCGTGGGTAAGATAATATATTGTCAACTGTAACACTTGTTGAAAAGCTACATGACTAGACAGCATAAGACGCGTTGTGAATTTATTGCTAATGTGCCATGTACGCTTGAAAGTTCGTCATACCCATATTTGGGTATGACGAACTGTCATATTTGTCATATTTTACGTACCTTGCCATCAGGGCCAGAAATAATCAAGTTCTGCACAGTCAACTCATGTCCGCAGTTGCCAAGTGACGTCACTGAAACCTGTCCCAGGAGTTTGACGCTAGTTTCCTTGTTGTCGGAGGATCCTGTCAGGTAGACGGAGACGGTTCCTTCCACGCCATAGTTGTACTTCGTGTTCGGTGCTAGGCCTTGACTTGAGGGGTCTGCAAAGAAATTAAAGAGTTAGAATTTTAGATATACAGAAGAAATATAGAGAAATTGTAACCAAAAAAAAAAATTACGGTCTTGAGAAAAAGAATCGAAGAAAGTCAAATAAGTCACGATATTTTGTACAACAAGTAAAGGTGAGGATCGGTTTGGATGGAACTCGCATATGACCAATAAGTACCTTAGCTTCGAGGAAGCACAAGCTAGAGACTTTAAAAATACAAAAGAGGAGAAAAACAATACTTACTTCCTTTACATGCTGTTGAACATTCTGAAACAAACAAAGCAATAACTAATTAGTATAGTACAGTTAATGTCAATAATAAACTCATTAATTTGTAAGAAAGGTGATTACAGACCACTTGGGGTGGTAGTGATATAGATTGTCAATAATAAACTTAATGATAATGAGGACAAATAATAAGTTGTTATTGGTTTTTAAAGGGCCAATGCTGATAAAAACAATGACACATACATATATAACATTGCATATATAAACAAAATAATTTGATAGTATAGTTGATGTATGAAAAATCACCGTCTGTCTGTTTTTATATTTTATTCTATATATCACTCTCTCCTGCGTAAAATCCCTTATGGTGTTTCTTTATTTTGTTTGTTTTGTATTCTTACAATAAAATAATTATTATTTATTATGTTTAAAATTAGATTATAACGATATCAAGTGTATATATGAATGTACCTATGGTGGAATAAATGAAATGAAATGAAAATTAAATGATGTATTTTTGAGTCTACATAAATAAAGCTCTGCTTACCGCGGCTTTAAACTATACGGCAAAAAAAATGCTGTGCGATATTTAGTATTATGTATTATTTGATTGGTGAATCTGCATTTTGAAAGTAGGTATTGTTGTAAGACTCCGTTGATAATGGTTGTAAAGCTTTAGAATGATCAAAAACATAATTTAAGTCTATTCTTATCAGCAAAATATTTAGTTGAAGGCCGATCATCAGTTTATCAGCGTTCAAAGTCAAGAACCAATTACAAATAATCAGTTTGAAGTAAACATTCATTAGATCATTAGAAATGTAGCAAAGGTCGAGAGCCACCGTTGGCAGATCGGCAACTATGTAAGCATCCGGTTCAGAAGTCAGATAGTTTGATTGAATCTGCTATTGTGGCATTGGTTAGGTACATCATTGGTTGTAGTTATGAGCTTAGTTTACTCCAGTTTGATACTAATTAGTTTTATTATTATTAAGTTATTTAATTTAAATACGATGTAATAAAGGTAACTTGGGAGATGATCACCAATATTTTTACGTACGTAAACTGCTTAATGGTTTTGATAATGCAAAATGCTTAGATTTCAGAATTTTAAGACTACATTATCTTCGTCACCCGAGTAATACCTACTATCAGGAAAACTGAACTATAAAAACGTAATAATGTGAATTTTAAATAAATAAATAAAAATAAATAAATAAAATTAAAATTTTGATGTATAAAATTTTAGAATGTAAAAAACTGCTTCGCAAATTTTAAACGATGCTCAAATATTCAGCAGCAAACAAATAAAACAATTGTAAGGACGCGTACAAAACTCCACCTATCACAAGATTTAATCTACATAATTTATCCGTTAATATCGGGATGATACATCGAGAACACGCTGTGACTCCGAATGTGGCAGTCAGAGTCGAGATGGCTCGTCCCGGTGTCATTACCCAATTTCCAGAGCAGGGGGAGAGTTCATGGCCCTGCACGAATTGTTTTATTTGTTTTACTTTTTAGAGATACTACTACATTGGTTTCTTTAAAGGATAAACTGCTTTTCTTTTTGTTGACTTTACCACTTTTATGTAAAGTAAAAAAATAAAATACATAGCTAGGCTTTTGACATAGCTTCATCTACTCCTAAAGTGTGTTCACTTTGGAAATAAATGATGCTCTGTCACAAGTGCTTACGCAGAGCTTGTTACGGGAACCTGATAACGATATCCATAACTCTGTGCCGCTCTGGTAGACCTTAAATCTGTTTATCCTTGTTCCCATTTTTATTTAATAAGTAGATAATTTGCCCTAGACGCAAAGAGCGTGCTTTTCAAAACAATGGCTGATGTAACGCCGAGGGCCTTTAAAACACGAGGTAGAAATTGGCCATTGAAATGAAAATCAGTGTTTGTATGGATAAGTATAAATAGGTATATAAACAGTTGCACCAAATGCAAATGTCTTTATTATCCGAAAAACAACAAATTGATCGGCATCGCAGAAACAGCAGCATCCGTACACATCGGGACAAATGTCAGTGTAATTGGCAAACAGATAACGCAGTATAACTTGTACTAATAAGGTCTTATGGAACGGAGTTTTGCTCTAAGAGTCAGAACGATAGAGAAACGACAAAAAGGAATTTGAGCAAAAAATAAAATAAACCATATCAAGTATATTTACAACAGGTTCAGTTGTTTTTTTTATGGATACACAACAAGATATATTGATGTGTATTCAGATGTCGCCATAACTAAACTAATTTGACAGTACGAAAAATGTCGCTGTCCCTGTCATAACGATCAAAATAATAAGGATGGCATCATTTTTAGTCCTGTCAGATTAGTTTAGTTTAGTTTTGGCAACATCGGAATAGACACCAATATGTATATAAAATAAACTAAAACCAGACTTCAGCGTTTACCGATTGCTTGTTATTTTAACAATGAAATTTTTTACCCTTACTTTGACCTAACTATCTCGTTAGACCCCCGATATCATCTGTCATATACCCTATAACCACCCCGGGGTGTTGAGACGAATCAATCGATCGATACCTCATATTTGTTTTCAACAAATGAGGTACCAAACGATTAATTTCAGAGCTACTTGGGAACATGAAAATCAACCACATACATACAAACAAACATAGGGTGTCAACCTCATAACCCTCCTCCTTGGGTAGTAGGGTAGGGTAAAAATAGGAAATTTATCAAGTAATTTTGTTCAAAAACATTCTAAGAAATCGCGTTGAATGGGTGATAACGACCTCCGTTTTAGCGCTGATAATAAAGTCAGAGGTGATGATAATTCGACAAGCGTTGTTTTATCTAATATATGAATGGTTTCATTGAATTGGTCATTGCCAAGGCAAAGCTGATAATGGCTTGGAGGTCGGGAGATAGATGTCGCGAATTATTTCGACATATTTTGGGACATTTCGTGGCATTTTGCGTATTGGGTGCTACGAATCTTTCTGTCTCTGCTCCTCTTGAGCTATTTGCAGTCTCGCAAAAACACTTTATTCTTCTCGTTGTTCTTAAGCCAGTTAACTTTTTTAAAAGATGGTTTGTAATAAAATTCGTTATTTTTCTCCATTTTTAAATTACCTTCTTGAATTTACCTCGTTTTTTTATAATGTAGCTTTTTTCTCATCAAAGTCATTATACCTATTTCAAACATGTATTGTCGACTCGAGTTTTTTTCCTATAAAGTTTTAACCTAAGCTGGTCAAAACTTATCGCAGAAAAGTTGTGGTTTAAGTCGCAGAGATTATGTAAATACAAATCCATCCATACAATGAATTTACAAAGAACAGAAACTGTTGACTTTATGATTATACAATCAAAGTTCAAAGTTGAATGCGCAATCAGAATGTTTATACTCGTAGAAGAGATAGGTTGGTGCTGGATAGCGACTGAGTTAGTGATAGGTGAAGTTGGTATCTGTTTACCTAGAGAAGTGGAAAATTTTGAAATTTACTGAAATATGTACCTATGAAACATAAATTGAATGTATATGAGCTTGAAGAAAAAACGCTTTCGTATCGAAATGACATTTAAGCAGAACGTCTTAATAACAAAACACTTGTTATAACTTAATGCAAGATATTATCGTCGAAAAGTTTTTAATATTGTTATTGTATATTTTGTGTTTATTGATAATCATATAGGTAGGTACAAAATAAATATACATTTTTTTGCTCATGTCGGTTCCAATCAAACTAAAAAAAGCTTTTATAATTATATTCAAGCACAGCGGTCGAAGTTACGCGAACGACGCCAACGACTTAGGGTTATATATACTCGTACGAGTATTACAGCCGTCTCGGCGAGGATAAAAATGTACGATCTGCAGATATTTACATCGTTACTTTCCATCAGGTGAGATTGTAATTAAAAGAAGGTATATTCTATAGACAAACACATTCTATAAATAATTAAACAAGTACCTACCTATTGTATGAGTTATATGGTAAACATGTGCTTACTTTGGAGCTAGATGATGCTGAGGGAATTGTCCAGCATTCTTTGAGATTTATGACGTGTCTCTAGGTATGATAAAAATCATTAACATAATTAAAATAAACGGTTTTTTACCCTGATATGAGGTATAGTAATTTAATAATGCATTGGAATGAGTGACTTTGTCTTGTTTGGCTCATTAGATGACTGAAAGTTAACCCAAGTCTTCTAAGTTTCCACACCTAGGACTTAGGATCCATTGTTTTGTTAACCTTTGTTTTGCTTTACTGAATAGTCAACCATCCATGGGTTAGGTTCTAAAAATATACCTTCTGGAAGGATAAAGGAATCATTATTGTAGTGTTTATTACTACCTTCTTCTAAGAAAGGTGCAACAGATTTGTTTTGTTTTTTTAGTGTTCGGTATTGGTGATTGTAAAAAGAGGATTTCAATGCGAATCCATTGTATTAAGATTATTTTTTGTTTTTATTGTTGTTATACTTTTTTCAATGGTATTAGGACTTTGGGTTTAACACCTTTGAGATAATGGATCCTAAGAAATAATAGTCACAAAAGAGAGCTTTTTATGAAAGTGAAACCCTTTCCATTTTGCTTTGAGAGTTTTGATTCTTTTTAGAAGTTTATCCTATTGTTAGCCCGAGTATATGCGCGAAGAATAAATGGTTCAGTGTACAGGTAGTCTTAAGTGTTATTATATACTATGTGTGCGGACTTACAATTCTGTTCAAATTATGTTTTAGTCATAACAATACCTAGCACTCGCATGTAAAAGCCCGTTTCCACTTATCAGGTGTCCGAACGGATGGAAAATTGGATTTATATGAAAATCGGTTTTCGAACAGTGTGAATAGCTTTATAAAAAATGTTCTGCCACTTAAACACCCGATTAAAATCCGGGCCCGACATCCGAAAAGTGGGAACGGGGGGTCACTTGAATTTGCTCCCCTACCGACCTTAGGTTATAAGTTGTCTAAGATGTTGCCTGAACAATAACTAATGATAATGAAATATATGAATAACATAGAGTACGACTCAAATAAAAAAGTTTTAAGTAACCATTGTTTGGTGTCTTACTGTAACATAAGAACCTACAAGGAAGCTAACAAATATGTATCAATTATTATATCTTAGTCCTTATATGGATTTACATAAAAATATAACAAAATAGTAAAACACCATACAATAAATCAAAACGAAAAAAATCTACTCACCGTTCGTGTACGCTGGTTTCCATAAAACGGATATAACTAACAATACACTAAATAATCCTAATTTACTTTTCCCCATTTTAACAGGGGTAAAAGTACACTAAAAATTAATTGTACAGTCTTGTTCTTATTCTAGCAATACTATGCGCCTGCGACGGTCCGCAGTGAAATGGCTCCGGGACGCGAACCCTCCCGTTATATACGACGAGACGAATGTGGGAGGGCATTGGGGAATAGATGGGCACAGTGCAAATAAGAAACAGTAAACACAGTCGACTGATGAGCTGAATTGACAAGTCTTAGTAGTGTTATTTGCCTTAGAACTAAGTTAGTCTCTAAGCTACGGCAGCGAGTGCTGTTATTCTGTTCATATTTTCAGAAATGGTTAGAACTATACTTATAAATCTGTGATTTAGTTTTACGATTTATTTTGTACACATTGAGATGTAAATTGTATTTTCTTTGATGCAAAGAGAATACAATAACTACGCTTTGATGCTTTGATGTAAGACAGATGCGATTTAAGACAGACAGATCTTACGAAGTTATTGTATTCTCTTTGGACAGATGCAACGTTAATTCAATGTTGTGTTTTAAACAAATAGACACCAACTTTAAATTGCGTAAATAGTAAGTATTTAAATATTCTCGGACGAACGAAATCACCGTTCCCATACTTCCCATTTCACGTGCAAAAAATAGAGCTTTGCTTGGTTATTTTGCGATGAATATTACATACTTACGTTTTACAGGGCACATACATTTTGATACGTCCGTCATAGCAATTTCTCGAGTTTTAAACGTATAGAGGTCCAACTCAAAATAAATCTCTGTACAACAACAAAATAAACATTGAATTTATATAGACAATTTATTGGTGCAGATATATGATAAAGTTGTGATTCATTGGTAGGTACTCCAACTAGGACGAAAAAAGTATCCCTATTGCATCCTTATGCATATTTCTCATACTCAATAAATTAATAACTTTCAAATTTCATAAAGATAAAGATAGTTTATTTGCTTGAACATAATGTGGGTTACACATTATGTTAATAGCATTTTAGTTTCAATTATGTTCTACTAAGATTAGCATGAAAATTTTACAGTAGGTAAGTTAAAATTTATATTGTACTAGCTGTGCCCCGCGACTTCGCACGCGTTGTTCCTATAGAAACGTTTAAAAGTGTTTTTCCGGCAGTTATTCGAATTTTTCTCGCCTTAAAAACCATCCTAGAACTTCAACGAACATTTAAAAATTAGAATTGGCCAAATTGGTCCAGGCGTTATTGAGTTATGCGCTTACCAACACATTTGCCGATTCATTTTTATATTATAAATTAAATATATGACCCATACTGTAATTAATAAACAAAATTTAAAAAAACGCGATTGCCACGTATTAAATCAGATTTAAGTGTATTTACTGTTTGACATTGCACTGTGTCAACCTTAATACGTTGTAACCTATTACATAAAATAGGGCTGAATTACGTAACAGGTACCTACCCAGGTTTACTCAGATGTGTATAAAGTACCTGGGAAATATACTCGTACGTAGATAAATAAATTATGTTCTTTTAAGTGTTTGCGTTTAAAAATTTGGCTAGTTTACGCTGTTTACAATATAATCTGAGTTGCGGGGGAAATCCCCAAATGATGTCAATAAATAACTGAACCCAGAAGTAAACATATTTGCATATAGGAGTAAACTTTGATTGTTTATTTCTTAGAACTATCCATCAAAACATCATAAACATAGAAAAATTTAGTTTTAGCGACTTTTTTTCTTACTGACATAGATTTTGTAAGTGCTACGCTCGTAGGCAAGCGCTACGAAACTCTACGAAATATTAAAGATATTGACGTTGTGATTTATTTCGAATTAATGAATATTTTTGTATGGAAACTAACAAAAATAAAATTTCAATCACTATGTTATTGTGTGTAGTGAAAAAAGTTTATATTGTTATACGTTAGTAGATATCGGTAAATACCGTTCTACCTGCAATGGATTGGCAGGTAAAATAAAAAATGCTTTCGATTTTTAGCTTATGGTCATTAAACTCTTTGTTGTTATATTCATAAGTATAGGTACTGAGATCCAAGTTCACCAACAGATGGTTATATCTTAAACATTTGTGGAATAAAAAGCCGTCCAGGTTTTGACGCAATTTTTCAAACATTAAAAGTCAACGTTAATCAACGAACCTTACTAATTGTCTGACTATCTATTGGTGAAAACTGACCTAGGTAGAGCATGTTATGGCTTTAAACATCTATACCGGGATGCATGGAAGGAAATGCCTTCTCTTGTCCCCCAAAGACTCACTATTGGACAAGTCTTGACTTCTGTATTCACTTTTAAAGTATAACGTTTTAACCTTTCGGCACAGTTTCATGCGCCATGATCACGAAATAACCGCGCGTTAAATTTGCTATTGGAAAGGTCAAAACTCAAATCATGGTAAATATTCCATTGTTAAAATAAGTTTAGTGTTAATAACCATGATGAACCATCTTTTTTATTAATAATAAAATCTGTCATGGCTTTGAACCTATTTTTATATTAGACGTATAAATTTAGAAGGTACCTTTGAGGTACCTAAAGAGTCACATTTTTTCATGCATTGATTCAAATCGTGGTACTGCTAGGCAGCATCCTCAACAACCAATATCGGTCCACTGCTGGACGCAGGCCTCCCCCTGATAAGCGCCTAAGGCGGGTAATACCCATCCCACGCTGGGTTTGCGAGTTGGGAATCACAGTTGGGTGGTAGAATTCTTCGTTCAGGTTCAGGCTCTAATTCCCGTCCCCGATAGATATCCTTTAGTCGCCTCTTACGACACCCGCTGGAGGATTTGGGATGGTGCAAATTCTATGCCGGCACCACACGGCTAGTGAGCATCACACAGTAATTAATAGTAGGCATTTTCCAACAGATTCCTTCTAGAATTTACCTACTCTAATTACGGAATAAGCACAGATAGATACAATGTTGAACAATTACATTATTTATCAGCTGCCGGATGTTTTGATAGTTCCTTGCACGTGTCGTTGATATGATCGCTACACTTCATGATTTACTACAAATGCTAAAAACTGAAAACAAGTAGTACAGATTTTGACATCCATTTTTTTATCATATTGACCTTTAAATTCTAATTCGTAGGCATGTTAACAGTATTTTTTTTGTAGTTATTAAAATGCAGGACGATCCATTTAGCATCAAGATAAGAAAAGCTTGTGTTTTGGGTACTAGATGAGAAATATTTTATTAATTCATTCAGTCAAAGAAAATAAATACATGGACGGAGCTAATATCTGTCCTGTGGTAGCTCTACTCTGACGGTTGTCTGGTAGAGATCTCTTCACACTTGAGCGATCAGACCGCCAATTATTATTGTCACATAGTTTTGCAATTTTTATTTTCTTTGTAAATTATTTAATGTGTGCAATAAAGAACTTTCTATCTATCTATCTATGCCATTTTTTTATGCTGAAGAAATTTATTCATGCATCAAGAAATTTATTCGTTTTAAAATGATGTTGTCTTAGTCGAATTTCAGCTACGGTGGCCAGTCTTAACGGCTACTAGCCAGGTGTGCAGGACATATTATAGTGCACTAGTGTGTGCAAACACCAGCGCACTCTCTCTTCACTTTCATAATCCGATGTGACGGCAGACTGACACGACCGGTGAGTTGGCCAGGTAGCAGCAGGGGTATTTTAATTCATCGGAAAGGGCGTCGGAATCGAAATCGGAAACTGTTGACAAATCGAAATAGCGTTCTAAAGTTCCGTCTGAATAGAATTCAAATTCGAATCTGACGTTTTCGGTTCGGAAACGAATCGAATGAATTAAAATACCCCTGCTTGACGCAGGGCGTTATGTGTTTTCTCAACCTTACCTCACCTAAACAGACTATATTGGTCCACTGCTGGACGTAGGCCTCCCAAGAAAAGCGCCTTAAGAGTGTGCCGTACGCAATTTACTTCAAAATTGAATTTCAAAATCATTTTTTATCTCAGAATCTGTTAAAGGTACCTTCATATTTAAGTTGATGTCACTTCATCTTTCATAGGTACTGAGTTACGTGTTTTTAAAACAGAATTGGTAAAAGTTTTCTCGATAGTTTATTTATATGGAAATATTAATGTTTTGCACACATTTATCTAAGAAACAGCACACTTTTTTTCTTCTATTTGTTTTGGTAAGAAACCGAGACGCATTTCTTTAGTTATATCTTTTAATTTTTCGATTGGTTTGTTTCAATAAGTTGTAATTATAATTAGGTAAAAACGGTTGGGTGCATCGAAAATTCGGTGCAGGTCTCTGCTCTTTCTCACTCGTGAGAAAACCATATCTTGTCATCCCGCTCCAAATCCATCGCGTAGCTTCGTTATTGCACTTTTATCTCATGGGCGTAATGCATATGCGCATCCCCACGCTGGGAATGCGGGTTGGGGATCGCAGTTTGGTGGTAGAAAAGTTCTGATGAAGGCGCTGCTGCCCGCCCCCCGGTGGATTCCCATTTACCTCTTACGACACCCGCGGTAGTAGTTGGGGTGTTGAAAATTCTAAGCTTCAGGCATCAGACGGTTACGTGCTTAAAAGTTATAGTTATATGGTATAACTAGCTGCGCCCCGCGGCTTCGCACGCGTTGTTCCTATAGAAACGTTTAAAGGTGATTTTTATCCCACGGGAACTGATTTATGGGATAAAAAATAGCCTATGTTTGATTCCGGGATTAGAATTATCTGTGTGTCAATTTTCAGCCAGATCCGTTCAGTAGTTTTGGCGTGAAGAGGTAACAAACATCCATCCATACATCCATTCAAACTTTCGCATTTATAATATTAGTGTGATTAATTTTGTTTAAAAAAACTATGAACTGACTTTATTATTTATAGTTCTTTCATGAATGTTTATGGATTCCATTGGCAAAACTAAATCGAATTATAATGGGATCACACGGAAAGCACCTCAGCTTTCATATAAAAAAAAGAATCATGAAAATCGCACCACCCAGTCAAAAGTTCTGAGGGTTACAAACATAAAAAAAAGAAAATGTAAAGTCGAATTGAGAACCTCCTCCTTTTGAAGTCGGTTAAAAAGAAAGACAAAGTACGTTCTTCGCATATTACTAAGAGCTTATCACACTCTGTTTCCAAGTGCAAACGAGGAATACCGATTGACCCCCGCTATCGCACTGATAACCCGGCTTGTTACACCCAGTACAGGCACTTTATTACGTTCAGTAGAACCTGAAAATTTATTTGCAAATTATTTTATTTATGCGCACTTATACAACCTAGTCCAAATATATAAGACTTATAATGTGCGGTGATTATGTAAAAAAAATGTTATTGCACCATCAGACAATAGGGGGACAGTATCGCTCATGTCCGTAGGTGTTGACCCTCTGTTACCCTACACGTGTCCTCTGGGTGGTGCTAAGAGCGGTACCCTCTGGTGGTAGGCTTCGGCCGTGGCTTGTCACCACCCTCCGGACTGGGCCAGTACGAAGCAACTCTGTTGTGTTTCGGAATGTGGTCCGGAGTATCCATCTTTTTAGACCTTCGTGATACATCGTCGGCCGCATCTTCGCTTTCCATCAGGTGAGATCGCGGTCAAACGAAGGTCTATTTCCGATTAAAAAAAAAACAGAACTTATACTATGGAAGGCGGCGGAACCTCGCATGGGTCTTAGTTATTCAAAATCTCCAATAACAGAAAAACTTATACTGAAACATGTTAGTCGAAAATGATACCCATATAGAATTCTTGGATGGAGGCGAGGGTTCAGGGGGCGCTGGGGGCGTGAAGGGTGACGGCACGGCTCGCTTTGCTCGCCGTGCTGTGCCCCTTCGCATTGCGGTGAGCGTAATACTCGTAATAGAACACAAACATCATAATATATATCATGTTTATTATACAAATTGCAGTATTTACAACGAATTATATCTATAGGTACTTATAATACCAAAATTTATGCTCTACAAGCACGATGGAAGACACAGAGTGTATCGAAGACCAGGGGAAAGATTCAAGCAAGCATGCATCGAAGAAAAAGTAGCCTACGGTGGTTGGTCTGTACTTGTGTGGGCCGGAATTTCTTCTGAAAGTCGCACAGAGCTGGTGATCATAGAAAACGGCTCTTTAACTAGCGTAAGATATGTGGAAGAAATCCTCAATGATCACGTTCGTCCATTTATGGTCAATTTAGGTGAGGATGCTATATTTATGCATGACAATGCCCGACCTCATACAGGTAGGATTGTGAATGACTACCTTCAAGAGATGAACATTACTCGTATGGAGTGGCCAGCGCGCAGCCCGGATATCAACCCGATCGAGCATGCTTGGGACGAGCTAGGCAGATGCGTAAAACAACGAAACCCTCCCCCAATCACGCTTCGTGAGCTCAAAATTGCTCTCACAGAGGAATGGGAGAATATTCCCCAAAATCGTATAAGGAACTTGGTGTACAGCATGCCAAACCGCGTAAACGCAGTAATGGAAGCACGAGGAGGCAATACGAAGTATTAAAATTCAAGAAAATCGTAATAAAGTTCAAACATTTCATGTTTCCTATTTTTGTTCTATGGAGAGATCAGCAGTTTTTTTCTTTATGTAATTTTGTGTTAATAAAATGTATGGTGACTCATATTTTTTTTACTTTCATTTAAGGAGTATTACATTGTCTATTAAATACAATTTATTGCATTAACCTATCATTTTTAGTTTCCGAGATTTTTAACATTCTTTAAGTGACCCGGATTCATTGCTCTCGAGTGTATTATAAAGAGGAAATATTTGATTTTTTGTTTGTTTGTTTGTTTATTTGTTTGTTTGTATAATAGGCTCCGAAACCACTGGACCGATTTTCTTTCATCATTAAAAAGCTTAATTTTCAGGGAGTGACATAGGCTATATTTTATCCCGGAATTCCAAAGGGAACGGGAACTACGCGGGTGAAACCGCGAGGCGCTGCTAGTTATTTAATAAATGTGAATCAGTAGAAATTTATATTAACAAAATAAACGAAACAACACATAAAGTTTATATATAATTACTATTATATTACTATATTAAAAGGTGATTTTCATCCCACGGGAACTGATTTATGGGATGAAAAGTATGATGTGTGATTTCTTCAAGTTTGCTAGGCGAGCTTTCTATCCAGCCGCTAAAATGCCACTAATCCTTTATAAACAAACAAAAAGGAAATCTTTTGACAAATGGCGCGCATTGTGAATCTAAGGCCCGTGTTATGAAAGCTTGCTCAGTCATCAATCTATGCTTGAGCAACGCTTTTCTATGGCATAAATTACACAAAAGCATAGCTCTATGACTGAGCAAGCTTTCATAATATGGGCCTAAGACCTCTTTGATTAATGGGTTATCGTAACCAATTCAAAAGGATATTTGAAGAAAGTACTTACATAAACATGTAATTTTTGTCGCCAAGCAACATTCTTTTGTTTCTTTATTCGAAGAGTGAATAAACTATACTCACGGACGCTGTACCTACTTTCAGTAGATTTTTTCAATTTTTTACCGACTTCAAAAAAAGGAGGTGGTTCTCAATTCAACTGTATTTTTTTCTTCTTTTATGTTTGTTACTTCAGAACTTTTGACTGGGTGGTTCGATTTTCATGATCTTTTTTATATGTATATGCAAGCTGGTGTGCTTCCCGTGTGGTCCGGTTCTGATAATGGGATCCATGAAAATCCATAAAAACTATAAAATTGAAAGAAGAAAAGAAGGAAAGAAAATAATTTTATTTACCTAAAAACTACACAACACTATATTTAACTTCACTAAATTAATTCTTAACTTATACTAATTTTTGTGCGTAGCAGGCAAATATGGCCCACACTCAGCATTGTGCTGGGTAGACCTGGTGTGACTACTCAGCGCTGGTTTTCAGTGTAGGCCAAAGGCAGGTCACGTCACGGCCATTTGTGGTTGTGTTTTGAAGTCGGTTTATAGTTTTTCAAAATAAAATTATTATAAAAAAAGTTATTATTTTTATAATAAAAATAGCGCTGGACAAAAGTTATTTACAAAGGGATATGAGCATGATTTGAGTTTTGAGCTTTCCAATATTTCGGCACAGTTTCATGCGCCATGATCACGGAACAACTGAATGTCTTGCGAGTGAGTTATTATGGATAGCTCAAAACTCAAATCATGGTAAATATCCCGTTGTAAATAATTTTAATATTAATAACCATGATGGATTTAAAAGTTTTGGCGCTGAACAAGTTCAACAATGGACGTAATTATGTGTGCTAATGCGGCGGGTGAGTTTTTATGATTTTGTATACATACGAGTATATATGACTAGACTCTTAACAAATCCGAGAATTAAAAAACTTTTTATTGAAGTGCTTCGTAGTTCATTGACAGCTTGACAGTTCAGAAGTTATCTTACACGTTGGAAACGTAGCGGAGGAACGAACGACATTGAACCCATTCGTGACCTGAAGGGTGATATCAGAATTTTTAGAAATTACTTGTATGTTGCATTACCATTTAGAATTTTAGATCACAAACACTTTTCTGACATATTTAATTTTTATTATGGAATAACTAACGACTACTTTAAACTTATTATACATTTGTGTAAGTAATTCACTTTGTTGGTAAAGATGAGAGTTATACATAACCTGAGAAAACCTGAATAATGTTTATACTTTCAGGATTTTTTAAAATATATCTCTTAAATTTACAAATTTTATCTCTTCTACGCTATGCCAGCCAAGGTTGGTTACCTTGGTTGGTATAGCGAATCTCTATCTCTATTTTTTATGGTCATCCCTTCATCATAAGTATTTTAATTGGTGGCTCGATATCATGGGTGTGTAGCAAGATATAGCAAGTAGTTTAGTGTTATAATGCATTTTCCTTAACAGGTTACATTTATTTATTACTAAAATAAACTATAAGTTCTTGCGCTTTTGAGCTGCTGTGTAATGTATGCTAAGGGTTTTAGGAAAAGGAAAATACGATAAAAATACATAAATTATTTACTTTAAAAGTGATTTAGTGAACAACTTTTTATCCGAAACTCGCAATCAATTTGCCTTTCTCAATTATCAAAAAGTTCACATTTTTGAAGCACCTAAATCCAAGTTTCAGTCTAAAATATTATAACTTATACTTAATCTTACTTGGGTTTTATAAGCGTTGTGTGTTGTGTTTGGTTAATTCATTGTAATTACTATTTTTGAAGTGTTTATTATCAGGGTGTGCGTGACCTTAATTCAGCCTCTAGCAGAATACCAGCACTATAGCATGGCGACATGCTGGAGCATCAAGCTGAGGTATGGGCCATTTCTCTGCTACGATAATGTATTACTCATGTACTCGTATTTTAGTTATTGTAATTTCACCTTTGTTTCATGCTTTAGAAACTGAGTGGTTTTATTTTTATTGTTTGGCTTTGTTGTGGCCGACAAATGAATACATTTAATTTAATTCATATCCACAGCCACACACTATCCACATACGCGTTTTATACGCAACAAGAAGGCCTAACGAAAACTAAGCTAAGCGAGAGCTGAGCTCCAAGTTCAAGTTCAAGTTCAAGTTCTTTATTGGTAACAAATAGGGTTACATGTCAAATAAACACAATATTAAATCAATATTTTCAAATAAAATACAATTTAACATAGTTATTCTAAAATTAATTAATAGTACATTCTATTCTGATACAACTAAATTACATTGCAATATAAATGTCAGTAAAATGAAATAATAACATAATAAATAATAATTTGTATAAAATAGAATGTCAAAACAACAATGCCTGAACAAATAATTTAACAACATAAAATTACGCACTTTTACGTGACAAGAATTCATCCAACGTGTAAAAACATTGGTTTACCAGCCATATCTTGAGTCTAAACTTAAAGGATTGCGTCGATACAGCATCAGTGATATCGGACGGTAGACGGTTGTACACCTTTGGCCCCATGACATGAACAAGCTTAGAAGTTCGCTCGAGCCGCCTGGGGAGCGCCTTCAGCCTCTTCGAGTGTCTCAGTGCATAGTTATGCCCATCCCCGCGCTCCTCGTAATCTTCCAGGTGGGTTCTTGTGTATAAAGCGGCCTGGAAGAGCACCATGGCAGGGACAGTCATGATTCTGAGTGATTTAAACAGTGGTCGGGCTGATGTGTCTTGCGAGACCCTCACAATGGCTCGCACTGCCCTCTTCTGAAGCCTGAAAGCACGCTCCCAGTCGGCCGCACAACCCCAAAATTCCACTCCATACTGCAGGCGTGAGTGAACTGTCGCGAAATAAAGGTTTCTTACCATTCCTGTTTCCAGTGTTGACGAAAGGCGCCACAAAGCGAAACAGGCCTTGCCAATCTTCTTACATAGGCTATCAATGTGGTGTTCCCATGTAAGGCTTTTATCTATTACAAACCCTAGGAAAGAAGTATGATCGACTTGCCCAACAGTTTTATTCCCAAGGCTAATCACCATCGGTATCGTTGCTCGCCCTGCCAGGTGAAAGTGCATGTAGTTCGTCTTGCTTACATTAAGAATTAGACCGTTTTGATTGAACCAGCTATGTAAATCACCTGCCACGGCGTTCAACTTTACTTCCAGTGCGTGCTCTGTTGATGCCTCTACGATTGCTGCCACATCATCAGCATACATAAAAACGTGTGCGTCCTGTATGCAGCTCGGCAAGTCGTTAAGCAAAAGGGAAAATATTATGTTCGACAAGGACGACCCCTGTGGAACACCAATGCTTGTCGACATGGGCTGTGACCTTACTGTACCACCTTTCCCAGTAACCGTCTGCGATCTCGAGGTGATGAATGATGTCAGGATTTGCAGTTGTGAGCCTCTTATCCCGTAGTGTTCGAGTTTCGCTGCGATGGCGTCATGGTCCGCGACGTCGAAAGCTTTCGACAGGTCGCAGAACACAACAGCCACCTGCAAACTGCGCTCACGAGCTTCTAACACTCGGCGCACAACTGCTCTCGCGACATCCGTCGTCGACCTCCCGGAGCGGTAGGCGTATTGCATGTCGGACAAGGCTCCGGTGATAGACAGGTGTTCTGAAAGCCGCGTACTGAGACCATGTTCCAGTATCTTAGCGACACCTGGGATTATAGAGACTGGCCGATAGTTATTCACGTCTTCTCTCCTTCCCTTGCCCTTAAACAGAGGAGCCACTCTAACATTCTTGAAACAATGCGGATAGGTACCCTCACGAAGACAAACATTAAATAAAATTGATAGCACAGACGACATTTGAACCGCAACAGTGTACAGCAGGTCAGTTGAAATGTCATATATGTCTTTAGTGGGTTTTCGTGCTACCCCTGTGGTGATGGCTTTATAAACTTCGTCTGGAGTAAAGGGTTGAAACCTGAGCGAACGATCGACGGGCTCGCTAACATTCACCAGCATACGCAGAGCTGTAAGTACGCTGGCGGAGGGTGCACCACATGTTAGAGCAGAACTTATAAAATAAGAATTTATAGCATCCATAACTTCCGTTTGGGTTTCGAATTTGGAGCCATCGCTTTTCTGCAACGACTCAGTGAAATCAGGATTTCGACGCTTCCGACCAATTTCTAAGTTTACAACCTCCCACATAGTTTTAGCGGTATTATTAGACTTATTTATTAAGCTACTGTAATAACTGCTACGTTCACTTTTTAAAACATGGTCAAAACGAATTTGAAACTCATCAATTCTATTCGATAACATAGCATTATCAGGAAATTTCAGGCTTATCAATTTCATTTCGCGTAGTATATAATCTAAAGTCCGTAAGTCGTCAGAAACCCAAGAGATTCTACCTCTCTTTTTTGTGCAGCGTTTTAATGGAAAGCAAGTATAATACCCATTCTGTATTATATTAATAATAGCCTGTGCTAACTCGTTCGCTGACGAATCGTACCTACGAACCACTTTAACAACTAAGTTTAGTGAATATGCGAAATGCTACAAGGTAATTATTGGTTTTGCCTACAATTAGAACTCAACAGGGTAAAAAGACGATTACTTTCGAAGGGGCCCAGTTCTATAACAGGCTACCCGAAGACGTTAAAAGTGATGGAACGTTTGGTGTTTAGAAACAAATTATTTGTCGTTAATGAGAAATAAAGATCTTTGAACTGAATTAAATGATTCTATCTGAAAAAAACAATAATAATATGTTGGGTTATTATATTACTCAAATTTACTTGAAAATGTAAACTATGTACATAAAATGTAAGCAATGACGTTTTGGATTGTTATGGATATGGATCAGTTGAGCTATCTGTAGATTGTTTGTAGTAAGCTCAATTGTGCCAATTGTAAATACATACTACACATTATACAGTTCTAATTTGTTTCTAATAAGTATTCGATGGTAATTTTCTTTGTCAAGATATTAATGTAAGTTAATTTATTGTCAAAATGCCATTTTGCTATCTATCTATGAGTAGGTATGTACCTAATGTATTGTTATATGTATAATTAATTAGTCATCTAAGTACGTTACACGAGATCTACTTATCTTGTGGCTAGATTGTCGACGATTATTTATTTTTTAATCGACTTTTAAAAAGGAGGAGATGAGAACCTCCTTCTTTTTATATTACCTATATCCGACTGTTTTTTTTTTTGCCACAGATATTTTGATAGGGTGGTCCGATTTTCGTGATTATTTATCTGATAACTGGTGCTTCCCGTGTGGTCCCATTTTAATTTGGTCCAGTTCTGACAATGGGATCCATGAAAAAACGTTATACTAATTGAAGTCGGTTTATAGTTTTTTAAAACAAAATCAATAAAGTATTTAATTTGTTTTCTCATTTAAATTTTTCTTGTCAAATAAGTAGACCCAATATTAACTTCTGCAAGCGTTTTATTTTTTTATAAAAAAAATACTGGCTCTTTTTGGTTTCAAACTCGTAGGTAGTATTTTTTTTAATCTTTCTTGTCATATCTTTTAGGCACAAAAGATGCTTAGTAATTCTTGCTTATTTAGTTCTTCATCTCTTACTCTGTATCTTCAACCTCAACCTTAACCATTGATTTATTAAAAACGAAGATGAGGTACTGGTTGCTCGAAAGTAGCAACCTCAAATTGTGTAAAATTGTGTTCTCCCACATCAGTCACCGTCTGACCGGCGGCACGGGCGGTCGTGATTCGCGTGAAATATTGTTGTCTCAGTCTCACTTCGGTCCTAGATACGTCTTTCTGTCTTTGTTCTTCTTTGTATTGCACAGGACTGGAAATATAACCGTGAGCGTATGTGTTTGCGTGTAGTTGTAATACATGAGAACGTAACCTATCTTCCCTTTTTAAATCAATGACCTTAACAACCTATGTCGACTGGACGCAGGCCTCCCCTTGATAAGCGCCTTATTGGCTTTTATCTCATGGGGGTAATGTCCATAATCCCCACGCTGGGCATGCGGTTTGAGGATCGCAGTTCGGTAGCAGAATTAATCGGCGCTGCTGCCCGCCTTAGGTATCCCGTAATCGCCTCTTACGACACGTGGGAAGAGTTAGGGTGGTGCAAATTCTGAGCCAGCACTACACCACTCTTGTGCAGTAGGTACTAACTTATAGGCCGGTACTATTAATACTAAGCACTTATGTTTCTTAGTCAGTCACGCATTAAGCGTGTCAGAGTTCAAACGATGAGCTGGGTTAATAAACAAAAATAAGGATGCGATCTTATCGGATTGTTTATTTTAATTATTATAATGTTACGTTAGTACCTAGGTACCTACGTAACGAAGTAATGAATATGGTCGAAGTTTATTCCTCGCCCTGACTCTGGGTAACGTGATAACATCGCAAAAATAGAGAGTTAGGGTATTGTGTTCTGTTATTCGAGAATTGGTTGACTTTCCTTTGTTTTTAAACAGGGGCTTTTCAATACGACCTTTAAAAAAAGTGGTTGCAATACTTAAATAGATTCAAGTGTTAAAATCGTACTTAGGTACTAAAGCAAATTCTGTACTTACTAAAGCAAATTCTAAGGAGTCAGAGTCAAATCGTTTATTTCTTTAGACTTATAAAATAAGCACTTAGATAAGTAAATTTTTTACTACTATATAAACAGCTTGATAAATAGTAATTACTATCAAACAAGAAATAAGGTGCAATTGACTCTAATTCACTTAAATTTTTTGTCCATAAATTATTTCGTTGTTTATTTTATTAAACTTGACATTGACACTTGACTTTTGTGTAGTGCCATCTCATGTCAAAAAAATATGAGTGATTGTTTTTTTTAATGATTGCATTGAAAAGCCCTCATTGGTAGATTTCCTTTGCATTTTCTTTTAAATATTTACAGACGTTTTCATTCTCTTAGTTAAATATCAAAAGTGCTTTATTTTTACCTCAGAACTTTCCACTGGGTGAACGAATTTTGATGATTCTTTTTTATTGATGGTGCTATAAGCTGGTGCTTCCCGAGTGGTCTCATTTCAATTTGGTCCGGTTCTGACAATGCAATCCCTGAGAAAAACGTATAAATGAAGTCGGTTTATAGATTTTTAAAACAATCTCAATTATTTGTCTTTAGACCATTCATAACTCTTGAAAAGATTACAAAATTCATCACTAGATTTTTTTTTTCACTTAATTTTTTTTGTAGTAGTTAAAGTCAAGAAACGACCAAGAAATCTTCACTTGTCAGTTTTCGAGCTGGAGCAAAATTTTTCTTACTTTTTACCATCAAAATATTGTGTCAAAGCCTTTTTACAAAGGATGTTTGAAAATATGTTTCAATTTATTAGGTACTTAGTTTTTGCAACTCATCTGGATTTTTGTTAAGATATAAGAGATACACGAGCCAATCAGCACCGCCAGCTTTTTTTATCTTATTTACGTTTAAAACAGCAAATTCTCAAAAAAATCCTACGTACAGTTTGTGATACCTATTATAAGCTTTTTTTCAATGCCTCTGTACCTAATAGATTTAATTTGTAAAGCTTAGGCAAAGATACGAAGTTGCCTTTTGTGGTCAACTCTATTTTCGCATATCCCCCTAAACTATACAAAATAAAACTATTACCTACAGAGGCAATAAAAAACTTTTCACAAACTGTACGCACAATCTTGAAGATAAAATAGGATGGTGGCGTTAGTTGGTTCTGGTATGCGCCTTAATCTTGCTACATCTTCATTTGGGCTAAAGAAAGTAAGCAATACTTTTGACTAAAACACGGTTTAATTCTATCATTGTATTAAAAAATAATGAAACAACAAATAAAATAAAAAAAATTGGATCCCAGAGTCGGGGTCTTAATTCTCTGACGAAAATAAATTGAACTTTGTGCGTTATTTATCAGCAAAGTGTACCGGATCTAGGCATATTGTAGTGCGTCACAGAGTTAATAATGATTGTAGTTTAAACTTTAGACACGGCTAAAAAAGGATACTGAAACCCGAGAAATTTTATTTTCGATTTGAATCGAATTAGTACGTCGTTAGTGGCGGCCATTGTTGGACAATTATGTGTCGAAGAACAACCTCGTGCATTTTGTAAGTACCTACTGGACACCACGTAAACCGTCAGGAAAATGCTTTGATAGGAAAAGTAACATTCATTCATTTTAAACCAAATTACCAATTACTAGCAGCGCTTTTCAGTTTCACCCGCATAATTCCCGTTCCTGTGTGAATTCCGGAATAAAATATAACCTATGTCACTATCTGAAAAGTAATCTTTCTAAGGGTGAAAGATTTTTTTAAAGCGGTATAGTAATTTCAGAGCCTATTAACAATACAAACAATTAAATCATTCCTCTATAAAATATCAGTATTGACAAAGTCAACACAATAGGCGGAGTGTGATGGCAACACCATCAAAGTGTAGAATATCTCAAACTGCACGGGCGACAGAAGACGGCCATCGTCGATAATCAATATCCGAATTGCATTATAAGTTATACGACCATCGTATCCGGTTTATGGACGCACTGTGAATTGCTTGTGCTGTGTAAACTGTACCTACTTATTGACTCTACAGTAGTAGGTATACTACTGTAGAGTCAATAAGTAGGTACAGTTTAGGTAACTTGTGGTTCTAATAGCGGTTTTATACTTGCAGTCAATCAAAAATATTTGGTGTTATAGCGGCAACAGCAATACATCATCTGTGAAAATTTCAACTGCCTAACTATCACGGTTTATGAGATACAGCCTGGTGACAGACGGACAGACAGACAGACAGACCGGACAGGCCAGATGGACAGACGGACGGACAGCCGATCTTAGGTAGTGATAGGGTCCTGTTTTACCCTTTAGATACGGAACCCTATAAAGATTCCCTCTATTTCAACGCAGAAAGAACGATGTTAGACAAATAGCACTCTCTCTATTAGAATCTTAAATGTATTTTTTCCAGGCCTCGGATATACATAGGCGAGATACCGTAAGGTGTAACGACCTTAAAAGACACCCACTTTACCATTGATTAATTAAAAAGGGAAGATGAGGTACTAGTTTCTCGAAAATGGCAACCTCATATTGTGTAAAATTGTGTGCTCCCACCTCAGTCACCGTCGAACCGGCGGCACGGGCGGTCGTGATTCGCGTGAAATATTGTTGTCTCGGTCTCACTTCGGTCTTAGATACGTCTTTCCGTCTTTGTTCTTCTTTTTATTGCACAGGACTGGAAATATAACTGTGAGCGTATGTGTTTGCGTGTGGTTGTAATACATGCCAATTTCTGAATAAGCGCTGGGAGAACGTAACCCATCTTCCCTTTCTTTCGTGTCCTTTCCTCTTCTTGGGAGGAGAATTTCCAACTAATTACGCTGGATCTGATCACGCTTCGTTTGATCACGGCGAACTGCGCCAAAAAGTTTCATCTGATCACGCCGTATAAATTGTGCCTAACTTTATAATTTACGTTGTCACTTAGTTTTTAAGCAGTGCTATTGTTTTATTATAAAAACTATCGTAGTTTGACGAATTCATTACGGATGTAAGCAGTTGAACACAAATAAGGTTCGTAGTTAACCCGCTTACATCCATAATGAATCAGTTCTATTGTATTGTTTTTTTTAATAAGTCTAAAATAAAGAATTTTCTATCTATCTTCGTTTGTAAGCATATTAAGTAAGTAGTAGTTTTTCATTATTAAATACGGACGAATGTGGACACATACAGTAGATACATACACAACATAGTTGCATGCGAATATCGACTGCTGTGCTGAAAGTGCCTAGAAGACCTGGCGTCTTCACCGCGATATTCCTGATGATGGGCAGAACCTGGTCACGCAATGCTAGTGAAGTACCAACAGCGCTGTATCAAGAATCGAATGGTGGGTACACACGTACGTACATGCGCGATGAGCATGTTTCATCCGAGCATGGCTATCTACAGACATGCTCGGCCCTACGTCTACACGCAAAAGCTTGCTCGAAGAACATGTTTAATGTGCGTTGAAACTCTCCGAGCAAATGGTTTGAATCTTGTTCGAATCATTTTTGTTGGTTTCGAGCATTGATTTAAAAAGGGAAGATAGGTTACGTTCTCCCAGCGCTTACTCAAAAATTGGCATGTGTTACAACTACACGCAAACACATACGCTCACAGTTATATTTCCAGTCCTGTGCAATACAAAGAAGAACAAAGACGGAAAGACGTATATAGGACCGAAGTGAGACTGAGACAACAATATTTCACGCGAATCACGACCGCCCGTGCCGCCGGTCAGACGGTGACTGATGTGGGAGAACACAATTTTACACAATTTGAGGTTGCCACTTTCGAGCAACCAGTGCCTCATCTTCGTTTTTAATAAATCAATGGTTTCGAGCATTTGTCTTGAGACTTGCATTGTACACACGTTCGTACTTGGTCGAGATCGAGCAAGTTTATCGAGCAAGTACTTGCGTGTGTACTCTGTATACCCACCATAAGAATCAAGAAACAGAACTTTTATTTCCATAAATACAATAAATCTCACTTGCACAACGATATTTAATTGGATTAGGGTAAAATTGACATCGGAAAAATCTAGTGTAGCCTTGTTATCGGTATTTCTTTTAAGGTAAGTTTGTCACTACCTACTTTTTAACCGCGTAAGCGAAATAGTGATAAACTTTTAAATATAAACTAACATGCCCAGTTCTTTAATTTGTATTATTAAAACTAGACTTCTCGCTCTACATGAACGGTAGAAAATTACATAAGTAAGTAAATAATGGTGATATTTTACCGGGAATTTAATTGTATTCATCTTCTAAATCCGACTGCTTTACAAGTGGCAGTAAAATCATCATAACACTACACGCCTATTGTTTGTAACTTAAATAAATAATTAGAGATAAGCTCCGTAAAATTTTAATTAATTTTATCGTATTTCGACACTCATAATTAAGCTAGTTAATTATCTTAGTGCAAGCGGAGCTAAATGTACACTTAGAAAAGGTCAAATTATTAAATAAAACACTGACACGGAATTAAAGTAATATTTTTTATTTCTGTCGCTTCGGTACGTATAATAAAGTAAAGAAGCGACGTAGAAATCTTTAGCCTGTTAGTTGTAATTTTTCGAGTTGGAGTAAAACGATGAGAAATAAGAAGAATGATGAAAAATGATGAAAAAATAAAAAAAAGAATGATGTTAGTGACCATAGAGTGATCGCTAATCTTTTTAAAGATCACTTTAATGTAAGATTGCCGCCGGACTCTGCCGCGTCTGGGATGATCGATGATGGGACTGTCATGCACGAGAGAACCACAAGTTTTAAAGCCAAAGAAGTGAGAACAATTATCCAAACTATGCAACGCGGCAAATCTCCAGGGCATGACAGTCTCAGCATTGAGCATCTGAGATATGCAGGTGTTCATCTGCCACATGTGCTCTCCATGTTTTACAATCTGTGTTTGTGTCATGGGTACTTACCTGAGGAGCTAACTAAAACTATAGTGGTACCGATCGTAAAGTGCAAAACGGGAGATGCGTCGGACAAAAACAACTATCGGCCTATCTCACTAGCGACCATAATGGCAAAGTTACTAGACGGCCTGCTTAATGACGTAATGCTGCGACACGTCCACCTCCACGATGCTCAGTTCGGTTTCAGGGCTGGGCTCTCGACGGAGAGCGCGATCTTATGTCTTAAGCAGGCTGTCAGGTACTACACAGAGAGGAAGACGTCGGTGTACGCTTGCTTCCTGGACCTGTCCAAGGCCTTTGATACGGTTCTGTATGACAGGCTTTGGTGCAGGCTGGGGGCGACGGGTGTACCGTCTGATATCGTCTCCATACTGAAAAACTGGTATCACTGCCAGCGAAACCAGGTGAGGTGGGCGGGTGCGTTGTCCGACGCATACGGCATGGAGTGCGGTGTGCGGCAAGGCGGGATCACATCTCCTCTGCTGTTCAACCTCTATGTTGATGATCTCATTGGCGAGCTTAGCAGCACACACACAGGTTGTTTTGTAGACGGAGTAGCCGTGAATAACCTGAGTTACGCAGATGACATGGTGCTGATGGGACCGTCAGTGGGATCTGTACGCCAGCTGGTTAAGATTTGTGAGGCATATGCGGCGGAACATGGATTAAGGTATAACTCTAAAAAGAGCGAAGTCCTCGTTTTTAAGAGTGGGAGAGTTCGACCAATCCATGTTCCGCCAATAATGCTCAATGGTGCGGCTCTACGAGTGGTTAGAAGTTTTAAATATCTGGGGCACATTGTCACCGAAGACTTAAAAGATGATGAAGATATTGAAAGGGAGCGCAGAGCGCTGGCAGTCCGGGGTAACATGCTCGCTCGCAGGTTCGCTCGCTGCTCGAGGGAAGTGAAAATCTCTCTGTTTAAGGCTTACTGCCAGTCCTTCTACTCGAGCAGCCTTTGGATAAACCACACCCGGCGGGCTGCCAGCTCTTTGCGAGTCCAATACAACAATATCTTCAGAATGCTGATGCGGCTGCCTCGCTTTTGCAGCGCATCGGGGATGTTCGCGGAGGCGCGCACGGACGGCTTTCACGCGATCATTCGCAAGAAAGTCGCTTCCCTACTTCAGCGTGCGCGAAGCAGCGGCAACGGCATCCTGAAGATGATTGTAGCACGGACAGACTGCCCCATTCTGTACAGGTGGATGCAAATAGTTATAGGTATAGTCTGAATAAAAATTAAATTTTGTATAATTTCATTTCATTTTCTGTTGACATTTTATCTTATTTTATCCAATTTGTAATTTTCTATAATTGTTAATTTCTATGTAATTATTTTTGTCATGATAATGTTTAGTCTTAAGTATTTTGTGTGTAATATAAAAATGTGATATGGATTGTTTTCTGAAATAAATGATTAATAATAAAACCCGTCCCAAGCTTTTTTATTCACATTCTTCAAAGAAAAAGTAGCTTTTTAATCGACTAGATGATTTGATATGCAAGTTTTTGTAAAAAAAAATTAAATTTATTTATCGATAATTTATATAAATTTAACTCACTAAGAGCTTTGTTGGAGAAGTACGGGAGGAGATACCTATGGTTTATCCATTTTGAATGAAGCATTTTAAGTAAACAAAGTACGACACAAATAACAAAATCTCACTTGCTTGGCGTCGAGTTTCAGATTTAATTGTAAGCAATTTATACTGAAGGGAGGATCTAAAATCGACAAGTAATGTAAATTACGTATAAAAGGACGCGCCAACAAAGTGAATTTTAGGTTAAGTATTTGCGGTTTGTTTACATTTATGCTCCATTCAAAATGGATACGATATAAGTACTGGTAACTAAGAATCCAGGGTAACGAGCGTATTGACTCTGACCCCGCCGATAGGATGGTCAACCGTGACGGTACCTACACGTTATCACTAGGTATAGGTACCTACTGATAAGAGGTAGGTACCCCGACTACCGAAGGGTGCTTTGATACCATTGATTAATTAAAAAGGGAAGATGAGGTACTAGTTTCTCGAAAATGGCAACCTCATATTGTGAAAAATTGTGTGCTCCCACCTCAGTCACCGTCGGTCCGGCGGCACGGGCGTTCGTGATTCGCGTGATATATTGTTGTCTCGGTCTCACTTCGGTCTTAGATACGTCTTTCCGTGTTTGTTCTTCTTTATATTGCACAGGACTGGAAATATAACTGTGAGCGTATGTGTTTGCGTGTAGTTGTAACACATGCCAATTTTTGAGTAAGCGCTGGGAGAACGTAACCTATCTTCCCTTTTTAATTAATCAATGTTTGATGCTATGATATTTTTTATATTATTCCGCGATTATGGATTTACTAGTTGAATATGGGTGTATATTTTAGTATTACCCTGGCATTGCGTAATATATAGTCTATAGTAATATTATAAAGAGGAAATTTTTTATTGTTTGTTTGTTTGTATTGAATAGGCGAAACTACTGGATCTATTTAAAAAACTCTTCCATCATTAAAAAGCTTACTTTACAGGGCTACATAGGCTATATTTAATCCTTGAAATTCCCACGGGAACGGGAACTACGCGGGTTAAACCGCAGGGCGCTGCTAGTGTATAATAATAGTGCTACACAATCCACCCACTTCTTAAACAGATAAAATATCCAGAACGAACCTGAGGTGGGAGCACAGACTTGCGGATTGATTAAAGACGTGTTGTTGGCGGTTTAACACCCTCGTGTATCGGAAAGCACGTTAAGCTGTAGGACCTAACTTCTCCCCGGTCGTGTCGGTCTACCGTCCCATAAATGATTTATGATTTATTTATGGCTATGAACTATAATAAAGTCCAGGGGCCTAATACCACTATTATTTAAACAAAATGCTATAATGGCGCCATGCGATTAAGATAGAGATTTAGTCGTAAATTTATTTGGTATAATGCTATTACCATAAGATTACATTCTTTATGACTTATAATATCGTGTCAATAATGTGGTGGGGCATTTAATCATAATCGTAATAGTCATAGATATGGCATAAACAAAAAAAGACGTGTGGCACTCGGGGACTGCCGCGGTAAAGCTATTGCAATGCCAATCTAGACGAGCTGGACGATCTGGGGCCTAATTCTACTATTTTTTAAACAAAATGCCATAATGGCGCCATAATGGTGCCATACGATTAAGATAGAGATTTAGTCGTAAATTTATTTGGTATTCCAATACCATTAGATTACAATCTCTCTGACTTATAATATCGTGTCAATAATGTGGTGGGGCATATAATCATAATCGTAATAGTCATAGATATGGCATAAATAAAAAAAGAACATGTTAGTAGAATACCAAAAGGTGTCAATGGCGGTGATTGTAACGCGATAATGGAGCGATAATATTGTCATAGTGAAGCGATTGTGTTAGTGGAATCAGGCCCCTGGCGAGTTGCTAAACTAAAGAGACAAACGTCATATTTCAAAAAGTTCTACTATTCATCGATAGATGGCAAAACTAAAAAGTATCACCGCTTTTCCGGTCGGAGTGGGGAGCGTGAGGTTTTTTCGTTACGGAATTTCTGGATTCTGTCCCTGCGCTCAAGGCCCGCGATAGAAGCTATGCAATAGCTTAAAAATATCGTGTTAGTAGAATACCAAAAGTCAAGTGTCAATGGCGGTGATTGTAACGCGATAATGAAGCGATAATATTGTCATAGTGAGGCGATTGTGTTAGTGGAATCAGGCCCCTGCGCACCTGACTAGTCTCCTAGTCTCCGTTGGCCGAATTTCGTCTAGGATCTACGCATTTTTATTATTACAGGAGCTTCGTGCTTTGTGCTAAACTGCACTTAAACGAAAAAAGACCGGAGCAACTGGGGTCCATGTAGAATGCTAAGATCTACTTTAGGACACTCGGAAACTGCGCCACGATATTAAGTTTCGGTTTGTTAATATCTAGTAGTCATGTTTTCAGTCAACGTGTAGATAAACCACGTATCAGTAAGTTTATTTTTAACAGGTTGACTGAACGTAGGCTCCGTTGTAGATACATTGTTATAGTAGGTCATTTATTACCTTAAAAAACCAAAAGATCTTACCTTAGTGTCTTATGACACTGGTTTTGCAAGCATCTAAATAAAGCGATTGCGCAGTGAGATTCGCTTTTATAACACGACGGTTAGCGGCGAGGTATCTACGTGCCTACTGAGTCGTTGTCGTGGCATGCTCGCTGCGCAATCGTCTCTTTTTGAAATCGCTCATAAATTGGCAGTTTGATAGATGGGGCTCTTAGATTAACGATAAAAAAGTTAAAAGCTTTCTGATACGAGAAATACCAGGCCATTTTAGCGGGGAACTATACCCTCGTATAGTTTTCACAAGCGTTTTCACTTACTTGCGTTTTGCATATATCGATTGATAGGTCCACGCCCTCTCTGACTCCTTATATTTATAACATTTCTACACGCTAAACAGATATCTCAAGCTAATCCCACAAGTGGGCACATAACTATCGAATATTTACTGCAGAATAGGGTCACGACATACTATCACTATTTATTACCAGTTTTATTATATCGGTTCACAGTATTATTACTTTGCAAATATTGCACACCCTGTAGAATAATAAACACGCTATATAATAAGGAAGTATGGGGAGTTGGGAAGATGAGATGAAAAGTGCCCAACTGTAATTTGTTTTGTTTTCCTTCAGAGACTGACTTTCGCAGTTTTAAAAGTGTACATATATTTTCCTTGCGGAAAACCTTCAGTGTTTCAGAAATTGGTTTGAGTTGCTCTTCAGAGTTGTGGCGTTGTTAACATAAGTAGTTACGAAAAATAAATGAATGCTTGAAGACATTTACTCCATCCACGCATTTATACAGTGTGTTTTTTTTACTGGGCCAGTACCGGGGCACCCATAACCAGAGGTGATACCGGTGCAGTGTTTAAAACATCTCCTTTTTGCAGAAAAATATTTTGGCATTAAATTATATTTATATATTTTTGGTCAAGCGTGAGTAGCGCCTTAAAATGAATCAAGTTGGTAAAAATTTCATTTTATTTTGTGGGATGAAAAAAATCTGAGCAGCGGAAGTTGCGGAAGCAACTGCGGCGCAGCTTGTAAATTATAAAGGGCTTTATATGATTTTTGTTATTAAGAGCGTAAGCCTCCGGGTAATTTCTAAGAAATTAAATAAAATACCAAAAATTTGAAATTTTTTTTAGATTTTTTTTGGGATTTTATTTCATTTCATAATGTTTGTTTGTTTGTATGAAACAGGCTCCAAATATACTGGACCGATTAAAAAAAATTGTCCTCATTAAAAAGCTTACTTTTCAGGGAGTGAGATAGGCTATATTTTATCCCGGAATACCACCGGGAACGGGAAATACGCTGGTGAGGCACTGACTTTATAATCCAAGGAGGAATTCAAATGTCCCGCACATTATTTATAGGTTAGGTTAAGGGCCTGTCATTGTGACACAGTGCAATTAGCAATTATTAAAATTTGCCGCCATGTTTTTTTCTATTCTCTCTGTACCTTGCTGAATCCACACCTCGTGAATGTCTAAATTCTCATAATAAAAACCTACCAAGAATACCCACCCCAAACACTGCTAGTCACACTATCACACTAATAATATAAATGCGAAAGTTTGGATGGATGTATGGATGGAGGGATGGATGGATGTTTGTTACCTCACGTCACGCCAAAACTACTGAACGGATCGGGCTGACATATTTGAAAATTTTGCATACAGAAATTTCTTATCCTGGAATCAAACAAAGGATACTTTTTATCCCATATATCAGTTCCCGTGGGATATAAATCATCTTTAAACGTTTTCATAGGAACAACGCGTGCGAAGTCGCGGGGTGCAGCTATAGTAATATTATAAAAAAGATAGATTTTATTGTTTGTTCGTATGGAATAAGTTCTTTTACAATTAAAAAGTTTAGTTACTTTTCAGGGGATGACATAGGCTATATTTTGTCCGTTAGAGAAATACGCGGGTGAAACCGCAAGGTGCTGCCAGTCACACTAATTGTTATAAAGGTGAAAGTTTGTATCGATGTATGGATGTATGGATGGATGGATGGATGGATGGATGTTTGTTACTTCTTCACGCCAAAACTACTGAACGGATCTGGCTGAAATTTTGCATACAGGTAATTCTAATCCTAGAATAAAACAGTCTATGTTTTTTTATCCCATAAATCTGTCCCCATAGGATGAAAATCACAGTTTAATGTTTCCCTAGGAACAACGCGTGCGAAGCAGCGGGTCGCAGCTAGTAATTAATAAAAGTTGAAAAGACGTCCAGTGGTTGTATCGAAGCATGCATCGAGCATCCTTAATCCGTCTCCAGTTGGCCCGCACCAGTTATACAACCGCCACTTGGGCGGCCGCCAGGCTAGGGCGGCCGCGCCCGCCTTTTATTTAGTGCGGCCGTTCCCGTTTCAAAATTTATTTTGTGTTTTTGAAGATTTTTAGGTTACGCGCTGTTTGTGCATTTCGTGTGGCATTTCTACTTGAATGAGCAGATCTTTAAGTAATTGTAATAGGTCTTAATGTTCCAATTCCAAATGTCTAAGCTAATAGCTTGATAATTTGGAATTGGATTTGGTTAGAGGAGAATGGATTGGTTCATAAAAAATGGCGGTACCACATTGGCTCGATTATAAGCCTTAAATTCGTAATATTAAGAATAATGTTATATTCACGGCTTGGATAACTAGATGAGAGACATCTCGCAGACCATTTTTTATATATGTATAGAATAGAATATATTTTATTTCAACACACATCTTTTATCTTTAATTGCTATTCTATTTTGTCAGCAATATTTATTTAAGTTCGCCTTTTTTTTTCACACATAATTATTTAGCCCCAAGCTAAGCAGAATTTGTGTTGTGGGTACTAGATAACTGATATTCTTAATACCTTACACTATAGATACCTAGGTATTATTTTTATACATAGAAAACATACGGAACACCCTGAAAAATATCTGCAGATCGTACAAACATTTGTTCTGAGGCGGGAATCGAATCCGCCACAGAGGTCGGGAAAAAAATCAGAATATGGCGTCTTCACTGTGCCTGCGTCCAACAGTGGACCAATATGTGGCTTGTATGGACTTCAATTCAATAGTTCTTCAATAGTTCCTGCAGTTCACTTGGCGTCTTAGTGAATACCCAGTATTTACGAATCTGCACGCAGTGGGCAGAAGTAGGTCGAGGAAAACGAGCTCGAACTTTGGTCTGGATGAGATGTCTCGATGTATTAAACCAACAAGCACTCACTTAAACTGATCACATGAATATGTAGGAAGTAACATAATGGCGAGATATTTAAAACAACCGAGGTCCGAGCTGTCATTAGTCTCTGTTCTATTTATTCCTAAAATACATCATATCACACTAATATTATAAACGCGAAAGTATGTATGGATGTATGGAGGGATGGATGTTTGTTACCTCCTTACGCCAAAACTACTCAACGGATCGGGCTGGAATCAAACATATATATATTCCATAAATCAGTTCCCGTGGGATAAAAATCACCTTTAAACGATTCCATAGAAAAAACGTGTGTGAAGCCGCGGGGCGCAGCTAATAATAAATAAATAATCCTACTTACATTATAAATGCGAAAGTAAACAGTATATAAGTATGTTTGTTGCTTTTTCATGCAAAAATTACTGAACGGATCGGGCTAAAATTATGCATTCAGGTAGTTCTAGACTTTTTATCCCATAAATCATATCCCGTGGGATAGGCGTGCGAGGCCGCGGGGCGCAGTAATCAATTATGTGGGACAAATTACACAGCATCATCTTAAGCAGAGATTTTGTTATGGGTACCTACTAGATAAACTGATAAAGGTATATTTCACTATAACACTACATAGATATATTTTTTTTATTATAGGTACATAGAACAATAGTTTTGGCGTGAAGAGGTAACAAACATCCATCCATACAAACTTTCGCATTTATAATATTAGTGTGATGTGATTATAATGTCAAATATTTGACACAGCATCAGTCTACCCCTGTTATATTAATAAATTTACGAACACCGTATTCAATAACTTAAAGTTATACTATTAGGAGTGTAAATAATACATTGCGTTGTGTGCCTTGTTAAAACAGTCATTGCTTTGTTATAGAGCTTTTAAGCGTTGTTTATGTTAGCGGTGTAGGTACCGCGCGCGCGGCACGGTAAAGTGAGATCGTGAAATCGGATATATCTCAAAAAATTAACAAAATAATAAAGGCTGATGATTATGATGATAATGTTGACTGTCTTTTTACAATCTTCTTCTTTCATCTGTTTCTATTAAAAAAAAATTGACTGAAATCGGACAACGCGTTATTGAATTACAACTAAGTACACATTTCGATTTTCATCCCCTCTCCTAAGGGTGGACTCATATAGGCTGATGATGATGATGATGATGTCTAATTTTTTTTAATTTTGCAACATTTTTTCTAACAATAAGGAATCAATTATATCGGACGTGTTGATGAATTACAACGAAGTACTACATTTTGACTTTCATCCCCTCTCCCAAGGGAACCGTAATGAATTCCGGGATAAAAAGTATCCTATGTCCTTCCTCGTAGTATGAACTCAAATCATGCCAAGTTTCATTTGAATCCATTCAGTAGTTTCGGCGTGATGCGCGGCCATGATACAGACAGACAGACAGACATGAATGAAAAAAAATACTGTTTTGGCTTCAGTATCGATAATAGAGTGCAATCCAAAAAAAAAAATTCAAAATATCTTCAATGTACAGATTTGGACCCGTTACAGTTTTATTATAAGTATAGAAGATAGGTAGTAAATTGTCTCAATATTTGTTTTAATGTTTCGCTATACGGGGACTGTCAACGGGGATAAGTGAACCTATAACAATCATGTTTTTATTTAATAAGTTCGATTCGCATATTGATTATTTTATATGATAGGTTAGTTATATTTATGAGCGCAGTGGAACTTGTGGACAAAAAATTGAAGTGAATTAGAGTCAATTGCACCTTAATTCTTATTTGATAGTACTCGTAATTCAAACTTTAAATTACTACTTATTAAACTGTTTATATCGTAAAAATTTTACTTGTCTAAGTGCTTATTTTGTAAGTCTACAGAAATAAACGATTTGACCCTGACTCTGTGAAATAAAATAAAACTTTTTTATTATACTTTTAGTAGGTACTTCCAAAAACCTAACCCCACGCCACGGTTTAATATGCTGCTTGCATATATGCATCATAATTCTCCCTCAACATTGTTTTCCCAACTGCAGCGAGGGATGCAGGGCTCCCCCTCCCCCCTCCCCCCCTATAATTACACGCCATCCAGCCCATATATCAAACGCAGCGCCATTTTCGAGCCCATAAAATTTCAAAGTAAAATACCACTGGGCTCTAAAGCATTGTGAGATGTCTCGTTGTTATTGTTGATGATTTAGTGAGTCTTTTGCTCATGTTTGTATGAAAATAAAAAACTTACTTAATTTAAAATATTGTCGAAAGTAGCGCCTTTATTGTAAGAATAAGAATTGCTCATAAAATGCGGAACACGTTTGGTGAGCTTAGAGGGACAATTTCTAATTGCACTAATAATTATAAATGACAAAGTTTGGACGGATGGATGTTTGTTACCTCTTCACAAAACTACTTAACAGATCGGGCTGAAATTTTGCATAAAGGTAATTCTACCCTGGAATAATACAAAAGCTTCTTTTTATCCCATAAATCAGTCCTCGTGGGATAAGCGTGCGAAGCCGCGGGGCGCAGCTAGTTAAAAATAAAACAACAAATGCCTTTACTTCACGCGATAAAGAGTCAATGTGGTCGTTATCTTGTGCTCTTAATGAGATGTTGCCAATTAACTATCTGGTTGATTTGGGTCAATGTGTACCCACTTAGTAAGTAGGTAATATTTATTACTTTCGAGTAAATATGTTTATTGCTGGACCTACTTAGGTAGGTGCCAATAAAACCACTGTAGTACTGGGGTTAACACGGAAACGGAAAGGAGATGTGTAAAAGAAAATAAAACCGGCCAAGTTTGAGTCGGACTCGCACACGAAGGGTTCCGTACGAATTTCGATAAAACTGGCAAGAAAATCATGTCTGTTGTATGGGAGACTCCTTAATTATTTATTTTATTCTGTTAAGCTATTGCATAGCTTCTATCGCGGGCCTTGAGCGCGGGGACCGAATCCAGAAATTCCGTAACGAAAAAACCTTGACGTTTGTCTCTTTAGTTCAGCAACTCGCCTCTAGATGGCATTGCAATAGCTTTACCGCGGCAGTCCCCGAGTGCCACACGTCTTTTTTTTTTAGTTGTTGTTATAGCGGCAACAGAAATACGTTATCTGTAAAAATGTCAACTACCTAACTAACACGGTTCATGTGATACATCCTGGTGACAGACAAACGGACGAACGGACAGCGGAGTTTTAGTAATGGGTCCTATTTTACCCTTTGGATACGGAACCCTAGAAACCATCTTAGTATTAAAATTAATAAGATTTAAAATTAGTTTTCTGGTTTTAGGTATATGTAATTTAGTTTTTAGTCATGTGAAGTGTCATTATTATGAATAAAAAAATAAGATTAAGTATAATGGAAGGTATGCCTTGTTGGTGTAAGTAATACTTAAAATGTTACCAACCATTATTTCATTCAATTATTAATCATCGAAAACTTATATTAGTCGTAATATCCTATATTAGTACTAATATCCTGTCTTCAGTTTGACGCATCCAAGCCTGCAGTCTTTCTCAGATCTTCATCCCACCTGGCCGAAGGGCGTCCTACACTACGTTTACCGAGTCGCGGTCTCCTCTCACGAACACTATGGAGGGCATCGAAACATCGATTCGATTTTAATTGACAAAATGAACCGATTGGTTCGTGCTGAACGGTGCTGCTGTGTGTTGCTGAGAATTTACACCAACCCAACTCTTCCCGCGGGTGTCGTAAGAGGCGACTAAGGGATATCCACCGGGGGGCGGACTGCCCAGCCCCCTGCAGAACATTCTACCACCGAACTGCAATCCCTAACCACATGCCCAGCGTAGGGATTATGGGTACTACCCCCACTAGATAACACCAACAATATTCAACACCAACAGTATTGCCTCATAGCAGGACTAATGTACTGGGAAAAGCACCTCTTACCCGCACTCTGCGCACGATCAATTTGGTTTCAGAGAAAATAGATCTTTTTCACGTTTCTCTGAACGAACTCCGAAGGGCTGCATTGTTTTGTTTTATTTGTAATGTACCTACCTATGTCCTTGTTGTGTGCTATAGATTGTGATGTAAATGTAATGTTATAAAATATATATAAATAATTTACTTTACTATTGTATTAGGATAATCCTGTAATGATAGTATAAGAATGAAAATAAATACCAAATACCAAACAAGGCGCTTATCAGGGGGAAGCGTGCTACGAGCAGTGGACCAATACAGGCTGTTGAGGTTGAAGAACGGTGGTGACATTTCGTGATACAGGTCGCAGTGGAGGTATATTGGCTGATGATGGTGATGCTGAGGTAAGTTATCAAGTAAATAAAGAGGACTTACATCAAAAGCCGCATTCTTCAGGATCAAAAATCGCTTGCTGCTTTGAAGCTCTTCGTCATCATATGTCGTTCATCTTGATCCCCTGAAAATTATTCTAAGATTATTACCCATAAAGCAATGTTGAAATGTTTTTTAATAATACTAATATTATAAACGCGTAATTTTGTTAACATGTCTGTGTATGTTTGTTGCTGCTTCACGCAAAAACTAATGAACGGATCTGGCTGAAAATTTGAATACAGGTAATTCAATTCAATTCATTTATTCATACTATAGATTCACAGGGAACACTTAGTCAAGTCAAATAGAAACGTAGTTAGGTAGTTGTAGGCCTGGTATAACAAACACATAGGTGGCTTTTTATCCCATAAATCAGTTCCCGTGGAATAGGCCTGCGAAGCCGCGGGGCGCAACGGGTATACTTTCGAAACCCAATTTATATTATTTTCTAGTAGCTTTTTGAGATGCGAGTGGATGACAGTTAGGAAAAAGTCGTCATGGGCTCACTTTATGAGAAAATTTAAACGGCATAATGTACATACTTATTTAGATATGAAACATCATAATACCTACGCAGTTAATTACCTGAAAAGTCGGCATGTATGTTTGACAGTAATCCGATCAAAAAATGACTCCTATTTCCAAGCTCCCTTGACCCACCATTGATTCACCATCTCGTTCACAGGTGAATGAAGATTCACCTGTTCATCTTCGTTCACTTTTCGTTCGTCATTCAACAACTGCAACCTCTAAGCTGCATCGATGCCCTCCATTCACCATCTCGTTCAACTTGATTCCCTGAAAATTATTAATAAATAAGTACCTAAAAATAATGTTATAAAAACTTTTACATACTGATAATTTGGTTTCGAGCAATATGGTTTTTTGAGGTGGGAGTGGTGGCCAAAACCAAAATCATAGGAGACAGACAAAAGTCGTGCAAGGAATGACTCCTCATCAGTGTGACAGCGATAATGCCGCCAGTTCTATCGTTGTTCTGTTTTATATTTGCATATTAATGTAAATTTCTGTTTTTTTAATGTGATGAATAAATAATTATCTATTTATCTACTGTTCTCACTCTCATGGTTTCGGATTTTCGGATGGATGGCCATCCACACATATCTCAAAAAGCTGCCACGATATTTTTCCCAAGATATTTTTTACTTATTATGCATCGCCTTGCAGTTTCACCCGCGTAGTTCCCGTTCCCCTGGGATCCGGGTTAAATTAAACCGATGTCACTTCCTGTACAATAAGCTTTTGAATGAAATATTTTTTTAAATCGGTCTCGTAGTTTCGGAGCCAAAGATCAAATCTTTCCTCTTTATTAGTATAGATTTTGGGCACGGCAAAATTATACATAGGTACTACACATTATGCTCGTGGAGGTCCACATCTATTTATGAAAACAAAATGATTAAAAAATGATTTTATAGTTTTGGTAGATAAGGTAATTTTGTTCTTTCGCCGAGTATAAAAAATACTTACATAATAAATCAGCATGCGTATTCTTCAGGAACCCGACCAAGAGATCACTCCGATCTACTTAGATGCTCCTTATTTAAAGATAAAGAGCAGTTGCTAAAATATGTGTACAAAAAGGTGACAAATAATAATATAATAGAGAAATAACATCGATCGACCGTTTGAGTATGCAAAAATTATTATGAGATGACATGCAGCATTAGCATTAGCTATGTGGTGCTGGTTTAGAATTTGAACCTGATTTATGGGATATTAATATCAGTCGTTTTTGCGTGAAAGAGCAACGAACATACATGTTTACAAACCTTCATGTGAGTGGTGCTGGCTTAAAATTCGCACCACACCAACTCATCTCCCGGTTGTCGTAAGAGGCGACTAAGGGATATCCACCGCCATCCACATTCCCACCCTAGGGATTATGGCTATTACCCTCCATGAGATAAACGCCAATAAGGCGCCTATCAGGAGGAGGCCTGCGTCCAGCAGTGAACCAATACAGGCTTGCAGAATTAAAACTATCTACAATTTATCATTAAATATTCACTAGATAGTGAAGGTTTTATCACTTAGTAAGTAGGTAATATTTATTATGATGCAAGTAAATATGTTTTATTGCTGGACCTACTTAGGTAGGTGCCAATAAACTGTGATACTGAATTCAACACGGAAATGGAAAGGAGCTGGGTAAAATAAAAACCATTTTATTCGTAAAATTATTTTAATTCGTTTTCTGGGTCTGAGTCAGGGTCAAATCATTTTCTTTAGACTTACAAAATAAGCACTCAGACAAGTAATTTTTTTTACTATATATAAACAGCTTGATAAACAGTAATTACTATCAAATAAGAAATAAGGTTCAATTGTCTAATTCACTTCAATGTTTTGTTAACGACCGGGAGATGTAAAAAAGATTCTGGTCTAAGGTAAAATTTAGTTTTTTAAGTTATTTGTTTCTTTAAAATACGGTACTAACATGAAAATGACTGAATGTTAGTGTCATGATGGACGTTTACGCTCTAATGATGATGATGATGACGGCGCAAGTAATAAAGTGAGACAGGACTTATATCGTAAAAGCCGCATCCTTCAAGACCTCGAAATATCCTGGCTTCGGATATCTTCATTCACCACCTCGTTCCTGCTGATTCCCTGAAAATTATTTTAAGCTTAGTACCTAATAAATAATGTTGTAGTTTAGTAGTGTAGGGTGGCTATTTGAGACGGGACTGGATGATCAAAACCGAAACCCGACCAAGAGACGACTCCGATCTTCGATGCTCTTTGTTCACGAGATAATTTCATCTTCATTCGCCCTCTCGTTCATCTTTTTTTCACCTTCCGTTCATCATTCAAACTAGGTACTAGAAGAAGATAGTTTCTACAGCTTCCTATCCTACTAATATTATAAACACGTTCACAAAGTTCCTAAGAATGTATGGATGTATAAATAGATGTTTGTTACTCTTTCACCAAAAAACTACTAAACGGATCTGATTTAAATTGTGCATGTGCATACAGGTAATTCTAATCCTGGAAATAAACATAGGCTTCTTTTTGTCGTATTCCGAAATAGAAATCACCTTTTAAGTGTGAGTATCTGTTGCTCGCATATAAAATAACTAGCTGCGCCCCGAGGCACGCGTTGTTGCCATGGAAACGTTTAAAAGTGATTTCTATCCCACGGGAACTGTTGTAGGAGATAAAATAAACCTATATTTGATTTCAGGATTAAAACTTACTTTTATACAAGATTTCAGCCCGATCTGTTCGGTAGTTTTGACGTGAAGAGGTAACTAACATCTATCCATCCATACATCTATCTAAATTTATATATGCAGTTATTTACCTTAAAAATCTCCATGCGTATCCTTCAGGAATTTGATCAATGCTGCTGCTTCGATGCTCTTCATTCACCCTCTCGTTCATCTTCAATCAGCGACTGCACGATCTCCAAGCTGCTTCGATGCCCTGCATTTTCCGTCTCGTTCATCTTGATTCCCTGAAAAATATTTTAAAATGAGTACTTACCTAAACATAAATAATGCTGTAAAAACTTTGATTTGGTTTCGAGCAATATATAGGATAACTTTTTGAGACGAGAGTGGATGGCCTAAACAGAAACTACGAGAGCTAGAAAAATGTCGTGAAAGGAATCGTAAGCTGAATTTATAAGAAAATTAAGACAGCATAATTTGTATTTATTTTTAATTGAAAAAAAAAACCAAATATACTTAAAAATATACTTAAAAACCTTAAAAATCTGCATGCTGCGTTTCCTTCACGAACTCTATGAATGCTGCTGCTTCACTCACCCGCTCGTTCATATTCATTCACCCTCTCGTTCATCTTCAACAGTCGTACTGGTCAAAACCAAAACGAGAAGTAGAAAAAAGTCGTAAAAGGAGTCATGGGTTCATTTTATGAGAAAATTAAAACAGCATAATTATTGTAATGGAAAAAAATGATTTGCAGCTACTTACCTAAAAAAATCTGCATGCGTATCCTTCAGGAACTCGATTAATGCTGCCGCTTCACTCACCCTCTCGTTGCTCTTCATTCACCATCTTGTTGATCTTCACTCATCCTCACGATCATCTTCAACCGGCGACTGCGATCTTCAAGAAGCTTCGATGCCATCCATTCGCTATCTCGTTTATCTTGATTCCCTGAAAACTTTTTAAAAATTAGTACCTAAAAATAGTGTTGTTAATACTATTCATACTAATAATTTGGTTTGCAGCAATTTACAGGATGGCTTTTTGAGTCGGGTTTGAGTGACCAAAACCAAAACGAGAGTTAGAAAAAAGTCGTGAAAGGACAATTTAAGAGAAGATTTAAACGGCATAGGCACTTTTTTATAAGAAAATTCAATATGCACAAATTAAATGTCAGGTCAACTCGGTCGACTATAAAGCCCAGTTATTTACCTAAAAAATCTGCAAGTGTATCGTTCAGGAACCCGATCAAGAGATGGCTCATATCTCCAAGCTGCGATGCTCTTCATTCACCATCTTGTTCATCTTCATCCGCCCTCTCGTTCATCTTCATCCACCCTCTCGTTCATTTTCATTCACCCCCTCGTTCATTTTCAACCGTCGACTGCGATCTCCAAGCTGCTTCGATGTCCTCCAGTCGCGATCTTGTTCATCTTGATTCCCTGAAAATTATAACAAGTTTAGCTACAAATTATGCTGTAGAAACTACTAGGTATAAGCAGTTTATACAATTTTTTTATATTTTCAAGCAAATTATCTGCGGTAGCTCTACTGATCCATATCAATACCAGTCGTCGCGTCCCCAAGACGCTGGCTGCATCGCCCCGCTGTATTGCAATGCTGATGCGCTGCGCCAGATACTCACCAGCTCTCGCTTAATAGGTAGGTTAAATTAAAATAATTATTAGAATAATATAATATTATGTAATTCAACTCTCTAACAACACTAAACTTTTTACTATGTATTGTATAGGTTAGGTTCAATGACAATGGTGACCAAGTTGGCAATTTCTATTAATACAGAAATATATTTGAACTAGTATATTTCGGTAAAAGGAAGTTAAAAGTCTTTAAAAAAAATGTATCATACCAATAATAATGTATGAAAATATGAGATTTGGAACCCCAGAGGTCACCGATCTATGAACGCCACTGTTCATTGCATCATCACATTTGTAAGGAGGTTGCCCGTTTTATATCAGTCAGTTTTATATAATCTTATGTATTATTATAATATATCTAAGGAGTCTACCTAAATCACAATACATGAAATTTTTACATGATAAAATCACTAGACCTAACAGGGTCTAGTCTAGTGATTTGCCAATAACAGGGTGCCTCAACGTGTATGTGTCAATAATGGCTAGAGGTAAGCTAACAATGCAAGTTGGTAGAAAGAAAAACTTTGAATACATAACTACAATACATATAGTAGCGTTATAGTGCTTAATGAATCTCTAAATATGCTATCTTTCAGGTTTGTTTAATAACGATTTTTCAATGTAAAAGTATGCTTTTAACAAAAGCATACTTATCATTTCGAAAAGGTCTTGTCTGTGTTGCCCAAAAAGACTTATTCTGAGCCCTTTTTTCATTGATTCAAGGATCTCGTCTGTGCGTTCCCTTCATATCAATCTGGGCCCTTTTTAAAGGGTTCCGTCTGTGTTGGCCCTAAGTAAATCTTCTTGACTTTGCTTTACATAACATCAAAGTCTCGTCGGCGTTGGCCTTTACGCCTATTCTAGGCTCTGCATTAAATGTATTGTTTTATTTATGTGGTGTGTTCCTTACGTGTAATTGCAGTCATTATACGCCAATTGTGATCACCTCGATGGCTGCCTCGTTAGTCAGCAAGTTCAATCGCTGATTACGAGGACCTGGATTAAAATCCCTGGTAGAGCCAATAGTTGTTATAGGGGTTTATCTAGTAAGAAAAATTCACAGCAGCAGCCCGGAGTCAGGAAGTTGGTGGTGTTACACCCCCGTGCCTCGGAAAGCACGTTAAGCTGTTGATCGTACGCCTCTCCTCGGTCGTGTTGGTTTGCCGTCCCATCGGATTATGAGAACGAGGCAATAGAAAGTGCATTTGTGTTTGCGCGCAGACTTGTGCACTTTAATATGTTCTGAGGACCACCCAGCCGAATTTTGGCCATGGCGGCTAGTCTCAACGAAGAACCGACTACAGCATCCATGGCCAAATATCGTCTAGGAGGGCATTATTATTATTATTATTATTATTGTTATGATCGCCACTTTGTGTGTTCAGTCATAGTTCGCCACAAACCCTTGCAGCTGATAGGAACTGTAAGTTTTTTTTTCTTTGATGAATGATGTAGTGATTTGGAATGTCTTGAGTAATGTTCGTCTTCACCCAATATGAGCACGGTAGAATCGCTTGTGATTTCTCTTAGTTTTTTTGCCTATTTTAACCGACTATAGTTTTTTCACACAAACCCAATTATTTCTGCAAAATTTTTGTATATGTTTCTCAAAATACGTATTGAGTCAAGAAGCAATGTATTCAAAGCAAAAATGCACAAATATATATAAGCAATTATGCCAGAGTTAAACTACATCTTACCGAACTGAATACTAGAATCCTTTTCATACAAAACGATACCCAATTGCCAGAGCATATCGTTTTGCTCTGTAGTTATTTTATTTATGTCTGTCGACAAGATACTCAACAAATCGCCAGCCAACGGTTTCGAAAGCATCTTAATCGACACACATAAAACAAAAAAGGTAAATAATATATACATATAATATATAGGGTATTTGGTGGAACGATGTAGACATTGAAGGAAATGATCAAGAGGCTAACTTGAAAACCCACCCTTGACACTTTTAAAAAGTGGTTTAAAATGTTATATCTATGATATTTGAATTGAAACCACAGCCTGCAGTGGCGGTCAGTGCAATTTGACCACAGCTTTGCTTCAAATTGTACTGACCGGTACCGCAGACGGCGTCAGTCTGAGAGACTCGTCAAAAAAAACTCAAAATCAGTGTATTCATTCTCTATTTTTTAGTGCGCTTTTTGATGGCTTCATTGAAATGTATAGACTACCGAATAGTACTTTCCATCCTACCTAATACATACCATCTATGAGTCCCAGGACGTGGTTCCTCAGCACCAACACCAAAATCCAAGGAGCCCGATAGCCGATAGCATCCCAGGGGAGACTTCCACCGCTGCACGGAAGAGGTCGGCAGAAGAACCACCAGTAGAGGATGTACAGGAAAATATATCATGTTGTTTGTTTGGAAAGCACTTTCTGATGACCTGATTGACGTCTATGGACTACCTTATACTTACCATCTACACATCACTTAGCGAGTCTCCCAACACTTCCATGACGCGGTACCTCAGTACCAGATACGCGCAGCTGTGTCCGAAATCCAAGTACCTAGCCCGATAGCCGCATCGGGCAACTTCACCCGCTGCACGGAAGATGCCGTCCGAAGAATCCATCAGTAGAGGACGTAAATTATATCTTGCTGTTTTAACCTGGCTTTGTTTTAGTCTCTGATAATAAAGTCTAACATGATGTAGAATAAACTAGTTTGGCGGCTAAGGAATTATACGTTCTGACTGACAGAAACTTATGCAAATCGCAATCAAGATGTGATAATATAAAACTAATATTTAGACTGTTTTTAGCAAAGAACTACCAATACCGATTATAATTTCAGAACATAGGTTATTCCAAAGTACGGCACGTATCATCTAGGCGTCACCTAGGCGCGAATATTTCTGGTGTTACGCTAAACCTCAAAAGCTTTTAGAAGGTTGCACTGCTTAGCTATCTCTCTCTGTGACTGTACTGATAATCTTACCCCCTATAATTCCTATTCCTCCTTCCATCAATTTGCTACTGCAATTTCCCCTACAATTCCTCTTAGACGTGGTCCTAAATAGCAATTTGCAAGTGAAGTGAGAGGTCACGTCTACAACAAGTGAACATAAATACCGGAAGCAGATGATTCAGGAATCAATCAGGGTTATTTATTGCCTCTGGAACCTCGACTGGACAGGCTCGAATCAATTAGGGTGTGGTCCAACTGACAAATAATTAGCGGATATACTGGTGTTTTAACTGGGACAGTATGGGGAGACTCCGAACCACAGGAAGTATTTACGCTTATAGAATTGAAAGTGGCCATAGTTTAACTACTCTTTACAAAGCCAGAACAGAACTGAAATGTTTCAGAAACCCTAATTCTGATTCTAAATCGGTTTTCCCGTCGCCTTATTAAATGTCTGATCTTTCAAATCCCTTGTCTCATTAAAATAGGAAGTAGGTACTTACCATTTTTTATGTCCACGCGTTCTCGCCATAAAATACTGACCCCTTTGCAATGACAGCCCACGGATCTCGATGACACAGACAGTTACACACATATTTTACTAAGTTACACAAGATATAAGATCGAAATTGGATAGGAAATTTTCAAATAAGGACTCATGCCTGCAAACTTGAGCCGAGATGATGAAATCGAAGAGATTTGATTGCTCGAAAGCTAACGTGCTCGGTAACTGACCATTTTCTAACATTTACTTTGACAAAGTTCCATCCCATTGTTATAGTGCGCGGATTATGCCTTCTTTTCACATCTATTTTTAACCCGCTAGCACTTGTTCCTCACCTCAATGTAAATCGAATATGGAAACGATAGGGCGGCCCATTCCACTACAATAAGGCCATGACGGCCCATTCTGGGCCCTGTTTTACATAGACTGTAGGGATCTGCGTTGGCCCTTTGGCTTATCCTGTGCCAGGGCATCGACATCTATTTTTAACCCTGCTTTTCAATAAAAGGTCTCGTCTGCTTTGGCCTTAACTCATTCTGAGCCAGGGCCTCGTTTAGCTAAAGTAGATTAAAAGAGTATCGTCTCCACTTTACAATAAAAGGTCTCGTCTGCGTTGGCCTTAACTCATGCTGAGCCAGGGTCTCGTTTAGCTAAAGTAGATTAAAAGAGTATCGTCTCCCCTTTATAATAAAAGGTCTCGTCTGCGTTGGCCTTAACTCATTCTGAGCCACGTGGTTTAGCTAAAGTAGATTAAAAGAGTATGGTCTCCGTTTGCCCTAAGGCTCATTCTATGTCCTTCTAGAGATGAATGGAAGGTTATCGTCTGCGTTAGCCTTTTAGCTCATTCAGCTTTAAAAACGATTGTTTGTTATTTTCTGCTAAATTTAGTTGGATGCGCATCTTTGATCACGGTTACATAAGAACTTATTTCGTTTTTATCAATGGAGGTCTCTGATTTTCTATATAAAGTAACTCTCACCTACAAACGTTTGAATTGAAAATCTGAATGAATGTGCAAGTAAAGTAATATATGTATGTGAGAACTCCTTCTGAGTAAGTTACCAGGTCACTGTTCCTTCTTCAATAATAAAGGTTGGATACACGGTGATGGCTCCAGTTGAACAACGACATCAAATGATTTGTAACGAGTCATTTGTAGTGTAAGATGATAGACACTAAGACATTGCTATACCAATCTAACATGGTGTATGTTCCAACTTTAGCTGTAATTAGAACTTAAGCTACCTATCAATGTACATACTGGCAATAAATGATTTTGACTTTGACTTTGACTTTGTAACAAAGTTACTTAACGCAACTCACTAACTGTGTCCTAAAATGGTTTTACTGACATAATTTTCACCGTTTTTTTCTTAAATGCGCATAATTGTCCACGTGGAATCGCGTGCTTGTCTTGTTTTTTTAAATTTCGGATTACATGCAAAGTTTGATGTCGATTGAGTTATTTGACGTGAAACAGCAACAAATCTAACACACATACGTTTTTAATTCCCAGATTTTTGATACACTCAAATTTTATTCGCTTGATGACAAAATTACCATTTTTACATTAAGCTTTAATACAACATTGACGTTAGTAATTTCAGATATAGGTATTTTTATTCCCACGTGTGCAACCAACCTAACAATCGCTGAATCTAATAACTCAGGAACCTCCATTGGGTTAATTTATGCTCTGACACACATCCGTACTTTATCCCCGTCCCCGTAACTTTATCCCCGTAGTTACCATAACTACATAACCGCGGGTTCGTGGGGTGCACTTTTGTAACACTTTCGTAACATCTTATTCATGGTAATGTTGGATCAATTTTGTGAGCTACATATCAATTTGGTCTTTGTGTTTGACACAGTTTTTTTGACCGAGTTAGGAAGTTTCGTATAAAGATCTATTTGTGTGCTTGACGTTTTTTGAGGTTTGTCATCATAACTTGTTAACATCATTTGTTAGGTTATTTTATTTTTTGTGTTAATGTAATTGGTTTGTAATTGATCGTGTTAGTTACTTAATAAACAATAAACAATAATAACGGTCTGCTTTTTTCGGGAAAATAAAAATTTTGTGAAATGTCCTAAACTTTTTTGTTTTTTGTTCTTAGATTATTTGTTAATTATTATTTTCATGTGAGCTTGAAAGTTTATTCTCTGACGTTAAAATTCGAAGGTTCGAAAAATGCAGCACCAGATTTCAAATCATCGAAAATTGACAGCGGAAGAACGACGAAGAACGACCCTACAATATAATACAGTACAAATATTCTTTATTACACACCAAATAAAAACAGAAACAGGACAGGAATATACAAATACAAATAACGTTGCACAATGGGCGGCCTTATCGTTACGAAAGATCTCATCCAGGCAACCTTTGGATGGAAAGAAAGTGGTAGAACAAGTGTGCAACGGTGCGGTGGCGTGAATAGTATTTGGGCAAAACAACCTACCATCTTGCTTGCCTTCTAATTTATGTCACACTCTTACAAACTTTCAAGGATTGCTAGAAAACTTTTCAAGCAGAAAGTCACAATGTTGCTGCGCTCCAATACTTTAAAAAATTATATATATCAAAATTATGCGCGAAACAGTGCACTTTCATGCTGTATTTTTTTTCAATCTTGTTTTCAACCTTCAATGAACGGAAGCAATAATGTAATATTTTAAGTTACTCGAGTTATCTACCGATGTTTGTCTTATATGTGGTGAATAATTGCATACAATTGCGAGCGTTTTCAGTTTCTTTATGGATATTTTTCACTTCTTCCGCTTGTGGACAAAAACATGAAGTGAATTAGAGTCAATTGCACCTTATTTCTCATTAGCTATTAATTACTATTTATCAAGCGGTCTATATAGTAAAACATTTGACTGACTTGTCTAAGTGCATATTTTGTTAGGCTAAAGAAATAAACTATTTGACTCTGACTCAATATGTTGCTTTTTCACGACAAAATGAATGAGCGGTGTTTAATAAAAAAAAATTGTAGTATTTTCTAGAGATTGTTTCGTACTGGAATGACACGTGTGAAGCCACTTGCAGAAGCTTGTTCTTTTATATTTAGCTATTCACGGGTATTTTTTGCACCATTACACCTTGCAATATGAAATTTATGCTGATTATCAATAAAAAAACAAAGGTCATTCTCGTCAAATACCCGTAAAAAGTAATACCTACATAATAAATTAATTTTATTTATTTTTTATTAAAATATTAAAAAGCCATATTCTTGCTTTCATTATCTTAATAATAATAGAAAACCTACACTTACATCTATGTACTTACATATATTTATGGGAGTGATTATCTTAAAGCCACTTCTGTACTTACCCTTTATTAGAGCCAAATCTTCAAGTACTTACGATTCTTCGGAGATAGGTAGTCGATGTGTTGACGAGACGAACTTGACGACTTTCATTTCGATTTTAATCTGATTTACCTCTCAATCTTTACCTTGGTTACCTTTAACTTTTACCTTCGTTACCTTTAACCGATTACCTTTGTTACCTTCATGACCACAACTTACCGATTTTACCTTTATAATCTGACATACCTTGTCACCGCTAATTTAGACCTTGTTACCATGATTTTAATATTTGTTACTTCGAATTTGACCTTTGTTACCCGTATCGCTAGTTTGATAATTTTAATCCTTATAACTACGACTGCCTGTGCAACACGATTTAGAATTTTTACCTCTCGATTCCGACCATGATACTCTTAACTTTGACCTTGTTACCGTCACTTCCACCTATCGACTTTGACCTTTGTTACCTTACGAGACCGAGTTCCCTGTACCATTCAACCTCGTGTTTTACCTCTATGAGCTATAGCGATAACCTCTCTCATGGCAGTATCTTCTTCGTGATCGTGCGCTGGAGGGTGCTGGTCGACGGCGCGCGCTAGGATCTGCCGCACCACGTCGCGCGGCGGCGCGCCCAGCGGCGTCGGCCGCTCTGAGAGCCCCAGCTGGAACAAACATTCACATAAGCAAGAACCACACTATTGTCACACCTATATGCATACAGTCCTTCAACTAAGGCATTTAGATATGGTTCTGACAGGGCAATCGTACGGGGACGCAAGGGACGGGAGGGACGCTCCGAGTTAGTAACTCAGGAGCGTCCCCCTCTGCCGATCTGTCTCTTGGCCCCCGCACGATAGCCCTGTTAAAAGACCTACGTTGAACGACCGTATGCATATAGGTAGGCTGTGCTATTGTGGTGTGCTGTGTCGTGCCGTGATGCATCAGAAATGATATCGTTTTCAGCCACAGGAGGCGCGCGAGCTCCTTACAGAACGTGCATTCACCGAGCTCGAGGGATTGTAGGTTCAGCAGCTTACCACATGTAGTATGGTTGAAACAATTATTCCTACACTGCGACATACGACCTCTGCACGCAGTAGGAGCCAGTGCATCACCATAGCGTCCATCTCCCTCTCCCATCCGTCTCACTCCCAACCGGCTGATTGCACTGAACAGGTATCTACTCACAAGCCTCTCCTTCTCCCGACCGGCTGATTGCACTGAGCAAGTATCTACTCACTAGCCTCTCTCTCTCTCCTAGCAAGCTGATTGCACTGAGCAGGTATCTACTCACAAGCCTCTTCCTCTCCCGACCGGTTGATTGCACTGAGCAAGTATCTACTTAGTAGTCTCTCCATTTCCCGACCGGCTGATTGCACTGAGCAGGTATCTATTCACTAGCCTCTCAATCTCTCTACCGGCTGATTGCACTGAGCAGGTATATATTAGTGAGTATTTACTCTTATGTTAATAATGATGTATTGCTTTGTATTTAATTTTTCACTATGGTAGTACCTACATACGTACTAACCTATGCACAAAATGTGACGTGTAATTCTAGAAATTTACGAAATAAATGATTATTGATTATTGATTATACTCACTAGCCTCTGCCTCTCCTGACCGGCTGATTGTACTGAGCAAGTATCTACTTAGTAGCCTCTCCCTCTCAGCTGAAAGCACTAAGGAGCAGGTATCTACTCACTTTGGCTAGCATGAGTGACTTGATGCGGTCTGCGCGCGCAGAATGCGGATGCGGGTGCGCGGCGGTCGCTCGGCGCGGCGCGAGCGCGAGCGCCGCACACAGCAGGAGCCAGGCGCGCATCGGCGCCTAGCCGCCCGGCCCGCTCAGCCGCCGCCACCCCGCCGGCGACTGCACTAAGGAGCAGGTAGGTGCAGGTATCTACTTACTTTGGCTAGTATGAGTGACTTGATGCGGTCTGCGCGCGCAGAATGCGGATGCGGGTGCGCGGCGGTCGCTCGGCGCGGCGCGAGCGCGAGCGCCGCACACAGCAGGAGCCAGGCGCGCATCGGCGCCTAGCCGCCCGGCCCGCTCAGCCGCCGCCATCCCGCCGGCGACTGCGCGACATATCCGACCCTGGACACAGGAAAACAAATAGAAGTTTAAGTTTTTGTTAACATTGTGCGTAAGTCCTCATACTTTTTTCTTTATTTTTACTTCTTCCGCTAGTGGACAAAATTTTTTAGTGAATTAGAGTCAATTGCGCATTATTTCTTATTTGATAGTAATAACTATTTATCAAGCTGTTTATATAGCAAAAATTGACTTGTCTGAGTGTTTATTTTGTAAGTCTAAAGAGATAAACGATTTGACTCTGACTCTGACTCAGGGAATTGGGAGTCCGAAGGAAGTTCTGGCTGAATCAGCAATACTCGGATCCATCTTTCGAGTGGATATAATTAAGCACATTTATGTTCTTATATTTTTACCCGAACACCAACGGAGTATAAAGTTGGCACCCTATGTTTGAATGCATTTGGACAATTTTTATGTTCCCACGTACCGCTGAAACTACTCGTTTGATTTCAACAAATGAGGCATCGATTGATTCGTCTCGATACCCCGGTGGTTATAGGTTTTATGACGTCAGACAATATTGGGGGTTTAACGAGACAGCGGTATCTAAGTAAGGGTCGAAAATTTAATTGTCACACTAATATTATAAATGCGAAAGTTTGGATGGATGTATGAATGGATGGTTGGAAGTTTGTTACCTCTTCACGCCAAAACTACTGAACGGATCTGGCTGAAATTTGCACACAAGGAATTCTAATCCCGGACTCAAACATAGTCTTTTTATCCCATAAATCAGTTCCCGTCGGATAAAAATCCCCTTTAAACGTTTCCATAGGAATAACGCGTGCGAAGCGGCGGGACGCAGCTAGTTAAATAATAATAAGCTTATACGTGAATGCCGTGGTTGGGTTTAAATCTATTTTTTTTTTTAGGTAGATTATTCATGTTCTGGGTACATAACCAACTGCTGCTAAAGATTTTGTTATATCCAGGCCATCTTAAATCGGAAATGCTTTATGATCAAAAGAATCTCAATCTTCGACGAACTCTGTGGCGCGGTGGGCGAAGGTTCACCTGCGACGCGGGACAAATGTGTGTACGATCTGCAGACATTTGTTCAGGGTGTTTTCTATGTATAACCAAAAATATGTATCTATGTAGTGTATTGTATTACCTTAGTACCTATATCAGTTATATAGTACCATAACACAAGCTCTGCTTAGCTTGGGGCTAGATAATTCTGTGTGAATTGTCCAGAATTATTTATTTATTACTATACCGAAATCCAATCTGACACTGCGTAGTTACGTACCTAATTAAGTCATTTACAACGGGATTTTTACCATGATTTAAATTTTTAAGCTATTCAGTTATTCCGTGATCTAAAATAAATTGGAAAGCTCAAAACTCAAATCATGGTATATATCCCGTTGTAAATAACTTTAGTATATTTAGAGCAAAATAAAATATGTAAAATAATTTTAACCACGATGGATTCAAAAGTTTCATCGTCCCTAGAAACCTTTCCCTCTGTAACAATAAGGCCTCGAGTTAGGCAAGTCAATAAAAACGAGGCTGAAACGTTTTTCTAACATGTAAAACGTAGTTACAGACGCCCTTCTTTCATTTTTATAGCTGAGAATTATCACGAGCCTAAAAAAATTACGACATTTTTATGATTTTTCCAAGTTAACTTCCACCTTGGGTTGTCAGATTACTTGGAGCCAGATGTTGGGCTGGAATCAAAGATTTAAATCGTTAGATATGCCCTTTCCTTAGTGAGACCGCGCTGTGTTTGTTGCCAAGTGAAGTTATGAGCTCACACACCTGTCTTTGTCATTTAGAATCTGTAAATTTTGCGTTTTTGTGGTGTGCTTGTTCACAAAAAATCAAGTCAAATGTGATTGCCACAATAAATGGCAATAATAACAGTTAGGTTTATAGACAAAAACACTAAGTTTATCTACTCATAGTGAGAGCGCGTCGGCATTTTGTTAACGCACGCATTCAAAGAAAATGCCACAGTTTTTAGGCGTAAGGGCATATCTAACAATTTAAATCATTGGCTGAAATGATCTTTTTGTGGTTGATATTAGGTTTATTTTAACCGAGTATGCAAAATTAGAGATTACGTGCCATGTATTGCACGTGCCGGCTTATAATTTGCACCACCCTAACTCTTCCCATGTTTGTCGTAAGAATTATTATAAATAAAATGGATCTCATGTCTGATATAAATTAATAAAATAATAATAATTATTATTTGTTTTCCTGGAAAGCGATTAAATGATTTCTTGTAACTTTATCTCTACTGAAAAGAAAGAAACAATCTTCCTAAGCCGCAATTAATAAACTTTTTCAGAAGGTCTCGGAAATAATTTGATTTTGGGGTTCCACGAAACTCCTTGAGATCGGATGTAAACCTTGAGAGTGAGTTTACGCGCGACAAACGTGCTTGAAATACGTAAGGCATTATTTAAACGTACAAAATTAAATTAGTAATCTTTTTACGAAGTTTTCTTGCCAACTTCAATTCGCCAAGAGACAGACAAAAGATTTGATCATTCACGTGAATCAGCGTACGAGCAGCGGTTTTGAATTAATTACTTTACTAGAAGCATACGGAACTCTCAGTGCGAAGTTGAACTTCCGCTTGACGATCACATTGTAAACTTTTCAACCCCTTGTACAAGGGGTAGCTCCCTCCTCTACTAGTTAAGTTGACAAAGTTCCACGAAGGTGCTTCTGACTTTCACTGGGTACTTTAATGTCTTCTTACTTAAAAACTTGCTCAACGTCCTTACAGTTGACTATTTATTTGAATTAAAAAAGAACTAAGAATTTTAACTAAATATAATGTATAATATATATATATATATACCTATATAAAATCCTTAATTTAACACTATTTTTACCGACTTTAAAAAAAAGGAGGAGGTTCTCAATTCGTCTGTTTTTTTTATTTTTTTATGTTTGTTACCTCAGAACTTTTGACTGGGTGGTCCGTTTTGCATGATTCTTTTTTATATCAGAGCCGGTGCTTCCCGTGTGGTCCCATTTTAAGTTTGTTCAGTTCTAACAATGGGATCCATGAAAATTCATGAAAAAAACTGTAAAAGTTGAAGGCGGTTTATGGTTTTTTAAAACAAAATTAATTCTATCTTGCGAGATAAATCATAATTTCAGGATAAAATTTAAATTTGAATTAATACAATTTATGGGACTACCTCGGGATCATTCTCTATACAATTTCTGAATAATTAATTAACGGAGTAATCGACGTACTTAGATACATACCTACAGCTGAACATAGAACCTCCTGTAATGAAAGTCGGTTAAAAACAACAGGACGTGGACTTTAAAATGAGCTTCGAATTTTCTATACAATAACTCCTTTGAAAGTCGATATAAGAGCTGCTATATTTTTGTGGGTAAGTAAATTAGTCACTTTCTATAACAGCTGGTTGTAGCAATAAATACCTACCTACACAAAATCACACAAATATAATATAATTGAGTTTGTTAACACTTTTAATCGACTTCAATTATATGGTTTTCGAATGTCAGAGCTTGACCAAATTGAATCGAGACCACACAGGAAACACCAGCTTTCAAATAAAAAATCATCAAAATCGGATCACCCACCCAAAAGTTCTGAGTAAATAAACATAAAAAACAGTCGAATTGAGTACTTTCTCCTTATTTTGAAGTTTGTTAAAATAGATAATAATTCATTATTCTTTCAACACAAATAAGGTTCGTACTAAACCCGTCTTACATCCGTAATGTTCTGTAAAGCCAAGTTTGTGTATTGTAATATAAATATAGTACCTACATTAAATAACGACATCAAGTGTAACATAAGTGTACCTACGGTGTAAAAACAAAAATACAACTTAATACAAAATGAGCACTGAAATAACGTTGATATTTTGTAAACTTACATTTTCAAAACCAACTAGTAAATTATTTCCCTCACTTTTTCCACAAACTGATAACTCAACAGGTTAAGAGTCGACCTTTAACCTTTTCACTTGAACAGCCGCGTCGTACTTCGCAAGGCTCCGTGATAAAAACTGAGAGAAGCCTACAGCATCCCAAATATATACTCTCCTTGATCCCACTCAGTACCAACCATCTAAAAATAGGAGCTCAAGGAGCACAGAGGTAACGAAAATGGATATTATCCATGAATGAGATACAAAGTTTTTTTCAATATGTACAATGCACATTAAGTGACTTCTAAAGAATGTGCTCTAGTATGATTACAATCTAGCCACAATATACGGTTTTAGAAATTTATTTCTCAAAAGAATATACATTCACTTATAGAGAAATACAGTATTATCATAATTAATCATGCAGAGCGGACTTATGTAACTAAAACGGTGATGTTTTTATTGGTACATAAGTTTCTAAGCATCACGAAAAAAAAAATCACTTAATAATATATCTATAAGTACCTATTTAGATCCTAACTTTATATGGAAAAATTCCAGATTCACTTTGCGTACAGCAATAGTTATGTAAAAGAGGGTAGATCGGTTTATTGTTACGTCAGTTTAACTAAAACAATGCAAGTTTAACAATAGCAGTTGCTCGCGGGCGGTTCTATTACGTATCGATGATCAATTGCTTTGAGAGTAAGGTTAGTATGGTTTGGAAAATATGATTAGTTATTTATGTTAGTAGGCAAAATGTTGTAGATATTTGGAAGATTTAAAAATGATTTGAATTTAGTATTTTAATGTGTTTTGTGCAATATAAGCTAGTGAGTAATTTAAATTTAACATAAATTGCTAGCATAGCTTAAACTAAGAATGTGTTCAATAACACCTTTTCTAATTGTCTCTATGTAAAATTTATAGGAAGACACTTTTTTCTTGTGTTCTTTAGTTTGTTTACACTATATTTCACTAGTATTAATTTATTGCACTACACTAACTCAAAGGTTTTTTTCCGTTTGAGCCTTCTTATTAGGTCTGTATTGTCAAGGAGGATGGCCTCGACGTTAACATGATGATGAAACCTTAGTTGATGAGCTTCTGTGTATTTTTGGATAGCTTCAGCGACGAACTCGATGTTCGAGATTATTTATATTTCTATTTTGTTTTTATTCGAGATACGAAGATAACAACATAAAATATACTGAAACTCGACTACGGCGTTGACCGATTGTGCTCATTATTTTAACAATGAAATTTTCAACTCTTACTTTGACCCAGCTATCTCATTAGAAGCCCAATATCGTGGAACAACATATTATACCCTTTAACCACCGGGGTATAGAGACGAAACAATCGATACATTAGGTATTTGATGAAATCGATACATTAGGTATTTTATGAAATCGAACAAGTTTTAGCGCAACGTGGCAAGATAAAAATCGGCTCCCATACTTAAGTACATACATATACAAACATAGGGTGCCAACCTCATAACCCTCCTCCGTTGGTAGTTAGGTAATAAATAAAGAAGGTGCTTGCAGCTTGGGGATTATGGCTATGATATTGGAGTTCATCTTAAGGAGGTTATTGCTCCATAAGATAAACTCCAATATCAAAACCTCAAAGCCTACGCAGAAACCCAACCCTTCATCTGACATCTCTGTGTCAAATTTTCTACCTTTTATTTAAATGTATACCTTTGTTGAATTTGCACGATTTTTAAGGCAGAATGCAGTTAATGTGAGATAATTCATAAATTAATATTCAGTTCTTTACTTGAATATCAAATAAAGAATTGATTGTGATTATGATATAGAAAAAAAAACAGAGAAGGAAGCTTATGGTCTTCTTTAACACGACATCCACGGGCTGTGTGGGTGGGGTCGACATGCATTATTTAGACATACTATTTACTAGCTTAGAAAATCACAGGAAATAAATGCGCAAGGTAGATAAATAATTTATCATGTAGGTACCACACAAAGAGAGATAACAATCACAATATCACACTAATATTATAAATGCGAAAGTTTGTATGGATGGATGGATGGATGGATGTTTGTTACCTCTTCACGCCAAAATTACTGAACAGATCGGGCTGAAATTTTAGATATAAGTAATTATAATCCTGGAATCAAACATAGGCTACTTTATATCCTATAAATCATTTCGTACAGGCTGGCCTTATCGCTATAAGTGATCTCTTCCAGGCAACCTTAAGGACTGGACTATGTGAGAACAAAATAGATGATAGGTAGAGCATTTTAGTAGCTCATACAGATTCAAGAGCCTGCGTTTCCCAGTCTCTTCTAGCGATGATAATCTTTGTATCTGAGTAAAATATGTGGGAGGCATATTAGCCCAGCTGTAGGGATCACAGATGTAGGTCGTGGAAATTATTTTTATATATAAGCTATACCAAGTCTTAGCAAGACTTGGAAATTTGAGGCTGACCTGATTTCTCGGACGCTGAAACTATGATCAATTATTTATGAAGGGACGTCAAGAACAAAATATAAGATAAGTTTGTGCTTGCTAGTTACTCTTTCATTTACTTTACGATTTATTTTGTTCACATTATGTGGTTTACAGCTCAGGTCTTAATGCTGGGTTTGATCAATAGTAATGCACTATGTAGGGCACAGCTAAAATATTTATACATTTATAATGGATAAATTAAGATCCCATGAGTAGGATTTGTTCCAGGGCATCCCAGAAAAATAAACAAATAAAACATACCTAACAAAGCTATCTATACTACTATACTAGGCAAACGTAGTGTAGGGCGCCCTCCGGCCAGGTGGGATGACGATCTGCGAAGGCAGATGCTGGATGCGTCAAGCTGAAGACAGGGCGCTATGGCGCTCATTAGGGGAGGCCTATGTCCAGCAGTGGACTAATATAGGCTGATGATGATGATGATGAAAGCTATCTATAGGAATATTATAAAAGGAAAAATTTGTTTGTTTGTTTTGAATAGGCTCCAAAACCGTAGTTTTGGAGGATGAACGAATGTTTTTAAATCGGTCCCGTAGGTAGGACCGATTTAAAAACATTCGTTCATCATTAATAATCTTACTTTACATAGGCTTTTGTATCCCGGAATTCCCACGGGAACGAGATCTACGCGGGTGAAACCGCGAGGCCCTCCTATAGTTATGTTATCACGTTAACTGTCCCAGAACAAAAGTAAAAGTATACACGTCCAACTGAAATTTTGTTATACCCTACACAGATAGGGTTTAAGGGTACCATACATCTATTATTACTAATTTGACCTAAAAGAAATATTTCAGGAAAAACCCGAAAAGAAAATGTGACTCCGGACGGAGTCTTGGACGTCTGAACATGAATCATGACACTTTTGATGGTGAAATGCTGAAATTTCTAGGGATGGTACCGTTCACTGGAGTTGTCAAACTTCCCACCATTGAGAGTTATAAGAAGAACTTCCCTTTGTATTTCCATGTCCTCATGCACGACATAAAATTATCGTACAATACTTTTGCCGTTGTACTAAAATATTGGCATTTGCTAAGAAAAGGAGAACTGGCAACATTTTACGTAGGCTCTTTTGAATTTTGTGTTGCCTAGTTAGTTTCTAGTCATACGTCTATGATAATGGTTAAGCTCTTATTCGTACGTCCAGTAAAATAAATAACATTGAGTCGACCCACGAATTATGATTCCAGTCAGATTCATGGACTTATAAAGTTGGCACATAATGACTCCGTTTCGAGTCCCTGGACAGTTATCGTGTTATACTAACAATTATACATAGTTATAGTTCTCCCTAGTTATAGTTATGTTATACTTAACAATTATACATAATTTATGTTATATTCAAATAATTTTAGTAATAACTAAGTACCTATAGGTTTATTTCATTTATTGAAATAAATGGGAAGTGGTTTTTTTATTATTATACTATTTATTATTAGACCTACGAATCTGAAGTTCAATGTATCAAACAGACATCTACAAGAAATAGGTGAGTAATGCAATTTTAATAATTTCCCCTGGACGATGAAACTAACTGTAATGCATTCGAGATGTTTTTTTTGCATTTTAAATGGTTTTTTAGTGATGTGGTCGTCACCTTATCATTTTCGTCTTTTAAAGACGTCTCTTTAAAAGACGAAAATACTATAAAGACCAACCTGAAAAAACGAATAAGGAGCATCCTTTTATCCTATCACCAAAATCTATATATTATACGATCGACATAATTGAGTAATAAGCGAAATAGGAAAACATTTAGTTCGGCAAGCTCTCCCACGCAATGGTACCTATTGATAAGATGATAAGGCAACAAAAATAGCCCAATATCGGGAAAAAGGGCTTTTTTGCCAAAAAAATGATTCGGGAAGATTTTATATTGACAAAAATATTTTTATTATTTAGCAAGGTCGTTGTGAATAAAATTTCGAAGAGAAATAGCCTAGTGGTGTGTGAAGTGCCTAAATGGTGTTTGTTCTTTAAAGCATAGATCAATTTTATTTAGGTTATTTATTTATTGGTTAAATAAAATCCACAGCGTTTAATTAATTGAAAACATGGTTAAAATTATTAAAACTTACGGCCTATAACGGGTTCACTTTTTATACAATTAATGTTCAATTGTTGTGCTGTGTAGTGCCTTAGAATTTGCACCACCGCAACTCTACCTGGGGATCGTAAGAGGCGACTAAGGTATATTCGTCGTTCAACAGCGCTCCCCGAAGAACAATTCTACTACCAACAAACTATACGAACAATTCCTCAGGGAGGCCTGCGTCCAGCAGTGGACCAATATAGGCTGTTGAGGTTGAAGTTGAGGTTCAATTTTACCAATGTGGTGAATAGGGTATAATGCATGTGACTTTAAAAAAATCAAATATTTTTTTACTTATTCTCTATTGATATGGAAATATATCTGTATATTTATTTTTGTTATTTATGATGATTTTATTGAGAAATTAATCATAGAAAAGTAGATATTTTAAATCTCTACCGCAAAATTTCTAAACGCAACGCTATTGGCACCCGAACCGTGACGTCATACTTGTACATTTTTGTATGGGCATGAAGTTTTGGGTTTGAGTTGACTCAGGGGATCCGATGAACCGTGACGGCACAAAATGCAAGGGCTAACATGGCACCGTTTTATCTCCCGAAACTGAGTGTAATTTTACTTTTTGTTTTTTATAATTGGAAAAATATTTTCGCTGTTAATTTATTTTCGTTTATGTATTAACCTAAATAATTATTGATTTAAAAAAATATTAAATCCATGCATATACCCTATTCTAAGTCCGTATAGGTACAGAAAGAACGCTGGAAACTTATAAGCGCTTACCGGCGCTTGACAGCGCCACATTTTGATAATTTTGAAATATGGTATTTAAAAAAGACATCACATTAGTCACAAATCGGCAGTGTGCCCTCTCCTATTTTGCACGCCAGTAATGGCAAAACATGTAGGTCTTAATTCGACCTAGCCGTAGAACAGAGTCCGATGTGATCATAGAGCAAAAATGAGTTATATAGCTAGACGGGATAAGGAGAACAAACACTAGAGACGTACATTTTTAGAATTTTTGTATCTTATTTAGTTTCTGAAATATGAAATCGAATAACGTTCTATCTGACATTAGCTCCGCAAAAAAACGCATGATGTGACCAAGGGACGCCGCGCGGGCCGCGATTGCGCGGCCCGTTCGTCCGTTCGGCCGTTGTTTGTTGGAAAGAGGGCGTATTTGTCTCGGGAGCTTAGTTTTTTTTAGATTTGATGAAAAAACAATATGGTAAGGTTTTTTCATGAACAAATCATATGTTTAGAAATGTCTTGAGCGCATAAAAGGTTGGAAATGCTTTGAAAAGATGCAGGGGAGTCTGAATTTAGTTCATCATTTTCTAATGTTTCTGTTGTTTATATGAAGAAAAGTGTAAATGCTGGTAAGTTGACCATTTTTCGGTTGTACTATTTCGTAATACAAGCTTTATTTCGTTTTGTAATTAATAAACATTAAAATTACCTATAATATTGCTTTATTTTCTCTGTAAACGGTTGCGGGCGATCGATGTTTATATAAGGCACTTTTTGACGGACAAGTAGAGAGAAACGCGTTTTAGTACGAAAATACGATTGGCGTAGTGCAAACTCACAGTATTATAGTTTTTTCAGTAATAATAATACATTAATAAATATAAGTCTTATGAAATTTTAGGACCATTTTATGCGAAAACCATTGAACTTTTAAGGATTTCATGTGAATATCGGACGTTTTTCTCTGGTAAATGTCATACAATTTGTTGGTTCGATGTTGAGGTAGGACGTTGTAACTGGAATAAGGAAATCGTTTAGGACGTTGTTCGTTTTAAATTATCGATAAATAATGATGGTTTTTCTTTAAAATTTGTCTAATCATTTGCTATCTACTTACATTGTTTTGCACTACTCATAAATATAAAAAGTATTTTATATATACCGGTTTTTTTCACTTTCAGATGTACATATTGATGAAAACTACATGTCATAATAAACGTCACCTTTGCCTCCTGATTCAGACGAAATCAGCCAAAAACTACATAATATATAGGAAGAAATACTGTATGAAGATGGTAGGACTAAGGAAATTACCTGCAACAGCTCAATACCAAATTATCAAGTCTAATCTGTCGGCTGTGCAGGTTTACAGCAATTAACCTAGTATATTTTCTTTGGAAATGTCTTCTAGTTGTAGATTAATACAGCTACTAAAGCAATTAATTAAACTCTTTAGTTAAATTAGTGGCTTCTGAAATTTTATCCAGGTTAAGAGCTCATGTACACGGACTGCAAGTTGCGGACTGCAAGACAACTGCACCCGTCGATTGCATTTAACTGCAGTGAACGACTGCCGTCGACTGCTACCGGTGCAATTGTCTTGCAGTCGGTAATTTGCAGTCCGTGTTTTTGAGACGTGCAGTCCGTGTATAAGAGCCCTAATGTTGAGCAAGGTTCCAAAGAGTTTCATCATTGATCGGACAATAATTGTGCTGGCCAAAAGCTTAGTCGCATAACAGTTCAACATACGTGCTACAAATAAAGCATTTCTTATCTTATCTTATGTATTACACACCGGTTTTTACAGAAGGGACACGTCCAAAATTTGGGAGGCCAGTGTAAGGTCTGTCGATCGATCGAGAGAGCTTCTCAAAAAAAACTATATTATACCCCTCATAAGTGGCGTTTGTTACTAAGATGGGCCAAGAATGAAGGAGAGCCCATGTTGTTCACAGTGTAACCCAGATTGACGTGTTCGACTTGAAAGGTATTGTTGTATAAGGTTATTGTTATGTTTTGGGTATTTTCTTTGTATAGTAAAAATATCTATCCATGTAATGTACCTATTGTATTAAGTAAAATAGTCATCTAGTACCCATAACACAAGCTCTGCTAAGCTTGGGGCTAGATGGTTCCGTGTGGATTGTCTAGCATTATTATTATTAGGTTTCGAGGGAAAGGTTTGTATGAGAGACATTTATAACTATGGCAAGTTGCGAAAGAGACAAGGACAAGATTACTTGGAGTAACATTTGAGAAGTTGATTCAGAGACGGTATTAACCCAAATAAATTGTTTTTTGAATATGATCAAACCCAACCTGACTATGATATTTTGGTGATTCGCAGTACACCAGGAACTCGGTATAAACTGAAGGTAAAGCTGCAATATGGTGAACCTATTATTGGTTTTTGCTTCTGAATATGTTATGGATATGTGCCGCTCAGAGACCGGTACAGCGCTTTAACTTCAGTTTATACCGAGTTCCTGGTTAACGGCGAATCACTAAAATATAATAGCTTCTGTGCTTCTGATGCTTCAGAAGATCGAATGATAAACTAAACATTACAGGTAACACTTGTTACCTGTAATGTTGCTGACCTAGCTACCATATTATAATATACCAATCAATTTCAATCAATTTTGTGTATTTTATCAAAGTTTCTCTGAAATAAGCAAAAAAAATAAAAAAACATGATCAATAGCTATTTTAAATTTTAATTATTATACCACCGAGACAGTTTAAGTACTGTTTAAATGTTAAAAATGATTCTTATTAGTAAAATTGGAAAGGTTGTGTTTTAATGGAATATAAAATTTTATATCAAATATGGTTTTGATGTAAAATAAACAATAAAAAATTATGTAACTGTTAGTTTATTAATTAAACTAATGCGTAGTTTAAATTTTCTTAATTGCGCGTCTCCTGCATTGTCCTAAAGGGGGATAATAATAAATTCTAATAAGCTTTTTGTAAGTGACTTTTTGCTATTCAAAGTGATGCCATTTAATAGTTTTTATACCTAATTTGAAATGTTTTAACTTAATAAACAGTTTTAAATAATAACCTTAATTTAATAATTAATTTTAATGGAGGGTAGTTATAATATCACTAACATTATTTTAGGGTAAAAAAGCATATAGGACTCTAACGGGACATGTAATTTCAACAGAAAACGTCCCATGTTAACAAAGAACGTCAATTAACTAAGACGTTTCCGTAAAACAACGTTTAATGTTCACAACGGACCCCACTACATCCGCCATAAAACGTCCTATATTAACATGGAACGCACTATCTCCAGAAATAAAAGGATAATAAGTATATACCGAAAAGCGTATATCTAAGCCGGAGCATTGTAACAACATACCAAAAATTCTCAATGAAAAGTCTCACCGTTTAAAAGTTACACAAGTCAACAACTTCTCTGACGTCTACTGAAAACTATCAACTCTACAGAACGGACTTTGTTCTACGGATGAGTCGAATTAATTTATATTTTAACCCTTTCGTCAGTGCGGCATTTACAAAGGGTCGTAAAATCAAGATGGCCCCCAGGTTTGACCTAACTAAGGCTGATCCACAGACCGTGTTCAAAAATCAAAAAAACCATGATTTCTCTGATTTTTTGTATGCGAAGCCCTAGGTTTTGTTAATGTCCTTTGAACCTTATAAATCATCCAACTAAATAGCATTGATTGCATGAAAAAATAATAAAAAGATAAGCTTCTGTTGATAAATGAAATTTTTTGCCACGAAACCAACGGTTGCTGCAACGCTGAAGTTTAAATGCATTATCTTCTACATTAAACCACGACGAATGGTATCAAGTGTGTAAATTATTGAAGAACATACCTTTGGCTATCCCGATCTCTTAGTTTTATCGACACAAACACAAAATACGACCAAAAACCGACGACTCAAAAAGACCTTTAAAATTTGATTCGAAAACTAAGTTTTTGATGATGAACAGGGACTAAACAGTCCGATCACAGAGCAAACTGACCATTTTTATGACGAATTCTATACCTTAACTAATGAAAGAATACCAAAATCCCACAAAAAAAAATTGTAAGATTTTTTTATCGCTAATCTGTGAAGCAGCCTTGTCAAGGCTGTCCACACATGTCCGCCATGTTGTTTTTATTTATTTTAGGCCTTGCCAAGCTCGTGCACAGTCGAAAGGATTGCATGCTTATACCATGGTAATACTCATGTTTTGGCAAATAAATGATTCTTATTCTTATTCTAAGAATATACGATAAGCAATTCACTTCAAAATCGTTATTTATTTCAGAATCTGTGAAAGCTAAACACACCTTCATATTTAGGAAAATGTTATTTTATCTTCTATCTTAAATTAGGCTCTTACGTGTCTTAAAAACACGATTGGTGATAGTTTTCTTGATTGTTTATTTTTTTTTATCAATAGATTGCACACATTTTGCTATTTATCTCAAGAACAGTTCACTTTTTTTCTTCGGTTTTTGTTTTGCTAAGTAACCTAGAAGTAATTCTTTAGTTAGGTATGTCTTTTAATGGTTCGATTGGTTGTTTCATTAATTGTAATTTTACAGAAGTAAATACAATACACTACATAGATTATTTCCGTAGAGTTCAATACATCTTGACTTTGTTGTCCATCGACATTAAAGTCAAACAAAATTTATCCGCGGAATAACTTGACCCTGAGCCGACCCATTTAGAAGGTAAATACAATAGCTATCTAATTATATTTGTTGTATTTGTATAAACTCACAATTATCTGTTACCCGATACGAGTGGAATAAAACTCCTAACAAGGGATTGCGTAATTATTAATGGATGAACTTTGCGGGGTTATTCCCCACGTCTCACGTGACACGTTCCTATTTCCCATTTTAGAAAAAGTACCTATTCTCAACGTCTGACATAACGTTTATGTTATGTATGTTTTGTCGAGATTACGTGCGTGGGGATTGGAGGAGGTGGTTCTCAATTCGACTGTTTTTTTTTTAATGTTTGTTACGTCAGTACTTTTGACTGGGTGGTCCGATTTCCATGATTCTATTTCTATAAGAAAGCTGGTGCTTTCAGTGTGGTTCCATTTTAATTAGTTTCGTTGAACTAACCTAATTCATAGTAATAATTCATAAAAATCACAAAATCCATGAATAAACTATAAAAAGTGAAGTCGGTTTATAGTTTTTTAAAACAAAGTTAATTATTGTTTTCGAGGTCGAGATGCCGTGGTACACCCCTGGCGTGAGACATACAGTTATGACAATAACGCCACTACGAGATAGATTTCGAGTGGGATGACAAGATATGGTTATCTCGCGAGTGATAAAACCATATTTGATTTAGAGACATGCACCGAATTTTCGATGCGCCAAAACAGTTTTAACCTAATGACAAGATAGTGAAACAACCAATCGAAAAATTAATAGACATTAATAAAGAAATTAATAAATTCTAGGTTTATTAGCAGAACAAAAACTGTAAAATAATAGTGTGCTGTTCCCGAGATAAAGAGCAAAATGTGTGAACAACATCTATTTTTCAAAAACATAAACTTATCGAGAAAACTTTCACCAATCATGTTTTTAAAACACGCAATTCAAGATAAAAGATCGAAGTAATATTTTCCTAAATATGAAAGTGGTAGCCGTCACAAATTCTAAGCTAAAAAACGATTTTGAAGTACAATTAAGAATAAGAATAAGAATAAGAATGTTTATTTCAAAATATTACAGGTTAGCCTTATAGTTATTTATATAACTAAATTAATAAATCTGCTTATGAGTTAACTTAATACAATCATATTATAAAGGTGCACTTACATGGTCTATAAAACTTAAAGCTTCATATATACTTTAAGGCTCTATGTGTTGCATGTCTCGTTCCTTCCGTGCTAGTTATAAAACTGTATTACGGCAAGGTAGAGCTCAATACCTCACAATGGCTAGGCGCTTGGTTTAAGTTAGAGATAATTTATAGGATGTGTAGTACAAATTGATTAATTAAGTAATAACAGTAAGTAAACAGTAAATTTTAAAAATAAAACGAAATTAGCAGAAAATAAAATAAACTTATAATAAGTAATGTACTAGGTATATACTAATTATGTTAACAATTCCGCAGTAAATTGCCTCCCTGCTTCCATATTAACACGTTTCCATTGATAAATTGTTGCATACCGAATAGAGTTTTTATTTATTCACATTACTATATCCATACTAAGTAATAATAAGTACCTTCGCATACAAAGATGACCCGGAGCCTTGTTATCTTTGTATGAATAATACCTACTTCTAAAACTAAAACGTTTGATGTATTCATTATGCTCCAAGGAACGCGGTACGCGCTCGCTATAGAACCGCACTCGCCCTGAAGATGTCTATCTTTAAGGTATGAAGGGATGATGTATCATCCCGTTCTTCCAAAACCAAAAAGGTCTATAGTTAAACCACTTACATTTATAATGAATACCTACTTCATTGTCTGTGACCTCAAAGTAGAGTAACAGATGGCGTAGGCTTCATAGGGCCCCGTTGGACCCTTTGATCTCTTCAAATTAAAGGCTAAACTTAAAATGTGGGAATAAAATAACGATGACAGGATTTGCCACTGGCGGTTTTGATGTTTAAAATAAAGATTTGGTTGCGTGTTCTGGGTGTCTTTATGTATTAAAATATTATTGGGTATGAAAAACCCAGGCAGGCGTGATGCGACATCACTCATGGAGTGATCATGTTCACTCATTGTGTATAGGCAAGCATCCTCAACCTCACCTCAACCTCAACACCCATATTGGTCCACTGCTGGACGCAGGCATTTACTAATTTCTGCCCGCAGGTTCGCGCGCGTTATTTAAAGGTGATTTGTATCTCACGGGAAGTCATTTATGGGATAAAACCACAGATCTCAGAAAATCTGTGGATAAAACGTAGCCTATGTTTAATTCCAGGATTAGAACTAAATGTATACAAAATTTCTGCATGATCTGCTTAGTAGTTTTGGCGTGAAGAGGTAACAAACAAATCTATCAAAACTTTCGCAGTTTAATATATAGTGTGATAAGTAGGATCACTGTTATGTATGTCAGTTAGCCTGATAAGTAAATCAGTTATCTATTAGGTATCCATAACACAAGCTCTGGTTGGCTTTAGGCTAAGTGAAGTATGAATTGTCAGCATTATTGATTAACTAGCTGCGCCCCACGGCTTCGCACGCGTTGTTCCCATAGAAACGTTTTAAGGTGATTTTTATCCCACGGGATCAGATTTATGGGATAAAAAGTAGCCTATGTTTGATTCCAGGATTAGAATTACCTGTATGCAAAATTTCAGCCAGATCCGTTTTGTAGTTTTGGCGTGAAGAGGTAACAAACATCCATCCATCCATACAAACTTTCACATTTATGATATTAGATATTAGATTAGTGTGATTAAACAGTCGCAATGTCTCTACATCGTATTAGAAAAAAAATGAAACCAAAACAACAAAGAACAAAATCATCAGCTCACGTCAGCAATCGCCAAAAATAACACTAAACACAAAGTTATTATTACTTTAATTATCATAACTGGGCTGGTATTTACGATAATGGCGCCTGTATGGTAATCAATGGCTCTAATGAGTTATTGCATCGTTTATCACCTTCTCCCCTTAAGGAAACAAGAAACTGCCCTAAAGAACAGCCAAGGGGCAGATTTTTTTATTTAATAAATTTTAATTAGTTTTTAAAGAATAGGGTATATGCATCGATTTTTTTATTGTTTTTATCGATTCTTTAGGTCATTATTTAACCGAAAAATGATAAGACGCTCACTGAATTTTGCAATAACAAGGTAAAAAAAACAAATCAAAACTACAATCATTTTCGGGTGATAAAAACGCTGCCATATTAGCGCCATGTTTATTTGACGTACACGTTCACACTCGAATATAACCTTTTGTGACGACCTCAGTAGTGATCATCTCAGAAAAGAGTTTTTCCGAAAAATCTGAAAATAACCGACAATACGAAATGTGAAGTGGGCAGAATAGTGTGAAATCATGGTGCAGCAAGGAGAATAAAAAAAGAAGAAATGTGAACAGCGATGTCACGTCCGCTCTAGTCAATGGCGTAGCGTTTTGAAATTTTGCGATTGAGATTTAAAATATCAATTTTTCAATGGTAAAATTCTAGAATACAAACAACTCAAAATTCTAAAATAAACATGTAGATATGTTTCTATATCAATAGAGAATACGTATATATAATTTTTAGTCATTTTGAAATCACATGCATATTACCCTATTGGAGTGGCAGTGGACCGGCCATAACTTGCGAATAACCGACAACCGCTGGGGTAAATATTGTGTTCTTGGGTGGAGACCGTTACTAAGCAAACGTAGGGCACCCTCCGGTAATCGTCAATCCCCCCGATGACGATCTGCGAAAGACTGCAGGCAGATGCTGGATGCTTCAAGCTGAAGGCACTCATTAGGGGAGGTCTATGTCCAGCAGTGGCCTAATATAGGTTGATTATGATGACGATGAAAACAGTAGCCAATTTGAAAATCATAATAATTATGATCAAGTACCACTCATGTGGGACTTGATCAATAAAATACCAATATGTCCATTGTGGTAGCTAATGGATACGTAATAGTAAGAAGGATGATTTCTGTGAAAATTTTATTGTGGAAAATATGGAATTTTCCCAAGTAAAATAAAGAGTATTGGGAATTTAAAAACAATGCAATTCAACAACGAATCGAAAGTTCGAAACCATAATAAATATTTGCATGTCTTTTTGTAGTAATGATTAATATAGACTCCAAATCTCCACGGGTTTTATCAAAAAATATCTAAGTGTCTATGGTCGAAGTGACCCGAGATCTGGTGAGTATCTGACGCTGACGCAGCGTATCAGCATTGCCATACAGCAGGGGAATGCAGCCAGCGTACCTAGCGGGGACGCGACGACTGGACTGGATTGATATAGATTACTCGAGCTACGAGTATCTGTAGATTGTTTGCAACAGTCTGCAGTTAGCTCAATTGCTTCAATTGTAAACACAAATTCTAAATGATGACTAGGTATTATTTGATTGTAATTTTCAGTAAAAGTTCTAATTTATTACTATTATTTGATTGTAATTTGGAATAAACTTAACTCGAGATTGATATTACGATTGATAATATGGTCAGCTACGGCCTGGCTACTGTATGCCTATTATGTTATTTTATACAAAGTTTGCCCAACGTTGCCGAGTGAAAGCCAATACCAACATGTAGACGGCACGTTTGCATTGCCCTACCATCGCTCGGCATCGCTCGACTAGCTGGCCGAGTGAATACAAGGGCCGACGTGTATAGAGGTCATTTCCAGTGACTTGTCACCGCTCGCGGTCGCTCGCGGCCACTCGCCTCACTTCCGGGCTGCGTCGGTTTTTCTGCACAAATCAAAGGCCTGCGCTCGGCTATAATAATCGTGTCCACATGTTTGTATTGTTTGTGGTGCAATAGTTTGCGTGGACTTGCCTAACGTCTAGAGTCTAGACGTTGGCAATTGCCTGGTATCGATTTGCCTACGCTCGCGTTGGCCATAGTTTGGCCAACATGTATTGGGGGTTAACGGGTCCTATAAACGGATGGCAAGTTGCAAATGCAAGGAAACTGCACCAGTCGAGCCCTGCAGTCGTTGACTTACCGACCGTGTATTTTACACGTGCAGTCCGTGTATGAATCACTTAGTCCACTTGTTGAAGGTAAATTTGTTTAACCGTCAAGTGAAGTTTAAGAGTGTGCCATAAGCAATTTACTTCAAAATCGTTATTTATCTCAGAACCTGTGAAAGCTACATATCATAATCTTCATATTTAAGGTTTTCACGATTGCTAAAAGGTTTGCACGGTTGCTTCCTCGCTTCTGTAGCGCGTCAGGGATGTTTGCGGAATATCAAACGGATGGTTTTGACGCTATTATCCGCAAAAAAACTGCATCCCTGATCCGCAGAATACGGGACAGTCGCAACGGCATCCTGAGGACGTTATCTGATAGATGTTTCTCATCTTTCTGGGTAAGCCTTATCCAGAAAGCAATTTAATGAGGACTATTTTATTTTAATTTTATATTATATAAGTACTAACATCTAGGTTAATTATTGTATTTTCTTGTACTAACATACTATGGATTTCAAATTGTCCGAAATAAACAATTTTTATTTTTATTTATTTAAAAGTTTTCTCGATGGTATTTTTTTATGATGTTTTGCACACCTTTTGTTATTTATCTCATGAACAGCAAATTTTTTTTTTCGGTTTTTGTTTTGGTAAGAAATCTAGAAGTATTTCTGTAGTTACTATTATTGATGAAAAGGGAATATAGGTTACGTTCTCCCAGCGCTTACTCAAAAATTGGCATGTGTTACAACTACACGCAAACACATACGCTCACAGTTATATTTCCAGTCCTGTGCAATACAAAGAAGAACAAAGACGGAAAGACGTATCTAAGACCAATGTGAGACCGAGACAACAATATTTCACGCGAATCACGACCGCCCGTGCCGCCGGTCCGACGGTGACTGAGGTGGGAGCACACAATTTTAAACAATATGAGTTTGCCATTTTCGAGACACTAGTACCTCATCTTCCCGTTTTAATTAATCAATGGTTACTGTGTCTTTGGGAGCGTTCAAGTATTACGTAATTCAATTTCTCGTAAAACGTTACGATGCGTTACAGGGGCGGGAGGGGGTCTTTCTTACAACACGTTACGTAACATCATTTCTTTTTTTATATAAAAAATTAGGGAATTAAAACTCCCAAATTGGCAACCCTTTTCGTTTACGTTTTACGGGGAATCCCTCGATTGTATTAGTCTGGTCGCCAAAAATTTATAAAAAAATAAACAAAATACGCAGGTGTTGCGAATTAAAAATCTCTTGTTTTATTAAAAGGCAATTAAAACTACACCAAGAATAAGAAACTATAACATAACTTTTTGCGACTTCAGAGTAAAAATGATCACTTGAGTGTTACGTAACGTTTAGAAAGGGAGGGAGGGGGGGTACAGAAAAACGTTACAGAGCGGTACAGTGGGGGGAGGAGGGTCAAAAATCTTCAAAAATTGCGTTACGTAATACTTGTTATACAATTTGGTCGAAATCCATCTCGTAGCGGCGTTATTACACACTCACGAGTTGCTGCATACAAAGAGATTAATAAATTAATTATGAATGAAGAGATGAGATTAAGGAAGGTATAAGTATGTAAGTCTAACAGAGGTTAGTCTCTCAATTACAAATCAACAGATAATAAAAAAAACCTGTTGCTAAATAAATACTACCGTGCTTTTCTTGAACGTAGATTTACCTATTACCTAATAAGTGCTAAGTAGAAAGAGATTTAACGCTAAACTTTTGAGAAAATAGATTCCCAGTAACAACACGATTAAAAAACAAAATGTAACTTTTTAGATGTGTAATTTGTTTCGTATTTACGTAATTTACATATGGCATACCGTTGCGTAGGAATCGCTATAATATAAAGTTACAAAAGTTTCAAGCTTCAAGCTTTGAAAATTTACCGATTTTTGTAATAAACCCTTGTGTACATTTTAATTACATAAAAATACTTACATTACAAAAATGTAAGTATTTTTATGTAATTGGCACTTGTTGCATACCGTTGGAATGGCCATCATAAACTGTAGTAATTGCTTTAGGCTTTTGCACTTGGTTCCCCTACCAAGCCATAAGGTAACATACACGTTCTGCCGAACCCATAGGTACTAAGGCTGCGTTTTGTTTTCTATTGAAATCTGTCAATAAAACCGGCCAAGAGCGAGTAGGACTCGCGCACAAAGGTACCGTACCGTTAATTATAAAAAATACAAATCTTTCCTCTTAAAAAAACAAAAAGTCAACGTGACGCGATCACCCATCCGTACTGACCACGCCTGAAGTTGCTTAGCCTCGGTGATCGATTCTCAAGGTGATAAGGACGTTGCCCCCCTTAATTATTAAAATTATAAATTATTTAACTTATATTATTTGTTATTAGCTATATAGGCAACAGAAATACATCATCTGTGAAAATTTCAACTGTCTAGCCATCACGTTTCATGAGATACAGCTTGGTGACAGACGGACAGCGGAGTCTTAGTAATATAATAGGGTCCCGTTTTACCCTTTGGTAACCCTAAAAACGGTTTCCGTTTTCCAATATAAACGCACCCTTAGGTCCGAAATCCACGTAACAGCAATCCTTTCAGACGAATCGCTTCGAGCGTAAAACCAAAAGCAACTTCCCAAGGAATCACGAACTAATATATCCACCGACGTAAAGGTAATGGATAGGTAACATTCTGGATACTTTATGAGACATGTCTGCTATAACTTTATTCCCCATACCTGGATCTTATTACAAGGGAGTAAGGTCGGAGGTGTGCTCGTAAATCTTGAGAGTGATGACTGATTGGTTTGAATGGGTGGTTGGGGTTCGTTACGTTTATGAGAACAAAAATGAATAGCAACGTGTGTTGAAGATTGCTATTACGTTTATAAGGCCTTCAATCAAATTCGTTTATAGTGGATCGATCAGGTATTTTGCTGGGGCCGGCGAAAACTTTGATCGATGTTATATGCAGTCTTAAAAATTCCCTTTTTGGTTTTGTTTTCAAATATTTTTAGTAAACTATAGATTGAATTATGGTAGCTTCAAAAGTTGTAATGTGTTCCTTTATTGCAAGCAAAAATAAATGCCGCGCCGAACCGGCAGGCGTCAAAAAATACTGTCACGTATGTTGGTACCTGGTAGTTGGCAAATTTGTTTCTTAGGTTGGTACCCAATCGTGTTGCCAGCTCGAAAGCTAATTTGCCATTGCGCGCGGCCGATTCAAGTCAGTTGGTTGAATGGACGCCGTAATTTTTGTTATATTTCATTTTGTTTCTGCCTTGTCCCATTTTATCGATAGTTTTTAAATTATATAGTAATCGCTGTGTTTGTGTTATTTTTCCTTGTGATGTTTTTTGTTTGTATTAATTATCCTATCTGTATTATATTTTGTCTATGGTATGTAGCTGTACCTATATTGTATTGTCGTCACTCATAAGGACCCTAACTGAAAACCAGCGCAGTATAGGGCAAATGCTTTATACTGCAAAATGCTGAGCTAGGGTCCCTTTTTACCAAATGTACCTATTGCTAGATTTAATTATTCGTTTTATATGACCTGATAATTTATGTATTGTACCACTCTTTTTGTCATGTAACTACTCAGACAAAGGAATATAAAGACAGCTTACGGTGAAATAAAAAACGAAGCCGTAGAAAACCGTGCTCACCTTGTAAACACACGCGCTCACGCACACAAATATCAACCAAACCGTGCGCAGTGCTCGTCAGTACCCGTCGAGGCACGAGCCAGGACACTTCGACGTGTAAATAGATAACTATGGTTTCCTGTGCAGTGAAGAACTGTCAAAATAGCAGCAGAAAGGTCAAGAAGTCGGAAGGAATAACGTTTCACTGAAATAACACCGTAAAACTTTCTAATATACACTTGTTTTTGTTTTACTTGGAACACAAAACCTCAACACTATGTTGATATCAAAGACAATGACAATGACAGTGACATAGAGCACGAATGTTACCAGCGTATGATTTCAGATTTCCCCAAGCTATTTGTTATTTTTCGCTTCAAGGGTTCACATAATTGGTAGCAATAGCAATTTTGACTAATCGAGGATTTCGATAATTGGACCGACAACGATATAGCTAGATTACCACGGACTCACTGACTCACTGACATAATTATTGTTCTCCCGGATGGTGGAGGGTGAGGTATTGTTTTTTTTGCGATAATGTATTTCTCATGTTGGACCGAGGGAAAATTCCTCGGTCCCCCTCGGTTTTTGAGATTTGCTCCCCCTCCCGGAGCCCCCCCCGCTCTAACCTTCTTGCACACGGACCAACTTGGATCAAAACGTTTATGGCGTTTGTATAGAGGGGGACAAGTGATTTAAACTGATTTTTTTAACCCCCCCCTTGTCCCAGACCCCCTCCCCCTTTGTAAGTGCTACCAGATAGCGACGTGATAGAAGAAATTTGATTGCAGGGTCGTATAGAGGGTATCTTCTTGAATCAAAGGAAAAAATTAATTACCCCCCCTCTCGCCCCTATTTTAGCCCCCGTTGTATATCTCCCAAACGGAGTGACTTGAATTAAAAAAAAATAACAGCCGTGTAGACGAATACAAGTCACTTTTCTAAGACAATTTTTTTTACCCCCCATGTCCCCCAAACTCCTCCCCCTGTTTTGAGTACTACCAAATAGAGGAGATATCGAGGGGTTCTGATTGCAGGATCGTATAAAGGGTATCTTCTTGAATCTAAAAACAATACACCCCACCCTACCCCCATTTTTAGCCCCCGTTGAGATCTCCCAAACGGAGTGACTTTACAGATTTTTTTTTGATGGCTGAATTTTTTTACCCAATGAGTATCGTTTTAAACAAAAATTTCATCGAGAGTGCTAATCACGAATATTTTTTTATTATTATAATTTCGTCTCTCATTTCATTCCTAAAAATAAACAAATCCACACATCATTTATTATACCATTTGTTTATAAACATACCCGACTTCTCCTGATCGCCATCTACCTTTAACCTAACCAATAATACTACTTCCCAAATTATAGGGAGTTTTTCTTTCAGATGGAAACACTTTCACGCACTCAACTATAAAAAAGTGGCTACATTTTTTAGTTCACCGTAAGATGTCTTTATATTCCTTTGTCTGAGTGTAACTATTGGGTAAAATAAACAACTTTGTTTTTTTTTTTATCTATAATAGAAACTGTAGTGTACGACATTATGATACCTCTCGCAAGGTATGAAATATTTTAAGTACTATTTTCCGATAGTTAATACTAGTTCCAAGTTGTTCCAACTCACTTGTTGTTCATATGGAAAAAAGGTATAAATATACTATCACATAAGATCTGATGATGTGTGGTATAAAAATTCAGTAGCCTTGACGCGAAGAAGTAGAAACAAGCCTTCTTACTAGTAAGTATATGACTTATTTCTGCCCGCGACTTCACATGCCTTATTTCTATGGAAACGTTGAACGGTTTTTTCAATCCAATTCTACATAGATGCCGGTCTAGGTCTGGAATTAAACAAAGGCTAGTTTTTATTCCATAAATAAGTTCCCGTAGGATAGAAAACCCCTTTAAACGTTTCCATAGGAACAACGCGTGCGAAGCCGCAGGGCGCAGCTAGTCCATACTAATTATTATAAAGAGGAAAGATTTGTTTGTTTGTTTGTATTGTATTGGCTCCGGAAATACTGGACCGATTTAAAAAAAAATTGACAATAAAAAGCTTCCTTTTCAGGGAGTGACATAGGCTAATATTTTATCCTGGAATTCCCACAGGATCGAGAACTACGCGGGTGAAACCGCAAAGCGCTGCTAGTAATGTATAAACTTATAGGTTAGGTACCTAGTATACATAGTTAACCAAATAATGTTAGGCAGACTTCAGCCCGATGAGTCTCCGAAGCCAATAAAGTTCATCAAACTTCCGTCTGAGACTGGCAGCCTCATTGTCCTAGATTAACTTGCCAAATAATGACGAAACATCGCGGGAATTCGGCGAACTGATATAAATGGCTATTATCCCAATATTTCGCTTTAAATTATTCCATTTTACTTTTATGTGTATTATGAATAAAAACAAGAAAAGCGTAGCTAAATTGCGTTGGAATTAAAATACTTAGAACATTGTATAAATAGGAACTATCGTAGTTTAACGAATTCATTACGGATAAGTTGACTATTTGAACGTCATAACTAAACCGCTACGCTGCAGTAGGTCTCTACTCATGTTTTTTCATATTATTTAAAATACGAGTACGTATACGACACTGATCTCATGATAATAAAAAACTTTTGTTTGACGATTTTATTTATTTGGGAAACAAAAGTCTTATGTTTAGTTAACAGTATATTCTAAAAAACTAGAACAAATGAAGCTAAAATCAGATAGGATAAGAAAAAAGATGCGTACTACTGTGACGGCCAACAGCTCCTTAATCACAGGGCAGGATAGACTCGCATAACCCTGGTCAGTGGTTTGCAGGTAGAGTGTGTTAAGGCCGAGTTTTTGTCCAATTTCACTCGATTAACATTTATAATGTTGATCGCGATATAATGTTATTCGCGTTCAGTTGCAAATTATCTTATTAAGACAAATTCAATTTAGCAATTCAAAACGAGTTCAGCCCAAAGCGTACTTTGATCCAATTCAAGCTAAACTTGGAACAAACGTTGAAATTTGATAGACCTAACTTTGAATAATGTAACTGTATGTACCTATGACATGTTTCTAAATTATTATATCAAGAAAAACCGTGTCTGTATGACTGCATCCTTTCACAAAGACAAACTCAGTTTACTACTTAAAACGAGCTCAGCCCAAAGCGTACTTTGATCCAATTCAAGCTAAACTTGGATCAAACGTTGAAATTTGATAGACCTAAGTTTCAATAATCTAACTGTAATGTATCTATGACGTGTTTCTAAATTATTGTCAACAAAAACCGTGTCTGTCTGTCTGCACACTTGCACAGTGTCCTGGAAGTCTCAAGATGATCCCAGACAATCAAATCCTTCGTCTTGTTATCTACAGACATTTCTTTAAGACGTTGGCGTTGATTGTTCCCTTCTGTGGCCTTTGCTCAGTCTCAGTCTAGACTGTATTTAGGTTATTTGTGCGCTAAACTTCTACTTACGAAAAGGGCTCGAGAATTTTATATCCCAATCCCTGGCATTTCACTTGAAAGAAAAATATATTGTATTGTATTTACTTATTTACCGCTAGCTGTAATTCGCGGCTTTGCACGCCTATCGCAAAGGAACGTAAAGGATAAAAAGAAGCCAATGTGTTATTCCAGGCTAAGAATGTATGTAAAATTTTACCACGATCCGTTCAGTAGTTTTTGCGTGAAAGAGTAACAAACATACATGTATATTTACATGTGTACAAACTTTCGCGTTTTAATATTAGTAGGATAGTAGGATTTATAACATCGTTAGACTAGGCTTGTCAGAAATTGTATTATTTCATAAGATAAAACACATAAGTCAATAAATAAAGTTAAAATGACCCAAAATAATAATAATGATGATAATAATAATTAATGATAGAACACCTACGTTTTAGTGTTTCGCATATAAGTTTTGACCGCGGCTTCTTTCGCGTATTTATTAGCTGGGATCTCACGTTCTCACGTTTTTTTTAAAAATTTCATGGATGAGGGCTTCTGAGCATTAAAGCCCGTATTATGAAAGCTTACTCAGTTATCGATCTATGCTTGAGCATTAAGATGCTATAGAAAAGCTCTACTCAAGCATAGCTCGATGACTAAGCAAGCTTTCTTAATACGGGCCTAAGTGGGTCAACGTTAGTTTTACGATTTTTAATTTCGAACATGACAAAAAGAAAACGTAAATATAATTTATAAATAAATAAAGTCGGTAAATAAATCTCTACTAATAAAAACAAGTCAAAACTTAAATGTCTCTAATAAAATAATTGCTTAACTGAAGACCGATGACCGCTAGGATAAAAATATTCTTAGGTGGTGACTGCGACTTGGCAAACGTAGTGTCGCACGCCTTCCTGCCAGGTGCGATCGTCTTCTATGGTAATAAAACAGTGGCAATACATCATAGGTATTCGTACATTTGCAAAGAACCTTGACCAATTTCCTACAAAAAGAGAGCCTAAGACGCTTCTTTTCCCGCTCGTCACACAAATTGAATAGTGTCGAGACATCAGATTACCGCACAATAGCCATTATTCCTACCTACTTACAGTCGGAAATACCGTAATTTATTGGGCTCGAAGTCAAATAAAAATGTAGTTTTTATTACCGAAAATGTTTGACCAAATTGTATATAAAAGAATGTAGTGTTCTGTCTCAGATACAAAAAATTTGAAGAGCACAGAAAGTCTATAGACATTTTGTTATGATATTTATGTTTGAAATTAGGTGAAATTTTACCTCTAGAAAGTAAAAATTAAAGAATGTCAACAAATAATAGAACTATTATTTACAGTTGAAATAGTATGAAATACACCTTACTGCGGACTGTTGCAAACAATCTAGAGGTAGCTCAACTGATACACAATAAAACTTTTAAATCCATCATGGTTGTATATATATATATATACTTTAGTTATTTTACAACGAGATATTTACGATGTATTGAGTTTTGAGCTTTCCAATATTTCGGCACAGTTTCATGCGTCATGATCGTGGAATGACTATAAATAAATAAAATAAATAAATATCATTTAGAAGGAGGCAGTGTAGGCGTGAAGCGATCCGCACTCACCCTCGTAAGGGATGAAACATAGTTAACCCGCTTACATTCATAATGAATTCGTCAAACTACGAAAGTTTTTATATTAAATATTTCTGTAAAGGTAAAGTTGGTTACTTCTAAAACGTTTTGGTTACTGCGTAGTAGATTTAAAACTATAAATTAAAAACCCTCATCGCTTAGTGATCTACCTCTAATCCGTAATCCGTTGACCGAAACACGTTCTCGGTGACCCCATTGACCCAATCACCGCCGCCAACCCATAGGTGACGGCAACCGATCAAAAGCCGACCCCCTGGATTCGTAGTCAAAGAATTCCCTACATCCGCTCATTCGTGCAACTAAGATGGAACCTCCTTGTTCTCTCATAGTTTCTGGCGACAGCCCAACCCAAGGCTCGCACCAAAGTGGTGGCCCTTGTACGTGTCTCCCCAACCTAATTTTTACCGACGAGGCGCCCTCTGCGCCCGCTAAAAGTCAAAAGTAACGCTGTCGTGGTTGTCGTCAACGGAAATTTAAATCGTTCGAAAAAAAGTGATATATTTAACGAATGCAAAATAAATAAAATATAGAATTGTATCGGAGATATGGTTGTTAAAATGGAAAGTCCAAGACGAGTGGTTTTTGATTTATAGCCGTTTTAAGTTTAACAGCAAGTAAATGGACATTCGGGTAATAGACGTACAGGTAAGATGACGTTCGGGCAATAAGACACTTTGGGAATGGTCTTTTAGTGAATAGACTTTCGGAGATTGGACATTCGGGGAATTAAACCTAATAGACCGAACCAAAAATCTCGTTGTCCAAATAGTCTCAGACCCAAAACGTCTTAGCCACATCCGCTAACTAAAATAGCGGAGATACAAAAGCTTGTAAGTTTTATAGCCAAGTGGTAATAAATAAGAAACCAGGTCATGTATTGATAGCCTATAACGGGTCTATTACCTACGGCTTACATTTCCTATTAGAAGCCAATTATTGATGAGTTGATATTAGATTTCACGACATGGCGATACGATCTGAAATTGAGTGTTAGTGTTGTTTATCGGCTTTATGTATAGCGGGAACATTTTACGTGACGACTCTTTTAGATCTATCTCAACCTCAATAGCCCGTCTTGGTTCACTGATATTATTTTGGAAATTGCTTCAAATATCTTATTTGCATTACAAAATAAACATGTGCTATACAGTGTGATTAGTTAATCATTGAATAAACAGCAGAAGAATCAAATGAACGGAGTAGATCAGTCTTAATTATTTCTTGAGTTCAGGGCCAAAGAGCTTTTTATTTTGGGTAGTGAAGTGTCAGTCAATTTTGAATTCAAGAACAGCAGGGGTATTTTAATTCGTCGGAAAGGCCATCGGATTCGATATCGGAAACTTTTGACGAATCAAAATAGCGTTCTAAAGTTCCGTTGGAATAGAATTCAAATTGGAATCTGACGTTTTCGCTTCGGAAACGAATCGAATGCAAACAATGCGAACTGCAGGTTATGCCCATCACCACGAACACTCGTGGTGATGGGCATAACCTGCAGTTCACGTAGTGTCGGCCATAACCAATCACCCGGTATATAGCTTTTGAGATACAATCAAAACAGAGATCAATAATTAATTTTGTTTTAAAAAACTATAACCGACTTCAACTTTTACGGTTTTTTCATGAATTTTCATGGATCCCACTATCAGAACTGAACAAAATTAAAATGATCACACGGGAGACACCAGCTTTCATATAAAAAAAAGAATCATGCAAATCGGACCACCCAGTCAAAAGTTCTGACGTAACAAACATAAAAAAAACAGAATTGAGAACCTCCTCCTTTTTTGGAAGTCGGTTAAAAATACAATTAAACGACATTAAACTTTCTAAATCAAACCGTTTTATCTACAGCAAATTAACATCCAAAACCCTCGAAATCGGGCAAAAGTTCTCTAAAAAGGTTTTCCTCTGCAACCTTGCTTAGTATGCCAAAATATGAGTACACCGCATCCCAAACTTATGTAAAAATGCATAACATTTGGCAAATTTCTACAATAACTCACCAGATCTGATACAGCACTCAACATCATACGACAGAGGATTTTGGTTTGATTTTTTAAAAGTTAAAAAATGTTTAAGTACCTAAGCATAAGCATTGATTCTCATTGATGATGTGAGATGATTTTGTCATAGCAATAGTTGTAATCTTAGTCAAAATACCTATTGATCTTTTGTAGCAGTCCAAAAATAGCTCAAATCCTGGAATTGGACTAAACGGTTATTTGACGTAATGGTCATTCGACTCATAAGAGATACAACTACCCGGAAATTAGACGTAACGGACAGATTAAAACAAACAGTTTAATGAACCAACCTAATGGAACTATTCCATGTTTTGTAAATAACTTTAATTTGTAAGACTGGGTCCAGGAACTAATCGAACACTTGTCAAACGATCCCATCAATCGGCAGTCCTTAACCTTCCAGACAGCCTTGCGCGGCGCCCGCCGGTCTAGGGCGGGGGCGGGGGGCAGGGGCGGCGGCCGCGGGGGCAGCGGGGGGCAGTCTGCGGGCGGGCCAATCCCGACCGCGTGTTTGGGTGTGCGGTTCGACTAACCTAATGAGGGTTTCTGCTTTCAAATTGGAATCCTTCCTTTTTTCTGGCTTCAGGAAAACTTCGAGTGATTTGCAATTTTTTTTAGAAAATAATTAAAACTAATTGCCTATAATATTATTATAGGTGATGTGATAGTGAGTGATAATCATTTATTGAAAAAGAAAATACAATCAAATAAATAAAACTAGTATTTACAATTAAAACAATTGTGCTAACTGCAGACTGTTGTAAATCTACAGGTAGCTCAACTGATTCATATCAATACCAGTCATCGCGTCCCCGCTACGCTGGCTACATTGCCTCACTGTATGGTAATGCTGATGTGCTGCGCCAGATACTCACCAGCTCTTAAAAGGTTACTAAAAATTATCAGATTCATCTAGCTAGACGAATAAAAAGCTTGCGACGAGTTTTCCTTCATCTTTAAGACTTATTCTGAGGAAAGGTTTTTGTTTACATTAAAAAGCGAAGTAAATTAATAATATGCAATAGATTTTTTTACTTCCGAGAACTTTTTGATAAGTAATAGAAATTCAAAACTTTTAAAAGAGAAATTAATGTCTTCGATCGCATGATCTTGACGCAGTCGATGACGAAATAATATATTATATTAATATTGAATTTCACCAACACGTGTTTCCAGTCTCTTCTATCGAGTTAGTGAATAACCCCTATTTGGTTGAGGTTCTGCTGTGTTAGCTTAGAATGCCCAGCGTGGGGATTATGGTCAATACCATCCCCATCTCATGAACTGTGATAGCTAGACAGTTGAAATTTTTTATGGTTAAATAATATTAATATTTAAGGGGGGTAGGTCCTTATCACTTTGAGAACCAATCATTGAGGTTAAGCAACGTCGGGCGCGGTCAGTACTTGGATGGGTGACCGAACCCTTTTACTTTTTGTTTTTTTACGAGAAAAGATTAAAATTTATATTTTATGATTTTTAAAGAATCTATAAATAGTCAGAGTCAGAGTCAAAGTCAAATCGTTTATTTCTTTAGACTTACAAAAAAGGCACTTAGACAAGTCAAATTTTTACTATATAAACAGCTTGATAAATAGTAATTACTATCAAACAAGAAATAAGGTGTAATTGACTCTAATTCACTTAATTTTTTGTCGCGCGAGTTCGACTGTCACTAAACCGGTTTTATTTTGCATTTGTCATCTACTAATTTTATAAATCTTTAACTGGAACCAAACCCGCAGCCAGCGCTATTTCGTATTTTGATATACGTAACTGTATTACTGCGTAGACTTCGGACGAAACTTTCTTTAATGGTTGCTAGAAAAAGTTGTATAGTTACCTATTTCTAACTAGCTTCGAAGTACATTTATGAGAATACCAGACGTAAGCGAAAAGTTGTAGTATATTTTGTAAGTAGTTTCTAGATTGGTATATTATTGCTGATGATGTAACGACTTTATCGTAGCTAACTTTAGAGATTTTTGTATAAAAATATGGAATTTATTTATAAAAAAAATTCCACACTTACAAACGATCTAGAGGTAGCTCCACTGATCCAAACCAATGCATAAAATGGATCTAGTATAGATAAGTAAAATAAATCAAAATAAAACGGCAAATGAAATCTGTCAAGTTCCGCCCACATAGACTGGTGTAAAACTGCTACGCCAGTGTAGCACTCTCGTAGCACTTGCTTAGCCGTAGCAATTCTATGAAATACTGTCGTAGCACTTGCTACGACGTAGCTACTAAGTGAAGTAGATAGATAAATAGATAGAAAATACTTTATTGCACACTTTTAACTAAGAAACAATTTACAAATGAAATAATTGAAACGATGTGACAATTGGCGGTCTTATCGCTCAAGAGCGATCTCTGATGGGTATGGATATTTCTGTCCATACCAGACAACCTGGTATGGAATGGACATAATATGGTATAATTATGGTACTTCTTAAAAATAAATACTTTGTACATACTAACAAAAACACCATACATAAACCACAAATTTATAAATAATACAAACCTTCACCTATATTATAAATATAAATATTATTATATTACATTATATTATAGATACGAAGCTACAACAAAAAACTGGCAAACTGCGAGTTGAACTCCGTAGTCGTCGGTTCCCGTACCATTAAATCTATAAAAAATATGGTACTTAAAATTCGAGGTTTTCGGAAATTTTCCTATATTATCGTTTGTGCTATATAACATTGCTTCATGCCAAATTTTAAGATTCTAAGTAGACTGAAAGTAGGTGTTAATTTACTTGCAAGTGTCGAAAATTTGCGGATATTTGCGGACAAACGGCTTTATCATTGGATTGCGTTGGCTTAGAAGTTTGATTTTTTCAAAGATTTAAGGGGTATTGACCAGAGTATTTGCTATAAATTTCAGTTTGATACCTCCACGCGTTCCTGAGAAAAAGAGTCTTGACAGACATACGGATGGACGGACGGACGGACAACAAAGTGATCCTATAAGGGTTCCGTTTTTACCTTTCAATATATGGAACCCTAACTAGGTAATGCACATATTTATTTTATGCTTCTGCCCGTTAGCTTTTGCATAAACTGTGAAATATAATCAATCAGATTCATTTAGCTCTTTCGGCGTGGCATCAATCCCTCTTTCTAGTATAAGCAATAATATTAGTCGAGTTATTCTATTATTATAACATAAAATCCGGAAAAGAAAAGCTAGCAAGCCAGGTGGTAGCCATATTCCCATCCTCATGTCCCTATAGGTATCCTCGAGGCAGCGGTTACACGGACATTATGCCGCTGTAACGGACGTTTCCGGAAAAAATGTCCGGAGAATGGACTGGTAAGGGGGAGGACACACTTAGGACCTCAAATAAAAAAAGAACATTTTCCATTTTTTTGGAACAGATGTCAATTTTGACGGTTATTATCAATTCTTAGGGGAAGTAGTCGGATGACCTATGGATAATACGAGTATATGTTTTGGCATTCTTGCCGTGCATTTGACGGTGTTAATTTAAAGATTGAATCCCCCTTATTCATAATGTTTTGCTAACATAAAAAAGCTGCTAAGATACATTATTAAGAGTAATTAAAATAAGCAATAAAACAAAAAGAATTATGGAAATGATTAGCGTAAGATCAGTAAAAAAGTAAGACAAATAAAGCCACCACTAGCTCCTTGCTTCTATAAAATCAGTGAGTCAAAGTTACCTATATCGCCTAACGTTACTGCAGTAGTACCTACGTGACTCATATGGCACATTTTAATATCTAACTATCCACTAGAGGCGCTTTAGAAGTTTTCATACATTTTTTATCTACAGTCGGTAGCGAGTATAGAATGTAAAAACTCATGGTAGATACACTGACGTGTGTCGACACCCTAACATAATATTTTTTCCGAGGTTTTGGATTTTATGTTTTCTTTACGAGCTTGCTTTTACGATTTTTTTATTCGTACGCCCCAGAGACGTAATGATGAGTCGTGAGTCACGTAATAATGAGTCGTGGGTCGTGGGCTCGGCTCATTGGGAGTCGGCACGCCAGACAGGAATAAAGACGTTGTTTCACTGGGTTTTTACTCGGCGGCATGAATATTATTTTTAAATATTTAGGAAATTAAACTTTTTACGATAAAGTCGTTACATCGATTTGTGTGATTTTTAAACCAGGATAACATACTACTGATATTGTAAACGCGAAAGTTTGTATCTATGGATGATTGTTACTTTTCGATTTCGAAGTACAGTCTCCAAAATTGCTTATGGAATACTCATAAGGCGCTAACTAACACTCTAATCTGTGGTAAGTATCCCGGCGTCACGCAGGTTCGCAAGTTTACGACAAATTACAGAAGGTGATTATTGATTTATTTAGTTTTTACAGCTTGGTGCATTACGGTGCACATAAAATTGGCGATGATTTTTTTATTGATGGTAAAAATCTGTCTGAAACTGGGGTAATAACCTTTTGATGGCTCTTGTAATGTCTTAACTTTTTTGGATTGCACATCTTAGTTATTGCCGCATACGTTTTTTTATGGAGCAACTGTTGAGTAGTAGAAAGATAAATATATAGATAGATAGATAGAGTCTTTATTAGGTACACATAGCCAGCATTCTGGGCACCTTTTGGTGATGGCTTAGATTTTTAAGAAATACTGTCTGTCTGTAATAACGACTGTTCACACAGCTGGTTGTCACAAGAATAATTTGTCATTCATTTGACCAGTCTATGATGTCCACTTGTGTCTACTCGATCAAAGGGTGAACACGCGCTCTATGTACTATTTTATCTCTATTTCAAATACAGAATAAAGTATTTCATCTCTATCTGTCAAAAGAAACCTTGTTGTTAGCGACGACGACTTTATGTAGATTAGATAAGGCTTAAAATAGTTAGAATACTTCATAAGCTTGTTGTTTTAAAATAGAGTTCAAATTCGAATGTTAATTTAGGTAAACAGAATATGTAATAGTAATTGTAGACGTCGTCATAGAATAAGTAATAGTAGTTGCGCCCGAGCGACTCGCAATATACATACCTATATTTGTATAGATTAGTTTCTGGAACGAATAGAAAGGAAAGACAAGGACAATAAAATATTCTAGAATAAAGAAAGGGATAGCTATAGCTTCGGGAAATGTGTGGAATTTTCTAGGCGGGACCGATTTAGGTATAAAAGCTGGGCCTTTTGGCCGGTTGATTATTCAGTTCTAAGCGATCGAAGAGTGAACAAGTGATATGGAAAAGTGAATTATTAAAGTGCAGTTGCAGTGACCTTTTGTATTAAGTACGTAGTTGAGTGTATGGTTGAATAAACCAACTTATAGTGTTCTGAAGTGTTTTTACTTGGACATCATTCCCGACCAGCCCTAGTTGAAGTCTTACACCTTCGACGAGCCCCTACAGTTTTTGGTCCTTCGAAAGCCGGATTGGGAAGTGATTTCGCGTCATGCCTATTGTACGCTCCAGATCACCGGTGTGCCCCGGGAAGACGGGTGCCGAATACAGTTCAACTTCGTCATTGAACATGCTGGCTGACTTGAGCACCGCCGCTCCGTTGTCCATTGGAACTCCTTGCACAGTTGTACCGTCTGGGACAGCGGAAGCATTCGAAAGCCCAGCAATACTGCCAGGGCAATTAAGGAGGTCAGCACGTGTAAAAACTAAGAATATTGGAGGACAACAAGATGTTCCACCGTTTGTTTCTTTAGAATCATTGTATCCTGCAACTGCTGATGTAAAGCCGAAGAACATTGGAGGATCTGCTATGATTCCACCGTCAGCTTCTTCTGCATTCTTTGTTCCTGCTTCTAGGTCGATGAAATCCTCAAGAAGATCGCAGTCATCTGCTCTTCGGGCACTAGAAGAAAAAGAACTTGAGGAGGCTAAAGCAAAGATTGCTACGGCTAGAGCTGAAGCCGCGGCAGCCAAAGCTAAAGTTGCTGCTAGAGCTAAAGCTGCCGAAGCCGAAACTGAAGCTGCAGCTGCCACCGCTGCCGCTGAAGCTGCAGCTGCCACCGCTACCGCTAAAGCTGCAGCTGCCACCGCCGCTGCTAAAGCTAAAGCCGCTATTGCTGCCGCCACTGCTGAAGCTGAAGCTGCTGACGCTGAAGCTGCTATTATAAAAGCCGAAGAAAAAGCAGCTACAATCGCCGCGAATTTTGCCCGGATGAGTGTCAGTGGATCCCAGTGTCCGTCAGAAATTCATTCGGAAGATGATGAGTTTGACGAGGAAAGATCAGTACAGGTGGAACGATGGGTCGAACAATCGACAAAGTTTACACAGAATAAAACAGTGTTACCAACTGAGGATAAACCTACTCATAATAGTGAAATAAGTAGACTCGCCGACGCCATCATAAGTGCCACTAAATCAGGACAGTCGACAAAAGTGTGGGATCTTCCAAACTTCAATGGAGATTATGAAGAGTGGTTACCATTCAAGAGAGCATATTTAGACAGCGTGGCTCAGCACACCGACATACAGAATATGGCTCGCCTTAGGAAAGCCATCAAGGGAATTGCCAGAGAAGAAGTGAATAGTCTATTATTTGTTGCTTGTGATCCTGGCGAAGTTATGGATACTCTAGAAAAGAGTTTTGGAAGACCTGAGCAGATCGCGCTTGCTGAAATTGAGAAAATTGAAGATCTTCCTAGAATTGGCGAGTCAATGCGAGAAATCAGTCTTTTCGCTAGACGCATAAGAAACGCAGTAACAACGATCAGCGCTTTAAACAAACCGGAATACTTACATTCGCCGAAAACTTGTCAGAAGATTATTGAAAAATTGACATCGTTGTACCGAATAAGATGGTTCGATTTTAAACCACGCAGTGGTGATGAACCTGAACTGGTTAAGATCAAGAATTTCTTGAACCATGAAGCCTCTTTGTGTGCTGCATACGCTCCTCCAGAATCCAGCAAAAAGAGACACACACGTCATCAGGTGAATACAGCGACAGATGACGAAGAAGAAACGGCGCCTGAGAAACCCAAGAAGTTCTGCGTCCTATGTAAAGAAAATCACTGGCTTACCGAATGTGAAGAGTTCAAGGAAGCATCTGCAAATGAAAGATGGGAGATCGCTAAGAAGAATCGATTCTGCTTCCTGTGCTTACGTGGAAAACACTTGAAGACTAACTGCAGAGCATCGCCCTGCAAGAAATGTGAGCGATCTCACCATACCCTTCTGCACTTGGAGCAAGCTTACCATGCTTCAGCACCGTCATCGCAGCAGGAAGAAAGCACCAATAAAGCGAAAAAGGAAACGGTGACATCCGTCTACGCGACAGCTGACAGAGAGAGGGTCTACCTGAAGATGATTCCTGTAGATGTCTACGGACCGAAGGGGACCACTCGAATTTTGGCACTGCTGGATGAAGGTTCTACAGTGTCATTGATTGATAAAGACATTGCTCGTCGCATTGGAGTCACTGGAACAGCAGAACCGCTGAAATTTGAAACCGTTGGTGGAAATAACGTTGAAATTAAGAACTCCAAGAAAATGGATTTGAAAATTAAAGGAGCCTCTAGAAAAGACAAGCGCATACTGAAAGGAGTGCGCACGATAGAAAATCTGAGGCTGACATCTCAAGGTATCGACGAGAAAATTATCGATGAATGTAGTCATCTGAAGAATTTGAAAAATGAACTGCTGTACGAGAAGCAAAGGCCAATGTTGCTAATTGGACAAGATAACTGGAAGCTCATCGTGACGAGGAAAGTTCAGAAAGGAAAACGCAACGAGCCAGTCGCATCGCTTACCAGCTTGGGATGGGTGCTGCATGGTGTTCGTCCAGGTGCGACAGCAGCAGTAAACTACGTAAATTACTGCCGCGCAACAGATGAAGTAACTCACGCGGTTGAGATCCAGCAGCGATACCCCAGCAACACAGCCGACGCTAAGCTGACTGAAATTAAGAAACTGGAACATACACCCGGCGCTGGACTTCTGGTAACCAAAGTCCAGCAGGAGAACCCCACGAAAACCAGTGTCGAGGAAACTCCATCGGAAACTTCACCAGTCGTCGTGACGCAGACAACAGCAGCAAAGGCAGAGAATGAAGAACCGCTAGTAAAAGAAGAAACTTATCCAGGATCTTTGGAGAACTGGAGTTAAGTGGGATGAAATGATCAACGAAGAGCAACATAACGTTTGGCAGCAGTATATAAAAGATTTAAAGAAGCTTCACGAACTAAAGATTTCAAGATGTCTAGCGCCATTTTTGAAAGAAGGAGAGCTTCACACCTTTGTCGATGCTAGCGAAACTGCATACTCGGCTGCAGCGTATTGGAGAACGACTGATAGCAACGGGAAAACCCACGTCACACTGGTGGCAGGAAAAGCCAGGGTAGCTCCTGTGAAGATAACTTCAATTCCACGTTTGGAATTACAGGCAGCACTACTAGGAGCGAGACTGGCCGCCACTATCTGCAAAGAATCAGACCTTAAAATTATATCTAGAACTTTCTGGTCTGACTCAACTACAGTATTGCACTGGATGAAAGCCGACCCACGACGATTCTAAACATTTGTCGCTCACCGCCTTGCAGCTATTGAAGAAATCGCAAAGCCAGATGAATGGAAATGGGTTCCTACTAAAGAAAACCCAGCAGATGATGCTACCAGAAATGTTCCGAAAGACTTTGACATCGAAGCAAGATGGTTTAATGGGCCCGCATTTTTATATCGATCTGAATCCACTTGGCCAGTCAAGAAAATAGAAAAAGACGAGATACGAGAACTCTGCTCTGACGAGATGAAAAAAGTTACCTGTGCCGGAACAAGAATCGTGACTTCGCCGGGTCTGCCTGATCCCTGCAGATTCAGTAGCTGGATTCGCCTGCTTCGAGCTACGGCAAGAATGTATATGTTCATTGGCTTATGCCGCCGAAAAACAATGAGTCAAGAAACACAGTCTAAGAAACAGAACCGGAGAAACTGGTTACCTATCGAAAATGAACACTTGAGAAAAGCTGAATTAGCTCTCATTCGTTATAGCCAGCAAGAATCATTCAAGAATGAAATAGAAAATCTGAAGAAAAACAAGCCGCTTGAAAATTCAAGCCGGCTCAAGAAAGTAGATGTGACGCTCGATAAAAAGGATATATTGCGTCTTAATACTAGAACAGCAAAGCTTCGGGACTTCCAAAATAATCCTAAATTACCAATCCTGGATGGAAAAAACCATGTGTCACAGCTGATAATTGAACATTATCATAAAAATCTACACCATGGAAACCACGCCACCGTGATTAATGAACTGCGACAAAGATTTTGGATACTGTCTCTACGCGGCGCCGTGAAACAAGTTGCTCATCAATGCCAGCTGTGCAAAATCAAAAGACAAAAACCAGAAATGCCGCCTCTAGGAGACTTACCAGAAGAACGTCTCGCACATCATCAACCACCATTCACATGTACCGGTGTTGATTATTTTGGCCCAATACATGTAACTATTGGTAGAAGAAAAGAAAAGCGTTGGGGTGTACTTTTTACGTGCCTCACGACGAGGGCAATTCATATAGAACTGGCTGCATCCCTCAGCACGAATTCAATGATAATGGCGCTAAAAAGGTTCTCATCAAGAAGAGGAAGCCCGAAAATACTGTTCTCTGACAATGGCACAAATTTTGTTGGGGCGAAACGAGAACTCAAGGAAGAGGCCAAGAAACTTCGAAATCAAGATCTCATTGAAGCTGCTGAGAATAGTGGATTCAAGTGGAAATTCATTCCGCCAGGTGCACCTAATATGGGAGGAGCATGGGAAAGACTAGTGCGGTCAGTGAAGACTGCACTAACCGCGGTCCTGAATGAAAGAAGCCCGCCAGAGGAAGTGCTTTCTACTTTGTTAATAGAAGTAGAACACACCGTCAATTCTCGACCACTTACACATCTAAGCGCTGACCCGGGAGAAGAGGAGAGTTTAACTCCAAATCATTTTTTGATTGGACGCTCTAACGGAGCTGCGATTTTCGGAGAATTTAATGATACGAACCTCATTGGCCACCCTAATTGGAAGACAGCACAACGATTGGCTGACCACTTTTGGAAGAGATGGTTAAAAGAATATCTACCGACACTGATGCCTCGAAAAATAAACAACCGAAGAACTACGAATATTGAATTAGGGGACACAGTTTTGGTAGCAGACTCTTCGCTTCCACGAAACACTTGGCCGAGAGGAGTTATAGAACAAACATACCCAGGTCCTGATGGTAGAACACGTATCGTCGACGTACGAACAAAGGGTGGCATCATGAAGAGACCTACTTCTCGTCTCATCGTCATTGTGCCAAATACGCCGTCACTCCAAGGATAAAGTGCTTGCTGGAACGCGCACTGCGGGGGAGAATGTTAGCGACGACGACTTTATGTGGATTAGATAAGGCTTAAAATAGTTAGAATACTTCATAAACTTGTTGTTTTAAAATAGAGTTCAAATTCGAATGTTAATTTAGGTAAACAGAATATGTAATAGTAATTGTAGACGTCGTCATAGAATAAGTAATAGTAGTTGCGCCCGAGCGACTCGCAATATACATACCTACCTATATTTGTATAGATTAGTTTCTGGAACGAATAGAAAGGAAAGACAAGGACAATAAAATATTCTAGAATAAAGAAAGGGATAGCTATAGCTTCGGGAAATGTGTGGAATTTTCTAGGCGGGACCGATTTAGGTATAAAAGCTGGGCCTTTTGGCCGGTTGATTATTCAGTTCTAAGCGATCGAAGAGTGAACAAGTGATATGGAAAAGTGAATTATTATAGTGCAGTTGCAGTGACCTTTTGTATTAAGTACGTAGTTGAGTGTATGGTTGAATAAACCAACTTATAGTGTTCTGAAGTGTTTTTACTTGGACATCATTCCCGACCAGCCCTAGTTGAAGTCTTACACCTTCGACGAGCCCCTACACTTGTCTATGAAATACTTCATTCTGTACCAAAATCGTTAAAACTTTGTCTATGATATACTTCATTCTGTACAAACGTTAATGATGGTTTTAAACAAAAAGCTACACAAACAATTCAGAAACTGGTTTATGGGTACCATACTTAAGGAATTTTTATGTAATTTGAGTATTTTTTTCCTTTTTTTTCTCTAAAATGATAGCGTATGTATTCCACAAAATACAATCACTCTGTTCATCTTATTACCCTATCTATGCCTGTGTCCAGCTGTGGACCAATACAGGCTGTTGAGGTTGAGGTAATTCTTATTATTCTCGATTCTCCCAACGATAAAGGACGATGGTCTAATGTATGTATGTACGTATTTTCTACATTAAATGTAGAAAGGAAGAAAAAACGTCCATACCTTTTATACTTAACGCATTAAACGCTATCGGTACTGAGTCCGGATTTTTTTTCCGGACTTAATACCTATCCGGAACAAAGACATCTGAATCGCCAACGAAGGGAAATTGTTGGACTTTTTGTCCAGGATAGCCCTAAGAGCAAGGGAAGGGGATTCTTGGACTGACATTCTGTATACTCGCTCCACCCATCGCTCTTAACTTTTTTGGATTGCACATCTTAGCTATTACCGCATACGTTTTCCTATGGAGCAACTGTTTAGTAACTAACTAGTAACTTTGATCTCCTGAGAAGTTGGTTCTTGGAGTCCATTATGATCAGAATGACACATTTTACCGACTGTTTTGTATTGACCTACTAACGTTTGTATGTAGCTTTAATTTACAATTTGAAAATGTAACAAAAATACATTATACTGGATCGGCCTTTAGTTTGGGCCACGCGATAACCTAGCGGCTTTACATCTTGCAGTGAAATTGGTAAGGGCTTGTTCCACACCATTAACTATATGTACTGAGTCCGATTTTTTTTCCGGACTCAATACCAATCCCACTTAATACATATCAGCTAGGAAAGGGGATTCATGGACTAACATTCTGTCAACTCGCTCCACCCATCGCTCCGCTCATGAATGAATATACAAAGCTACAGAATTCCTAGTTATTTGTGCACCTGATTTGAATATTGTGTAAACATACAATTCCTACGTTTCGCGCTGTGTTGCCAACTTCCATGATATCGCGTTGTTTATCGAGACATTAGTGCTGACACTGGGGAGTGTTGTAGGTGTAGTGGTGATCGCACTTGTGGGTTCTATTCCCAGAGAAGAATATTCAAGTTATCAGAAATAATATTTTGGAATATTTACAAATTTGAATTCAATTTCAAATTTGTGCTCTTTTTTGATTTGTTAAAAGTTTCCGATATTTTATCTAACTGCCTTCCGACGAATTAAAATACCCCAGTGAACCTAGCACGGGAATTATTTTCCAGAATTGGGTAGAATATAAAACAAAATTACGTCACTCTGTCAATAAAATGGTTGAAATTCATTCCTTTAACTTGAATAATTTACGCACATTGCGTAAATTATAAAATAGCGTAATTATAATATAGCGATGCGATGTAATTTTTTTCTATTCTACCTTATACATCAATCCCCGTCGAAGGCGGGCAGGTCTAGTTCGGCCATATTGCCTGAAGAACCGACAGTCGCTGGGGCAAATATGTTTTTAACTTCGCAGGATGTTTTCTATATTAGCTGATATCCCGGAAGTATTGCAGATGCCGCCCCGGCATATACAGGGTGTCCCACGGCCATGCCATATGGAGGGAAAGTACCTTAAATATTGAAGGTAGAACATTTTACTGAAAGAAGACTTTATTTTGATTTCAAAAACAATTTAAACTGCATTCATAGATATTTAAATAATTACATGGTTGAACCGGGAATCGAACCTATTACACGAGAAAAATAATCATTCTGTAGCTTTATCATAACAATTGAAAGGCTTCATCATATGGATTATTTTTTGCTAAATAACATAGTGTCAGAAATAAAAGGAAGCCCATGAATTTTAACATTTGATGTGAAATTTAGTTCAGAAAATGTGAAGTCCTCTTTCAGTAAAATGTTCTATCTTCAATATTTAAGGTACTTTCCCTCCATGTGGCATGGCCGTGGGACGCCCTGTATATAACAGTACAAGTCAAAGTCAAAGTCAAATCGTTTATTTATTTAGACTTACAAAATAAGTACTTAGACAAGTCAAATTTTTACTACCTCTAAACAGCTTGATAAATAGTTATTACTATCAAACAAAAAATAAGGTGCAATTGACTTTAGTTCACTTCAATTTTTTGTCCACTAGCGGAAGAAGTGAAAAAGAAACCACTAGCAAGTTTATCGCTTATCAACTAATACAATCTTAGGATAACTAGGTCTAACTGGTCTTACAGACAAGACAACAAGACGTTGAGGTATACGTATACATGTACCTACTGCGCATGCACGATGACGCATCAATAAGATAAGATTTTTCCAACTTCAAAACTTCGATCACGTTAGAAAATCTTTAGTTAAATAATCGTTTGTTCATTCCGAATCGAATGAAACGATTGAATGAAATTATTTTAAGACATAGTATTAATAATAATACTAGACAATCCACACAACATCATCTAGCGTCAAAATAAGCAGAGCTTGTGTTATGGGTACTAGATAACTGATACACATAATATAATACATTACATAGATAAATATCAAATATCTGCAGATCGCACAAACAATTGTCCCGAGGTGGAAATCTAACCCGAAACCTCCTGTGTCGCAGTATAGTGACCCCTAATTATTTTTAAATAAGGTTTAATAACGTCTAAGGCACCGGGACCGGAGCGGGCTCCTTAAGACCAACGACGGTAAAAAAAGTTTGCTGGCCCTCTACAGGCCTTATAAACTCTATCGGTTAATATCAGTAGGTATATAATATGCGGCCTTACCGCTAAATGCGAAGTTATTTATCTCTATTCTTCTATACTGCTATCTTGAGTGCGGTATAATTCTTTAACCCCAGCGCTCTTTGAATCGGCGCCGTCAGATAAATCACGTTTCCAGAAAGTTAGCATAAAGCCAAATCGGTCAAACAATAATGCTTGAACTTTTTGGTGAAATAAAAACGGCATGAGTGTACCAGCGTGTATTTACTATACAGGGTGTGTTGTTTTGAAATGTTGAAGTGGGTTAGTGAGGCCAATTAGTTGCAATTTTTTTTTAATTTAGAAATATAATTTTCACCTCTATCACTCAAAAACAGTGACTTTTGCTGCTCAAAAACATTGAACAAAATCGAATTTTGTCACACGTTGTGTCTATGGAAACGTGTTCTATCCCATGGGAACTGATTTATGGCATGAAGAGTAGCCTATGTTTGATTCTAGAATTAGAATTACCTACTGTATTCAATATTTCATCCCAATACTTTCAGTAGTTTAGTCGTGGGAACAAACATCCATCCAAACTTTCGCATGGGTATTTAATATTAATGCGATTAATATAGGTCTAGGCCCTTTCAACCGACTTCAAAAAAGGAAGAGGTTCTTTGATATCGCCACCCATGGTGGCCACCCATGGTGAATCGATTTTTCTGATCTTTCATTATTGTATAGAGAGAATAATCACGAGGTAGTCTTATAAGAATTGTATTCCCCAGGGATTAGTATTTATCCCGAAAAACTAAAAAAAACATTTTTTGTAATATATTTTCAATGGTGACAAACAGCGTATTTGTAGTCAGTTTATAGTTTTTAAAAACACGCCAAATTATCTGAGGGCCACAACATAAAATAAAATAGTAATCAAATATATAAAAATCATTTCGTGATTCTTTTTCATTCATTTGATTTACGAGTAAGTATAATAAGTCGGACTCACCCCGACAGGTGGGCTCGTGTCGTAACACTCCGGGTCCCGGAAGGAAGCTGCGGTCGGGCGGGCACGAAAGCGTTGGCGGGACGACCTCAACGTCTTGTACTGTGGTATAAAAACATTGGGGTGAGTTGGACGAACTCATCGTCTTGTATTGTGGTATAAAAACATTGGGGTGAGTGGACGAACTCATCGTCTTGTATTGTGGTATAAAAACATTGGGGTGAGTGGGACGAACTCATCGTCTTGTATTGTGGTATAAAAACATTGGGGTCATTGGAACGTCCTTAAAATCTCTTACTAGGGTATAAAAACGTTGGGGTGGACGTTGGACGAAATCAACATCTTGTTTTGTGGTATAAAAACATTGGGGTGAGTGGGACGAACTCAACGTCTTGTATTATGTCATAAAAACATTTTGGTCAGTGGGACGTCCTTAAAGTCTCTTACTAGGGTATAAAAACGTTGGGGTGGACGTTGGACGAAATCAACGTATTGTACTGTGGCATAAAAACATGTTGGTCAGTGGGACGTTTAATTTTTGTACTGTGGCATAAATCATTTGAGTGAGTGAGTGGGGCGACCTTATCGTCTTGTACTGTGGCTGTGGTGGGTAATAGGCCTATTATGGCCACAGTGATACGAAAGCCACCATCAGCAAAAAACGGTAACCGTCTCTAGAGAAAAAAAAAGTTTTCCACTCTGGATTTTTACAAACTCATAATAAATACTACTTAGAAAAATCAGGTTCAATATCGTGACAGGTGCAAAAAATATGATCCGCAAATTAATCGGGACGAAAAAACTGTCAAACGAGCCTAGATTTTATATTAAAAAACTAAAAAACCCTATGCCAATATAACACCCTGTAAACATTGAGTCCTGTATGTACGCTGTATATGCTACGGCTTGCCAAAAGGACGCACAAACCGAGCTAGGGTTGTCACAGAAAGGCTTTTATTTGTTCTACTTGGAAGGCCACAAATTTAATCAAAGACTAACGTTAAAATTTTTAGATACCCTTACTGCATAATGGCGCATACCCGAGCCAATATGACAACGCCACCTATTTTTTCATTATTATTACGTTTAACATAGGAAATTTTAAAATTCCATCGTACAGTTTGTGGTATCTATTATTAGCAATTTTTTTAAACATTTGTAATAGTTTAATCTTATACTCGTACATATACTTTAAGAAGAGATGCAAAAATAAAGTTTGGTAGCCAAAAAGAGCAACTTTGTATCTCTGCCTAAGCTTTACAAAATGAAACTATTACAGAGGCATTAATAAATAACTTTATCAAATACCACAAACTGTACGATGGATTTTTAAAACTTCCAGTGTTTAACGTAATCACATCACACTAACCTTCTTCTAACAAACATCCATCCATCCATACAAACTTTTGCATTTATAATATTAGTGTGATTCCTTATTTCTTCTATTTTTTAGTCCTTGTAGTTCGAGGTGTTGCTTATTTTTGTCAACATTTTGATGAATTGTTGCTATTCGTAAAAGTGAAGTTAGTATAAGCCGATGATTTTCTAAAAAAGGTAATAAATAAATTACCCATGGATCTATTCTGCAGGGGGCGCAGCTGCCCGCCCTGCGGTGGATATCCCTTGGCCGTTTACGACACACACGGGATGAGTTGTTCTGGTGCGAATTCTAACCCGGTACTGTAGTGGTACGCTAGTGACCCTTGACTTATCTTCATAACCCATAAACAAAATTTTAAAAGGCAACGATTTTTTTTTGTTTTTAAAGCGGTTTCTACGTCTGCAAGTCATTAAAATTCATCTCACACCGATGGATAAACGTAGCCATAAAAAAATAGGCAACACTTCAAAACAATAAACTCTCCCAGCAAAATATCGATTCTAAATAGGCTTTTTTGTTGAATAAGAAGGAATTCGGTCTCCACACGTGCAGTTTTAGACAAAAGTGGAACCATGGCTATTCAAATACACTTAAGCGCAAAGCAATAAAGTATATTTTTTATTGCTTTGTTTTCTTTTAACTCGGTGCGTCGAGGTTTCTAAGCGTCGCACATGGTCAACGATAAGTATTGTTGCTATTAAAGTTTTAGTTTTAATGAATGGTAATTTATATGGAATGCCTAGTATTAAGGCCTGATCAGAAATGCATGTATCATTATTCATTCTCGTTGGAGACGTCACAGCGAAAATGAATAAACTAATTAAGATCTCTCATCTGTATTACTGAATTAACATGCCATACAATTGGCGATATTGAAGGTTAATTGTCACAAAAAGACAATGGTAATGACTCTCTATGTTGTTATAAGTTAAAACTAATGTTTCTTTTATTTTCATTATTTTAAGAGAGACGGACTTTGCGACGTGTAACGACATCTCGCGAACAGACGTCGAATCATTCGAAAAGGGAGTGACAATTACGCCCCCATAAGGTCCCGAAAGCTGATGGCGAACCAATAGAGACGCGGCACGATAGCGTGTTTCTTGGAATTTCTAACATGCGTCCACGCCGAAGGGAAGGTAGCAGGGGAAACGTAAATAGGCTCGCAGCAAGGAGCTCGGGAGAGTCGGCACAATATTTTAGCGAGATACAAAGGTCACAATGGCTGAGCGCCATTGTTACCTTTTAGTTTGGTTAAAGAAGTACTTTTAAAATTAGAGTTAGAATCTGTGGTGAACGTGCGTTCCTGTTTCGAGTATAAAAGCTAAGTTTGATATATAATTGTTGTATACATACGATTGATGTTGGTGACTCTAATATATAGCATACTGAGAGCCCGAGAGGCCCATTTGGATAACATAATCAGAACTCACTGTTACTGAAATCAATCGTGTTATTTACTGTTCATTATTGTGCTCTCCACAGAGAAATCCCGCCCATCTTTGAGGCCATTTCCCCGTAAAACTCTACTGAGTTCATAGAGCGACTGTGTTTCGCAATTTACATAACTATTCTCTGATTGATTCTGGGTACAAGGTTAGTGTAAGCCTTCAGCTTTCAATAGCCTTGGAGGCGCTGTTATTGAGACAGAACGGGTCGCCTATTAACTTAAAACCTTGGTTTCGTGCTTACACAGCTACGTAACAAAGCTCTAAGTTACAGCACCAGGGTGGCGGAATCAATCAAAACCTATAATTGTTTAATAGTCTTATTGTAATGTTTCCTTGTGCATCTTAGGATTAAGTTCTGTATATTTACTGTATTTTTGTGTGTGTTATATGTATTAAACAATACTAAATTCCTGTCAATCAGCTTGTTTACATTTCATATTAATTTGCCCTACAAGTTAGAGATTTCGTAAAGCTTACGCTACTCAATTAAAGTCTAGGTTAATTTAAAGCCTTAATCGAAAGACAGATCACTATTAAGGAAAAATAAGCCTTCCTCACAGCCAAGTCACTCAGAGTTACAGAGATGGATTGATATTTGTTCGAATACTTACTTACTACGTCAATAAGAGCATTATCTATACTAAAATTGATTTGGTCTATTCTAGTAGAATGTAACACATGCGTAGCCCACATAGCGGTGCGTATGTAGCAGCAGGAGGCCTCCTCATAATTAAAAATATAAATCCACATACACATCATATTGATGTAAGGCTGCCCTCTGGTAAAGTCCATAAACCGAGAGACACAGGCATATCGAACGAATTAAGAACCAATCAAAAGGCCATTAATCTACCTGAGGCTCAGCTTAATTGACTGGGGCCTTCCTTTTACATGGGTAAGAACTGTGCCGCACAACTTAAAACACACTGCTCTATACGGTATCAATCCATAAACTGTACGTGTCTAAAAGTTCAATAAGGTCATTGATATAAGCTCTCAACAAATAGATGAGCTGTACATGCTATTAATAAATTTAATCTGGTGTTCCTACAAGCACATAGGCCCGGGTCCGTTACATTTGGTGCTCGTGAGCAAGGATCTAGTGAAGTGCGAAGCGGTAGCCTCGCTGCTAGATAAAATCTGGTGAATTAAAAATATAAAAACACAACGTAGACTTTAATTTTGACGATCACAAACCCAGATTCATTTTATCAACTTATGCTAAGTTGTTGCAAGTATAATAATATGCTATGTTTAGCAAAAAGGCAAATAAATAGGTTGCCGCTAAACCAGTTGATGAGCATTAAAACGAATGAAATATAATTAATTTTGACGATTACAAACCCAAATTTATTTTAACAATTAACGATCATTTGTCGCAAGCATAATAATATGCTATGTTTAGCTAAAAGGCAAATAAATAGCTTGCCGCTAAACCAATTGATGGCCATTATGCATAAAAAAAATATCAGACCTAATTTTATGACCAAAGACTTTATATTGAAGCGATGGCGGCGTGTTATTTTATTTGTTGGGCAAAATAATAACACAGTTATTCAAAATAACGAAACCAAGTACGAAACAGAAATTTAGTACTTGTCGATACATTTAAGGCTTACAGTGCATGATGGTTGTGGTGTCATTTTAACGTGTCAAGCAGATGTAAAACAAAGTTGCGCTACAAAGAACTATATTTTGATAAACGACTTTTCTAGATCTCGAAAAGATAAAAGTGAAATACATAAATACACACTATTATAACAGACAAAATAGAAATTACAATATCAAACGTAATGTTACGTTAGGATTCACGAAAAAATATATATAATCAAGAATCCGACCTGCCGTGTCAATAATTAAATTGCATTTGATTCAAAAAACAAAATAAACTACCTTGGGCAACAAAATTATAAGATGGCAAATTAAATGTTGAAAGAGACAAAAGCACAAAGTACGATTGTAAAGTGTAAGTATGATTTGTATAATCTGCCTCAAATCATAATCACAGTTAATTACAAATCTATTACTAGGCTACCTAGCTAGCGAAAATATTAATAAACCTAGAACCTATATAATTATAGTAGCAATCGAGCACGGCTCAGCTTAAACAAGCAGTTACTAAGAAAATATTGTCTTAATTGAGAGTGGTTACAACTTTATAAAACAAATCCTAACAGTGATGATAATGGGTTTTAAGGATAAAATCCTAGATATTCGAAATAAAAAAGGTCATGAACGATACGAATGAAAGGAAAACTTAGTTGTTTAGAAAAGGTTTACGGAACCGATTCATGGGATAACTTCCATAAGGTTTTATACAAAACCGATTGTTTACGCCAGGTGTTAGTAGAGCAATATATTTAGGTACACATTAGCTACGAAAAGGAAATGTCGACATTGCAAAACAATAGTTTGGTAATTCCTCTCATACCTAGAAGGGCACAACGTACAATGCAATGCAATACCAATATTCGTTATTACAAACCAGTAATCAAGAAATACAGAAAACAAAAACAAATACCGATTATGTACAATAGGCGACCTTATAGCTAAAAGTGATGGTATCGTGTATACATAAATAATGTTAATAATATAGTCACAAAATATATGAAATAATACATCACAAAGTAATACATTGTATATAAAATTACGATATAAAGCTGAGGAATTGAACGTACTACGCTGTAGAAATTAAAAAGATAATAATACACAAAGTGATAATACATTATTTAACAGCCTAGACTCCTCCTATATAAAATATATAGTATATATAATTATAATACTGTATTTTCTAGTACGCTTTAAATCTAGACTATGCTAGGTTATTTGGAACTGGGCTGAGATGGTGTGACACAGTAAGTGGCCTATCCGACAGACTGAATGCGACGGGTTCGACTCCCGACACTCGGCTAATAGTTGAATTACCATAATTGATGATGAAGGCCATTTTGATACATAATAAAGTGGGTTAGACTCCCAACATTATGTTAAATTAAAAGTGTAGCTGATAATTTAAATTAATAATTATAATTTATATTGGTATAACTAAGACCCCTCGTCCGATTAAAAGGACAATCCGAAAGGATAACTTTTATAAGAGGAGTAGTAGAAGTAATTGGTTCGACTCCTACCATAATACAAAAGGCTGTATTTACCTCGATAAATGGATTGATGAAGGTGTAATTCAGATGTAAGACACAAGAGTTCGATCCTCTTACTCAAATGATATTTCTATCATCATATTCATTATTATAAATGAAATCAATAAAGAACACTGGTTCCAATGAAAAATACAATCCTAGAGGATAATTTATATAAAAGGAAGGAACTGGTTCAATTCCTAACCTAATAAATAAGGCTGTATTTATATAGATAAGTGATTTTATGAAGGCTTAATTAAGAAGACACAAGAGTTCGATCCTCTTGCTGAAATAATGTTATATAATCATATTTCTATAAACGCAATTAACAAAGGTTAGCTTAATGCTTAGAAGACCACTAGTCCCATTAGAAAAGGCAATCCGAAAGGATAATTTATATGAAAAAAGGGTATTGGTTCGATTCCTACCATAGTACATAAGGCTGTATTGATATACTTTGATAAACGGATTGACTAAGGTTTAATTGAAAAGTAGCATTGGAAAAGGCAATCCGAAAGGATAATTTATATGGAAAAAAAGGTATTGGTTCGATTCCTACCATAGTACATAAGGCTGTATTGATATACTTTGATAAAAGGATTGATTAAGGTTTAATTGAAAAGTAGAGGACAAGAGTTCGATCCTCTTGCGGAAAAGATGTTTCTATAAACATGATTATTCTTATGAACACGATTGGTAGAAAAAAATTTAAAAAATTGGTAAAAAGTATTGCCTAAAACCTAATATATTCAACTTCTATCACAGTATGAAGGCTTATATTGTATAAATAACTGATAATCATCAGAACTACTGCATAAGTAGATTTTAATTAGGTTACAACCCGTGAGAACGCCTGATTTAAGCAAATATTTTAGAATTGTTGAACAGACGAAAGTCAAATAAAATCAAATGCTAGCATTTTATGGTACCATAATATTGGTTATAATATAAGAGTATACCCAAACAATTAGCCACGTCCGTAAAGTGATAGTCATAACGAGGGTTGCTATGGCTTACAAATACAGTTCTAGTTTAATAAAACTATCGTAGAAAGGGATGTATTGATGCATTATTGAATTTAATTGATCAATTATTGATCTAATTGATGATATTTTTAGTATTGTCTGGTGCATTACAAACAAGTACGAGTAAGTTAGATTGTAAGTTTTACTCAGAGGCACGATAAGCAGTATAGTTATTTAAGTACCGTAGGAAGGTCATTATTAGTCATTATTAATAATAATAGTTTATAATAAAAATTAAGATTGGGTCCAATCAAAGGTGTGGAAAAACAAATAATGTTTACAAAGAATTGTGGTCTTATAAATATTGATATGAAACTTGAATTTTAATTGTATTCATAACAAGAATGGAGGATACTCCAAATTAGTTAATTGCACATTAATCACACAAAAGCTAGTGTGTTGGAACAAATTGATAATTATTATAGTAGTTTTATGAGACGTGTTGCAAACTATACACTTATTGCATCGATGAGGGAAAGTTCGATTATTATGACGATGTTCGATGACTTAATTTGTCTTTAAGTGTTATGATAGCGTTGAAATTCATGTGCAAGCAAGCTATGACAGTTATTATAAGTCATTAAAATCCTAGACCCGTTCAATTAAATATCAGATATGGTGCAAATTAAGGATGTTATAATATGATAATAATAAAGGATGATGTTACTTGGGCCACAATAAAATTAAAGGCTGACTTGCAATACTGCCACAATTATTTTAAATACGATATAATGTAATACATATACTGTATACAATATATTCGAAAAAGTATCTAACGAAGGTGGGAAGATGAAATACAATTCTATTGCTGTCATTATTTTTAAAAGTTATTTTGATAAAAATGTTCATAGCTGGTTAGGTAGGAACTAAGGTAGTTATTTGTTTAGGTAGGTGTATAGGTATATACTACGGGCGATAATAACATTAAATGAAAGTATTTAGGAGAAAGGTGGATAAATAGTTTTTTTAAGTGCGTTTAGATGTTAAGTGTAGCTTAAGGATAACGAAGGTTTGAGGGTGGTCAGTTAAAGAAGATAGAAGAAAAATCTATCTTTCATGGATGAAAAGGGATGATGATGTTTAGTGATCAGCTTCAGTACGTCCAGTCTGAGGGTGGACTAAGGTCATATTATAATGCCGCAGCATAGATGTTAAATTGACGATGATTTGATAGGAACACAAATACCTACAATATGATTAAGAATAAAATAAAAAGACAGACGTTAACAAAACTAATTATATTGATGGGTTTGAATATAGAGTCAGATGCGTGAATGGTCTAATGAAAACTTCAGCACTCGCATTCTCTGCGTGTTTAATTTTCAGAGGGTGGAATGTAGTGGTACGCTAGTGACCCTTGACTTATCTTCATAACCCATAAACAAAATTTTAAAAGGCAACGATTTTTTTTTGTTTTTAAAGCGGTTTCTACGTCTGCAAGTCATTAAAATTCATCTCACACCGATGGATAAACGTAGCCATAAAAAAATAGGCAACACTTCAAAACAATAAACTCTCCCAGCAAAATATCGATTCTAAATAGGCTTTTTTGTTGAATAAGAAGGAATTCGGTCTCCACACGTGCAGTTTTAGACAAAAGTGGAACCATGGCTATTCAAATACACTTAAGCGCAAAGCAATAAAGTATATTTTTTATTGCTTTGTTTTCTTTTAACTCGGTGCGTCGAGGTTTCTAAGCGTCGCACATGGTCAACGATAAGTATTGTTGCTATTAAAGTTTTAGTTTTAATGAATGGTAATTTATATGGAATGCCTAGTATTAAGGCCTGATCAGAAATGCATGTATCATTATTCATTCTCGTTGGAGACGTCACAGCGAAAATGAATAAACTAATTAAGATCTCTCATCTGTATTACTGAATTAACATGCCATACAATTGGCGATATTGAAGGTTAATTGTCACAAAAAGACAATGGTAATGACTCTCTATGTTGTTATAAGTTAAAACTAATGTTTCTTTTATTTTCATTATTTTAAGAGAGACGGACTTTGCGACGTGTAACGACATCTCGCGAACAGACGTCGAATCATTCGAAAAGGGAGTGACAATTACGCCCCCATAAGGTCCCGAAAGCTGATGGCGAACCAATAGAGACGCGGCACGATAGCGTGTTTCTTGGAATTTCTAACATGCGTCCACGCCGAAGGGAAGGTAGCAGGGGAAACGTAAATAGGCTCGCAGCAAGGAGCTCGGGAGAGTCGGCACAATATTTTAGCGAGATACAAAGGTCACAATGGCTGAGCGCCATTGTTACCTTTTAGTTTGGTTAAAGAAGTACTTTTAAAATTAGAGTTAGAATCTGTGGTGAACGTGCGTTCCTGTTTCGAGTATAAAAGCTAAGTTTGATATATAATTGTTGTATACATACGATTGATGTTGGTGACTCTAATATATAGCATACTGAGAGCCCGAGAGGCCCATTTGGATAACATAATCAGAACTCACTGTTACTGAAATCAATCGTGTTATTTACTGTTCATTATTGTGCTCTCCACAGAGAAATCCCGCCCATCTTTGAGGCCATTTCCCCGTAAAACTCTACTGAGTTCATAGAGCGACTGTGTTTCGCAATTTACATAACTATTCTCTGATTGATTCTGGGTACAAGGTTAGTGTAAGCCTTCAGCTTTCAATAGCCTTGGAGGCGCTGTTATTGAGACAGAACGGGTCGCCTATTAACTTAAAACCTTGGTTTCGTGCTTACACAGCTACGTAACAAAGCTCTAAGTTACAGCACCAGGGTGGCGGAATCAATCAAAACCTATAATTGTTTAATAGTCTTATTGTAATGTTTCCTTGTGCATCTTAGGATTAAGTTCTGTATATTTACTGTATTTTTGTGTGTGTTATATGTATTAAACAATACTAAATTCCTGTCAATCAGCTTGTTTACATTTCATATTAATTTGCCCTACAAGTTAGAGATTTCGTAAAGCTTACGCTACTCAATTAAAGTCTAGGTTAATTTAAAGCCTTAATCGAAAGACAGATCACTATTAAGGAAAAATAAGCCTTCCTCACAGCCAAGTCACTCAGAGTTACAGAGATGGATTGATATTTGTTCGAATACTTACTTACTACGTCAATAAGAGCATTATCTATACTAAAATTGATTTGGTCTATTCTAGTAGAATGTAACACATGCGTAGCCCACATAGCGGTGCGTATGTAGCAGCAGGAGGCCTCCTCATAATTAAAAATATAAATCCACATACACATCATATTGATGTAAGGCTGCCCTCTGGTAAAGTCCATAAACCGAGAGACACAGGCATATCGAACGAATTAAGAACCAATCAAAAGGCCATTAATCTACCTGAGGCTCAGCTTAATTGACTGGGGCCTTCCTTTTACATGGGTAAGAACTGTGCCGCACAACTTAAAACACACTGCTCTATACGGTATCAATCCATAAACTGTACGTGTCTAAAAGTTCAATAAGGTCATTGATATAAGCTCTCAACAAATAGATGAGCTGTACATGCTATTAATAAATTTAATCTGGTGTTCCTACAAGCACATAGGCCCGGGTCCGTTACAGTACCACATGTTATAACTCACAGAAAAGTGGTGCAAGGTAACTTATTTTTTTTTGTCTTTGCATAAGACTATCAGCTTGTTAGTTGTTGCTAAAATTTTGACAAATAGTTTTTCTTTTAATAACAGCATTATTATTGTTAGTGAAAACGTATATTATGTGGCAGGGAATTAAACACTAATGAAACCGTTTGTCTTAGTAGTTTAATTACTTAAGCAACTACTGTACAAAATAACATAAAATAAAGCATTACTTCAGTAAGCGGTATACATAGGGTAGGTATATTTACCTCATTTTTGTGGATATTGGTCGAGCAGTAATGAGTCATCATGACGCTTAAATAATTAATTTATCTAACTTTTAATAACTGAAATAGGTAGGTATCTTATGTTAAGTCCAGATCACCTTAATTTTGATAGTAAATACTATTTATCAAGCTGTTTATGTAGTAAAAATTTGACTTGTCTAATTGCTTATTTTGTAAGTCTAATGAAATAAACGATTTGACTCTGACTCTGACTCTGAAAACTAGGTCAGGATGACCTGTATTGTGGGGTCACTGGGATCAACTATCGGGCTCTACGTTAACTACGGGACTTTGGGTGAGGTTATAGGAATAATTTATATGTACTTACACCTAAAACCTCACCGAAAGTTGCGTAAAGTTCTACCACTACAGCGCAATACATCCAATATCTTAGTTAAGTGCTAAGAGTAATGTATAACACCTGTTCTATTTTTCATAGCACTCTATTTTATGACTGAATGAATAATTAAATTAATGGTGTCCGTAAATTTAAGTACCCGTATATATCACTGATCTAAATTGGTGATATAAAACTTATACATAATTGTTTGGTTTGAAAAAAAATACTATAAACTTTATACTTACTGCTTTTAAGTTAAGTTAAGTTTTTCTTTTTTAAGTTTAGCTGGATAGATAGATACAAATTGCTCGGGAATAACATTTGAGAGGACCTAGTCGAGATCATTTTATTTGATAGATTTTCAAAATCGATTTATAATTAACGAAAAAATCGACAAACACACATATTAATAAGACACATCCCCCAATTTTGGAATTGGGTAAAATTAATTTACTTCGTTGCATGATTATAAATTCATTTTCTGGCAAGGCACACCTATACACCTATACACCTGATAATCCCTATTATGTAGTTGTATTTGACGTTACTAAGTGGTATGGTATTATTAAATGAACTGAACTATACATTGAATTTCAATAAAATAGATGACGGAGATTGTAATTATCACGATTTTCGCACCTGTTCCGGTTTGTTCTACTATACGTTCAATCAGTTGAACAAATTACACCAAAACTTCCCGTTACTTAAACTTTGATATTTTTTTGTAAAAGTTTTACTTTCTGGACAACTTTGATCATTTCTATTCATCAGGGTGAAATAAAAATAACTATTCCTACCATGAATATTAAAAAAAGGTGTAAAGTCCATATGAGATATCAGGTACCAGGATATCAGAAACAATTGAGAGGTATTTCACTGTTCAAGTACGGGTCGCGAAAACCACTTCATGGTTTATGCATTCCTGGTACTTGGCCCTCGAGAAAGAACTTTTTTTCGCCAGCCCCCAGGGCGCGGAATATCTAATCGAAGATTACATTGCCATTGATAACCCCTTTGGAGCAAAACCTGCTTGTTGGGAATTGGGCCATTGGTACCTTAAGTAGAAGCAGTAAGTAAAGGCATTTTAAGGCGTTCAGGGTGGTAGCCCTACTGGTTGGCCAGTGCAGTGCCAACCCTGGCTGCAATAACATCGGATTATTGCACATTTAATGGGCGCCAGACAAACGGCTCGGCTCCTTGTCACTGCCACTAGTATAATGCCAGTGACTCAGAGCCGCTTGCACAGACCGACGGCTTAACCGGAGGATTAAAAGGTCATTTTTGTTCTGACATCCTAAGCCTAGGCATGTAAGTTATGGCCCTTGTGGGTGTCGCCCCAACCTAATTTTCCCGGAGCCAAAAATCTGGTAACGCTGTCATGGCCATCTGCGGTCAATAGCATTAAAATTTATAGTTCATTCAACAAAGAAAAAAAAATGAGTCCTCCCGACCCAATTTTAAACGTAATCTCTGCTCCCGCTAAAGTCCGGTAACGCTGTCATGACCATCTGCCGTTATCAGCATTTTAGTCAATTCGGAAAAAAAACTTTTGTTATTGTGTTGCGTAAGCATTCAGCGTACTTTCTAAGAAATCAAATATTATTCCAAAAATCTCTAAGATTTTCAGTCGGTTGATTGTTCAGATATTCGGATGCTAAAATTTTTGATTGGTTATCTCTTCATGCCAACACAACAGACCGTGCTAAAATTTTACACAAAAGTAGTTTTATGTTTTGGCTACAAAAGCTAAAGTAGTTTTATGTTTTAGCTAGTCTTGCTGGCTTAGAATTTGCACTACACCATCTCTTTCCGTAGGTGTCGTAAGAGGCTACTCAGGAATATCCACCGGGGGACGGGCAGTAGTGGCCCCTGCAGAACAATAATTCTACCACTGAACTGCGATTCCCAACCCGCATGCCCAGCATGGGGATTATGGGCATTACCCCCTCTCATTAGGTTATCGCGAACAAGGCGCTTATCAGGGGAAGCCTGCGTCCAGCAGTGCACCAATACAGGCTATTGAAGTTGAGGTTTAGTTTTATGCTTCGATTAACATTATTATAGGTTATTACATTTTTTTTATCCCGATAGCAAGTTCCCATCTAATCCCAAGTAGAAGCTTAATAAATATAACATAATTATATAATAATAAACTACTTATCTACTCAGTCTATCTTAACCCGACCATAACATAACCAACATCTTAAACGCAGTTAAAGTGCGATACAACCGGCCCCGGCCCATAACATAGCGCGGTGATTAAGTCTTAGACTTTCGGGAGACGTTGTCCACTCCGATTTATGGACCAACAGTCGGACAGTCCGAGTTTACATGCAGTTAGGACTTGTACACACGGGTTTTGCGAGTAAATAAATAAATAAATAATGCTGGAAAACTCACACAGCATCATCTAGCCCCAGGCTGAGCAGAGCTTGTGACATGGAAACAGGAGAACTGATTTACTTTTTATATAACTAGCAGTGCCTTGAGGTTTCACCCGCGTTGTATCCGTTTTCGTGGGAATTTTGGGATAAAATATAGCCTATGTCACTCCCTGAAAAGTAAGCTTTTTAATGAGGAAATATTTTTAAGCTATTGCATAGCTTCTATCGCGGGCCTTGAGCGCGGGGACCGAATCCAGAAATTCCGTAACGAAAAAACCTTGACGTTTGTCTCTTTAGTTCAGCAACTCGCCTCTAGATGGCATTGCAATAGCTTTACCGCGGCAGTCCCCGAGTGCCACGTCTTTTTTTTTAAATCGGTCCAATATTCAAAACAATCAATAATCAAATCTTTCCTCTTTTAATATAGGTATAGATTATACATTATTATAGGCACTACATTGAAATATATTTTTATTATTAGAAGCTAAATAATCTAGATCATCTGGAAAAAAATATCTGCAGATCGTACAAACATTTGTCCAGAGGCGAGAGTCGAAACCGCAACCGGCTAGCAGACCAACCTTCGTCCATAAATGTCACCAATTCTAAATATCTATATGATCATGCTATTTTCTGACAAAGATCAGTTTTAACCGCTAAAGCTGGATGACTGAAATTTGGAGCATCGGTATGTTTTCCTGCATAACCTCCCGCTCTGAAGGGATTTCTAGAAATTCCATCCCAAAGGGGTTAAAAAGGGGGGTTGTGACGTGTCCAATAGACATGTAAGGTCTAACGGAAATAAAGCACTTTGATATAATTTGATTAGATACTTTTTGGTTTTGTTTTCTTTTGGATGTCTGTATCGTCGATAAATGATTGTAAAAAAACATTTATTCAACATTATCTCTGCACAATCTTTACAAGTTTTCGGTTTCTACCCTTTTTGGCAGCAATGGTTCTAAGTGGGCTTTATTTTAGTTTCATTACTTTTCTAATTTATTTAAAGTAATAACATTAGAGAGTCGATTAAAAAAAAATTATATGAGGCAGTAATTGCAATGAGTTACAAACTTCCTTTCAAATAATGATGATGACCTCTTTCCTGAAATTGTTCTGCACAGAGACGGCTAACCAGGTGCGCAGGACATGTTATAGTGCACAAGTGTGCGCGCAAACACAGGTGCACTATCTATTCCCTCACTCTTATAATCCGATGGGACGGCAGACCGATACGACGTGAGAGAGGTGAGGCGTGCTCTTAGAGGTACGGGAACAGTGCTAACTTTCTAATTTAAGTTCCCAATAATATTTTAAAGCTTACTGCGACTGAAAATCAGTTATCTAGTACATAACACAAGCGCTGCTTAGCTTGGGGCTATATAATGCTGAGTGAATTGTTCCATATTATTATTATTATAAAACCAGCGCTCTTTTACAAATAACCTACTCTAGGTTTTAGTGTAGAGCAACAAGCTGAGTCAGGACCTGTTAAACCTACACACACGCGCTCGTTTGCCTGCTGAGGGGGCTACTTAGTACAAATCCAATAGGTACTTAGGGTAGGTACCTACCTACTTGTGTTAGTTTTAGCTTACCAATAATTGTTCACTGTGTTTGTTCGTGTTTTTGTGTTACTAAGTAGTCTTTTATTTTATTTTATTTGTGGTGTAGTGTAGTGTTTCATAAATCATTTTCTTTCTATCTTTCTTTAAAAATTAGTGAGAAGAATAACGTACTTCACGATTTGCGTAACACACTCACACTCTGGGTAATTTCTAAGAAATGAAATAAAATCACAAAAATTATCGGTCTTGACGGGTTTCGAACCCGCGTCCATCTAAATAACGTATTATTTCAAATTTATTGCGTACGTACATAGATTATGCTGGTTAACATTGGTGTTATATCAACAGAAATAAGGTTCGTAGTTAACCCGCTTAGGCACTCAATACTGACGGAAAGTCACGGAATAACTTAATGGTACTAACTTTTTGCTGAGCGAGTCGCCATTAGCACTATTACAAATTTATATATATTTATACTCAAGCTATGTGGGATTTCAGGAATCTGAATTTTCTTGATTTCCCCCACGTGAAATTTAACTAGTTGCCGTCCGTAGCGTCAATTAATAGTAAGATCTTGGTTGATAAACAGCGCTGAGCATATGTTCAGCACACGCTGAGCCAACCCCTATTCCGGCACAGGGACGTGGAGGCAGACCCATATATGTAATATAAACTAGCTGCGCCACGCGGCTTCGCACGCGTTGTTCCTATGGAAACGTGTAAAGGTAATTTTTATCCTACGGGAACAGATTTACGGGATAAATAGTAGCCTATGTTTTATTTCAGTATTAGAATTACCTGTATGCATAATTTCAGCCAGATTCGTTCAGTAGTTTTGGCGTTAAGAGGTAACAAACATCCATCCATCTATCCATCCATCTATATATCCACACAAACTTTCGCATTTATAATATTTGTGTGATAAAAAGGTACCTACACAACAATTACCCACAACTACAAAAACTATTAGAGTTCATACAGTTTACCATTTCGATAATTTCCATCCATTTCCACCCTCGACCTTTGCAAATCTTATCTTTTCAACTTATAAGGGGTCGTAGTTCGTAGACCCTCGTAGCAGTGCTACGCAGGTCTACGATGCTACGCCGTAGCGTGAGCAACCGCGTAGGCGTTTGTAGCGTTCTATTAAGGATGTTACGGCATTATCACCTTTATTGCTGACCACGTGGGTATTATTTATTACTAGATCTTCCCTTTTGTAAGTGTTTTAACCAACTTCAAAAAAAAGAGGTTCTCAATTCAACTATTTTTATTTTTATTATGTTTGTTACCTCAGAACTTTTGACTGGGTAGTCCGATTTTCATGTTTCTTTTTTTATATGAAAGCTAGTGCTTCCCGTGTGGTTCCATTTAATTTCGTTCATTTCTGACAGTGAAATCCATGAAATTTCATGAAAAAACTATAAAAATTGTAGTCGAGTTGAAAGCCAGTTAAATGGCCTTCGTAATCGGAATTGTATGGTGGAAGCCATTAAAATGGCTTTCCTCAACCTCAACCTTAACAGCCTGTATTGGACCACTGCTGGACGCAGGATTTCCCCTGATAAGCGCGTTATTGGCGTTTACCCCATGGATAATGCCCATAATCCCCACGCTGGGCATGCGGGTTGGCGATCGCAATTTGGCGGTATTATTGTTTTGCAGGGGGCGCTGCTGCCCGCTCCCCGGTGGATATCCCTTATTTTACTTTTACGACACCCGCGGGAAGAGTTGGGATGGTGCAAATTCTAAGCCACACAGCTGGCTTTCAACAAGCGGCTTTTAAAGCCATCAAAAGGGTAGTTCCATCCCGTTCCGCACAAACCGTCGCATAAAGATATTATACTATTTAATAATTTTCATACATTGATTGCACCGCTCTCCAAAAATTTTAAGTTGAGTTTGCATAAAAATAAACTTGAACTTCGAACTTAGGGCGATGTGGTCGCTAAGCGACAAAGTCCCTTTATTTGTGATAAATAAAAAAAAAAAACTTCGAACTTGAGCATGAAACATATGATAAGGTAGTAAAATATTATCGTTAGAGAAAAAAAAACCAGATTTTTTAGTTATTAGCGTTAAAATCCTAAAGTCATCCAACGGGATATTTAGCATGATTTGAGTTTTGAGCTTTTAAATATTTCGGCACAGTTTCATGCGCCATGATCACGGAATAACTTTAGTGTTAATAACCATGATGGATTTAAAAGTTTTAGCGTTTAGATGTCAAATATTGAACGGAAGATTTTTCAGTAATCAGTGGGTAGTCTGGTTTTCTTTACCCAACGCAAGGGTTTTGGCGACGCTGCAAAACTGAAGTTACGATTGAGTGAACACTCAATTGTTTGTACAATTTTCTGACAAATGAAGAAAGTACATTCACTGAAAATAAGAAATAAAACCTGTACGTTACGTGATGTTTTTGAAGGCAAGAAAAGAAAATGAAAATAATAAAATAAAATGAAGAAAATTATAGTGTTTTGCTAAATTTAATAAACGAGGTTCAGCCGGTTTACGTAGACGTAACGATAACATATTATTTGCAGAATTGACAAATATTGAATCAGATTGAAAATTACCGATATGAGAAACAATTTTCTTGTGAAGCTGTTTTTACCTTTATTAGAAATCCAATCTCTTGGATGCTCGAATATTATATTTATTGTTTTATACAAATTATCTTTACTTAATAAATTTCTTACGCTTTTAAAATATTGTTGGAATATCCTGATTTTGTAGATATTGCTAACACTTTGAAATTGTCGTACCTATAACGTTGAATATCAAAAAACGGAATGGAAGCGACTGAATCGAATTTTGCGTTGAAACGCCGACAATTTTTTTTTATGTGGGTTGAAACGCATACAGTTCAGTAAGAAACGGCAAAAATGAATTTGGCATGAAAACCTCTAGTGCGAAACAGCGCTACACCGAATTAAAAAATCATTTTTACTATTTCATCCCATGTAATGTATTTTATTCTACAAAAGTTCGTCATTTTCTTTAGTTTTATCAATAAATTGTATTTAATAACATTATAACATATATATTCTATAGGTTATGCTGAATTTCTCATCAATAAAGGCGTCCCTTGACAATTTGTATGTAAATTGTAAATAACAAAAAAATAAAACAACGTCTTTTTGTGCTAAGGCTCAAATAAACTGTAATCTTGTATCTTGAACATTTAGCAGATTCTGTCGCAAATCGGCAGATCGTCAATTGTCAACAACTAAATAGGGTATTACTAAGGGCCGGAGTCCACCAAAGCAGAGACAAGACGAGCAGATAAGAGATGTGTTTTAAACAACTAATAGAAAGTCGTCATCTATTCATCTCTAACTGATCAGTTTCAGAGGATACCACCGAGCGCAGATGTGTCATATTTTTATGATACATCTCCGTTATAATAAAACAAAGAAAGATGTACAACAGATATATAAATAATACAAATTATTCAAAAAATATCTTAAAAAAAAAGCTCATAAAAATAAAATTAAATCTGGACAATTCACACAGCATTACCTAACCCCAAGCTAAGCACAGCTTGTGTTCTGGGTACCTACTAGATAACTGATATACATTAATACAATACACTACATACATAGATATATATTTTTTATTATACATATGTATAAAACATTCCAGAACGCCTTGAACAAATGTGCGCAGATCGTACAGACATTTGTCCCGATGCGGGAATCGAACCAGCAACCTCCTACGTCGCAGGCGGACCTTTGCCCACTGCGGCACAGAGGTCGTCGTAAATTACTTATATTCTAACGTTCTAAAGTAGATATATTTCACTATCTCAACAAACATCCATCTATTTTGCTAGTGTACCGCTCTCTGTGTAATGGCAATTCAATCATTGTTTACTCGGTCTCCCGCGAAACAGGCCTAGCCTAGTGGAGGGATCATAGGAAATTCTCTCACATTAAACTATACAAATGTAACAACTACTCATAGGTAACATTTTCTTTTAATCCTAATGTCAAATAAATCTGTATAATATGTATTTGTATTTGTATCTGACGCTCGCCGCAGGCATCTCAGTACAGCTCTAGCCAGCACACATCTCCACTTCAGTCAAGCCAGTACTCATCTCCACACAGTTTTGGCAGAGACATCCTAGCTAAAAAAACATCTCTCTTCACCTTTGCTCCGGACATCTCCGCACGTCACCGCTTTGGTGGAATCAGGGCCTTACTGTGGAGCTAAACGAAACTCTAGAAAAATCTTCAGAATTCAGGGTCAAGTAAGGTGACTATCTCGACATTGAGAGAGCTTTTCTAACTAAATAAGCTTACTAGTGTTATAAATTAGTACTTCAAATATTAGTAGAGACGCCCTTTAGTAATAAGTTTCACAAGTAGAGAGGCTGAGGTCCTATAAGAAGATTGTAAGATAGATTATAAGTTTTGATGACATTTTATTTACAAACAAAATAAGAACAAATAAAATAAAAAAAACAAATGACATTTATTTGACTACGGTAGTCTATTACGAAAACTTCCCCAATCATTACATAAGCAGTCATTACGTGAATTTTAACCAAGCTTAGAATCTCTGCTCAACTAAATCTTTATTTTAGAACGTTACTCTCACTCTACTTAGCTAGTTGCACTAGAAAACTCTCTACTTGAGTGAGTAGGGTTTTGTCTAAGGTCATATTTATCTAAGCAAAAAACGTTCCTTTACCTTATCATAATGTATTTTATAAAATCACAATGTATTTTTGTTGATTTGGTGGTATTTGTGAAAGAAAACGCATCGATTTCAATTATTTTTGGCACTTTGTTTACTTACTTCTTTTTTGCTTTGTTGTGTAGAAATCTTTTCCAAGCATTACTCAAGCGTGGTCCAGACCACACTTGAGTAAAGATGAGTTTAAAGAATCACTACCTAAGCAGAGATATGAAAGTTTGAAATCGTTCTAAAATAGGCAATTACTCAATTTTGTTTGGTAACCGTTCGTATGTGACGTAACACCGTGACGTAAGAACGCACCGTTACTTGAGGGTTACATGAATGAGTGTAGATTTTGACATGAGTTCCCAAGCATTGTTTTAAAATTAGCTTTTACTCAAAACTATACATAAGCATCACTCAAGCATAGGTCGATGATTGAGCATGCTTTCCTAATACGGGCTTAAATCTTCTGTACCTACTTGATATTATGAAAATCACTTTGAGCTAGAGTTTGGAGTTCTTTTGAGCGATCATGAGTAATCTTAAAACCATGAAGAAATGCTGCCAAAAGGCAAAAAATAAATAAGAAATATCAAAGTTCATAAAAATAAAAACAGTTAATGGACAGTTGTTTTACATAAATCTTGCCATTCTTGTCCCCACATAACTTTTAAATTTACAAAAGACAAACAAGAGTCCGGTCCCCTCGAAATTGGTCTGTCTGTCAGTACGCTTATTTATCGTTTTGTATTTTTAAGCTGAACCCTAATTGTGGCATGACTATGTTCGGCAGGTTCAATAAACTTTCAATCGCAATGTTTTCGACTCGTCATTGTAAGAAATACTTTTGTATTTTCCTAAGAAAGAAAAGAGTGGTTTGATAATTCTACATTATTGCTGAAAACTTTTTATGTGCTAAATAATTCACCAATAGTAACAACAATTTATTAGGAAACAAAAAGTCTATAAAAGCTAATTTGCTTTAGGTCTAGAATAACCTACATCTATGTTTAGGCAGAGAATATATAAAAATACTGTGTTCAGGTTATTAACAACCCATATAATAATCGTTTTTTTTATGATAAAGATATTTTAATGCGTGATTAGTGCTCGAAGGGATGTGGTACGAGCGCGTCTAGAACCGCACTAGCCCTGAAGATATCCCTCGTTAAGGGATGAAACATTGGGCTCTTTCAACACAAACAAGGTTCGTAGTTAACCCGCTTACATCTTCTTCTATATTTATAAAAGAAAGTCGTGTTAGTTACACTATTTATAACTCAAGAACGGCTGAACCGATTTAGGTGAAAATTAGCGGAGAAGTAGCTTAAAACCAGGAGACGGACATAGAATAGTTTTCATTTCGTTCCCGGCTGAACGAATCTTGATGAAATTTGGCAGGGAGGTAAACGGTATCCCGGGAACGGCCCGGGATACCGTTTACCTCCCTGCCAAATTTCATCAAGATTCGTTATATATATATGCTACTTGAATAGAGCATGCGAAGCCGCGGGCAAAAGCTAGTTTATAATAAATGCGTATTAAAGTTAGAGTGAAGCTGTCTCTTTTACAGTGAACCTAACATATCGACCTTTTCGAGACGGTTGTGTGAGTCGAATAAAAATAAAACAGTTAAGTCCTGGAATGTATTAATCCGAGAAACCTTGCAGTTGTGAGAATCCATTTTGTTTTATATTGAACTAGCTGCGCCCCGTAACTTCACACGCGTTGTTCCTATGGAAACGTTTAACGGTGATTTTAACCCACGGGAACTGATTTATGATATAAAAAGCCTATGTTTGATTCCAGGATTATAATTACCTGTATGCAAAATTTCAGCCAGATCCGTCCAGTAGTTTTGGCGTGAAGAGGTAACAAACATACATCCATCCATCTATACAAACTTTCGCATTTATAACATTAGTGTGATGTGATGTGATTCTTCAGCTCCCTTGAAACTTTCGTTTCGGATTGATGTTATACTCGTAGGTAACTTTTACAAAACCGTATCAGATTACTCTGTTGACTTTGAAAATGTTCCTCAAACTTGGAGAAACTTTTAAATTAATCTTGTCGGTAACACAATACCTTTCTATTTATTCACAGTTGAAGATATTTCAGAAACGAATAATGGTTAATCTTTTATGATGGACTTAACCTTGAGCTCAGTTTACACGATTTTAAGGCAGCTTAAATGGAGTTGGGCAGGTCACATAAAATGTCCAGCAGTGGACCAATACAGGCTGTTGGTTGAGGTTGAGGAGGTCACATAATGAGAGGTCCTCGAAATGGAGCAAAGAAATACCATAGTTGCCCCGAGAAGGGAAAAGGAATCAGGGCAGACCTTTCACTAAATGGGCTGATAAGCTTGAGAGTGTATTGTGCATTATTACTTAATAAAACCTAGGGCTTCGCATACAAAAATTCAGAGAAATCATGATTTTTTTGATTTTTGAACCCTGTCTGTGTATCAGCCTTAGTAAGGTTAAACAAGGAGGCCATCTTGATTTTCCACCCCTTTGTAAATGCCGCACTGACGAAAGGCAGTTAAGTTTTAGTCTGTTTTTGACTTCCGCTGTGGGCGGAGAGACTTACATCTTGATTTGTTGGAGTTAGTCTTGCTCCTTCCTTTGCTAGTCTGTCTGCATTTTTGTTGCCTGGGCAGGATCGACTCTCTGTCCATTCTATGCAGACTTTGCTATGTTGAGATCATGTAGTGCGTTTTGACATTCTGCAATTGCTTTTGATCTTGTCTCTGTCCGTTTGAGTGCGTTTATTAGTGCAGCACTGTCTGTTTTGAAGACCATGTAAATAAGTACAAAACGAGTGTGAGCACCAAAGCTACCTGTAGATTGTTTGCAACGGTCTGCAGTTAGCTTATTTGTTTAAATTTGTTTCTATTAATTGATTGTTTTTACTTTGTTACTAAAGATTTCCAAAATCTATAAACACACATAGTAAGTAGACTGCTAAGACCCAAGTTGACTAATATATAACAATTTTTCATACATTAAACGTCAACTTTAATCAACGAACCTTACTAATTATCTGATTATCTATTGGTGAACACAGATCTAACAGTATCTAACCATTCTGTCCGTCTATGAGTAATTTTCTATAATATAAAAACGCAAATCGCTAAATCGCGAATTTTAAATGTGTTGGTAAGCGCATAACTCAATAACTCTTTGCCCAATTTGGCCAATTCTTTTTTTAAATGTTTGTTGAAGTTCAAGGATGGTTTTTACGTCGAGAAAAATTCTAATAATTGCCAGGTAAACAACTATAAACATTTCCATAGCCATAAGCCGCGGGCACAGCTAGTTTTATATAAAATGTATGTCTGTACCTCACCTTCATACATAGTTGTACCTATCTAGGGCTCTTGTAGGTATCAAAAGTAACCTTTGTATATCCAAAGCCAAACATAACCGGTTTGAGCTGCTTAGAAAAAGGTTTTGGTTTTCCCCAGAACCCCGAATTTAATCATTGAAAAGCTACCAATTTGATGAATCATTCCAAATAAAAAATAAACGGCACTTCAGTACACAAGCACATACGGATGTAAACGTTGCCTCGCTTCTAAGCGATAAAGCCGCCCATTGTAATTTTGTTTTATGTAATCTATTTTGTACTGTATTTTTGTTGGTGTACAAAAAAGTATTGTGTATTGTATTGTAAACTTTGTTTTTGTAAATGCGTTCAAAAGACAGCAAACGGTGAAATTGGACCTCCAATACATGTTGGCCCAACGTTGCCAAGTGAAACCCAATACCAACGTGTAGACGGTACGTTTGCATTGCCCTGCCATCGCTCGGTATCGCTCGCCTAGCTGGCCGAGTGAATACAAGCGCCGACGTGCATAGAGGTCATTTTCAGTCCTTGTCACAGCTCGCGGTCGCTTGCGGCCACTAGCCTCACTTCGGAGCCGCACAAATCAACGGCGCTTGCCGGCGCTCGGCTAATCGTGTCCACATGTTTGTGTAGTTTGTGGTGCAATAGTTTGCGTAGACTTGCCAAACGTATAAGCGGTGGCACTTGCCTTGTATCGATTTGCCAACGCTCGCGTTGGCTTTAGCTCGGCCAAAATGCCAACATATTGGGGGCTTAAGAGGTGAAAGACTCATGACTTAGAAACCAGACCAAATGAGTTCAAATAATTAAATAGTTCCTCACTAGCGAAATAACTGTGAGAACTAAAACCAACTTTCTAACTACCAACTCTGAGAGCCAAGAACAAGTCGTCTCATTTCCCCTAAGCATTTATTACTTCACCAATGGTTCTTAAACTTTTTACTGCGGTATTCTATCGGTTGAGCACTTCGGTTGAGATTAACCTATAAATGGTATTTTTTTAATGTTTTATTTTAACTAGTTTTTATTTCCGAGGACATCCGTGAGGGCGGGTGCGCCGGAGGATCTCAAGAGGCGTTTGCTCCCCTTAGAGTCGAGACTCTAGGTCTGTGGGGTACCAAGGTTATTCGGGTTTTGAAACAATATTGCAGCGTCTGGTCGAAGTGACGTGTGACCCGAGAGCTGGTGAGTATCTGGCGCAGCGCATCAGCATTGCCACACAGCGGGGTAATGCAGCCAGCGTAGCGGGGACGCGACGACTGGGATTGATATGGATCAGTTGAGCTACCTGTAGATTGTTTGCAACATTTGACAGTTAGCTCTATTGCTTCAATTGTAAATACTAGTTCTAATTTATTTCTATTACCTACTTGATCAATAAAGTTTTTTTCTTAGAATTTTAACATTATCGGGTATTAATACGTTACCGTTTGCGTCAGTTTGAACATCTTCGTAAGAACGTTGGGCCAACTGGCTTATGGTCGAAATGCGATGAACTGGGAAGCCTTTCTGAAGTAGGTAGTTAAGTGTTTTTGTAACAATTTATTTGATCATATTTTGTTAAATTTAACACATTAACGACATAAGTGTCTCTCTTTTGATGGAGTAATAAACCAAAACGTTATTTGACAAAAATCTAACATTTTTTACCAGTGTCGCCAACTTTTTACATTGGGTGGTCCACTTTAAATAGGATCGAACTAAGTGCAGTGATCAGTAGTTCCAATTCATCGAATCACAAACATACTATTGATTGAGCCAAATGATTGATGTTTGTATGAACTATACGATTTTTTTAAGGCTCATCCCACCTGAAATTTGTGGAATAAATGATAATATTGAGGCATATGTGTATATGAGGCGAGAAGGTTGAGTACCACTGACCCCAGGTAGCCTTGTTAACTGCTATCTACTCTGTGCTATAACGACTTCCTAGGATGTCTAGTCTAGACACAGTAATGGGTAGGTGTCATAAGTCGATGCCTACTAATTCTTTTATGATGTCTGTCAACTAGTTTTGCTAAATGGCACAAACATATGGTGAAGTTTCTGTTTCCATTGATTTTCAGTCTTTCTTTGCGGATAAATGGCCACTTACTAAAACGGGGAAATATTTATTTACTACACCTGCTCAAAAAGTAGCTTATTCATTTTCCAAACACCGCCCGAATAAAATTCAAAATAAGTAAAAAATTTAATTCCTGAGATTCCTTCAAAATTAGCCTACCATTTTAAAAAAGTAGTTACATACGAGTTTAAATTAAGAACCATTGAATGAGTGACATTGTTGTTTTCACTTACTCGTTTTTTCATAGAAAATGTGTGGAAATTGTTTTTTTTTAATTATTGCCAAAACTTACGATTTGATTTGGTATATTCCTTTGGGAAAAGTGTTCCTGGTTCGAAATAGAGTCGATTAAGGCCAACTTGTTTTTTTTTGACAAATGTCATTTTTTGGACGAACCGTGCATTTTTTCAATAAACTAAAATGGCAATATTCTTTTCTTCTAAATAAAACAGAAATTTCCTTAGAACAAAACCTTCTAACTACAAAAGAAACGGTAGCTACCCTTAAGGGGCCAAAAATTTGCCCCACCCTGCATATAACATATAGGCTCTGCTTAGCTTGGGGTTAGCTGATGCAGTGTGGCTTGTCCTATCCAGCATGTATTTATATCGGCATTTATTTTATTTATTATTAAAAAAAGCCGGGTTTCCACCGCGAGTGGAACAAACCCATTCAGGACTTCGTTTGACTCGCAAGAGTAAACTACTTGTATTTTAAATGACGGAGCTACCAGAAAGCATTGAAACTAACTCCGCTCACTCATCTCTCGTTTTCCGCTCATTGCTATTTTTTAATTTCTCTTTACGCGGATTTTCGGATTTTCAGTTTATCCCCTTGAGAGAATGAAAGCAAATAGATGCAGTAAAAACACTGTAGGTACTTCATTTATACAGTTTAATCAATTTTTATTTTGTATCTGTACAGCAATGTCAAAAAAGACATTTAATTGTGGACAAAAAATTGAAGTGAATTAGAGTCAATTGCATCTTATTTCGTGTTTGAAAGTAATAACTATTTATCAAGCTGTTTTATAGTAAAAAATTGACATGTCTAAGTGCTTGTTTTGTAAGTCTAAAGAAATAAACGATTTGACTCTGACTCTGACTCTCTGAAAATTACATCAAATGTAAGAAATGACACCTTATGTCAAAAATGCATGCTTATTGATGGAAGAAGACAAATAGAAATATGTTCTAGCTGTCTTCTCTGTCTGATGCACTGACCACTGACCCCCACTCACCTGGATAGGGCATAGAAACACCTAAGAGCTTACAGAAAGAATAGAATAATTAGTTTTGAAATTGTGTGGACATAGTTACATGGAGGTCTTAAAAACTATACAAAAGTACCTACCTACTAGCGGAAGAAGATATAAGGTTGCCTGGGAGAAATCGCTCTCAGCGATAAGCCCGCCTTTTGTGCTATTTATATTTATTATTTAGATATAAGACTTCCATGTATATTGATTTTTAGTAGTGCACTAGAGTGTTCATTCATTCATTCATTCATTCATTCATGTACATAGTTATGTACATAACTGTGTATGTACTTATTGTAAAGGTAGGTCGAGATAAACCAATTTCAAATGACACGTACACACAAACACAAACACAAATCGTGATCCACTCGGTGTGCATTTTAGAATGGTTTATCAAACTATGATAGCACTATTTTGTTGGAAGGGTTTCTTTCCGGCACACCACCAAGGGTAGGCTTGGTGGAAGACCAGCTTTGAAATCATATAATTTTTAAACAGTTTTATCTTTTTCGGATCATATCAGTTTTGACTTTAGATAAATCCAGAAGAACACACTTAATAAGTTACAACTATAACGTATCCATTTTGAATGAAGCATGTTAGTAAACAAACTACGACACAAATAACAAAATCTCACTTGTTTTGCGTCGAGTTTCAGATTCCAGATAATTGTAACCAATTTTTATTGAAGGGAGGATCTAAAATCGACAAGTAATGTAAATTAAGTATAAAAGGACGTGCCAACAAAGTGAATTTTAGGTTAAGTATTGGTGGTTTGTTTACTAACATGCTTCATTCAAAATGGACACGGTATAGTAAAACGTGATCCATGTCCGACCAACTGAATCTTTAGTTATAGAGAAAATGTCCAACAGTGGACGTGTGTAGGCTTATATCATCGTGATAGCGGTACAACTCCACAGAAATGAATAAGATGACCCGTTGAACTACCTCTTACAAAAACTGGAGCGATTGGCATCAAAAACATTTTTTAATTAAACTACCATTTACTAGCTGGCTGTACATTTTTTCCAAAATCTGTGAATGGAGTTCAAAATCTCTCAAACAGTTATTTATTAGGAGGTTTTTCAATCGTAGATACAATTTCAAAACCCTAAATATGTTATAGGCACCGTAAATAGGTAATATTTGTTTGTCTATCAATAAATATAATATACCTATCGTATAAAACAACATAATATTTGTAACCTCATTAACCCTCGAAGCGACGACATCCCCTCCAATTACATCCTGCCGTGACCGACATCCGGAGATGTAATCGCGAGGGGAGTAGGTGAGGGGATCTACTGGTAACGGCGGTGTTTTGAAGGTTAATTATAAAGTTTTATTGTTTTCTCGTATGGGGAGAATTGTTACGATTTGGAAAGGCATAATATGTCCAGAAGCAAAATTTTGATAACGTTGAAAATAAAATTGACAAGAATTCAGGTCACATTTCCATCAAAAATGATCTCCCGTTCTCTTTTCGCGCCGTTTCAGTTAACCATGCACGAATAACCTTTTTTTAGTGCAAAGAAACTGGACAAAAATAATCTAGATTCCAAAAGGCACAATGAATTCTAGGTGTAGCAAAAAGAACTGTCCAAAATTACGACGTTTCTAAACGATAAGCGTTTCTATTATCTTAATCAGTTTAGTAAAAACAAACGTAACCGTTATATCCATGTTCAGTAATCTAACCTCTTTCAAACGCTCTTCTCTATGGCACTAAACTAATTTCTAAAACGGGGATATCACTAATAAAATTATTAATATATAGACATCTCTAATTCCTTACTATTTTATTTCCCAACTGCTACTAACAAACTATTCTAACTATTACCTATTCATCAAGCAATTTTCTGAAAATGAGGTGTTCTATTGAACACTTCGTTTTATGTCTATTACATGAAAAAGTAGCTTTTTTCGAAAAATTTACAGCCAAATATGACAGAGAACTTTATTTATTTTAAGGAAAACCAGCAGCACATACAAATTAAGAATAAATCATCGAAACAGGAAGCTAATAAGAGGTTTTCACCGTTAAAAGATTGTAACGACTAAAGGTAAGGTGGCATGTAAATCATTTAAGATCCTAATCAAACCATTCATCAATTTCTATAAGGTTTTCAAATGCCGATTCGTATTTACGTATTATTAATACCGCTACACAACAGTTACAAGAAAAAATATCATAACCCGATAAAAAACGTCGACACGGCATGCAGACTTGTTTTCGCGGCGGGAATAAAACCCGCGAACCGACACAATTTAATTCTCTATACGATAGACCTATAACCTAAAGAATTAGAGTACGGTACATAGTAGACTCCTAGGCTATCCTCAGCTAGAGCCTAGCTGACCAGTGGATAAAGCTAGTCTCTATCTTGGAGGTCATTTCTAGGGTCGAGCCGCGCGACGCACGCAAATGATACTCTCATCGATCGCATGTGCCGGCCCGCAGGGGTGGGGCGGCGGGGGCAAGGGGGCTAGGGGGTCTGGAGCCACCCCCCAGACACAAACACTCACGCACAAACGCATGCTCTACAGTGCTTGCCAAATGATCTGTGGCGGATTGGGACATGATCGTCCGAATATGTTTGGTTATTGGTTTGTTTAATTGTGGTTGATTACCTTTCGGTAGCTCTTAAAGATTTATTGACGTTTAAAATTCAAGATTATGGAGGTTTGCGCCAAAATTTAGTTCGCATATAATATTTTGGAAATTATGTGAATGAATATTTCATAAATGGATGTAGAGGTTTTGTTTTTGGGTATATAGGTGTGCTTAAATTCGGTATTCAGAAATCATAACAGTTCTTATAATCTAAATCAGATCAAAATGTCCTTTTCTTATGTTATTCTACTTCTAACTACCCTAAAAACTACCAAAATATTGATTAAAAGATTTGTAGAAAGCTCTACACTTATAATTAATCAAAAACTAATAGCATTTCGTTAGTCATTCAAACAACCATTTCAAAACAAATCGAGTATACACTATTAGCGTACGAGCCCACGGCGCGGTTAATTGTGACGACCACGTGGGAGCAATTATTTACCTTCAGGTACCCACGTGTCACACACACACGCCCTGTGGCTGTATCTACAAGCACCTTCAGTGCACTCACACACACAACCACTAGCGAAGCATTGCAGAGGAGCTAACTAAAAATGAAGAAATAAGATGGTGAATTTACAGACATTCCGTTTAATGTTTCTACCGAGACTAGCAACCTCAAATCTAGACTCTACAGCGACGATATAAGGCTGAATCTACACCGCCACCGCAGCACATAAATATAACTAGACACTCCAGAGACTGGTTTCGGTAAACGTTATGGGGGTGATTGCTAAAACATAAAATCGTCGTGGTTTATTGGGTAATCGCAACATGCTTATGGCTAGAGATAGTTGGAAATCGCATAGCTCTGCGGTCAATACTAGATCTACAGTCGAGACGAAAGCTCTAGAGAAGCAGCGGGCGTGCGGTCCACGGCGCCCTAACTAGGGCACGTGGGGAACTCACATTAGCCGCGAACCGGGGCAGTCCAAAGGATTCCTCTAATTTTAAACTAGAGATCGACAACAACTATGAAAAAAAAGGAGCACTGTAAAAGGCACGTTTGGTCACGTACGTCCGGTGAGGCATTTGGTGGCTATACCATGGTACGTGCGACCGGCGCGGCGGCTCAGGGCGACTGAGCGCCGCCGCCCGCCCCCCGCCCCGCCGCATCCTCCCGCGAGAGAGAATACAGCTGCATGAGGGACGCAGTCTACGGCTTCTTGGCTGTGAGTCAGGCTAATTGCATCGGGGCATCGGGAGAGACAGGCCTTCGTCACAACCAGCCTTCCTTTCTCGCAGCTATGACTCCTTTAATAAGAATATACATATTTCATCAGACGGATACCATTTCATGTTTTCTTCGACCTTTGAAGACGAGTTTAAGGCCTTGATTCAATCTGCCTCGAAAAAAATATATTTTCTTTAGATAGGAAACGTACAAAATCGTATTACATTAGTGATACAGATAAATCAAACGTTTTCAAGACGGCCAGACGTTCGGAAAAATCTAAATTTCGTAGCATAGTGCTACGGCGTAGAGGCACTACGACGTAGAGGCTCTACGGCGTAGACGGTCTACGGAGCGGCGGCGACGAGCCGGGTATGGTAATAACTCGTATTCTGTGACGTACTAACATTAACGGCTTTAAAATCTGCTGCAATAAATAAAAGTAACTGCGTATTGTATTATTATGTAGATTTTTCCAGTTTTTGTTGATATTTTTTGCGCAGAGGAGTTTAAGAAGACACTTTTAGTATGTTTGAGGAAGGACAGTGATATTTCAGGTTTTATTAAATACTTTTATCGTACGTTATTTACGTAAATAAGCGTAAACAAAGTTAACTTTTTTAATCTAAACAGGGAAAACTAAGCAAGCCTATTTCGGCAAATAACTAAATTTTCCCGAAGTTTTTTATCTCAATAAACACAAAATATGAATAGATACAATTTATGAAGTGTTCAGCAACAAAATAATATAGTAAATATCTACGTAAGAAACGGAAGAATACGTTATCATAAAACGTAACTGCGCTCACGGAGGCTAACCCTTTACGGGAAAGTTTTTATGATTCAAAAGTTCGTCAAATCGATGTTTTCTATAGTTTCGGTTAATCTCCGGTCATTTGTTTATCAAATCGTGTCACGAACGTTTCGTAACGGAAATAGATGTAATTTTGTATAACATACATAGAGGTAGATTAAGAGAACATTAATTTAAATAAAATAAGTCATGGTACCTAAGATGTTCATTGCCATTCATCGTTAGCTCATCCCATAGCCGGTTTTAAGTCACATTGTAATTACATTGTAAGATTAAATAATAAAATTTGTAATTTTTATGTAACAAGCTTGTTTTCTTAATTTTCCAGAATTATGAAAGTTTTAAATACAAAATAACTAAAGTGGTCGGATATTTAGTTTTCCAAGATTCCGTCACATTTTGACGAGGCGGGAATAGTTTGAGAAACGTGTCGTGATTTATTTAAGTTTAGAAGGTTCCGCTTCATATTGATCGCGCGTGGAGTTTAATAAATAAATAATACATTTTTCATCATTATTTGAAACATTTTAAAAAGGTAGAACGGCGTTTGTAAGCTGATCCTGCCGTTACGTTTGAAGCCAATTACTATAGTTCTAATATACTATATACTATAGTTTTAATCTACTATAGACCACTGTAGTTCTGTACTTATAGTAATTGGCTTCAAATTTAACGGCAGGATCAGCTTACTTAAAAACGGACCTCGCGCGTATGAGACCCGCTACTGCCTACAGTTATTGTCGGCCCACCTCCTAAGATTGCTCAAAGTGTAGCTTAATCCAATCCTTAGAATTTTAAGCTATTGCATAGCTTCTATCGCGGGCCTTGAGCACGGGGACCGAATCCAGAAATTCCGTAACGAAAAAACCTCACGCTCCCCACTCCGACTGGAACAGCGGTGATACATTTTGGTTTTGCCATCTATTGATGAATAGTAGAACTTTTAATGACTTTTGAAATATGACGTTTGTCTCTTTAGTTCAGCAACTCGCCTCTAGATGGCATTGCAATAGCTTTACCGCGGCAGTCCCCGAGTGCCAACCGTCTTTTTTTTTCAGTCTATTAGTCATAGCAAGCTCAAGCAAATTATTGGGAAATTCTCGATCCAAGTCGATACAAATTTTGGAAAATCAGAAAGAAACCGAACGATTTAGGGAATTCAAATTGTACTTTGTCTTCATTGTCCTCGGGCAGATGCACAACTTGACATTATAGCTCATCTGCGAGACTGAAGACAAATATAATTATTTCATAAATCACTTGGGACACTATACCTACTTCAGACAACACGAAAACTCAAACTCAAATTCAAAAATGCTTTATTTTCATAAAAATAATAAATGTACGGTTAGAAAAGGTCAAACCATATTAAAAAATACACTGACACGGAAATAAAGTTTTTTTTTTTATTTCAATCGCTTCGGTATGCAGACTAAAGTAAAGAAACGACGAAGAAACCTTTAGCCTGTTAGTTGTTATTTTTCGAGTTGGAGGAAAATCCGACCCAAGCTTTTTATCCTCTAGCTAGATAATCTGATATTTTAAAGTAAGCCTAAGGAAATAGGCACTATAGTAAGCCATAGGAATAGTGACGATTTCTTGCCAAAGCATTCGTTAACTAATCTGCGGTTAACTAAACCGCCCGTAAAAATAATACCCCTGTCTTACAAAATGTATAGTGACCAATTTTTAAAATACGAGAACAGAGAAGAAGCTCTAAAAGCTGAAATAAACCATAAGTTGATGTATAACCTACAAAGCGCAATCCTTCCGCAAAAGCCCAGTTCAATAACCTCTGACTCATGTTCTTCGCCACAGCTGTCAGTTTGACAGCTGTCAGTTGTCTTGACAGCAATCCTGACCTTGAAGGATTTAGCCCTCAGGAACTCGACTGGAGTATATTTTAACCCTAAAATCGTTCTTTTTGACCGCGACGTTGTCGCGCCAATCTTAACTCATTTCCAATCGACTTAAGACTAATCTTGTTTGGAATGAAAATGAACTTTAGGAGTATAATTTTAAGGTAGAGATTGGTTTGTGTCGGAGGCTCCAGGGGGGTGTGTAGCGGGCTTGTTCGCAGCGTCCTCTAAGAAAATGGAGACAATACTATTATAGTACGTATTGCAGTAGGTAGAAGAATTTCAGATGTTTCAAAGTTTGTTATTTCTATGGATTTTGTCTGTTTGTTGGCCGTGTGGTGCGGGCTTGGAATTTGCACCATCCCAACTCTTCCCGTGGGTGTTGTAAGAGGTAAGGGATCCAGAAATGTACATTTTTCAACAGATAAATAGAGACATTGTTAATATAAGCCTTTTGCAATCTTTGTATCCTACAGTATCGTAAAGTAGCAGTATTTTCTTTAGTTAATTTGAAGTAAGTATCATCAAAAAGAGTCTCTCTTCTAACTAAAAAGTCAAGAATAAATTATTCTCGACTTTTTACTTGCCAATCGAAAGAGTATTCTCTTTTTGATCATTATTATAAAGTCATTAAGTCATATTGCGTAAAATTACGTCACAAGATCAGCTGGAGTCAAATTAATGGAAAAGACCGCAGGAAATGGCAAAGTATGAAGGAGTCCTACACCCATAGGATGGAAGATGGCCAAGAAGAAGTATGACTTCTTCTTGGCCATCTTCTATCCTATGAAAATATGATGGAAGATGGCTTATAAAATATTATATATATCATATTATAGAAATATAAACGAAAACCCATCATCCTGGCGGTAACGTCGTTTGTCCAGTTCTACTAGTAGTTCGATAATCTAATTGTTTCGACGGTAACTCAAACATATTTAATTTCAAAGAAACGAACATAGAAAAGAAGACAGTTTTATAGTTACAAAAGTTGGAGGTATTTACGTAGGTACAAACAAGCAACGCTCGTGTTACTGCGTTTGACATGCCTTGTTTAACGACGTATGTTTTAGATGGTAAATGAATAAATACAAATTATCAGCCCATATTAGTCCACTGCTGGGCGTAGGCCTCCCCTAATGAGCGCCATAGCGCCCTGTCTTCAGCTTAACGCTTCCAGCATCTGCCTGCAGTCTCGCAGATCGTCATCCCACCGGAGGAAGAGGAGCTGGAGGGCGCCCTGCATTACGTTTGCCGAGTCGCGGTCTCCACTCAAAAGCTCGTTTACCCCACCGCGCATCGGTAATATACATATACCTATAAATATAATATATTATAGACATAATGCTGATGATTTCCCTCGTAGTAAATCATGTTTTATCTGCAAGTTGCCCTTATACCAACCTCAGTCGGAGCATTATTATGTATAATACAATAATTTAGACAATCCTCCGGCGGTCTCGCTCGCACTCGTAGCTTTCCTATCTGCCCTCTCTTTTCTAACCGGACGAAGATATTTTATTTTTTAACATTTACGCTTCTTCTGATTGATGTGGAAGAGGTTTTAGTACTATCGTAGGCCGAGAGAGGTTAGTGTTTGAGTGCTAAAGTGCTTTTTAGCTAGAATTTATAGGTTTTTGGTGATTTAGTTCCTATCTTTCATTTTATAGTATTTTCATTATAATTATTGTTGTTTATTGTAAGCCTATAGACGATCTCTGTGGCGCGGTGGGCGAAGGTCCGCCTGTGACGCAGGAGGTTGCAGGTTTGATTCCCGCCTCGGGACAAATATGTGTACGATCTGCAGATATTTGTTCAGGGCGTTCTGGATGTTTTCTATGCATTATAAAAAAATATATCAAAGTAGGGAATTGTATGAAGCATATCAGTTATCTAGTACCCACAACACAATCTCTGCTTAGCTAGGGGCTAGATAATGTACTTATATGTTTTGTACTTATATTTTTCGTATAATACATTTGGATAAAGATTAATATTATAAAAACAAAACATAACTCAACTGAAAACTTTTGTAGACATGTAAGTAGGTTAATATATTTTAAAGACCGTTCATACGTTTTTACCAGAATCTACGTCCATACATAAGTAAATATTATTACTGGGTTATTAGGATATAGCTACGATATTTAGATCAGTACTATAAAAAAATGCATATCAACGCATTCACTGACCAGTCTTTATGGTACGCCCAAAGAGGCTCGCCGTAAGCGTACCTACCTGTGTAATCTAGACCTTGTGAGAGAAAAAATAAATTATTTTAATATTATTATTATAAGGTTAAAGAGCTGTACCTATATGTATCTTTTTTCTTTGGGCACGGAATGAAGAGTCGTGTCTTCTGCCCTGGAGCACGAGGCTGCTGCCACTGGCATCTCGTGTTCCAGGGCAGAATGGAGGGCAGGTCTCGTGGTCGCTCACCAATCAGATGGTCGGACCGCATTGCACGAGCAGACATTTATCAGGACCCTATTATAACCACGACCATTCTGCCAAGAATGACCGAAGAATGTGTATCAGAAAGTTTTAGTTAATAATTAAACAGAAAGTCGAGACCAGTAAAAAGTTTCTTTTTCAACGCTACCACCGAAAAGCATACTTATCTGGAACAACTCGCTGCTGTGTTTGCCACTTTTCAAGGTTTTGGTTTGAAAACTAAGATTTTTGATTAATTTTAAACCAGATTAAACGATGTTAAGGATGATGGCACGACTTTTCGTGCCACGCGTTGCATTAGCAACATTTTAAATAAATAAATTCGATTCATCTCTTTGGAAACTGTAAAAACGACGTTCTACTCTACTACCTGGCTCCCGTTTTCACGCTTTGGGTGTTTAACCCTAACTACATTTTGGACTTTTTCGGTTGGTTAGAAACAAAATAAAATGTCAAATGTCATCAAGTCCTTAAAATATTTCAAAATTATTATTTTTAAATATTTTTGATAATCTTTAAAATATTTCAAAATAAGAGAAGACTCTAGCTAGAACATACTACTACTGTAGTATATCTATAAAATACTACAGAAGGTAATCTCCCGCTAAGCAAAAAATCTAAATAGCACTTTAAGGCACATACACGATTGTAGCACATACACGGTACCGCCACCTATTTTAACTTATTACGTTTAACACGGGAAATTTTAATAATCCATAGTACAGTTTGTGGTTTCTATTATAAGTTATTTATAATGCATCTGTAATAGTTTGATTTCATAAAGCTTAAGGGTTTAAATATACTCCAGTCGATTCCTAAGGACAGAATTCTTTACGTCACGTTATAACCTGTGTAAATGTGAAAATTCCTCCCTCATATATTACAGGGCTGCAAGTAGATGTTTTATTTCAATAGATGGTCCCCAAGTTTTTCAGTTTAAGAATCTAGTTTAAACCAGTTTCGTAGCTGTTGAAAACATGTCCAGTGTCCAATTACCCTATTCAGTACAGATACGCGGGGTCAATGACCGCGCGGAGCATAGTGGATGCCCATTTACTGTTAGGATGCTGTTACAATGGGACATACGAGTATTTATACTTTGCAGATCTTATTAAAATGCAAAACCGTGAACTTGAAAAAATGCGTCCGAAGCAAGAAGCAATAAAGCATTTATTTCAAACGCAACAGGTTATAAAATAACAATTAATATCAATATTAAATAATGCTTATTAAGAAAAAATGCGGGCCATTCCTACATCATCTAGCCCCAAGTTAAGCAAGCTTGTTATTGGTACTAAATGACTGTTAAACTTAATATAATAAATTACGTAGAAAAATATTTTTATTATACTTAAATAGAAAACACATAGAACACATTATCTTCGTAGATTCTGGAAACAAAATTAAAAGAATTATTGCTATAAAGTCAGTCTTGTGTACCTATACAAAGGTACCCCTTCTTTATTTTCTGTGATAAAATACCTCTTTATTTAGGTTACTGTCAAATAAAACAAAAACAAACATAAATCACGTATCTAGCCGTAATCACGTAGTTTTATTGAACAGCCGTTACTTTTAGCCGATTTACTAACTCGCATTCTATCACCATTTGTATAAACAGAAGGCCTATTTTATGATCTGAGAAAATAAAAATAAAATAGGGAATGTATCTTATTGAGGTTTGCCCAAAACAATGAGAAATGGGCAGTGATATCGCTTTTTATTTTCGTTATCGCACTCGTATAAATGCGAATGTTTTGGATGTATGAATAAATGTTCGTTACCTCTTCACGCCAAATCTACTGAACAGATCGGGCTGAAATTTATCCTGGAATCAAACAAATGCTACTTTTTATACCATAAATCAGATCCCATTATTGGAAAGAAATCACTTATAGACTAAAGCGCTTAAAAATACGTCCACGCAAATTTAACAGTTTCGAGACAATTTTAACAATTCAAGTACTTATCGCTGGACTTACAAATATCTGAAAGCCAAACTTCCTGATATTAACGAGATGACTCTCGGAACAAAAATCTATGGAGAACTACAGTACAGGGGCCGAATTCCACTATTTTTTAAACAAAATGCTAATGGCGCCACACGATTAAGATAGAGATTTATACGTAAATTTATTTGGTATTCCAATACCATAAGATTACAATCTCTATGACTTATAATATCGTGTCAATAATGTGGTGGGGCATATACTTGTAATCATAATCGTAATATTCATACTCGTAGATATGGCATAAACAAAAAAAGATCGTGTTAGTAGAATACCAAAAGGTGTCAATGGCGGTCATTGTAACGCGATAATGAAGCGATAATATTGTCATAGTGAGGCGATTGTGTTAGTGGAATCAGGCCCCAGAACAGTTTTTGGGGCAGTATCGCTCACATCCGTAGGTGTCACCCTACAAGTGTCCTCTGGGTGGTGCTAAGAGTGGTACCCTCTGGTGGTAGGCTTCGGCCGTGGCTCGTCACCACCCTTCGGACTGGGCCAGTACGAAGCAACTCTGTTGTGTTTCGGAATGTGGTCCAGAGTAGCCATCTTCTAGACCTTCGTGATACATCGTCGGCCGCATCTTCGCAGCAGCTCTTTCTACAGAACTATTCTACCACTGAACTGCGACCCTAACCCAGCGTTGAGATTATGGGCATTATCCTCATAAGATAACAGCCAATAAGGCGCTTAATTGGGTTGGCCTGTGTCCAGTAGTGGACCAAAAGCCGCTGTTCATGAGATGACCAAAATCAAAAGCGAAATAATGCGGGCAGATGCTGCTTGCGGCAAGCCGCAGATAGGGTACTATGGCGCTCATTAGTAGAGACTTATGTCCAGCAGTGGAATAATATATGCTGATGATGATGATGTACCATATAGCATAACTAAAATAGTGAAGTTGAACTGTTGAAGCCGGTATTCGTAAGCCTGTTGCTACAATATGTCTTTCTCCTGGTTTCTGCTTTATCTACTACGTTTCAAGCAGGTCACCCCATCTGTCCCGTGGGTTTCGTAAGAGCCGACTAAAAGATATCCATCGGGGGCGGGCAGAAGTCTTCCTAGTGTGGGGAATATGGGCACTATCCCCCATTAGATAAACGCGAACAAGGCGCTTATCAAGGGGAGGCATGCGTCCAGTAGTGGACCAATACAGGCTGTTGAGGTTGAGGTTGAGGTAGCAAGTATCCTTGACACGACCCTAGTCGTAACTCATTGTCTCCATTCACTTTGGTTTGCTGGGAGTAGGGGCTGGTGTGTCTCCGCCCTAACCCTCAGAACTCGGTTAAAGTGTTAGGCGTGTTTGGAGTGAGCCCAATTTTTCAAATTTATCCATACGAATATAACAATATCTGTGTTATTACAGTGTTGAAATAAGAAAATATTGCATGGCGGTGGTCTTGAGATTAACGTCTGGTACAACATGTGTTTTAACCCTTTCTATCTTGAAGAAATCTTTTAGTTCTAAGAAACATTTAAAGGCTTTAAGGTAAAGAAGTTACCAAGTATTATTAGTTCTATATTAGTTCTATAGAACAAATGGGCCAGGTTTTAATAGTTCTACCATGGAACTATAGGGACAAAAGAGTGGTAACAGTTCTATCACGTCACAGTCCTATAGAACAAATGGGAGTTAACGAAATTAACTGGTTTAAAAATATGTCAAGGTCAAATGGTTTCGTCCACTCCCAGGTTGTCTGCTAGAGATCTCGAGCGATAAGACCTTCAATTGTCGCTTAGGTTATAATTATTTTATTAGTAAATTGTTTCTTAGTTTTAAGTGTACAATAAAAGTATTTTCTTTCTATCTACTCGTATATCTCAAGTACATAAAGAATATTATATGATTGTTCGAATTCGAAGTCGGTTTTTAGATGTTTCAAAACTATAAACCGACTTCAAATGGGTGACAACACTGTTTCGTTTAACCTTTCATGAAGACCTGAAAACTGTAAACTGTCCCAGGCTTTTAACTAAACCGAACCTGCTTTGAATACGTTTTCAGTCCCAGGGGACTCGTCCATACCTACAATTAAGTATCTCAAAAAAAGTCAACGGAAAAAAAAACGAAATGAACTATGAAGAAATTTCTGATGCAAAATAGTCGTCAGGTCGGAATAAAAAAACAACAGTTTATTTTATGTTCGGCATCGATTTCTTAGGGCTTATGGTGGTGTGAATTCTATTGTTTTAGAATTAGCTTATTCTATTGTATTAAAATAAGGATTCAGGAATGTCAAACGATACGTTATGATTCCTAAATCGATTCCCAACGATTCCTAAATCCTAATGTTAGCTTATTTTGATGTCGAATCGACGACAGCTGTGTGGTGCTGACTTAGAATTTGCACCAACGCATCTGTTCCCGTGGGTGTCGTAAGAGGCGACTGGGATATCCACCGAGGGGTTGGCAGCAGCGCCCCCAGCAGAAAATTTCTACCACCGAACTGCGATCCCTATCCCGCATGCCCAGCGTGGGGATTATGGGCATTACCCTCCCTCCCTATTAGGTAAACGCGAATAAGGAGCTTATAAGGGAAGGCCTGCGTCCAGCAGTGGATAATACAGGCTGTTTAAATTGAATTGAAAGATCGCTATATACAGAATATATAGATATATATACATATATAGAATTAAAAAATAATAATAATAAATGCCTGACCGTTGAAGATAGATTTTTTTTATATTTTTTTCTGAGTTGCTCCCCTGCCCCCCCACAAGCACCTGCGGGGTTATCCATTAATTACCGGGCACCCTGTATAAGATAGCTATTTAATTTGCATAGCTATCCAATTCAAATTCAAATTCTTTGTTTTAAATTACTTAATCCATAGTTCGTTATCATCTATTTGACATTCCTAAATCCTAATTTTGGTTAATTCTAAAACAACAGAATCGACATAAATAGAGTCAGAGTCAAAGAGTCGGAGTCAGAGTCAGAGTCAAATCGTTTATTTCTTTAGACTTACAAAAAAAGCACTTAGACAAGTCAAATTTTTACTATGTAAACAGCTTGATAAATAGTTATTACTATCAAACAAGAAATAAGGTGCAATTGACTCTGATTCACTTCAATTTTTTGTCCACTAGCGGAAGAAGTAAAAAAGAAACCACTAGCAAGTTTATCGCTTATCAACTAATACAATCTTAGCATATCTAAGTCTAGAATTACATTTTATTGTCGGTGTGAAACTGGGCGACATTCGGCCAAGCATTAACATCATTAACATAATCATGTACCTAAGGAGTATCGTACCTTATACGTAGGTACCTATAACAACATTTTCTAAAAAACGAACTGAGCATTCCATCAAAACGTCGACCAATCAAAATGTCGGTCAATCTCAAACTCCGTCCGCAGCGATCTAACTCTAGAAACTTCGAGAAGCTTCCGGAAGCTTCCTTGAGTACCAACAACAGCCTAAGAGGCAATGCCCGGAGGCATAATTCAGTTACAATCGTAAATTAAAAATATTGTTTTTGACAATTTACATCGCTGTAATTCGGGCAGTCTTAGCATCCGGGACAAAGAGCTGTGACACATGGATGCGGTAAGTTCAAGAGTGAGCATCAATGTTAGTTTTTGAAAGTGCTTACATTTTGTAAGTTTTGCAAACACTTTTAGAAGGTAACATATTAAGGGTTAAAGATGTATATTTGCTAAAATATTTGTAACAATGTAGGTCTTAAATCTGTATACGTCTAGTTTATATTCTACCTATTTTGATAACAGAAGATTAGCTAAATTAATATATAAACTTAATCATGGGAAACTTATGTATTGCATTTTATATTTTTAAATATTTGCAGCCATTTAAGGTATTTTATTTTATTTCTTACAAAATACACGGAGTGTAAGGCTTACGCTCTATAATAACAAAAACGTTAATACCATTTTAGTCAAATCTAAACCCGAATAATATTAGCAAAACATTTCACTAAATTCATGTCAAAGTTCGTCATTCAAATTCAAACATGATGCCTAAAAGAGGTGTAAAATAGTATTTACAATTGAAATTAAAAATTAATAAAGCGAAATTTGTCAACATTAATGAGAAAAACTGGCGCATCCATCAGCTCAGCCACCTTCTTCCACCCTCATCTGGCCTCTCGCCAATGAATAGCCAAGTGGCCGCCCGCGCCACCCTATTTTGGATATTTTCTAAAACTATTCACCCAAAAACGAAGTGACTGGTTATATGTATAGAAAGTAAGTTACTGGTTATAGGGCAGACTACCATAGACTGGATTCTAGACGTGTTAGACGCGCGTTGAATATAAAAAGGCTCGTCGTAAATTTTTCTTCATGGCTCTATTGTCTATACACAGTTCTAGAATAGAATATATTCATTGTCAACAAAGGAGTAACAGAAGTAAAGGAAATATAGGTGTGAAATATTTTAAGACACTATAATCGCAGAAGTACGAAACAATTTTTGGTTTGAAAGCTTTTCTTCTATTCATTGAATGCTACGCGTGTTTGATTATCCAATATTGACATTCATGTTATAATTTTTATTGATATGGATCAGTTGCGCTACCTGTAGATTGTTTGCAGTAAGTCAATTTTGCTTATATTAATTTTGGTTTATTCATCTTATTGTCATCAGATTGTTTAAGCTTTTAATTGATAAATGTCACTGTTGGCATAAAATATCTTGTATTCTAGAACCCAAGTAGTAGATACCAACAGCTATGAAGTGCCACGCTTTAGTTTATGTCACAATTATGCTGCAGATTCTTAAGGACTCTGTGCTTGCTTCCTTTTCAATATTGTTAGGGTAGGTTCTGCGAGAAATTTAATTTAACAGAAATAAAGGTATATCTGCCAATAAAAACTTAATCGCAATGACTTCAGTTATTTCATGATCATTGCGCATGCATAGTGACCGAAATATTAAACTCAAGATATCACAAATAATGAGAAATCAGCAAACAAATCATAAGAAAAAAAATGCAGGTTTCAACTCATCCCGCTGGTGTTGTAAGAGGCGACCGCAGCGCACGCTGCAGATCCGTTCTACCACCAAAATGCGATCCCCAACCCGCTCAGCGTGGGTATTATGGGCATTACCCATTTTATCTCTGCAGGGCATCGATTAGGTATTTCGCGGCCTCGGCGAGAACTTTGATCGATGCTGCAGGGTATTTTAATTCGTCGGAAACTTTTGACAAATCAAAATAGCTTTCTAAAGTTCCGTCGGAATAGAATTCAAATTCGAATCTGACGTTTTCGCTTCAGAAACGAATCGAATGAATTAAAATACCCACCCGATAAATACAAACCTTTGTAACCAATTTATTTCCACACTTGAAACAAAATCAGTTTTTATCGAACCGTATCGGAATCTCTGCCCGCGTTCTTGTATTGATAATGACAAAAAGTGATTAAATTTTTGCTTTAGCTTTTCTTTCATATTAGCTAAAGAGGCCTACTCTTAATGTAGTGTATTCGGTTTTAATTATAACTGTAGGTGTACCACGTTGTAACAACATAATTATTCAAGAAATTATCAGTTTCAGTTTAAATAATTTTATTGACTCAAAAGAACAATGTTCTCTTAACACAATAATCTAACTTATTAACTTAATTAATAAATTCAAAATAACACTAATGCTTAGCTTATAGTTGTAGTAGTAAGGTTGTCATTGATGGTTGGTACCGGTACTGTTACTGAGAAGATATTTTCATAAATATATTCTATAAGATAAACGCCAATAAGGCGCTTATCAGGCTTGCGCCAGCAGTGGACCGAAGCTGTGGGGGTTGAGGTATCTAGCCCCAAGCTAAGATTTATAATTAAGGCCCATACACCAGCGAAAGTGGCGCCCCCAACTATTTTATCTTATTATTACGTTAAACGCAGCAAGTTTTAAAAATCCTACGTTCAGTTTGTGGTATCTATTATAAGTTATTTATTAATGCCTATGTTATAGTTTCATTTTGTGAAGCTTAGGAAGAGATACGAAGTTGCGCTTTTTGGCCACTAAACTCTATTTTTGTATCTCCTCCTAAACTATATGAGATAAAATTATGAAAGAAGTATTAAAAAGTAGCTTTTAATAGATACCACAAACTGAACGTAGGATTTTTAAAAATTCCTATGATAAACGTAAAAATATGATAAAATAGGTATCGCTGTCAGATTGGCTCGGGTATGCGCCTTAAGTAGATCTCATCTACTTAGTAAAAACCTTCCGATCAGTTAATTTATCTGTACTATTCATGCGTGGCCTGAAATGACGATTATTATTATTAGTTTTATAAGAAAGCATAGACTTTGATAAACGAACTGTGAATTACTTTTTACGATTATCTTTACGATATTAGGCTAAAAGGAGTCTAGATACTAACATGAAGGTTGTTTCTATCAGGCTTGCCAGACGTTATAGATTATTTACTGTTTGTACTTATTTACTATTATTTATCAGCCTGATGTGTCGTACTTTGCGGCGGAAAAGCCTCGCTTCCCTATTTGTAATTATTTGTACTTATTAAGTTTATTTTTATTTTTATTAAAGTTTGTAAGCCTATGATAAATTTTCTCTTGTATAGTTTTCGTTGGTATTTGGATTCATTTTAGTTAAGATCCTCTTCTTTTAAAATTATTTATGCTGTTATTTTCTTGTATTATTATTATTGATTATAATGGTTGTTTCTGCTTTGCGCTAGGATTCCGTTGGTGTACCGTTTATCAAATATCCTTTTGGATAGCATTTATATTAATTCTAAAATATGGCAGTGCTTCATGCTTCATGCTAATACTCCACCTATTGTTGCCATGTCTATATCTGGTAGGTTCCTTTAGGTGACTCTTACGATATCTACACGGCTAAAATGGCCTCATATAGTGTAAAATTGTGTGCTCCCACCTCAGTTACCGTCGGACCGGCGGCACGGGCGGTCGTGATTCGCGTGAAATATTGTTGTCTCGGTCTCACTTCGGTCTTATCACGGTCTTATATACCTCTTTCCGTCTTTGTTCTTCTTTGTATTGCACAGGACTGGAAATATAACTGTGAGCCTATGTGTTTGCGTGTAGTTGTAACACATGCCATTTTTTGAGTAAGCGCTGGGAGAATGTAACCTATCTTCCCTTTTAATTAATCAATGCGGCTATGGCCGTATACAGAAAGAAAGCTGGAAAAGCGTTTACCGGCGCTTGACAGCGCTGGTCCTTTCTACACAAAGGAAGCTGGTTGTCGCAGTAGTTTATTAATTTTAGATGGCAGCGCCCAGCGCTGACCAGCGCGTGTTGAAGCTTGTCGGCACTTGTCGGCACCGTTCAGTACTTATCGGCGCGCGTTCATATATTTTCCAGCTTTCTTTCTGTATACGGCCTGAGTTGGAGAAGTCGATTCATACACCACGACTCCCATTGGTGTTCATTATTTGACTAAGGGTCTATAAATAAGTCTAAGGCTGAAAAAGATCAATTATATTGTAAAAAGCTTTGAATTGGGGTAAGTAGTTTAGTTCGCCGTGTGGTGCCGGCAGCATAGAATTTGCACCACCCCAACTCTTCCCACAGGTGTCGTAAGAAGCGACTAAGGGATATCTACCGAGGGCGGGCAGCAGCGCCTCCTGCAAGATAATTCTATCACCAAACTGCTATCCTCAATTCCATAATAATTCATTTATTTACTTCACAAATAGACTTACAGCTAAAACCAAAACGTCCAAGAGTCAGGTACCTACATGATAATAAAATAAGACAAAGTAAGCCAAATCTTTACATTTCTCAACCCGCAAGCCCAGCGTGGGGGCTTTGGAAATTGCCCCCATGCGATAACATTCCATAAAGGCGCTTATCAAGGGGAGGCCTGCGTCCAGCAGTGGACCAATAAAGGCTGTTGAGGTTGAGGTTAAGTTTAAGTAGTAAATAAAACACATGGTTACATTAATTATATTATATTATTTAACTTAATTAGGTGTATTTGTTATTGCTTTAGGTTATTTATTGTACTTAGCTCTATTATAGTTTCGATGCTGATATAGTTTTAGACATTTTATGGAATTTATAAAGATTTGTAAGTGAAGGATCTATAGAAAAGCATAATATACTCATAAGAATAAGAAAATCCTAATATTTACCTAAAGGACTCTCTCTCTTTGTCTCTTAGAATAGTTTTTCGATTCTCAAAGAATTACTTAAATCGTGGGTTAAGTAAATCGTTTTGGTAATTCATGGTTTACTGCTTTTACATTTATAAGTCAAGAATATCCTATTTAATTTCTAAATTATAGGAACAAAGTGGTATATTAGGTAAATATTAATCAATTAGGTAAAGGCAAAAAAAAACTAAAATTTATTTTCTGATATTGTGTTCGATTGAAATGTAAATATCAGAGTTAGACTTATTTATTTGCTTGAGCTCTTATTTTTCGGCTTGATTTTATAATTCGGACTGTACATTTGCTTGCAATCCTTTTTTGACTTATGTTGTTTATGTTTTTTTTGCTTTTAAACACTGTATTGTCTATAAAGTTAATATGAATTACTTCTGAGCAAACAAATTAAGTCTAACTCAAGAAGATAGAGATATTCGAAAGTGACTTATGACCCACATTACATTCTAATGAATACTTTTAGAAATATACTATTACACACACGAGTCAACAAGGAGAATAATAGAATTATTATTAGCCTTTATATATCTATAGACTCCAATAACAATATCACATACATAATAACTAGACAATTATATAATAATAACAATCAACAAGTATTCGATGGTACGATGGTGTAATTATAATATAGCTTATAATAATTCGTATATTATAATTATTTTTGTTTTATGTGCGTTTATGATTGAATGATCACAAGAGCACGCTTATTATAATACTAATATAATTTGAATACATTGATTGATTTATATAATTTAGCAAATACAATGATGAATCACATAGACACACAATAGTCAAAAGGAGTATTATTTTGCTACATATAGCTTTGATTTGTTGCTTAGTCTAAGTAACTAATCTTTTTTGTTTATTTTTTTATATTTTAAGTGCAACTTAGTGCTTTGCTTTTATTTAATGAAGACAGAGAGGTCTTACTTGTATTTTATGTCACTGTTGATTTTATATTGACAATATTTAATTTTAATATTATTTGCTTCAACCTATTTTTACGATTGTGTTTACACTCGTAATCATTTTTATAGCATTTATTAAATCTCACGAAGGATTTCATTAAATTTAATCTGGATCATTAAGTAAAAGCAAGTAAGTCTTAAATTCTATAAATATTTGTTTACCACTAGAATACTGGTCGATTATACAAGCCGATTTGTAATGCATAGCAATCTATGTTAGGGCTCTTAAAAGTAGTCAACAATTCAAAATATTGCTAAGAAATATTATCTATGTTTTAACAAGTATTTGGTTTTGTAGCGATATATACACAAGTATCTCAAAAAAGGGGTAAATTTTATGGTAACAAAAAATTTAACTACAAACTTGTAAAGGTTTTATCAAAAATGGTTTCATTTTAGAGACAAATATTAAATAACGAACAAGGACATTTTTGAAAAATAATTTTAGAACAAATGCTTTTAAGCAGCATTTTAATTTTGATTTGGCTGTCCAACAGGCTAAAACTAAACAATCCCACCAAAACTATTCGCAAACATATATTAAGGAAAATACCAGTCTCTAAAATGAAACCGATCAACATTTTTCAAACAAAACAAAATCAAAAATACACTTTTGAAATCCCATTTCTCGTCAACATGATGCATTCCCAACATTCACCAAAAATTCATCGCTTACTTTGATGATAAAGAGCGCAAGTACATTAAATTGAAAATATAAGAATGCTTATTGGACGTCAAATCTGTCTACCATCCGTGTTGGTATCTGGACATTTTGGATTAAATTCTATCTTACCGTTTCAATATTGTCATCCTCCCTGTACCTACTCGTTAACAACATGAACATTTGAGACGGATTTTCGTATTTCACGACTTATGACATTTTCTCACAAACGTATACACTGTAGTTAGTTAAAATAATTAAAAGAGCTATTTTTAAACTGATTAATATAACTAACAAAATAATTTAATCAAATCACTTTACTCGGAAAAGGTTTATAAAATGATATAACTAAAAAAAAATTGGGCCGTGTTGAGATTAAGAAGTAGGTAAAGAAAATTTACTAAATGTGACCATTTGTCACAAAATTACTATGCATAAACCATCAACAGCATCGTGGCATTTATACATTTAATTACCTTAACTCATTACGTATAATTAATAGATAATAATAGAATTTATAGTTAGAATTCATCTACATAACTATTTTTATAATAATATTGTCTAAATTACATCGTTTCACATACACTAACACGTTCTAGCAAGATTGTATCATACAATTTTAAAAATAATTACTATTTTCTAGCTAGCATACTGATTTTATCCGATATGTTAGGCAGTAGAGTCTCTAGGCCACATAATGTTGATAGGGGCAGTTGTTTTTATGAATATGTGTCGCCTTCTTCTACATACATTGGTTTTAATTATAAAAAGAAAAATTAACTCTAAAAATTATTTTGAAAAATTTACGCTGAAACTTAATAATATTTACTAGTTTTGAGGAATAAATAAATAATACTCGACATTCACACACATCATCATATATCTTTGAAATAAGCGCTTATGCTATAATTACGACCATGTTGTGTGTGAAACTATCCTGAAAAAAGTTGAGAATACACTAAGATAAAATTAACACATACTCACAAAAACAACTTGAGAAGCGTGATAGAATTGTACATTGACCTTACGAAGATATAATTTACCATGTACAAGACACCGAATACATAGACGACATAGATATAAATACAGATAATATAATATTTAAAAATGAGGTAACACAACACAAGGAACTTATGTTACAAGCCCTCTATAAATAAATATTTGAGCATTGAAGCAAACGCGAGATGGAGAGATATAGACAATATTCATAATATTTGTACCTCATACCTCAGTTATACAAACATATCTTTGGCGAATTTTAATCGCCAATTTGTAAGTTACAAATTTCACTGTGTAACTTCATAAAGGTAATATAAATATTATGAATAATGTTGTAGATACTAAAGTTCTTAATTAACAGTAAATATTTGTAGAAAGAGACGACAAATTGACAGTATTTTCAGTAACACTAGTCGTATATGAAGTACATATAGTAATTGAGACGAAGCCTTAAAATCTAAAGGCAAAAGACCACTTCGAAGATACCCAGGTGTAGACAAGATTTACAAATAAATATTATACAAAAATATCGCGAAACATCATGGAAAAGTAAAGTTATCTATGAATCTTGGATATTTTAGCTATAATGTATTTTAACTATTATATTCTTCATTTAATATTTTACATTTAATTTAATGTATTTGTATTATTAAGCGACTCTCTAATCACCTGAGCATGAAAAGACAGCAGCCATGAATTGATATAATAATAATTTATAAAATGGTTAACACCCACTTATAACAGTTAGTATAATATTTACGTATAATAAAACGAGATACTAGAACTAGTTAAATATGTTCACTTTTATTATTGCACGATTTTTTTTGATAACATTTTTGGTCCTATTTTATATCTGAAGGCTAATGCAGAAAAAGAATCTAAAACTATTTGAAACTACGCAAAAATTCTATTGCCACTATTTTCGAGCTTTTATATCACATTCTTGACGATTTAATATAATTATTATTATTCAACGTTATAATAAATCCACTGGTATAAATAAATCGGCAAACAAAAAACATCCAACTATGATATTTAGATATGAAATTGAATAACAAATTATGTATTCAAGTCTCCAAAATAACAACAACACATTCAAATAAATTTTGAAACTATGTATTTTGACACAATTTCAAAATTTATTAACTGCTCATTACTTGGACCCGTGAATGTCAACAGCAACAATGTAAAAACTTAATTTTATAAAATATTTCTCTGTTATGTAATTATAAAACAATCTTACACTAAAAAGAAATCCTTTATAAGGATAACAAGCTATATTTTGTCTTTTATAGAGGTATCTATACTAGCAGCTATGCGATTTGTGCTAATTCGTTGTGCTTATAACGCACGAATATTATTATTATTATTAAATATCGATTAATCTTATTTGAAAAATCAAATTGTATTTAAGAAAGTCACAACATCGAGATTTTAAAACAGTTAACGCCACAAGAGTGCTAGAAAGATTTCTCAAAAAGTTCAAGCTTTTTATCTTACTTTTTAATTTATCACTATCAAGATCAACGGTTTAAATAAAATTAAGAAAATATTTCACATTATTATATAGTGATAATAATATTACGCTAATAAATAAATACAATTTGATTTACCATTAAATTATACTAGCTATATTCAATTATTGATAGCACACATCCACGACCACCTCACAAATACGTTGGAAGCTAAATACATCTTAAATCTATTTAAAAATAAAAGCAGACACTGTTTCTAAAACTTTTCTGAAAAGACGTTGAACACTTTCTTTGCGTAGTAATTAATGTCCATATTTTAGTCACAGACAATATCCACGAATTCATTCTTTAGAGACCAAGGCATGCTAGTACCTACTCCAGGTATTTCCCTAATTTCAGTTAGTTATTGTTTATTTGACAGTTCCTAATGATGCTTCATAATAGTACATTTTTAACCGAGTAGATAAAGCAGTACTAAATAGAAGTCGTCCCTGAATCCTGTCCGTATCTTAGAACCAAGTATTCTAGAACAACTCACGAGCGAATTGGGATTTAATAGGATCCTGGGTGCTTGAAGGATTTTATCGTGCACACGACGAAACCACGAGAATATTCTACTTTTCATGCGTTTTGGTACAAAAACGAATTCTTGTTAGTTCAAACTTCAAAGACAATCTTGAATGAAAAGTAAAGTAATTACTCGTGGAAAATGCAGTCTATGATTAAATCCCTCTCGCACTCTGTATTATAGTAACGCCCTCGCATCGCTTGTGAACTATTCTAGGATCCTGAGTTGTTGAGGTTTTCATTAAGACGGAAGACACTGTTTTTTTCCCTTGGTACCTATATAATAATCAACTACTGTCTGACAGTTTGGTCAAAAACTGCATGAATAATAAGATCAATTCTCCATTGAACCTCGTTCCTTGATAAAGTCTGATTGAAATGAAAACTACTAGAAGTTCGATGCGTCTCGGGAAGAGCAAAATTCAGTTAGTTCATTTTGAAGACTAGATTATGTTTTAAAATAATGTTCTATGATTTTTAAAATATTTGTTTATGGCATTAAATGGAAGACTTGACAAAACAGAAAATTCCTGTTCAGAAATACAATAAAAGTGAAGAAAAAACCCAAGGAACAGCAATTCAGAAAATGTTTCGACGTGTTTGGAGGAAAAATTGTCTTTTTTCTTTGCGATTGGAATAAAAATATCTAAGAGCATTCGAATTTATGATGATTTTTGTTTGTAATAGGACAGGTGCCGCCTAGCACTTTTTTTAATGGGAAGAAAGAAGCAAAAGGGGAAAAGACTTTGTCGCTGTGTCGCAAAAATAGCTACCGCAAATTAAAACACCCTTTGTTTTAGTCGAGTTGCAAACCAACTAATATTATTACAAACTCTTTATAATATGACAATCACGTCATCTCTTCTCAAAGCTTCTGATTAAAAGCCATTTTTTCGGGTCTCACCGACCAGAAGTTTTGTACCGTTCCAACTTACTTCCTTCGTGTATCCACTAAAGATTGACAGCCTCTGGTCGCCCCAGGTTTAATAGAAGAAAGCGGGTGCAAATATCAATACAAATCAAGGAATTAAAAGCCTTATTTTCATTAACAGAGAACTTAGTATGAGTTTTGCATAGTTTACGACAACCATAAAAGTTTTCGTTTCCTTTCTTACATTTCGCACCCTACAGTCTTTTACTGGATCCTGAGAATAACTTCTTTTATTGCAGAGATTTCATAGTTTCATACAAACTCGATTATAGTGTCGGAATTATTTTGATTGGCTTGTCACATTTTGAAGAACAACTTTGACAGCCTTGACAAGTTATCGGTAGTAAATGAAAACTTTTTCCGTTTTGTTTGATGTGCAAACTCATACTAACCACTCAGTTCACGCTCACAAATTTTGTACCGTTGCTTATGTGTACCTAATTCTACGGTTTACAGGCAGTGAAACTAGATGTGCTCTAGACTGTTTAGTAGATGAATGCGGGGTGGCAGGGCGGCGGCGGCGCGGCGATACTGCGCGGCTGCTTGTCCAACGGCGCGCAGCATGCGGGCTCGCAGCATGCGGTGTAGGGCGCCGGCAGCAAGGCGTACTGGGTGGGCGGCGCGTACAGGGTAGGGGTAGCTGGAAAGATTCATATTTATAATCAGGGCGTATAAGTTGATTTAATTTGTTTCATTGTCACGAAAACCATTCACACAAGTCACACTAGTCACACTAGTCACACTAGCATTATAAATGCGAAAGTTTGTATGGATGTTTGTTACCTCTTCACGCCAAAACTACTAAGCGGATCGGGCTGAATTTTTTTAGTTTTTCTTATGGAAACCTTTAAAGGTGATTTTCATCCCACGGCAACTGATTTATGGGATCAAAGTAGCCTAAGTTTGTAGGATTAGAATATCTTTATGCAAAATTTCAGCCCGATCCGTTCAGTAGTTTTGGCGTGAAGAGGTAACAAACATCCATGCATCCATCCAAACCACAGATCACAGAAAATCTACTAACTTTCGCATTTATAATATCAGTGTGATGTGATAAATAATGATTAACTATCCACACAGCTAGAGTTATCTAGCTTTAAAAGTTATGTTAAAGTTTGAATGATAACATAATTTTTATTAAAATTATGTCCTACATTAGTGTATAGTAATCACCGCGACCTAGAAAAAACATTGCATTTGTCCCGCACTGGGAATTGAACTGTATGTTAGTACAGGATCATGTAAGCAGAGTTACTTAATTTTTACTACCTACCTATAAAGTCTAACCACCTTCTTGTGTGATTGTGTGATACTTTCATGTTACTATTTCTAGATTTTGTTGGTTTTTTTGTGTAGAAATATATTTCGTACACAAATATAAAATAATAATAACAGAAGTAGTAGTATTTACACATTACTATTAACAGATATTGTAGATTGTAACTTTAGTTGATTGTAGATTGTAATTTTGTTACGTAGTTAGTTCGTTAGGTAGTTAGTTACCTTAGTTCGGTAGTAAGTTAGTTAGGTAGTTAGTTACTTTACTATTAACTGTTAATATTTAAGTATGATTGTTTGTTATCTCTAATAGATTAAAATTCAAATCAAAATAAAACTTACTGTCGTAAGGCAGTTGGTAGACCGCGTAGGGCGGCGGCATCTCGCAGGGCGCGCAGGAGGCCACAGGCATGGGCGGCGCGCACAGGAACTGGTAGCACAGCGGGGCGCCGCCGCCGATGGCCATGGGCGCCGCCTCGGTGCCCAGCACGGGCAGTTGGCTCAACTGGAAACATAAAAAAATATATCACCAAAATACTATTTTTTGACTTCAAAAGGAGGAGGTTCGCAATTCGACTGTTTTTTTATACGTTTGTTACCTGACAACGTTTGAGTGGGTGATTTGATTTATATGATTCTTTTTTTATATGAAATTTGGTGCTTTCCGTGTGGTCTCATTTTAATTTGGTTTAGTTTTGAAAATGGGATCCACGAAAATCCATGAACAAACTATAAAAATTGAAGTCGGTATATAGTTTTTTTATAACAAAAATAATTATGTAATGAACATTTAGAATAGGTCAAATTATATAATTAACCCTTAACCACCTAACGGCGGTCACAGTGACCCCAGCGGTTTTTGTTATTTGAATATTTCCGTTATTATGCGAGCTATAAGTCTGAGAGTCCATCTACTTTACCCCCCCGCTCCTTAGTACGCACTGTGTGATCGATCAGTTCACACGATCGCGCGTTCAAAAAATACAGGTAATTTTATTTTTTTTGCGGTCTTGGTGACCGCTGTTAGGTGGTTACGTAATTTCAAGGGCTATTCGCCGCATACTGAAGATGAACCAAGAGCCTAGCACGTCCTCAACCGATGATATCAAAAAGTTTGAAATCAGGAAGACTTGCTCAACCTGTGATGCTAAAAAAAACGCTGATGTTTTCAATGTAAAAAACCCTTTTGCGTTGAGTGTTCGCAAAAGATGTGCATACATTTTCGTCAAAAATTGTAATTGTTTACCCATTGCAATTTTATAGAGAAAGTGATTTGATTGTGCCATTAATAGTTTTCTTTATTAGGTTATATATTAAAGTTACAAAAACTAAGAAGACTTTATAAGGTTTCACTTAAAGTTTCTTGTCAGATCTCAGATTTTATATAATGCCTAGATTTTGTACTCAAATGTTTATTGTTACAAAAGCATTGATTATTAATGTGTATAAGTTTATTTTTCAAAGTTTAATAACGTAATTAATAAGAATAATAATAAAAGTTACGATCTGTCTTTCATTTTTGTCATTATAATTATTATTTTCATATAAAAAATTAAAATAATAAGCGGTCACCATGACCGCCGTTAGGTGGTAGTGTAACTCAAAAACACGTTAGGTGGCTAAGGGTTAAACACTAGCCCGGAAAAAGTAAAGAAGCGACGAAGATACCTTTTGCCTGTTAATTGTTATTTCTTGAGCAAAGTGCACAGCATAGTGTAAAACATGATTTTACATTCTAAAGTAAGTTTATCGAAAGAAGGAGAAAACTAACCTTACCTAGGAAACGAGTCCCACTGATTAGTTTTGTGTCGTCATCATCATCATCAGCCTATAGTAGTCCACAGCTGGACATAGGCATCCCCTAATGAGCGCTAGTGAACTTTTTGTTAATAAAAAAAAAGAATGTAACATCCAGTGTTACTTAAATTGAACAACGAAGGAATAAATACGAATACAAAGTAAATAGAGCTTTTAATTTTAAATGTTACGTTAGTAACATCATCATCATTTGGTTTAAATATAAAATATCTTAGTCAGTGACAAATACATTTATTGCAGATATTATTATGTACACAGATAGGTAGCCGGGTGGTGCCGGCTTAGAAATTGCACCAACCAAACTCTTCCCACGGGTGTCGCATGTGATAACACCCAATAAGGTGCTTATCAGAAGATCAATAATTCAATAATCGAAAAATTAAACGAAAAAACTGAAGAAATACTTCTTGTTTTCTTACTAAAACAGAAAGAAAAAACTGTTCTGTTCCCGGGAACATCTATTTATTAGAATACATCTGTATTTCAAAAAAATAATCTACCTAGAAAACTTTTACTAACCGTGTTTTTAAAACACTTAATTCTAGATAAAAGACCGAAGTAACATTTCCCTGAGACATGAAAGTGGTAGTTTTCTAAGATTCTGAGATAAATAACGATCTTGAAGTAAATTGCGTATGGCAGACTCTTAGGTCCGTATTATAAAAGCCTGCTCAGTTGCTGAGTTATGCTTGAGTAACTCTATTCTATGGCATAAGCGTCACTCAAGCATAGACCGATGAGCAAGGTTCCATAATACGGGCCGTTAACTTCATAACTAAAAGTGTACTATCTTCTAGAGATCTTCTAATAGCTCACCTGTTTCCGTACAGCCTGGGCGACGCGCAGACGCCCCAGAGGAGAGAACATCACACCGCCGCTCTGAAAATAACATATATTCAATATTAATAAATAACCTATCAACATCAACCTATATTATCCACAGCTGGACATTAGGCCATCTCTAATCGAGCGCCATAGCGCCCTGTCTTCAGCTTGACGTGTCGTGGTCTCACTCAAGAACACGTTAACCCCAGCGGTTGTCGGTTACTTCTATCCCATGGGAACTGATTTATAGGATAAATAGTAGCCTGTCTTATTTGAGGCTTACTACCTATATGCAGAATTCTGCGCGATCCATTTATTGGTTTTGACGTGATGAGGAAACATATATCCTTCCATCCAAACTTTCGCACACTTTTATTATACTAGTTTGATTATGGGGTTATACTAGTTTTCCCCCTGGACAAATGCTCAAACTAGAATAATTTTTTTGAAGTCCAGTTTGCCCCCTTAATGATGATTCCCCTGATTTCAAGAGGGAAAACTGGAATAACCCTAATTATGAACACACCGCCACTATATCTAGGTATACTACTAAGTCCAACACAACAAGATGTAAGTCTCTCGAGCCCGCCCACAGCGGTCAAGTCAAAAACAGACTAAAACTTAAGTCTGAAATAGAACACCAAAAGCTATGGGAGCTTCGAACAGACTGCAAGCATACCAAATTAAATCCAAAGACAGGAAAACTACCAACACGATGTTCAAGATGAGCCGTGAGGACCTAAGAACGATGGTGGGCATCATCATAGGTCACTGTGAATTGAACCATCATCTTTTCAAGACTGGAGCCACAGACAGCAGCTTATGTCGTGGCTGCATCCCAGAAGAGAGTGTGGAACACGTCGTGGTACACTGTACGGCCACAGAGGAGGCCAAACACAAAACAGGGCTGAAATGCCTCTTTGAGGAATCAACCCCATCCACACCCACAAAAGAACTGAAACGAAGCTATCAGTCACCCAAAGTCCTGCTCTGATACTTTAAGGAGGGGCTGGTTAGGGCCTGCATAGGCATGGGGATAATGCACAATACACTCCTATGCGAGACGTCCGTACAGATCTTGGTTCCCCCACTTAGAATTAGAATTAGAATTATATCTAGGTATGGGCCGTTATCATTGAGATGATCATCCTGTGTGAATATACAAAATACGCATTTATATTTAATAGAAGTTAGTGGCAGCCTAAGACCCTGTAACAGCCATATAATAATAAAAAATAATATTGGACAAATCACTCAGCATTATCTAGCCCCAAGCTTAGCAGAGCTTGTGTTATGGGTATTAGATAACTGATATACTTGAATACAATACCTACATTACAAAGATAGATTTCTTTGTTATACATAGAACGCCCTGAACAAATATTTGCAGATCATACATACATACATACCTATGCACTCATAATGCTAAGCGCCTGATGAGGAATAATTGGTCAGTTTTCTTTCGATCAGTCCCACTAAATCGTTTGTTGTGTGCGAGTTTCCATGAAAATGAAATAGTCAAATAAATGAAACCAAAACACTATCGCTATTTTAACGGTAAAAAAAAACAAGTGAACGTTAATAAACTATTCCCTTTGTTCGACATTCGATCGAATAGCAATGAACCTCAACAAAACATGAACAATACGTTCACATTTCTATGCGGCTCGCGTGTTTTTACGAAAAAACTATAAATATTCAAACCTCTATGGAGCTTTAGAGTGATTTACAAACCGACTTTTATCAATTTTCGAAGTTAGTAAAATAACGGGACATAGGGGTCGCTATTTAGAACGAATCTAAAGGTAGAAACAGACTGATCCTACGCCACGCAACGTACACGACACAGAATAAGATCTGAACGCTTGAAATTGTATGAAAACATGACCGAGAGATATGACTATAATATATACTAACTCAGCGTCTCACTTGGGCGAATTTATACACCCATACATTTTTTGAAATTGGGATTCAAATATGTATGGGCCACCTCACATCACGTCAAGTTCGCCAACCTAGTGCGTAGTGTAACCATACGCCACGCCATCCAACGTTTCCGACATTTCGTGGCGTACATTGCATGGTGAAGGCTCAGCTTATTTTTAACATAATAATTGTACACGAGGCCTGTATTTTAGGTAGCCTACAGGGGTTTTATCATAGACAATTGTAAGACTGATAACCTCTTTGCGATAAGCCTTTACAATATTCGGGTGATTACGTTTCTGTTCGTCCAAATTAACGATTATGAATGTTAAAGACAATCTTTAGGAAACGGATACGACTTTCAGAATTGACAACTGACGGGAGGTTTCGGATATAGGCTATGATGGCGGCTGGACAGGAGCGAGTATCATCGTAGACCGGTCAAAGAAATAAATACTCAATATTATCAGTTGTTATTGAAATTTATAGCATTAAAGGGCTCCGCCGCGCCGTGTGCGTGAGTCTTTATATTGTCTTTATGTGAAAATGGCAGTGGATACAAACGGGCTGTTATGGTGAAGTTTTTTTTGTTGTGTTTGTTCTTTGATACTGAAAGAATTGTTCAGTTTCTGAAATGAATATTTTTAAACGCGATTTATACCCTTAAATCGTTTGTTTGTTGTAATATTAAAAAGTTTACTTTTGAGGGAGTGACATGGGATACATTTTATCCTGCAATTCCCACGGGAACGGGAACTACGCGGGTGAAACCACGAGGCGCTGCTAGTAATAGATAATTAATTTTGTTTTAAAAAACCATAAACCGACTTAAATTTTTATAGTTTTTTCATGTATTTTATGGATCCCATTGTAAGAACTGAACAAAAATAAAATGGGACCACACGGGAAGCACCAGCTTTCATATAAAAAAAACAATCATGAAGATCAGACCACCCAGTCAAAAGTTCTGAGGTAACAAACATAAAAAAAATCAGTCGAATTGATAACCTACTCTTTTTTTTAAGTCGGTTACTAAAAGATATCTAATATGCCAAAGTTAATGTTTATAAACAGGCTAGACTTCATTTAACCGACTGTAAATAGAAGGACACATTATTAAAACAGTGAGATCGCTCTAATTTTATTTTCCAACACACCTGTTTATTCCAGGATTGTTCAGTGACAATTTACTTTGACAAAGGCGCAAAGTGGTTTCCTGTGTATGCTATTTGCGACCCTACCGTATTAATAGCACCGGAAAGGTATACGGGCTGAATGGAATGGCGATTCGGCTTAGCATTATCGCCATAAAAAGCTTGTAGGGTTTGGAAGGCTTTATTGATCTATTATAGGAAGAAAGATTTCTTTGATTTTATTGAATAGGCTCCTGTGGTATTAGTATATCAAAATTTTATAAATGTATGTTCATTAAGTCTCAGTTCGTATGTAATTTATGCAATTTTTCAAGTTTTTAAATGAGCCAAGTATGGCTTAAAAACAGCTCAATGTTATGTTCACAAGCACTAGGATTAAACTTACACTAGTCCTTTGTAATACTATATTTTATATACAATACAATACAAAATAAATGAAATACTGGACCGATTTAAAAACTCTTGCATCATTATCATTACTTATCCATCCGTCCAATATTTATAAATCCATATCTTATATCTTTTTTATTTGTCTGTCGTGTTTGTTGCTCTAGCTACGAGATACTAAGTTTACCTACCTGTTTATTTTCCTACTAGCAGTACCTAGCGGTTTCACCCGGTTTCCTACTAGCAGTACCTAGCGGTTTCCCGTTCCCGAATGCCGGTTCTTTATATTATTAGTATACTCTTAGTTATCTATACATATAAAAATATATTTTTATTTCATTGTTTTAGCTATTTGAAGCCTATAAGCCTGACGCCCACGTACTTGAACGAAACCAGTCTTAAAGTCAGTCCAGATTAAAGTCACAAATGACTTGAGTTAAGTTTTTGACAACTTTTCATTGAATGCTGTCAAAAAAAATCATTAGAGCTGTCCTTAAATCTAAGTTGCGTTTGAGTATTTGAGGCCGTGATGTCATCAACAAAAGCTGTGTGGTGCTGGCTTAGAATTTGCACCACCCCAATTCTCCCCGTGGGTGTCGTACGAAGCGACTTAGGGATATCCACCGGGGGCGGGCAGCAGCACCCCCTGCAGAACGATTCTACCACCGAACTGCGATCCCCAACCCACATGCCCAGCGTGGGGATTATTTGCATTACCCTCCATGAGATAAACGCCGACAAGGCGCTTATCAGGGAAAGGCCTGCGTCCAGCAGTGGACCGATACAGGCTGTTGAGGTTGAGTAGTAATAAATCCTCGGGTGAAAATCTCAAAAAAACTCAGAATACATATCCCATGTCAAACCTCAAGTTCCACAAAAATGCCTAAACCTCCTTAAAACCCAAAAGCTCTTAAACACACAGACTCTGGGGACCCCAAAGTCCAAATCAAACATCTCTTGACCTCAAATCCATCCAAAGCAGATAAAAAATCCTAAATACACGACAAAAATGGAGACAAGACCCTTTATTGAAGACATTAAAACTTCCGATTTTCTTTCCAAAGATTTCAGTTGCTTGAAAAGGGTTTTTGAGAGACAAAATAATGAACGCAAGATGGCCATGAATTGATTTTTATGTTTCCTTCAATTTTCTTTATTTCACGGATCTCTAGAGCGGAAAGGAAGTTAACGAATGGAATGGTGTCAAAGTAGCGTCACCTTGCGTCATGTGCTCGAGATTCTATTGGTTGATTTGTCACATAGAGGTAAGTCCGAAATAGGGTATAAGCATGCGACTTCAAACGAAGCAGATCTTTTTACTTGTTCATACCTTTATATAGATATATCCGACTTCAAAAAAGTTCTCAATTCGAATATTATTTTTTTTTTTTTTTATAGAAATATATCTGTATATTTATTTTTGGATTATTGGACGTTTTTATAGTAAAGTTTAAACATTGAAATAATATAATTATATAATTTCGCGGTTGTTTGATGTTTTATGGGAAGTAAAATGTTAATGTCTTATTATTTATTTGTATCTAGTTTTATTTTGATTGAAAAGTCAACAAAGAAATAGAAGTAGAATAGTTGAAAAAGTAAAATGTTACGTCACAGAACAAGGACCAATATGTAGGGTTAGTTATATGTAGGGTAGTAGGGTTTTTATCATCCGAAACAGAGTGCCATTTAAATTTTTGTTTTAAGCTTAAAAAATATGGGTATTGCTATTTTGTTTTTCGGTAATGTATGTTACTTTTTTACCTCATAATCTATAAAAAAACAATCCTTGTTGTCTTACAGACGTGCAATTTATCGTTAGGTTCTTCAACCAAACTATGATTGATCGATAAATAGGTTCATATCTACCCTACTACATTACGTTCTATGCCTAACTGAATGCGGCTCTTAGTAAGATTTTTAATAAAACATTCTTCCAACACTGCTTCGTCATCCTACAAACTTGGAGTTATTACAAAGATATTCTGAGAAAGTTTCTCCAGGGAAGCCACCAAACGGCACTGAGATGAGGCGGACGACCTAACAGCTAATTTGTGCAACACGGCTTTCATATAGATTTGCAAATTCCATAGGTTTTTCGGGATAGGAAAGCTTTTTTAACCTCTCTAGTTAATCTGATAATTAAATTTGTAGTGACTTTTTATTTGTTTTGTCTAATTTGATAAAAGACTTACTGATAATTTTTGCCAGAATCAGTTTTTTATCAGCCATCAGATTAGGCTGACGACAGATGACATCACACACGTTTTTTGTTTCATTTGATTTGACGGTGATTGATTTCAATTCTCTAAAACTCTAATTCTCTAAATTCCCCGAACGTCCAACTGTCCGTATTTGCAATTTCCTAAATGAACCTCTAAGTCAAGGCTCATTGGTGACTATACAGATGTCGCCAAAACTAGACAATACTAGTTTGACAGGACCAAAAATGTCACCGGCATGGCATCGGGCATGGATGGCATCATTCTTCCCCCCAGTTTCTCGAGCGCTCATTATTTTGACAAATTGCTGACAATTTGTCAGGCTGTACACGCAATGCTTTTATTACTCGCGTGGTTTTTTTTTGCAGAATTCTGTAACTTAATGGAAGTTCACTAGCGGAAAAATATGAATGTTTGGAGCACTATAAAGTTGTAGGTAGCTAAAATAGCAAGGAATTTTATTCGTCGTACGTGTAAGCTACGTTAAGCACGAGGTTATATTCCGCGAGATTCAAATTCACGCTGTCAGATTCCGCAGTGCGTATACTCGTATAACAAGCCGTTGACTATCCATTCAATGTGACAAGCGTTCGAGAAACCGGGGGTGAGTCCTGTCAAATTAGTTAATTATAGTTTTGGTAGCATCTGAATTGACAATTATCTCTCGGCCACTATATTGTTAGATAAATCCTATTAATATTATAAACGCGAAAGTTTATAAACATGTCTGTATGTATATTTGTTGCTGTTTCACGCAAAAACTACTGAACGGATCGAGCTGAAATTTCGCATACAGGTAGTTCTAAGCCTAGAATAACACACAGGCTACTATTTATCCCATTAATCAGTTCCCGTGGGATAGGCATGCGAACCTGCGGGCAACTAGAAAACTATAAATTTTAAAGTGATTTCCCTTAAATGGCAGAACACATCTCTCTCCGTATAGCAGCCCCCAGTTATCTTGATATGGAGGACGGGAGCCCGGTCAGGTGCATATTGAGTTGGACACGTACTTGGCGTTATTGCAAATCGGAACGGGCTTGACCCGTTTCCTTATGGAAATGAATGAGAGATTGGAGAGACAGGCACGAGGTAAGATGATGATGCAAAAATGTAGATTCTGCAGAATCAAATTCTGTAATTAACGAATCGACGAGTCATACTGAGACGAGCTTTACAATATATTCCAAATGACTAGGATACTGGTATTGTTTGGATCAGTTGAGCTACCTGTAGATTGTTTGTAACAATCTACAGGTAGCTCAACTGGAGCTCAATTGTTTGAATTGTAAATACGAATATAATTCAATTGAATTGATTTTATTTTCTAATAAGCATTTTTGATTCCAATTTTTCAATAAAGACTACTACTTATAATTATCCTTAAATTTTGTTCTTTAAGTTTGGTGTTTTGGTTGCCTGGAAGAAATCGCTTTAAGCGATAAGGCCGCCAGTTCTATTGCTGTTCTTGTCCTTTTATCTAATTATGTAAATTTATGTTTTATTAAGGTGATGAATAAAGAATTATCTATCTATCAAAATTTTGGCTGTTACAGACCAACGTATTACACGTTGGTTTAAGAAGGAAATTTAATATTATGTCCTTTTTTTCGACTTCGACTGGACTTGAATCCGCAACCTTCCCTCAGTCAGGATGCACCTAAAATTGTGCTACTAGGTCCAGTGACGTAGAAGTCAAAATTTTTTAAATCCTATCTATTCGAAACTACGATGAGAAACTTTTAGCGGGCAGTAATGAGTTTTTTATCCTCCTTATCTTTGCTAGGCACTTTTTGAATTTGGAACATTATTATTGTTTGAAGAAAGACTGGCTGGTACAGTCGCGCTGCGTCGGCTGAATAAAAAAAATCACTAATCCCCACTTCGTTCTGTATTCAAAAAAGTGCCCTCGTCGTAATAATATTATTTTGCTCCCATGATACAATCGTCATAAGATCTTTTTTCGGATATTATAAAATTTTCATACAAATTACTCTGAGAGTTACGCACTATAAAAACAATATTTAATTTTTTTTTTTAAACCATAAACCAACCAATTTTTATAGGTTTTTCATGGATTTTTATGGATTTCATTGTCAGTTTTTTTTTTTGCCTTGTGGCAACACTGAAAGTCAGACGTGTCAATCAGCTGATACAAATTTATTTTATGTTTTTTGTGGATATTTGAGTGATTTAGCTAATTTAAAGTGTTTAGAACAAGTAATTTGTACCAATTACTTACAATAAAGTGAAATATTCAGTAAAATCTTGTCAATATAAACTGTGTAAAGTGCTACAGATTTTGTAACGGTCAACCGCCAAAAATTGATCGCTTCTGCTCAAAGAACACATAATACGACCAGGGCTCAAGAGTTGACAATAAATAACACTTTCGGAGGATGAGACCCTTCCACTCGTTGATTTATCAACTGGTGATAACCAACGCATGATCGAATCCGTGCAAATCGAATCGAGCGGCACTCGTCGGCGATTGTTTGGAAATTCAAACTACAGTTGGGACGGAGATATTTCCAGAGTCAGCATTTAAACCTGGGGAGTATTGTTATCAAATTATCTCCTTGACTAACCTACACACATACCTAACTGTACCTACCTACCAACTACAGATAAACAGGTACACTGCTCACTCTGTGAGTCTCTTCACAAATCACACACAGGCTTGTTCTATCTCTCTTAGCTTGACAATCTGTGGAAGCTAAGTAGTAGACGAACCATTTAGCCTCAGACAACCTTACACTTACAAAACACTCAACAATTTACAATAAAAATAACCTCCCTATGTTATGTAGGTACTGTATATCTATTGCAGTTTAATGTAATAATTATTTAGACTTCTACAAAGTTCTGACTAAACAATTTGCCTACTAAATTGTAACCTAGATTATTTTCTCTTAAAATTATCAAAGTAACCTTAGTGAATGTTCTCCGAGCAAGTTACAAGTAAACATTAAATACTTATTGAACTAAATGTTCTAGCAATCCCTTGGTCCTAACTATTTTTTTAATTCTACTTTGCTCCTCCTACTCATATTTCAACTGGTTTCTTTCACCATTGGTCACTGGGCTCTTTTAGACCCATCACACCTCAACTTGGTTTCTCACCATCAGAGGGTGACCTTGGAAGAACCAGTCTCTCATCACCTGCTAATAAATTCAGACTTAATTTCCCATTCACTTCACTTCTTCACTTCTTATTTCTTTATTTTATTCTTATACTAGTTAACTTTAGACTGCTATTTTTCAGGGACACAAAATGATGACCAGAAGGGCATGTGACCTGGAGGCTAAGCTGAAGCTCGCTACAGCCCAGTTAAAGGAAGTCAAAGAGGACCGAGACAGGCTGCTTCAAGAGCAGGAGGATAGCGAAGCTGAGTTCCTGGCTAACCTAGGCAGGATCCAAACACTCAAGGGACAACTCGCTGAACTCCATGCTCACCATGAAGATGCACTGTCAGAAGTCGACCGTTTGAATGCATGCTTGCATTCCGTGGACAATTGCCACGAATCGTATGAACTGGTGTTGCAGCAAAACAAAGACTTACAGCAAGAGCTTTCAGAGTGTAGAATAAAATTTGATAAATTAGAGTGTAAGCCGTTGACTTCAGCGACTAGTATTTCTAGTTTAGATCTTCGAACAGAACTTTTATCTACAGATATTAACATGTCAAATGTGGATCTCAGTACACCATGTCGCCATAGTCACAGCCAGACACCCGTCATGAAAGGGACTAATAAAATTAAAAAATAGAGCCTTTACGCCTAGCGCGCGATGTCAAGTTTAGGTAGTAATTCAAACCCACACAGAAGCAAGCGTGAGTGTGCGTAGCGCTGGCGCATTCTATAGTCAAACTTACTTGAAAAACTACTTTGATCCATTTGAGTGAAATTGTTATAGCAATAATTAAATTTAAATTTGAACTCTAACAGATGACTAGGTTACAAATATGTACTAATAAAACACTAGGTACAGATAAAGTAATTTACATTATTTTTAACTGTTTTATTAAATAAAATCAATATGTTGTGTTTAAGTTTAGATTAACATCAGCATAAAATAATAAAAGGATAAAGTAATGAATAATCTAGTGGTTTGATTTTTTTAACCACTTCGATAACTTACTAAATTCGACATTTCCATGTTTTCAGATGGCTCTAATATAGAATTCTGAAAAAAAAACACAGCATATATTATGAAATCGTCTGTGATGGCGTATTATGACGTAAAAAGAGAAAAAAGTAATTAAAATTTTAAAAGTTTGAAATAAAGTTAAAAGTACCTCCATATTTTGGTTTTCATTTTTCACATTCAACTATTTCTGAATTTTCTTCGCTTGCGTTTTTTTTACATTGCCTGAAGTGAAACCATCAAGCAATAAGCACACACCTTGTTATTTGAAAGTAAGCATTATGCAGTAAATAAATAAAAGAAAATAATGTTAATCAAACATACTATACGTAGGAAATTTATAAAATAAACAAATTTCAACAGACTTTTAGACGTAGAAACACTCAAAAGCAAAAATATTTAGTCGGAGCCAGCTCAGAATTATTAAAAATCTACCTTACAGTTTCATAAAAATGCACGAACAAACATATATAAAAACATATTATTAGAAAGCCCACATCGACCAATAAGATAAAAAAAATAAACATATCAGTAGGTATAGTACATGTATACGGATAGGAAAATGTGTATCTTACCTTGGCGAAGCCGTGGGTTGAAGCTAGTTTAACAAAACTAGCTGCGCCCCGCGGCTTCGCACGCGTTGTTCCTTTGGAAACGTTTAAAGGTAACAGATTTACGGACTAGGTACCCTATGTTTTATTCCAGTATTAGAATTACCTGTATGCATATAAATATATATATATTAATTTCAGCCAGATCCGTTCAGTAGTTTTGGCGTGAAGAGGTAACAAACATCCACCCATACATCCATACAAACTTTCGCATTTATAATATTAGTGTGATAACGTATATAAACCAACCTATTAGCTCTTGCATTTTCCATGTTTGCCACATTTTGGCGCTTTCGTTTCTTCGCTAAAAATAACTTTTTTTTATTTCCCATTGTCTGAAATATGATTTTTTACAATATAAATACATTCTAAAAATATGTTTGCCATCAAAAATTATCATAAAATATTTTAGTTACCAAAGTACCAAAACCTGGTAGGCAAGTATAATGTCCGCTCGTCCTATACGCACGACAAAGGCCAGTCAGAGCGCCGAACGACGTGACCACACTCTAGTAAGCCTCGCGGCGGACTGATTTGCATTGATTTGAGCACAGCGTTTTATAGTAGTTTTAAAATATTTACAGAAAAATAATTACAACAAAATAATAAAAAACTTAAATGTATAATTTTAAAGAAGATGCTCTACTTTATTGGTAAGCTATTATTATATCAAATTAATAAGGTATATCGGAGCAAAAGCCATTTAAAATTCTTAATATTTCACATTTTTTAAATTTTAATTTCTCTAAGGTGGATACCAAAACCAAACATTTTTTTAACTAACTATTTTCCCAAGGATCTTATTGATTGGTAATTATTTTTTGTTATTTAGATATGTCAGTATTTTCATAATATTTTGAGCTTCGAAACTGATGCTGAAAGGGAAATTTAGAAAACCTCTAACAAGTAATCTTGATAGACCGCGTACATACTATATTAATCGAAATATTTTCTTAACTAACTATTTGGACAACGAAATTTCCTACAATTATTAGTAATTAACATATAGTGTAAGATAAGTGGTTAATGATATTAAAGGGTTTGAAAAGTACTGTTTTTGAGTCAAACTGCGCATGGAAGGAGTAAACGCTCTTAAGTTAAGTAACTTCATTAGGAAATCTGAAAGAAAAATTAAAAAACAGAAACAACTTCTCAATAATGCAAAATTGAGCAAGGAAAAATCTAGATGTAACTTACAAGAAGAATTGGACTCTTGTTATAGTTTATTAGGACGTAATTCTAAAGATTTAAACTATATGGCAGAAGAAATAGTTAATTTAGAAAGGGCACTTCATGATGTTACCTGTAAATATAAACGAGCCCAAGAAGATGCCAATGAAAACTACCAAAAAATGTTACAAATTGTAAGTAATGATAGTGTATATTCTGAAGTACGGCACAGCAGCACTCAAACTAATCTTGAGAGTACCACAAACTCTTTAACTGAAGATGGTGCTGTAGTGTCCCAGTCACCGCTGTTACTACCATCCGCGATGCTGGCGCCGCCCTCACCTTCGCTCAAGAACCACTGTGGTGCCTCTAGCAGCAACACAGCTCCAACCCCCACTACCAGGTGCCCGTCAGCTCAAACTGCGCCATCTCCAGTTAAAGATTTAGATCCAGACCACAGTCAATATACCCGGAAGACTATAATATACTCAGATGGTTTGGGTGCTGGCATGGGTTTAATACTGAGTGGCTTGCTGGCGCAAAATGTAGTTAACAATTGCTATCCAAATGCCAACATAAATATAATTACCGATAGCATTCAGCAAGATGACTCTCTGAATAAGAGTACAACTTTAATTGTTCAGCTTGGTGAAAGTTGTGTGAAACGGTCACAGTTGATTAGGCTAGTTGAAGTACTTCTGGGAAAGGTACAGAATGGACTAGGGAAACTTATTATTTGCTCCTTTCCTTACTCAAAGTCATTGACATCAATTCAAAATGACAATATATGTAAAAATAACATGCTGATGTACAACATGACATGTCGTCATAGTGATGTATTATTTTTTGATACTAATAACTTTATTAGTAATACTTTTTTGAATAAGGATACAATGTACCTAAGCAAAAAAAACAAACTGAACATTGCTAAATTGTTAGCATATAATATTTTTGATCCCGTTATAAATAGTATAACGCAGTTATCTGACGAGCCTGTCTATATAGTTAGTAGCAGTACTAATGAGGGCATTAAAGCTATTGTGTCAGTAAATACAAATTTAAACTGACCACAGCGACAACGGGAAAGCAAAATTCATTTCATATAGTCCATCAGAATATACAAGGCTTACCCAGCAAAATCCTAGAATTAGAATTATTTTTGAATTATTTGAATGTAGATGTTATGTGCTTATCAGAACACTGGATTGTAAAAAATCAGTTACTGCCCTTTTATAATAACTATTGTTTTGCAAGTTCCTATAAAAGAAAAGCTGCAATACGTGGTGGCTCTTTGATTATAGTTAAAAATAGTCTTAAATGTAAAGAACGTAAAGATATTGTAAACCTCACTATTGAGAGGACTATTGAACTTTCTTGTGTGGAACTGGAGCGACACATCATAGTGTGCGTGTACCGCCCTCCTGACGCAAATCAAGTAGCTTTTGAATGTACTATGGAAGAGGTTTTGCTGAAATTATTTTCATGTAGAAAGGATCTCATTGTTTGTGGCGACTTTAATATAGATATTTTAGCGAATCCCCTCGCCGATAGGCTGCTTAATTTATTCAAATGCTTTAGTTTACGACATCTTTTTCATGATCCTACTAGGGTAACCCTAACATCTGCCACTTGTTTAGATAATATTTATTGCAGTCTATCTCCAACCAACAAAGCAGTAATCAAACATTTCAAATCAGACCACTATGGTCAGAGTGTTAATTTTAGTTATAATCTTAACGATAAAAACAAAGTTGAGAAATATACCTATAGGCCTATTACAGAGAGCCGTATTAAGAATTTTCAAAGTCAAGTGGAACTAGCAGTAGCTAATATAACTTGTTCCGATAACCCTAATGATCTTTTTGCCAAACTTTTAAGTGTTATAAACAAAGAACACAGCGAAGTATTTAAATATAAAACATGCACAGTTAGGGACAGGATCGGATTTACCGATTGGGCCACTCCCGGTATTTATAGAAGTAGGAATAGACTATATGATCTTTATGGTGCTAGAGAAGCTATGTTAAATGATCCTGCGTTGCTTTTGTATTTAACAAACTACTCAAAAACATTTAAAAAAGTCTGTAACACAGCGAAATGCCTGTTTTTGAGGAAAAAAATTGTAAACTCATCTGATAAAATCAAAGCAACATGGAGACTTATAAATAACGAAACTGGTAAATCTAAGTCACGAAAAAGAGAAATAAGGTTAAAAATTAATAATTCAATACTTATAAACGATAAAGATATTGCCGATGCTTTTGATTCATTCTTTTCTGATATTCCTAAAGTTGTTACCCGGTCTCTAAACTCCTCACCTTTAATCGCGGTTAAATTATTAGAATCATCTGTAGATAAATGTACCGAGGTTTTTATATTTAGTCATGTAAACGCTAATTATATTGTGAAAACATTTAAGTCTATTAACATCAAAAATACTGAGGATCTTTGGGGTATTTCAACCAAAGTACTGAGTTCTATTATTAAGGAAGTTGCTCCATACTTGGCTTACATTTTTAATAGTTGTATTGATGCAGGAGTTTTCCCTGATCTCATGAAATATAGTAAACTGGTTCCTCTTTATAAATCTGGTAGCCACACTGATCCGGCCAATTATAGGCCAATTTCAATACTTCCTGCAATGAGTAAAGTTTTTGAAAAAATTATTCTCACACAGTTGTCCTCTCACTTCAACCTCAATAGGTTGTTACATAAAAATCAATTTGGCTTCACCAAGGGTAGATCGACAACTGATGCTGGTACAGTTTTATTAAAGCACATATTGGATGCATGGGATAAAGCGAAAAACGCTATTGGTGTATTTTGTGACCTTTCTAAAGCTTTTGATTGCGTTGATCATGGTACATTAATAAATAAACTAAGACATTATGGAATTCAAAACAAGGCACTGGACCTTATGCAATCATATTTATCTGATAGAGTCCAAAAAGTAGATATTGGTAAAGAAAGATCTAGGGGATCAAAAATCGATTTAGGAGTCCCGCAAGGATCAATATTGGGTCCTTTTCTATTTTTAGTATATGTAAATGATCTCCCATTTCTAGCAAAAGATCTCTGTGATATAGTCTTATTTGCTGATGATACTTCATTGATTTTTAAAGTTGACAGAAATAAACATAATTATGACGATGTAAATAATTCTCTTTCACAAATACTAGATTGGTTCACCGCCAATAACCTCTTACTCAATGCTTCAAAAACCAAATGCATAAAATTCATGTTACCAAATGTAAGAGAGCTCCCAACTAAGATAATGCTAAAGGATGAGATTGTTCACCTTGTAGACTCAACTGTTTTCCTAGGGTTACATATTGATTCCTCTCTTCAATGGAGACCGCAAATTGATGCTCTGGCAAACAGACTTAGTTCAGCAGCGTATGCGGTTCGAACAATTAGATACATTACCGATGAAGATACAGCTAGGTTAGTTTACTTCAGTTACTTCCATAGTGTTATGTCTTATGGTATTTTGCTTTGGGGACAGGCAGCTGACATCCAGACTATCTTTGTTATTCAGAAAAGGGCGGTACGCGCTATTTATAAATTAAATCCACGAGACTCGTTAAGGGAATTATTTAAAGAAATAAATATTTTAACAGTAATATCGCAATACATCTATGAAAATCTAATGTATACACACAAAAACAGAGATAACTTTATGAAAAGGTGTGATGTTCACAATAAAAATACAAGAAACAAGAACAAATTACACATCCCATCATATAGATTACGAAAGGTAGGGAAATCATTTGTGGGCAATTGCGTAAGATTCTATAATAAGCTTCCATCTGAAGCAACTGAGCTCCCTATTCGTAAATTTAAACTGTACATAAAACGAAATCTTATCAAGAAAGCCTATTACTCCGTAGATGACTACGTAAATGATGTTAACGCTTGGCCGGATGTCGCCCAGTTCCATACAGACAATAGTATGTAAGACCAGTTAGACTTAGTTATCCTAAGATTGTATTAGTTGATAAGCGATGGACTTGCTAGTGGTTTCTTTTTCACTTCTTCCGCTAGTGGACAAAAAATTGAAGTGAATTAAAGTCAATTGCACCTTATTTCTTGTTGATAGTAATAACTATTTATCAAGCTGTTTATATAGTAAAAATTTGACTTGTCTAAGTACTTATTTTGTAAGTCTAAAGAAATAAACGATTTGACTTTGACTTTGACTTTAGAACTAAACCAAATTAAAATGGGACCACACGGGAAGTACGCTTTCATATAAAAAAAGAATCATTAAAATCGGACCACCCAGTCAAAACTTCTGAGGTAACATACATAAAAAGTGAAAAAAAACAGTCGAATTGAGAACCTCCTCCTTTTTTTGAAGTTGGTTAAAAAAACAGTCGAATTGAGAACCTCCTCCTTTTTTTGAGGTCGGTTAAAAAAAATAGTTAGGTATATTTTGCCAGAATTAGAATAGACTATTGTGATTATCGATTTTATTTGATTTTTTAAACGAGACGCTACTAACGTTATTACATTACTCACTCCTCAAGTTATTTAATCCAATTTCTTTACGTCACTCATAACACCTCAAACTCAACCTCAACAGCCTATATTATTGGATAAGCGCCTTACTGGGGTTTATCATAACATGGGGGGTAATGCCCATAATCCCCACGCTGGGCATGCAGATTGGGGCTCGCAGTTCGGTGCTAAAATTGTTCTGCGGGGGTGCTGCTGCCCGCCCCCTCGTAAGCGGCGACTAAGGGCCACCCTTAGTCGCCACTTACGACACCCACGGGAAGAGTCGGGGTGGTGCAAATTCTAAGCCCACACAGCTCACATCAAGCTATGCTAACTTTGAGGACAAAATATGCTGCTGTAAGATTTATTGTTAATTGTTATTTAATTATGATATTATTATATAGTATCTATATATTATTTTTAAGGTTGAACTAGTCGCATTATTTTCATCATTTTTTCATACAAACGTGGAAGCGTAACTACAAGGCTGTTTGATGTTAACCATCCAAAACTAAGGATGAAATCAATTTATGCCGTCATCAACTATGTTTGTATATACTTAACTAAAACAGTAAAAAAAGTATACGTGTGAGAAATACAAGCTTCTAAACTTTCGTATTTCAACACGAATTTAAGCCAACTTTGAGCGAAAATAAATATCACACGGGGAAAGAACACTCTAAAATGAAGGGTTTAGCGACATAATTTAGTTATTAATTAGTTAAAATAAATTTATTTTGAAGAGATACATTTAAAAGTTTTTCTATGATAACCCTTATGCTAAAGTCTGTTCAGCGGTATAAATCATTGTTCATTTCATTCTATCGCGCTGGTATGTCTATAATGACAGGTGAGATAGCATGCATTTAGGCCGCGCTCACTGATGACAAAGAACAAATAATAAAGAAGAAGAAGAATAGTTGTGGCAAACGTTAAGAGCCTTTACGCCTAGCGCGCGATGTCAAGTTTAGGTAGTAATTCAAACCCACACAGAAGCAAGCGTGAGTGTGCGTAGCGCTGGCGCATTCTATAGTCAAACTTACTTGAAAAACTACTTTGATCCATTTGAGTGAAATTGTTATAGCAATAATTAAATTTAAATTTGAACTCTAACAGATGACTAGGTTACAAATATGTACTAATAAAACACTAGGTACAGATAAAGTAATTTACATTATTTTTAACTGTTTTATTAAATAAAATCAATATGTTGTGTTTAAGTTTAGATTAACATCAGCATAAAATAATAAAAGGATAAAGTAATGAATAATCTAGTGGTTTGATTTTTTTAACCACTTCGATAACTTACTAAATTCGACATTTCCATGTTTTCAGATGGCTCTAATATAGAATTCTGAAAAAAAAACACAGCATATATTATGAAATCGTCTGTGATGGCGTATTATGACGTAAAAAGAGAAAAAAGTAATTAAAATTTTAAAAGTTTGAAATAAAGTTAAAAGTACCTCCATATTTTGGTTTTCATTTTTCACATTCAACTATTTCTGAATTTTCTTCGCTTGCGTTTTTTTTACATTGCCTGAAGTGAAACCATCAAGCAATAAGCACACACCTTGTTATTTGAAAGTAAGCATTATGCAGTAAATAAATAAAAGAAAATAATGTTAATCAAACATACTATACGTAGGAAATTTATAAAATAAACAAATTTCAACAGACTTTTAGACGTAGAAACACTCAAAAGCAAAAATATTTAGTCGGAGCCAGCTCAGAATTATTAAAAATCTACCTTACAGTTTCATAAAAATGCACGAACAAACATATATAAAAACATATTATTAGAAAGCCCACATCGACCAATAAGATAAAAAAAATAAACATATCAGTAGGTATAGTACATGTATACGGATAGGAAAATGTGTATCTTACCTTGGCGAAGCCGTGGGTTGAAGCTAGTTTAACAAAACTAGCTGCGCCCCGCGGCTTCGCACGCGTTGTTCCTTTGGAAACGTTTAAAGGTAACAGATTTACGGACTAGGTACCCTATGTTTTATTCCAGTATTAGAATTACCTGTATGCATATAAATATATATATATTAATTTCAGCCAGATCCGTTCAGTAGTTTTGGCGTGAAGAGGTAACAAACATCCACCCATACATCCATACAAACTTTCGCATTTATAATATTAGTGTGATAACGTATATAAACCAACCTATTAGCTCTTGCATTTTCCATGTTTGCCACATTTTGGCGCTTTCGTTTCTTCGCTAAAAATAACTTTTTTTTATTTCCCATTGTCTGAAATATGATTTTTTACAATATAAATACATTCTAAAAATATGTTTGCCATCAAAAATTATCATAAAATATTTTAGTTACCAAAGTACCAAAACCTGGTAGGCAAGTATAATGTCCGCTCGTCCTATACGCACGACAAAGGCCAGTCAGAGCGCCGAACGACGTGACCACACTCTAGTAAGCCTCGCGGCGGACTGATTTGCATTGATTTGAGCACAGCGTTTTATAGTAGTTTTAAAATATTTACAGAAAAATAATTACAACAAAATAATAAAAAACTTAAATGTATAATTTTAAAGAAGATGCTCTACTTTATTGGTAAGCTATTATTATATCAAATTAATAAGGTATATCGGAGCAAAAGCCATTTAAAATTCTTAATATTTCACATTTTTTAAATTTTAATTTCTCTAAGGTGGATACCAAAACCAAACATTTTTTTAACTAACTATTTTCCCAAGGATCTTATTGATTGGTAATTATTTTTTGTTATTTAGATATGTCAGTATTTTCATAATATTTTGAGCTTCGAAACTGATGCTGAAAGGGAAATTTAGAAAACCTCTAACAAGTAATCTTGATAGACCGCGTACATACTATATTAATCGAAATATTTTCTTAACTAACTATTTGGACAACGAAATTTCCTACAATTATTAGTAATTAACATATAGTGTAAGATAAGTGGTTAATGATATTAAAGGGTTTGAAAAGTACTGTTTTTGAGTCAAACTGCGCATGGAAGGAGTAAACGCTCTTAAGTATTAACATAAATAACTTAAGGCGCATACCCGAGCCAATCTGACAGCAATTCCTATTTTATCATATTTTTACGTTTATCATAGGAATTTTTAAAAATCCTACGTTCAGTTTGTGGTATCTATTATCTATTTTTTAATACCTCTTTTATAATTTTATCTCATATAGTTTAGGAGGAGATGCAAAAATAGAGTTTGGTGGCCAAAAAGCGCAACTTCGTATCTCTTCCTAAGCTTTACAAAATGAAACTATTACAGAGGCATTAATAAATAGCTTATAATAGATACCACAAACTGAACGTAGGATTTTTAAAAATTCCTGCGTTTAACGTAATAATAAGATAAAATAGTTGGGGGCGCCCATTTCGCTGCTGTATGGGCCTTAACGCCCAATACGAATAAATATAGAGTAGCTCTACCCCAGTCAAACACAAAATGAAGTTAGTTAGATAATCACTCAAACTGGAGTTCCACAAGTCCAATATTGGTACAGCGCCACCTACCTGTCGATAGTTGAAACGCGAATGTCAAACAACGTAGGTGGTTCAGTACAGACAAGTGGTAAGTGATAAAGTTTTGCACGGATTCGTAAATTTCTGTGTTCTGGAAGCTACCTCTGGAACATGCAGCAGTATAAAATTTATATTATTATCATGCCTGTGGCGTTGTTTTATGACAATTTTTAAACTAACACTTTCATGAACACACATGTCTCTCTGTAGCGCCTAATGATACCGGCGTGCCCCTAGGCATCGGTCGCCTCCGTGGTAAAGATTATTTATATCCCATAGAAACTGATTTATGGAATAAAAAGAAGACTTTGTTTTATTTGAGGCGTAGAACTACCCGCATGCATATTTTATCCCGATCTATTTAGTGGTTTTGGCATCGAGATGTAAAAAAACCATCCATCCATCTAAACATGCAAACGTTCGCATATAAATATTAGTGTGATTTTAAAACATGCTGACAACGATGCACAAAACCAGAATTTAACAAACTTTGGATTTATATACCCATAATTTTATTTTAAAGAAGAAATAGTAAGAATTTTATTTGAGCTACATGTGAATCTCTAGCTGGAAACGGTACAGGACCGAAAAATTGCGACATATTATATTAAAGGCTTTGAAAAGGACGCTCTAAAACTAAAATCTTTTAATTTAAGTAATCTACGAAATACAAACAGTCTCGCTTACTTCTCGTCACGTGAGTGTTTAATGGACTTGTTACATAAGTAAAATAGAATCTACCTTCCTTATTCATAACCTAATTAATTATTAGCTCAAAATAAGTATTGCTTTTGTAAGAACTTTTTCAGTTACCTACTTTATTGAGTTGGTTTTACAAAACTTAGCAATACAACGTTACTACTTCCATAGCGCACTGCGTTTTCGCTCCAAAACGCCTATGTCTAAAGCTTGTTCAAACACAGACGCCATTCCAACCACTCGACGTGAGTTCCAACTTCAACTGCAACTCAAATGAGCAGGTTCGAGTCCCGGCTGTTTCGACTGCTGGCAGTTCAGTTGGAGTTTCCATTGCTATTTGCAGTTTATACCTAGTAATTGGGAGATAGATCTAGGACTCAATTCTGTTAGCCCATTGCTTTATTATGAAAATGGTATCCTTGCAAAATACTCAAGTAAAATATTTCTTCATCATCATCGTCATCCGCGATCCGATTTCACAAACAGCTGGGTATAGGCCTCAATTTTTTTTTTTTAACTTATGTTATAGATATTGCAGAGAGTTCGCGCAAATGCACACTTAAAAAAGGTCAAATCATAGTAAAAAAATACACTGACACGGAAATAAAGTGGTATTTATCGATCGCTCCGGTATGTAGACTAAGGAAGCAGTAAAGAAACGACGAAGAAACCTTTTTCCTGATAGATGTTAATTTTCGTGGGAATTCTGGGATAAAATATAGCCATTTTCACTCCCTGATAGAGCTTTTTAATGGTGAAAGATTTTTTTTAATCGGTTCAGTAGTTTTGGAGCCTAATCAATACAAACAAACAATCATATCTTTCCTTTTTATAACGTTATAAAGTAAAGTAAAAAAACAGTAAAATGGAAGTAAGAAGTTCCAAAGCATCATAGGTACCGGATTAAGTTATAAGGTTACTCTCCCAACTGGCGGAACCTAATTGAATTGAATATCACCTTTCAAGTTAATGTCCACTATCCCGGATTCTTTCCGCTATCGCTGGGATATCCGGATATCCCTGGATTTCTATCATTTATATTCAAACGGAATTCGCGCCTCGGGATTGCATTTTAGAAATATCACGGATGTGGCGATATGTTCCCGCATACAGATTTCATTTTCTAAATGTAGATCTTTGAAAATTTATTTCCTCACGTAAGGTGTATTAATGTTTTCACGTACCTACTACTCTCCATTTTTATTTAATTACAATTGATTTAAAATATTATTGGACCATAAAAAATTATAGGATATGAAAAATTATATTTTGAAAGAGTGGTATAAAAAGATCAAATTTTAGTGCCAGCAGTGTAATCTGAATCTCAAAACTTAGCGACTGACACTCGCTGAGTTTTGGGCATTTTCGTTATAACTGTAACTGATTTTTTGTCCTTTATACATATTGTTGTAATGTGCAACCAAAAACAAATAAAATAGTTCTGAAGAAAAAATAATTAGTATAGAACATAGACATAAGTGTAAATGCTAGTTGTATTTGTTTTATTCTATAGCAATACTGCCAGTACTCTAGTCACGCTGACTTCTGGTAACGGTCCAGATTTTCAATTAATTTTTATTAGAGTAAGTATTACAGTTGTAGGTTAGTTCGTTTTATTCCGTGATATCAATTTTATATGTGATAAATATATGTATTTATTTAGAAATAAAAAAGTATGAGCGTATCCTGCCTTAAAATAAAACAGGTTAAGCATCCCCGCTATAACTTAAGCATAATTATAAATATCATCCACGAGCCCAGAAAATACCGCGTACTTGAAAACTCAAAGTTAGGGTAAGAAGAAATGCTTTCAGCTGAGTGCCTCTGGAGGGCCCTGGCTCGAGAGGTATCGACTCGCTCGCGGCCACTCCGACTTGCTTTGTGGCGGTGGTTGATAAAGCCAGGATTTTCCGGGTGTCGATGAGGTTTTAGTACTTTACCTACTTACCTATTTTATGTAGGTATTTTTATATTTATAAGTGTATGAGTCAATTGCACCTTATTTCTTATTTGATAGTAATTACTATTTATCAAGCTGTTTATATAGTAAAAAATGACTTGTCTAAGTACTTATTTTGTAAGTCTAAGAAATAAACGATTTGACTCTGACTCTGTAAAATGCGGCAAGTTTAAAAACTACACTATTATTTTTTTATTTAATCGTGATTGCCATCGGCTTAACTAATTACAATCGCACTAATATTATAAAAGCGAAAGTTTGTATGGATTTATGGATGGATGTTTGTGACCTCTTCACTCCAAAACTACTGAACAGATCTGGCTGAATTGCAAACGGGGTATTTTAGTCCTGTAATCCAACATAGGCTACTGTTTATCCCATCAATACTATCATAATATTCTCGTGGGATAAAAATCACCTTTGAACGTTTCAATAGGAACAACGCGTGCGAAGCCGCGGGGCACAGCTAGTAGAAAATAAATTAGTCACAGATATCATTATGAATATAAGCGGGTTAACTACGAACCTTTTTTTATAATAAAATAGTCACAGAGAGCTATTATTAGTCATTTTGCTAAAACTCCATTCATCATTGTGATTGTAAAGTCACTTCACACCGACTGTCCGACTGTGGTATCTTGACAAAAAGGCTATCTAGAGTTTTTTTATCTGAGTACACTCACATTTTATCTGACTACTAATGAAGGAGGGTTATGAGGTTGACACTCTGTTTGTATGTATGTAGCCGATTTTTATGTTCTCACATAGCGGCGAAACTATTGTATACTACATACTATTCGTCTCAATACCCCGGTGGTTTAAATTAAATTAAATTTTCTTTATTGGCACACAAAACGTTGACTTCAAAATTTATAAGTAAGGTTCTTGTGTCAGATTGGATTCCTAAACATGTATGAAAAACATGATTCAAACATAGAGCATTAAAAGCAATGCTCATTTGTTAATATTTTGCCCAGAAAAGAAGTTAAAATATTGAAAACTGAATTACATGTGAAATATAATACGTAAATAGAACAATAACGTATTACAAGAAATATACAAGTACAGTAGTTTTTGACTTCCGATGATAATGGGTGTATAACGAGAGATCGGGGTCTAAGTAAGGGTTGAAAATGTCATAGGTAAAATAAAATGTACAATGGGTAAATGCTGTACTCGGGTTAAAGTTTATTTTATCGTGTAGGTATTTTTATAATAAAATCGGCCAAATGCGAGTCGGACTCGCACACAAAGGGTTCCGAAGGGTTCCATTATCTACAAACATTAATAAATAAAAATATCTCCTCGTAAAAAAACAAAAAGTCAACGTGACACGGTCACCCATCCAAGTACTGACTGCCCCCGACGTTGCTTAACCTCGTCGTGATCGGTTCTCAAGGTGATAACGACGTTACGCCCCTTAATTATTAAAATTATTCAACTCCTATTTGTTGTTATAGCGGCAACAGGAATACATTATCTGTGAAATTTCAACTGTCGAGCTATCACGGTTCATGAGATACAGCCTGGCGACCGACGGACAACGAAGGCTTAGAAGGTGTTAGGGTACCTTTTGGGTACGGAATCCTAAAAAGCGGTAAGATTAGAAACGACTGGGCCTATTATGAAGAGGGGAAAATCCCCTGGTCATGATGGACTCAGTATAGAGCACCTGCAACATGCTGGTGCTCACTTGCCCAGGGTACTGGCTATGCTTTTCAATCTCTGCATAGGCCACTCTTACTTACCAGAAGAGCTCATGAAGACCATTGTTGTACCTGTCATCAAGAACAAAACCGGCGATGCCTCAGATTTGTCCAACTACAGGCCTATATCTTTAGCCACGGTGGTTGCGAAAGTGTTGGACAGTATACTTGACAAACACCTAATGGAGCACTTGGATATTCGAGATGAGCAGTTCGGGTTTAAACCCGGTCTCTCCACTGAAACTGCGATCCTGTGCCTCAAGCATACTGTCCAATACTATACCAGCAAGAAGACACCAATATATGCCTGTTTTCTGGACTTTTCGAAGGCATTCGACCTGGTTTCCTATGATATCGTATGGGATAAGCTTGTGAGGGATACCACAATGCCCAGTGATCTCATAAATATCTTTAAGTTCTGGTACTTAAATCAGAAAAACATGGTTAGGTGGTCGGGCTCGCACTCTGAGGAGTACAAGTTGAAGTGCGGAGTGAGGCAGGGGGGGATTACATCTCCAAAGCTTTTTAATTTGTACACTAATCAGCTGATTGGTGAGCTCAGTAGAACCAAGATAGGATGTTCTATCCATGGCCACAGTGTAAACAACATCAGCTACGCAGATGATATGGTTCTACTGAGCCCATCAATCAGTGCCCTGAGACGGCTATTAAAGGTTTGTGAGACATACGCAGCGGCCCATGGACTCAGGTATAATGTAAAAAAGAGTGAATTGCTTCTCTTCAAAGCCGGTAGGAAGAGCTACTCTGTACCACCGGTCTCACTTTACGGTACTCCTCTTAACTGGGTCAAACAATTTAAATACCTGGGTCACTGGGTCACTGAGGATATGAATGACAATGTGGATGTTGAAAGGGAACGTAGGGCGTTGTCGGTGAGGTGTAATATGGTGGCTCGCAGATTCGCACGTTGTACAACGCCTGTCAAAATAACACTTTTTAAGGCGTATTGTACTTCTTTCTACACGTGCAGTCTGTGGGCCAGATATACACAAAAAACCTACAACGCCTTACGCGTCCAGTACAATAACGGCTTCAGGATGTTGTTGGGGCTGCCGCGGTACTGTAGCGCATCAGGGATGTTCGCGGACGCGCACGTGGATGGGTTCCACGCAATCATGCGCAAGCGGGTTGCATCCCTGGTGGGCCGCATGCGCCGCAGCTCCAACAGCCTCCTGGCTGCCGTGGCGCAGGACCTCCGCTCCGGTATCATGGGCCACTGGATGATGATGCTGAAACCCGTATCATCGCTGGTGGCTCAATGATCTGTCTGATCCGCCGGCCACACGATTGACATGTAATATTTAATTTAATTTAATTTAATTTAATTTAATTTAATTTAATTTAATTTAATTTAATTTAATTTAATTTAATTTAATTTAATTTAATTTAATTTAATTTAATTTAATTTAATTTAATTTAATTTAATTTAATTTAATTTAATTTAATTTAATTTAATTTAATTTAATTTAATTTAATTTAATTTAATTTAATTTAATTTAATTTAATTCTTATTATTTTTCTCTTCTAATTCTATTAATATTAATATAATTTTAATTTTATTTTGTGTACCTGCTGTTATTTTATTTAATTTATTCTTAAAATTGTAATTGTGTACTTTAATGTGTCTATGGACTTATGGTCTGAAATAAATGATTTTTTATTATTTATTATTTTATTATGCTAAACAAGTCTCTTCACTATGCCACTGGTATTATTACAGAAAGACTTTTTGAGTTTTTTTTTTATTTTTTTTATTAGAAATAGACCTTTGTTTGACCGCAATCTCACCTGATGGAAAGCGAAGATGCGGCCGACGATGTATCACGAAGGTCTAGAAGATGGCTACTCCGGACCACATTCCGAAACACAACAGAGTTGCTTCACGGACTTCTCACTTTATTCGTTGGTTAACGATTCCAATATAAATTTTCAAACCGAAGCCCGTAGAATTTGAAGGTAAAATTCTTTCTTGTATGATATGCAACTCCGCTAGCGCACGATTGAATTTCGGTGGCATTTCGAAATGAAATCAGTTTTTTTGCTCACTTTCGTTGAAATTCGTGACACTTAGATATGTCTGCCTATTGATACTCCTTTTTTAACCCACTTCAAATAAAAGAGGAGGTTCTCATTTCGACGGTTTTTTTATGTATGTTACCTCAGAACTTTTGACTGTTTGGTCCGATTTTAATGATTCTATTGTTAACACCTTCATGGCCCAAGACGCAGGTGATATTCTCCACCTCGTTCGGCTGCGGCTCGCCCATGCGGGTCGCACCGCAGAGGCTGGGCAGTGAATACGTTATACATTATACATTATGCATTATACATTATACACTAACACCTTCATGGCCCAATACGCAGGTGGCATTCTCCACCTCGTTCGGCTGCGGCGCGCCCCTGCGGGTCGCACCGCAGAGGCTGGGCAGTGAATACGTTATACATTATACACTAACACCTTCATGGCCCAAGACGCAGGTGGCATTCTCCACCTCGTTCGGCTGCGGCGCGCCCCTGCGGGTCGCACCGCAGAGGCTGGGCAGTGAATACGTTATACATTATGCATTATACATTATACATTATACATTATACATTATACATTATACATTATACATTATACATTATACATTATACATTATACATTATACATTATACATTATACATTATACATTATACATTATACATTATACATTATACATTATACATTATACATTATGCATTATACATTATACATTATACACTAACACCTTCATGGCCCAAGACGCAGGTGGCATTCTCCACCTCGTTCGGCTGCGGCGCGCCCCTGCGGGTCGCACCGCAGAGGCTGGGCAGTGAAAACAAAATTAATTATTATTAGTTGCAAAAAATATAAAACAATGCAGTAAACCTAAAATTAACTTTTTGATTGACAACGATTTGAAATATTTGCTAACAATATATCTTTATCTTGATTAATAATAGTCAGTTTTATTGTTTTCTGTTCGGATTTGTAGTGTGATATAATCATCATCTGCCTATATTAGTCCATTGCTGGACATAGACCTACCCCATAGAGTCCTGTCCACAGTGATATTTAAAGATTGTTATTGATATTAACATTGGTATTCAGAAATACAGTCACATCTACTGCTGCTGAGTCTATTGGAGGTTGCATAAGACCAGCGCCCTAATTCCAAAAAATATTTTACTTATCAATATATTATGTAAATACCAAACGCAAGACATGTGACTGTCACGGAAAATGCTTCCATACAAAATTCATAACTCTTTCATTTCTACTTATACCACCTACCTACTATATTTTACCTACTACCCTCTACAGAAACTTCTAACAACCCCATTAGACATAAAACAGAGAACTATTTGTGTCTCCCGAAATAAAACTTTTCCGCCGCCACAATAAAAGGCGTCTTGATACTTACTTTATAAGAAACTAGTGTCATCAAGAGCTACCAACAATTTAGCTTTTTGAACCGACTTCAAAAAGGAGGTTCTCACTTCGACTGTAAGAATCTTTTTTTATGTTTGTTACATCAGAACTTTTGACTGGGTGATATGATTTTGAAGATTCTTTTTTTATTTGGAAGCTGGTGTTCTCCGTGTTGTCTTTATTTTGGTCTAGTTCTGACAGCGGCATCCATGAGAAAATCATAAATTTAAATTGAAGTCGGTTTATAGTTTTTTTTAAACAACACCAATTATCAATAAAAGGAGTCAAAGGATTTCAAAAACATCAAGACGATCAAGATTCTTTACAGTACTTATGTGCGTTGCCATTTGGAGTATGCGTCCCAAATCTGGAACCCTAACTACTCTATCTATATAGATAGAATCGAGAGTATTCAACGCAAATTTCTACGATTCATACACTTTAAACTGCGGCTAGATGACTGCCGTCCTATCACTTAAAGGCCGTTAAGTGACATTTCGTCAAATTTGACTTTTGTGTACCATACTAAAAGGCAGCTTTTGCTCTATCTTCCAATCTGGTTAAAAAAATTCTATCTCTTGTCAGTGCTGAGATACAGAGTCCAGCTACACCACTATCTACATCATTTTTGGGGTTTTCCAAAACTAAAATACGGTTACCTCACTTTACAATACTAAAACACGATTAAACCAGCTTAGCAACGTATTGAAGCCTAATTTTGTCCGTTTTATACCAGCTTATAAAACGGTTACTTGTAATGACAATAAAAATAAACCGTTAGCTGACTTTACATGTGTTTTAGTATATTTTAGTACTGCATGCCACTCTTGTGCTTACGATGTCTAAAAAACAGTTTTCTAACCACTCCTACACTAAAAAAGCGCTAGATATACTTAGCTGGCTAGTCATTGCAAAACCAATGTATGATTGAAACACTTACAGTACTAAAAGACGGTGACCGTTTTTTAGCTGTGAAACTAATACATTCACATGAATAAAAACAAAACTAAAAAACAGTATAATGACAATGCAACGCTAGGAAAAGGTTAACTGCGAAGCTTTCTGCAAGCCCCTTACTCCTGCACACTCGTCGCCACAGAACAATATAACATAACACGTCGCTAGGACGTCACGGAGGCAGGACATACATACGATTAGTGCGAATTCCGGCCAGAAATTAGTTCAAAAGCGAAGTTTTTGTAATACTCAAGTTATTGTTTTTATCACACTGTTAAAAATAATATTACAAGTTAATATTTATTCCCTATTATTAGACTACCACTGTGACTCAGTAAACGAATAACCAGCTGAGAAACAAAGTGGCGGGTTCGATCCCGCGGCGCAGCGGTAGAAATATTTGATGCAAATATTTCTTCTGGGTCTGGGTGTTCTAATAGCAAAGTATTCGTAGTTCGTGACCCTCACGACACATGAAAAAATCCTTGTGTGGTTATTATCATATTCATTATTCAATTCCGCGAGGTGAAGAGTATAACTACATATTTGGATGGATAACTGTTGTGCCCAAAATAAGAACTGGCTATTGTTTTATTTAATTATTATATTTGATTAACAGTGACTTGATAGCAACCGAAACAATAACTCTTCAGTTTTTTGAGTCTGGTCACAGCTTCATGAGCTACGATTGATTTTATCATCGGGTAGAGCTGGCCATGAAAAGGAAAGGCAAACTGTACGACTTTCAGGATTTCACTGTGTGTCCCGCTTCTAATCTAGCTAGAGTGGATATAAAAACTATGCCTCCAAAAGGTTTTTCCTCTAGTCCTCTCAGGCCCAAATACATAGCTGCCGCGGCATCGAAGTGGTAGACAACTTCATTTCTCGGCTCTTACATCTGCAATGATGGTAGCTGTGTGCCAGAGATCAAACGGCCCATGGTTATGGGAAGGGACGGAATGAGTCGGTTTAATGGCATCTGGAAGAACAGAAGTATCTCGTGCAAGACAAAGATGCGCTCTTAGTTCGTGCTCTGATCTTCCCTATATTCTTATACGGAGTAGAGACATGGACCATCTTATCTAGAGAGAAGAAGGATTCTTTGGACGGCGAAACGCACCAACCAATATGTCGATCGTTACGCAACTGAAAGTGAAGGACAGGCTATCCACGATTTGTCACCGCCGTATACTCTCCTACTTCGGTCATATTGCAAGGCTCGGCAACAAGAACCTCAAAAAGCTGGTCATTGTTGGCAACGTGGAGGGCAAGCGATATCGCGATAGATCTCTAAGCAGATGGACAGATCAGCTCAAGGGGGGTCGCAAGTATTACGACGTGGTGAAAATAACCACAAACAGAATTATCTGGAGACAAGCCGTCCATTCCAGCACAATAGAGATTTATATCATGAAGTACCAACTACAGAGAGAATGTTGATTAGGTAATTTGTTTTTGAACAACTTATATGAGATTTTGCTGTTTTGTTTAATCAGCGTTCGTGAAACCTGATTTTATTTAAGTGACAAGTTATACCTTGTCAACTGATTTGGGATGTGATTAGCGTTCGAGAAACCGGCTGTAAGTGTAAAAGACCTGAAAGACATAACACAAGTCTGTTTCCAGAGAAATAACCACGATATGCTCTCGATAACTGAAGTACGAGTGATTGATGATTATAAAGATGTTTTGAATCCTGAATTTAAATGTGCACCAAAAGTTATAGAGAAGGCAATAACATTTGCAATTATCAATGCGTTAAAAGATATACCTAAGCGCACCACACAAAATGCAATTCTGGCATGAGATGCCTGAATGTAACTAAAAATGAAAGAGTAGATTGAATCTAGTCTGAGTAAACAATTCAATTTTAATTAATTGTTATAAAACGAATAATATAAACGAATAATTGATAATAAAGTCATATCATAGATAATAATGGTTAATAAAGGTTTACACTTTTCTTGTAAACTGTTGTAAACTACGTCTTTTAAGTATCACACTAATATCACACTATCACATCACACTAATATTATAAAGGCGAAAGTTTGTATGGTTGTATGGATAGATGCATGGATGGTTGTTACTTCTTCACGCCAAATCTACTGGACGGATCTGGCTGAAATTTTGCAAACAGATAATTATAATCCTGGAATCAAACATGGGCTACTTTTTATCCCATAAGTCAGTTAACGTGGTATAAATCTCCTTTTTAACATTTCCATAGGAAACGCGTGGGAAGCCGTGGGGCGCAGCTAGTAATGTAAAAGTAATTAAGTAGATTTTTTGTGGTAAGATTATTAACCCAGATCTTTTTCATAATAAATAAGGTAATCATAAAGATTTTTTTTAGAATAGTTGTACTTTTCTCTTTATACATTGATTACATAATGACGTAAACAGTAAGAAGGCAATTTTAACTAAATTGTTAAATTATATTATTTTAATTGACCCTTATTTCCTTCTTAAACAAGCTTATTCATTTTAGGAAAATTTAGACTAAACTGCTTATTTGTAATTATATCAATATACTTCAGATCAGTATTTTCAGCACTAAAAAACAGTTAGCTTGGATTGTTTATCCAACTACTATGTTTTTGTTTCGAAAATACTTTAATTTTAGCATCTCAGAACAACAATATAAACAACTAAAGTCCGATGACGCCATTTTCAGAGTTGAGGTTAGTTACATTTCAATTCACTTACTACTCAAGAACACGGGTAAGTAACTTAGCCGTTATTTAGTTTTGAATATGCATGTAACTGTTACTCGTTATAAAATATTATCGCAGTTACAGTTTGTTACAACTCTTAAATACGGTTGCGCTTCAGGAAGCCGTTTTTTTGCATTTTAGATGGTCACATTTTAAAGCTGGTAAGCTCAACTAAAACACAAAATCTTAAATTGAAAAATAAACTTTTAACTTTTTAAACAAAATATTTAATAAAATAGTAGCTTAAATGTTGATGGATAATTTGGTCTAACAAAGAAATCTGTATGTCTTCCCAATTTCCAGGGACAGCATTTCCCACGTTTTGGCTCATACCCACAAATTTGGTTTTATCACTTAACGACCTTCTAGTGATCGGACGGCAGATGAGTCCGGTTACCTTCGTAAATGTGCCCAACAGCATCTACTTCCACTTTATCTAAGGCGTGACTTTGCAGATATAATCTACTTGGCTCAAATATTAACATCTCACAGAGATTGTCCTCAGTTGCTGAGCAAAATCCAATTCTATATTCCAAACAGGTCTTTTCGACAAACTAATCTTTTTTATTTACCTATAGTAACGACAAATTACCGTCAAAATTCCTTTTTGTACCGAGTGAGAAAAAAAATTAACCTTTTGAATATTGAGCTTGACCTTGACATCTTCAATAACAGCATCCCAAGTTTAAAAAACAAACTTAATAAATCCTTCTTTGATAAATATCAGTCAGATAAACAATAGGAAATCTACAATCACATACTCGTAAAAGAAGTAAATTAAAACTAGTATTTACAATTGAAACAATCGAGCTTAGAATAAGTGAACGAATTTAAGAACATTAGATATTATTACATGAGTGTACCTACTCCTATTAAATTCATAATAATAGTTAACAACTAAACAGATTTATAGTGAATTTATTTGTGGTAAATGCGAATAAGTAGGTTGTTAATGTAATAGTATTTTACAAATTGTATTTTGTTTCTATAAGTGGGAACTTATTAATAGCCTCTTGCTATCTTTACACATCTTCTATAATGTATATTGTGCTGAAAGATCCCCTAAAATAAATAAATAAATAAATAAAAATCAGGAGACTAACGCCTGGTCGTTAAAAAGGAGTTGAAAATATTGTGATCCTAAGGATGAAGGGGTATTATGATATGACTCATGATATCAGTTTGCGAAGCTTTGAAGTAGCATCAAGTTGCTTGGTATAAGATTAAGGTAAGTTTATTCCAGTTTTCCCCCATGATAAATTCCCCTTAACACTTATAAAGCCCAAAACGCAAATGTCCTCTTGTGGCTCCGTGGTGCGACGCGCCACGCCGGCGCCCCTGCTGATCGCACCGCCGAGGCTGGGCAGTGAATGCGTTAAGGGGGAAAACTGGAATAACTCCTTTAATATAAATAGGCAGTTAACTTTTATGGAACAGAAAATTACAATCACATATAGAAATAAATTTGAACTAGTATTTACAAGCGGACTGTTGCAAGTAAACTTAGAGTTTTTGTCTTATCTTTGAAATAAGAAACATTTATTACGGGGATTTTCTTAATTTTTCACATTTAAACCTTGATGAAAATTGAAAAAAGGATTTTCTTCTTTTTCCCAATGTTCAGAAAGAAAACATGAATAAGTAATTTTAGTGCTGTCAAGTTATGTTTATGCAAGAACAAAAAACATTAAGGGTTATTTTTGGTAAGTTAATCCTAAAACTGACAAGATAAAACCACCTTTCCTAGGATTCGATCATACGCCGCCTCGGCCCTGAAGCCTACAACAACAACGGGCGATGGACTAACTTCTCCAACTTCGTAAAAACAGCGCCATTCCACTTCTACCTCGCAAACAAAAACAGGTTACAGTTAGCTGCTGTTGGTATGGCTATTTGTGACGAAATTATTTGCAAATAAGCTTTGCCTTTGTTTGACATTTTATAGATAAAGATGTCCAATCAACAGCCGCGACTTTAAAGATACCTATTTGGAAAAATTTCAAGAAATTAGGACGTCGTCGTAGTTCCAAATAATGTATGGATGAAAATATTTACTAACAATTCCGCAAAAAACCTTCTGGGATAGGATCGATCATATCATACAAATACAAAATTAAAAAATCTTATCAAGAAAGCCTATTACTCCGTAGATGACTACGTCAATGATGTTAATGCTTGGCAAGATGTCGCCCAGTTCCACACAGACAATAGTATGTAAGACCAGTTAGACTTAGTTATCCTAAGATTGTATTAGTTGATAAGCGATAAACTTGCTAGTGGTTTCTTTTTCACTTCTTCCGCTAGTGGACAAAAAATTTAAGTGAATTAGAGTCAATTGCACCTTATTTCTTGTTTGATAGTAATAACTATTTATCAAGTTGTTTATATAGTAAAAATTTAACATGTCTAAGTACTTATTTTGTAAGTCTAAAGAAATAAACGATTTGACTCTGACTCTGACTCTAAAGAACATTTATCAAAGTAATTCGTCAACTGGTTTCGTTTTTCCACGAGACACAATCGATTTTGACACTGAGAGCGCCAAGCAACAACGGCAGATTACCACCAGAGATATCGCCACTCCGAGCCCCGTGCGCTAAGTGAAGCATCGCCCGGAGAACCACCCCTTTTATACTGTCACAGTGACGTATACGCGTCTGGTCGTGGTAGAGGTACTGCACCAAATCCCTTATAAAAAGAAACGTCTCGACCACGACACAATACTATTAGGTAACTGAACTCGGAGCATTAATCTAATGCATAACAAAAAAGCCATAAGCTAATTAAATAGATATAGTAATATACATTAATTGACGTATAAAATCAGCAGTTAGATTAATTTAAAAATAGATATAATGCACCTTAATCGCAGTCTAAGATGATGTTTGGTTCGATAGCAGCGTGCGCGGCTCGTCCGCTCAAGCTGCGCGAGTGCGCCGACGACTGTATCGTAGTGACTTACTAGTATTCTTTTGTTCTCAACTGGCCGCTATTGTTCTAAACTTTAGGCAGCTATTTTCTGCCAATTAACTGACAAACTGTTACTGATACCTACCCTCTATTTATATTTTTAACCAAGTATTTGGCTAAAAAAGGTTATTTATACGAAAATGATTATGTTATTAATGCAAATGCTCCCCTAAAGCTTGCATATTTTATAGGAATGTCTCTACAACCTTATTTATTTTAAAATTAAATACTACTTATGATAATGTAAGTAATTATGTTTTGTAACGCGAAGTATAAAAATATCTACGAAAGTTTTGATAAGCGCACGCCCTAGCTTCTAAAACGTTTTTTTTTTTTTTAATTTATTTATGATTTGGATTCTTGGATTAAATTTACACTAGTGATTGTACCCGACTAATGTTATTTAAGGTATTAATAAAGAATTTTTGAAATTGAAAAAATTGAAGTCTAAGATGATCACCCTCCATTTTTTTTCCATATCTTTAAGTCATTTACTATTCACTTCGAGGACCTAACATAATTTCAGCCGCGGAAGTCATTCTTAACAAAGACTAGCCTCATTTATTTTATACTCTTTCGGTATCTTAAGTCCAGTTCCTAGGTACGTCTTGTGTGTTTGGTACGAAAATTTTCCGAAAGTCTATTTATGCAAAAACCCATGTCTACAAATGACAATTTCTGTATCCCATTTAATTGAAAGTTAAGCTACCAGGCTACCAAAGAAAGTAATGCTAGCAGGATCCCTCAGATGTATCCCCTAGGGATACTCTAGGATTCCCAAAGTGGGTTCCGCGGAATCTAGAGTTCCGTAGAAACTCACTGTAGAAAAAAGTTTAAGGCAATGTGCCATAAGAAGTCCCACTGCCTACCCGGCACGGAATACCAACCCAACAAGCACAAACAACGACTAGTCCGTTCAAAAGATTGATTAAAAAATTCATTTGCACTGCTTTTGCCTTTGCTTTTACCTTCGCTTTTGATTACAACGTGTCTGTGTTACTCGTTTCAGTTTTCTTCTCATTTATAGTTATGTCCTTTTAGAGTTGAGACCGTTTAGCCAAAATGACGTAGGTATAATACAATACAATTATTCGTTATTGCACACCAGTTATCAGAAAACACGGAAAACAAAAAACAATTACAGATAATGGGCCTTATCGCTGTTAGCTCTCTTCCAAGCAACCTTGTACCTATTTATGGAGAAAAACAGTTTTTATACCTACTAATTTCATTTCTTACGCCATTAGCGGAAGGAAAAAGTGTTAGTATACAAATACATTTCTAGCATGTTACTTTTTAGATTTTATGAATTATCAGTCACCATTTATGGTACCGGCCGGCCAGGTGGGATGACGATCTGCGAAAGACTGTAGGCAGATGCTGGATGCGTGAAGCTGAAGACAGGGCGCTATGGCGCTCATTAGGGGAGGCCTATGTCCAGCAGTGGACTAACATAGGCTGATGATGATGATGATGATGATTTATGGTTATTTTCATAAAAGATCAGAAGACAAAAGTTTTTACTCCGATCCCGCCATATATGTACAGAATACAGATTTGAGTTTTTTTTAATTAACTCGGGTGATTTTGAAGACTGGGTCAACTGATCACCCGCGGGATGAGTTCGAGCGGCCTCAGTTGACTAAAGAGCCTCTAAAACAATGATTTTCGTGTGTGTTTTAAAGCCCTCGGCTACGCCTCGCGCCTCAAATGACACACTCGATGGGAATTGGGCACTTACTCTCCTAGGTATACAATGAACTATTGACGGCTTCTCTGGAACAGTGGGCGGAGATTGGCCTGCGACGCAGATGTTAACGGGTTCAATTCCCGTCGTGAGATAAATAGTTTATTTCTTGCAGTTATTTGTTCCTGCTCTAATAGAAATCTAAAACGCTAATAATAGACGCATGGCATAATGACGTAATTCTTAGCAGTGTGGGTTGACTAAGGTTAATAAGATAAATAAATAATGTTGGATAATTCACACAGCATTATCTTGCCCCAAGCTAAGCAGAGCTTGTGTTATGGGTACTAGATAACTGATATACATAATACAAGATACTATAAAGATAGGTATTTTTTATACAAAAAAACATCCAGAACACCCTAAATAAATATCTGCAGATCGTACACACTTTTGTCCAGAGGCAGGAATCGAACCCGCAACCTCCTACGTCGCAGGCAGACCATCGCCCACCGTGCCGCTGTGGTCGTTATGTTGTTGATGATAATGATATGTTCCGGGTCTGGGAGTGTGTATATTTCACGTTGTACTGAGAGGCCAAGGTTTTCGCCGACCCCATTTCAGTGCATGAATATTGCAGGCAGTTGGCAGTGATTTAGCGTTCCGTACTCAAAAAAAACGGGACCCTATTACTAAGCTTCTGCTGTCCGTCCGTCTGTCACCAGGCTGTATCTCATGACAGTTGACATTTTCAGATGATATATTTCTGTTGCCGCTATAACAACAATAAAATTTAAATAATTTAAGCAACTAAAGGGGGCATCGTCCTTATTACCTTACTAGTACCCCGCGGCTTCGCCCGCGCTGTTCCTATAAACGTTAAAAGGTGATTTTCATCCCACGGGAACCGATTTATGGGATCAAAAGTAGCCTATAATTTATTCCATGATTAGAATAACCTGTATGCAATTTCAGCTGGATCCGTCGAGTGGTTTTGGCGTGAAGAAGTAACAAACATCCATCCATCCATCCACCATCGATCCATACATCCATACAAACTTTCGCATTTATAATTAGTGTGAAGAACCGATCACCGAGGTTAAGCAACGTCGTACTTGGATGGGTGACCACGTCACGTTGACTTTTGTTTCTTTACGAGGAAAGATTTGTATTTTTTGATTTTTATAGGTACGGAACCCATCGTTCACGAGTCCGACTCGCACTTGGCCGGTTTTTTGAGCTTTTCCACGGCAGACTTAGGTGTATAGACTCCATTACGCAAAGCACTGCTTTCTTTGGGTTCTGATGATGTTGGGAAATACCCAGCATTTATATTTGTTTGCTCCTTAGTTACCCGCGCAGATGTTTTTAACCGACTACGAAAAAAGTGGTAGTCTGTGTTCGGTTGATGTATTAATTTTATATAGTTTTTTATTTTATTATCAATTTCTCCGTCATTATGGACCCGATTTTATAGATAGATAGCTAGATTAACATTTATTTGCTTCTGCAACACACAGTGTATATGGAACTTATAAAAAAATTACAAAAAAATATAGTAAGATGACAAGAAAAAAATATGATAATATTTTGTTAGAAACAATGATACAGCTTATGAAGGCTTACTTTGGGTTTTATGTTGTGTGTGTCACCTAATTTTTTTTCCGCGGGATATTTATCCTGAAAAACTTAAAACAAATGTCAGATTGATTTTAGTGTAAAAAAACAAATGATTGTTGAAAGAAGTCGATATTATACTAGAACGTTGAATTTATTTTATTCACATTGCGTTGTAGAGGCCCTACGACGGCGTAGGCTGTAGAGGCTCTACGGCGTAGGCCCACTACGCCGTAGACGTTAATACCGCTACGGCGTACGGCTATCTACGGCGTACGGACCAAACTTTCTAACGAAAAAAGAGCTTTTTGTCCCACATAACTAAGACCTAAGAGATAAGACCGCCACTTGTCACTTAGTTTGTAAGCTGTTTTGTTTCTTTCAATAAGTGTGCATTAAAGAATTTACTATCTATCTACATAGATAGATTATATATTTATTGCACAATCAATACATAACAAGAACAAAGAAATTACTGCTAACTAATCTAGAGTGGCACAATCGGCGGCCTTATCACTAACAGCGATCTCTCTCAGTCAACCTATGGATGGATAGGATCGGTACGTTACGTATAGAAGTTGTTGGTGGCGTAATTGATGACACGTTAGTTATGAAAAAACACAGATAATGATAATTTGAGAATATCAAAAAGAATGTCAAGAAGACTTATCAAGAGTAGACAGATAGTGGACAGATATAAGTAAAATTCTATAGATATGTGTTCGTTCTCCCAGTGCTTACTCAATAAATGGAGTGTGTTTTGTTACAACTAAACGCAAAGACACGATAATTATTTATAGAATTTTGCAGTCCCATAGGATAATCCCTCGATAATAAGCGTAAAATAAATGTTTTTAATAGACTATTAAAAACAAAATATTTGATATTATTCCAGTAAATAAATAATGATGGACAAATCACAGAGCATCATCTAGCCCCAATCGCAGAGCTTATGTTATGGGTACTAGAGAACTGATATACATAATACAATACACTACATACATATTTTTTTTTAGTATACATAGAAAACATCCAGAACGCCCTGACCAAATATCTGCAGATCGTACAAACATATTCGTCCTGAGGCGGGAATCGAGCCCGCAACCTCCTGGCAGGCGGACATTTGCCCACCGCGCCACAGAGGTCGTCATGTATATCGTAATAAGTACTTATTATAGAATGTATTTTTAAACCAGTTCCGAATGATTAAACACCCGAAAAGAGACCTTAATCCAACGTTTAAAAATTCAAAAGACATTAACAGTTCAAAAGGCATTTCAGAAGGCAACGGGTTTCGATCCATCCCATCCCAACAAAGTCAAAATATTCGTCCCAAACTCACCTGGGATTTATTTATCCTCCTAAATGAAGGGGAGGGGATATAAATCGTTCCGCGGGTGGAACGACGTCCCATAATATTATCCTTATGTAGAAACGTGAAACGAGTAAGCCGATTTGCTAAAGCTGGGATTTTTTAAGATGACGCCGGTGAATTACGGACGTCATGTGGTTAACATTAGACCTTTTTCTATTAAACTAGCAGCGACTCGTGGTTTCATCCGCTTAGATACTGTTCCCATGGAAATTCCGGGATAAAATATAGCCTATGTTACTCCCTGAAAAGGAAGCTTTTTAATTATGAAAAAAAAATTTTAATCGGTCCAGTAGTTTAGGAGCCTTATAAATGCATAAAATATCTATCTATGTAGTGAATTGTATTAAGTCAGTTCTCTAGTACCTATTACACAAACTCTGCTTAGCTTGGGCTAGATAATACATACTGTGTGAATTGTCCAAGATTATAATATTGTTGACAACGCATCAAACTTAGATGAACCTAAGACATAGAATAAGGCGTAGATTAAGTAAACATGTGATATTAATCCTTTGTACGTGTATAAAATAGGATAAGATGGGCATAAAGTCACGTAATTGTAAGAAAATGTAAGATTTTGAGAATATTGTTATTAACTTCGTCATATTAAATAAAGTATAAGACTTAGAACCGTATAAAGTAGGTAGTTAGGTAGCCTACTTCATTACCTACATTTTGATACCAATTAATAAAAGATAGGCCTTAAGATATTAAAGTAGTAGCCAAAAAACCTCAGAATTGATAGTAAAAACCAAACCTAAGATTGAATCGATTCCATGCCGTCCTCTACACGGTATGTAGGCCATGTTACACTGGAAATCACTCGGAATACGTCGAAACAAGAAATAATAAAGCAGCTGGAACCCTCAAGAAGTCTTTGCCTTCCATCAACATCCCCTAGGAAGAAGTAGGGCCACCATTAGGACCTCTCCCCGACATCAACCGGCATCTCTCGAATCAGCGGAGCTACCCAGCCCAGTTCCCGTAGGCCAGCTTCCCTAACCAGAGGTTAATCCTACAACTATTATAATAAAAAAACTGCATTGAGTATCTCACATATATATAATATTTTTGATCTTCGGTCACGTATTTATTTACTGACTAGGTACGCCTCGCGGTGTCACCCACATAGTTCCCGTACCGTAGGAATTCCGGGATAAAATATAGCCTATGTCACTCCCTGATTTTTTGTTAATCAGTCCAGTAGTTTCGGAGCCTATTTAATACAAACAATCAAATCTGTCCTCTTTATAATATTATTATCTTTATCTATATATACATATATATATATATATAAATGAAACCCGTTTTCCGTTGTCACGACATAACATGAAAACGGCTTGACCGATTTAACTGATTTTTTTTTTAAATGTTCGTTGAAGTTCTAGGATGGTTTTTACGGCGAGAAAAAATCTAATAATTGCCGGGAAAACACCTATAAACGTTTCCATAGGAACAACGCGTGCGAAGCCACGGGCAACAGCTAGTATTAGTAGTTTTGGCGAAGTCATCGCAAGCGTACTGTACTGTAGTGTAAGGGGGACCTTTTGGAGGGTTATTTCAATTATCCGCTGTCCGTCTTTCACCAGGTTGTATCTCATGAACCGTGATAGCTAGATAGTTGAAAATTTCACAGATGCTGTATTTCTGTTGCCGCTATAACAACAAATAAAAATTTAATAATTTTAATAACAAGGGGGGCACCTTGAGAACCGTTCACCGAGGATAAGTAAAGTCGGGCGCGGTCAGCACTTGGATAGGTGACCGGATCACGTTGACTTTTTGTTTTTTTTTGACGAGGAAAAATTTGTATTTTTCGATTTTTATAGATAAAGGTACGGAACCGTTCGTGCGCGAGTCCGACTTTGGCCGGTTTTATTTAAATACTATTTATATTGCTGATATCCTTCTATTTCGATAAATCTCTGCTGTTTCATATCTAAATATGACGTACGAGGCATGAAAAGCAGAAAACCCAGAAGCATGTAAATTATATACGAGAACACAAACGAAGCTCACTTGAGTCAAAGTGAAGTGGTGGAGGCTGAAAGCGGCCTGGACGACAACTCATCATCATCATTCGAGCTTTCATTCTCCATAAAAGTTCTACTTTCATATTCGATCGTAAAACGAGCAATATTGTGTGAAAATTTTACAGATTCTTTAATTCCTTATTGTACACACAATATTACCACTCTTCGACCTATGTGGCGCAGGGAACGAAGGTCTGCCTGCGACGTAACATGTCGCGGTTTCGATTCCCGGAACAAATGTTTGTACGAACTGCAGATATTTGTTTAGGGTGTTCTAGTCGTTTCCTAAGTAAAAAATATCTATCTATGTGATGTATTATATTATGTGTAACAGTCATCTAGTACCCATAACACAAGCTCTGCTTAGCTTGGTGCTAGATTGGAATGTCCAGCATTATTTATTTCAATAAGATATGGTCATAGGCCAGTTTAACCCTAAAAATGTGTTTTCTTTCAGCAAATCTTACGAGTTATAGTAGATGTGATAGAAACTGGATGCAAAGGAAGAGGTTATCTTTCACAGGATCACGGCAAAACTACTTATCGGATGGCGCTTTTCGAAATACTGCGCGCAAATTTTTTTTAACCTGGAATAACAACTTACCTAAAAAAAATAAGTGGAACCGCGGGTTCGCTCGTAGAGTAAATTTAAGAGACTTACAAAGTCGCTTTGCAGAGCCAAAGTTTGTAATTTTTAACGGAAGCCTCGTAAACACGAGATTTTTAATTAAAACTGCTAGTACATTTCAGGATTACCGAAATGTAAGTTAAAAGCTTGCTAAATACTGATGTTTTTACAACTTCTACAACTTTAGAAAGATAGATAGATAGATAGATAGATAATTTATTCATTAAAAACTTTGTTACATATGTTGGTTAGCAATGCCTTAAAGCCTATGTTAGGTTTATCTAGGCACTGGGTTCTCATCTAATTTACATGTAAGTTTGTCCAATAATTTAAAAATTATAACACTTAATTATTTAATAAATCTAAATCTAAATCACGAAAGTTAAAGGGCTCTCTGTGTTTTAGCTGGGTTTTCACCTCAACCTCAACCTCATTAGTCGTTTTGTTCCACTGCTGGACACAGGTCTCCCCCTGATAAGCGCCTTGTTGGATGATGGAATGGGGGGTAATGCCCATAATCCTCATTGTCCTCGGTGGATATCCCTTTCCACATCCCTTCTTATCATTCCCTTCTTACGACACCCACGAAAAGAGATGGGGTGGTGGAAAATCTAAGCCAGCACTACGCAGGGTTTACACCGTGACAGGGTGATGAGCGAGAACTGAGAGAAGAGAGTGCGGAGTTAATTTCAACGCTTTCTGATTACTCCGTCCTTTTTGCTCGATTATTTGTTGGTGGAAATACAAAAACGCGGTTTACTTTTGCTAGTTTAAATACGTCCACTCCGCTCACGGGTAAACCGGGCTAAGGGATTCCCTTGCAAGATGATTTTTGTTTATAATTTCAACTGTTTTGATACTTTTTTACTCGACTTCCAACGAAGGAGGGTTATGAGGTTGGCACACACAAACAAACATAGGGGTTTGTTTGTTTGTATGTATGGAGCCGTTTCTTATGTTCGCACGTAGCGCTGAAACTACTCGTTCAATTTCAACAAATGACATATCGATTGATTCGTCTCAATGCCCCTATGGTTAAAATGTATATGAATTTAAACAATATTGGAGTCTAATGAAATAGCGGTGTTTAAAGTAGAGGACGAAAATTTCGTTGTAAGAATAATAAGCACCGATAGTGCTTATTTTAGGGTTTATTTTAGGGTTAGTTTACTTTAGTAAACTAAATTATACTAAAACCACTAGTAGTGGATAGTGCTTAATATTTTAGCAATTAAATTTTCAATCCCTGCTATAAACCCCTTGTATATTGTATATATTGTTTGTGTATGTTTACTTTTGTATACTAACATATGTGTAACAATAACTCTAACACCATTCTGTGTATGATTTACTTTAAATGAATAAGTGTATGATATCTTACCTTTATCACAAAAATCTCCAGAGCAAAATAATTTTGACATAAAACTCCCGCCATTTCCCCAGCCAATTAGAAGACATTTTGCAGATAGTACAAATGACCACTTTAAAGGCACTTTACAATTACGAAAATAGCCTTTTCTCCCTCGGCCTACATTATAAAACCACTGCTTTTTGTGGAATTGAATGTTTTACGGTTTGTTATATTATTGGTGTATCATGAGTTTGACCATCTCCTAAGATATTTTTCAGAACGGACAAAATTATTATAACTAACAATCAATCTGAAGGTAGGTAGAAAGAAAGAAGAAAAATCCGGAAACCGTAATTAATTTGTAGTTATACATACTATGTACTTACACAACCAGATTAATTACTTATTGAATTATATCCAGGTCACGGAATTTGTGCGCAATGTGCATTGAGCATATAATCAAACTAATATCATAGATGTGAAAGTTTGTATGGATGGATGGATGTTTGTTGCCTCTTCACGCCAAAAGTACTGAACGGATCTGGCTGATACAGGTAATTCTAATCCCGGAATCAAACATAGGCTACTTTTTATCCCATAAATCAGTTCCCGTGGGATGAAAATCACATTTAAAGTTTTCATAGGAAAAACGCGTGCGAAGCCCGCAGGGCGCAGCTACTATAATATATAGTAGGTACTTATGTTCACGAGTCCAAGTTTGTGCGGAACCCGAAGTCTGACTTGCACTTCACGTTTAATTTTCGTTATGCTATCACTAGTTATAACAATTAAATATCTTCTTTTTATAACACTACAATGGCCTTAAATTCAATGATCCAGCTAAGATCAACATCGTCCTTGACATTTTTGTTCCCAGATTGAACCTTTTAGTAAGTGCCCGTACCATTGATTAATTAAAAAGGGAAGATGAGGTAAGTACTAGTTTCTCTAAAATGGCAAACTCATATTATGTAAAATTGTGTGCTCACCACAGTCACCGTCGGACCAGCAGCGGCACGGACGGACATAATTCACGTGAAATATTGTTGTCTCGGTCTCACTTCGGTCTAAGATACCTCTTTCCGTCTTTGTTCTTCTTTGTATTGCACAGGACTGGATATATAACTGTGAGTGTATGTGTTTGCACGTAGTTATAAATAACACATGCCAATTTTTGAGTAAGCGCTGCACGGTGGTCCCGAATCGCAAAAAAGAGGACATAGGATTTTTTTTCGAATTTCGTTATTCTGATTTCGCCATTCGATAACTCTACCAAAACTAAGAAACTCTTGTTCTATTAAACTTTTGGCTAGGCCTTATAGTGTATATATAGTGTATATAGTTAAAGGCAAAAAACTGCTTTTTTTGTATGGGAGGCAACCTTAAAAGTTGAATAAGTACCCGTGCTTCACCTTGTTTCGATCTGAATTTTTTATATATTGTTTGTGGCATTATTTGGCATCAACTAGTTATGGAAAGATGGATGCCAAATGTTGCCATTTTGAGTTAGAGAGCAAAAACAAAAAAAAAAATTTTTTTTGGTCTGTAAGCATATTTTGATAAATTTTATTTTTTTATCCAATAGTTCTATCTAAAATACGTATATTATGTTTTATAACTTTTTTAGCCTAGACTTATAGTTTAGGAGTAAATATCAAATAACTGATCTTACTTAATGAGATCCAATTTTAAAACTACTATAGAAGGCACGTTTTACCTTTATACGGTCTGAGGCTTATATGGAATGAGTAAGACACTATGTTGCATCGTATACATAAGAAACGTGTATGCTATATTGTGAACTTTTTAAGCCATAACGTTATAAGTAAAAAATAACGATTTTCAGTACAAACGTAATTTGTTGTATTTGTTGGAGAATAACATTTCTACCTGTCTGTTTCGTCTCAGGTAGCTCAAAAAATATATTGGCACGTGTTTTGCACTTTTTGCAACGCTTTTTAGACATGTTTGTACCCTGAAACATATTTTTTACTTATAAAGCTACAAGTCCAGATAGACTCAGGTTTGAGAAAGCGCGTCTTATAAAGAATTCTACAACATAAAATAACATGCATCATAATATTATCATCACGGACACATGCGTGTCATTACTGGCGTTTTAGAAATAAAACGCCTCAAGCGAAAAATAAATTCGGTATTAAGGCACAATTTTACAAAAATAAATAAAAAAATCAGTAGTTTTCTCAAATCTGAGTCTATTTGGTTCCGTAAACTTTTTTCCTAAGCTTATAGTTTCGGAATAAATGACTAAAAACCGATTTACCAGTAGGAGTAATAATCTTTTAGGATAGATACACTGTGGGTTTCGCCTATTTTCAGCCCGGGGCTTATATGGTGCGGTTGTGGCATAGTATAAGATCATATATTCAGAGACATGTGCCTGCAATGTTTGCTCTTTTTGACTTGTAGCTTTATAAGTAAAAAATATGTTTCAGGGTACAAACATGTCTAAAAAGCGTTGCAAAAAGTGCAAAACACGTGCCAATATATTTTTTGAGCTACCTGAGACGAAACAGACAGGTAGAAATGTTATTCTCCAACAAATACAACAAATTACGTTTGTACTGAAAATCGTTATTTTTTACTTATAACGTTATGGCTTAAAAAGTTCACAATATAGCATACACGTTTCTTATGTATACGATGCAACATAGTGTCTTACTCATTCCATATAAGCCTCAGACCGTATAAAGGTAAAACGTGCCTTCTATAGTAGTTTTAAAATTGGATCTCATTAAGTAAGATGAGTTATTTGATATTTACTCCTAAACTATAAGTCTAGGCAAAAAAAGCTATAAAACATAATATACGTATTTTAGATAGAACTTTTTTGGTTTTTGCTCTCTAACTCAAAATGGCAACATTTGGCATCCATCTTTCCATAACTAGTTGATGCCAAATAATGCCACAAACAATATATAAAAAATTCAGATCGAAACAAGGTGAAGCACGGGTACTTATTCAACTTTTAAGGTTGCCTCCCATACAAAAAAAGCAGTTTTTTGCCTTTAACTCCTGCACTATAAGGCCTAGCCAAAAGTTTAATAGAACAAGAGTTTCTTAGTTTTGGTAGAGTTATCGAATGGCGAAATCAGAATAACGAAATTCGAAAAAAAAATCCTATGTCCTCTTTTTTGCGATTCGGGACCACCGTGCGCTGGGAGAACGTAACCTATCTTCCCTTTTTAATTAATCAATGGCCCGTACTCTCAAAAATGAAATCGAAGTTTCGGATTCGTTTTCATGCAAACGCTAATCTTGTGCAAGTGACATAAGAGTTGGTTTTTTACGACAACGATAACGAAACTTCGATGTCCCTTTTCCGAGTAGGCCCCGAACTCTAAAATCTATTTGACAGTCTTAGTCAGTTCTTCTTCAGTTTAAGTCTCTGATTCTGTGTTTGCATTATGGTGAATTTAGGCACCTATATACATACCTTCATTAACCATAAATGTTAACGTAATTACTACTATTCCTTCACCTTTGTATTATACAGGGTGGGGCAAATTTTTGGCCCCTTAAGGGTAGCTACCGTTTCTTTTGTAGTTAGAAGGTTTTGTTCTTAGGATCCTTCTGTTTTATTTTGAAGAAAAAAATATTGCCATTTTTAGTTTTTTGAAATAAGTTACGGGTCGCCCAAAAAATGACTTCTGTCAAAAAAAACAAGTTGGTCTTAATCGACTCTATTTCTAACCAGGAACACTTTTCCCAAAGTAACATACCAAATCAAATCGTAAGTTTTGGCAATAATTAAAAAAAACAATTCCCATACATTTTCTATGAAACAAAACGAGTAAGTGAGAACAAGAATGTCGCTCATTCAATGGTTCTTAATTTAAACTCGTATGTAACTACTTTTTTAAGTTGGTAGGCTAATTTTGAAGGCATATCAGGAATATTATTTGTATTAAAAATCAAGTTATTTACTTACCAAACAATTTTCTTTAAAACTTGATTAAAAATGACCTTTGTCAAAAAGGTAATTAGGTAGGTATGTTTCTTGTTTTGGTCTGGAGACATTTTTACGTATAAACCATCGAAGTTAGAGCGAGCATGGCTAGGGGCCTTCAAAATTAGCCTACTTAATTTTTAATGAAAAAAATAAGTAAAAATTTTATTCCTGATATGCCTTCAAAATTAGCCTACTAACTTATAAAAGTTGTTACATACGAGTTTAAATTAAGAAACATTGGATGAGTGACATTGTTGTTTTCACCTACTCGTTTTTTCATAGAAAATGTATGGGAACTGTTTTTTTTAATTATTGCCAATACTTAGGATTTGATTTGGTATGTTACTTTGAGAAAAGTGTTTCTGATTGGAAATAGAGTCGATTATGACCAACCTGTTTTTTTTTGACAAATGTTATTTTTTGGGCGACCCGTTAATTTTATCAAAAAATAAAAATGGCAATATTTTTTTCTTCAAAATAAAACAGAAGTTTCCTAAGAACAAAATCTTCTAACTACAAAAGAAACGGTAGAATTTGCCCCACCCTGTATATACTTTATTGTTTATATTTTTGTTTTACATGTTTTGCTCGTTATACTATTACGAGTTTACGACTCTCTGAATGTACGTACATAGGTTGTTTTACAATCAAGTTTGAGACCTACATTATTATAAAATTGTTATTTTTAGTATTTGTAATATGTTTTGTGAGTCGTTATATACAAAATAAAAATAAATAAATTATATATCTCAATTTACACAGCTTTATCTATCTCAAAATCCCTATTCGTAAATTTAAACTGTACATAAAACGAAATCTTATCAAGAAAGCATATTACTCCGTAGATGACTACGTCAATGATGTTAATGCTTGGCCGGATGTCGCCCAGTTCCATACAGACAATAGTATGTAAGACCAGTTAGACTTAGTTATCCTAAGATTGTATTAGTTGATAAGCGATAAACTTGCTAGTGGTTTCTTTTTCACTTCTTCCGCTAGTGGACAAAAAATTGAAGTGAATTAAAGTCAATTGCATCTTATTTCTTGTTTGATAGTAATAACTATTTATCAAGCTGTTTATATAGTAAAAATTAGACTTGTCTAAGTACTTATTTTGTAAGTCTAAATAAATAAACGATTTGACTTTGACTTTGACTTTGAAAAAAGCTACGTAGAGCTTCATGTAAGTATCTTTAACTAACTTCTCTCTCAACTAACTTCTCTATGAAAAGCATAAGCGGCAAACTTCGTAAAACAATTATTTTTAAATAAATGACCAAAAAAAAACACTGGTGGTTTTATATCGACAACAAATTACTTCCCATCTTAAAAACGAGAAAAGAAACATAATGTTGCCATTTTATCCGGAATTTTCTACTCTTCAATACAAATTGTCTACTATTTTTTACTCGAGAAAATATAAAATGGTGCTATTAATTCTACTCCTTGCGAGCGTGGATACAATCTTGCGTCTCACCGTTTATCAGCTTTCAGGTTGTATTTAATGCTTTTTTAGGTTGTTAGGCTGGCTTTTTCTGGCTTAGAATTTATCTCTTCCCGTGGGTGTCGTAAGAGGCGACTAAGGGATATCCACCGGGGATAGACAGCAGCGCCCCCTGCCGTACCAATACAGGCTGCTGGTTGAGATTGAGGTAGGTTTAGATTACAATACGACGTAGATAGGTGAGTAATTTAATTACTGTTGAAATTAAGTTTATTCGTTAGTTCATTGCCATTGCTTATTATAGTTTAATAAATAAATACAATTTTTTACATGTTGAAGAAAAATATTATTTCTTACCTACTACAACGATCTCGTTTTTGTTATTATATAAACATCAAATTGTAATTCATACAATTTAATAAGGAAGTTAGGAAAATATTTTCCCTAAACCCAGCTTTTTTCCTTCGATTCTACTAACTCCGATTTAGTTCTAATCCGCTCTACCCACAACAAACAACAATATTTTCAGCTGGTATCACCGTCAATCATGATTACCATCTGGCAACACCCACTTCACTGATTTGTGAGTGGTTCCCTGAGTTGTGACGGGTCGATCACCGATAAATTATTAACGGGGTCGGGGATATGGGGTCGGAAGGTTCCGGCTAAATGTTACTAATTTTTCTCGTGGTCCTTGTAAGCAACTTTTTGTGAGGGTGAGGTTATATTTGCTTTTAAAGATGATAAGATACTATGATTATAAGCTGTAGTTATTGCTACAGTACCAATAACTACAGCTTATAATCAACAGTAACTGTTGTTTGGATTCTCATATTCATAATCATAATCATGCAAAATGGTATTATAAAAAAATATTTCACATTATTCACTGGTAAATTGCGGCATACAAAAAAGACACAAGATATAAATTTAAATTGAGCAGAATATAAAATTAAAAAATATATTAAATTTGTCAGATAATGTCAATATTATGGTTAAGGAATTCAGATGTCTCATGAATATAAATTCCTTGTATATAAAACTCGTTTTATTTCACTAACCACAAAGCTAAGGAAACCGCCTGCCTGTGCGTTTGGCCTAAGAAAACTATCGATGAATGCGTCGTACGTTTGACAGAAACGTGCTTGCCTTCCGCCATTGTTTTCTAGGGTTGTCCATAATGAGTCGATCTGAGTTAATACTCTAGAAGTAGTGTTGTGCCTGGACCTTCTCTCTTAGCCCTTAGCCTCTAAACTAGAGCAGAAAATTTCGATAATGTTGACTTTTATCATTCACTATATTTTTATAAGGTGGACATTTAGTACCTGTAATTTAGCCACAACCCAAAAGTAGGTAAAAGTCACAGAGAAATAATTATAGCAATAGGTATTACTGAAGTTTAAAATAAATCTCATGCGATGCTATGCATAAGATTTGCGTCGTAAATGTCCACCTTATGAAAATATAGTGAACGATAAAAGCCAACATCGAAAATTTCTGCTCTAGTTCCAACCCTATGGCTTCTCGTCTCTATCGATAGAAGGCACATCACTAGCTGTCTGTAAGGTCCAGCTATATTCGGAGTCAACGTAACGAGACAACAATCGACCCATATGAGCTTAGAAATTAATATTTCAGTATTAGAAAATGTCGACCGTAACACAAAATGGTGGCCCCTAAAGGAAATTGCGGAAAACGTGGTCGGCTCCACTGATTCAATTTAAATTGTATTTTTAGGTTCATTTGGTTGGTATTCGATCGAAGACAATTTGATTGAAACTTGCTAAAGAGGTATTGGTTTTCACGATGATTGGTTTAAATTTCCTCTGTCATTATAGGTTAAAAATAAACTGAAATAACGAAACAAAAGATACGCGGACGGACGGACAAAAACAACATTCGGCTAAGTCCAATGGTTGTCATCAAACAAATAAAAAGATTGCAAGGGAACCCTCCACAGTATCAAAGTAACAAACACACTTGGTTTGTTTTTCTTCCATCGGAAACAAGATTTAAAATTAACGAGTTAGGTATTCCAGTTTTCCAGCTCTACGATGAAGTCTTTAGCAAACTTTCTAAATTAACTTATTCTTTAAGTGCATCTAGCTTAACCTTGGCAATGGTCATCCAATCGATCACCCTACGCTGACCTTTCTACTAAGGGTTCAATTTAACGTCTTTTAAAATCAGAATTGTAAATTTACTTGAGAAAATAACTTGGTTATTAACATTAACTTTTCATGAATTTATGCATTATGCCGTTAGTGTAAATATTTAATGAATAAAAATAATTCTACTTCCCGAACAATGTTTAATACCTGATAGTCAATCAATTTATAAAAGGTGCTTTGATAATTTGTGGAAATTTGGTGATATTTTTGTTATTTCTTACATTTGGTGTAATTTTTGTTAAATTCTGTCTTTTTTGACTGTACAAACACAAAATAAAATTTTATCAAAAGTGACAAGTATTGTGGTTTTTATTGCTTCTATGGTAGAATTATTCTGCAGGGGACGCTGCTGCCCGCCCTTCCGTGGAGTTCCCTTAGTCGCCTCTTACGACACCCACGGGAAGAGATGGGGTGGTGCAAATTCTAAGCCAGCATCACACAGCCAACACACCAGCGCCACAGCGAGCCCGATACGCACTTGGCCGGCATTATTTCGCAATATAACGAAACCTATTTCTGTCGTTACAAACCAGTTAATTCCCATGTAAACTAGGAACATCCCTGCAGTTTGGGCGACTAGGCCTCTGCCAGGGCGGGCGGGCTGCAACTGTCGGCGACAACATGATTTACCTAACGGTTATTGCGAGCCTATGTAGTATGTAATACCCCATGTATTACATACTACATAGGCTGTTGTTTACTGATGGTAGTTATTTAGTTGGGAGAGTTGGAGTGGACCGTTAGGGATTTTTGTAGTACCTGATTTTATTTTGTAGCACTTTTCGGTGTAATAATGTATGTAATGTATGTATTAGTAACTTGTTAACAATTAATTTTCTTTTTGGCTAATCTATTAAGTTTTTTGAAGGATTTAATATTATTAATATACTGTAAGGGTGGAAATAAGGATTAGTTGAATCTGATGCGAAATATTTAATAATAACTAAAGACAAAAGTGGCTAATTTCAAACAGGGGAAGTTTGATTGCATAAGAAAACTGTTAAGTCTCTGTTGGTATTCTAAAACTTAGAGATAATTTCACTCCTTGCGGTACTGTTCAGCTGGTCCCACTGACTGTACAACCAAAAAAATTCGGCCATCTATACCACGGTGGTTACCAAACATGAACTTACATATCTTCAAACATAGCATATCATATTACGAAGTCCCACGGAATGTACGATTAAAATTCGTTCGAAATCTAGAATTAGTACTGCGGATAGACTGGTGAAATCTAGACTTGGTAATAACACATTGGAGTTACCTTGACGTTTAGATAGGTGAGTTAAATTGAAATTCTAGCAGCTTACGTACGGTAGGAAATTAGGGAGCGAACTGGAAGCATTAAATTTCCTTTGAAACAGAACTGAAACGAGAATTTTGGGCGATTTTCTGTTTATGTCAGAGTGTGCTAGGTTCACAGATACTGGCTTACAGAGAGTTTGGACAATTTATAAAGCGAATACCGTGGCTTTGATGCCTGAGACTTTTCTTAATGACTACTTACATAGAAACCTTTGTTTAACGTGATAACTGAGCCATTTTTGATAGAATTAGCTATTTTATCTACACGGTAGGTACCATTAGATGACGTTTAAAGTGACAAGAATTAGGATAGTAGCCTAGTCACTACCTAGTAAATGAATATTAAATCAGGAAAATCTTCCTACCAAATCAACCATGTAGGGACCGGACCCGACCTTGATATTTTAATATGAGTTTCCGATTGCCTAAGAAATACTTCGCAGAACTTTTAGTGTAACAAAAAAATAACAAAGAATTTATCTGACATCTCAAGACCCAACGTCCCTAACTCCAGCCAAATATGTAACATCAGCGAAATATTATCTAACAAAAGATTTGCGCAAATCAGCCTCCCGTGACCTCGTTTCACTGTGATTATGATTGATTAAACCATAGATAAAACACTACTGTAACCACCTGGCATGGTTTTTGTGCTCCTGAGAGCCTACTACAAGCATTAAATTTTTACCCGACCACCAAATGAGGAGGGTTTTGAGGTTGGCGCCCTCTTTGTTTGTATGTATGTGGACGATTTGTATGTTCTCACGTAGCGCTGAAACTCTCTCTTTCGATTTCAACAAATGACGTATTCGATTGATTCGTCTCAATATCCCGGTGGTTATAGATTACATTACGTCTGCAGACTATATTGGGGCTGTAATGAGATAGCAAGGTCTAAGTAAGGGTCGAAAGTCGACGTCCCGTCGACGACGACGGCAGCGGTCGACTGTCTTTGACGACAACGTGCCATCCGTGTAGGTATTCTCAGACCAAAAAAAATCTAAATCTAAAAATCATTTTTTATTTACCTAGTCTGAGGATATATTATATGATCTAATGTTTTATTAGTAATAAGTTGGTACCCTATATTTATTGTACCAATAGCGAGGATCTTAAAAATGGCTCCTTTTGTAACCGATTTCAAAGAAATGAGAAGGCTCGCAATTCGACTGCATATTTTTTTAACCGACTTCAAAAAAAGGAGGACGTTCTCAATTCGTCAGGTTTTTTTTAAATTTATTTTTGTTACCTCAGAACTTTTGACTGGGTAGTCCGATTAGCATAATTGTTTTTTTTATAATGAAAGCTAAAGTCGGTTTATAGTTTTTATAAGGAACTCAATTATTCCTGAACCCGATAATAGTTATTTGTTATACAAGAGTGCAAAGTTGCTTTTTAACCGCGTGTTCAATTTTGATGACCGAGCAAGTGAAGGATTCTAAAATTGAATCACGAGCGCAGCGAGTGATTCAAAATTAGAATCCTGAGCGTTAGCGAGGGAATCAAAAGAGCACGAGGTGAAAAATCTTTGCACTCGAGTGCAAGACGTAACTTTTCATTCCACCTCAGCGAGGAAATGACTAAATGCAAAAAAAAAACGTTTACAATCACAAGATAGGTACACTTTTATTTCAGTTTAGGTATCAATTACTACATTATGACAGGTAAGTATTACAGAATAATCTTTAAATTATAACAAAATAATACTAAGGTATAATTAAGAAAATTTTAAAGTAACGTTGCTACAGTTATTTAAATGAAAAAATGCCGCGTAAATAACCGCGTACAAAGCAAATTAAAAAAATAACACCAAGAATGTTCTGAGTCTGAGTTTTTAACAAATTAAAAAAAAGTTGTATGATATATTCGGCACCATAGAGGTAGCAGTAAATAGGTTTAATGTTTTTTTTTTAATTCACATACTTAGTGCACACGATGTTCTAAATTCAATTTACTTTATCCTCTAGAGAATAAAAACGGCTTTTCCACTCAGATATTGAAGATTAAAAATACTTGACGGCGCATCAACAAGCTGAGTGCGCCATCTAGCAGAGATAGGGTGAACTGTGGGAGCATTCACTCTCACGTAACGTTGGGGGGCATGGTAGCGACGGCGGCCATAGAGAGGAAGAGGATGGACGCCGGTCGCACCAGCCAAACGCGACGGAACGTGTTTTCTCTATTTATTATTTAAATTTCAATGTTATATCTTTGTGTTGGTGTTCTGTATTAATTAATTATTTAATAACGTTTATTTGTGCGATGAAGTGATTGTGACACCAACTGTGAACGATACTTTGATTTGAACAAAAACTGGTTCTTGCATTTTACCTACGTGACTTTACCTACTTGTGATTGTGTTATATCTACGTAATTAATGATAAACTAGGTGGACTAAGTGAAAATAAACATTAACCGTAATTATTATCGCAGTCTTTTTATATTATCGTAAAATATCGAATTCGATATGTCGAATTCGAGAACAAAAGTCAGAGATCACGCCCGCAAATGACAAGCTCGGAGCATGCGCCTTTATCAGAAGTGGGATTCAAGAACCACAGAATTATCCCAGCAGGGCACCCTCATCACCAGTGATCGGAATTAGGAGGGTTAAAATACCTAAAGTTCATAGAACAGAGATTCATGCCGATGCAAACGTTTTAACGAACATGGAGGGAGGCGTTACTAACAAGAGTACTAGCAATGTCACAACCACAGCAGACTTCTGAAAGCAATAGATGGTTGGCGCCCGCGGACGGTCGTATGTCAGTCCGGCCGTGACGGCGCATCGGCGCATTGACAAGCTAAGTACACCATCTATTCGTTTAGCGCTTAGCGCATCGCATCGACAAGCTAAGTGCACCATCTATTCGTTTAGGCTGTGGTCGAAAGGACAGTGTAATCCGGGCCAAACCCATCTGTGTGGGTTGGTTGAGAGGATACACCCGTCCGGTCCACGTTGTGATCGAAAGGACAGTGTCGTCCGGTCCATGCTGTCTGAGCTGGTCGAAGGGACACACCCGTCCGGTTCACATAGGATGTGGTTCGAAGGGACAGTGTCGTCCGGTCCATGCCCGTTGGGCTGGTCGAAAGGACACACCCGTCCGGTCCACATGTAGGTTGTGGTTCGAAGGGACAGTGTCGTCCGGTCCATGCCCGTTGGGCTGGTCGAAAGGACACACCCGTCCGGTCCACATGTAGGTTGTGGTTCGAAAGGACAGTGTCATCCGGGCCAAACCCATCTTTGTGGGTTGGTCGAGAGGATACACCCGTCCGGTCCACGTTGTGATCGAAAGGACAGTGTCGTCCGGTCCATGCTTGCTGAGCTGGTCGAAGGGACACACCCGTCCGGTTCACATAGGATGTGGTTCGAAGGGACAGTGTCGTCCGGTCCACGCCCGTGGGGCTGGTCGAAAGGACACACCCGTCCGGTCCACATGTAGGTTGTGGTTCGAAAGGACAGTGTCATCCGCGCCAAACCCATCTGTGTGGGTTGGTCGAGAGGATACACCCGTCCGGTCCACGTTGTGATCGAAAGGACAGTGTCGTCCGGTCCATGCTTGCTGAGCTGGTCGAAGGGACACACCCGTCCGGTTCACATAGGATGTGGTTCGCAAGGACAGTGCCGTCCGGTCCATGCCCATCGGGCTGGTCGAAAGGACACACTCGTCCGGTCCACATTTGCGTTTGTATTGGTCGAAAGGACTGTGGCGTCCGGTCTATGCCCGTGTGGCTGGTCGAAGGGACACACACGTCCGGTCCAATGTGCTGTTGCTCGGAGGAAGTATGTCATCCGGTCCGTAACTGAAGGTCGAAGGGATACATACATACAGTCTCGCAATTTTCTTGTGTGATACGTTGTTTTGAGGTTGCTCGGAGGAAGTATGTCATCCGGTCCGTAACTGAAGGTCGAAGGGATACATACAGTCTCGCAATTTTCTTGTGTGATACGTTGTTTTGAGTTACAGTAAAGATCTTATTGTAGAAAGCTATTTTCCTGGTCAGGATGTGGACGAGCGGAACAAGTGACGACAGTGTGGCCTCTTTTGTTCTAGGAAAGCAATAGAAGATTGGCGCCCGTGGACGGTCGTATGTCAGTATGGCCGTGACGGCGCATCAACAAGCTGAGTGCGCCATCTAGCAGAGATAGGGTGAACTGTGGGAGCATTCACTCTCACGTAACGTTGGGGGGCATGGTAGCGACGGCGGCCATAGAGAGGAAGAGGATGGACGCCGGTCGCACCAGCCAAACGCGACGGAACGTGTTTTCTCTATTTATTATTTAAATTTCAATGTTATATCTTTGTGTTGGTGTTCTGTATTAATTAATTATTTAATAACGTTTATTTGTGCGATGAAGTGATTGTGACACCAACTGTGAACGATACTTTGATTTGAACAAAAACTGGTTCTTGCATTTTACCTACGTGACTTTACCTACTTGTGATTGTGTTATATCTACGTAATTAATGATAAACTAGGTGGACTAAGTGAAAATAAACATTAACCGTAATTATTATCGCAGTCTTTTTATATTATCGTAAAATATCGAATTCGATATGTCGAATTCGAGAACAAAAGTCAGAGATCACGCCCGCAAATGACAAGCTCGGAGCATGCGCCTTTATACTCTTTCCGAGATGGTGGGATGAAAATAAAATTGTCTATTGGTATCATACCTACCTACCTAGTCATAGAGAAAGCTAGACCATGCCATATTTCCGATTGCCGTCCCCAAAGAGAATACAATACCTTCGCCGTCCCTACAGTGAATTGTAATGAATTAGCTCCTGTTATGTGAAATATATAAATAATTAGCTAATATTTCCTTTATTGTTCCTCTTACACATAAATCGTGGCAGCTCAAGTAATCAGTTACGTTACGGTCTATCTGCTATGAAAGAGGTGTCATTGATAACGTATCTCAGTTATCTACCAAGTTCAACTGGAAAAAATCGTATCAGTGCTACAGATTAAAAGGTAAATTGGGGTAAGAGCGGCGTGGTGATTGAGGCCAGAGGGAATTTTATGGCTTATTCCCATTACATCCAAACCTATTGTTCTCTGAAAAGAAAACTTCCATACATTAGTTCCCAACCACATCCAACGAGCTTTTTAATAATAATTTTTTTAAATATTTTCGTTCCATTAGTACCTACTTACATCCACGCATAAGTTGAGGTACAGCGATAATCTTCTGATAGTTTATAGGCTCAAGTAGTTAATAAGGTACGAATACTAGAAAATAAAGAACATATAACGTAACTAACAGAGTAGAGGTTTGTCTTCGCATGTAGATATATTGTCATACTTACGATATAATATAGGAAATCACAGATAAATTTAAAACTACACCTTTATTGATTATCACCGTTTCAATCAGCCTTAGGTATATTAAATAATTGAGAAACATTTAATAATCAACCTATACTTTTAAAGTCTTCAATATTAATATCGGTACCTAAAACTAACAGATTATTTATTAACACAACACTAATAAAAAATAATCAACCTTTTTCTGTTTCTATACAAATTAACCAAGGCGTTCCAATTCAACCAAGGCATTGAAAATGCTTGTGATTGATTTTTGTAATCAATTTGTTTTTTTTTGACTTTGTTCGGTTTGGTAGCGTGTCAAAATAATTTAATTGTCTGCGTAGCACAATATGTATGAGTTCGAGGAGCCGCGGTTTCTTTTTTATTTCTCCGTTTAGTGTCTTATGACATGCCTCTACCAGATTGGTGGTGCGATGTCGTTCACCGTTGCAGTTCCAAATCTCATAAGGTAGATTGGTGTTGTTGAGTCAGGTGTCTACAAAGTAGGTAGTTGTTGAAATTTGTTGTTTTCGCTTGTTGGATATTGTCTCCATGATAGCCAACCACCCATCTTCAACATCTTTAGTTGTTAAGTAAGCCAAAGCAGTACATAATCCCACATGTTTCACGACTAGTCGTTTTTTTATTGATTTGCGTCGAATTTATTAATATTTTACTATTGTAAAATATCATATTATGAAGGATCATTAAATCCTTATGGAAGGTGTGATTCAAATTGAAATAAGTATGCTTACTTACAATGACACTAAATATTGTGGTAGAGCCAAGCATTATTATAGACAACGCAACATAAAGATTGAACATAGTCGTCATGATAGAAATAAATAAAACTTGAAGTCTTTACGTCGACTGTACTAAAATTTCATGGATGTGAGTGGGAAGAAGATTAAGCATCAAACTCTTATAAAGGTTATAATGACTTGCTGATAGGCCCTAACTCAAAATAACTATTGCTTCCCAACCTATCTACAAAAGATATACCTAAGTATTGTAGGTATCGTAAGAAACGACATCCATCCATATTCACGTGTGTGTATCATTCCTGATATCGGTTTTACCCCGTTAACTAACGTTATAACGTTACCCCAAATAACCCTTTGGTCAAACTCAGCATAAATTGCTGAATTACAGTTTACAGGCATATGAGCACAATACCCGAAACCATGGATCGATCGCAACTGTCCCGGGCATTTTCAACTTTACGCCTCTGTTAATAAGGACAGATTTCGGTAATTAATTATGCAGTTGAGAAGTATGTAGGTGGGGTAATGGTGGTCGTTATGGGAAGCGTGGTTTAGGGTAGGTTTGGGAAGTTTGAGAATTTGGGGTTTGGGATTGACTTATCGTAAAGATATGGGTACGTTAGGATACGAAATAATAGTTACATATATACTAGTTACTTATAATATATGCTGAGTAAACAGAAGTTGGTAAGATGATAGATTGTACCTACATAATATTAATAGCGTATTTAACTATCTATAAATAGATAAAATCTGATGGTGACCTAAGTGGCCCTACAGGTTTTGGTTGGTACCTACTTCCTAGGTAGGTATTTAAATAAGTAGGTATCTACCTAATTAGGTCGCAGGACTCGCTTGTGGGTAAGTAGGTACTAATTTACGAAGGACCATAAGATAGTAACGAGTTGGAACTTATTTAAGTAGATATTCATATCGAAATATCTACTAGGTAGGTATTAGGTAGTTACTCTGTAGATATTAGGGAAGGACGGGATTTATAGATCCATTAGGAGACGAATATTATTTGTCTGCGATGAGAGTCGCGCTTGCGAAAATTTGAACCTTCTGCACATAGACATAAAGGTTCGCCAAACTAAAATTATTTTTCAGAAATTACTATTACTACCTAACTACCTACAGCCACGTAGGTACCTACCAATTAAAGTAGGTACCTATAAATCTGCATTTCTAAATTCTATCTCGAGGATCATTATCCTAAGAAGGTCATTACCTCCTTCCTGGATATAAAATAATAAAAGCTGTGAAAATGCTTGAAACTTCGCGAACAAAGAATGTCAGAAAAGTCACGTTCAACGTTTGACCTTTTCCAATCTCGCACACACAAACCATGACTAAAACATCCCTTTTTACTTAAACACATAGGATTTTTAACGACCCATATTAATTTTGGGATAAGTTTGAAATTCCAATGCCTTTGTTCGAAATAAGGTAATCTGGGGCAACCGCGGACATTGGGTAAAATGGGCAAAACCAACTCACCTGTTTCACGATCAGTCTCGCCACCCTGGGGCTGGCGAATGTCACGAACCCGTAGCACTTGGAGACACCAGCTCGGTCGTATATCACCCTCGCAGCTGTCACCGTCGCGAACGTCGAGAAAAACTTCCATAAGTCTTCATCAGTCGTTGTCAGTGAGAAACCGCCCACAAAGATTCGATTATGAATTACTGTGCCGAACTTTGGGGCGTCTGATGGTGGAAGCGTGTCGTCCGTGTCTTCTTCAGGGGAGTTCAGGAGAGCCTTTAGCTTCTCGTGGGGGTCTGCGCTTTTCCTCATAGCGACTGTGTTCTCCTCCATATGAGCGTCACTTCTGATAAATCTTTTCACCCCACTGTCCATCGCGAGCTAATGTAACATGTTCCCTTGTTTACTAAACTAAAATCCTAGCGAGAACTAAACGAGTGCTCGCGAAAACAAGACTGAACAGAACAGAGGTATCGATTTTACCGCCCGCTGACTGAGTTGTACGTAGCCACCTACTATAGGTGTGGATGTAGCTAGCGGTGCGCGCGTCTCTGCTCGGGACAAGACTCCAAACAAACTAGATAAGACAGTGATTTTAGATAATTGTGATACGTGCACTAAAAATAGTGTTTGAGCTAAACGTTCGCTATTTTTACTAAGCGAGGGAACTGGGTCAGTTGTGTTGTGACACCTATTATTGCTGTGGTTCTTATCTAAGTTTGGTACTGATTGTTAAGTGTAGGTGGCGCTGTGACGCCCCAGCTGAATTACAATGATAGGGTTTGGATATAAAAAAGCGGTTTTAGGAAACGATAACAACTTTACGGGCTATGAAATGGTAGGTGCGCGTTTCTACTTCCAACACAGCAATATAAATTCTAAATCGTCGGTGTTACTGAAGCTGGTAATTAGTTACTATAGACCAGTAAAATTATTATTAAAATATTTCGTGTTTTAGGGTGTCGTTACGGTAACCCGTTCGTTTAGTTTTAAAAATTTGAACTTAGATCATCGAAACGAAACGTAAAAATATCGAGGGTAACGAAACGTTAAGCGGGCTGAATGCTGCCATCAAATACAAACTTCCATGAAATTGTGGGACAAATTCGAACCGAATGAAAATGAGTGAGCACGTCATGTTGCATACTCACTGCATTCTTGATATTTTTTTAAAAGAAAAAAACAATATGTGATTATCGTCGTACTTTGGATTGTGCTAGTAAGGCTATGTGTGAGCAGAGAGGTAGCCGCGGCGGTAGATAGAGGAGTGTTTGAAATTCTAATTGTGGTGATAAGGGGTTATCAGCATTAAAAATAAAAACAATTAATCTATCCATTTATGTAATAAGAGTAATGTGTAGGTAGGCAAACTGGCGTAAGCTAACTGAAACCTGAATTGGAATGTTTTACACAAAACCACAACAAGAAAACGAAAACTCACATGCATAGAAGAGGCTTGATAACAGGTAGACGTGTATAAATTATATGAAGTCCGTAAGTATGATTATCAGAAGATTTTGGAAAATTTTCGATTGTCAGTCAAACAAAATATAACAGTAAATAAGTGTGTCAAAGTTTGGGATTGGGGCTAGTGACGTCACGCTTAGGTACCTATCTAAAAAGTGTCACTAGGCGTGACGCAGAACTTTAATTGGCTTATTATTCATAATTTTTTGTTTAATAGACAAAAGATAAAATACGTGTCTAATATCTTCTCATAATGACTGATTACGGGACGGACTTATTAGTATGTTTTAGTCGTCTGGACTGTTTCAGATTGTTTGCCACATTATTTTGCTTCGAATTTGGCTGGAGAATAGTAGTAAATTATAAATTATGCTTTGTGGATTGTCCTGAATTATTTATTTTTTATTAATTATTATTTGGTATATAGATCAAAAAATAAAGTACTGTACTTAATTTTTTGATAGATATACCTAACAAATTATTCGATTCGAATATTACATTAGAACTTGAATATTGTAAGGAGAAATCCATCCGTTCAGGCAACACTAAATCAGCCATTTATCTGTCAGCTAAGTTACTGTAACTGTCACAGCTGATCAAAGTGCAGTGCAAACAAAAATCGCACAGCAAAGTTACGGAATACACAGTGTTTTCTTTTATTTTTGTTTTGCTTTCGTTGTTCTAATTCCGTCGATTACTGTGAAATTGTGTTCAAAACAAGCGAAAAACTTTTGACCTCCATCGGAAATGGATTGGCGATCACCACACGTCTGTATCAAGTGTCGAAACTAGAAATCCTCAGTTATTTGGCCTCTGTTATTGTACTACTATCCTCAGTCAACCAGAAAGCTACAGTGAGTATATTTTTATGTTGTAATCGTACTGCAATGCACTCTTGTAGCTGATAATTATCGGAAATTATTAGCAAAACCTTTTGTTTTCGTGTAACAAGTACTTCACGGAACAGTTTGCGAGTGTTCGTCTACCCTAAATAAAAAAGATAACACCGGTTTATGACTTCGCCAAGTAATTTTAACGAAACGGGTTTCCTTCCTTGTGTCTATTTACAATAGGTACACTGAGTGCAAGCTATAGTGGACTCAATGCACTTGTTGATAAGTGTGGTATTAATGTTTACTTTTCCGAGTTATAAAAGCAATAATAGTAATGAAAGTTTGCTCAGTAACTAGCATCCAAATACTAGCAGATAACACAATGCTTAGCCAATAGGTACTAATAATGTAGGTATCTGTTTCTTTTTCTGTTTGCTAGAGATGCTTAATTCCTCCACATTATTTTTCTTATTGCCAGCTTAGCGAGAAACTATCATAATGCTTTACTTATTCGATTTCTGGTCTCTGGTCAACAGAATAAGTAATAGGTACTTGTTTCGAGAACGGTCATAAATTGTGTAATAGTAGATGTTAATAAAAAAAACCATTACACAAAAAAAACATACTTACTCAAATTTAAGCAGTTCTTATTTACACAATATTTTTTCTCGTTTCGGATTTCTCCATCCACTCCCATCACAAAAAGCCAACCAGCTAATATTATAAATGTGAATCTTTGAATGGGTGGATGCTTGTTACCTCTTCATGCCTAAACTACTAAACAGATTGGTCTGAAATTTTGCATACAGGTCGTTCTAAAGCTCAAATAAATCATAGGCTACTTTGATTACTTTATATCCCATAAATCAGTGCCCATAGGACAGAAGTAGCCTTTGTTTCATAGAAACAATACATGCCAAGTCGGGGCAGATACTGTTACTGTATAAAGGGTAAAGAATAGGTCAAACTGATTTGTTCCAATGTCCAGTGGCTTCGGAAATTAATCTTCATATCCTAGTAGCATTTACTAAAGTAGGTATTTCTTTTGTTATTGTTTAAATGTGTCCTTGGCATAAATCATGTTACTACATGAACTGTTTAAAATGTAATAAAATCTGACAAGTATCACCTACTAGGATGGAACGTAAACACAATCCAAGTGTGGAAACCACAGTGTAATCAAGACACTTTTCACTAATAAAGATCACATAGTTAAAGATCAAACAAACTTACCATTAAGTTAAGTTTGGAAATAATTAAACAAGGTTGGGTTCCAAAGAGTAAAGTTGGTTTAATTGCAATAAATATTTGAATAAAAAATGCTGGACGTAGAGCTTCTGTTATGGGTAGGTACATAATACAATATACTCCATAGATAGTAATTTTTTATTATACATAGAAAACATCTGAATAAGTTCTGCAGTTGGTTCAAGCAATTGAAAAACTTGACTAAGTGCTTATTTTGTAAGTATAAAGAAATAACCAAATCATTTATTTCTTTATACTTACAAAATAAGCACTGACTCTGACTCTGAATTGTCTTGTGACTGGAATAGAACCAGCAACGTCTTGCGTCGAAGGGGATCCTTGGAGACAGGCGATTGATATGATTATGTACAGAAATTTGGTATATAATTTTTATTACTGTGAGTTTTTATCATTGTCATAAATTTTTTAATAATATTTTTTTGTTAGTGTACAAATGCAGTTAAGATACTATTTGCGAATCATAAACCCAATGTGTGTTGAACTATACATTAGTGAATTAGTTCTACATAAAAGAACTCGAACAAGTTCTACATGAAAGTTCACTAAGCAATTACATGGTCTATTGACATGGTGATTAACTAATTACATTGATAACTAGACCGTCAATGGAAATGTATGTATGGAATTATAACTGGAATTCAAATGTACCTACACAGTGCCACATAATATACTTATTATGTCATAACATAATATATGTGTGATGGATGTTATTATTATAATAATATTAAGTGTACGATTACTAAGCCAAAAAGAGTGATTCAACACCCAAAGTTTTTGTTCTATTTTACTATAGAAACTTTCGAATTCATTATGAAGATTACAGGTTAACTACGAACCTTGTTTGTGTTGGAAGAACAAATCTTGTCTCTTCTTTTTGTTTTCTTTTCATAATTTTAAGAAAAAAAATGAAGCTTTTCTCTGGTTGATTCATTTGCTATAATCACCACGCCTGGCAGGCGGATTGGTGATCGGAATTAAGGTGTTTTAGAAAAAAATAGAAAGCTTCACATCTCGACTTTATTCAATCTTACTGGGAATAAATAAAACTGATCAAGTGCGAATAGGACTCGCGCACGATGGGTTCCGTACTATAACACTTCACATCACATCACATCACACTATCACACTAATATTATAAATGCGAAAGTTTGGATGGATGTATGGATGTTTGTTACTTCTTCACGCCAAAACTACTGGACGGATCTGGCTGAAATTTTGCATACAGGTAATTCTAATACTGGAATAAAACATAGGCTACTTTTTATCCCGTAAATCTGTTCCCGTGGGATAGAAATCACCTTTTAAAGTTTCCATAGGAACAACGCGTGCGAAGCCGCGGGGCGCAGCTAGTTATCTATAAAAATAAAAAAATACAAATCTTTCCTCGTAAAAAACACAAAAGTCAACGTAACGCGGTGATCGGTTCTCAAGGGAGCTCCCATACAACAGAAATTATTTTTTTGCCGTTTTTATACATTATATGTTTTATAGATGTTCCGTATGGTACGGAACAATTCGTGCGCGATTCCGACTCGCACTTGGTCAGTTTTATTTTTGGTGTCTAACATCTGCTTTTAGCTAGGACAGTTATGTGATAAATCATGAGTTATCTCATACTCATGATGAGATAACCTCTCTGTGCAGTTCTTATCACCAGGAATAGGTTATTTGTTTTGATTAAACGTATCTTGATTTTTTTTTGTTTAAGAGCAGATACTTTTTTGATCCAATATTTAAGTATGTACAAGTTGTCACATAAAGGGGTAGATCATCGGTGGCTGGGGGGTGGAGAACCTCAGTGCCTCTCTATTTAGCCCCCATGCATGTTCTACGATGTTCACTAGTTTATTTTTTTTTTGGATTTACGTAAATTTTGGTCATATCAGATTTCAGACTGAATTTCACAATTGTTAAACAAAAAGACAGTGTCACAGACCTAATATTTTGGCTGTCATTTTTATCTCGACTCCAATCCAACCATTTGAATTTGATTTATGTTATTGGGATCTGTTGACGTAATAATGTGTACCTAAATGAGAAATAGATCATACTAGTGTATGGATCGGTAATGGAATGTCAAGCGTCAGAGTCAGAGTCAAATCGTTTATTTCTTTAGACTTACAAAATATGTAAGTACTTAGACAAGTCAAATTTTTACTATATACTATATCAAACAAGACATAAGGTGCAATTGACTCTAATTCACTTCAATTTTTGTCCACTAGCGGAAGAAGTGAAAAAGAAACCACTAGCAAGTTTATCGCTTATCAACTAATACAATCTTAGGATAACTAAGTCTAACTGGTCTTACATACCTACTATTGTCTGTGTGGAACTGGGTGACATCCGGCCAAGCATTAACATCATTGACGTAGTCATCTACGGAGTAATAGGCTTTCTTGTTACGATTTCGTTTTATGTACAGTTTAAAGGAGGATGGGCATTTTGGGCCTTTTGGGTACTTTGTCCAATCAAGACGAGTCATACGTCGTTGGATAGCTCTTTTCAATAGGACAAAAAAATTAAAATACGATAAATCTGTTGCAGTTGTCCGTTTTGAAATATACTCGAAAAAAGATGTTGAATTTTTATCACAAATAGAATAACAAAATCCTATTATCATCACGTTGATTGTCTTAGTAACTGCATACTTTATTATTATTGTATAAGAAATGATACAAAAAATATCTTGAATCTTAATTAAGTAAAACAGTACAACGGGCGGCCTTATCGCTATAACCAATTTCTTCCAGGCAATCAATTTCAGCATTTTTGCGAAAATCACTGAGTAATCTACACTCAGTGATTTTCGCAAAAATGCTGACAATCCCACCTACTTATAAACCTCTCCTAATTTTAATTAATTGCTACAAGTTTTTTTCCGAATCTACCTTCTCGTTAGAGCTCAATGTCAAACTGTTGGAAAGTGACGATGTGGCCGATGTACGCATCACGAAGGTTTATATCTATTCGCTCTTGTCTTGAAAAGATGATGTAGTTCTGTTGACATTAGTCGCAATGTAAAAAAACACTGAATTACTCTAAGTAGGTACCTACTCTTACTACTCAGTAAATCATTAACTGGTATATACGTTGTTCGCCGGCTCCCTGACACGGCGCAGCATTTTTGGACATAATAGACTTATTAGAGTAGAGAACTTATCTGTCACTAATCCTACTATACGGCAGATATGGTCCGCTTACGTCGTTCTTTTTTTGAATTTTTAACCGACTTTAAAAAAGGAGGAGGTTCTCAATTCTATATTTAATACTATATTTTTTTTGTTCCTAAAGCGGAAGAAGCCTATAACATGTAGCGACCTGAACGTAAAACATTTTCTCGTTTGACCTTTTATCAAAATAACTATGTATGTATGTACCGGGTGATATAAAAAATAACATATACCTAATGGATAATGGAGTCATACAGCTATCCGTCCTTTCTTTTGTAACAACGGTAATGGCGTACTTTTGATGTACTTATTCCTTTTTAACCGACTTCAAAAAAGGAGGAGGTTCTCAATTCGACTGTATTTTTTAAATGTTTGTTCCCTCAGAACTTTTGACTGGGTGGTCCGATTTTCATAATAATTTTTTTATATGAAAGCTGGTGCTTCTCGTGTGGTCCCATTTTTATTTGGTCCAGTTCTGACATGGAATCTATATAATTGAAGTCGGTTTATAGTTTTTTATAAACCAAATCAATTATTCATTACTCATACTCGAAAAGTAGGTGTGACTTGCCTGAGGAGCGGGTTGAAAATAATACTTTTCAGCCCTATATCTAATTCTAAAAGTATTATATAAAAACTATTGGCACGCTGCCCTCCCCGTCTCGGGACTAAATAATTTACTTTCGCTCCTAGTGAAACAATGTACTATTCCCGGTAGTATGTAAAAAGTTGCAAATGATTTTTATTTCGCACCTTGTTATTTTATTTTGTTTTATTACCGATTATATTGCAAATAATTGCAATGTATCGTTACCGGAACTGTGTAATGTGCCGAAGAGGGCTAGATCAAGGCAAATACCAAACGTCTTTTTGAGTCAAGACTACGACTTGGCAAACGTATGTAGGACGCCATCTGGCTAGGTGGGATGAAGACCTGCGAAAGACTGCAGGCAGATGTTGGATGCGTCAAGCTGAAGACAGGGCGCTATGGCGCTCATTAGGGGAGGCCTATGTCCAGCAGTGGACTAATATAGGCTGATGGTGATGATGATGATGATGTTATATTGTAAATACAATATAATGCTAAGATGTTAAAAAAACTGATTTATTGAGGTAGGTATGCACCGTTTTAGTAGTACATTAATAGAAATGGTCAAATAAAGCATCAAAATAAACAACTTGTGGGATTACTCAAAACGGACAACGAACTGGGAGTAGCCCCTTAGTTATTCTTATTCTACAGGAACAGAGCTTTCCAACGACATATCAATCAGTTCGATTGGTGCCAGGCCCAGGCGCCATACATTTGTGCCCATCCTCCTTTACGAATAGGGAGCTCAGTTGCTTCAGATGGAGGCTTATTATAGAATCTTACGCAATTGCCCACAAATGATTTGCCTACCTTTCGTAATCTAGTGGTGGAGCTACCTGTGGATTGTTTTCAAGAGCTTGCAGTTAGCTCTTAATAAATATTAATACCATTAGACCTCTCCCCGCTCGTCTCTATCTGTCGTCTCACCGGATTATGAGAGTAAGGGAATAGAGAGAGCACCTGTGTTTGCGCGCACACTTGTGCACTATAATATTTCCTGCGCATCCGTGGTCAAAATTCGGCTATAAAGGACATGAAAAAAAAGAATATTATTATGCAAATTTCAGCCCGATCCCTTCAGTGGTTTTGGCGTTAAAAGGTAACAATCATTCATCCATCCATACATCCAAACTTTCGCATTTATAATATTGGTGTGATAGTGTTGTGTGTTTATTTATATTAATTTTACTGACATTCCATATTATGACAATTGTATGTACAAAACTTTTATTTAGTAATTCTGTTATCTTTTAATTAATGTAATTGGTTTCTTACAACCGTTTTAATTTAAATAAATAAATGTGGATGGTACGAATCATTTGATTCGTCGCGATTATTTATGCAACATTGTGTAAGTAAGTATAAACCTAATATATCTGACCCGTAAGTGAATCTTATAAAAAACCCAGACCTAAAACAAATATCATAACCACAGACACTCATTGTATCAAAAAAATTCGTCAACACTAATTGTTGTATTCACTGAAATCGAAATGCGTCCGGGTCGTCTGGTCGATAATGCGAGGGCCTAACGTGCTTGTTGAAATTTTGAAAGGGGTTAGAAGATTGTCCCATTATTTAGGGCCAAAAATTGATAGGTATATTTGGATAGAGAACACTAAAACAAATGAAAATGATTGTCCTTAACTTGTCCTAAATCATCAGGTTTCTTAGATATTCACACATAAAGAAAAGAAAAGTCAATTTTCATCTGTGAATATCTTTTATAACTTACATTATTTATTGTGTTCTCTATTCAAATATATAGGTAACTTTTATTGCGCGCGAAGATATTGAAAAAACAAAAAATCTTAGAGCAACCCTCTATACACACACAAACACAAACACTCCCATGCGAGATGTCAGTGCAGATCACAGTTCCCCCATTTAGAACTAGAACCATCTATACAGAAATCTTAAGTAATCCCTTAATTATTATTTTACTAACATTGTAGTAAAACAGAAGACAGCTAGTAACGGATACCCCTCACCCCTCTGTATATTAGATTAAGTTGAGCTCTTGTTACATCGAGTTCTAAGGCCCGTATTATGAAAGCTTGTTCAGTCCTTCAATCTCTGCTTGAGTAACGCTTTTCTATATTATTAATGTTGCTCAAGCATAGCTCGATGACTGAGCAAGCTTTCATAATACGGGCCTAAGAATGTATGTGCTTAGGTACTTGGCGCTACTGGACACTACTGGCCCATGCATCCTGAAAGACAAATAAAGATTGCCTCTGAATCGGCAGGACGTATTTTCGTTTCTTAATAAATTTCCACCAGTTTTCTTTAAGAGATATCTGTCAAACGTTCCCAAATCAAGAGTAGCTGCCCAAAACTTTGTTCTTTATTATTGTGGTTCTCACGGCGGGAATCGCACCTGTATCCTTCGTGTCACAGGCGAACCTTAGTCCACTGCGCAATAGAGGCCCTTGTTAAAAATATCTTCCGTGATTCAGAGAGCCCCAGTTGGTGCAATAGAGTCCAAGGCCCTTAGGTTATCTGCCTTGGAGAGTTTCCACAATGTGGCAGGTCACAGTGAACTGATAACTGACCCTAGACAAGGATTTTACCGATATATCGGTACTTTGTTGATGAGTTTGGTCGCTATGCAGGGTTTTTGAGGGCATACCTATTCTTTTTCTTCTATTACAAAATAATGCATTACATTAAATAAAAAAACACATTTTAAATTAACAGTAGTTTCCGACTCCGACCCAGTATTTTTTTTTATGTATTTTCGACGATTTCTCCATCAATTATGGACCAATAAAAAAAATCGGTATTGTATAGATAACGAATCATCCTGAAATGTATGTATCGTGTACATACTAGGGTTTGCATTCGAATATTCGAATATTCGAATATTAAATCATTTCGAATATTCGAATACTGATATTGCAATATTCGAATATTCGATTTAAATAAAAAGTCAAAATTCTGATGTGGATAAAAGGCCACTTAAGGACAGAACGGATACCTTAGCTCCCATACAAACGTACTTCCCGCTTCATTTGGAAACTACGTTTCCGATCGTATTGAAATTTTCCATACATAATCGGATGACAAATAGCTATGTTTGTAGTGTTTTCGTTTTTTAAAAATCATTATGATATTTGAATGAGAGTGAAACTAATTTGCCATATTTTGACCACCATATCGAGTCATTTTCAAGCTATTTTTTATGCATGTTAGACACCTTTATTCGAAAATCTGTCACGCTGCAAACATCCTAAATATATTCACCATTAGAAATAAACAAAAATATTTCTGAAATCAGTCGTTTATTCAAAATGAATCGCAAAGTACGAAAAAATATAAAAAATTTAGAAATTCCTTCAAATTTCTGCAACCGCTCGCTCAAACGCGGGGGGCAATGCGACACAGGGAGCACAATTCCAAAATAAGGCGAATGCCGCGGAATGGCCAACACGATGCGATTCTACGTGAAACAACAACAAATTCACTCGGGCCGGCCGCTGAGATTTGGGAGGGGTTCGTAGCCTTCTTAAAGGTTCGCGCGGTATAACAACTTAAACTTGTATTGTCTTGTATGGATATACCGGGTATATCCATACAAGACAATACAAGTTTAAGTTGTTCAGGTAAAAGTTAAAGGGTTTGGAACACTGTTCGGAAACACTCGGGAGTAATCGGGAGTGCCGCGCGCGACTTCATAGTGCGTTCGCATATTTGACAAGACTCTTCTGTCTATCCGTCTCTGTTGCTCACGAATGTCGTTGTGTTAACGCAGAATTATGTTCAGTTGTGTATTGCACGCGGTCGTGGTGGTTATCTTTATTGTACGAAGTAACGCGAACCCAGAACAGCCGGTCGCGGAGGATATGGCACCATTATGGACCACATACACACAGTGAGGCAGATTATTCAAAAGTCCGAAGAGTATAATCAGCCCCTGTGTCTGGCCTTCGTGGACTATGAGAAGGCTTTTGACTCTGTCGAAACCTGGGCTGTTCTGGAATCCTTACAGCTATGCCAAGTAGACTTTCGTTATATCGAGGTGCCGAGATGTCTTTACGACGCCGCCACCACGAGTGTCCAAGTACAGGACCAGCAGTCCAAACCCATCCAACTGCGCAGAGGAGTGAGGCAGGGGGATGTTATATCCCCGAAATTGTTCACGAGCGCGTTGGAAGATATGTTTAAGACGCTAGACTGGAAAGCCCTTGCCTTTCATTAGCATAAACGGCGATTACATCTCATACCTGCGATTCACTGATGACATAGTCTTAGTCGCTGGAGGAGCTGAACCGGATGCTGGACGGCCTAGCTTCAGCCTCGCGACGACGCATCGGTCTTGGCATGAATTTGGATAAAACAAAGTCATGATCAATGATGGCCTCATTGATCCGGGGAAAGCTACGTCGAGTCTTGTCGTCATCCATACCGCAATGCTTGAAAACCAAAGTTTTCAATCGGTGCGTCCTACCCGTCATCACCTACGGAGCTGAGACGCGGACCTATGATAGGGTTGATTCACCAGTTCAAAGTCGCTCAGCGAGCTATGGAAAGAGCTGTACTCGAAGTCTCTCTGCAGGATAGGATTCGTAACGAACACATCCGACATAGAACCAAAGTTTTCGACATAGCTCAGAGAATTAGCAAGTTGAAGTGGCAGTGGACCAGCCATATCTCGCGCAGAACCGACAACCGATGGGGTAAACGAGTTCTAGAGTGGAGACCACGACTCGGCAAACGTAGTGTAGAGCGCCCTCCGGCCAGGTAGGATGACTATCTGCGAAAGATTCCAGGCAGATACTGGATGCGTCAAGCTGAAGATAGGACAGGGTGCTGTGACGCTTTTAGGGGAGGCCTATGTCTAGCAGTGGACTAATATAGGCTGATGATACAAATAAGATAAAGTTAGAGAGGAGTAATTGCTAATTTTATAATTTGTGATTTATAAGATCTTTAAATGTTTTTGTACTTTAGTAAATACTAACGCGCTATCGTTACTTAACGTGTTTATTTACTTGTTATTGTGTTACATTTTATTAAAATACCCTAGATTTTGAAGACTGTTTTAAATTTTTTTGGTTGATTGTGCGTGTAAATCGCCAATGTCTTGTCGTTACAGCGATACATATTTGATATTTAAAATTGTTCATGGAAATAATACTTGTTACAATAAAAGATGTGATTTTAATAAAAAAATAGTTATTTTCTATATAATATTCTATTATTCGAATAATATTCGAATAGTAGCCGAAAAATATTCGAATTTCGAATATTTGCAAGCCCTAGTACATACAGAATAGCTAGGTTGTTTCATAGTGAAATCAGTCAGGAATGATGGAAACTATAACCCCCTCCAGGATCTAGGCCGACTTAACTTGTATATGTAACCATGTTCGTCGATTTCCGGACAAAAAAAACACTATTGTTTAGATAACTAATGATCCTGAAATGAACTTTATTGCGTTGCACTTCGAATCTAAAATGTATTTTTCCACGCTCATAATGATAGGCCAGAAAATATCATGTTTAAAATAAGAACCATCCTCTTCGTCACAAAACACATAAATATCAATCTAAATTGTTTACTTTCCCTAGAAATCAGTTCATTCAGTTTTCTTATTAGTAAACTATAGTTATCTGACTAAGTTCACTGCATTTGAACCAAGTTCTTTGAACCTTCGCTGCACCGAGACAAAGAGTTTTGCTTCTGTTGTTTTTTACAATCTTGTTCAGTTAAGGCGCATACCCGAGCCAATATGACAGCGATATCAATATTTTCATATTTTTACGTTTATCATAGGAATTTTGTAAAATCCTACGTTCGGTTTGTGGTATCTATTAAAAGCTATTTTTTAATACCTCTGTAGTAATTTTATCTCATATAGTTTAGGAGGAGATGCGAAAATAGAGTTTGGTGGCCAAAAAGCGCAACTTCGTATCTCTGCCTAAGCTTTACTAAATGAAACTATTACAGAGGCATTTATAAATAACTTTTAATAGATACCACAAAATGAACGATGGATTTTTAAAACTGCTGCGTTTAACGTAATAATAAGATTAAATAGTTGGGGGCGCCACTTTCACTGGTGTATGGCCGTTTTCATATAAAAAAAGAATCATGAAAATCGGACCACCCAGTCAAAAGTTCTGAGGTAACAATGATAAAAAAAAAATACAGTCGAATTGAGAACCTTCTGCTTTTTTGAAGACGGTTGAAAAGTGACACACTTTTATTGAGCCGTGACGTCACGCGGAACTTTAACTGGCTACATCTTAATAATTTTTGGATTAATCGACATAAGAAAAAAAAGTGTTCAATAACTTAATAAATGATGATAATCTAATCATCATTTTTTTGTCGTCAGGCCTGGAATCCAAATAGGCAGCAACCTCAACCTCAACCTCCCTAGTGCCTTGTTGGAGTTTATCTAACAAAAAAAATGTTTATTTCAAGGAAAGGTTACAAAGTAGGTACTTACTTTATGTTTAAAATTAGTTAAATTAGAACACCATAGGGGGGTAATGCCCATAACCTCTCCGCATAGAAACACAACAAAGAACATTTCAGTGTTGTCAGTCTACAATAATAATCCATAGAGGCATAGAGGAAATTTTTTATTTAGTGATCGAATCAAAATTAAAAACCGGCAAAAAATCGCACTTCGCGGCGACTTTCGACTTTGGTACATTCTAAAACGAAAAAATTAGCGGTAACGTATTCTTTTTTATTTTTATTATAATATAAGACTATATAAACTATAAAATAAAACACATACAGTGCATAAAATTCGTTTAATTTTTTTTACACGAATATATATATACATATAGGTAAGCATAGCGTTCTCGTACTTTCCATAAATCCTCATTCGATATTTATAAACAACTTCAGAGTATTTACTACCTATTTTATAGGAAATTTTACAGAGAATCCAAATATATATAGATCTTCCTAGGTCTGGGTACAAATTAATCGAGATAACTGCTCACAACGCCCTAACGCGCCGCGCGGCGCGCCCGCGTCGCGCCGCGTTGCGAGGACCGCCAGACGTCACCTATGCCGCCCCGCGAACCCCGCCAGCGGAGAGGATAATCAGGTTGGGGATCGCAGTTTGGTGGTAAAAATTTTCTGTAGGGGGCGCTGCTACCCACCCCCGGTGGATATCCCTTAGTCGTCTCTTACTACACCCACGGGAAGAGATGGGGTGGTGCAAATTCTAAGCCAGCATCATACATCTCTCAAAAGCAACCGGAAGTTATTGGCCCTAATTTTTTGAACAAATTTCCATTGTGTATTCGAACAATCATTTTTAAATAATGCGAGACTCTTTCTGCTAGATAAAACCATATACATTCTGTAAGTAAATTTCTAGACAATGTCTATAAACAATTTGTAATTCCTCAGAGACGAACCTTCCCTTATCTCAACATGCCTAATTCAAACTAATTTATACCTATACCTAACAATTAAAATGATTACTTACTTTTAAATAATTCACTGATTGTGTAGTATGTATTTCTTTTTCAATAGTTAATTTGTATTCAATTCGTAAGTTCTAGTTGTTTTTAACAAACTTACTCGTACATGGTTTTAAATGGTTTCATACGTGTTTACTTCTTGATTAAAATTATTTAGAAAGAAACTAAGATATTAGCTAAATGGGAAGTAGGTACAAGATCACACAAATAGACCTCAGACAAAATATTATTTGATCTGAGGTCGATTTGTGTGATTTTTCGTAATATATTGCTTACAATTATATCTTCAACTTGACGCCAACGTAGTTTAGTTTTTCACATCGAAATTGACTAGAGTATCGTTCAAACTTCTTTGCGTTGCTCAATTCAGCTAAAGTTCAATGAATCTTGTGCTATTTTTACCCATTAAGGCCGAAACACCTTAGCTCCTATTAGGTTAAGTGAATAAACATACCCGCGACCCGACTCACCGAGTAGGTTAGGTACAAGCGTACTAGATGTACCTTACTACAGAATAAATATTCTCCTCCGTAGACCGAGACACGTTCTCAGTAAACCCTTTGACTCCCTCACCGCCGCTAACCCGGATGTGACGTCAACCGCTTCGTTCCCGAACACTACACAGCCAACTAAAAACCGACCCGGTAGCGGGGTCGAAGAATTCCGTCCTTCCGCCCACAGGTGCATTCGTGCACCTAAGGCGTAACCTCCATGCCCTCTCGTAGCATCTGGCGACAGCCCAAGCCGAGGCTCGCACCTAAGTGGTGGCCCTTGTGCGTGCCGACCCAACCTAATTGTTCCGGCGCCCTCTGCACCCGCCAAAAGTCCGGTAACGGCCATCTGCGGTCAACAGCATCATTAGTCCATTCGAAAAAAATACAGAAGAGAGAGATATATATATATAAGGATTTTTGGTAATTATAGTAACACTATGGGTAATTTAATTACTAAGAATTCAAATTATCTCAATATCATAAATTGTAGTACGAGTCTACGACCTTACCTACATGATTGCATATGCTTCCGGACTCACCTGTAATCTGGCTTATCTAAACGTCATATTATAACAAACAGGTTAGTTTGAAAATCCCGTCCTTTCGTCGTTCATTCAAAGTCCATGGTACCTAGTTACGGATACCCCTCACCCCTCTGTTTTAGATTAAGTTGAGCTCTTGTTACATCGAGTTCTAAGAATGTAAGTGCTTACTCTGCGCTACTCTGGTGGCCCATGCATCCTGTTAGTGAGACAGAATAAAGATTGCCTCTAAATAGGCAGGACGTATTTTCATTCTTTTAATTAATTTTCACCAGTTTTCTTCAAAAGATAGCCCTTAAACGTTCCCAAATCAAGAGTACCTACCAGCTTGTTGAGTGTGGGAGTTCCTTTACTTGGTACCATCCATGGTACTATCCAATTATTGAGTGAAGGCCATCGATGTTAATTAAAATTCGGGAGGTACCTACTAACTTCTCGAAAGTGGAAAGCTCAAATTAGGTCCACACGTCTGTCAAAGTCGAACCGGGGCGGCGGCGTGTAACGTGTGCGTATTCAATTCTCACCATCACCCCATCTTTTCACGGTGGGTGTCGTTTGAGGCGACTAAGGGATATCCTCGGGGGGCGGGCAGCAGCACCCCCTGGACAACAATTCTACCACCAAACTGCGATCCCCAACCCGCATGCCCAGTGTGGGGATTATAGGCATTACCTCCCCCATGAGATAAACGCCAATAAGGCGCTTATCTGGGGGAGGCCTGCGTCCAGCAGTGGACCAATACAGGCTGTTGAGGTTGAGGTTGAGGTAAGTAACAAATAATTGGATAGCGTGTTTTTGCGTTGAGTTGTAACAAAACACAGGCCATTTGTTGAGTTAGAGGTGAGAACGCACTATAGCTATATAATTTTACTTATAGGTATCTATGGTGAAGGCCTTTCTTTACAGGAAGGCATTTCCGAAATCAGGAAATAAAGTGATAGGGGTTTTGTTGTAGAAGCGAATACATAGCCCTATAAAAGATACATTCGTTTTATGAAGCCTAGTTGTGAGTACAGCGATTATATAGAGAATTATGTATATCGTTATTTTTTGGGAATGTATTGATATTTTTATATATTATATATTTTTATATGTATGTCATTATTTTATTTTATTTCTTCGACTTTTTCAAGTAAGGATTCTCTGGGACCAATTTTATAGATTGCACGAACAGCCCTCTTCTGCAACACAAATATGGTGGTAATATCTGCAGCGTTTCCCCACAGCAGTATACCATAAGACATAATACTATGGAAGTAACTGAAATAATTTAGTCTATATGTGTCCACGTCTGTAAGATGACGGATTTTCACTGCATATGCTGCAGAACTACGAGTAAGTCTCTTTGATAGCTCATCTGTGTGTGTGGGCCAAAAAGAAAGAAGTTGAAGTTTTGTATCTAAGGTGATTCCTAAGAATACGGTGCTTTCTACAATTTCTACCGTTTCTTCTTTTACGTTTATATCAGCCGTAACTTTTTTAACATTAGGTAGAATAAATCTATTAGGTACGGATCGTTTTGGTTCCGTTAAGCAAAAGATTATTGACACTAAACCAATGAACTACTTATGAGATTGCAATATCTATGATAAAAAAATGATAGGTAACATCGTAACATAAAATAATACGTCACATTGAACTAAGTATCATATCATAAAACTTTTGGCAATATTCAAAACTTAAGAGATGAGATCAACAAACACAGGGATGTCCTTGCTTTTAAATTTCACAACAGAATGACATCACAGCGGTTAATATACCTACATTATAACGAGGTAGGTAGGTACGTAGCTACATACGAGATGGAGTAGGTACGGTATTAGCTATAGAATGACTCAGTTAGTATTACGCACTTGCGATTGCAATCATTGCGAAAGTTCGCGTATGCTTCACTCAGGTCAATCTGTCAGGGTGTCTGTTACATGGCAAGCCTCACTTTCAGTTCAAAGGTTGGTGAATTGAATAGGACTGACGACTAAAAAATTCTGATTAGTCCGTTAGATTATTAGAAGATCAGAAGATATTGGATACAAAACATTATGAAGATGCATGCAGCCAAGTGTGACACTTTTTACTTAGCCGTATCGTACCGTACCTAGCCCTTTTTTAACCGTCTTCAAAAAAAGGAGGAGGTTTTCCCTTCGACTGTAATTTTTTTATTTTGTTTGTTACCCCAGAACTTTTGACTGGGTGGTCCGATTTTCATGATTATTTTTTATTAGCTTTCAAATAACAAAGAATCATGAAAATCGGACCACCCCGTGGTCCCATTTTAATTTTGTCCAGTTCTGACATTGGGTTCTATATAATTGAAGTCGGTTTATTGTTCTTTTTAAACAAAACAATTATAATTATATACAAAACATAGCAAGAATGTCGCGATTGACATAGTGAGCTCTAGAAGTTTCCTGCGAACGAACTAAGCTGAGAAGGTGGAATAAGGTGGCTAATCCTCTCGAAAAGTGCTCCAATCCAATCCAATACCAGTAGGTAGGTACTTAGGATGCGTTTTCAGTTGATCCGCACCGCTGAAATTGTAGGCGTCTCGCGCTAGATAATGATAATGAGAAATCTGTCAAATACGAGTACAGCGGCAGAGACACATCCATAAAATGTTTAGTTGTTGTCAGTGTCGTGTCAAATAAAGTATTTCACTTCGCTGCTACGCAGAACGTGGGGCAGTACCAACACCATCCTGAAGGTCGTTGGTAGTAAGTTTGCCTCGCCTATCATGCAGTCTTTCAACGGAATCCTAACTCTATAGACTTCTTAGGTTGGGATTCTGTTGAATGGTTGCATAACTCTAGTGACATTATGTAGTAGTTTTATTTTTATTTATCTTTGTATCAATTTTGATTTATGTGTAATGTTTTAATATGTATGATGTATAATGTAACTGATGGACATTGTCTGAATAAATAAACTTTTTATTTTATTTTATTTATTTATTTCATTTCAGACATGGCAGGCGGCTGCGCGTGGTCGCGGCGCGTCGGCGCGCGCGTGCGCTCGCTCAGAGGACTGGTGCGAGATACGAAAGCTGCTCTGGTGGACGTCGTCGATATCCTCAGCTTCGGTGAGTGTTCAGAGAATCACCAGACCTGAATATCACCATGACTCCGGGCTGTGATACACAAAGCGACAAAGCGATACAATTTTATCGTCCGTTTTGTAAAAAAAAACCTAGATATGGGTTTGTTTCTTTCCGACTAGTATTGATATGGATCAGTTGAGCTACCTGTTGTAATTGTTTGCATCAGTCTGTAGTTAGTTTATTATTTTCTAATTATAAAAACTAATTATAATCTCTATTTATTATTTAATTGTAGTTTTCTTTGTTTATTATTTATTAAGTACCTGTAAATCTTGACCTGAACTAGAATACACAAATACTGTAACATACATTAGTCAATCAGTAATTAATCATAAACAAAACTAGAGTCTGTTCAAAAAGAGAAGAGTCGTGGCGTTTCGGCTATCTAACACTTTTATTTGTACTGCAATGTCAGAGCAGTGTTGTCAACACAACAAAAGTTGTCAATTGGCACACGCGCGCCCTCGCCTCACTTCCCACGACTCTTCTCTTTTTGGACAGACTCTAGTAAATTCAGCATTATGCGGCATGGAAGGAACATGCGGCGCTGATTATAAATTGCACGCAATCGAATTCGAGACCTTACAACATCCAAGCCTGAGTTGATGGTCCCACAACCACCACGCCGATGTCTATTATCTTACTAATTGCGTTATACCACCTCTTCCAGACCCTGAGATACCGGTGTTAGTGACAGAGCTAGGCAGCCAGGCTTGGCTCGGCACGTGCCTGGTCGTTGGGGGCACGAGCCCGCGCGCGCGTGCTCGGCTGCTGCACGCGCTGCTGGGCCGCCGCCTGCTACCCGACCCTCTCCCGAGAGGGTGTCGGTGGGTAAGTGGTTCCGGTACTTCTGACAGGCACGCAAACACTCCTACGTTAACCTTGAAGTAGGTTCGGACCTCCGACAGAATGGATTGTCATCTTCTTCTGTCTTTCACCTTCTGAACTTCAACTTCTATCCTACGACGTCACAGTGAAAAGACCTTAACAGAATTAGTGAATCGAATTCTAAATATTATAAAAGTGTAGGCAGGATCGCTAATTCGTGCGGAAAATAGGACGAGGTTTTTCCCCAGCAGTTGATGGTCAAACAGAACTTAGCCACAGTCTTATAAAATAAGGAATACTACGATTTGGCATGGAATTCTAGAGTTATCACCAAGATCTCGTGAGACGCGCGTATTCACAACCTATTCTAGGGCAAACGGGGCAAATAGGACCATTTTTGATAGAAAATGGTGTGCACAACGCTGATTTGCGTTAAAAACCGAGATGTGACGCTCTCAAATAGTTTTTGACACAAAATTAGCTTATACTAGTTCGAAACGGTCGGAAAAAGATGAATGTCTTCCTACGATATACGGTTCTGAAGCGGTCACGTTGCTTCGTCCGAGCCAATGTGTCATTAAGATCCTTCGTGCGCTGTTCCAGATCCGTATCCAGCACGGCAACGCCACACAGGTGCGGCTCTCTCTCGGCAACTCTGAGTTTGAGCTGGTGGAGGAACTGCAGTGCAACAAGAGACCCTGGGACGTGCTGCCCGTTGAGGTAAATTCAGCTATTTGTTTGACCATTGACTCTGTGACCAACTCCCGGTAATCTCATATCTTGTCGGCTATAAACTTGTATAACCCCTAGACTCGTCAACATAATTATATTTCTTGTAGAAGATCTCGAAGAAGAGTCTCTTAAAAACATGACAGCCTGGTGAAATGTGTTAATGAAACTGACGATTCAGGAGACCGTTGATCCTAATGAAAACAACGAAAACTGACCAGTGATCATGCTATTAAAGTTGGACTTTTATGACAAAAAAAATATGTTGAGCAATGGCAAATTAATGAGTCGCACAAAAGAGAAGCCCCATACTCAACATGGATATCGAAATAGTATAATGCGTAAAAAGAAAGCCCCGTTGCTCAACAATACGCAGTTGAGTAATCACAATTGCGCAAAAGAGAACTTACGCAAACTTAGTAGAGCATATTTAACTGATCTTCAAGAAATGAAGATTTCCTTCCCTCATATCAGCTTTTTTTTTCACAGGACCTACTCCGTCAAGACTGCGCAGACCTAACAACGATCCTCGAAGTAGAAATCAACAACCAATTCCTAAAAGACGGCCTCCGCATCATCATACCCCCAGACATAGCCACGGATCCAGGGAACTCCAACCACCTGGAACTGAAGAAGCTACATTCTGAATTGTACTCTAAACGTAGCAGCATACTGCAGAATTTCCATCCGGTGTATCTATACGCTGTAGATAGGGTGGGAAAGAATGTGTTTTGTGATAATATTTGCGGGAATATGGTGGTTTCGAGAAGTGATGAGGATTTTTGGAGTTCGTTTAATTTGTATAATGTTAATAAGAGTGAGAGTAAAGAGGTTGAGGTGGGAAGGGGGGATAGGGCTGCTTGGACGGAGGGGAGGGGGGAACCGGCGGTTTTCAGTTCTGAGGTTAGTATTGCTTCTTTTTTTCAAGCCAGACGTAAATAAATGGGTGTTCAACCTGAAACGTATGATGTGTTTTTGAGTCGACTTGTAGCATTGATGGATTATGGGCATTACCCATGAGTTAAACGCCAATAAGGCGTTTATCAGGGGAGGCCTGCGTCCAGCAGTGGACCGATACAGGCTGTGGATGGATGGATGGATTGTAGCATTGTAGCTCAGAAACGTTTGGACCTAATCTAATTTAGTTGAATGACTTGATTTGTATTGTTATTTGTGTATATTTGACGAAAATCTATTAATCTCTCATTAACCATAGTTTTGAAGGTGAATTTGGCGAGTTTTAAATTTTTTGTAAATTCTCTTCTACATTTTTGAACGCACGTGTATTGAAATGTTGTTTCCACTCTGAAATTTTGCGAAAATGTTGATGAAGACCGGCTACTCGCAAAAACCACCCAATGAATATTGATATTTGAAAGCTTTCATGATCTTGAAAGCATTTTCATTGGTCTTCGCCATACAATTCCAAATTACGAAGGGTATTCAAGGGGTTTTCAAATGTCAATATATCCTATATTGACATTTGAAAACCCCTTGAATACCCTTCGTAATTTGGAATTGTATGGCGGGTGATGTTTGCGTAATTCCACAGCAAGATAAAAAGCATTCCATATCTAGAAGAGCATGAAATGCTTATTATCCCAGCATCACGTATGCAACGCAGAAAGATGCTATAACATCGTAATTTCTGCTTCCAGAACTGCCTAGATCTCCACCAAATGAAAGAGCTGAACCCTCACGCTCAGCTCCTCTTCCTTCTACTCTCCGACGCCTCTGAGATCGAGTCCCCTGCAGTCCACGAGGCCACGGGGGCCACAGAGTCCCAGTCCTGGAGCCGAGGACTGGGGACTGAAACGGGACTGAAGGAAAACAGGTCAGTGGTAACAAATAGCCGCATACTGTTAGACCCCAACTCTTCCCGCTGGTGTTGTAAAAGGCGACTAAGGGATATCCACCAGGAACGTGCAGCAACGCCTCCTACAGAACAATTCTACCACAGAACAGCGCTCCCCGATCCGCATGTCCAGCGTAGGCATGGCATGGTCATAACCCCATGAGATAACAGCCAATAAGGGGCTAATCATGGGGAGGCCTGCGTTCGGCAGTGGACCAATATACAATCGAGAGCATAGAAATCGCACATAGGGGCATTTCCCTACCTTTTAATTTCGACCCCTGCATTGACTTCCCAACGTTACGTCGAGGAGATCCTGGAAGAACATGATGTGCCCTTTTCTGGATTTATCGGCGAAAACTTAGTTTTTATGCAGGATAACGCTAGACCACACACCGCTGCTATAGTACGCCAGTACTTGGAGGAGGTTGGAGTACTCGTTATGGCGTGGCCTGCTCGAAGCCCAGATCTCAATCCCATTGAGCACTTATGGGATTCGTCCCATAAGTGCTCAATGGGATTGAGATCTGGGCTTTAGTTCGCTAAAGAAACGAGTAAGAGCAAGAACAGGATAGCATACCGCAGGATTTCGTAAAAAAAATGATTTCTTCAATGAAAAATCGAATGGAAGGTGTTATTCAGGCTAGGGGAGGCAATACCTCGTATTAATAAATCGTTACATTTAAAAATTTATTGTTTTTTTAACCTTTTATACCTGCTCAAAGTCCCAGCTAATTTAGGCCATTCTATTGTTAATTTGCCACTGTACAAGGTACAATGTGTTATTCAGGCTATGCATGTGATATCAAGGCTACCTAACTTCCTATGTTATTATAACTTACTAATATCTACGTGAGGAATGTGTCACGTATCAAACGTGACTTCTATCTTCCGTATTATACTTTCTTGTTAACTTTAATCCAATAAATAAATCAGTTGCGAACTTACTGTTGGAGTGGACTTTTACATCAGTACCCCTAACAGCCACTGTTATGATTTGGTAGGCTAAGGCTAGACATTGTGGGTTTTTAGAAAGCTAACAGTGTGTACTTTAATTTAATTTAACTTATGCAACCAAAGTATAATTAAAAAAAAAATAGGGGTCGAAATTAAAATGTAGAAAAATGCTCCTATGTGCGATTTCTGTGCTCTCGAGTATAGGCTGTTGTGGTGAGGTTGTGGTGAAGACTGAGTGAGCAGCCTTGCGAGGCAAATCCTCGATTGTCGAAGAGCTTGTGTTATGAGTACTATATAATCACACTATCACATCACACTAGTACCTACTATAAATGCGAAAGTTTGTATGGATGTATGGATGGATGGATGTTTGTTACCTCTTCACGCCAAAACTACTGAACGGATCTGGCTGAAATTTTGCATACAGGTAATTCTAATACTGGAATAAAACATAGGCTTTTATCCCGTAAATCTGTTCCCGTGGGATAAAAATCACCTTTAAACGTTTCCATAGGTACAACGCGTGCGAAGCCGCGGGTCGCAGCTAGTATGATATATTTAGTACCATAAACATAGATATACTATGAACAAATATCTGCAGATCGTACGCACATGAGTCCCAAAGCGGAAATAAAAACCGCAACCCCGTACGTCGCATGTTTAAAAATAATAGATAGAAGGAAAGGAAGTTAATTTTGGCTTTTCTCTTTTCCAGGAACACAGAATCTCCTACGACAAAGCCTGCCTGTGATATCGAAAGACTGACTGAAGAACAAACTGCGTTCATGAACGAACTGATCGACCAATGGGAACTCATGTGTAAGTTACACATATAAATGCTTACTTGATCGACTGCCATAGAAGCGTTAACCATAAAAACTATTTTGATGATTTATAGGGTTTGTATAGAAAATGATTCCACATAAATGTCAAAAAGGGAGGAAATACGGTATTTAATTAAAGGTTAAGGGTTAGGTTACCTATTGCTTTTATCACCTTGTTTCATACTAAGTTTCATACTTTTTGAAATAAGCATAGGTACATACATTCGTTTGGCCATAATCTCGCCTAATGGAAAGTGACGGTTTTTCGCTATTGTATAGAAAACGACCCCGACATGGCCACATAAAATGTTATTCCCGAGTTATTACTATGCGATAAACTTGCTAGTTGTTTCTTTTTCACTTCTTCCACTAGTGGACAAAAAAATTAAGAGAATTAGTGTCAATTGCACCTTATTTCTTATTTGATAATAATTACTATCAAGCTGTTTATATAGTAAACAGTTTGACTTGTCTAAGTGCTTAATTTGTAAGTCTAAAGAAATAAACGATTTGACTTTGACTTTGACTTTGACTTTATATAGTAAACAGTTTGACTTGTCTAAGTGCTTAATTTGTAAGTCTAAAGAAATAAACGATTTGACTCTGACTTTAACGCATTCACTGCCCAGCCTCCTCGCAAGGGGCTGAAGGTAGACTAGGTGCGTCTTGGGCCATGAAATAGTTAAAAAAAGCGATCTGAAACTCTCTCAGAAAGTTATAAACTGTTTTACCACTGAAAAATGATTGTTTTTAACCGACTTCAAAAAAAGGAGGAGGTTCTCAATTCGACTGTATTTTTTTTTTATATGTTTGTTACCTCAGAACTTTTGATTGGGTGGTCCGATTTGCATGATTCTTTTTTTATATGACAACTGGTGCTTGCCGTGTGGTCCCATTTTTAATTTTGTTCAGTTCTGACAATGGGATCCATGAAAATTCATGAAAAAACTGTAAAAATTGAAGTCGGTTTATAGTTTTTAAAACAAAATAATTTTATCCATTCTCGGTTATTATTGTTGCATTTGTGCTACAAATCTTACAAAACAGTGTTTAATATAAAGGACCTCGAATTCTGTTGATATTTTATGTAAATAACATCAAATTATTTATTTTCCAGCCAGTCCCCCCTTAAAACACTACGTGCGCAGTCAGTGGGCGATCCTCGACCTCACCACGCCGACCTTCGCGGAGCCGGTCAAGGCCAAGAAGAAAGAAGACAAGTTGCTGAAGAGTCGGACGGCGTTGTTGAATGTGACGTTGAAATTTGCCGCGGATTGCTTGCAGACTTATCTGTTGGAGTCTTGTACGAAGCTGAGCGAGGTAAGAAAAAAAGCTTACTGCTCAGAAGACTCTTACCCGTGAAAAAAATTGTTAATAGACATAGTGCAGCCGTATGGATTTGTTTGGATTTGTGCCGCGTTGTGCGGTTACATAAATTTTTGGGTTATCCATCCCAAAGATGCAAAAACCTCACGGGAGTTTCGTGAAAAGTTAATTACGTCTTCTGTTATGTCATATTTTATTACATCCTACTAATACACTCGAGAGCAATGAATCCGGGTCACTTAAAGAATCCTAAAAATCGTAAATTGGAGTATTGAAGATTGGTCAAAAGTTATGTTCTCCGACGAATCAAAATTTATGCTCTACAAGCACGATGGAAGACACAGAGTGTATCGAAGACCAGGGGAAAGATTCAAGCAAGCATGCATCGAAGAAAAAGTAGCCTACGGTGGTGGGTCTGTACTTGTGTGGGCCGGAATTTCTTCTGAAAGTCGCACAGAGCTGGTGATCATAGAAAACGGCTCTTTAACTAGCGTAAGATATGTGGAAGAAATCCTCAATGATCACGTTGGTCCATTTATGGTCAATTTAGGTGAGGATGCTATATTTATGCATGACAATGCCCGACCTCTTACAGGTAGGATTGTGAATGACTACCTTCAAGAGATGAACATTACTCGTATGGAGTGGCCAGCGCGCAGCCCGGATATCAACCCGATCGAGCATGCTTGGGACGAGCTAGGCAGATGCGTAAAACAACGAAACCCTCCCCCAATCACGTTTCGTGAGCTCAAAATTGCTCTCACAGAGGAATAGAATATTCCCCAAAATCGTATAAGGAACTTGGTGTACAGCATGCCAAACCGCGTAAACGCAGTAATGGAAGCACGAGGAGGCAATACGAAGTATTAAAATTCAAGAAAATCGTAATAAAGTTCAAAAATTTCATGTTTCCTATTTTTGTTTTAAGGAGAGATCAGCAGTTTTTTTCTTTATGTAATTTTGTGTTAATAAAATGTATGGTGACTCATATTTTTTTAACTTTCATTTAAGGAGTATTACATTGTCTATTAAATACAATTTATTGCATTAACCTATCATTTTTAGTTTCCGAGATTTTTAACATTCTTTAAGTGACCCGGATTCATTGCTCTCGAGTGTATTATAAACGCGAAAGTTTGTAATGTAGGTACTTATTTGTAAATTAATGTTCCCAATGCGTACATTTTTAACTTAATCTATTTCTTTAAGTCTGTTACTAGACCAACTAAATATTTGCAGGCCTTAGATTTAGGCAAAACGTGTAAGGTGCTTTACTTTTACTTCTTCCATGTTTGAGACCCGTTTACAAATAAAGAATTTGTATTTGTAATCATGTCTGTATGTATGTTTGTTGCTCTTTTACGCAAAAACTGCTGAACCGATCGGGCTGAAATTTTGCATACAGGTAAGTTCTAAGCCTGTAATAATACATGCTACTTTTTATCCCATAAATCAGCTCCCGTGGGATAAGCGTGCGAAGCCGCGGGGCGCAGCTAGTATTTATATAAACGCCGTATTTCCACAAATTTCAGGTGCATGTGAAACTCCTACAACAATTCATCCTGGCTTCCTTTGACATGGCGAGGGAACTGCAAGTCGTGCCAAAGAAAATACAATACGTTGCGATACAAGAACAGCATTTGTATGATGTAAGTCTTTTACTTCTTACTTCTCCCGTCTTTTACTCTTTTGCACCGGGGTGGGCAGCAGCGCCTCCTGCAGAACTATTCTACCACCGAACTGCGATCCCCAAACCGCATGCCCAGCGTGGGGATTATTACCCCCCATGAGATAAACGGCAACGCGCTTATCAGGGGGAGGCCTGTGTCCAGCAGTGGACCAATACAGGCTGTTAAGGTTGAGGTTGAGAATAGTTGTCCTCTTAGCTGGCTAGATATTTATCCTATACACACACGTCATAAAGATGTCATAAAGAATTATGCACACGTTAGATGTATGTCCAGCAGTGGACTAATTAAGGCTGATGGCGGATGTGCAGTAAGGCAGTGGCAGGGTGGCACCGGTTTTTCAGGGGGCGCTGGTGCCCGCCCCCTGATGGAACTATCCTGCTTTGAATTTGTGTCTTCCAAGAAGTCAACTATTTATACAGCTTGATAAATAGTAATTACTATCGAATAAGAAATAAGGTGCATGTGATTTCAAAATGGCTAAAAAAATATATACGTATTCTCTATTGATATAGAAACATATCTACATATTTATTTTTGCATTTTGAAATGTTTTTATTGTAGAATTTAACCATTGAAAAATTGATATTTTAAATCTCAATCGCAAAATTTCAAAACGCTACGCCATTGACACATTGACGTGACATCACTGTTCACATTTCTTCTTTTTTTATTCTGCTTGCTGCACCATGATTTGACACTATTCTGCCCACTTCACATTTCGTATTGTCGGTTACTTTCAGGTTTTTCGGAAAACCTGTTTCCTGAGATGATCACTACCGAGGTCGTCACAAAAGGTTTTAATCGAGTGTGAACGTCGACGTCAAATAAACATGGCGCCAATATGGCAGCGTTTTTATCACCCGAAAATTATTGTAGTTTTGATTTGTTTTTTTTACCTTGTTAATGCGAAATTCAGTGAGCGTCTTATCATTTCTCGGTTAAATAATGACCTAAAGAATCGATTAAAACAATAAAAAAAATTGATGCATATACCCTATTGACTCTAATTCCCTTCTAAATTTTGTCCATTAAATGAACATTTTCTTGTTTCTTTCAGACTATAAACGAGAAGTTCGCTCAAGGAGACAAGAAGCTCGAGCTGGTGCAGATGATGCAGGAGGTGCTCCAGGAACTGAAGGCAGACGTCGTCAACATGGACTGGAGTGTGGACGGTAAGGGACTTGTGTTTGGTTTGACTGTTCATTTATTCCGTTTCAGTTTTTCACTTGCATTCGTTTATTTCTTAGGCATATTGCACTTACGAACTTTCTTATTGAAAGATATTTTTTTCATCTACCTTCTAATAGATAAAAATGTATTGATTTTTGTTAGTCTCACAAAACTCGAGAACGGCTGGCTAATTTTGTTTTGAAGTATTTGTAGAAGTCCAAAGAAGTTTTCAAAGGTGAGAGCGTAGCTTACAAATAAAAAAACCTATCGGACACTGTTCAATGAATTACATATACTCCGATTCAAAAACCTGGATATTTTTTGTATACAAAGTCGTTACAAAACCTAAGGAATATTGTTGGAATATATTGAACGACATTGGTTTCATCGAACCTAAACACAGAAGCTCGAAACAATTTTTGGATTTGAAAGTTTTCATTCATCATTTAATCGACCTCTCTTTCGTTTTCGAAGTCAAATTTAAACATTTTTCGCTGCACACGTAAAATGATGCGTTGTTGAATTAAATGTATTTGTTTTTAGTGATAACCTTGCTATATCACCTTGTGGGTTTATGTTTTTGTTATATGAGTTTTCACTGATGAATGTCTTTGTTGACATAAAATATCTTGAATTCTGAATTCGAGTATAGATGGTTTTTTATTAAACATAGAAAACACCCAGAACACCTAGCAGATTTCAAAACCTTTTTCCCGAGGCGGGAATCGAACCCGCAACCTCCTGCATCGCAGGCAGACCATAGCCCGCTTCGCCACAGTGGTCGTCAACATTTGATTATAAATGCTCACAATCTTGTTTTCCAGATCTCCCCTGGCACCAAGACCAGCGCTTCCTCACCTCCAACTCCACCTTCTACTCCTCCCGCCTCTCCCTCTCCCGCCCGCTGTCCCCCCCGCGCCGCGCCCGCTCCCCCCCGCGCCCGCTCTCCCCCTCCATGCGCCTGTCCCCCTCTATCGCGCTCAGTGAGATAGAGACATCCGATGGTGAAGAGGCATACGACACATGTTTGGAGGAGTATGATATTGTATCGAGTGAGGAGAGTTATAGTGATTATTTTACAAGGGTGAGTGCTTTTATCTTGTACAAGCCTCTGCCCGTTGCTTTACGCGGGTTCTTTGGAATATAAAGTAGCATTATATGCATGTCTAACTAGCTGCGCCCCGCGGCTACGCACGCGTTGATCCTATGGAAACCTTTAAAGGTGATTTTTATCCCATGGGAACTGATTTATGGGATAAAGTAGCCTATGTTCTATGTACTTTTTATCCTTAATCAGTTCCCGTGAGATAGATATCACCTTGTCGAGCAGACATTCTACACCTTCAACGAGCTCACAAGCCTGAAGTTAATAAAATAAAATATTATGAGTACTTGCAATGTATAACAGGCTAAACTGAACAACAATTTATGACCTGTAATGCGCATCACATTATCAAATAAATGAACTTGAACTTGAACATGAACCTTTAAACGTTTCCATAGGATTACCGCGTGCGAAGTCGCGGGGCGCAGCTAGTTAACCATAATCTTTAGGTCAAATCTCAAGCACAAACCTTTTTCAATTCCAGTCAAAACCATCAGAAGAATCAGCGAGTCCAGCGACCAACATTCCCATAGAGAACGAAGACACTAGCATGTTCTCTCTCTCGCACGCGACGCGCTCGCTCTGGTCCAGTCGGAGCGACGGCACCGCTTGCACCAACAACACGCATGTCTCCGTCAAGCATGCCACTCTCGATGTGCAGCGGACTGGTGAGTCAGCAAGCTCTATGTTACAATCCATCTAGCTTTCCAGTCTTTCCGTCCCCTTAAGAAGGCTACGAACCTCTCCCAAATCTCAGCGGCCGGCCCGAGCGAATTTGTTGTTGTTTCACGTAGAATCGCATCGTGTTGGCCATTCCGCGGCATTCGCCTTATTTTGGAATTGTGCTTCCTGTGTCGCATCGCTCCCACGTTTAAGCGAGTGGTTGCAGAAATTTGAAGGAATTTCTCAATTATTTTTATTTTTTCGTACCTTGCGATTCATTTTGAATAAAAGACTGATTTCAGAAATATTTTTGTTTATTTGTAATGGTGAATATATTTAGGATGTTTGAAGTGTGACAGATTTTCGAATAAAGGCATAAAAAATAGCTTGAAAATAACTCGATTTGGTGGTCAAAATATGGGAAATTAGTTTCACTCTCATTCAAAGATCATAATGTTTTTTAAAAAACTAAAACACTACAAACATAGCTATTTGTCATTCGATTATGTATGGAAAATTTCAATACGATCGGAATCGTAGTTTCCAAATGAACTGGAAAGTACGTTTGTATGGGGGCTAAGGTATCCGTTCTGTTCTTAAGGCAGGTCCAGATATGTATCACTAGTTCAATCCGATCACCGTATCCGTATTAGCGTATCCCGTATAAAGCCCCGTATCAAGTTGTGGACGCCTCGATTTTTTCCATATCCTGCCCACACTAGTCCACAATAGTCCACAATAGTCCGACGACTACCGACCGCCCGTATCTGTATCACCTTTGATGATCGGACAAAAACCGACACGACTTGGGACGGGTATTGTAGGGGCTCGTCGAAGGTGTAAGACTTCAACTAGGGCTGGTCGGGAATGATGTCCAAGTAAAAACACTTCAGAACACTTTAAGTTTGTTTATTCAACCATACACTTAACTACGCACTTAATACAAAAGGTACTGTAACTGCACTTTAATAATTTTCCATATCACTTGTTCACTCTTCGATCGCTTAGAACTGAATAATCAAACGGCCGAAAAGCCCAGCTTTTCTAAGTCGGTCCCGCCTAGAAAATTCCACACATTTCCCGAAGCTATAGCTATTTCCTTTCTTTATTCTAGAATGTTTTATTGTCTTTGTCTTTCCTTTCTATTCGTTCCAGAAACTAATCTATACATAAATAGGTAGGTATGTATAGCGAGTCGCTCGGGCGCAACTACTATAACTTATTCTATGACGACGTCTTTAACACAACTACTATTACATATTCTGTTTACCTAAAATAACATTCGAATTTGAACTCTATTTTAAAACAACAAGTTTATCAAATATTTTAACTACATATTTTAAGCCTTATCTTATCCACATAAAGTCGTCTCGTCGCTAACAGGTATCATAACGGCGTATCGAGATCGCGTATCAGGATACGCGGGACATATCTGGACCCGCCTTTATATCCCTCCACATTCAGACCTGTTCTTGTCACATGACATTCTTCCATAGATTTAAATCGTTAGATATGCCCTTACCGCAGTAAGACCGCGCCGCCGTGTTGTGTCCGAGTCAAACCTTACGCATGCATAAACTTGGACTCAGTATATATTATCTAAGCACAGTGTTAGCCGGACGTGTTGTGAAGGACGTTAGCGAGCAGTTTATAGCGTCACAAAATGACGTGTGCCTTTCGAAAGCGCAACAACAATTCTAGAAACACAAACAAAGCCAGAGGTGTAACATTTCACTATTAGGTATTGTAGTTAATAAAATAACTTTTATTTTATCGTCAGCATTGTCAAAAATGACTTTAATAACAAATTTAAATGGCGAGTGCACGAAAGAGAAAGTAGTGTTTGCAACTAATGTGTGAGTAAAAGAGATGACACTATTTTCTCAGTACGCTTGTTTTGTTTGTGTAGATTGCACAGGTTTTGGACATGATGCGACAGATTTCAAAACATTGCTACAGTTTTTTGTGGTCAGGGCGTATCTAACGATTTAAATCTATGCATTCTTCCCTCCGCATAACATGCCCAGACCACGCAAACCTGTTCTCATCTTTTCCGTGACTGGCGCCACTTTTAAACTTCCTCTGATATCATCATCATCGTCATCAGTCAATATTATTCCACTGCTCGACATAGGCGTCCCCCAATGAGCGCCATAGCGCCCAGTCTTCAGCTTGACGCATTCAGCATCTGCCTGCAGTCTTTCGCAGACCGTCATCCCACCTGGTCGGAGGGCGTCTGCACTACATTTGTCGAGTCGCGGTCTCCACTGAAGAACTCTTTTACCCCAACGGCTGTCGGTTCTTCGTTATGGCCGGCCCACTGCCACTTCAGCTTGCTAATTCTGTGAGCTATGTCGATAACTTTTGTTCTCTGTCGGATGTATTCGTTACGAATCCTATCCTTCAGAGAGACTCCGAGCATAGCTCTTTCCATAGCTCGCTGAGTGACTTTAAACTGGTGGACCAGTCCTACCGTTAGTGTCCACATCTCAGCTCCGTAGGAAAACTTTCGTGTTCAAGCATTGCGGTATGGCCCTGCAGTATGGGCAAGAGATTAAATAAGTGTAGGGAAGACCAAAACACGAATACAGCAACTAGGCGACAAAGAAGACTTGTGTAAGGGGGTTCCTTCTAACCGGCATTCGCTTTGAAGCGAATCAAAAACAATTGAAAGATTCGTAGGGGAACATTCGAGAGAGAGATCACGTGACATATCTAACCTCACCTCAACAGCCTGTATCGGTCCACTGCTGGACGCAGGACTCCTCCTGATAAACGCCTTATTGGCATTTAACTCATGGGGGGTAGTGCCCATAATCCCCACGCTGGGCATGCGGGTTGGGGATCGCAGTTTGGTGGAAGATTTGTTCTGCAGGGGGCGCTGCTGCCCACCCCCTGATGGATATCCCTCAGTCGCCTATTACGACACCCAAGGAAAAAATTAGGGTGGTGCAAATTCTAAGCCAGCGACACACAGCTACGACATATCTAAAGCGTTTGTCAAACCCATAATTTTTTGGAATTTTCTACTATTGCTTTCGACATCGATTGTTACATTCTCTAGGCCATCTGACCTCTTAGCTTACAATCCTGACAATGATGGCCTCTTAGCCGAATTTCGACCACGGCGGCTTGTCTCATCGGAGACTTGCCAGATGCGCAGGACACATTGTAGTGCGCAAGGGAGTGCGCAAACACAAGTGCACTCTCTATTCTGACCGGGGAGAGGTGAGGCGCAGATTCAACGGCTTAAGGTGCTTTCCGATGCACGGGGGTGTAACCACCAACTTCCTGACTCCGGGCAGTGATTGTGAATTTTTCCTGTTAGTAAAACCACAATAACAACTATTGGCCTGGCCCGGGATTTGAACCCGTCCTGGGTTGGCTTAATTAACAGTTGAACAAGCTGACCGCTAGACCAATGAGGCACTTAAATCCTGACAATACAAATGAAATAAAGAAAGAGACGTAGGACCAACTTATATAAATGCTTTCTTCGATAGCTTGCTTTTTTAGGTCATCAGGTTCGATTGGGAGTGGGACCAATGTTCTTTGGGATTGTTTGTGTGATAAAAAGATTAGATTTTTTACAAGATGCAAGTTTATTTTGCGAATTCATTTTCGACAGAGTCGACTCTGTCGAAAACAAATTCGCAAAATAAACTATTGATGATAGGTGGCAGGCGGCCATCACTATTTCTACGTGAGGTTAACAAATAGACGAATAACACTACTAAACTGAACTTACACCGTTAGTTTTCTTTTATACATCACTTAAGTTTCGTGTTTTGTTTCAGTTCTGTCGAGACTCAGCCGCAAAATAAGTTTGAAACTAGTTAAGTTTGTGGACTGTTTAAAGGAGACTTATTTCGGGACTCTACAAAGGTAACTATTCCGTGTATTAAATTCTATGATCAAAACTAAGTATGTATACAGGGTTATTGGTATCTAATCAATAACCTCTTAAGGGCGACTTGGGTAGATCAAGACTAAGAACTTATGTTATATCACTTTTGCCAAAACGTAATATATCTCAAGTTGCTGCACTGCACTGCACTGCACTGCTGGACATAGGCCTCCCCCAGATAAGCGCCTCATTGGCGTTTATCTAATGGAGGCTTAATGCCCATAATCCTGGGATCGCAGTTCGGTGGTAGAATTGTTCTCCAGGGCCGGGCAGCAGCGCCTCCTGGAGAACAATTCTACCACCAAACTGCGATCCCCAACCCGCATACCCAGCGTGGGGATTATGGACAACACCCCCATTAGATAAACGCCACCCGGTAGGTATATCCCTGAGTTGCCTCTTACGACACCCACGGGAAGAGATGGGGTGGTGCAAAGTCTAAGCCAGCACCACGCAGCTAGAACTTATCTGGGCATTGTGAAACAGACCCTAAATTTATTGTATATATTGTATATGATTTTGTCCCCAGATGTCTAGAATCCCTCGAATCCTCGTGTCGCCAGGAATTAGGCGGACGACCCGCGAGCGAGGCGATGCGACAGTTGCTGTCGGTCGGGCGGCAGGTGGAGCTGCAGCCTTATGCTGCCTTCTCGCTGATGAGGAGTCTACTGGACTCACTGAGAAGACTGCTTCATAAGTAAGTATATCAGGGGTTAGAAGATGCATAAGTGTAGAAACATCTCAATAACTACATCTATCACCCATCACTTGAACTATATTATGACCTCTACATTTTATCGAGTAAGTTCTAGACTATTGAGACTTTTGAGTTTATAGCGTTCGACAATGGACGCGGCGTCTTTCATTGTTTTTTATTAATGTAATTTTTTCATCTCTCTTCATCGACACCGATCAGTTATCCCGCGTAAACGTGTTCTTTCTTATAACCACGTGAATTTGGATACCCAGGGCCCTAATCATAAAAACTGAATCAAAGTTTCTGCTCGTTATCGTGCATTACATTAGAGTTGGTTTAATAGGACAACGAAAACGAAACTTCGATTTGTTTTTCCGAATAGTAAGGGCCTATTCGGAAAAGGAATTCGAGGTTTCGTTTTCTTTGTCGTGTAAAACCAACTCTAGCTCACCCAGGTTAGGTGGAGGTATTCTATTGTGCGTTGTATTTTTGCTAGCATAGGCACCTTAATTCGGTCCAGCAGTGGTATGTAGTACGTTGGATTCGATATCGGAAACTTTAGACAAATCAAAATAGCGTTCTAAAGTCCTGTTGGAATAGAATTCAAATTAGAATCTGAAGTTTTCGCTTCGGAAACGAATCGAATGAATTAAAATACCCCTGCAGAACCATAGAATCTTTCTGGGGTCTTCACAGGCTTCGCGGAGTGACCTCGGCAAGTTGAGAATCTCTATTCGTTGTGCTGCTAGTCCCTCGCATTCCAGGACTACGTGGGCAGCTGATTCGTCGTCACTGATGCTTCCTCTGTAGAGAGAGCTGTCCGTCGCTCCGATGGTGAACAAATGTTCGTTCAGAAGACTGTCCTATTAGTCAGAGTCAGAATCAAATCGTTTATTTCTTTAGCCTTACAAAATAAGCACTTATACAAGTTATTTTTTTACCATATAAACAGCTTGATAAATAGTAAGTACTATCAAATAAGAAATAAGGTGCAATTGACTCTAATTCACTCCAATTTCTGTGTATTTTACACACCGGATACACAAGCAGGTCCACTTAGCTTAAGTAAGCATTTGTTAGATATCTTCTATCTTCGATAATGTTGATGGAAGCGCTGTCTGTCTTGTGAGCCCTAGCAGACGTTTCCATCGTTCTTTATGCATCCCTCTAGTTCTAGATTCTGAGCTTACCCAGACTACATTCATAAACACACACACAAAATCGTAAAACCCCACGATTGAGGATTTTAAATTTATATACATTTAATCTACCGTGGCCGTAATCGTCTAGTTTAGTGGAAGGACTCTACGTATTGTGTCAAAACCAGAGTTCTTTTATGAAAGCTTAGACAGATCGAATACCTTACCATGTAATAATATAACTACAAAAGAGTAAGATGTCATAACAATAATAATAAAAGAATGATGTATTAAAAGATTAAAGGATGTATACTATTGGTTTTATCAGCCTTCGCTTTTCTCTCTGAGTTCCTCTCGGGGAAACTAAGACAGCTTGCACGCCACACAGCTTTCACACGCTTCCTCGCACTGAATATGAGTTGCGGCACTGTCATGGGCCCGTTCGCCCTGATGCAATGGTCCCTGTCTCCAAACTGGTCAGATCTCTTCCGCTGATAGAAAGTATGCTGGGCTGCCATACTATGTCTATTCTAAACTACGGACTCATCACAAAATCAACGGCGCTCGTTTCGCTCAGACACCTTATACAGTCACCCATAGATATATCATAGTAAAATAGAGCGCTAGTGCACCCTTTGATCGCACGGACAGAAGTGTGAACAAAGTGTGAACATCATCGATTTGTCAATTATTCATGTGAGAACCAGCTGTGTGAACAGTCGTTATTACAGATTTATTTTTTGTGGCTGAAAAATGGTTTAATGCGCCATCAATCTGTGTTAAAATGATAGCGGGACGAGGACTTAATTAAATTATCGAAATGGTCAACAGGTTTCGGTTGACGGGCTCGGAGGCAGAGGACCCGTCGTGCTGCGTGCTGAGCGCGGCGTGGCGCCGGCGCGTCGCGCTGCACGCCGCCGGGTCGCTCAGCGCTGGACGACTGGCTAGGATCATATCTACACAGGTGAACCTCAACAGCATAATATTCCGGAATGTTGGCCAAGGCTGTCCCGACACAATTGGAAGACTCCAATTTGGCATGTCAGGGGTCACCAATTAGATACGAGTGGTTCAGCCTATACCGTAACTATCGAGCATGTAGAATACCAGGAAACAACCTCAAACTGCGAAATGAGAATTTGTATTTTCAAGATACAAATTGGAGATTTTGAACTAACATTTCGGATCAATGCCGAGTGGCGTGTAGGTACCCCACAGGTATTCTGCTCGACACAGGTGTCCCCTTGATAAGTCCCTTATTGGCGGTTATCTCATGGGGGTACCCCACGCTGGGCATGCGGGTTGGGGATCGCTGTTTGGTTTTCGCCCCACTAGTAACCCAATGTTTTTTTCTGTTTTGGATGTTACTGTATCTAAATAAATGAATTTTTCAATTTCATTTTAAATATCTCGCTAAGAACCGGTAACCGCTTGGGTAAACGTGTTTGTGAGTGGATAACGGGACTCTCTAAAAGTAATTTAAAACGCCTTCTGACCAAACCAAATCTAAAACAACTAAAAAAACTTAATTTCCTTACCCGAGTAAGCCGTGCCATTTTAAAGAGGTTGTATATTTACGTTCCAGATATTAGAAAGGCTGAGCACAGCGCACGACAAGTACCAGTCCGCGTTGGCCTCCCTGGAGGCCGCGCTGGCCTCCCGACTGCACCAGACTGAGGACACCAAGCTAGCTATTAGGAAGAAGTAAGTGCTTCTCATTGGGTCCATGATATAGCGAGAATGAGGCATTTTACGAGATGAAAAATGTCATATAAGTTCGATAAATTAAAAAATGATGCTGGACAGTCCACACAGCAATATAAGCCCCAAGATAAGCAAAGCTTGTATGTATGTATAGTCTATAAAGGGCCATTTTTATGAAAGCCCGAAGTCGAGCGCCTTTTCACAGTCTGGTAAAAATATATTTAAACAATATATCTAAACAATATGTATATTTAAACAATATATTGAAACATTATATTTAAACAATATATTTAAACAGTTAGTGAAAAACGCCATTTGAGAATAGTATTGCATCAAGCAACATTAAATATCCATCGTATATTCATTCCAGATACGCGCCTATGTTCGCTCGACTTTGTCTAGAAAGTACGTCCATGTGCGACGTACTTATGCACGGTACGCCGGACTTGGGGAGAGAAGTTGGTAAGTACTGTTTGGATGTCTGAATATTGACACGGGTCTCTATTGTCAGATGTCGCCAAAACTAAACTTAGCTAATTTGACTAAAACTGTTGCTGTCCCTGTCATAAAGATCAAAATAATAAGGATGGCATTATTTTTAGTCCTGTCAGATTATTTATTATGTAGTCTAGTTTTGGCAACATCTGAATATACACCACTGTGAGTTAAATTAACTGCTTATAGCTGTAAAAGTTTTTGGGAACAAAACGTTGTGGGTACTGATGGCAAAAAGAGGACAAAAGTAGTCCAATAATTTGCTTAAATTATTATTCGTGATCGTCAAAGTAAAGTTTCTAATGGTTACAGGAAATTTCGAAAAAAACGCAGTTCTTTTTCGTCACAAATATTGAACATGATATAGCCTATCGATATAGGTACAACTAGTATTCAATCACACTTATAAAATGAATGCGAAAGTTTGTATGGATGCATGGATGAATAGATGGATGGATGGATGTTTGTTATCTCTTCACGCCAAAACTACTGAACGGATCGGGCTGAAATTTTGCATACAGGTATTTCTAATCCTGGAATCAAACATAGGCTACTTTATATCCCATCAGTTCCCGTGGGATCATCTTTAAACGTTTCTATAGTAACAACGCGTGCGAAGCCGCGGGGCGCAGCTATACCGTGTCCATTTTGAATGGAGCATAAACGTAAACAAACCGCCCATACTTAACCTAAAATTCACTTTGTTGGCGCGTCCTTTAATACTTAATTTACATTACTTGCCGATTTTAGATCCTCCCTTCAATAAAAATTGCTTACAATTATGTCTGAAACTCGACGCCAAGCAAGTGAGATTTTGTTATTTGTGTCGTATTTTGTTTACTAACATGCTTTATTCAAAATGGATAAACTATAGTTACCTATATTCTGACACAAACAGGCAGGGGACAATACGGCGTGGTCTACGCAGTTCGAGGTAGCTGGGCCGGCCATTCCCCAGTGGCCGTCAAGTCAGTGTTGCCAGCTGACGAGCGGCATTACCACGAGCTGGCTATGGAGTTCTTCTATACCAGGTGAGTGCCAGTGTGGCCAACTGTAGTACTGTAACAGTAGATAGATGATAGATGATAGATGATAGATGATTTATTCATGAACAAAGTTTACATTTGTATTTGAATATTTAGATTACACGATTAAAAAAATAAATAATTAGATTAATAATAGAAAATTAAATTATCTTAAAATCTAAAAAAAAATACAATTTAAATGAGAGGTCGCTTACACTTACATACCTAGTTAAAATTTAAAGTCACTTAAAGAGTACAAGCACCTTTCCAACAAAAGCTTTTCCAATTTGGATTTGAAGATATTAGGGCTATCAATGCTTTTTAAGTCATTAGGCAGGGAGTTAAATAACTTAACAGCTTGGTACCTAGAGCCATGCTTCACAACATTTAACCTAGGCTGAATAGGAGTCTCGAGATTCTTCCTTCTTGTACTTATCCGGATTGCCCTTTGTTCACTCGATTCATACTTATAAGGATGCCTGACAACATCCATAAGAACTACTAATATATAGAGGCTCGGTACTGTCAAAATGTTGAGATTGTTAAAATAATCTCTACAAGACTCCCACGGAGGAATCCGTACTATTGTTCTTATTGCCCTTTTCTGCAGAACAAAAGCCCTCTTTAAGTTATAGTCATAACTGTTCCCCCAAAACTTTATGCTATATCTCAGCTTAGACTCAACCAGAGCATAGTAAATAACCTTTAGTTGTTCAATACTTAGTTCCTCTCTCAGACTTCTAAGAGCGTAGCAAGCAGAGCTTATAGAGTTTTCAAGAGCTTCTAATTCGACCTTCCAGTTCAGAAGCTGATCAATGTATATGCCCAGGAATTTTACATTATTTGTCAATTCTATAACCTCTCCATTACTAGTAATGTCTATCGATTCAGTCATATGAGCAGTTGTTCTAAACAGTACACAATTTGTCTTTTTTATATTCAATTTTAGTCTATTCGCGTCAAACCACTGGTCAAAAGCTACAAGTGTATTGTCAATCTTAGTCTTAAGTTCAATTACAGATGACGCCGGAATAACAGCGTTTGTGTCATCTGCATAAACAACTAGCGATATGTCTGGGATGGTTTTCATAATAAATTCAATTAGGTCATTAACGTATATAACAAAAAATATAGGTCCCAATATTGAGCCTTGGGGAACTCCTCTTTTTATGGTAATAGCTAGAGATCTATAAATACTTTGATGTTTGTCAGCGATATTTTTTTTTTCTACATATTGTTTTCTGTTAGAAAGGTATGATCTCAGCAAAATCAGACTATTTCCGCGAACTCCGTAATGTTCTAATTTAGCTAGTAGAATTTCGTGGTCAACCATGTCAAATGCAGAGGATAGGTCCAAAAACAACCCTGCCACTCTTTTTTTATTGTTTAAATTACCTAATACGTCATGTAACAGAAGATCAACAGCATCCACAGTTCCTACTCTACATCGGTAGCCAAATTGCCTTAAGTTTAGAACCCTGTGTAAATTAAGATGTGAGACTATTCTATCTTTTATTATTCTCTCATATATTTTAGAAAAGATAGGTAAAAGTGAAACTGGCCTGTAATTTTTAGGGTCATTCTTTTTTCCTTTCTTGTGTATCGGCAAAACTTTGGCAATCTTTAATTGATCTGGAAAAATAGCTTGTTTTATACAATTATTAAAAAAAATTGCTAGTGGTTCAGCCAAGAGATCTATGTTCTCTTTAATTATCGTGATAGGTATTTCGTCATAGCCGAAAGAAGATTTAGATTCCATTTTCTTAACAATGAATTTAATTTCACTCCCATTTGTTTCTCTAAGATCTATGTCAGTGTCAACCCTTCTAGAATTGTCATTTAGGAGTTGTAAAGCTTGTGAATTTCTATCAATATCGTCATTGTTAATTGTATTAAAGTCAAACTGTTTCGCAAAAATGTCTACTATTTCTTGTGTATCGTCAATAATAACATTATCAATTTTAAGCCTATAGTTGTCACTTACCCTAGATGTATTTTTGTTCCTGTGTCTATTTACTATGTTCCAAATTTGCTTTGTCCTATTTTTCGCCCTGTCAACTTCTTTTTTAACTGCATTTTTCTTTAAACTTACCATAACTTTCTTATATAGTTTTATGTATTTGTTCCTATAGGTAGTTAATGATGTGTCACTATTAGACCTGTTCATAGAATTCAAAAATCGCTTCATTTTACTAGATGTCCTGATACCCTTACTAATCCAATTAATCTTGTTATGTTTCTTTGTCATGATTTTAATATTTATTTTCTTAAATGAGTTTCTAAAGACTTTTTGAAAGCTACTTAAAAAACTGTTCACAGTAGTTTCAGTAGAGTAATTTCTAAGCGTCAAACTCAAAGGAAGCGTCGGATAACCTTTTGCATAAACAAAAACTTCTTTAAAATAGTCCAGTTATATTAGTGTACCACCTAAGTGTGAGCTAACCAGCTGAAAACTCTTATACGCATTCATTTTGGCGATATAAACGTTGTCCCAAAAGTCAAACAAAATATCGTGCTCTCAAATAATTCCCTTTCTGATGTCGACCTCTAGACTATTTTAATTTTAATCACACTAATATTATAAATGCGAAAGTTTGTATGGATGGATGGATGGATGTTTGTTGCCTCTTCACGTCAAAACTACTGAACGGATTTTATACTGTCAGAAGTGGCATCCATGAGAAAACAATATAACTAAAGTCGGTTAATAGTATTTTTTAAACAAACCCAATTATTAACACAGGCTTAGGTCGAAAACCGCGCATCCGTACTGAATTATTATCATCGTCGTTTGATCTTTAAATTTATTCTTTTCAAATTAACTCAATATTTAATTTCACGCTATTTATACGTTTAGAATTATTTTGATGGTAATTGTTTTAATTTAGATTTTATTGCTTTAATATTATGGTTGTAACTTAGCACTTGTTGTAAATGACTTTCGATTTGTACCTACCTGTAATTGAAGTGGCACTCAGATGTGTCTTTTTGTAAGAAATAGTCCATTATCCATTTTTCGGTGTACACTGCGTTGGTGCAATTTTTAATAAATAAATAAAATCGTCATCTGTTCATCATCTGGTTTTTCTAGAATGATCCCCGCCCACCCCCGCATAGTCCCCCTCTTCGGGTCCATCGTTCAGAAGGGCGGCGAGGGCGGGCGCAGCGTGCTGCTGGTGTCGCAGCGGTTCGTGAGGGACCTGCACTCGGCGGTGCGCGCCGGCCTGCCCGTGCACACACGGATGAGGATCGCCTGTGATATCATTGAAGGTAATGTCTAAATAATCCAGAATAATTACCTGTTCTGTGTCTTGCCAACATGTAGTCATGCTATTTATATGCATAATGAACAGCGTGGGTAATAGAACAGAGCCTTGTGAAACGCCAGTTATAAAGATTCCCAGTCTCATTCTGTAAAAATCTCGAATTCACTCTAGTGACCAAACTATCTTCGAACGCAAAATCGCTTCACCTTGAAATGGTATTCTGTGTAAATTTAGAAGAACAAGTGAAATGAAGTGAGTATGGAAATGAGTTAGGGATTGAACCTACGCGTTACAGCTATAATCGACAAATGGATTTATCTTTTTTTGGGTTTTATACAATAAAACGAAAGAAAATGAATGTATTTCGTAATATTATGTCAATAAAAAGTCGAAGTCTACAATGTCAAAATCTCACTCAACTTAGTTCATTTCATTACCACGCTCGTCACTGAGGCGCTACAAGCATTATCGAGTTTTACAGAATACAAAACTAATATCTCACCGCGGATTCAGCTGAGTGAGGTTCGAAATGAGTTTATAGAATGAGCCTACTGCTAGCTGAGCACAATTTCAATTAGCCTGAGCGACCATAAGGCCTACGCTATGTCTAATTCTTTCAATATAAAAAAAACGCAGATTAATTACGTAATTTTGAAAGTCCGGAGTTGATAATTTTTGTGCTAGATCCGGTTAAAGGCCTTCGTGAAATCCACACTTATACTCTAAAGGACACAATTATAGAATCAATTGTGCGAAAGATTGCTAACTTGTTTGACAGTGTTGAAACACAATAGACGGAGGTGAGAGTTAACTTGGTGGTATAATTAGCAAAGCATTCGCACAGAGTGGAAACTTGCAGGTTTGAGTCGCGCCTGAATCGATATAAAGTCGAGTTCTCTCTGCATATAAGTTAGAATATCTGACAATTAACAAGAATTTCTTATTTTACCATAAAAAACTTTCGTAATTTGACGAATTCATCATGAAAGTAAGCGGGTTGAGTACGAAAGTCTAGTTTGTAAAAAATCAAATAAAGTCCCAAAAATTTTCGGCGTCGACGGGAATCGAAAATTACCCATAGTGTAAAAACCATAATAGCCAAAACTCATTAAACCGCGTAATACCGTGTCCATTTTGCATAAGCATACACGTAAACAAACCGCCCATACTTAACCTAAAATTCACTTTGTTGGCGCGTCCTTTTATACGTAATTTACATTACTTGTCGATTTTAGATCTTCCCTTCAATAGCAATTGTTATTTGTGTCGTATTTTGTTTACTAACATGTTACATTCAAATTGGATAAACCATAGTTTGTGTAGGATAAGCACAAACAAGGTCAACGATTCATCCCTTAACGAGGGAACATCTTCATGGCGCCAAACTAGATTCGTATTTAATCCACTTACATTGACAATGAAGAATCTAGTTGTCATTTCACATACTGAAGTTTCATAAACATTATTTTCAGGAATCCGCTACCTCCACTCGCTAGGGCTGGTCCACCGCGACATTAAGCTCAAGAACGTGTTGCTGGACGGGTCGTGCCGCGCCGCGCTCTCCGACCTCGGCTTCTGTTCCTCCGGCGCGCTCATGTCGGGCTCCGTGGTCGGCACGCCCGTGCACATGGCGCCCGATCTGTTTGACGGACAGTATAGCGCGAGCGTCGATGTCTACGCGTTTGGCATACTCTTCTGGTGAGTCCTTGGAACTAAGTGGGTTTTTCTCATCCGTCTTTCCCAGAGCTAAGTCCAAAGCGAGCCTCATCTGTTTGACGGATAGGACAGCTCAAACGTCAATAATATAAAAGTGTCTTGTACATTCTGGTCTACGCGTTTAGGTTACTCTTCTGGTAACTGAAACTACATCTATTCTTCATTTTTATCAGTGTATGTTTTCCTTTTAATTATATTCATACCCGTTGCTTTTACTACAGGTACTTGTGTGCAGGCGATATAAAACTACCGGCGGCGTTTGAAGCATTCCACAACAAGGAACAACTTTGGAGTAAAGTCAAGAAAGGTAAGTTTGCATCTCGTTATCAAATAATTCAATTATTTGAACTTCTCCTTATGGCCGTATGTTTATGAACATGAGTATATAAATTATTCATATAGGTCACAGGCACTATATGCTATCTGCGAATACCCCTTAAATTGAAGGGGGAAATCTACAAGACCGTGATAAAACCTGTCGTTCTGTATGGATCTGAATGTTGGGCTACAAAAAGAAAGGATGAAGGAACTTTGCATGCAGCGGAAATGCGAATGTTGAGATGGATGTGTAGTAACAAGACAAGGGTGGCTCTTTCTCGCTCACTCCTATCCTTCAGGGAACTCTGAAGGATAGGATTTATAATACATCCGATAGAGAACTAAATTTATCGACATAGCTTAAAGAATTGGCAATTAGCTGAAGTGCCAGTGGGTTGGTTCTTCAGTGAAGATCGCGGTGTAGGCAGCGGATAGGAAGAAAAATACATATTGTGTCGATCCCTCATAGCGTGGGATAAGGACCGGAAGAAGAGGATGATATCACACTAATATTATAACGGCGAAAGTTCGGATGGATGGATGTATCGATATATGTTTGTTACCTCTTCACGCCCAAACTACTGAATGCTGCATACAGGTTATTCTTATCCTGGAATCAAACTAGGCTATACCTCCTGGTAAAATAATACTATTTAAAGCATTTTGCACATCGCTTTATACATGTAGTCAGTGGACTAACTACACCAAAAGGTCTATGAGTGCCCTTCGTGTACAATTCAATAACTCCTTCCGGGCGTTGTTGCGGCTGCCGCGCTGGTGCAGTGCGTCGGGCATGTTTGCTGACGCGGGCGTGGACAGCTTTGCGCCGCCTCGCTGTGTCTGCGCGCCAGCCGCAACAGCCTCCTCGCAGCAGTAGCTGAGGATATCAACAGCCGATTCCTGCGGCATTGGGTAGGGGTGCATTCAGTGCTTGCAACCTACACCTGGCACTGAGTGCTCACCTACCGCTGTAAGCAATGTTATTTCTCTTTTTCTAACTGTGTAATTTTGGTAAACGGTGTACCGATATGGACCATGAAGGTCTGTAATAAAAGTTTTTTTTTTTTTTAAGTAAGTCAAGTACAGCTTTACAGGATATGCGCGAAGTGTTACAAGTTCCCATATACATATAAAACTTATCCCCCTTTCCCCAGGTCTTCGTCCGGAACGCCTCCCCCAGTTCTCAGCTCCTTGCTGGGAGCTCATGCAGGAGTGCTGGCGCACCGAGCCGGCCGCGCGCGCGCTGCCCGGCGACCTGCAGCCCAGGCTGGAGGAGATACTGCGCCGGGAGACTGAGCCTTGTGCCCAGGGCACTAAGGATGAAGATGCCGTGAGAGAACCTAGTTCTGGACTGTTCTTTGACACATAGGAGTTACTATACAAGCCACAACTAGCCTTGACGATAAAGCAGATGCCACTGTGGCGGGAGACTGAGCCTTGTGCCCAGGGTAATATGGACCAGGATTGTTTGAGATAAATTGATTCTGAAGTGTTCTTTAACCCATAAAAGTTACTCACCTCACCTCACCTCAACAGCCTATATTGGTGCACTGCTGGACGCAGGCCTCCCCCTGATGTGTACCTTATTGGCGTATCTCATGGGGGTTATGCCCATAATCCCCACGCTGGGCATGCGGGTTGGGATTGCAGTTCGGTAGTATAATTTTTCTGCAGGGGGCGCTGCTACCCGCCCCTCTTACGACACCCATGGGAAGAGATGGTGTGGTGCAAATTCTAAGCCAGCACCACTCAGCACTGGTTAAAGTTACTAGATCCTTGCAACCCATAACTCAAGTTAAAACAAGCTCTATAGTCAAAACAATAGAGATGAATTCTGGAGTCGAGAGAGAAGAAGCAGAGAGAAGAGATGACAAGAGAGAACCTGATCCTGGTACCTTTTTAGACATAATAGCAGCAGCATAATAGTAACTTGCCCCTTGCAAGTTACAACCAGCTCTATATTCAGCAGTATAGGGGTGAATTCTGGACTGTTCTTCTACACATAGGAGATTGTCTTGCCGGGTAATTTACAGCTGAGGTTGTTGGATATACTGCGGTGGGAGACTGAGCCTTGTTGTCAGGGTACTAAGGAGCAGGATCGTATGAGAGAACCTGATTCTGGACTGTACTTTGACCCATAGGAGTTGCTATATCCTTGCAAGCTACAAGGTACAACCAGCTCTATAGTCAATAGAATAGAGGTGAATTCTGGAGTCGAGGCTGGAAAAGATACTGCGCCAGGAGAACGAAACTTGTGCCCAAGGCACTAAGGGTGAAGATGATGTGAACCTGATTCTGGATTGTTCTTCCTGGACACTTAGACATAATAGCAGAAGCATAATAGCAACTTGACCCTTGCAAGTTACAACCAGCTCTATAGTCAAGAGAATAGAGATGAGTGTTGGACTGTTCTTCGGCGCGTAAGAGAGTGTCTTACCGGGCGATAAACAGCCGAAGTTGTTGGATATACGCGGTGGGAGACTGAGCCTTGTTGTCAGGGTACTAAGGAGCAGGATCGTATGAGAGAACCTGATTTTAGACGGTTGTTCGATGCATAATACCTGCAAGGAATAACCAGACTTCTAGCCAGCGTACTAAGGGTGAGGATGGTTTCAGAGAAGCTAATTGTGAAGTGTTATTTGTGCATAATGCTTGATCTAAAGAATTGCCCTTGTAGATGTAGATAGATGCAAGGGAAAAGGAATTGTGTAAAAGAGGAAAGTGGCTCAATCGAAACTATTTTTTCAATACATTAATATAAATGAATATGCGAGATAAAACCAGTTGCTTAAGCGAGATATGTAAATATTCGCTACAGATGTAACCGGGTTAACTACTAACCTCATTTGTGTTCGAAGAACACTAACGTTTCATCCCTTAACGAGGGACGTCATCAGGGTGAGTGCGGTTCGAAAATATGTCTGATTTTAAACTTTTCTTCGCATATCTTTACGTATTAATATAAAAAAAATCGAAAGTAACCCTTTCTGTCTATCACCTTTTCACGCCTGAACGGCTGTACGGATCTCGATGAAATTTTGCAGGGTGGTAGGTGTTATCCCGTGAATGTCTGCGTGATTTGGGTTACTTTTTATTCCGTTAAAAAGCGGTCGGAGCCGCGGGCAGGTAGTATGTCATAATTTAACTAAAACCAAAAGGGCCTAAGCAAGCCTTGTTAGGTAAGGACAAACACTGTATGAATAAAGCAGTAAAATTGAGGATTGTATGAATTTGTATGAGAGGTGATTCTGAACCTAGTTTTTAAATGTAATATAGTAATAAAAAATATAATACTTAGTTATATGTTCAGTCTTTTAAGACTTTGATGAAATATGATTATGCTAATCATTGAGATACAATGAACTCTATCACTATAAGTTTAAGAACTATTTTAAGTACACTTATATAAGTCTAAAAAAGTTTAGTCTGTCTATCTGTGATCACAAAATTGTTAAGAATATGAACAAACTTGTTAATTTGTTTTAAAATTTTTCTTTTCTCACTTTCTGATCAAATAATGATGTAGCTATTTTATTTACCAATGTTTAGGGAACTTACACATTTGATTTATGAGTTAATAGGAGGGCTTGGAATACCGCTATTTTCAAATACCGGAACCAATGTAACCTTGAAGTAGTACCGGTACTTCTTTGGTACCTACCGGTGTATAAATGATACCGGTATACTTTGAGTACAGACATTAAAATACTGGTAATTTCAATAAGAACTGGTATATTAACCGGAATTATGCAATTAATATACCGGTATTATGCACGAATAATACCAATAATCAACAATTCAATTTCGATACCAGTTTTTAGGAAAAGTATCGGTATTCCAAAGTACCGGTACTTTGGAGTGCCGGTATTACCGAAATAGTACCGGTATTATTGGTACCTGTACCAAGCCGTGGCCAGTAGCATGATTATAAAAAATCGAAAACTGGTATGTTTTTCTCCTACTTCCAACATTCAGTACCAAAATCAGTTTGAAATTTAATTATTAAAACATGATTTTAAGTCCTTCCTCAAATATTTTCCGAAGCTAGCTATAAGCTCTAACCTAGCTGTTAGTTTATTGTAAAGGTGAGACAGACTAGAGCCTAGACTAGATTACAATGTAATATAACGTTCTTACGAATAATAAACAAATATTGCCGGACAATTCACACAGCATCATCTAGCCCCAAGCTTAGCAAAGCTTGTGTTATGTATGGGTACTACTTATTAATTATTATACATGACTGATATATTATATATAATATAGATATATATTTTTATTATACATAGAAAATATCAAAAACACCCGGAACAGATTTTTGCAGATTATACAAAAAAATCCAGGCCGGGAATCGAACCCGTAACCTCCTGGTTCCTGCATCTCATGTGAACCATCGCCCACCGCGCCATATCGGTCGTCATAATACGAACGGACTAGAGACAAAATTAAATGCTCAGTTTCCTAAAGCATTTTCATCTAATGTAACGTTCTTGCGAATCCCCGACGCTGTGTTCGACGTAATGCTCACGGCGAGTGAGCATTTACCTGTAACCTTTATTTGTACCTTGTGTACATTTTCCCTCGATCCGCGCACCTCACTTCCTGCCGTCCCTCAGAACCTAATTGAACCTAATTTGCTCGATAAAATGTTACACCAAAACACTCGTTGGTTCTTAGAATCAGGTTGTAACAAAACAGAGCGTCATGTTCGAAGTGTGGTTTGAGTAAAATTAAAACGGAATGCTCGATGTTCTGTCACTAGTCAATGCTTTAGTCTGTACTCACCTTATCACTCTCTAAGGCTTTGTTTATGGAAACGCGGGGCGAACAGCGACGCGTTAGGCGTTTTGCACTGTGTACGGTAACGCGTGATTACGCGCGAAATCGCTTCTCCGTAAACAAACTCTAATAACGCCTATTGTTTGAAAACTTTGCGGGCTGCGCCGCTGGCGCTGCACGCCCCGCATCTCCGTGAACAAGGCTGAGGAATGTATGAAATCGAAATAGATTGTCGAATAAAATACCTAAGTATTATTAAGCAAATTATGCTTACGATGAGATTTTGTAACACAATAAAGAAGTGATTTTGGTAATTTTTTTATTTTTATTTTTCTAAATCCCAACTCGGCTTCAACCCTGACTTAATAAGTAACAAGATTTATGAAATTTCAGCTGAAAAGTAGCGTATGCTTATCCAGGTCTAGGAGTAGATCTATGCAAAATTTCACCCAGATCTGTTCGGTAGTTTCGACGTAATAACAAATATTCATATCAATACAAGTTGTCACGTCTTCAAGATGCCCTGCATTCCCCCGCTGTATGGCAATGCTGATGCGCTGCGCCACATACTCACAGCTCTCGGGGCACGCGTCGCTTCGACCAGACGTCAGTACTTAGATTGGGAGGGGGTAAATTAAAATGCTTATTTTCCCTTAGATAGGTAGCATGGACATAGTAAGGTAAGTAGACTCTGTCCAAAAAGAGAAGCGTCGTGGGAATGGAGGTCGCGCGTGTGCCAATTGACAACTTTTGTTGCGTTGACAACACTTCGTTCTCATTGCCGTACATCGACGAAATTTTTGATCGATGTTGCCGTACGACTAAAAGTGTTAGTTCACCGTAACGCCACGACGTTTCTCTTTTTGAACAGACTAGGTACCTACGTAGACCGTATCTAAAACTTCGTTGGTTGGTAGGTACAGAAAATATAACAAAGGAGTTAGAAAGAAAACAGCCAAGAAAATCGTCAAAAAAAGCAAATAAATGCTAACAAGGTTCAAAATCAAGCAAATCCTGTGCAAATAACCCTTCCGCTGACCCTTGTTAGCCGCGACTTAGGCAGAGATGCGCTAGTGCAGATGGGATCGCTGATTTCTTTTCGATTTAGACATGAAGGCACCTAAAGATATTTTCATTTATACAAATCTTATAAGACATGCTTAGGAACCTTTATTAACCTTTAATTACTCGCGTCAAAAAAGTTACATTGAGGCTCGCGTGGGGTATATTTAACCCCAATCTTAAAATTGAAATAAAAACACTTGACTTGTTTGTTTTATATTTATTATAAAATTTAGAAATAATCTACTTTTTACTTTAGGATAGTAGTAGGTATTATAATTTGTTGATGGACCGTCTCTAAACGTGGAGCCAGCATCTTGAAGTTCAGCATTACTCTTCAGACGTTTTTGACCCGGGGTAGTTGTGGTATTGTAGATCGATTTTGTCGGTACCCTTCGTCAAACCAACTGCTAGATGTTTGAGAAACTCTCTTCTGGTCTTAATTTCTGCCTCAACTTCATCTTCATCGGAACTGTCTATTATGTTTTCTTCCTCCTCATCTTATTAACATTGACCAATTAGGCTACAATATGGCATTATTCTTTGGGGAAACAGTACGGATGCAAATAAGCTTTTCATTTTACAAAAGAGGTGTTTACGTATCATACATCACCTAGATGAGATGGTTAGCTGTAGACCGTACTTCATTAAATGTAACATACTAACCCTTATAGGAATATAATAGATAAAAGAAATAAGTTTATTTGTAAAAAAAAATCTAGACCTCTTTAAAGTTTATACAAGACCACCAAACCTCCGACCCAACAATAGACTAGATATACCCTTCTCTAAAATGCAAATGTTTCACTCAGGACCCTATGCCATGTCTATAAAAATATATAATAAAATTCCTTCAGAAATTCAAAATGAATCCAAAATAAACAAGTTTAAGTCTCTGTTGAAAAAATTCCTAATAAAAAACTGTTTATTCTCTACAAGAGTTTTTAGATTTCTAATTTCTTTGTTAAATTATATTAGTTACTTTAATAAATTAGATCTCATTAGTAATAAGGAAAGATAAAACCTATTACTTACCTATTAATTTTATGTTTGTGAGTAGAATAATAATTAGTTAAGACATTAGATTATAAGCCACCTAGCTAAATAATGTCGTGCCCTATCCGGGTGCATGTTTGATACCATTTATCCTTAAGATCCTATGTACAACATGTTGCAATAAATATATTGAGTATTGAGGTGTCGCCTTACACTCGCGTGGGGGTCGCCTGGGGTATATATTATACCCCAGGCGCGATCTCTAGACAACCATACGACGCCAATTTCAATACTTCCTGCAATGAGTAAAGTTTTTGAAAAAATTATTCTCACACAGTTGTCCTCTCACTTCAACCTCAATAGGTTGTTACATAAAAATCAATTTGGCTTCACCAAGGGTAGATCGACAACTGATGCTGGTACAGTTCTATTAAAGCACATATTGGATGCATGGGATAAAGCGAAAAACGCTATTGGTGTATTTTGTGACCTTTCTAAAGCTTTTGATTGCGTTGATCATGGTACATTAATAAATAAACTAAGACATTATGGAATTCAAAACAAGGCACTGGACCTTATGCAATCATATTTATCTGATAGAGTCCAAAAAGTAGATATTGGTAAAGAAAGATCTAGGGGATCAAAAATCGATTTAGGAGTCCCGCAAGGATCAATATTGGGTCCTTTTCTATTTTTAGTATATGTAAATGATCTCTCATTTCTAGCAAAAGATCTCTGTGATATAGTCTTATTTGCTGATGATACTTCATTGATTTTTAAAGTTGACAGAAATAAACATAATTATGACGATGTAAATAATTCTCTTTCACAAATACTAGATTGGTTCACCGCCAATAACCTCTTACTCAATGCTTCAAAAACCAAATGCATAAAATTCATGTTACCAAATGTAAGAGAGCTCCCAACTAAGATAATGCTAAAGGATGAGATTGTTCACCTTGTAGACTCAACTGTTTTCCTAGGGTTACATATTGATTCCTCTCTTCAATGGAGACCGCAAATTGATGCTCTCGCAAACAGACTTAGTTCAGCAGCGTATGCGGTTCGAACAATTAGATACATTACCGATGAAGATACAGCTAGGTTAGTTTACTTCAGTTACTTCCATAGTGTTATGTCTTATGGTATTTTGCTTTGGGGACAGGCAGCTGACATCCAGACTATCTTTGTTATTGAGAAAAGGGCGGTACGCGCTATTTATAAATTAAATCCACGAGACTCGTTAAGGGAATTATTTAAAGAAATAAATATTTTAACAGTAATATCGCAATATATCTATGAAAATCTAATGTATACACACAAAAACAGAGATAACTTTATGAAAAGGTGTGATGTTCACAATAAAAATACAAGAAACAAGAACAAATTACACATCCCATCATATAGATTACGAAAGGTAGGGAAATCATTTGTGGGCAATTGCGTAAGATTCTATAATAAGCTTCCATCTGAAGCAACTGAGCTCCCTATTCGAAAATTTAAACTGTACATAAAACGAAATCTTATCAAGAAAGCCTATTACTCCGTAGATGACTACGTAAATGATGTTAACGCTTGGCCGGATGTCGCCCAGTTCCATACAGACAATAGTATGTAAGACCAGTTAGACTTAGTTATCCTAAGATTGTATTAGTTGATAAGCGATGGACTTGCTAGTGGTTTCTTTTTCACTTCTTCCGCTAGTGGACAAAAAATTGAAGTGAATTAAAGTCAATTGCACCTTATTTCTTGTTGATAGTAATAACTATTTATCAAGCTGTTTATATAGTAAAAATTTGACTTGTCTAAGTACTTATTTTGTAAGTCTAAAGAAATAAACGATTTGACTTTGACTTTGACTTTGACGCAGAGTGGCGAACGCGACTGATCCGGGATAGGGATAGATATTTAGGCAGGAAGGTACTCGAAACGCCGCGCCGTTCTGTTGAATTTAAAAAATGGCGGAGTTATAACAACACTTCAAAACCTCACTGGGGTTAAATATACCCCATAAGTAATTAAGGGTTAAAAAAGAAAATTACATACGAACAATAGAAACATTATAACAACTTAGTATTTACAATTGAAACTATGAGATGAGTAAATAATGTGTTCGGAGAGCTAAGGTTGATCCAAGGGCCAAGTCTCGAGCATTCGCTAGACATGTCGTTAAAATCATTTATTTCAAAAGCAAGTAGGTATGAGTTGGAGAATTAGGCCGTAGACTTAACGAAGTAACTGGCAACTCCCGCTCCGGGTCGTTAATATGGGCACCTTTGCACCAGGAATGCTCAGGGGCTGGTTATTTAATGACTAATTTTTGTATATTTATTGTGTATTTTGACTGTTTCTCTGAAATATGACAGATAATAAATTAAATTTATTCCTTAAAAGCATGTATTAGGTAAATTGAAAACATATAATAAAAACAAGTACCTACTGTACCGGTGCTTTATGTAGGCTTTATGCAGAATTAGGGAGGTAATCTTTCTTTTGGTGCAATAAGATTGTTGCAGATCTTAGTAACGTTTTATTTTGTCCCGCACCGGGGATCGAACCCGTAACCTCCTGCGTATAAATAATAAAATAATCATGTCACAAAAAATACGACACGATGCCAAAACCTGCGACCTAGAATTTTCTCTTAGCCATTTTCTCAAAACAAACTGAGAAAATCATTAGTCAGCTTCTACTGAAGCCATTTCATTTTGTACCCGTAGGTAACTAAACGGGAGTCGGGACAAAGCTTTTAGGCAGTCTGCCAAGTGCCTTATCTGGATGTTATTCTTTGACAATTGGAAATAAATGAAATTATACTCGCCTGCTGCAAAATTATTTTGAGTCTCTTCTTTCTTTTCGTAACTTGTTGATTTTTTATGTCAATGTCAATTCAATTTTTAAGAAAATACTTAGATATTTTTTTAATTAATATTACATAATGTAAGTGACTAGAAAGAAGGGTTTAAGTTCAGGTGGATTTTTGATTTGACTACCTCAGTGGCCCAGCGGGCGATGGTCCGCCTGCGACGCAGCAAAGAAAGAGTTCGATTCCCTCCCACGGCCACGGGGCGGGGTGGGACCAAATAATAATAATATAAAAATATTTTAATCCTTCGAAGCTCTCGAAAGCTCTCAATGAAATGCTAGCGTCTACTTCTCTTCTTCATAATGCCACTCCTATTTTTACAAATACTCAAATATTTTTAATGTTTTTTGTCCTCATACCTTATACCATACCATACCCTTATACCATAAAACCTCTAAGAGGGCTCGCCTCGTAAGGGACCTGCGGACCTTCAATCTTTCGTAGATGACGGCGGGGATGATCAACTTGTAGGGTAAGCAGGGGTTATGCCGGTCATGGGGGAATGGCAGTCACCCTAATAACTAACAAAATACGGTGCATAGAAACTCGGTACGCGGGCTAAAGGGCGGGGGGCGAGACGCAAAAGCAGGTAACGACAAGTTTGTTCAGTCAGCTCGCTGCACCCGAGAGTGAGGCGCGTGTGTTTGTTTCGGGCCGCGCGGATCTAATATTTGGCTGAGTGCGACAGTCGGTAAGTACAGATTTATTTCAGTAATTCAATATTGTAATTCATTTTCTTTGTGCCCAAACATTAAATTACACGATATCGTAAGCACTTCTAAATAATTGTATCTGTGTTTTGTTAAAATTCAAGTTGATTGCAAAACCGTCGTTTGGGGTTATACCGGTCAAGTGACCGCCATTACCCCAAAATCATTTTTATTATTTTGTCGACAGATATGCCTAGAAATCGAAAAAGAACAACCGCTAAAGCGGCTTGGACTTATTGCATGCCAAAGCTGCGATTCCAACTGAATTTGGAATCTGAACCTGGTCCCTCAAACGAGATTCTATGCTCTTCTACGCCTGGATCTCCTCTTCCTGGTCCATCTAAGAACAGCCATGAACTTTTTGATGAACAAGGACAAACTCCGGTTGCTTTAGCTGATATAGCTTCCACACCAACTATTCCACAGTCTTCAAAGTTAGTACAAAGGAAGAAAAGACAACACGCTACCATATTAACGGACACTCCTATAAAAGCAATATTAGAAGAGAAAGAAGCTAAGAAAATAGTAAAAACTAAAGGAACTGAGAAAACTAAAGCTAAAAAAAATCTGATAAAAATATGACAAGAAAGAAGTCTCATAAACGCAAAGTTTTGCAAGACAGTTCATCGGAAGATGAAGAAAATCATCCTAACCTTTGCATCGATGATAGCAATGATGATATGGATGATATTGACGATGCAAATAACAACAAATGCAACATTTGCAAAGAATTCGGACGAAACAATGAGATGTGGTATCTTTGCACTGCATGCGGCCAATGGTCTCATGCAATGTGCTCAGGATGGGATTCTGCAAACGGATACATCTGTGATTTATGTGCCTAAGATTATTACAGATTTCTAGATTTTTAACTCAAATTAGTCATTTATGCTTAATTATCATATAAGTATATTAGTATTTCAAAGTAAGGTTGATCTCTATAGTTTATTATTAGTAAAAATGGATCTAGATTGTTTTAATTAAAGAAAAAAAATTGATCGCCATTACCCCTTTGCATGACCGGCATTACCCATGCTCAGGGGCAATGACGGTCAAACCTATATTTTTTTGTAAGTGTTCCTACTAATTTTATAAGAGATATAGATAAGAGGTTGTAATGCATGTTGATTACTGGATAGTTTAACCAACGTTTCTTGTATTTTATTTTTAAATAAACCCATTTTAAAAAAAGTTATAGCATTTTTTCCTTAAGTGATCGGCATTCCCCCTGCCTCCCCTAGGTACCGAGGAACTTCCTTGTATAGTTTCTCATTGTGGCTTTATCGAACAAGACCCGGTTGTTCAACTTGTCAGACTTTTCCTTTTGACCTTTCTTCTTGGCTTTGCCACCACCGGAACCGTCTTTCTTCTTCAGAGTCTTCTGCGCCTGCTTGGCCTAGGACTTTTTGGGATCTTGAAACCGAAAAGAAGTATACAAATTAAATATAAACAAAATTTACTCATTTAGGAAACAACTTTTAAGAGTCAGTTCCCTTCCGGTTAATATACCTAGGACTTAATAAAAATCTTATTCTAACTGATGCAAGAAATTTCATCACGGAATGCAATTCATCGACTCCATAATGAAGTTTCGTAACGAATTTCCAACGTAACTGGATGGATTTGGTTTCGATCACGGTAACAACGTCGCATGTTCTACGTGACTGATCCGTTACGCTCACCATTCATGATCAAGCATCACGTGTTTGATGTATCGGTTGATTGTAAAACAGATTTTTCTGGACATCAATTTACCGAATTAGTAATCTACGATCTTCAAATTATTTGTTCCGAGTGTTTTGGGTATTTTTTTATGAATAGTAAAAAAAAAACTAATATCTTTATGATGTATCATGTACTTAGATCAGTTATCTCTAGTGGTGCTTGGTACCCATAACACCGCCATCGTTTGATGACGGACGCTGTGGGGTCGCAAGGGAGGAGTGTCGGTATGGCGTAGGCCGATCTTCCTATCCTCTGCGACCGTGTGGCGGGCGGCGAGGCCACTCGACTGACTCGTCGAACTGGGACCTTGGGCGTTCGGACACGGGGTTATCCGGCGTCCTATTGGCAGGTAAGGTCCTCGAGGTGGTCGCAGCGCGCCATGTGTTTCTGGCGCGTCGCGAAGGGGGATGCTTTTCACCCCCCAGTGAGGGGCCCGTTATCGGGCAGCCGCGGTGGGTTCGCGGAACTGTGCGAAAGCGCCCACATATAATTGTACTGTCTCCTGTGGCAGTACGATATGCGTGCGCATTTCCCTCAGGAAAAAGAAGTACCCCTAACACAAGCTCTGCTTGGCTTAAAGATATGTAGTTGATGCGGTGTGACACATCCAGCACCATTTATTTTATCATTGTTCAATGTTGTAAACGACTCTGCTACGAAGAAACCTTTTAAATTACTTATAGGCAATACATAATTTAAAAGGTTTAAAAGTGTTATAAAATGAGTTATTTATATACCTTGATAAACTGCTTTTTACAGTTAATTAACATTATAAACTTAAAATTATAAACCAAAAGCGAGAAAAAAGAGATCTCGTTATACATAACTCCTGAGTCAAGCCGTTAGTTCCTTACCAGTGGTTTGACGGTGAGTGGGCAGCCTTACGTTAATTGGACGAGTGGCCGCCAGGTTCCCTAATTGGAGGGTTGCAGGATCACAACCCGGTAACCTACCTTCACTTTCCTTAATGACTTCCGCTTCGATTTAAGTATTTCAGTTATCTAGTTCTTCTAACATAAGTTTTTATCCATGTCATGTTACTCGCTCATGTATATTTTTGACTTGATCGTTAAATTTACATGATTTTTGTACGGTAAGTCTTGGCTAGCTAGTTACTATAACCCCTTCTGTGATTAATATATTTAGGTATATTTATAACTATTAAAACATTCTCTGCTTAAGACTTTTATGAGCTTCGACCCACAATATGGACGAATTCTATCAGCTCCGGCGGCGCTGTTCACACACGACATTTTATTTATTCTGTTTTTTTTTGACATTTTACTTATTTATTCAAAATCTTAATATTGGTTTATTTCTGACATTTAATTATTCTGTATTTTAATAATTCTCCTTATTGTACACTAATTTTAAAATGTTATGTTTGACATCTAATTGTTTTGTTATTTTATTTTAAATATTTTGTATCATACTATGTTAATGTTAGTCGCTTATATATTATTGTATCATACCTACTATGTTAATGTTAGTGTACCTAATTTAAGGAAAATTTTCGAAAATTCCGGCACAATTTAACAATTGTTTGTGAATAAATAAGTGAAATGAAATGCTGTGTATACTGTCTGTAAATATGAATAAAAAAAAACAATTCACCCAGCGTTATCTAGCCCCCAGCTAAGCACAGCTCGAGTTCTAGTTGATGTACATACCTACATTATTAGATTTCTTACAACAGTCTGAATATTTGATTGTAATTTTCTTTTTTAATTAATATCTATAGGTACTGCATAATAGAGATAGAATAGAAATTGATAGAAATTGTCTTATTAACTTACAAATAAAAACATACAAAACACACATAACAATGTCTACAGATCGTACAAATATGTGTCCCGAGATGGGAATCAAACCCGTAACCTGCTGCGACCCAGGGGGACCTTCTCCCGCCGCGCCACATTTATTGTCGATATATTGTCGTTGAAGGGTATATGAATGATTTATTTAATTTTTTTTTCGATAATTTATGTTATTACATAAACGAAAAAATATAACAGCCAAATAATTTTAAATTAACGATGTAAAAAACAAAAAGTAAAACAACACTCGGGTGATATAAACGCTGCCATGTTAGCCCTTGCATTTGTGACGTCACGGTTCATCGGATCCCTTATATCAACTCAGTCAAAACCTCATGCCCATACAAAAATGTTCAAGTCACGGTTCGGCCAATAGCGTTTAAAAATTATGTGATTGAGATTTTAAATATAAACTTTTTAATGCTTAAATTTCATACTAAAAACATCATTAAATATAAAAATAAATATAGAGATATATTTCTTTATCTATAGAGTATACGTAAAAAATATATTAGCTTTTTTAAAGTCACATGCATAATACCCTATTGCCGCTAGATGTGTGCACAATATTATGCTGTGTGAACTGTCTGTAAGTACTTAGGTATATTTAAATTATGGCCACCGACTCCGTCCAGCATAATCATTTATGTAGTTACTTAGTAGAATTCTAATCACCATCACTCCTTGGTTTTACTCACAGAGTTTTTAAAACAATTTGGTGAGCATAATTCTAAGAAGCAGCTCATCAAAACTCTAATGCGATCTGTCTACACAATCAGCAATCACGCGTCAGGCAATCAAATCAACCGTTTGATGCCATCATTACGGCTTGACGACTCGCTGTGTAAATGTTTGAGTTTTAGAAACAGCTGCTTTAATACAACTGGTTCACAACGAAACCTACGGCAAACCGTTGCCAGAAATTATTATTATGTTTAAAATAATGCTTCGTAAATTCAACCAAGCAGGACCAGAAATAAATATTACGAAAGAAAATATAAAGAAATGTGCCGCAGAAAATATATGTGCCTTGCTTGTTTAATTTATTTGTAACTAGCTGCGCCCCGCGGCTTCGCATGCGTTGTTCCTATGGAAACGTTTAAAGGTGATTTTTATCCCACGGGAACTGATTTGCGGGATAAAAAGTAGCCTATTTTTGATTCTAGGGTTAGAACTACCTGTATCTAAATTTTCAGCCCGATCCGGTCAGTAGTTTTGTGAAGAGGTAACAAACATCCATCCATACATCCATACAAACTTTCGCATTTATAATATTAGTGTGATGTGATTTATCGTAAGGTTCCAGGGGCCTAATTCTACTATTTTTTAAACAAAATTCCATAATGACGCCATACGATTAAGATAGAGATTTAGCGCGATAATGAAGCGATAATAGTGTCATAGTGAGGCGATTGTGTTAGTGGAATCAGGCCCCAGGCCCTAGCCTTATACAAACAGAAAATATATTGAGATTTTTTTACTCTTGCCGGCTCTTGTCGCTGAATGCGTAGGTATAGGTATAATGACTGCCATATAGAACGGCACGGAACGGTCTGCGCACAGAATGACATGGTGCGTACCATACTATGGTTTATCCATTTTGAATGAAGCATGTTAGTAAACAAAGTACGACACAAATAACAAAATCTCTCTTGCTTGGCGTCAAGTTTCCGATATAATTGTAAGCAATTTTTATTGAAGGATCTAAAATCGACAAGTAATGTAAATTACGTATAAAAGGACGCGCCAGCAAAGTGAATTTTAGGTTAAGTATGGGCGGTTTGTTTACGTTTATGCTCCATTCAAAATGGATACGATATAGGTACGACTTTTATCCGCACACCACACTCCATCTAAAACGCTACATAGATCCACCGCGTAACATCAGCGACGAATTATCCGTTCAGTTGTCACGAAACTACTCCTTCAAGGTGACTGGGTCTGGTCCGCACCGCATTCGCCGGAATCCGTATACCTTATAATAGAGGATTGAAGTAAAATGCGGCGCGGATAGGTACGCGACGTTGCATATTTCATACCAAGAAAGGCCCAACTCAAAAATTCTAATAAGTCAGTCAGTTAGATCAACGGGAAATATTAGACACGTATTTTTTCTTTCGGCAATCAAACAAAACATGACAATAATAAAGCGCATCAAAATTTGGGATTGAAAATGCGATAACTTCGGCGCGTGCGGTGCGTACTTATGCGCGTTCAGCTTGACTCAGTTTAGTGTTCGAAAACTTTGAACTCGTCGACCATTTATACTACGTTCGAATGAGTTAGCTATTCCCTTGGTCCTATGGCTGGTCGGGGCTAGAGCTAATTCCAGTCCTGTTTACGCGGTCAAACATCCAATTAATTATTATCAGTCGCTAGATCACTTGATTGCTACGGATTATTCAATTGGTCGCGGCCATCGATGTAAAAAGGGAAGATAAGGCACTGGCTTCTCGAAAGTGGCAGCCTCAAATTGTGTCCAAAGGACGTAAAGCAGTGACGTAAAGACAATAAAGCACAGGCTATTTAAAAATCTTGCAGATTAAATAGACAAAGACAATTAAATTTCGCGGCTGTTAATAGGTATACTAATATTATTAAGAAGAAGGATTTTATTGTTTGTTTAATTGTATTGCATAGGCTCTGAAACTACTGGACTGATTTATTAATTAATTCATCATTAAAAGACTTACGGTGCTGCTAGTAATAATATTATATGGAAGAAAAAAGATTTGATTGTTTATATTGTATAGGCTCCGAAACTACTGGACCGATTTAAAAATTTCTTTCATCATTAAAAATATTGGTTTTCAGGGAGGGGCTATATTTTATCCCCGAATTCTTACGGGAACGGGACCAACGCGGGGAAACCGCGAGGCGCTGCTAGTCATTCATAAAATAGTTCTATATTTACCTATGACACAATAGGTATTAACACACAGAAAATACTCCAGAGTTAGGATTAGAATGTCCTTATTTTCCCCCAATTTACTGAAAAGCCATAGATACTACCTACAAAGGTTTCTCCTGAAATTCAGCCAGCGTCATCACGAATTCGGCTCGTTAGTAAGGGCGTCCCTTGGCAATACTAAAGAGCTTACTGTAATAACCACAATGAGATTATGGTGTCCACCGGACGTTTTTATTTTCATATCATTTTAATGGAGATGAAAATACCACTTCTGGAATTAAGGGGGAATTTTGTGACACCTTTTTTCATTACTGAAGTACCTTGGCTAATGTAATTTGTATTTCGAAGAGCTCTTTTATGAAATTGCTCGTGGACAGAGCTCTGTTGGAGTCTCTTGCCGTTGAAAAATACTCTATTGTCAAGCCAAGAGTTAGCTGCAAAAAAAATCACCTGTAGGTTTTGTTCATCATCAGCCTATAGGTATGACATAGGCCTCTTCTAATGAGCGCCATAGCGCCCTGTCTTCAGCTTGACGCATTCTGCATCTGCCTGCAGCCTTTCGCAGATCGTCATACCACCGGGCCGGTCTGGCCGGTGGGCGTCCTACTCTACGTTTGCCGAGTCGCCTCACGGAAGATTTGATTGGGTTTCTCAAACACGCGGTAATTACACAATAGACCGATGGACGGAACAAATTTAGAGAGCTTCGGCTCTTCTACCCTTGAGCCGTAGGAATAAAATGTGTTTTATTTATTCTTGGCGAAACCCTCACAAAAGAGAATAAGATGCCCCGATACCAGACACCTAAGCTTTTAAGCATTTAAAACACGTTTCTATGAATATCCTTTTTTCAAAAACTCCAGTAAGATAGCGCAATGAGCGTACCTAATCGAATATAACGAGATTTTCATAATCATAAACAAACACTGGATTTGGAGATTTTTGGGGGAAAATTGAAAAGGGTCCGTGTAATAAGGAATTATGGACCTTCTCTTTATAAGCTTCTATTTGTTTTATTAAATTTTTGACAATGAAGCGAAATTCGATGGCCGGGCTTGAGGAAAAAATTAGACCTTGGCTATGAAATGACCCGCAAAAATGTGATTAAGTAAGAATTTGAAATTAGACGGAATGGAAGAAGGCCGGAAGACATGAAAAGTGCGTTGGTGCACTGAAATGAAATGAAAATACATTTATCCTAATAGGTACAAACTTACATTATCTAGCTAGACCAACAAATATGAAAAAAAAGAAGTTATAAGATTTGAGAAAAAAATGATATGCCTAAGATATTGTTGTACTCCGGTCGTATGTGATCAGTGCCGTGCGCCTGCGCTATCAGAAAAGGTTCATGCGCAGCTGTTTTTGCGAATTACCTAACAACGCTGATTTTCAGCATTTAGGCGATGATGACGAAACTGTAAAAGCTAAAATATAACTTGTCTTTAAAAAGATGGATTTAAAGTTCAAAATGAACGATATAAGTAATATATTATTATGTTATGTTTGGAAACCAAAACGAAACGAGTATGGATAATAATAATTATTAAAATCTCAATAAAAATCATGCATACCTACCCACGTAATAAGAGTCAATAACGAAGCAGACTCAAGAAAGGTTTATGTAACATTCTACCTAGTTATTGAAAAAAAAATACAGTCGAATTCAGAACCTCGTCCTTATTTTGAAGTCGGTTAAAAACCAGGCTCTACCAGTTCAGTTAAGTCCGTGTGTGGTGCGTGTTTTGGTGCGTGTGTGTTTATTAATGTGTAGTGTGGGTCACTGGGTTTGAAGTCTCGCTCTGTTTACATAGAGTTGAAAGAGATGTCCTCTATTTCAAGGCAGTAAGACCGCTATTAGCTATTTAGCTTTCCGACGAAGTAGTACAAGTTAAACTTCACTGCGTTGCTTCTAGAATTTAAAATATTTTTTTTCAAGCCTAGTCAGAAAAAAATATAATCGTAAGTATTTTGACCTTTATCCAAATACTCTTTCGCAAGTCGATTGTATTCGAAAGTAACTCAGACAGTCTGTCGGTTATCTCTACACTGCCTAAACGACTGAACCTATCTTAATGAAATTTTGCAGGGAGGTAAAATTAGAATGGTATCCCGAGACGACCATAGGGTGCTTGATAAGCGCATGCAAAAGCGCGGGCAAAAGCTAGTAGTTACATCCATATTATAAATCTATAAATCTTTATTACAATATACATAAATAACAATATACCTACAAAACATAAACAATACAAAAAAGTTGACGACTTAAAAGGCCTATTACACCTCACGGTGTGCCGTGCCCGGTGCACCGTGGCCACGCCGCGGCGCGCAAGGGACGTTCTGATTACACTGCACGGTGGCCGCCTCCCTAACTCAGTTGGCAGTCGAACGTAGTCGGAGTATGACGTCTGTGCCCTCAAAATATAAAAAAACGGAATCGCCCTATTTTTCTGTTTATTATTTTTATTATGGCTGCACTGTCGAAATTTTTATGACGACCTCTGCGACGCAGGAGGTTGCGGGTTCGATTCCCGCCTCGGGACAAATGTGTGTACGATCTGCAGACATTTGTTCAGGGCGCTCTGAATGTTTTCTATGTATAATAAAAAAAATCAATCTATGTAGTGTATTGATTGAATTAAGTATATCAGTTATCTAGTACCCATAACACAAGCTAGGCATGTCTTTATATAATTCTAAAACATTGGCCAATACATCATTTTTCTTATGGGAAGTAATTTTTCGCACGCAAGGCTCGTTGACGCACGTCCGCTCACAATGAACGCCTCGCGCGACTGAGCGCCCGCCGCGCCCCGTCACCCTGACAGCGATTACATTAGCCGGTACACCAGCACGGACGGCCGGGCTCTCACCGTGTCCCGGTGGCCGCACCCTTACTCCCTAACAGCGATTACACCTACCGTTTTAAGGTTCTTAACTCACACCGTGCCCGGTGTGCCGTGTAGTGTAATCGCGCTTTAAAGGACATGTACAAAGGCGAGCTTAACCCCACAAAAAGTTTCTTACAGCAAACAGCAAGTATGGAGAAAGGTAGTGCAATGATTAAGGATAGTTAAGTGTACAAACAAAACAAAAATATATGATATTATGAATAATCTTGTTTTAAATAACCTAAATAATGTTATAAATTCAAAAGTTACTTTGTCTATCTAATACTCGTATAGTGCCTATGTTATGGGATAATGTATAATTCTAATGGTGAAAGTGTTTTTGAAATCTGTCTAGTAGTTTTTGGGTTTATTCGTTTGTTTCGTTACAAACATAGAAATATATAAATTTTATTATTACTAATTTCTACCCGCGGCTTTGCACTTTTTGTTTCTAAGGAAACGTGTAAAGGTTATTTACATTCCTAGGGAACTGATTTATGGAATAAAAAGTAGCTTATCCAGGTTGTCTGGCAGAGATTGCTCTTGAGCGGTAAGACCGCCAATTGTCACTGAGTTTAAATTATCTCATTTGTAATTTTTTTATGAGTTTTAAGTGTGAAAAAAAAGTATTTTATATCTATCTATCTATCTGTGTTATTCCAGGCCTAGAACTCCCTGTAAAAAATTCAGCGTTTCAGTAGTATTTGCGTGCAAAAGTAACAAACTTCTATACATTCATACAAACTTACGCTTTTAATATAAGTAGGATCCTTCGTTACAATTATACAAAAATCCAAATCTTTGCTCTTTTTAACGAGACGAGCTGAGCGTAGACAAGTGTCAAACAGAGGCTGATGATGATGATGGTAGTTTAACAATTATGAAAAACAAACAGTTAAACTCCCGAACCTCATTCATAAAGTAATTTTAACTTTAAACAATGTAAAGTTTCTCTTTGAGTGTTATCGAGATTCGCGTGTCGCACGGCTCGTTTCCATTCCCTCCCGATAATTATTTTTATGACGTGACGGTGCTGGCGTAAGAATTGACCCCTTCAATTGAATTCGACCCGTGGATGTCGTAAGAGTTAACTTAGGCAGCTTTATTCTGTGTGTTTTTGCACCGAAATAACGATAGATAGATAGATAGAATATTATACATTATTTCACACAGAAGTTTTAGGGCAAACATAATTGGTAAGTATACCGTATCCATCGAGCATGTAGCATATTAGTAAACAAACCGCTCATACTTAACCTAAAATTCACTTTGTTGGCGCGTCCTTTTATTTGTTATTTATAATTACTAGTCATTTTGAGATCCTTTCTTTAATAAATATTGCATTGCCACGACACAATTCTGCAAAATGCTTGGCGTCGAGTTTCAGATGTAATTGTAATCTGAAACTCCACGCCAAGCAAGTGAATTTTTGATAATTGTGTCGTGGTTTGTTTACTAAAATTCTACATGCTCGATGGATACGGCATAGATAGCATTCTCTACCTACCAGTACAATGACCAATCCGTTTGCCAAGTGTGGTAATTATGAGCAAACTCTTTCTTGGGGTGGCTCGTTCATCAGTGATTGTGTGTGAATGATAATTTTTATTAGAACACGACAGTCATGGAAGGTCAGGGAGAGACAAGTTCGAATCTAATCCTCGATACAAAAAAGATCCAGGTCACAACCACATACAAAAATATCACAGGTTCCAAAGTGGGTAGATTTATGCTCGTTCTAGTATGCCATAGGAAATGAAAAATAGGAAATGGTATTGTAAGTAATATTCGAAAGCTACTAATTAGCCACCTAGCTGTATTTCTTGTAGATCACAAAAAACAAAACAAAATAATTTCACGCGTAAACGTAACTTTTATCTGTAATATCTGTCATAGGCTAGTACGATACCCTTAGTAAAAAAAAAACGCAATATTTTTTTTTTAAACGCGGAGTGCAGTGGACAGTTGACCGTAATAAATATACGTAAATGTGTGTGTTCTCTAGTTTGTCGCCGTCATTTCTTTAACGGTGACGTTTTTACGACGATAGACCAACGCAAGGGACAAATTCAGATTATCGTTTCACAACAATGGAAACCAACCAAAATTTACATATTATAGTTTTTCGTCGCTTTACCCCAGTACCCGTACCCACTTTATAGGGGTGTCAGGACAAAATAGGGGTTATCTCAGCGTAACGACACCTCCCTTCCCCCGGATTACTTCAAGGGGAGGAAATTGATTCTTGACGCGCTATTTACGATTTTTTCTTTGAAAGGAAAATTGGATTATGATTATGTGGGCATTCTGTGAGCTCCGACTGGACCGGAGAGCCGATAAATCTGAGAGTTTATGCGAGGGAAGGTTTTCAAGGGCTGTGTGGTATTTTGCAAGTTTTTGAGGTTGCTTTATGGCTTTCATTATGCGATTTACTCCTTTGTGTTTTGCTATCGCGTTTCCAATAGTGTTTACACGTTTACTGTGCATAACGAGGTAAAATGTGCTATATTATTGTAAGCGATAAATCTATTTTATAAATTATAATTTCACGCTGTTTGCTGGCAAGCATGACGATTGTGAATAACTGGAAAAATTTACATTATAGGCATTATTATAATTTTTAACCGACGAAAAAAGGAGGAGATTTTCAATTCGTCTGTATTTTTTTTTATGTTTGTTACCTTAGAACTTTGACTGGGTGGTCTGATTTGCATGATTCTTTTTTTATATGAAAGCTGGTGCTTCCCATGTGGTCCCATTTTAATTTTGTTCAGTTCTGACACTGGGTACCATGAAAATTCACGAAAAAACTGTAAAAATTGAAGTCGGTTTATAGTTTTTTAAAACAAAATTAATTATTTATACTTCCACTTTTCAGGCGAAACTTGATTGAATACTTGCATATAAAAATTAATATGGGATAACTAATATTTTTTTTGTTTAGTCTACTCCAGCCGGAGCCTAGCACGCCGATTATTATTGTGTAGGGTAGAATAGAGAAAAATGACATCGCATCGTCATACATTGCGTAAATTATAGAAGTTGAAGGAATTAATTTAAAACATTTTACGCATTCGATGACAAAGTGACGTAATTTTTTCTATTCTACCCTAGCTTGGGCTTGGGTTTTTCCAAAAGTAGGTAGGTAGAGACCGTCATTGTCAACTCTGACTCATTACGTCATTACAAAGTAAGTTTTTGATTATTTTTCGGGTTCTGTACCTCGAAAAGAAAAAAACGAAACCCTTATAGGATCACTTTATTGTCTGTCCGCCTGTCTGTCTGTCAAGACTCTTTTTCTTAGTTAGGCACGCGTGGAGGTATCAAGCTGGTATTGAGATCAAATACTCAAGTCTACTGTCCCTTGGAGGTGTGAAATCAAACTTCTAAGTCATTTTAACGCAATCAAAAGATACAGCCGTTTACGCCGCACATTTTCGACACTTGCAAGGACAGGGTACTTCCCGTGAACTTAGAATCTTGAAACTTGGTACAAAGCAACGACATATAGCACAGATAAAAGAATAATTAAAAAACTTTAAACTGACTTCAATTTTTACAGTTTTTTCATGAATTTTCATAGATCCCACTGTCAGAACTAAACAAAATAAAAATGGGACCACACGGGAAGCACCAGCTTTCATATAAAAAAAGAATTATGCAAATCGGACCACCCAGTCAAAAGTTCTGATGTAACAAACATAAAAAAAATACAGACGAATTGAGAACATCCTTTTTTGAAGTCGGTTAAATATAGCAAAAAAAAAAATTGCAGAGCGATGTAACCAAAAAAATTTTTAGTTACATCGCTCTGCATATTACCATATTACTCAGCCATTCAGCCGATGAAGGTCGTCCAATTCAGGTAATGACCTGTATCGTAAATTAATTTGACGTTGTGAAGCAATTCATTGATTGGTAACAATCACACCGAGCTACTCGTATATCATTAAGATTTTTAATCGAATTAGTTCCATAATCGATAAAAATATAGTTAACCAATATCACCGCCGCAATCGCATAGGTGTAATAATCTAATTCGTTTCGAGAGCGTATCGATACATAACCTGCTTGAGTAAAGGAATGTTTTTCTTCGTAATTTTTAACAAATCATGTGTCAATATCGAAGCCCTATTTATTTTACTCCTGATTATTGTGATTAAATTCTTAACGATTTACAGATTCGTGACGGTTGTCAAAAAAATCTAGATAAGAAATATAAATAGGTATGTACCTACACATGTCAGCTTCAGCCGGTTTCTCGAACGCTTATTATTTTGACAAATTGTTGACAATTTGTCAGGCAGTACACGGATTGGTTTTTTTACAGAATTATGTAACATAATGGAAGTTCACTAGCAGAAAAATATGAATGTTTGGAGCACTATAAAGTTGTAGGTAGCTAAAATAGCAAGGAATTTTATTCGTCGTACGTGTAAATTAAGTACGCAGGTTATATTCCGCGAGATTAAAATTTACGCTGTCAGATTCCGCAGTGCGTATATAACAAGCCGTTGACTATCCATTCAATGTGACAAGCGTTCGAGAAACCGGCTGATTAAGAGATGTCCACCGGGGCGTCGGCAGCAGCGCCCCCTGCAGAACAATTCTACCAACGAACTGCAATCTCCAACCCGCATGACCAGCGTGGGGATTACGGGCATTACCCCTCATGGGATTAACGCCAATCAGGACGCCTATGAGGGGGAGGCGCAATACAGGCTGTTGAGGTTGAGGTGAAAGGTATGTGCTACTTACTCTTCCCGCAGGGTCGTAAGAAGCGAATTATAATAATAACTATAGAAACTTTCGTAGTTTGACAAATTAATTATGAATGTATGTAAGCGGGTTAACTACGGACCTTGTTTGTGTTGGAAGAACACCAACGTTTCCTTCGAGCACTGCTATTACAATGTTATAACTGTGGAACAACGATATCGGTATCCATTGTTTCCTAAGAATTCTTCTACACTGTAGTAAGCCCTGTCCATTAGCATTCCCTTCAGTTTTTTCGTAAATATAGCCGTTGACTCGGTACTAGATATAGAGTCTGGCAGATTATTGTATATTTTCACTCCCATGTAGTCAATTTTGTTTTTTGAATAGAATAGAATAATATTTTATTTGTAACTTAATCAACAAAAAAACATGGCTTAAAATAAAAGACAAAGCATCTCTTGATTAGAGTCACAAAACGGTCTCTGTCTCAGCATGAGCTGGTTGTAAACACGTCACAATCAACGCTGGTCTTCCGACAGAGCCATTTGGTCAATCTTTTGCTTTCGCCAATCTTGTTGAGGGTAGCTTTAGTCGGTGAAGATGTCTCGTGGGGTAGTTGTGGGCTTCAGCCCACGTCGGGAATTCCTTATGGTGACTTCTCACGAATTAGGCAGCTTGCAGAATAAACTCTACGCAACGTCATTATTTTAGTATCTTTATAGAGCTCCCGAGTTGGATGGTCCCACTCCACGCCACACAGGATTCTGTGTGTCAACCATGAGTTGTCACAGTTAAATCGCCTGACGTTACTACAGTAGTTACGTAAATACGCATATAGTTATCCACAGCGATCCTTTTAGCGACTCGCAAATTAAATTATAAATTAGTATAATATTAAGTTCATCATTATTAATTTTAAGATACTGCGCTATACCTGCCTGTTCTCCATTGCAACACCCAAAATGGGTACAAACTGTGATCTTAACTTAAACTCACCTTATCACTAAGACCTGATTGTATGAATGCAATAAATACTGAATACTGAATACACAGCGCATTTTAGTACCCAACTATCCGCTAGAGGCGCTTTAGAAGTTTCCATATATTTTTTTAACTACAGTCGCTAGCGAGTATAGATTGTCAAAACTCATGGTAGACACACTAATGGTACGTTTCTGTAGACGGAACGGTCTTAGACATTCAGCCGCTTGTCCGAAATATTCTACACCATACGTCAATACAGAGTGGTAAGTACTTGTTAATTGGGCTCTCGCAGCTTAGAGGTATAAATAAAACTTGTGTTTGGTTGTGTACCGGGCGTAGTTTTATTAATTTACCCATTGATTTATTAAAAAGGGAAGATGAGGTACTGGTTTCTCGAAAGTGGCAACCTCAAATTGTGTAAAATTGTGTGCTCCCACCTCAGTTACCGTCTGACCGGCGGCGGCATGGGCGGTCGTACTAGCGAGAAATATTGTTGTCTCGGTCTCACTTCAGTTTTACGTAGGTCTTTCCGTCTTTGTATAGCACAGGATTGGAAATATAACTGTGAGGTTATGTGTTTGCGTGTAACACATGCCAATTTTTGAGTAAGCGCTGGGAGAACGTAACCTATCTTCCCTTTTTAATAAATCAATGAATTTACCGTGTGTTATCGTCGAGTAAGGTCGATGTGAACTGTGAGCTTATGTGTTTGCGTGTAACACATGCCAATTGTGGACAGTGGACAAAAAATTGAAGTGAATTAAAGTCAATTGCACCTTATTTCTTGTTGATAGTAATAACTATTTATCAAGCTGTTTATATAGTAAAAATTTGACTTGTCTAAGTACTTATTTTGTAGGTCTAAAGAAATAAACGATTTGACTTTTGACTTTTTTTTTTAATTTTTGAGTAAGCGCTGGGAGAACGTAACCTATCTTCCCTTTTTAATAAATCAATGAATTTACCGTGTGTTATCGTCGAGTAAGGTCGATGTGGGCTGATTTTTATCATACAAACGTATTAATTTTATTTTCTACGAAAGCGATCGTAAGTACGTTGCCGCATGCCGTCACTTGTTGATCATCGTCAATGTTTTGCCAGTTTTCAGTCATCAAGTGAGACGGGGAGTGGACGTTTTGTGTGGCTGTCGCGTTGGTGGTAACTTGTAAAAGACATTAGTAGTTATGTTTCAGTTATTTGTGGTGTTATCAGTGGTGATGCATTTGGGGTGTGCTTTGTGGGGGAAACATAATGGTGAGTGATGGACGTAGAATACAGTTACATTTAGGTATATTAATTTTGGAGAAACAGACTTTTGAGATATAATTTGTAAATGATTGTTTTCTAAACTTACGCCATTCATAATGTACCTACCTAACTAAACGATTATCGTTATTTTTCATTTTTTTACAAATATAAACGTCGGTATACATCAGAAATCATACTTCAATACGATTATTTAAACTATTTACTTACAAAAAATGAATGGATTTGTGTAAGCCTAAAGCAAGAATGTATCCACCTAAGCAGCGAAATGCATACGCTGGTATAAGAATGAATTATAAATAATAAAATAATCTCTCTTATCAAAATAATTTTGATAAGGATTTTGCCCATGAATTTTTTCTGCTTCAGTTTACCGGAGTAAAAGCAATCATAGAAACCACTATAAATAATAAGTTTACGTCATTTTTATTAATTTTTCTGCTACATTTAATCTAAACGTAATCGATCATTGAAAACATTACATAAACAGAGTCATTTTGTTTCTAAGAGTGGAGTGCGACAGTCTCAAGTCACCTCACAGCTCGGTTTAGACAGAGGACCTATCATGATAGCTTTTTTCATTATTACGTATTATGGTATTTTTTCAAATAAAACCTTATTGAAAAAGTAAATAACTATCAAATTAAAGAAACAAATTAGTACTAGTAGAGTCTGTTTAAAAAGAAAAGCGTCGGTGTCGTGCATCGATCAAAAATTTCACCGGCGGCCCCGCGAAATTTTTGATCGATGGCGTCGTCGCGTTATGGTGAACTTTTAGTCGTACTGCAATGACAGAGCAGTGTTGTCAACTAGAGATGGGTTTATGCCGGGCATTTACAGGGCGGATTGAGTAAATGCCTAATAAACGTCTTTTTATGGCTTATAAATGCCCGATGACAGGGCAGAAACTACGCTTCTAGTCTTTAAACATTTTGAATTTTTTTCAAGAATTTTTTCAAATTATAAGTTAAATTATAAGTTTTACTTCGTGATGTCTGAGAGTCAGTACTTATTATATTATTATTAAGTAAGTATGAATAAGTGCTACGTCTTAAGAATAAAACATTAATACGTAAGTACGTACATAGCGTAGCTTGTAATACTTTAAATTGAAAAAAAATCAAAATGTTTAAAAACTACAAGCGTAGTTTCTGCCCTGTCATTTATTCAATCCGCCCTGTAAATGTCCGGCATAAACCCATCTCTATTGTCAACGCAACAAAAGTTGTCAATTGGCACACGAGCGCCTTCAATTCCCACAACGATTCTCTATTTATAATTGAGACAGCTAAGCTAATTGCCAACTATCCAGAGATAGCTTAACTGATTCATATCAATATCAGACCAATCTTGCAAGATTTTATGGTATAAATATAATTTATGTATACTGTGCTTGTTATTGTAATGAATTTACCTAAAAAAATAGTTCGTCTTCGAAGTGTTTGGTTGCTCACTTTATCTAATTTTCTTTTTCCGAGCATGCTTCGCTCCATACCCGATTGGCAGGCTTCTAGCTTCTTGGTGTGTGTGGCTCTGCCAGAAGACCAGCGTTGGATGGTAGCTTGCCAGCCATTCAACTCATGCTGAGTCAGAGCCAATTTTGTAGACGGACCTAAGTACACTTTTATTTTTTTCCTTCCTCTAAAATGTATTCCCACTTATGTTCTGTCTATAAAATAAAATATATTTTATTATTATTTTATTTTGGTGTGAGCTTTTGTTAGAGCCCAGGTCTGGCACCCGTATGTTAAGACTGGGAGGATACATGTATTATAAAGTTTCCTTTTGAAATACATTTTAATTTCCTTGTTTTTCATGATGATTTCCATGAAAGACCAATAACGTTTCCACGTATTAGCCGTCCTCACTTCCAGATCTTTTGACATTAAGTCAGTTGTCGATATTATTTGGCCTATAAAAGTATACTCATTTACATACTCTATGTTTGATATTCTTCTTCTTGCTGTTGTTACGCAAAGTACGCTTTCTAGCATGGAGGACTTATCACCCTTCTTCAACTTTAACTCCTTGTGTGAAATAAACTCGACACAAACATCCAATAATAAAAAAGCGCTTATTATTCGATTTTCAAAATAAAGTCAAATAAAATATTATCATTTAATGTTCTTTGTTGATAAAACCAAATGTCGGTAAGCTATGCTATTTATTAATGACGCACTATTGGAGCAAAATAAGTGAAAAGTCATTTTTCTCCAATCATTTCAACTTTTGACTTTTTACTTTCAGGTAACTTCATTCTTCTACACAATAACTGTTATCTTTGGCTAGGTACGTGTTTACTTTTTTGTATCAAGTATTTGTATTTTTTGTTTATTATTAAAAAAACTTATTCTAATCTAACTTTTTAACATTCACTAAACCCTTCGGATTTGTGCAGAACATTCCTCGGGTTAGTATATATACCAAAGTACACTATAATAAAAATGGAATTGGTTTTTCTAGCCTTTTAAAAGAAGTATTTGAACATTTTTTTGCACTAAACAATATTTATACGTAGTAAATAAGGCGAATTAAATACAAATCAGACACTTCATTTGTTTCAACGTCACAATTTACCAAAGAAAACAGTAAACTATAGACATGAACCTACGTTCAAATAAGGTTAGTTATTATAATGTAAAGATATTTTTCCAACGATTTTCATGAAATTTAATATACAGGGGGTTACGGAGGCGATCAATCGATCTAGCTAGGATTAACTTTTTAGAAAATATCGTTTAAATCGTGTTTTCAATAATCTACTTTATCGTTATCAATTGACTCTCCCATACTTACATACATTACATACATTTATTCGCGAATATTAATACTATTTTATTCGTGTTTTCGCGAATCAACTTAAACACTAAACAGAAAAATATGACTCCTCCTGACATCTATTGGCGAAAAATGTCTAAAAAACACAATTTCACAAAAAATAAAAAAATAAATAAACCTAACGAAGCGTGGTCATCCAGGTACTGTAGACCAAAGTCGTAGAAAAAGAACCGGCTCTAGCCTGTTAGGTGTTATATTTAAAAGTGAAAAAACAAAAAATCCTACAAGATTATTAAGTACTTAGGTTAGGTACAGTCAGTATAAAAACTCGGATTCTTACCTACGTTGTGTTATGCAGGAGAGGGATTACTGAACCCCTCCTGCTGTCTGTACCTACATAAATCTAAATCATTAATTACCGCTTAAGGTGTCACAACTGCCACCATAAGAGGTGACGAGGCTAGGAGTCCAAAAACCTAAGTCTCCGACGTGTCATTAACCCAGAGTGACACATTCCAGAGTCGAACAACTCCTGGTCCCGGACGGCATCCTGCGTGGACGATTACTACCAGTCGCTGGCCAGCAACGGCGTGCCCAAGCGGTGGTACAAGTACTACCACGAGGATCAGGATGGCGCTTCTGATGTAAGAACTATTTACTCACGCTACAACGTGCCGGGTCCGGGCCGACGGGGGACCGAGTTGATTCCGATGTCCGTTGCTCGGTCGTCATTCGGTTGCCGCTCAGTATAACTTGAGTGTGTCTTTATAAAATATATGTAGATGTAACATTAGTTGACCGTTCTACCGAAACTCGGCTCGGACCCGGCGGCAGTAGCGTGAGTTATCCTTTAAACTTTAAACCTTCAAACTAATCTCATAAATTGCAATTGATATGTCATCAAGGAGAACAAGTGAAGGATGATTTTCTTCGTCTCGAAATCAATGAACATTTTTACGTTCTATTTTGGTAACTTGCAATCTCCGTTATATTTCTGATGACCTGGTACTTTGGATGGGGAGCTCTGCTATAATAATATTGTTATCTTGGCAGTTTTAGTTTAATAATCTGACTGAACAGAGCCCTGTTTATCATGTGTCTGCGAGCTGAAGAAGTTGTAGACACAAAAAATAGGTAAAATCGGAAGGTGCGAATTCGCGGACTTCCGCGAGCTACACGTCCTTAAGTTGACAAATAAGTCACTTTTACTGGTAGAAATTTTCAATTTAATCAAGTGAACGAACGTGTATTTCTCTCAAATGATCGTCCCTATTTCTGCTAAACTTAGGCTTTAAATAAAAGATCCTAGCTACGACTGGTCCGGCAATACAGATGTTTTTTTAGCTCCAAGAAAGGGTAAAGTAGTAACATACTTTAAAACAGACTTCAGAGATCCGGACTTAGGTACAGTGTGGAGCGTATTTGCATTTACAGGCACCTCGAACCTAGCATCATAGTTCTTATTTTCTCTGTTTTGTTTGGTATATGAACATTGTATTTTTATATCAGATCCAATGGCGGATAATCGGAGGCAAGCAGTTGGACATCGTGAAGGCACCGTACACAGTCCTGTACGGACCCTACTGTGGAGGCAGCCTCATTGCGCCAGAGTGGGTCATCACGGCTGCACATTGCAGGTGAGATACGTAGATGGAAACCTCACGTGACGTGCTAGTGGTAGTTCCTAATTCCCCTTAGATTGCTTGTATCATTGGCAGCTGTTGTCTTTTCATTCAACGTATTCTATTGCACAACCCTGAACCCTTCGATCAAATATACCCTGGATGCAACTTTCCGTACTGACACAACGCACAAAAACGGCTTGAGTTAACTATACCTTTCTGCCAATTGAGATATACATACATCTTAGGGATAAAACATATAGGTAATCATCACAAAGCCATTTAAATATTTTATTAAAATCAACCTTATTGCAGCAATCTAAAGTTTAGTTTTCAACAATTACCTAACGACCTTATGGCGTTTTGCTCCGCGGCATTGAAATTAAACTTTATGTTCATAATTCTAATGCTCAAAATGACTTATATCACATACGACTTTAGGACGTTCTTATTACCCGTGTAAACTCTATTATGCGTGCAAAAGAGACAACTGCGAAGCAAAAATAAGAGGATTCAATTTCTTGAAATACTAATTTGGAGATGTTAACTAGATTATTTCGGATGTTTATCACTGTAAGTATTAGTAAAAAGTACAAAACTTGCCAAAATACGAAATCCCATGTTGTTTTCTCTTTGCCAGGGTGATACTTTTGCAACTTTTCACAGAACACTTCGGCATCGTTCCACTTGACGGTCGGCGCGACACTAACGGCAAAACAGTGCTTATTATGAATCTAAGCACTGTTTAGTTTGGTAACTTTTGGCGCGCTTACGCGGAATCTAAGTATATTTGATCGAAGCCTGAACCCATCAATGACATTTTACTCTTCTCTTTACTACATCAATAGCCATTACTGGACGCAGGCCTTCTCCTGATAAGCGCCTTACTGGGTGTTATCTCGTGAGGGTAATGTCCATAATCCCCGCGCTAGGAATGCGAGTTAGGGATCGCAGTTTGGTGGTAGAATAGTTCTGCAGGAGGCGCTACCGTCCGCCCACTGGTGGACATCGACAGTCGCCTCTAATGACACCCGTGGGAAGAGTTGGGGTGGTGCAAGTTCTAAGCCAGCGCCACACGGTAGGTATATTATTCTCTTACTCGTATGTGTCCCTGATTTCAATCCCTTCAAACAAAAACACAGCGAAAGGGTTTGTCGGAACTTGAGGCTGTAGCATTGTGGCACTTTCCAAAAGCGAAGATTTCAGAAACAACCCCATTTTTTCATTTGTTAATTCCTATCCATTGCTAATTTTTTTAATATGAATTTAAGTGTCGGAACAGTTTTGAATTCTATTATTCAATAGCTACAGTTTCTTTTAATAAAACGGACTCAGAAGGATATGATGAAACATTTGCTGTTTCCAGAACTAAAGACCAATTTGTGATCGCTGGCTCAACGAAGATCAGCGAGGGAGTTCATTATGACATCTGCGCACATATCGTACATCCTCTCTGGAATGATCCAAATAAGGTAAGTGGGGCCAGCAGACGCACAAAATCATACCGCCCTTATCTGGTCGACATACCACAGAGTCGAACCAAAAAACTGTGCTTTTCTTTCATGATATCCACAGCCATGGAAGAGTGGAATGAGCTTCCTGCATATGTTTTCCCATACGTAGTACCTACAATCTAAGAGTCCTTAAACCAGAGTAAATAAGTTCCTTCTGGAAAAGCGTGCTCCACTTCAGGCCACATCTTCACTTTCTTAAGGTACATAATGTTGGTGGCCAAACGCTTGACCATCATCAAAAATAAAAACTGGTATTTTATACATAGGATACGAAAGATTTCATGAAAGGATGTTCACACTATTTTATACCTTAGTTATAACTCCCATTGCCTATGATTAGTTATTTTTTGTGTTTAATTCTAGTGCAGGTTAATTGTAAATATAAAAAATAAATAATTTTTATTCAGCTATTTATCCTTGCATTGTCCACTCGATATCTTGATCATAGTCTTGGTAATCTCTTGAATAAAAAAATAAGAAAAGAGATTAAACATAACTCTATTTCTAATCACATTGGTTAACTCCTCAACCTCAACCTCAACCTTCCTGTACTGGTCCACTGCTGGATGCAGGCCTCGCTCTGATAAGCGTCTTAATGGCGTTTATCTAATGGGGGGTAATTCCCAAAATCCCCACGCTATGCAAGCGGGTTGGGGATCGCAGTTTGATGGCAGAATTGTTATGCAGGGGGCTTACGACACCCATGGGCAGACATAGGGTGGCGCAACTTCTAAGCCAGCACCACACAGCTATTGGTTAACTCACCATTGCAAATTCTTTGTATCTCAGGCACATTTCCACGACTTCGACTACATGCTGTTGCTGCTGAAGCGACCTGTTCCCGTGACGTCACAGTCCCTTCCAATCGCCATTGGCCGACCGACCGACGTGATTCCTGGGACCATGGTGTCCATCACCGGCTGGGGACATACGAAGGTCAAGGTACGGCATTTATTAACTTGTCTGTCACCACAAGCTACCCCTTAGCCCATTGTACGTACCGTACCTTTTCCACCCTTTTCTTAGAGGCCACGGCACCGGCGCCGTAAGGGGAGGATATTTCGCAGTGTGCTTGAATGGGCTTGTTAGGTACGGACTGCGAAAGAAGTTTACTCTGGACGCGGTCCATACCTAGACAAGCCTGTTCAAGCCGCGTAGAGGAGCCAGGCGCGGCTCACCGTCCACAACGATGAGCCGTGTTAGGGCTCATATGCACGTCTCAAATACTCGGATGGTAGTTTGTACGTCGACTGCCGTCACCTGCAGTTCATTGCCAGTCAGCTGCAATCGCCTACCGCTTACCCTTGAAGTCAGCAACTTGCTGTTTGTGTATTTTAGACGTGACGTCAATTAATAATAAGATCCTTAGCTGAAAAACAGCGCATTAGGTTCAGCACACGCTGACCCAACCCCTATTTCGGCACAGGGACGTGGCGGCAGACCCATATATTTAATGTAAACTACCACCCACCCTTTCATGTCACTTACCTCCATGTTACACTGTTTTGTTTTTCATCTTTTTAGTTATTTTACTCTTTTAGTACCTGTGTCCAAATAAATATTTTTTCTATTCTATTCTATTAGTATCTAGACAAGCTCATTCAAGCACATCGACTGCGAAATATCGACTGTCGAGGAGCCAGTGCCGTGGTGATGTGGCTATAGCCTTATTTGTACTAAATGTTGTGTCCTCAGCAAAACACGATGCAGGACATCCTCCGGCAGGTATCGGTTCCTATCATGACGGAGGCCGAGTGCAAGAGTATGAACCACAAGTACTACAAAAACGTGACGCCTAACATGTTCTGTGCTGGGTTCGTCAACGGCAATAAGGATTCTTGTCAGGTATTTATTTATTTCACAGATGCAATGCTGATGTTTTATACATTATAAACATTGCAATTGAATCACTCTTTATATAAAAATAATCCGTTGCGTATTTTAAAAGATCTAAGCATACATAGGGACAGACAGACAGCGGGAAGCGACTTTGTCTTATACTATGTAGTGAAGAGAATTTTAACCAAAATATTAAAATCCTACTAAAATTATAAACGTGAAAGTTTGTAAACATGTATGTAGGTACTTTTTATCCCATTTATGGAACCAGTCCCCGTGAAATAACGCGCGCTAAGCCGCGGGGCGCAGCTTGTAATATAAATAAATTAAAACTAGTATTTGAATTGAAATTGAAACTGCAAACAATCTGCAGCTCAAATAAACCATATCAGTCGTCGCATGCCCAAGACGCTGGCTGCATTGCCCCGCTGCGCTGTAATATGGCAATGCTGATGCACTGCACTGCATTCTCGCCAGCTCTCGGGTCAGGCGTTGCTTCGACCAGATAATCAGACATTTTTTTATTTCTTAATCTAAAGAAAACTTAAGTTGTAAATCATTTCAAACATTTTACCATTTATGGGACTTCATATGCTTGATAATAATGAGATCCAGTAAGTTAAAGTCAATTCAATAGAACGTTATTGTGTTAGAATATTTTTTTAAATTATCCAAATCGAACCATTTATTACGAAGATATTCATAAACCTAAGCACTTACTGCCGGTAATAAAGTATTTGTACATTTTGGCAATATAACATATTTTTACATAGATAATAAAGTAAATTAAACACAAATCGCACACTTAATTTGTTTGAAAGTCACAATTAACCAAAGAAAACACAACGCTCCCATGGGATATTATCCGGTGATATCGATGACTGTGACGTCACACGCAACGGCGGCGGTCACTCAATAAACTTCGCTAGCTAATTTAATCATAAAAATCATCAATTTTTGTCATAGAAAAAAAAAATGCACTGTTTGCTAAGAATTTTTTCGCTCTATAAATCTACATTCTCAGCTAAAAACGTAACGGGTCCTCATTTTATATACATAATTATAAATTTTGTCCACAATAAGCTGTTCTTCTCAGCGTGCTATAGAAATAGCATTGTTCGGAGTCTCTCTGAAGGATAAAATTCGTAACAAATACATCCGACAGATAACCAAAGCTATCGAACTCAAAGAATTAGCAAGCGGAAGCCGGTGGCAGAACTGACAACCGATAGGGTAAACAACTTCTTGAGTGGACACCGCGACTCGGCAAACTTATAAACGAATACAATACAATACAATACAAAACAATATATTATTTATTGGTAACACCAAGTTACATGTCGTGTACTAAAAATAAAGTTTTTTAAACTTACGCGATCAGAACACATTATTAAAATATTAGGTACTAAAGTACAATAGTAGCTATTATTTATCAAATAATGGTACCTACTTAAAAATCATAACAAATTGGCAGATCGTGGAACTCGAGTAGAACGAGTTTTCTAGAATGACGATCTGCGAAAGACTGCAGGCAGATGCTGGATGCGTGAAGCTGAAGACAGGTTGTTGCGCTTATTAAAAGAGGCATTTTATGTCCAGCAGTGGACTAATATAGATTGATGATGATGAAGCTGCTCTTCGCTAATGCACCGATTTCGCTTTTCAGGGTGACTCCGGGGGCCCAGCAGTGATCAACGGGAAGCTGATAGGCCTGGTCTCATTCGGAGTAGGCTGTGCGGAGAGAGAGAAGCCAGGAGTCTACGCCAACATACCGCGAGCTAGAGTCTGGATCCGGGAGGTCACTGGTCTTCCGTTGTGAGGTTTCATGATGTTCAAATTATACTTAACATAATCATAGGAAACAATAATGCTGGACAATCCACACAGTAACGTCTAGCCTTAAGCTAAGCAGAGCTTGTGATAAGGTTATCCTTTAACACAAGCTCTGCTTAGCTTAAGGCTAAATCTTTGTCAACAACTAATATGTAACACAAAAATTCTTTTCGTGTTGACGTTGAGTATGAAATCCGACTTATATTATGCATGCGAAAGTTTGTAAACGTGTCTGTACGTATGTTTGTTGCTCTTTCACGCAAAAACTACTGAACAGATCGGGCTGAAATTTGCATACAGGTAGTTCTAGGCCTGGAATAATAAATAAGCTTTTTATCCCATTAATCAGTTTCTGTGGGATAGGCCGTTCGAAGCCGCGGGGCGCAGCTATAATTGTCAGCTCAAATATTGTAGAAAGGAGCTTAAATCGTGTCGTGCTAATTCTGTACAGTTTGCTGTTGTACACTTTGGCAGGAACGTTGTAATGTAATGTACTTTTAATTTGGACAATAAATATAAATAAAATACAATATTCTGTCAAATGTCAATAACAAGAAAGATATTTTGAAGTAAACGCATTCACTGGCCAGCCTCGATGACCCTTAATCGAAGGCCTGCGGCCATGTAAGTGCAAAGCATGTTTACAAGGATTGTGTCTTAATTTTGGCCAGAGTTTTAGATTTAAGACAAACAAAAGAAAGTGGTTGTATATTGTGTAAGTGGTCAGACAGTTTTTGTGTCAAGAAGCGAATGTGATAGGGTTTACCTATACATAAAGATGGACTAGTTTAATAATTTGTTAAATAAATTAACTGAAAATATCTCTGCATTTTTTTACTGATCACAGCATCCGAACCTTAATCCAGCGCTCAGAAGGTAAATATTTTAAGAAAAACTACCAAAATTTTGTTGAAAGAACATAAATACTGAACTCCAAACATTTTCTTGAAATAAACCTGCCTATTTTTATCAAACGAAAAACAAAAAGCTAAAAGTTCCCTCGAAAATTGATAACAATGTATTTATTGTATGCGTAAGCCAGCGAAGCCGAAATATTTGCCTTCCAAATACGTCTGGAGCAAAACCGCTTATTTAGTAATATTTGCCCGAGACGCCGAAAAGTCAATTCTTGGAGCAAACAGCGATCAGCAGTTGATTTTCCGTATTAGAACATCAGCCATTCACATATTCTGCCCATGCCTGGGGCGTAGGGCGGAAAACACGGGGGGATATTGTAGACGGGAGAGCGCCTTTTCTCAAGACAGGATTTCTCAAGGTGGTGGCTACGATTTCATAAAAAAAATTTGGTCTCTGTAAAGATTTCTGAGTTTCGCTTGTCGTGCGTATGAGGATTTCTCTTTATTTTCTATCATGGATAAAGTTAAAAGGGAAAAAAGTAAAAACTTTTCTAATATTTTAGTGCATCTTGTGCAGAAATACCAAGATGTGCTGGAAAATAAACAAAGCGATGCTTCGACGAGAATGTCAGTAGATTTTATAGGTTAGGTATTAATAAAATCATTTGATTAATGACAAAAAACCACTCACCTTTGCGATTAAGGGATTATTTTGTGTTTTATTAAGATAAGCACTTTGTTTACTGCATATTTTGATAGGCGAAATCTAGCAAAAAAATCAGTTTCATCTAGGTCCGTAAAATAATCAACACGGAATTTAAATACACGAATCCTAGGTACTCGTTGCGTCGTAGAATCTTCTAATTCATCCAATTGATGATCAATTAGGTCAAATAAATCCATTTTAATTAATATATTTTAAATAATCGTCGGATCTGATAAGTATCGACACAAAGTGAAAACTTACAGCTTTGAACTGTAAAGTAAATACGCTAATTGGCAGTTGTGACGAGTAAGTTACTGGTCAGATAATCATATGATTAGTGCTACTCGAACATCGTGAAATTGGCATGTGAAGTTACGGGTGACTTTATCTAGTGGTTAGCCTACTCAAGACTTTACTCGAGGGTGGTGAAAGAGGCCCTAAGTACTTGTTTTATAAGTCTAAAGAAATAAACGATTTGACTCTGACTCTGACTCCGACTCATAAAAGAGGACAATGCAGCCATGCAGCGCCTTGGGGTCTATTGAGCTACCAATTGTTTTGATTTGGTTTTCATTTGTTTCTATTCTTTGATTGTTATTTTCTTTAACAATAAAGTGAAACTAAACATAATTTAATTTCATCGTACGTCAACGCCTAGAGTTGGAGCCCGTGAATCCCCCCATATCTACATTCAGGCAGCGCCCGCCAGTGTTTTCCGTACGCCGCGCCAACTGCTCCCGTATTCGCGGAGACATGACCATGATTTATTTATTGACTAACGACCCGACCCGGTTTCGTATAAGTTTTCAAGAATTTTGCGGTTTTCATGTCATTTTAGGTCTGTCCCTAAATAACAAATTCCTTGTGAAGCATTTTGATTAAATGTCCAAAAACAGCCTTTATTTATGTTGCCAATTCTGTCACGATTTTTCGAATGATTTCAAATCTGAACGATACTCGTATAGTTTTATCAACGTAATAAAATCATTATCGAAAAAAAAAACCAATCAAATAATAGAAATAAAATATAACTAGTATTTACAATTGAACAATTGAGTTTACTGCAGACTGCTGCTAATAATCTACATGTAGCTTAACTGAATAGTTTTATAGTCTCTCTAACCCCAAGAACTAAGCTAAAAGATAGTTTAATAAGTACTTTAGAATTGTGTATCAATTTGTACGCTACGTTCTACCAAATACCTAAACGCTAGTTTAAGAACGACCTTTAAAATTATTAATTGCTTACGATGATTGATTTTTTGAATTGCAAACTATCTGCAAATAAAACAAACCCGCTGACCTGAATAATGCTCGAACCCCGAGTCAAAACCGCATCAAAATCCATTGTTATTTCAGCGGAAAGCTCGCAAACAAACATGAACCGTGTTCGTTTTCTATTTAGAAGCAGGGGGAGAGGGGGGAGACGGGGGAATCTACGTGACGTCTACGTTTTTATTTATGTACGACATACTACGGCATACGTAGAGATTTGACAGCACTTGACTCCGTGAAATATGGCCTTGTTGGTGATATGTCGGAACGACTTTGGAGGTTTTTGCGAAATTCTGCGTTTTCCGAAGTGGTTTGCTGAAACGACGAAATACGATTTTAGACGGATGTAGGTAGAATATTTAAATAACTTATTTTGACAAGTTGAAGTTAAAAGTTCTGACTAAAATCGGAATATCTCAACTTTTCTGTGATAAGAGTGGGAGCGTAGATATCAATGAGTATGCATCAACATAATCACAGAATTTAAATGTTAAAAATACGTGTTGATTATTGCTTCCGATTGGGATTGAATATGGATCAGTTGAGCTACTTTGCGAGTGTTTGCAAGTGGCTTGTGGCTTTGTAAATTAGGCAAGAAACAAGCAGTGCCCACGCTACGCAACGCGTGGAAACGTCAGATGGCGTAGCGTACGATAAGTGTGACTTTTAGCCATCTTTTCAATAGTAAGGACTTTGAGATAACATCGTACACTCGTTAAAGCCGCTCCGAAAACCCCAGAGGTCTTCAAAATCATTTTACCGTAAAAACTCCATTTTAATTCCAAATCCGGGATTTAAAGAACAACGAAGTGCCCAGGGAGGTTATTATAGGGTTTTTAATTTAGCTGGCGACTGCCCAGGGGAAATACCTCGGGCGGCGGTGGGACGCTGCCAGACAGGTTCTTAATGCACTCTGATTGGGATTTAGCTCAAAGTTCGAGCTTTATTGGTTGAGACATTTTTGTTTTGTCTTTATTAAATTAACTAATGAATATCAGCTGGTCTATTCAGAGGGCGTAGCCAACCGGCATTCGCTATGAAGCGAATCGAAAACAATAGAGTATATGCAAGGATAAATTTAATCGATTATTAGGGGTAAAAAAATATTTCTTTTTAACTCAAAGTAGTAAGTAAATTTCATGACCATAAAAAAATGTACAAGTTTGTCATCGTCCGGGTGCCAATAGCATTGCGTTTAGAAATTTGCTGTTGATATTTAAAATATCTACTTTTCAATGATTAAATTTCACAATCAAAACATAAAAAAATTACAAAAAATCATCAATAGACAATACGTAATTTTTTTTAGCTTTTTTGAATTCACATGTTTTCAATTTTTTCCTGCGAATCTTTTAATAGTAGATATTAAAAGAATCGCAGGAAAAAATTGAAACGGATCACGTGACATATCTCAGGCATAATGTGAAGCTCATAAAATGGGCAAAAGGGGCAGTCTTAGCGCCTCTTGGATAACAATTCTACCACCAAACTGCGGTCACCAACCAACATGCCCAGCGTGGGCATTATGGATATTACCCCCCATGAGATAACAGCCAATAAGGCGCTTATAGGGAGGCCTGTGTCCAGCAGTGAAGCAATATAGGTTGTTGAGATTGAGGTTAACAGAAGTTCAGAATGATATTCACACCCACACCGCACAACCGTCAAAAACCCGCAAAATATCAGTGTTCCCACCCGCGCCTGATCCGCGAGCGCTATTAATAGAGCCTTTACGAACCTTTTATATGATTTATTATAAAAGCTTTAAAAAGTATGGTCGTTACGGAACTTGTATGGCTAAATATATCACGCGGATGTATGATATTTTGTTGCGAACTCATTATTCACGCGACGCGATAAATTGCCGAAGTGAGAATGAGTTCGACGGAGATTGGAATCATGGCGAGATTTCTTGCGAAATCCTTACGGAATATCGTAATTCTATTTGGCCTTGGCAGGAAATTATTAGAATATAAATAGATTTTTGATTGAAATGTTGCTTTCGTGTGAGTAATTAGTAGTAAAGGCAAACAGAAAAAGATTTTTGGAGAGGTTTGAACTTGAGTAGGAAGACTGAATGATTTCTATTAGATCTATTGACTCTATTCAGATTCACCTGCCCGGAGGGCGTCCTACGCTACGGTTGCCTAGTCGCGCCACTTCAGTTTACTAATTCTTTGAGCTATATCGATAACTTTGGTTCTCTGTCGAATGTATTCGTTACGAATCCCATCCTTCTGAGAGACTCCGAGAATAGCTTTTTCCATAGCTCGCTGTTCCTGACTTAAGTTATTTTAAGTAGCTGCGCCTCTCGGCTTTGCACGCGTTGATCCTATGGAAACGTTAAAAAGTGATTTCTATCCCACGGGAACTGATTTATGGCATAAAAAGATAGCCTATGTTTGTTTCCAAGATTAGGATTACCTGTATGCAAAATTTCAGGCCGATCCGTTCAGTTGTTTTGGCGTGAAGAGGTAACAAACATCCATCCATTCATCCATACAAACTTTCGAATTTTTAGTGTGATTTTAGTTACAAATACAAAACGAAATACAAAACGTTTATATAATATTTATTATTTTCATAAATGTCAATTGGGTTAGAGCACTGTCTCGACAGTGTCTCCTGTGGTAGGTACGATGTAGCTGTGTTACAGGAGAGCAGTTGCTTCCCTTGTGTACTTTACATTGTTTATCTTATTATTAACTTAAGTATCTAATGTTATATTTAATGAGTTAGTATTTAATTTCTAAGTATATAGCCTAGACGATTTTTTTAATGATAAATTCTAGATATCTTTTAACGCTGCATGCTGTCATCCCTTAAGAATTTTTGGATGCCGCAAACGGTCAAGCATGTTGTTTCTTTATCACTATATATCACCTTTTTGTACACATGTTTTTGCAAATAAATATCTTTATCTTTATCTTTAAGTAAGCGCTGTTCTTATTTATACTTGTCGTGATGACATAGTTAATCGAATGGTTAGCTATTCGAAAGGGCAGATCTGATTCAAAAACTACATTTGCTTTCTCGAAGTCCGGCTGTCTTCTCTTCACGAGCAGAAAATGAGTTTTTCATTCGCAAGAACTTTCTAAAGCTTTGTCCGAGTTAAGGCTTGGTTCTTGGAATTCTGCAGATGCTGAATTTGGCAAGGCATGCCTTCTCAGTCTGCGATGGTGCTGCGTGGTTAGTTCATCATTATTCATGGTGCTGAAATAGAATTTGCACCACCCCAACTATTCCCGCGGGTGTCGTAAGAGGCGGCTAAGGAATATTCACCGGGACGGCCAGCTGTACCCCTTGCAGAACACTCCTACCAGCAAATTTCGATCCACAAATGGTATCCCCAGCATGGTGATTATGGGCAATACTCCATGAGATAAAAGCCAATAAGGCGCTTATTAGAGGAAGGCCTGCGTCCAGCAGTGGACCAATATAGGCTGTTGAGGTTGAGGTTGAGAATAGAATAGAATAGAATAGAATAGAATAGAATCATTTATTCACAGAAAACATGTCAAATATTACAATGCTGTTGTTGTATGAGTGGTATCAATGTAATACTACCAGTAGTTATGGACTGGTGTGTGAATTTTAAAAAACCTACCTACTAACATAATAATAACGATTAAGAATTAAATTACATATGTCTTGTCTGTTTAAAATTAAAATATTCCTCTACGCTATAAAAACAATGAGTCAATAACCATTTATTAAGTCTTTTTTTAAATAATGTCATTGGCAAGTCCTTAAATTCTATTGGTAACATATTGAATATTTTAATTGCCATGCAAAACGAGTTTCTGGCGAAAAGTGTGGAGTGTTGATTTGGTATGAAAATCTTTTTTTTATGTCTTGTATGCCTAGATAATACTTCTTCGTTAGTTTTAAAATAATATGGGTGTTGTCTTACAAATATGCTGATTTATCTAATATACATACATGGCAAGGGAAGAACTTTATTTTTTTTAAAAAGTGGTTTACAGCTATCAAGAAACCAGGCTCCACAAATCGCACGCATACATTTTTTTTGGACTTTAAAGGCTCTGAGTAACTCCACCGAATTACCCCATAATGGCAACCCGTAGAGCAACACAGATGACACATAGCCGTGATAGGCAGCAAGTGCTGCTTTTTGTGATACAGTTTTCCTAATTCTCCTCAAAGCAAAAACAAATCTATTAGTTCTACTACACACATAGTCAACATGCGGCTTCCAATTCAGGTGTTCGTCAAGTTTAATACCTAAGAAGATACATGATACAACCCTTTCTACATTAATTGATTGATATTTTATGTCCAGATTTATTGGTTTCATTTTGTAATTTTTAAATTGTATAAGTTTAGTCTGGTCAATATTAATCAATAATTTATTACATTCTAACCAATTCGCAATGTCATCAATTGTATTATTTATTTCATTTTCGTAAGAGTCAATATTTGTACATTTAATTACTACTGTTGTGTCATCGGCAAACAGTAAACATTTATGAATAGTGACGTTTGGCAAGTCATTTATAAAAAGGAGAAATAACAAGGGTCCCAGGATGCTACCCTGAGGATCACCGCGATTATTAATTCTAAATTGAGATTGAAACTGTTTATTAATAAAGATTTTACGGTTGTTTGTATCAGAGACGAGTCTTCTGATTTCGGTGCATTGACTTCGGTCTTGCAGATAACTGCAGAGCCAGTCGCGAGCTGCACCTCTTATTCCATAGTATTCTAATTTGTTTAAAAGTATTGAATGGTCGATAAGGTCAAAGGCTTTACTTAGGTCCAGCATTAACGCAGAAACAGGCATTTTAGCATCAATACTTTCCGTGACTTCTTTGAGGTAAGATAAGATAAGATAAGATAAGATACATAGGCCCTACGCCGTGTGGTGCCGGCGGCATAGAATTTGCACCACCCCTATTCTTCCCGTGGGTGTCGTAAGAGGCGACTAAGGGATATCTTCTGGGGGGCGGGCAGCAGCGCCCCTTGCAGAACAAATCTTCCACCAAACTGCGATCCCCAACCCGCAAGCCCAGCGTGGGGATTATGGGCATTACCCCCCATGAGTTAAACGCAAATAAGACGTTTATCAGGGGGAGGCCAGCGTCCAGCAGTGGACCGATACAGGCTGTGAATGAAGATAAGATAAGATAAGAAATGCTTTATTTGTAGCTAAAAATATAACACTAATATGTACTAAAACTAGGTGACTACGTTATAATAATGTGGAATACCTATACTGATGTCGACGAGAAATTATACCTTTGGAAATTTGACAGCATTTGTGGCTGGCTGTTTATGTTATGATAGAGACCCTTGAAAAGTAACGAAGAGATTCAGGCGAAACGTACCCTAACCTACTTATGAATTGGGGTATAACTCGTTCGAATCTAAAACCAAGAGATTTTAGATTCGGACGAAATGTACCGTCTTTAAAAGTGAAGGGGACATTTCACCGGAATTTGCATTAACCAAATGTGCCTTGTGCTATAGCGAATAAATATATGAGTTTGAGTATGAATCTAAAACTTTTTAAACTTTCACGATTTGTTTACATAATTAAATGATTATTTATCGCGTCCCTTAAGGGGAAATAAAATCAAAGGTACGCGATAAATACCCGATAAATAATCATTAAATTAGGTATGAGTATGAATCTCTTCTCGGACGAGTTATAGATTCGGGCAAAACGTATCCGTAATTAAACTGAAGCAGCTTGATAACTTATGACTTATTGAAGACTCCACCTTAAGTTTAAATTGTTGAACTTCGTCTCTTCGTCGTTTAGACGGCTTTTTGTGAGAACGTTTTAATCATTGGAATAAGAAAGCATTTTGAATTATTTAATAGGGAAGATGTAAGACTCGAAAGTTAACAACTGACAGGCTAAAGGTTTCTTCGTCGTTTCTTTACTTTAGTCTACATACCAAAGCTACCGAAATCAAAAATACCAGTTCATTTCCGTGTCAGCGTAATTTTTTAAATTTTTTTTTTCCTTTTCTAAGTGTGCATTTATTGCATTTATGGAAATAAATAATTTTTGACTTTAAGATTTTTACTTGGTTACCATACACAAAATGTTAACTACATTAAGATGTGAGGTTAAGAGAAGTTAAGTTTGTAGGTACTCAGTTTGTTTGTCATGGGTTATCTGTGAAAGCAAGCTAAAGTGGCAGTAGGCCAGCAATATCTCACAAAGAACTTACAACCACTGGGGTAAACGTGTTCTCGAGTGGAGACCAAGGCTCAGCAAACGTAGTGTTAGACGCCCACCGGGCGGGATGACGACTTTTGAAATAGGTACTGCAGGCAGATGTTGGATGAGACAAGCTGAAGACAGATTGCTATGGCGCTCATTATGGCCAGCAGTGGACTTATATTTTAAAGGTTGATGATGATGATGATCTCTGGAACTAGAATAAAAAAATAGGTAGTGTCAGTAGGCGGGCAGCAGCGCCGCCCCCTGCAGAACAATTCTACCACCGAACTGCGATCTGAGAGACCCTACCAGGCATGCCGAGGGTTAAAAAAATGACTTGTCTAAGTGCTTATTTTGTAAGTCTCAAGAAATAAACGATTTGACTCTGACTCTTTTGAGGTAACTAACATAAAAAAGGGGAAAAAAATACAGTCGAATTGAGCACCTCCTCCTTTATTTTGAAGTCTATGTAGTATATTGTATTATGTATATCAGTTATCTAGTACCCATAACACAAGCTCTGCTAAGCTTGGGGCTAGATAATGCTGTGTGAATTATCCAGCATTATTAATTATTTATTTATTTTTGAGAATGTCTAACTGACTTTAGGTCAGTCTAAACAACAAAAGAGAACAATTTATAAAGTGAGAGACACGTGACAGAACGCCACCTGCCGGACGACAGCGGCAACTCTTAAAAAACAATTTGACATACGTAATTAATAATAACAGAGAGTGGCCACGAGCACAGCGAGTAGAATTAGTCAGACCGCAGGTCAGGAATGGATAGAACATATCGTTCTCAAGTGTTTGTCGACCATCTAATACCAAGACTGTTGTTGTAATTAGACATCATTCAGTGGTGTTAAAAGACAAAGAACGAACAAATATTTGTTTCCGCCCTCGCTTTACTCGCCGATAATATTTGACTGTTACTACTTCTTTGTGGGGTACAGAGCTAATTCCTCCATAATGAATTCCTGACACCTCTTAAACCGAACTATTTGACCTGAACTAATTACTGAAGTTATAAGTGTCTTCAGAAATCCTTTGAAGGTCGTGTTTGTTCTCTTGTGTTTGGGCTAGATAGTCTATGAAATACTATGGTTTATCCATTTTGAATGAAGCATGTTAGTAAACAAAATACGACACAAGTAACAAATCTCACTTGCTTGGCGTCGAGTTTCAGATATAATTGTAAGCAATTTTTATTGAAGGGAGGATCTAAAATCGACGAGCAACAAAGTGAATTATAGGTTAAATATGGGCGGTTTGTTTACGTTTATGCTTTATTCATAGTTCAGTTCTGTTCAATTCAGTGCATAGTTTTCCTGCCATAAGGACTTACAGATTGAATGGTGTTTTTAATCGACTTCGAAATAAGGACGGCGTTCTATGTTTGAATGTATGTATATTTTTTTAATTAAATATTAGGTTCGTCGATTTCTTCATCATTTATAGATCGATTTGGATGATTCTTTAACAGATGTGTAATGAAGATCATCCTGGATCTTGAGGCGGTAAGGATTAATATATTACCCACAAACGTAAAAGAAGTCAAATGAACTCTTTTTAACTTTTCCACTTAATCTAGCGCTTTTCACACTATTTAAATTTTGATATACTAACAGCCGGTTTCTCGAACTCTTATTATTTGACAAATTGTTGACAGTTTGTCAGGCTGTACACGCACTGCTTTTATTACTCGCGTGGTTTTTTTTGCAGAATTCTGTAACTTCATGTTCACTAGCGGAAAAATATGAATGTTTGAAGCACTATAAAGTAGTAGGTAGCTAAAATAGCAAGGAATTTTATTCGTCGTACGTGTACGTTAAGTTAAGTACGCAGGTTATATTCCGCGAGATTAAAATTTACGCTGTGAGATTCCACAGTGCGTATATAACAAGCTGTTGACTATCCATTCAATGTGACAAGCGTTCGAGAAACCGGCTGTTAGTACTGTTGAGACGTAGTGGTTGCCCGCTGCCCTCGTGGCCCACCCATGAGGCGTGAGATCATTAATAGAGTCGGCCGCGTGCATGCGTGTGACGCGTCGCCGCCCTAATGGCCCCCTCGGGGGTCATGCATAATTTGTTACAGCCAAGATGACCCCTAACTAGCAATGAGTTAATCCGGGGAATTCAGCTGGGATGATGATTATACAGTGGTTGAATAGCGGAAAACCAGCACGGGGATTGTTGTCTAGAGGAGAATAGAGAAAAGTGACATTGCATCTTCCGCTAGTGGACCAAAAATTGAAGTGAATTAGAGTCAATCGCACCTTATTTCTTATTTGATAGTAGTGACTATTTATCAAGCTGTTTACATTGTAAAAAATTGACTTGTCTGGGTGCTTATTTTGTAAGTCTGTGTTGTTAACTTTCACGCGTGTTGGTTCGAGGGCCACTTTGACTGATGTCCTTTTTCCACCTTAATCCAAACTGGGAACTGAAAAACCTCTTATTTTTAACTTTTGACTTCTGCTGATTTTCCTAAAAAAAAGTTTGTAACACTAGCGGACTTCATTGAAAAATGGGCACCTCTTATTTATTTATTTAAAAAAGGTTTACCAACCACATACATATCAATAACTTACAAAAAACTTAAAATTAGGTTCAGTTCTGATACCTACGCATGTTACTTACAGGTAGGTAAACACGGCATTTGTAGGAATTACCTCTTCATTATTCCAACACAAAATGTTACTCAGACAAACTCGGGAAGATCATCAAAACCTTATCAAAATTAATACCTACGCCTGCGATAATATTCATCAAGGAAGTTAGTTTAGAACAGTTCAGTAGGTAACCTTGAGAACGCTCTAACGTGTGCTAAAACAGCCATCACCATTAATTTGAGATATTAACGAAGACCTTAGTTTAACAATTTACACCGCCAGCGTCAATTTGGACCGAGTTGGGGGTACGTGTGCCAACTAGGGTTGTACTAAAAGGTAGATTATCCGGCTTTTTTATTGCCGGAAAATCCAAGTAGGCGTAGCATTATCTAAGACTTTATTGACCTTGGTGTTACTCAAAGCAGGGATTACCTAAAAGGCACATACCCGAGTCAAAGTGGCTGCCACCTATTTTATCTTATTACTTATAACGTTTAAAACAGGAAATTTCAAAAATCCATCTTGGTACCGTTTGTGATACCTATTATAAGGTATGTATTAATGCCTTTGTAATAGTTATTTTGTAGTTTAGGCAGAGATAATGAAGTTGCCCTTTGTGGCCATGGGTAGCTATAGCATAAACAATACAAGCACCCGTATTTCGAGGCAAAAGAAAATAAAATGGCTGCCATTTTATCATGGAGCGAGATAAAAATATACGAATAGTGATTTGTCGATAAAATTTACCGTACGCCCCGTTCACCCCCTAAAGTCTCCGACACCGGTAACCAGACACATTGTATAATAAGAATAAAAAAAGCCGTTGGTCCTTAGAAATAATGTCGACTTTTTAAAATGTAGTGCATTACCCCATCCCTACCAAAACTATGAACTTGCAAGTGACCGTCCCAGGCCGGCTTCTCTCGGCTTACTCACTTAACTTTATAATGCTCTCTCTTAAACTGTCACAACTTATTAATGGACCTAACCTGGACTCGCTTCTGGTGCGGAGGAAACTTGTTAACAGTATTGAGCATTGTTGTAATATCTATCAGTAATTTAACAATATATAGTTACACAAGACATGGTACGAAAAATATTGCCGGAATAGTATAGTAGAGCTGCATAAAGCCCTCAGCACACAGACGCTAATTAATTAGCGCGTCTCATGAAGCGCGATTTTGGCGATTTTCTAGCGATTCCTTACACACAGTGGCTTATTATTAAGTGCAATTTCGGTGGCATACGGCGGCTGCGTGAACGACGAAGACCGTCCCGTCACCCCGTGCCGTCGCCCGCAAGACGCAGCTTCAAAAACAGCCACATCGCAGCTTAAAAAAAATAGCCAAAATGCAGCTTCAAGAAGCAAAGTCGACAGTGTTCGTTAACAGGACGCACACAGGACGCGCTTAAAAATTAGCGCTGATGTGAGAAGGCCTAACTCGCTCTAGTAGGTCAGGTACGTACCTCAACCTCAACAGCCTGTATTGGACTACTGCTGGACGCAGGCCTCCTCCTTGATAAGCGCCTTATTGGCGTTTATCTTATGAAGGGTAGTGCCCATAATCCTTACGCTGGGCATGCGGGTTGAGGATCGCAGTTTGGTGGTATAATTGTTCTGTAGGCGGCGCTGCTGCCCGCCCCCGGTAGATATCTCTTAGTCGCCTCTTATGACACCCGCGGGAAGAGTGGGGGTCGTTCAAATTCTAAGCCACACACAATAACACACTGCTGGTTCTACTTAACTAGTTATAGATAATTACAGACATTAAAAATAGATGTCATAGAAATAATTTGCTGAATAAAGAAAATCACAATCAAATATAGAAATAAATTAAAACGATTTACGAGGTAAGTAGGTACTTATTTTAACCAGGAAATTTTGAGTCAGAAAAAAATAATTATTTATCTCTCTTATCTTTCAGAGAAAAAGTCTAAGAAGGATGATTGTATAGATTAGCGAAGACAATTTAGAAAATAAAAGATAAGTAATTTCATTCCGAAGGAAATCACGGTACAATAATCACCTGAAAAACACTGCCCTAATCAGAGTTTCCAGAACCTGTCCTAGAAATCCGACCAACAACGTTTCAAAGTCAAAAGTTCTATCCTTGACCCGAGTGTCCACTTCAGCCAATCTCTCTCATCTCTTGGCAGACCGCCATTGTGGCCTTCAAGTGTACACTAGCAACCCCCCCGACTTCACTCGAGCAGCAGATTCTCATAGGTATAGGTTCCGTCACGTAAAAAGAACGCTGAAAGTTTGCGCATTAAAAAGCAATTGTCAACTGACGAACCAATAGCGTACCGGCTTGAAAGCAAATGCCAAATGATGAACTAATAGCGAACCGACTTGAAAGCAAATGTCAACTGACGAATCAATAACGTACCGGCTAGAAAGCAAATGTCAACTGACGAACCAATAATTTACAGCAGTTGAAAGCAAATGTCAACTGACGAACTAATAGCGTACCGGCATGAAGGCAAATGCTAACTGAGGAACCAATAGCGTACCGGCTAGAAAGCAAATGTAATCAGTCGAATCAATAGCGTACCGGCTTGAAAACATTGACTGACGAACCAATAGCGAACAGCAGTGGAAAGCAAATGTCTACTGACGAACCAATAACATACCGGTTTGAAAGCAAATGTCAACTGTGGAACCAATCGCGTTCCGGCAGGCATGCGGCGCGGGACTGGCCCTCCCCGCATACCACCAAATAGGCATATATTGCCTATTTGGTGGTATCTTGACCGCCATTGTCTGACAAAGGCAATGAGAAAACCAATATTGAAGTCGGTTTATAGTTTTTTTTTAAACATACCCAATTATTACATTAGGCGAACTATATACTTATAACTTTCCACTATGTGGGGATTATGGGCATTACCCTCCTTAAGATAACCGCCATTGAGGCGCCTATCAGGGGGAGGCCTGCGTCCAGCTGTGGTCCAATACAGGCTTCTGAGGTTGAGGTTGAAGTAGTTTTCTATGGAAATGTAAAAGGTATATTAACTTCTATGTAAATTTTCACTCAGCATGCTGGCGAGATCGTTGTCAAACGAAGGACAACCAATAATAATATTCCTCGCGATACAATCATCAAACTGAACTCAGAGGACATATCTAAGGCATAAGTCAAACCCATACATCCGACAGAGAACCAAAGTTATCGACATAGCTCAAAGAATTAGCAAGCTGAAGTGGCAGTGGGCCGGCCATATTTCGCGAAGAACCGATAATCGCTGGGGTAAACGAGTTCTTGAGTGGAGACCGCGACTCGGAAAACGTAGTGTAGGATGCCCTCCGGCCAGGTGGGATGACGATCTGCGAAAGACTGCAGGCAGATGCTGGATGCGTCAAGCTGAGGACAGGGCGCTATGGCGCTCATTAGAGGAGGCCTATGTCCAGCAGTGGACTAGTATAGGCTGATGATGAAGTCAAACCCATACATTTTTGGACTTTTCTACTATCACTTTCGACATCAATTGTTACATTGTCTAGGCCCTCAGGACTCTCATAGACAGACAGAGAGACTCTTGGCTTATGATATTAGTGAAGAGCTTCTGTTCTAAACTAGTTATAAAATAGCTGAACAAGACTATAAGACTTTGGTCGTGACATACAAAATTCAATCTCGTCATACGCAAACACCTTATTCAGCAAAATATGGTGTTGCCAGCTGGTTTTGATGTTGTTGACAATGATTTTAGTTATTATATATTTTTTATGCTTCGTATGAATGGAATTAACGATTCATAGATCCTAACTAAACTAACACGAGTTGTAATAAATATTGACAATTCCGACTAAATGTAAGTTTATTTGTTCTAACAAATCATCATCAGCCTATATTAGTCCACTACTGGACATAGGCCTCCTCTAATGAGCGCCCTAGCGCCCTATCTTCAGCTGGACGCATTAAGCATTTGCCTGCAGTCTTTTGTAGATCGTCATCCCACCTTGGCCTCTTTCAATTAAAATAATCAGGTTGAATATAATATGCTAACGTAACATAAAAATACCTACTATAATCTTCATCATTAATTAGATAGTTTCTTTGAACTACAAAAGGTAACCTACTTTATAATTAAATAAACTATAAGGTACAATTATCCACCACTCTTGAGTTCCATTCCAGACTTGCTGAATTGCTAAATCTGGCCACGAACCAGCCGAGCTGGCAGCACAAAGGGTCGTACAAAGCGAGCCATCAAAGATTCAAGGTATATTCTTTGTTAGTAGCTCATCTATTATTCCTTACCCTGTGGGCGGGTTTGTTAATCTTCTACAATGCGCTCAGATTTACCCGGGCGTTGGAGTTGGTCACACTGGGAGTTTTCAGCCTATCTTGTATCTAAGTCAAAGTAAGAAAAAAGTTTATTTATTTCATAGGTAGTTCCATGTACATTTTTGTTTTGAGTGCTAACTGGACACTGTTGCCATAACGTATTCACTGCCCAGCCGCAGCCGAACGAGGTGGAGAATGCCACCTGCGTCTTGGGCCATGAAGGTGTTAGTGTATAACAAAGAAATGTTCAGACTGGAACTAAGCGACACACCAACCTGTAGGTTATGTTCGAAGACGGAGGAATTATAATAACATAATATTTAAACTGTACATAAAACGAAATCTTATCAAGAAAGCCTGTTACTCCATAGATGGTGATTTCATGCTTGGCCGGATGTCGCCCAGTTCCACACCGAAAATAGTATGTAAGGACAAAAAATTAGTTGTGTTTGACTTAGATATGCAAAGATTGTATTAGTTGAGAAGCAATAAACTTGCTTGTGGTTTCTTTTTCACTTCTTCCGCAAAAATTTAAGTGAATTAGAGTCAATTGCACCTTATTTCTTATTTGATATTAATTATTATTTATCAAGCTGTTTATAAAGTAAAAAAAATGACTTGTCTGAGTGCATTGATTTAAAAAGGGAAGATAGGTTACGTTTTCCCAGCGCTTACTCAAAAATTGGCATGTGTTACAACTACACGCAAACACATACGCTCACAGTTATATTTCCAGTCCTGTGCAATATAAAGAAGAACAAAGACGGAAAGACGTATCTAAGACCGAAGTGAGACCGAGACAATAATATTTCACGCGAATCACGACCGCCCGTGCCGCCGCCGCCGGTCCGACGGTGACTGAGGTGGGCACACAATTTTACACAATATGAGGTTGCCATTTTCGAGAAACTAGTACCTCATCTTCCCTTTTTGATTAATGGGTGGAGATAAATAATTCTTAAAATGAACGCATCTCCACTGAGTTATACCAGTTTCTTCAGTTAATATCTTTTGTGAGAAAAAAGTAGACTTTTCTTATTGGTCTTGGTAGTCTACCTAGCAAGCAAACTTTTTTACAGTTATATTTCAACGCCTTTCGCTAAAGAGTAGAATACTGGTTTTATTTTGTGTGAACGCGTTAATTTTATGAATGGTTTATCTCTATAAGGTTTCATTCCATTTTGATGACCGCTGTGGCGCGGTGGGCGAAGGTCCACCTGCGACGCAGGCGGTTGCGGGTTTGATTCCCACTTCGTGCTTGTATGATCTGCAGATATTTGTTCAGGGCGTTCTGGATGTTTTCCATATACAATAAAAAAATATTCCATCAATGTTTGGATTATGTTTAGAGAATGTTTGGATTATGTATATAAGTTATCTAGGATCCATAACACAAGTTCTGCTTAGCTTGGGTCTAGATAATGCTGTGTGAATTATTAATATATGATGCATTATTATATTATATTCCGGCTATCGAATCTAGTCTTAAATCAACTTAAGGCCCATAAACCGGAAAGTGGCTGCCCCACTTATTTTATCTTATTATTTCGTTAAACACAGGAAGTTTTAAGAATCTACCTACAGTTTGTGGTATAAGTAATTTATTAATACTTCTGTAATAGTTTCATTATGTAAAGCTTAGGCAGAGATACGAAGTTGCGCTTTTTGGTCACCTAACTCTATTTTCGCATCTCCTCCTAAACTATATAAGATAAAACTATTACAAAGGTATCAAAAATAGCTTATAAAAGATACCACAAACTAACGATGGATTTTAAAATGTCCTATGTTAAGCTTAATATTAAGATAAAATAGCTGACGCTGTCATATTGGTTCCTGTATGCGCCTCATCATAATATAAAAAATAATAAAATAATCTCTCCCAATAACTTGCGACATGAAGTTAACTGAGTCGTGACGTCACGTGTCGCGCACCTGCGACTCACTTCGCGCCGCACCTCCGACCTACTGAACTGAACTTCGTTTGGTAACATGCTGCAAGTTTGTTCGCAGTCAACTTTTAAGACATGAGAAATATTTTCTGTGGCTGAAGAATACTGACACACAAAGATATTTTTAAGTGGATAACTATTGAATTCAACATCAATCCCCATGCTGGGCTGGGCTTGGTGATCGCAGTTAGGTGGTAGAATTATTGCAGGAGGCGCTGGTGCCTACCCCCGGTGGATATCCCTTAGGATTAAGTGAGTTATAAAGGCGACTCTTGCGACACCCGTGGGAAAAGTTAGCAATATGTTTTTTTAATGATAATTCACACAGCATTATCTAGCCCCAAGATAAGCAGAGCTTGTGTTATGGGTACTATATAACTAATTTACTTAATACAATACACTACATAGATTGATATTTTTATTATGCATAGAAAACGCCCAGAACACCCTGAACAAATGTCTGCAGATCGTACACACATTTGTCTCGAGGCGGGAATCGAACCCGCAACTGCCTGCGTCGCAGGCGGACCTTCGCCCACCGCGCTACAATGGTCGTCAAAATTATTCTTATTCTTATGAAAGGGAGACGTTTTATATAGGGTGCCTCAAAACTCGTGTACCTACTAAGCATAAAGGGGTAATTCTGAAAACAGAGCAAACTATTGCCAATGCACAGCATTGGGCCAAATAATGGATGGCTAGACTAAAACATCGTTTGTATGAAATAATGCAAAATGAGAATGTGTTTAAGTTAGGATAATAGGGGAACAAAGGCCCCCAAGAAGCGAAGTGGAATCCTCACACTGCACTGGCTCTCGCGCGCGGCTCAACTCGACCGTGCGTTTTCACTCGCATCCACTGAAAGAAAGGCATTTTATTGGAAACTAATAGACTGTACAGAGCTACGCGTGCTGAAAGAAGTTGATGATAAAAGGAAATGAGTTATTTATGAGTTTTTTATCATACGCAGAGAGTCAATTATAGCCCATAGGTTTTGATTGAAATTGAAATAATAATACGGATTAAAAAAAAAGGTTTTTGCACATGCCATTTGCAATAAATCCAGGCTAAAACAAATTACAAAATGATTCAATCATTTGTTGTTTTGGAATTTGTGACATGATGTTCTCTTTGGATGTATTTATTACCTACTTTTATTTGTATTTGAAACTTAATTTATTTTATTGTTTTATTTATGTTTTTAAAGTTATTGCGACTAATTATCGGCTATTTTCTCGCTCAAAAAACGAACAATATACGTCATACATTCCGTGCAAACAAAATAGACGCAAGTTATAATATTAATGGTTGATCGCTGACTGTTCACATCGCAGCAGCACTCGCTTTACTACTTTGTCGCTGAGCGATACAAGCTTTCGAAGACAATACTCGCTTCGTCGATCAGCGATACTCGCTCAGCCATGCTCACATAGAGCTAATGCGATGCGATATGAGCTAAAAACTATCGGAAGTTACACACTGCTGATCGGTCTCAATACGGACAGGGCCTAACGATTGAAATCAAAGTTAAGACATGGTGTAAACCATTCAGGCAGATAAATAATCTTTACTGGCAAAACTTCTTATCTCCCATCAAATTTGAAAAGTTATAAAATAAAAGAATATCCCGATGCTCAAACAGTACCTAAAGCTTTATTTGTTTTCACTTAGAGCATCAGGATTTATGTGTAAATTGAAAAGGCTCTTCTCGGGTAAAAATATTATGTCCGAGAAACAAAGCTTATCCACTCGCAGCTCGGGGGTGAATCGTAGGGGTGGGAGGTGTCGATAGGCAATTTATCGACTGGTGTCTTTCGTTTATTTTGTAAAACAATTCGGTTAGAATCGGTGCCGGCGAAGACAAATGTTAACAGCTTAGGTGATAGATAGAGATTTTTTGGAATTTGTCTACGTAGACTTATTTTATTTATTGTTATGATACAAAGGATTTAATTCACTAACAAAAGAAATTACCATCAAAAAATATAAATATGTTACTTATTATTTGCCTACGATTAAAACTATTAAGCGAATTGCAAACTATTGCAAATAATCTAGGGGTAGCTTTATTGAAGGACAGATGGTTAGATTAGTGATGAAAATAGAGGTACCTACTCGAAATTTAGCACTTTTGTCTTAGTTTTGGCAGAAACGAACTATCGTTCCTTGAACGAATTAAAATACTGCATCTACAAGTAAGTGACACAAATGTCTCAACACAAGCTTATTATACCAGCCCACAGCTGGCCTCCTGGCCTGGGGGTAATACCATATTCTCAATACTGATGAGAGCTGCGCTGCTGGGTTAGTTAACATAAAACTAATTATCGTCGATTACAAATATCAGTCTCATCAAATTCATCGATAAACAATGAAACGTCTACTTACTCTTTCATAATGTTTTTTTTTTTTTTTTTTATAAAAATAAATAGTCCTTTGTTTGACCGCAATCTCACAATTCTCACATGATGGAAAGCGAAGATGCGGCCGACGATGTATCACGAAGGTCTAGAAGATGGCTACTCCGGACCACATTCCGAAACACAACTGAGTTGCTTCACGGACTGGCCCAGTCCGGAGGGTGGTGACAAGCCACGGCCGAAGCCTACCACCAGAGGGTATCGCTCTTAGCACCCCAGACACGTGTAGGGTATCAGAGGGTCAACACCTACGGACGTGAGCGATACTGTCCCCCCCTGTGACGTAACCGCAATTCATCGATAAACCAATCGACACACCCCCTCCCTACCACCCGGATGGTGTTACTAAATAATTCATGAGCTCGCTGATTGGAAAAAGACTGGTGGAGTTGACGACGTCTTAATACAAGCTGTGCAGATGTGTCGAATCAAACCTGCGTCAGAGGTGCCGTGCCAGCGGGGTCGCTTGAAGATCTGGTGAGATCTACAAGAAATTTTATGTGGTTTACTAGAATTTATTAGTTAACTTTTATTGAAATAAAATAAGAGATATAAATTAGAACTAGTATTTACGATGGAATCAATTGAGCTAGCTGCAGACGATCTACAGGTAGCTCAACTGATCCATAATCAATACCAGTCGGAAGCATACTACCTACCAAGGACGCTGGCTGCATTGCCCCGTATGGCAATGGTGATGTGCTGGGCCAAATACTCACAGGGCTAGCAGTCTCGACATAGTATTAGATGGCGACCGGCATCGGTCGCAAAGTTTTACCGGTCATATTATAACGAATTTTGATTGTCTTTACAAGAATCAAGTTTCAAATGATTCAATTACTATATAATTCCATAAATACAGTATATATATACATTTATATATATACATTTCAAACTGGATTCTTGTAAAGACAATCAAAAATCTACTGATTAACATGAAGAAAACGTTAAATATCTTATATTCATATTGATTTACCATCGGAACTATTCATTTTTGTCGACAGACCCTATAGGTCTCGACTCCAAGAGCAAACGTGTACAACTTGTTCTATCACTTCCTGTCTATCCAAAGATTGCCTGGAAGAGATCGTTCATAGCGATAAGGCCGCCCATTGTGCAACGTTATTTGTATTCCTGTCCTGTCTCTGTTTGTATATGGTGTGCAATAAAGAATATTTGTATTGTATTGTATTGTATTGTGTAGGCTCTGTTGAGACCTGTATATTTGCGCCTCTTGAGATCCTCGGCCTAATATGCAGCCGCTCCCGCCCTCGCAGATATCCTCGGAAGATGGAAGGCGCAAGTGTGTCAATGCATATAGCGTGCCACACCATGGGCCTCCCCTACTCCCATTGGCCTAGTGTCATACCGTCGGGCCTCTTACCATCTTCTCGCAACAGACCATTTGGGTCGGGAACAATTTTCACGCACACACCTTTTGATTCGAGAATACCTGGTACGTAAGCGGTGACAAAGGCCTGCCGGATGATATCGTTAAGGCTGGCGAGATATCCGATTATTAGACACTATTGAATACTCCCTGTGATCACCAATGCGCTTGTGAATGGTGGTGATTATGGCAAAACCCCCTCGTGGGAGACGTGATCCGCCTTGGTCTTGTAAGATCTGATCTGGTGCTCGTGCGTGGTAGATAAATGGCATACAGAGACTGGGTCTTTATTTAATGTAATTTTATCTTTAACTAGCAGAGACTCGCGGTTTCACCTGCGTTGTTCCCGTTCCTTATGTATATAATATGTATATAAGTGATCGTTTTTAAAGAAAATAATCGCTGAGGGTTGAAGAACCATTTTATTGAATCTCTCAAAGGGGTTTTCTTAGAATCGAAGTTAAGTAGACATGTTTGTGAATTTTTGTAAACTTAAATTCAAAGGCCCGGATTTGAACTATCAAGTCAAATTCAAAGTCAACACAATATCCACAAGTCCGAAAGGTCTTTAATATTATCTAAGGTATAATTAGCCGATTTTATGATTCTCGGATGCCCGTGCGCAATGAAAATGTGCGAATTTTACGGCTTTTTATACAGCTTTTATACAACGGCCCCTTTACACCCCATTCCAGGGATTTATAAAATTAACGACATTTTAAAATAGCCCAAAATAAGAAACTCGCAGTCGTAAGATAGATATAAAATTAAAGTGAGTTTTTCGATCTTTATCACTAAGCAATTCGAGTTAGGGTCAGAATCAGATACCAAATAAAAGATATAAATAAAAAAAAATGGCCTGAGGAATATAATCATACAAAATAAACAAAATTATTTCGGCCAATAAAAGATTCCTGTTTGATTAATTGTATTTGTGAGACAACGTTTCTCAGAAGTCTCGGTCTGTCTGGGATCCAGTGTATATTTAGGCTATGTAATGTAACATGTGCCGAGTGGAGCTTAGAATTTGCACCACCCCAACTCTTCCCGGGAGGGTCGTAAGAGGCGACTAAAGGATATCCGTCGAGGGCGGGCAGCAGCGGCCCTTGGAGAACAAGTCTTCTACCACCGAACTCCGATCTCCAACCCGCATGCCCAGCGTGGGTATTATGGGTTATTCAAATAAATTAACTCTAGTTTTCCCCCTTGAAGATTTTTTGTAAAGGGGAAAATTTGATAGGCGATACCCCTCCCCCCCCCCCCCCCGCATGACATAAAAGCAAATGAAGTGCTTATTATCAGAAGGAGGCTTGCGTCCAGCAGTGGACCAACATAGGCTGTTGAAGTTGAGGACTTGAAGAGGTAATCATTTGAAAATATGCAAGTTGACCTTTTGCTTTTAATAAACCAGACAACATCTTAAGAGTGTGACGTAAGCAATTTACTTCAGATACCTACCGCTTTTGAAGAAAATTGCTTATGACGCCTTCTTAAAACCTATGATTAATATTATTTAGAGAAATGTTACTTCGATCTTTTATCATGAATTACGTGTTTTAAAAACACGATTGGTGTAAGTTTTCTTGATAGTTTATTCGATTAAAAAATAGATTTGTGCACATTTTGCCATCTATCTCAGAAACAGCACATTTATTTTAATTGGTTTTTGTTTTTCTAAAAAACCTAGAAGTATTTCTTTAGTTACGTCTTTCAATTTTTCGATTGGTTGTTTAATTAACTTGTTAATTAGGGAAAGACAGTTTAGTCGCATAGAAAATTCGGTGCACGTCGTTATCGTCGCTCTGTACTGCCACACACTCACGAGCGCCAAAAGACCAAAAGAGCGACGACAAGATATGGTTTAAACCATATCTTGCCACGAGCGCCAAAAGACCAAAAGAGCGACGACAAGATATGGTTTAAACCATATCTTGCCACGAGCGCCAAAAGACCAAAAGAGCGACGACAAGATATGGTTTAAACCATATCTTGCCACGAGCGCCAAAAGACCAAAAGAGCGACGACAAGATATGGTTTAAACCATATCTTGCCACGAGTGCCAAAAGACCAAAAGAGCGACGACAAGATATGGTTTAAACCATATCTTGCCACGAGCGCCAAAAGACCAAAAGAGCGACGACAAGATATGGTTTAAACCATATCTTGCCACGAGTGCCAAAAGACCAAAAGAGCGACGACAAGATATGGTTTAAACCATATCTTGCCACGAGCGCCAAAAGACCAAAAGAGCGACGACAAGATATGGTTTAAACCATATCTTGCCACGAGCGCCAAAAGACCAAAAGAGCGACGACAAGATATGGTTTAAACCATATCTTGCCACGAGCGCCAAAAGCCCAAAAGAGCGACGACAAGATATGGTTTAAATCATATCTTGCCACGAGCGCCAAAAGACCAAAAGAGCGACGACAAGATAATTATGGTTTAAATCATATCTTGCCACGAGCGCCAAAAGACCAAAAGAGCGACGACAAGATATGGTTTAAACCATATCTTGCCACGAGCGCCAAAAGACCAAAAGAGCGACGACAAGATATGGTTTAAACCATATCTTGCCACGAGCGCCAAAATACCAAAAGAGCGACGACAAGATATGGTTTAAACCATATCTTGCCACGAGCGCCAAAAGACCAAAAGAGCGACGACAAGATATGGTTTAAACCATATCTTGCCACACAGTACTGCACACTCTTTACTCCTGATTTAGTAGGTACCTACCGGTTCTTCGACTTTGAAACTCAACACTATAAGTTCCCACGTTAATTGATACGCTTCCATCCTTCTGCCTAAACCCTAGCCTCATGAAACCCTGGATGTTCGCCAAATGCGGTAGTGTATTGTATGTCAAACATAAACACAGCTCCGGGATAAAAATTGATAGCAATTCCGTGTGGGGAATGCGATAAGGCAGATTAATGAGTAGTTATTCTAAGTGCTTGGATAGATTGCGTACGTTTACTATGTAATGGAGGAAATGGAATGTAGTTTATTATGGGGTGAATGGAAGATTTGGGGTTTTTCGGAAAGTATACTAATATTATATATGTAAAAGTTTAAATGATGGATGTTTGTTGCCTGTTAACGCCAAAACAGTGGCAGTGCAGTTTTGAAATTTAGCAAACAGGAAGTTTTAAGACTGGAATCAAACAATGGCTATCATCCCAAAAAACAGTTCCCGTGGAATAGAAATAACAAAGGTTCCCTAGAACGCCCTCCGGCCAGGAAGGGTGACGATCTGCGACAGACTGCAGGCAGATGCTGGAAGCATAGCGCTCATTAAAGGGTGCCTGTTCAGCTATGGACTAATTTATAGGGTGATGATGATGCAATACACGGAAGTCCAGCGCTCTGACACATCCTGCATTTGCTGAGTGTTGGCCATTTTTGTAACTTATAGTATTATCTTGTGTACCATGTATTTTGTATGTCTTATGTTTTTTTTTTCAATATTTTGTGTGCTAATCGTATGTGAAAATAACTTGTTTTGTATAAATTGGTATTGTACTGAATATTTTGCCTCTCCTTTAAGAGATATGTATACTTAAAGAACTCTAACAAAAAACTTTGAAGTTCGATTGTGTGACGACCTCTGTGGCGCGGTGGGCGAAGGTCCACCTGCGACGCAGAAAGTTGCGGGTTCGATTCCCGCCTCGAGAAAATGTTTGTACAATCTGCAGATATTTAGTCAGGGTGTTCTGGATGCATATGTATAATAAAAAATATGTATCAGTACCCAGAACACAAGCTTTGCTTAGCTTGGGGCTAGATAGTGCTGTGTGAATTGTCCAGTATTAGTATTATATTAATTGGCACCAAATTCATTAGTTGTTTTGCATACTCAGGCACCTATTTTTTAACCGACTTCAAAAATGAGGATGTTATCAATTCGACTGTATTTACAGTCGAATTGATAACCATTGAATATTTTTATGTTTGTTACCTCAGAACACTGACTGAGTGGTCTGATTTTCATGATTATTTTTTATATGAAAACTGGTGCCTCCCGTGTGGTCCCATTTTATTTTGTTCAGTTCTAACAATGGAATCCATAAAAAATCATGAAAAAACTATAAAAATTGAAGTCGATAAGTGTTTTTAAAACAAAATTAATTATTATTCTTAATGGTATAACTGTGTCAGTCCTGTATTTTATTTTAGCAAACTAAAACTAAATTATATCTAAAACTAACCAAAATAATTTTAATGCCGCAGTGCTTGCCTCGTTGCGGCTTAATTATTTGTGTGATCCATTATGTTATCTTAACAAAGATATTATCCGTTAGTAGAAAAGACCATAATCATTTAAGATCCATTACGACCTCACCGTAAAGGTCCAAATAAATCAATCATAGGATCTTTCTAATGGATTTTAATGGACCTAGAAGTCTAATTGAATAAGAATATCTATTTTTGTCAATAGTTTAAAGAGCAATACTGAGCTTTTGTTTAGACCTAATAGGTAAGTAGAATATTCATACTAGCTGCGCCCCGCGGCTTCGCACGCGTTGTTCCTATGAAAACATTAAAAGGTGATTTTCATCCCGCGGGAACAGATTTATGGGATAAAAAGTAGCCTATGTTTTATTCCAGTATTAGACTTACCTGTATGCAAAATTTCAGCCAGATCCGTTCAGTAGTTTTGGCGTGAAGAGGTAACAAACATCCATCCAAACTTTCGCCTTTATAATACATATTAGTGTGATGTGATTCATATTCATAATACATATCATTTATTGTGATTTTATGCATAGGTACAGGTATTGTTCTTAGGTGTAGGTCTTAGTGGGTAAGTACACAATGCATAAAAACCCTGTCCGGGCGCAACAATCATTTTGTGAACATAAGATTTGTGATTTTCATATTCCTGTGGACATTAAAATAACCACATATCGTTCGGATTTCGCTATCGGCCTGGGTATCGAATATGCTCTCACAAAGCCTCCGTTACCGTAGCAAAACTTAGCAAGTAGCAACACCTATACAGGGTTATTGCTAATTCAGTAGCACTCCGTTCAACTGCAAATTCTACCCATCATCACGAACTCGTTAGTGAAAAAGGCATGTCAAAGATCGTTGCTTAATTTGGTGTACGTAGTATCGGCTTCATTCAACAATCGTTCTTTAAAGACACTTTATTTTAAAAGTTAATTTAAAAACGCGTTGCCCTGAATAAATTAACAGGCGGTGTTGGAGTACGAAATCGTCTTTAGTAATTCATTGCGTGGAGTGTTTTCATATTCTAAGAGTTTTTTTTTTTTAAATCTCACTTTAACGACTTTTCACATACATGTTTGTGATGATGAGAAGAACCGTAGTAGTTCAGGTTCTGTCAGTGAATAACCAATAACCCTGTAAGTTTATGAAAACCGACCAATATAAAAATCAATCGTCTAAATCCCGCAACGAGCCAAAAAGTCCTTATCCCCGAACCCACAAGGGATTTAAACTGGGGCTCAAGTTATCCCAATAAACCCTTCGAAACAAAGAACAAGTTACAAGCAAACAACGTCCGACTAAGTGATTGCGATATTAAGTCGCGATATTAAGTCGCGTGACAGTTACTCGGCCACTATTCCTCTAAAAATATACCGTCATGCATAATGCAACGGTTGAGTCGAGTGGCTGAGGGTTACACCGATGTGTAGCGCTAGGAGTTGAATGCAAATGAGCGGGATTCGACGATTGGTACGTTCGTTTCGGCTCGCCTGCTTTCGCAATGACGTCCATGGTTATTTCGCGTTCGTTCGTCTTCGCTTGATCACGCACGCACTTGGTCTGTATCCGGCATGAGATGCGGCTATTTCTGGCGTCTCACGACAAGTGCTTTCAACGTGTCAGGTTGTGACTGTCGTTTGACATTGGACCCGAAAAAGTAGCAAAGACTAGCAGACGTCATGAAGGAGATGACTCATGGCGTCTGAAGGATAGATTGTCATCAAAAAAATAAATTAAAACTATTCATTTCTCATAAACCTTGTAAAAAAACAGCTTTATGATGACAACCCTCTATTTTCATGGACGATTATTTTTTTCTCCGGTCTACCTCTGTGGTAATTTTAGTTGGTTAACCATAATGGATTTTACCACACAGTGTAATCTAATTCTAATTCTAAATAGGGGGGCACAGGGATCTGCGCAAACAACTCGCATTGGAATATTATTATGCATTATCTCCCTGCCCAAACAGGCTGCCAGCCCAGCTCCTTAAATAACCAGAGCAGTTCAACTAAGTAGTTGAACTTTGAGTTGAACTTATCGGAATAGAGCGACTTTTGGTGACTGACAGCTTCGTTTCAGCTTTTCTGTGGGTGTGCTGTTACCGCACTGTGTAAATGCATCCAAAAACCAGAGCTCCTCTAATGAAATAGTCCATAAATCGCAAATATTGGCGACGACAAGCCCAACTAGCTCCTCGAGCTCTTGTTAGCAAGCGTGACGTCTCGGATATATTATATCCCCCTCCCCTCTAGTCCGGGAAATACCTACTCGGGATCTAATAAGCTGATAGTTGGGTTGAAAGGGGATGAAATACGCCATAAAAACATTTCCGAGAAATATGGATTTGATGGACTATTGGGGGAAATAATGCGAATCCAATAAGTTATGCTTACCTTTTGTTTAAGGGCTTTTTGTGTTTTTGGTTGTGATTGTGTGTTTTGTTTCGAAAAGGGAAATAAATTTCAGACTCATAAGACCTTGATGAACACAGAAATCGTAATAATACGGTACTACGATATTATTATACGATATACTGTGCTTACGAAGGATTTTGTTGTTCATAATTATGAAAATATCTTTAGCGTTTGTCGATAGTTTTTTAGAAACAAAGAAAATAAGGCAGTCAAATATCGCCCAGTTCCACACCGACAATAGTAGTAAGAACATAAATTCGTTGTGTTAGATTTTAGATTTATTTAGATAAGATTTACTTACATTTACAAATATGACAACTATCTACTCGCATTTTATTTAAACTTAGATATGCAAAGATTGTATTAGTTGATAAGCGATAAACTTGCTAGTGGTTTTTTTTCACTTCTTCGGCTAGTGGACAAGTGAATTAGAGTCAATTGCACCTTCTTTCTTATTTGATAGTAATTACTATTTATCAAGCTGTTTACATAGTAAAAATATTGACTCGTCCAAATGCTTATGTTGTAAGTCTAAAGAAATAAACGATTTGACTCTGACTCTGACTCAAAATCAATAGGTGAGGTGAAAAAGTATTTTAGCAATTTTGCCGAGCGTTCGAAGTAGGTGGGTACCTACCTACTTCGAACGCTCGGCAAAATTGCTAAAATACTTTTTCACCTCACCTATTGATTTGATTCGCTTCTAAATTGCAAACGTTGAGTAGGTACTTTAGTTCTCATGATAATAATGATAACAGTAATTCTATTATTATTGAACATAATATTTTACAATACAAAAAACTTGATTATTGCCAAAAGTATTAAATCGTATAAAAGTTTCACAGAATTTTAAATTCAAATTAGCTGAGATTTCAATAATTAGTTACCTACTGAAATTAGAACCCCAACTTTCACTAGGTACTAAAGTATTCTTAGGAATGACATTTTGTCCTTAATAACCTAACCCTGGCCTCATTCGTGTCGGACAATCCGTGGCCGAGTTTTCACTCAGATTTTACCCGTATTTTACTCTCAAAGCGCCGCACTCAGAGAGACGGCAATGCTTACTGAAACTGTCACTTAGTAAAGGTTTTTGTATTGAAATCTATGTAATCTGATGGATGGATGTTTGTTACCTCTTCACGCCAAAACTACTGAACGGATCGGGCTGAAATGCATACGGTAATTCTAATCCTGGAATCAAATATAGGCTACTTTTTATCCCATAAATCAGTTCCCGTAGGACAGAAATCACCTTCAAACGTTTCTTTAGTATTAACGCGTGCGAAGCCGCGTGGCGCAGTTAGTCTTTGCTAAAGTGATAATTTTAAGTTATCATTAACGTCCCAGAATGCCGTTCTATGAAAAACCCTGTTATACTGTATAACAGACTTCAAAAAAGGTCTCTAATAGACTGTATTTTTTTATGTTTGTTACCTCAGAACTTTTGACTCCGATTTTTGATTCTTTTTTTATTGGAAAGCTGGTGCTTCCAGATTTGATAATAGCATCTATGAGAAAACCATAATAATTTAAGTCAAAAGCTGCTGTTTCGCTTGTAGTTTCATTTTAATTTCGTCCAGTTTTGACACTGGAATCTATGAGAAAACTATAATTATTAAAGTCAAAATAAAAGTTGGTTAAAACAAACTCAAATTACACGCGTCTAATAAGAAAACGCCTGTTTCAGTAGTGACAGACACACGGACGTCGCTCACTGTACACTGCACTATGCACGGGGCACATGTGGCCGCCGCTTATTTAGATTCTACTCGGGTCTAGTGTGTTACGTGTTATACAGGATGCTCGCCAATTCTCACTAGAGTGCAAGTAAGTACCCACGCGCTAGCTATAGCTTTTTAGGGTTCCGTACCCAAAGGGTAAAACGGGACCCTATTACTAAGCCTCCGCTGACCGTATTTCCACTGTCCGTCTGCCCGTCTGTCACTAGGCTGTATCTCATGAACAGTGACAGATAGACAGTTGAAATGTTCACAGATGATGTATTTCTGATGCCGCTATAACAACAAATAATAATAGTTATATAATTTTAATGATTAAGGGGCCAACGTCCTTTTTACCTTGAGAACCGATCACCGAGGTTAAGTAACTTCGGTCGCGATCAGCACTTGGATGAGGGACCGCGTCACATTGACTTTTTGTTTTTTTACGAGGAAAATTTTGTATTTTTGCTGCGCCCAGCGGGTTCGTACGCGTTATTCCTATGGAAACGTTCAAAAGTGATTTTGATCTCACGGTAACTGACTTTTCCCCTTTGTTTGAATCCAGGATTATAATTACCTGTATGCAAAATTTCAGCCCGATTCGTTCAGAAGTTTTGGCGTGAAGAGGTAACAAACATCCATCCATCCTTACAAACTTTCGCATTTAAAATATTAGTGTGATGTGTTGTAATAGTACGGAACCCTTCGTACGCGAGTCACGAGTGTCACAATGAGTCGCATTGGCCGGTTTTTTTTAGGATGATTCTCGGTACGAACTTTCTCAGTACATCCATTTTTTTACATAAATACATAGAATGGATCTGATAAATTCAACAGCCAACCAGCAGCGTGCCAGTCTCAACTGGATGAACCGATTTAGTGAGACCATTTAGTTACTTTTTATGTTTGAAAGGAATCTTGGTAATAAATGTTCCTATGCTCGATTTTTTTTAAAGTTAAACCTTTTCGTTGAGCTCCAAGCATATAGTTTTTTTGTTTAGATTTGTTGACATAATTTGCACCTAACTCTAAGCTTGACAAATTTCTACGTTTCATGAAATTCTGTTCACTGATTCAGTTCTAATGCTGTAATAGTTTCTTACCGCCTGCCACCATTATCATCAGCCTATTTTAGTCCACAGCTGGACATACGCCTCCCTTAATGAGCGTCATAGCGCCATGTCTTTCACAGACTAGTACTGTCTCCAGCTTGACGCATCCAGTCATCAAGCCTGCAGCCTTTTGTAGATCGTCATCCCACCTGGACCGAGGGCATCCTACACTACGTTTGCCGAGTCGCGGTCTCCACCCACGTTTACCCCAGCCGTGGTCAGTTTTTTGCGAGATGTGGCCGGCCCACTGCCACTTCAGTTTGCTTGTTCTATACAACAAGCAAACTGAAGTGAAATACAGCGCCTGCAGGCGCTGTCTTTATCAGAAAAATATTTTTTAACTATTCGTTTAAATATTTAACGTCTGTTGCACCAATCAGTAAGTAAACTAAAAAAATAACACTAATAATTCATTCAAAATAGGTAAAATCATTCCAAAGGTCTCATTTGCCGCCATTTTAAATTCATAACCCCAAAATGGCGTCTGCATGAGCCAGATAGGTCCCGGGCGGGAGCCATATTGTTGCTATTAGAGGATCATGGCAGAGTTATGTCCCACGAGTTTCAACTGTCTGCATAATTGGTTTAGGTTCACTTTTGAGTGTTTCTGTTTGGATGTGAGTGAGATTAACGGGTTGGAAAAATAACGGGGAAGTTACGTTATTTGAGTGTTTTAGTGAAAATAACGGTGGGATTTATGTAAAAATGGGAGATGAGGTACAAACATATCGTAAGTGGAAGGTTCAAATTATCACACTAATTTATAAATGCGAAAGTTTGTATTTTGTATGGATTATATGGATGGATGGATGGATGTTTGTTACCTCTTCACGCCAAAACTACTAAACGGATCTGGCTGAAATTTTGCATACAGGTCATTCTAACACTGGAATAAAACATAGGCTACCTTTTACCCCGTAAATCTGTTCCCGTGGGATACGAATCACCTTTAAACGTTTCCATAGGAACAACGCGTGCGAAGCCGCGGGGCACAGCTAGTTGTTATAATATATGCAAGTTGCTAACTACAATCCCACGCAGGTCGCCGTCTGCCGTCAACGAATAGTAATAAGGTTTCAAGAAATATTAGTGAATAGAGAGCAAGATGGACACTTTTTTACCATGAGAAAAACTTTGTTAATTATTATCGTCAAAACGTCGACTACCGTCACCTGCTGACGACTGCACTCAACTGCAGTTGCTCCGTCTTCTTTAGTCGACTGCACTAAACTGCAGTCGAGGGCTGCCGTCGCGAGGAATCGACGTTCGTGTGTACAGACAGTCGTAGAACAAACGTTGTTGCTGATGATTCTAGGAACCTGATCACCGAAGGTTGCTGGTCTTTTAAAAATAACCCTGTCCCCGTATATGAGACGTGCAGTCTGTGTATATGAGCCCTTAGGTGCCTATTTGTACAGTGCCTATTTGTAAACTCTTTTAATACATTGATTTATTAAAAAGGGAAGATAGGTTACGTTCTCCCAGCGCTTACTCAAAAATTGGCATATTGTGTTACAACTACACGCAAACACATACGCTCACAGTTATATTTCCAGTCCTGTGCAATACAAAGAAGAACAATGACGGAAAGACGTATCTAAGACCGAAGTGAGACCGAGACAACAATATTTTTCACTAGTACGACCGCTCATGCCGCCGGTCAGACGGTGACTGAGGTGGGAGCACACAATTTCACACAATTTGAGGTTGCCACTTTCGAGAAACTAGTACCTTATCTTTCCTTTTTAATAAATCAAATCATTTAATATGTGCAAATAGCACATATTAAAATTATAGGAGGATTTTGTTACATAAAATATTAGTATTTCCTTTTTTTTATTATAAAAACTATCGTAGTTTGACGAATTCATTACGAATGTAAGCGGGTTAGCTACGAACCTTATTTGTGTTGGAAGAACACCAAAGTTTCATCCCTTCGAGCACTGCGCGCGAGCGCGCGATCCTTGTTAGCTTTTTGTATATTTATTTTTGTCAAATATGTATAATTGATGATGATCAAATGTACTTACCTATAATTACCACTTATGTACTGTGTGTTGCAGAAACAAATAAATGTTTATCTAGGTGCTATTAGGTCCACTCTGTCCACAATGTCAGAACATTTTCTTATTAATAAATAACTGAAACTGAAAACTGAATCTCACCTCAGTCATAGTCGGACCGGCATTCGTGTTATAGATATTGAGGTAGGCACTCAAATTTATTTTCTCCACCTCACCTCAAAAGCCAAAGCCTCGAAGCCTGCGTCCAGCGGTGGACTAATATTGGTTGACTGCTGGATGCAGGCTTCCCCCTGACAAGCACCTTATTGGCATTTAATCTCTTGGAGGTTATGCCATAATCCCCACGCTAGGCAGATTGGGGATCGCAGTTCGGTGGTAGAATTGTTCTGTAGTAGCACGCGAACGCATCCTTACTGCGGTAGAAACTCCCCCTTCTTCCTTTCCTAAGTCCATCTCTGGTTACAAACCACTTAAATTAAAGAAGTCTAGGAATATAGTCTTCAGAAAACTAAGTGAAAGTACTCTTTCATCTACAAAGGAGTGATTACTGTCTATTTTGCGTAGTAAGTACCTAACGACATGGCCAAGGGTACATTACATGGGCCTTCAAGGCTGAAACTGAGAGCCACTTTATATGAAGAGCAAAGAATATTGTCTGATGAAATTAACCTTCATGATTTAACCATATTTTATGTTTTTAGGGTTCCGTATTGTACGAGTACATTGTAATGTTCAGGCTATGCATTCAACTTTCTATGTTTATTATAGTTACCAATATCTACATGAGGAATGTGTTACGAATCAAACGTGTCTTTTATTTTCCGTATTATACTTTCATGTTTACTTTAATCTATTGAATAAACCAGTTGCGAACTAACTGTTAGAGGACATAATAATCATAGTACCCCTAACATCAAAAGGAAAAAGGAACCCATATAGATTCATTTTGTTGTCCATATGTCCGTCTGACAACCCCCTTTTCTCAGGAACAAGAAGGTGTTGAATTGAAAGAACGTCCAAGACTCAAATATGTAATCTCTTGGAGCCGTGATATAAATCAAACATCTATGTCAACGCAATCAAAAGTTACAGTAATTTATACCCGAATATTTTGAAATATCCAAGGGAATCTTAAAAGTTATAGGGTACATCTCGTTGTCTTACATCGGTAAAATTTGGCAAGAAGCAATGTCTTATAGCACAAGGTAAAGTAAAAAATCCAGAGAACAGAAATTTGTAGACGAGAATCTAATAAAAAAAAATACTCTCACCATGGACAATAGTTATTTGTTCAACAAGTGAGCGAAACGGTTTTTTGTTGCACGTGCCGAGTTTAAAGCAGTCTAGAGGATACTACTAAATATTTGGTCCATTCATCATGATATTTAGGTGCTACCATAAAGAGAGTGTAAATGAAATTGTATTTTGTAATCGCTTTTATATATTTGAAATACAATTTTAACGCCTTTACAAAAACTTTCGTGTTTTTTAATCTTCTTTTCTATTAAAAAATAATAAAACATTCACATCACACAGAATAGTGTTACTGCATATCAATGGTTTACTGGGCGTAAACCATTGAAATGCAGTAGCACCATTCTAAATTCAAATTACTTTTTGAATAATCCTTTATTCCACTTGTGAGCAAATTTGATTTTGCTCACTGGTTTTGAGCAGCAAAACTATCTAAAACATATAATATCTATAACAGTGAATGTTTTAGATCGAGACAGGTAAAAAAACTATTATACCCTCACCTCACCAGATTATTTGGGTCACTGCTGGACGCAAGCCACCCCTGATAAGCGCCTCATTTTACTATTTTACCCCCTTGACCTAGAATAATAGAATTTGGCAAGAAGCAAGGTCTTACAATTACACGGAACCCCCTTCGGTATGCGAGTCCAGCTCGCACTTGACGGTTTATTTTTTCAGTCGGTTTTTGAGACCTACCTACACTTATCCTTAATCAGTTCGAGGTCCTTCTCAGAACAAAATATATTAATGTTTACTGAAAAAGAAAATTACAATCAAATAATGTTCATAATTTAAAACTAGTATCTATTTACCATTGAAACAATTGAGGTAACTGTAGACTGTTGCAAGCAATCTACAGGTTAACTGATCCATATCAATACCAGTCGGAAGCATACCGAAGACGCTTGAAAAAATGACTTAAAAAATTTACAAAAATTGGTAACAATTTCGTGAAATTATGCACAAACCAAGGTCCTGCTTTAGTTTTTGTGTATATTGCAGGCTTCTAAGTCGGTATCAAAATAACGTCCCTAGAGACTTCAACCTCAACCTCAACCTCTACCTCAACCTCTACCTCAACCTCAACCTCAACCTCAACCTCAACCTCAACCTCAACCTCGACCTCGACCTCAACCTCAACCTCAACCTCAACCTCAACCTCGACAGCCTGTATTGATCCCTGGTATTGATATTTTTTTTAACTTCGATGAGACTTGAACCCACATCCTTCCACCTCAGTACGGGAATGCGAATTACCTACACTTGACTACGTGGTGCTGGCTTAGAATTTGCACCACCCCATCTCTACCCGTGGGTGTCGTAAGAGACGACTAAGGGATATCCAACGGGGGTGGGCAGCAGCGCCCCCTGCAGAACAAATATACCACCAAACTGCGATCCCCAAACCGCATGCCCAGCGTGGGGATTATGGGTACTGTCCCTCATTAGATAAACGGCAATGAGGCGCTTCTCAGGAGGAGGCTTGCGTCCAGCAGTGGACCAATATAGCCTACTTGTCTTTTTCTAAAAGTTTAACTTTTATGCGAAATTAACCATTTTTCTTTGCGTTGTTCCTCTGAAATTCTTGTCCTAAAAATTCCTGATCACTGTACTTACTACATTCTATGAAAAGTAATTCACTGTACAAGCTATCAGCCTATGGAATGCTCTTCCCCTGGACATCAGAAGTGCAAAATCACTCCCTATTTTCAAAAAAACTGCTTTATCGTCTTTATGTGTGTTAATTTATTATTTTCTATACATTTCTTTTATTTGTAGTAGGTATGTAGTTTCATCATTATGTTTGTATATGTAGGTAGTATAAGGTGATGTGACGTATTGTAGTATGTAGTGTAGGTAGGTAGAATAATATTGGTTTTTGTTCCATAAGTTTTTTTAAATACCACCATCTATATTGTTCTCTTATCCATCCCAAAGTTGTCTAGATAGCGATAAGGCCGCCCTTTGTACTTTCCTGATTCTCTACATTTCCTTCTGTATTGTATTTTATGTTTGTGTGGTACAATAAAGAGTTTATCATCATCATCATCATCATCATCAGCCTATACTAGTCCACTGCTGGACATAGGCCTCCCCTAATGAGCGCCATAGCGCCCTGTCTTCAGCTTGACGCATCCTGCATCTACCTGCAGTCTTTTGCAGATCGTTATCCCACCTGGCCGGAGGGCGTTCTACACTACGTTTTCCGAGTCGTGGTCTCCACTCAAGAACTCGTTTACCCCAGCGGTTGTCGGTTCTTCGCGAAATATGGCCGGCCCACTGCCACTTCAGTTTGCTAATTCTTTGAGCTATGTCGATAACTTTGGTTCTCTGTCGGATGTATTCGTTACGAATTCTATCCTTCAGAGAGACTCCGAGCATAGCTCTTTCCATTGCTCGCTGAGCGACACGAAAGAGTTTATATATAACTACATTTCTGTACTGAGAGGGAAAAAATTAATAAATAAATAAAAATAAATAATTCTGGACAATTCACACAGCATTAATCTAGCCCCAAGCTAAGCAGACCCTATTTTAAGAGTACTAGATAACTGATATACTTATTAAAATACACTACATAGATAGATATTTTTTTTTTATACATAGAAAAAAATCCAGAACGCTCTGAACAAATGTCTGCAGATCGTACACACATTTGTCCCTAGGCGGGAATCGAACCAGCAACCTCCTGCGTCGCAGGCGCGGGCCATCGCCCACCGCGCCACAGATCGCTCGTCAAGCAACTGGCTTTAATTCGGATATTATTTGATTTCTTAACAATGTAAATAGGTATCAACTTTTTATTATTTTTCTTGAGGACTCTGTTTTGTGAACGAAAAAAATAAGTAAAGGGTAACCAACCAATCGACCGAGAAGTATATTGTAAGGGTGTGATATTACTATAAAATTCCTTCGCAAACCTCTACTATGTCATCGTTCAAGAGAAATTACCTCCGCTTTCCTAGAGCCAATCTAGCAAAAAATAAGTGCGTGTCGAGCTGTAACAAGCTGTGGTTCCGTATGACGCAATATCTCTAAATCCCATGAATATGGTATGACGCGGAAACGAGGCGCAGAGGAGATGGGGTGGGGTTGGAGTGTTGGCGGGGAGCTTATTAATTTCATATTTATAATGTACTTGAAAAGACGGAGTTCTCAATTTGACTGTAATTTTTATGTGCCTTACCTCAAAACTTTTGACTGGTTGATCCGATTTTCATGATTCTTTTTTATACGAAGCTGGTACATTCCACGTGGTCTCATTTTAATTTGGTCTAGTTCTGAGATTCAAATTATAGTTTTTTTTTAAATAAACTATATAAAAATGAATAAATAATCCGTCGTCCCATTTTGTCCACCAATTGTCCACCCTTTTCGCATCTCTGCCTAAGCTAGGTATATAAGATAAAACGATTACAGAGGTATTAAAAATAGCCCATAATAGGTACCTACCTACTACAAACTGTACGATGGATTTTTAAATTTCCCGTGTTAAACGTAATATTATTATGAAATAGATGCCACTATCATTATAGTCGTATCTTTTATCATACACAAATTTTTCAAACATACTCCCCGCTATCACTCGCACGCTACCCACTCCCATACTACATACCTAGTGATTTGCGGGACAATGGCTTCCACTTGTACCTACCTCACCTACCTACCTGAGAACAATCAACATTGAACGATGGTAGGTATATCGATACCTATCATATACCTATTGGCGCATGTGTGTAGCGGGCCCATGACTGCGTGATGAGCTGTGAATCTGTGATCACAACAACCGTGTAGATTTATTGACAGTGCATCATCCATGCTTATATTATAAAGAGGAAATATTTAAATGTTTGTTTGTATTGAGTCTCCGAAACTAAGGACTGATTTACAAAAATCTTTTATAATTAATAAGCTTTTTTTTCAGTGAACCTAGGCTATATTTTATCCCGGAATTTATTAAGATATTTTATGAGCTTTTTCTCTGACTTAATACCCGCCCTCATTCTAATCCTGGTAAATTACTAACAGTCGCATTCAGAGACGTTAATGATGACTAAAAACTGACACTTAGTAAAGATTTTAATACAAAAACCTTTACTTAGTGACAGTTTAAGTAAGCAATAACGTCTCTGAGTGCGGTTATAGTGTAAACTTACATCCGAAATGACTCATTTCTCATTTAAAAATAAAAGTAAGTAGTACTCATTACTAATGAGTAAAAGGTACTTTATTCTCATTCTATTAAAATAAGGTTTTAAAGAAATCAATTTAAATAAAGAGAATAAATAAACATACTTAATAAAAATATATAATGTTGGACAAATCACACAGCATTATCTAGTCCCAATCTGGACAGCCTTGACATCGCTAAAAACCTTACTGCGTAAGTTGGCCAGGTTGGCCAGGTCAGGTTTCCATCAGCTGCAGCAGCTTAGCAAAAACAGACCCCTACTGAAGATAAAACTTCACAGTCCATGCTCATAATTCTCCCTTAAAAATAATTATTCCCTTTTATAAATAAAAATAACCCATTCATTAACTTTTTGTTCTAAAAATGTTTTGTCTTTCTTCCTACGGACTGTGGCTACACGGTGTGCTCTGTTGTTCCAACCATTTGATTTTCAACTTTGTAAACTTTAGCGTTTTGTTAACATAATTAATTATTAAAAATGGTACACGATAAATAAATAATGCTGGACAATTCACACAGCATTATCTAGCCCCAAGCTAAGCAGAGCTTGTGTTATGGGTACTAGATAACTGATATACATTATACAATACACTACCTAAATAGATATTTTTTATTATACATAGAAAACATCCAGAACGCCCTGAACAAATATCTGCAGATCGTACACACATTTGTCCCGAGGCGAGAATCGGACTCGCAACCTCCTGCGTCGTAGGACCTTTGCCCACCGCGCCACAGAGGTCGTCTAATACCCGATAAAATCTTTAAATAGGTTGTATCTTATGAAAAAATATATTCGTTTCTATAGGAAAAAGTCTTATTACAGATTTATCGATGCAAAGTAATAGTGTAACCCCCGGTTTCTCGAACGCTTATTATTTTGACAAATTGTTGACGTGGTTTTTTTTGCAGAATTCTGTAACTTAATGGAAGTTCACTAGCGGAAAAATATGAATGTTTGGAGCACTATAAAGTTGTAGGTAGCTAAAATAGCAAGGAATTTTATTCGTTGTACGTGTAAGTTACGTTAAGCACGCAGGTTATATTCCGCGAGATTAAAATTCACGCTGTCAGATTCCGCAGTAGGGTGTCCCGTAGAAACTTTTTTTTTATTTTCGTAACGTAAGACCACTCGAAAGTTGTGAAATCGTACGTAGATTACGAATAAAATTAAAAAAAAAATCTATTAAATGGTCTTGAGGCCTCTACCGGCCTTCAAAGTTTTCAAAAAACTACATTTTTACGTTGATTTTTGACACTTTATAATTTAAAATCCTAAAAAAAGAATTAATATTTTATTATATTTTGGTGTAGTACCTGAACGGATCTTCAATTTGCGTGTTTAGAAATGTTACCAGCAGCTTTGTATTTGTTAGGGTTACCCTCAACTCCACCTCCAATTACCCTCAATTTACAGGTTTTTCCAATTTTATTGTTTACTTGATTTGCGAGTGTTTTTTTTTCCATCTAGAGTAAATTTTATGCCATAAAGGTACAGTTTTGATTACAATAGTGTCAAAAGTGGATAAAAGTGGCTTTTAAACAATGAGTTCAAACCGAAGTGAAACTACATGTTCTATTTTTGGACCATACAAAGAATTTGATCATCTGCAGCTACCAACTGTTAAGGGCGTCATAAGGTGTATTTTATACGTAAATAACGACCTGCAAATTCAATATAATGGAAAGGATCCATCCAATTCAGATATTATATTCAATTTGTTTATGAGGAGAACAACAAAATTTGGACGAAAGCTTCAATTCCAATTGTTACTAAGTCACGAGTTTTACAATTGCTTAAAGCCTATTTTGAAAGGTTTAAGGTTGTTATAAAAGTATTTACTTACTTCGATGTTCGAAAAGACAAGACAAATAAAAGGTTTAACGTTCTTATAAAAAGCATTTAGGTACTTCGATGTTCGAAAAGACAAATGAGAAGATAGGGGATCATTACCATCGCAAAGAAGTTTTTTTAGACCGAGAGACCGTTGCAACGGTGTGTTTGTATGCTTCATGCCAATGAGTTACCCCTACTTCATTTATTCATAACCTTAGATGGTAGGACTTCGGGCCCTAGAGAATATTCTGGACCTATTGGAAAAGAGTTATCTCTGTGCGAAAATAGACCCACGGTGACTTTTTGTGCAGTGGCAGGTAATTTGCCTGATTTGCCGAAAAATGTGCGATTTGGTGACTAATCAAACACAAGGCATCTTATAAAGACGGGGCTAAGCATTTATATCAACTGATTATGTTCTCTTAATTCTTACCCGAGAACCTCAAAACTGTAGTAGATTCTGTAATCGCAAGAAACGCATTTTTTGCGCATCCAGAGAATAAACTTGTCACCATGATTTTTGATGAAAGAGACCACATTCGGGAGCTAGGATTGCGTAAAATAATTAAAGCTAAAGAAGCTGAAATAAACTTCCATGCCAATGATTACACTGAAATGATTATGTGGCAAGAATGTATCAAGTAACCGCACCGCCGCCGACCGCACCGGTTCTTCGACACATTTCAACTGAGGATCTTTGAGAAATGACAGTAGATAAAAATTTGCGGATTGAAGACTTTCCTTGCCACACTCAATTTGTTGAGAGGTGTGTGAAGTTAGTAACAGTGGCCTCACAAAGCGTAACAGACGCTAAATCGAGAGATGGACTTATAAGAGCCCGGATGCAATCTAGGGCAGAAATGCCAAATTTTAGTCACAAAAATAAGTTAAGATTTTAGTATTTGTAAGGATATTTACAAGAAAAATGTTTTTAACATGTGCATAATTATTTATAACAAGCTCCCAGAAGAATTAAAGGATTTGAATGGAAACCTATTTAAGAAAAAGTTAGATATTTGGCTGCTCTCAAATTGTTTTTATAATGTAAACGAATACTTAAACTTTAAGAAAATTAATTAAGGATATTGTGTACCTAATAGAGACATAATTATTTAATATTTGCACACCTGCTTGCGGGTCGAATACTTTGACATTACTTACCTTTAAGATCTTGACATGTAATTATTGTATTCTGCAAATAAACGATTGATTCTGATTCTGATTCTGATTCTGATTGAGTATTTTCTGGGTGACTTTAAAGTATATTTTGTTATTTTTTCGTTGTTTATACTTTGTTTTATCTTTTAAATTCATTAAACACATTCTAAATTATATTTTTGTTTTATTTTAGACTCAAGATGTAGGTCACTAAAATCTTGAAATTTACAAAACTTCAAAGAGCGGTAGAGGCCTCAAGACGGGGAGTAATTTTAGTTTTTTTGCCAGTTTCATAATCTACGTGAAAGAACGCAACTTTCGATACCTCTTACGTTCCTGTAACTTGAAAAAAAAATATTCCCATACATCGACGGGACACCCTATTCCGCAGTGCGTATATAATAAGCCGTTGACTATCCATTCAATGTGACAAGCGTTCGAGAAACCAGGGGTAAGTACAATGTTTTATTTACAGAGGCAAACTAAAATACTTTTAGTATCGATAAATCTGTGATAAAACTATTTCCAAAAGAAAGCCATATATTTTTTCACCGAATAAGTACAACGCTAATTAACCGACTTCAAAAAGGGAGGAGGTTCTCAATTCGACTGTATTTTTTATGTTTGTTACGTCAGAACTTTTGATTGGGATATCCGATTTTGATGATTCTTTATTTGAAAGCTGGTGTTTCCCTCTGACAATTCCATGAAAAAACGATTAAATTGAAGTTGGTTTACAGTTTTTTCAAACAACCCAAATATTTTCATAGACCGTTGCATCCGAAAGTTTGGATGGATGGATGTTTATTAAATAAATGTTCACGTCAAAACTACTTAACGTATCGGGATAAAAAATAATAATTTGATATCGTATTTATCCCATAAATGAGTTATATCCCATAGATAGATAGAGTTTTTACCAGGGTACACAAACAGAACAGAAAAAGTAACAAAGGAACAAGAGGTAGAGGTATTTAAGATACACTTACTCGTATAAGATAGGTAAGCAGATACACAAATTATACAATTTCATAACCTTTAAACGTTTCCATATATGGAATAGTTTAAAGGTTGTTTCTAGCTTGTTAGTGCAAAGCGATGGGCACAAACCTCATAAGTCAGGACTTCCCAAAAATGTATAACGTATTTGTTTCATTAGTCTGGACGAAATCCAACCGCACATCAAACCCATTAATATAATAGAGGTTGTTCGTAACTGTCCGTCTGTCTGTCAGTGGTTTTTGTCGTCATTAGCCGTGCGAGGGAGCAGAAAAAATGAAGTGGGTTCAGGGAATTTAGGTTTGTTCGAGATGAAGATAACTTACCTGGGAATACGGACGGACTTTGTCTATAGACATTTTAACACTTTCATGATACAAGCAAGACACAGCGCGTGTACACATTTGACTTGTCTAAGTACTTATTTTGTAAGTCTAAAGAAATAAACGATTTGACTCTGACTCTGACTCACCATAGATAGGCTAGATAGAGTCAGAGTCAGAGTCACTTAGATAAGTCAAATTTTTACTATATTAACAGCTTGATAAATAGTAATTACTATAGAGTAGAATAATATAATATACTACATTGCACACGAATCTTGTACATGGGCGAGCATAATGCATAGCATTCTCTACCTGCTAACCTTTGTATTAAATACTTACCCCTCCACGTTAATACCAGGTTACTTTCAGGGTTATCTAAATAATACAATAAGATCAAGCTATTAACTTATATTCATGTCATAAAACTAGTTTATATATAACTGGCAGCGTCTCACGGTTTCACCCGCGTAGTTCCCGTTCCGGGATATAATGTAGCCTATTACACTCCTTGAATAGTAAGCTTTTAATGGTGAGAGATTTTTTTAAATCTGCCCAGTAGTTTTGGAGCCTATTTAATACAAACAAAAAAACAAATAATAAGCAATCAAATAAGCAATCAAAAACAAACATTAAAAAGCTTACTTTTCAGGGAGTGACAAAGGCTATATTTTATCCCGGAATTCCCACGGGAACGGGAACTACGCGGGTAAAACCGCGAGGTGCGGTTAGTAGTATATGACGACAGACGACATTGGGGCTCTAACGAGATACCGGGATCTAAAACACAATAAGGCACACTCTTTGAACGCCGTAGTCGAGTTTAATCTTGTTGACAGAGTTTTTGATAATAAACGCTTTAGTTAACAGATGGAGCTACTGATTATTCTATTAACTGACACCAAGTACCATTGCTAGCTAAGTGGTGCTGGCTTAGAATTTGCACCCTTGAGGGACATTCACCGAAGCGCGGGTAGCAGCACCCCTGCAAAACAATTCTACAACCGAACTGCAATCCCCAACCCGCACGCCTAGCGTGGGGATTATGGGCACTACTCCATGAGATACGCTCGACAGTTCAATGTTTATTTTTGACGGGCCTCCCCCTGAAGGCCTGCGTCCAACAGTGGTCCAATATAGGCTGTTGAGGTTGTGGTTGAGGAACCCTTTGCTTAAATTAGATAAAACAGCCGTGTTCGCATATCAACCAACATATGTGAGGATACCCTAGAGCGAACGCCGCTATTTGGCAGCGCTCTCTTCCTATGAATCAAATCTAATTCGAGTCGGCGGCGGCCAACGAAACTGGAAAAAAAGCGAATAAAGTGATACAAACACGAGTGATGTACGTAGAGCTAGGAATGTAGGAAGTGACAATTGAAAACGAAAATTATAGTCAATTAGCTGCGCCCTGCGGCTTCGCAACTTTCGCGAAAGTTTTAATGAAAGGAAAAAAAAATTATTTCTCGGCCACAACAAAGCCGAACATTAAAAATAAAACCACTTAGAGCTAAAACATGAAACAAAGGTGAAATTACAATATCTAAAATATGAGTAGGTATGAGTATAAAATATACAAGTAATTCATTATTGTGGCAGAGAAATGGCCCATAGCTCAGCAGTTTATAGATCATTTATAATTTATGGGATAAAAAGTAGCCTATGTTTGATTCCAGAATAGACATAGAATTACCTTATGCAACATTTCAGTCCGATCCGTTTAGTATTTTTGGCGTGAAGACGTAACAAACATCCATCCATACATCCATACAAACTTTCACATTTATAATATTAGTGTGATTAGTCTGCTTAATATAAATTTAATTGAATTAGAACTAGTAACTAATTGAAGGAATTGAGCCAAGTTTTGCAAACAATCTACAGGTAGCTCAACTGATCCATATTAATAGGTACTAGCCGGAAGCGTGTGACATGATACTACATGCAAAGGTTTTATGATTAACTTTTCAAGTTTTTTAATATCTATTTCTATAAAACCCTTCGAGTATCAAAGAGACAGATAGACTAACCAGTTTTCTGTCACCACTGATTTATTTATTTATTTATTTATCATTTTATTTATATAACACACAAAACACATTATAATGCAATGTAAAATAATCATACAAAAAGGTGGTTGTAATCTACATTGTACCGTAAAAATACGTGTAGGTACAGCTATAATAGGTGAACATCATTGTTCGTATGTAATGGAAAATAATAAACAAAAAACAAAATAAATTAAAAGTTCAGAGGTTTACCGTATAGCCTCGGACTCCTCATTCATTCCGTCAATTTCCTTCCGTTTCAATCAATTTCCCATAATTATGGGGTTTGTAATTGTAAAAAAGGCCGACAGTTCAGTATAATTTTATCATAGATATCCAAAGGTTGCCTCGAGGAGATTGCTGTTAGTAGGCCGCCAATAGTGCTACACACAGATCACATGTGGTGCCACACTATTAGTACTCGTATTGAGTTCTTATTCATTTGTTTCATTTTTTTATTGACGGTGCAATAATGTTATAATCTATCTATCTATCAAAGCTTTTCCGGAAATAAAAGTTCAATGCCAATTCAACTTTTATCTTTTCTATGCCAATTTAAATTTTATCTTCGGAAAAACTTTTAACAACGTAACAAAAAAAATTAAGACTACTACAAACAATGTGCTCCAAAAATTCGTAGCACTCGGGAAGCTATGCCTTTATTAATTCAGTGAGACCCGCTTATTTAGGTTAGGATGATTAATTATTTCAAAAGTGTTTGAGTGTTTGGTTATCAACTGGCCTGACTCCAACGAGGCCAAGTAATTGCAACCACCTCTTTATATAAGAACCTTTATATTTATTTATATATAAATTATTTATGTAATTTTCTTTTTCAATAAAGGTAATGAACATTCCAGAACTTACCTACAACCCACTACCACTTACCTAATAATTATTTTTGTTATTATGGTGTATCTTTCGTTGGTGCTTTTATGAAATAAAACGGAAAAAAATAATAATAAATGCCCTACTTAAATGGTTCAGAATAGAGCGGTGCAAGTGATTGCGTTGCTAGTGCCATCTAGCTGGCTAATTACTGAAATTCATTGAATTACAAACTAATTTCGACGCTCATTTCTTATTTAATTCTCATTTCGCGCTTGTTTTTCTGCCTGTATCCAGAGGCAGCTAATGAGCGGCGTGAGTAGACTTATTGAGTCACTCGCGGAATGAATTTAAATCATTTTATTTGGGACTTTGTTGCTTAGCAACCACATCACCCTTTGGACATAGATTGACAATAATAATTATTTGTTCCATAATAAAACTTCTACCATCGCCAACTCTACCCTTCGTAGCTCTACACACATACGTGCCTGTCAATATTCGATACGTGATATCTCGCTTCCGCCGAGTGTACCGATGTTTCACGACTTGTCGAATTCAATAAATGTTGTAAAGTCCTTGCATTTATTACAAAACCACTCTAACGCTGATGGGTTTGCCAGGCACGGAACATTGCATTGCAACTGCAATCTTTTTTTGTAAAAATACCCGAAACAAAACACCACACATAAAACACTTGGTTTTATGGTAAAACTTTTCAAATCCACCATGGTTACACTAAAGTCATTTACAACGGGATGTTTATTAGATGAAGCTGGAAAGGTGAAGCTTTCTAATATTTCGGTACTGTTTTAATACAGTGTTGTTAGTAATTTCACTCTTGAAACTGTCGTACATGAGTTTCCTCGATACAGGCCTAGCCTAGTAAGGGAATCATCAGAAATCACCTATCACTGTGGATACGTCTCGGCAACAACTAAATGTATGTAGGTACTTAATCTAGCAGATAATTAATTAGAAATAACAATTACATTGTTTAAGTATTATGTACTTGTTTTGCTGTTAATAAATATTTTTATTTTATCTTATCTTAGTTTCATGCGCCATGATCACGGAATAACTGTGCCTCTGCACTTATCAGAGGGAATGCAGCGTCTCCGCCTGTGACTAATACTGGCTTCAATCCGTCATCTCAGGACTAACAGGGTCGTTTTATTAGTCTCGGGGTATAGGAAATTCCGAAATATTGGAATAATTCCGAAATATTGGAAAGCTCTATCCTTAAAACACGACGTGTTTTATGGTTTCTTTAGGGCTTGTATATTTTTTACGTTTGAGGAACTCTGTAATGTAAACATTAAACATATTAAATCATATTATATATTATATAACATATTAATCGCTTAGAGACGGTACGCTACATGATTGGAATTAATTTCTTAATTGATATTAATTAATACTATTTATCAAGCTGTTTATACAGTAAAAAAAATACTTGTTAAAGTGCTTATTTTGTTAGTCTAAAGAAATAAACGATTTGACTCTGACTCGGACTTTGACTCGTATAATTATCATTCATTGGTGCATCAGGTTAAAGATGGGGTCTTACTTTTAATGTTTTATGTATGTTATTACAACGATGTCACTCAATTTCCTGCGAGCTGACACTAGTGACAGAATTACTGATCCGTAAAACGGTAACGTATCATCTCTAAAATATAACTGAATTTACCTCGACCCAGTTACCAAATCATAATGCATGCAACCCACCCGTCGAGTTGTAATGACGTCACCAAGACCGTGAGATGTCGCTATTCCAACTTCACGTTACAAACGCAAGTTCGCGAAATATATTCATTTATGCTAACACACCCACTTTGCTAAACATAGACTTATTAGCTACAATACTGTACTATTTATTAAGTTAAGAACACAATGGTAAGAGGCTTCCACACTTGTCAAGTTTTAGGGCGTAGTGTAGTTTGCTGCAGAAGGGAAACTTGTTGGAGGGGATGACGTCTCAACAAGCAAAAAGTCTAAGGCGTTATCGCAATCGGCTCATGATCGTATGAGTGAACGACGCGATTTAGTCGCGCGATGAAAATGATCGTGCAATAGTCCAATGGTGTACTAATAGGTCGTGCGATAGGTATCCACGATGGCAGATGTCAGATCTTCGTCAGTGTCTATGCCAGTGCCCGCGCAACGACGTGTGACCAATTTGGACACTCAAAAGCATTGTCCTTTTTTAAATCAATGCTCAAAAGAGATTATGTAGCTTCATTTGCGCGATCGTACGAACAAACCCCTCGTATGATCGTTATCAAGCTTTATCAGTGTATGCGTGTATGTAGAGGTATTTTATCTAAATTTTTTTGTCACACTTATTGGTGGTTGGGTAAAGGCATCCTCAACCTCAACCAAACAGCCTGTATCGGTCCGCTGCTGGACGCAGGCCTCCCCCTGATAAGCGCCTTATTGGCGTTTATCTCAACCTCAACCTCAACAGCCTGGGCGCCTACTCGGAAAAGGAAAATCGTAGATTCGTTACGTTGTCGTGCAAAACCAACTCTTATGTCGCTTGCATAAGATTAGCGTTTGCACGAAAACGAATCAGAAACTTCGATTTCGTTTTCAAGAGTACGGGCCCTGTATTGGTCCACTGCTGGACGCAGGCCTCCCCTGATAAGCGCGTTGGCGTTTATCTCATGGGGGGTAATGCCCATAATCCCACGCTGGGCATGCGGGTTGGGGATCGCAGTTGGTGGCAGAATTGTTCTGGAAGGGGCTGCTGCCCGCCCCCAGGTGGATATCCCTTAGTCGCCTTGCACGACACCCACGGAAAGAGTTGGGGTTCTTGTATGAAGAACTTGCATCGCGCAGACAGAGACCGGGGTTACTTGCCATTTCATTCCAGCGAAGTTCTGAGATCCCAATGGAGGACGATGGAGCAACCAGCAGAGCAAACGAGCGACACTGAAGTGGCCGAAGGCCTACTGTCGTTTGAGGAACCGCTGGCGCTGGAGCGACAAAGTTGTTATTGTATGATCTGCAAAAAACTGTTTGCGCAAAGATCATCACCATGGTCAACATCAGGCTTTATTAGTCCACTGCTGGGCACAGGCCTGCTTTAATGAGCTTCATAGCACCCTATTAGCATCTGCATTCATTCCACCTGGCCAGAGGGCGTCCTACGTTTCCCGAGTCGCAGTCTCCACTCAAGAACAAGTTTACTAATTGGCTGAGCTGTCGATAACTTTGGTTAACAACTTTGGTTTTGTGTGGTGGAAGACCCCACACCGATTCCTTGTTTAATCATACCTCTAGAGCTCCTAGCATAAGAATAATACATAACGTTATTCTATGGTCTTGTTCAATCAAACCAACAAGTTCGCTTACTTATATCACTCAACTGCAAGTTTCACTCGAACTCTCAGAAAGTTTTCCTTCTGCAGCCACTAGACTGTGCCTTGTTGTGCCAATATTGGAACATTGTTTGTATTTGACACAGGGCGAAGTTGACGGAGCGATATACGTAATTTATACGTAAGTATGTACTTGTACAGTCACCGTCTGAAATAGTTGAACAGACGAATCCAAAACACCCACACATACACAAACGCTCAGAAAGTGCTTAACGACACCACTCTTTAAGCTGTTATTCCGCTTCAGAAGCAGCTGGTCAAACAAGGCGTAAATAAAAATGCCCAAAGGCTTTTCACACACCTAAATATTTCCTCCCCTGTAACACAGCTACAATGTCGCTACCACAGGGGACAGAGCTCTAACGTTATTTGTAGTAAAATTTATGAAGATAAATGATTTTGAATTTTTGTATTTGTATTATATTTTTACCTATAATGGTCAACTGCTGGACGAAGGCCTCTCCCTGATAAGCACCTTATTAGCTCTTATCTCATCTCTCTCCATAATCCTCCCGCTGAGCATGCAGGTTATATCGCAGTGCGTTATTAGAATACTTCTGCAGGAGGCGCTACTGCTCCAAATGGATATCTCTCACTTCATCCGCTAGTAGACAAAAATTTAAGTGAATTAGAGTCAATTGCACCTTATTTCTTATTTGATAGTAATTACTATTTATCAAGCCGTTGATATAGTAAAAAAATGACTTTTCTATGTCCTTATTTTGTAAGTCTAAAATATCAATTCGATTCTGACTCTGACTCTTAGTCGCCTCTAACGATACCCGTGGAAACAGCTGAGGTGGTGCAAATTCTAAGCGGGCACCATAAAAGAAAAACCATTATGAAAATGTTGAAATTAACGTTCCTACTAAAGAAAGTTGAGCGCTTTCTGAACGCGAAAGAGTTATTTAGCAGTTTGTGATTTTGTGTGTACACAAGGTATTGAAGGTATCACCTGTATATGTATTTTAGGCGCTGACTGTACCAACTTCGGAGTTCGAAGCCAAACTATTGTTCGGGTAATTTATCGAAGACGGAATGTATAAAGTTAGTGTTTTGCTTTCCGGAGAATATCTAGAATACTATAAGTTATACTGACTTTAGATACCTAGTAGTAGTAATTAAATGCTTTAGATACCTATTAGATTATTGGCTTTATAAATTAGTTTTGTTTCAAAAGAAAATAACAATCAATTATTATAAATTGTTTTGACCCTAAAAAAAATTGTTCAAGAGAGAAAACTGAGCTTTTAAAAAAAACGTTGCGGGCTGCATTGCATTGCATTATAAATGCATCAATGAACAACTACTTACGCTGTACATAAGTGGATCAGAGCATTTCTGGAATTCTTATCCAAAAATCCCCTGGGCGTTCTCTTTCTGAGCCGACAGGGGATTAATGAACAAAAACTTCAGAATTGTCTAAAGGGATTATTGGAAGAAGTCCAATAAAACGTAGAACATCGTTGTAAAGCCGCTGGCCCACTGCTGCGCTCAACGTGCACTGCGTGCGCCACAGTGAGCCAGCGGTTTTAATAATAAAAATTCATTAAGCATTAGCGACTCCTATAAAATGTAGTCAACGCCGAAAATTGGTAACGAGATGCAATTTTATAAAATCGTTTTCCAATTCTTCATTTAATCCTAAATTACTTAGCTAAGTAACTTACTGCATAACGTATAAACCCTCTGAAAGGATATTGCAAAATTTGAAAAAGGTCTAGGCCTGGCTATGTTTTATTACTGCACAAATTCTAAGCCGTGATGGCTTAGAATTAGCAGCACCCCATCTCTTCCCGTGGGGGTCATAAGAAGTGAACTAAGGGATATCTACCGGGGGCGGGCAGCAGCGATCCCCAACTCGCATTCCCAGCATGGGGATTATTGGCATTACCCACCATTAGATAAAAGCCAACACGGCGCTTCTCAGGGTGAGGACCAGGAGGACCAATACAGGCTGTTAAGGTTAAGGATCTAGAAATAACCTTTAAACGTTACCATGCCATAGAAACAACGAGCTGTTTTTATTACTTACTAGCTGCGCCCCGCGGCTTCGCACGCGTTGTTCCTATGAAAACATTAAAAGGTGATTTTCCCACGGGAACAGATTTATGGGACAAAAAGTAGCCTATGTTTTATTCCAGGATTAGAATTACCTGTATGCAAAATTTCAGCCAGATCCGTTTAGTAGTTTTGGCGTGAAGAGGTAACAAACATCCATACATCCATACATGTATACATCCATACATCCATCCAAACTTTCGCCTTTATAATATTAGTGTGATATTGATTTTAACCTATTCCTATTTCCACCTGAGCGGAACAAAAGCAGAAATTACATAATAATAACTTATCAATATAGGTACCTATTAGATATTTGATATCTCTTCACGGCAAGCCCCGCCGCCGCCGCCCCTATTCATCATTCAAACCTTTCATAGAGGCAGCACCGCGCCAATGTGTTTTAATTCATAAAGTGCCTCTAGCAATGATCCCGCTATTCATTGCTCTCTGAGCTGCTCTGGCCCGTTATTACTTGATGAATGTTCTTTTATGAGATACTTCTATTTATGCTTTGGTAATGTTGTGCTTCTGTTAATGTTAAATCTGATGGGCATAGACTTAATATAGTACTAGGCATAGAGAGGGTCTACGGCCTGTTCCTTCCAATGCCCAGCGTAGATAGGAGAACCTAATTGACACCTGCAATGAAAAGGGATGGGCAATTATGCGAGCTACTATTCGTAAAATATGTCGATAAAAATTCTTGTGAAATTGAGTACGTACATGGTAACTATAGTAAGTCTTAAAAAACTATAATTGGTGTCAATAGTTTATCCTTTCAGACTTTCAGACATATCTACACCTATCTATTTTAAAAAACTTAGTTATCAAAAGCTAGATCAAAGGAAAATCTAAATTAAAGTAACGGTAAAATATATTTAATTCTATGAAGAGGTACAATAGATTCTAATTCTAATTCTGAGTAGGGGAACTAAGATCTGACGGACGTCTCGCATAGGAGTGTATTGTGCATTATCCTCATGCCAAGCAGGCCCTAACCAGCCCAGCTCTATAATCTCTAGCGACTGTAGTTAAAAAAAATGTACGGATACCTCTAAAGCGACGCCAGCGGATATTTGGCTACTAAAATGCGCAGCATGACACAGACATTTTCTTCTACCATTTACGACCGGAATAAAACTCACATAAAATTCCACCTCTCACGTGAAAATAATCACCAATTAACTACAAAGTCGGAAGCAGCGGATGCATTAAAGTAAAGTGCATTAAGAGAGTGATCATGAAAAATGCGATACATCGCTGGCTCAGCTGCGGCCGCCATCCAGAACTTTGTACATAACCAGCTATGAATGTGTTGTACATAGCCAGCGATGTACCTTTGTAACGGCAGTTGATTGGATTTATTAATAAAGGAGGATTGTGAATTGTGAATTATTTAGGATACATGCCGTTAATTTCCTTAAAATTCAAGAAGATCCTATTAACCGTGTAGGCGTGATCAGATTCCTTCAGTTATTCCTTTTTTGTAATGTTTATTTATTAAGGAGGATTTGATTAGAATGATCAGATCATGTCACCCTCATAGTTAATTCCTTGAGATTCCTTTCAACTTTGTCGGATATAATTCGTTGGATCGTCTTACCCTAGTCTTAGTCAAATGCAAGTCTCAAAGATGGTTACTGAGCGGCGTTACAGGTCAAATCATCAAATCAAATATATATATATATAATTATTGTATATATATAATTATTTATTTGCAAGAATACAAAATTATACAGTCAGATCTTATAACTAATTTGAGTAAATGTATTCAGCCTGCATGCAGGCGTGCAAATGTTATGCGACTCATTATTATAAGTAATTATATAATAAATTAAATTAAATTAGTCACAGTTCAAATTTCTATATATTCGTTGACAGTATAAAAACATTTTTCAAGAAGCCATCCTCTTCACTTATTCCTAAATACATTTCTATTTAATTATTTTAATTCTTCCGTCGTAATGTAAAGCCCCCAATACAGGTTGACCAAATTAACGCCAACGTAAGCGTAGGGAAATCGATACAAGGCAAGTGCTACCTTCTAGACGTTTGGCAAGTCTGCGCAAACTATTGCCAAACAATACTACAGTACGGGGAAAGAAGGCGGACGCACCGAGCACACGGCGTAACATATCACGCTCGGTGCTAATGGCACCTTACACTCCGTGACACGTATCAGTACCAGGTTTTGTTAAACGCAGTCTCTGGTTGATTTGAAATGGTCCATATCTGCATTGTGCGAGATTGCAGCTCACAGGAATTAGGGCGAGATTGTAATAACCGCGCAAACACATTATAATCACTGTGTGCCGACGCGACGCCGACGACGTCGAGGCAGGGATGGGGTAACATACCTTTGTTGGAATAACTGTCTTTGAGGGTGATAAGGAACTGCTTGAGTCATATTTGAATCAAAAATAAAGGAATTTTTAAGGTATTTTGTTATTATACAGGGTACTTAAAGTAAAGTAAGAGAATATAACCTCATAACCCTCCTCCTCCTTGGTAGCCGGGTATAATAAATTAAATAAATTAAAATAATAATTAAATACATACTAACCTAATGAACATTTAAATAGAGACGGAGTCTCCATCGGTATTTTTATCCATTTATTTTGTATGGGACAGTCCAAACGCAAAATAATCTATAATCATTTGCAGGATTTTCTTGATACTGGGTCACGCACGCTGTTGCAGGGAAGCTACTTCTTTGCTTATTCAGTATCTCAAGCGACGTCTTACAAAAATCCTGCCCCGACTCGATGGCGGTAAAAGTTTACAATAAAATCCCAGAATATTTAAAATGCCTTGAAAACAACACTTTACAAACCAAACTAAAAGAGATGCTTATCAAAAAATGTTATTATGAATTATCCTTTTAGCGTCTCGCAAATTAAATTCTATATTAGTCTACCAAATAATAAGTTCATTAACACCTTCATGGCCCAAGACGCAGGTGCCAGTCTCTATCTGCGTGGAGCTGCGGCGCGCCCCTGCGGGTCGCACCGCAGAGCTGGGCAGTGAATGCGTTATTATTATAATTAATACTGCGCGATACCTGCCAGTTTTCCATCGCAACAGCCTTAATTGATACCCCATAAACTTTCTGAAACTGAATAATAGAAACAAATTAGAACTATGCTTAATTTACATTCATTATTGAAAAAGTTTACCTTACCTTAAACTCACCTTATCACTAAGTGACGATAAATATAACGTCAAAAATTCCTCACTTGAGATGTTAGACGTGCATGAATTTCAGTTGTGTTTGTTTAACTCGGAAGTTTAACATTCTGAAACTGAAAAGAAACAAATTAGAACTATGCTGAATTTACAATTGAAAAAGTTTACCTTACCGTAAACTCACTTTGTCACTAAGACCTGATTGAATGAATGCAATAAATGCTGAATACCTCTATAAAAGAAACTAAGACATGTCGTAAAATTAGGCAACAATAGCCGCGGGCATCCCTATCCGTCTACAGACTAAGTCCACCTAAGCCTCAGTAATAGCCCCGCCGACACTAGATTGATAAACCTTGTTACAGGCAGGGATATAGAGACCTAAGCAGGTTGGGTACTATGCATTATGGAAGACTAGCTGCACTCCGCGGCTCCGTATGCCTATCCCACGGGAACTGATTTATGGGAAAAGTAGCTTATGTATCATTCCAGGCCTAGACTTACTTGTACGGAAAATTCAGCCCGATCCGTTAAGTAGTTTTTCCTGAATGAGCAACAAACACATACAGACAGACATGGTTACAAACTTTTGCGTTTGTAATATTAGTAGAATGGAAGATGCTACAAGCAACAACATTCATAATTCGATAAGACACAAAACAAAAAAAGTGACAAAAACACTCATCAGCCGGTCTAGCACGGGAATTGTTGTCTAGGGTAGAAAAGAGAAAAATTACATCGCATCGTCATACATTGCGTAAGTTGAAGGAATGAATTTCAAATATTTTACGGAATATTTTTTTTTCTATTCTCATTAAACAACCATAGCCGTGCTAGGCCTACAGAACGAAATGACATCATAACGTCTGTTATGGCGGTACATGACTCATACTAGGGCCGCCAGCTATTTTATCTTATTAATAGAGAGGAGGAGATGCAAAGTTGCACTCGGTGGCCACCAAACTCTGTTTTCGCATCTCCTAAACACTACGAAAAAAAACAATTACAGAGGTATTAAAAGAAAGATTATGGTAGGTATCATAAACTGGCCAATCATTTTTTGAAAATTCCTTTCTTCTGAGTAATAATAAGAATTACGGTGTTGCTCCGCATTATATTTCAATACATAATTATATTATAACATATTCTGAAAAGAAAGTGGAGTAATTTCAAGCAAAAAAAGCTTTTTATTGACAAATATTTCAGTTAGGTATGAACAACCGACTACGTTTTTATGAACCTAGATAAAAGCGTAGTCGGTTGGTCATAACTTTATACCTTAATAAAATATATGCTATAAATACTCGGCTCAAGCAGTGACTCTCGAAAATAATCTCACTCCATGACTAGTCATTTTCTCACAGCTCTCTGTGACGTGTCTGACGTCATCCATCAAACGCTTTCCAATAAAAATTCTGTGTGATGCGTAGGATCGCCCAATGGCCGCTCTCTCCCAATAAGGTTTGCTGGAAGATAACTCTTCTAAACCGACTGCAAAAAGGAGGTGGTTCTCAATTCGTCTGTTTTTTTTTTATTTTTTTATGTTTGTTACCTCAGAACTTTTGACTGGGTGGTCCGATCTTCATGATTCTTTTTTTATATGAAAGCTGTTGCTTTCCATGTGGTCCCATTTTAATTTTGTTCAGTTCTGACACTGGGATCCATGAAAATTCATGAAAAAACCGTAAAAATTGAAGTCGGTTTATAGTTTTTTAAAACAAAATTAATTATTAGGGTTAGGTTATCCCCGCACAGCGGATATTATCCGCTCGAATTCGCTGTATCATTATAAATACCTAACTAAAGAAAAAAACCTTTGATTAATTAAAAAGGGAAGATGCGGTACTTGTTTTTCGAAAATGGCAACCTCATATTCTGTTAAATTGTGTGCTCGCACCGCAGTCACCGTCGGACCGGCGGCACGGGGCGGTCGTGATTCGCGTGAAATATTGTTGTCTCGGTGTCACTTTGGTTTTAGATACGTCTTTCCGTCTTTGTTCTTATTTGTATTGCACAGGACAGGAAATATAACTGTGAGCGTATGTGTTTGCGTGTAGTTGTAACACATGCCAATTTTTGAGTAAGCGCTGGGAGAACGTAACCTATCTTCCCTTTTTAATTAACCAATGAATAAAACGAATTTACTAAACCTTAGACAAATGTATAAATACTCAACTTGCATCTTAATAAGAAACATTAATTCTAACTCAATAAAATCAAACCTACAACTACGAAAACGGAATAACCCCTACACTTTTATAAATAAATATAAACTAGAATTATATAAAGCACGCACTGATTACGGCAAGAAAACAATTGTTTACGAGTGAGTGCAGTTATTCAATAGCTTGCCTAACGACATCAAGGAATGTGCTTACATAAACATTTTCAAAATAAAATTTAAAAAATACGTTTATTGAAACTGTCCCGTGTTCCGAAATATAAACAAAATAAAATTTTGAAAATCTTACGACGGATATAATAAATAGTATATAATCGATAATGACTAAATGGAATTGAAAATGACAATTAAATTACCTTTAGTTACAATTATAGCTTCCTAAATTTTTTCACCTATCCATTACTACAAAACAAAAAAATCCGTCGGGGAATTGCAATTCTAAGCCTGCACCAAACAGCAGTAATGTATGTAATGTACATGAATATACATTAAAGCTGCAGTGTGTGCCTTATTTTGTTCGATAAATTACCTGTAAGTTTTTACAACACCCATGTTATTCACAAAATTAAACTCGTATACTTAACTCTTTCATTCCCCACTTCAAAAGGACTTGAAGCATGTAACCCGTATAACGTGCACTCAAGACCTGTACATAAATAAGTAATCACTTAATATCACTGGTTCCCCAGTACACCCCCCCCCCCATTCTCGGCTCCCATTCACTAATGAAGTTGGTCAAAGAGCTGTGTCCCGCTGAAAGAAATTAAACGCGAAAAATATGTAGTTTCCACATGTTTTTCGCAAATTTTACAGCTGCCATTCCAAGTTGGTCTGAAGAGAAGTTCTCACAACGACACTGACGCGGGTGGCCACGAGAAGAGCGATGTGCTGTACTAAAGTCATAATAATATAAAGTGTAATTTGTGTAATGATCATGTTCTAAACCTTTAATGTAATAAGCCTTGTATATTTTGTGATTATTTTATGTTTTGGGCGTCTAAAAAAAAAAAAATTATTTATTGTTCAAGGATTTCATAGAGAACAGAAGCTGGCTTAGAATTTGCACCCCATCTCTTGCCGTGGGTGTTGTAAAAGGCGACTAAGGGATATCGAACAGCCAACAAAACGCTTATCAGGGGGAGGCCTGCGTCCAGCAGTGGACCAATACAGACTGTTTAGGTTAAGGAGGTTGATGATTTCATGGAACGACTTATGGATGGATAGATATTTGTTACCTCTTCACGCCAAAACTACTAAACGGATCGGGCTGAAACTTTGCATAGGTACAGGTAATTTTAATCCTGGAATCAAACATACATAGGTTACGATTAATCCCGTAAACCAGTCCCCATGGGATAGAAATCACCTTTAAACGTTTCCATCGGAACAACGCGTGCGAAGCCGCAGCTAGTAATTTATAAATAAAATAATGTTTCACCTATTTTCTGGGGGGTGTGTAATACATTTCTGAAAATTGTATGATTTACACTCGGGCAAAGCCACAGGCCGTACCTCATAGCTGCACACATATTGTGCCATGTGGTGGTTCAGAATTTGCACTAACCCAAATCTCCCCGCAGGTGTGGCAAGAGGTGACTAAGGGTTATCCACCACAAAAATTCTACCACCATACTGTGACCTCAACCCCGCGTGGGTATTGTAGGCATTACCCCCATGTGATAAAATCCAATAACGCGCTTATCAGGACAAGGCTTGTGTCCAGCAGTGGACCAATAATAAGGCTGTTAAGGTGAGGTGAGGAGGTTGCACACGCATTAGATTCGCTCGTTTCATAGCTCCCTATGAACGCTGCACCGCCGACATGCATAATTGACTAAATAGCCGCCATTTTGAATAGCCAAGCGTGAGTCGCACAAGTTCGCAACTTTATGCAACTACTGAATATTTTTAGGGTCCATGAAGTTTGCAGAGATGCTTTTGAATCTGTGCTCTGGACTGCCAACTAGAACCCGGGGAATTTACTTTACTTATGAAATTTTCAGACTTTGCATTATATACGAGTTCTTTCTAAATATCTAAGTATAACGTCTCCCTGTTGTAAACCCTAGAATTTTTTTATAGAGACTTGTGACTTAAAAAATTTATAGTTCTTGTGTCGTTGACTTTTAGCGTATCATACTCCTGTACCTATTTTGTGTTTGTGTATCTATATGTACTTATATTGTAAAGAGAAAAGATTTTATTGTTTGCTTCGCGGTTTCACTCGCGTAGTTTCCGTTCCCGTGGGAATTCCGGGATAAAATATAGACTATGTAATTTCCTGAAAAGTACGCTTTATAAAGATTAATGATTTTAAGTTTCGGAGCCTATTCAATACAAAGCCGATCTGTTTAGTAGTCTCGGCGTGAAGAGGTAACAAACATCCATCCATACATCCATACAAACTTTCGCAAATTAAATAACATTTATGTACATAAAATAGATTAAATATTATAAAATTCGTCTAAAACAAATTAAATTAAGTAGGCAAACATTAGATTAAATCATATAAAAAAGTCAAATTAAATCAAAATTAAAAAGGTACTTCATAAAAATTTAATTACATCTAATCAAATTGAATTATATACTATCAAATTAAATTAAAACACATTAAATTACATTACATTAAGTCATATATTGATTGTTACAGTGTAGTATGTCCTTTTATAGGTCCCTCTAAATCTAACTACGCAACTAAGATATTATATCACAACGATAAAGTTCCGGGTGTTCAATAGTTTCTCAAAGAAAACCGAGACTTTTCATACATCTCGTAGGAAATTGTAGACATTCTGTATATACACTTCAGAGGAATTTGAACTCTATTTCAGAGGGTATGTTCCTCTGTGGCACGTGTTACCGATGTTACAAGGTTTTTTTTCTTAATATGGAGAGAAATTATTAAAGAAGCTTCTGGATCGGACACATTGAATTTACTTTTAGAATAACAGTTAATGAACAATTTTCAGAAGAAATGAGATTTTTTCTTCTTCTTTTCTTTTAATCTAGTTAACGGGAATTAGATCGCTTACATACTTCCTCCATGGAAGTATCGCGGGAAATAATCTCATTAAAAATAAATATCTAAGCATCTGTAGGCCTAATAATTGTTGTCTAGGATAGAATAGAAAAAATTACGTCACTTTATCATCGAATGCGTAAAATGTTTGAAATCCATTCTTTCAGCTTCAATAATTTGCGCAATGTTTGACGATGTGATGCCATTTTTTTCTATTGTACCCAAGACAACAATCCCCGTGCTAAGCCAAAATATTATTATTGTATTATGTAAAGTTATCTAGTACCTATAGTAACAAAAGCTCTGTTTAGCTTGCAGGTAGATAATGTTGTGTAAATTGTCCAGCATCATTTATTAATAACCATTTTTTTTCTTATGATAACTCTTGCAATACCTGATCGATTATAACTTTTTTATGGCCTTAGTAGCTGCGCCCCGCGGCTTCGTTCTATCCCACATGAACTGATTTATGGGATATAAAGTAGCTTATGTGTTATTCCAGGCCTAGAACTACCTGTATGCAACGTTTCATCCCGATCCGTTCAGTAGTTTTTGCGCGAAAGAGCAAATAACATAAATTTTATTTGCTCTTTTATTTTATAACATACTTGTTAGTTACATACTTGCGCGTTTATAACATTAGTAGAGTTTAAGGATCACCTTCATGGACGTCTCGCCAGTGAGTTTCCTCGTTAAAGTTTATTCTATTAAGTTTTTCTATACGGCGACAATATCTATTTACTTGCGCCCGTGTTTATATTCTCTGAGAAATATATAATAATAAAAATTAATAATAATTAATGCTGGACAATCCACACGGCATCATCTAGCCCCAATCTAGGCAGGGCTTGTGTTATGGGCACCTACCTAGATAACTGTCATTTTTGTTCGCTTGAAATTGTAGATTGTGCTAACCTAAAACGAAATTTAGGATCAATAATACAATCACAGATAGGTATGTTAATGGTTTCAGTGATTTCTTTGGTTTTACTGGTTATCATACACTCATAGATATATAGATACATAGATATATTTTTATTGCACATAAAAACACCCAGAACACCTTGATAAAACTATTGCAGTGCCTATTGTCTATTATTTTACTAACACTTTTTCAGTTGATGACTTAAACTCACAAAAGTTAAAGTTTATTTATTTATTTATTTATTTATTAAAAAGGAACGCCAACAGCGTATACATAAAGCATTTTTTTTAACTTACTATCTAAATATAAAGTTCTTTGATTTGCAGAACTAAGAGTACCTGTACCTAGCTTGTTTACTTTTATCAACTCACACAGGGAAAGATGGGTGTGAATTTACTGTTGACACGATTGTACAAACATTTGGGGCGAGGTTGGAATCGAACCCGCACCTTCCGCGTAATAGGTGGATCTTCGCCCGCCGCACCATAGAGTTCGTTATTCTACGAACCTTATTGTTGTTGGAAGAACACTAACGTTTCAACATTAAAAGGTTGGTTATCTTCCAACACAAATAAGGTTCGTAGTTAACCCGCTTACATCCATAATGAACTCGTCAAACTACGATAGTTTTTATAATAAAATATCTGTAACAAGTCTGCAAACTGCAGTTGCAATGAACTTGAACAACACTACTATAAATATGAGCTTAATATGACAGAAGAACAGTTTAGTTTAGGTTTGGTTCTCGCTGCGTCACCACAATAACACATTAATATTTCCGATACCAAGTTACAAACACACCCCCCTCCCCTTCCACCACGAATACCCGTGTATCCAACCCACTTTCTGATATCTGTGGTCCAACCCAACCCCATCCACTTATAAGTGTTTTAAAGTATACAGTAGATACATTACAGCTTCATAAAATCTAAGATTACGGCTACATAGTTTTATGTAGCTGTAGTATTAGCTGTGTTGTGCTGGCTTAGAATTTGCACCACCCCAATTCTTCACGTAGGTGTCGTAAGAGGCGACTAAGGGATATCCAGCGCCCCCCGCAGAACAAATCTTCCACCAAACTGCGAGGCCCAATCCGCATGCCCAGCGTGGGGATTATGGGCACCCCCCATTAGATAACACATTAACGGTCAATAAGGCGTTTATCAGGAGGAGGCCTGCGTCCAGCAGTGGACCGATACAGGCTGTTGAGGTCGAGGTTGAGTTTTAAGTAGTAGGTACCCAAGCAGCAAACAAGAATCCTTAACATCATTAATAATACTTATTTAAAACTATTGGTTCTTATAAAGTTTTAGAAAAGTATCAGGAGAAGTTTTTTACTTTATAACATATTCTTTTACGGTTTTATGGAACTCAAACTTTATAAGAACTTTATAAAACAAAAAACTACACTTAAGGAATTAAAACACCGTATTCAAACACAACAATAATACTTTTAGTTTCTCATGACACTATAATCTAGTAATTATCCTTAATGCTTTATTAAAGATTTACACGGAGTGCGGTGATTCCTTTGTAAAGCTTTTATCTTTACTGTTGCGTATTTTAATTATTTTTGCGTTATAACGTTGTAAAAGATCACCTCACTAAAACTTATTCTTAAAGAGTAAATAAACACATTTCTAAAGACTCAGGTTTTTAAACATAATCGAAAAAGTGTGTTCTAAGACTAAAACAATATGAAAAGAGTATAATCGTGTATGTACGTCAAACACAGTGGGTTCCGTAGCAGAAATTTCAAACACTTCGTTTCAGCTAGTGAAATTTCTCAATGCAGCAGTAACAGTAGTGCAAAAGGGCACACCGATGATGTGTCAAAAAACATTTTGCTACGCGAGGAGAAAAAGAAATGGGCAATAGATAGAATGATTTAGCAAATATTTCCGCAAATTTTTGTTGTGTGTTCTCTCCATGTCTGTATCGCTGTTTTGTTCCATAAACTCAAGCTCATTTTCGGCTTGTGAATATGAGAATAGTGACCTTCTTTCACAACACATTGCAGTGTGTAGTGTACCAATCAGGAATAGCCTAGGAGTGCATTTCTGATATATCTGTTAATGTCGAATCGGCTTTTTTGGCCATCTCAACTGCCCATTTTTACCCAGCTACTCGGAACTATGCAGACCTTCTTTTGTCTTTTTTCTAAAGTCAACGATTTTGAACGCCATTTTCTGAAACATACAATACACAAGGTAAATTAAATGATATTTTTAGGTAAGTTAAGTATCTACACTATTTATATAAGTACTATTCATATACAGAGTAATGATGTGCGTTTACACCTACTTCCTACATAATAATATCATCATCATCTTTCTACATGTGTAGAATTATAGATAGATAATAGGAAGTAGGTATGGGACATGTCCCGAAGCCTTTACGAGCAGAAAAATGTCGAATTCGACCTCTTTGATCGTTTGAGTTTGAGCCGCTGCCGCCGCCGCCGCCCGCTCTTTGACTATACCACCTTCGGTAGAATCTACCTACAATTTGTAACGCGCATTCAAGTAGGAATAGTGACTTGTCTGTTGACCTAGCTAGGTAGATAGGTCAACAGTAGGTTGGTATGTATGTTTGTAGGTAGGCGGCCTACCTACAAACCTTCAACTACCTACCTACAAACATAAATACCAACCTACCAACATACTTCCATACATACGTACAACATACCAGTAAAATACCAATGTACGACTAACGGTTAACCAAGTATTTTCTTTAAATTAAAAAAAAGTATGTACAAAGCCTTTATTAAAATTTTATAGAACAAAGAATTTGGAATGAACAACATAAACTAAAGTAAAAAAACTATTTAAATTACTAATTTTGAACTATATTACGGATCCCTAAAGTTTGTGCATGTTATGTATTAAATTTTAATTAGGGCTTTACAAGTGGTGTGAACGGTTATGTTCACACTCCTGTAGTATAAATGGACCTCGTTATAAATATGAAATAACTCTAAACACTTTATAAAATAATTTGTAAACACCATTGTGCAGTATTTTGAATTATAACACCTGTCATATATTATATAGGCTGTTAAGGATAGGTCGCCATTGTTATAATTTAGAAGAAAATTTACAACAGGATTTTCGATAAAAAACGATTAATTATGAATGATTTGTGAATGGTATTCGCTTGTAATATTTTTTTAAAACTACTTATGCCTTTTTACGCTTGGTATTTATTTATTTTTTATAATTCTAACCTCAAAGCAATTACAACTTACCGCTTTTGGAGTTGTTTACTTAGCTGTTTTCTTCTTATTTCTGTGGCGCGTCGATTTTTTCATGTAAAAAGGTATACACTTTTGCAATAAAATTTGCTTCGCACTTGCTCCACACACCTCTAGACAGTTAAACTACACAGTACAAAAGTAAAGTTTTTTTACCTCTTCAAATTTGTTCACGTAACAGTTATTTATAATACATTCACAAGTTATAATATTTTACACCCTATAAGCTAAGATAAATAATTTAATTGCGTCGCAAATTCTTTTATGACTAAAAAATAATACTCGATTCGTTATAATGCACTTTTAAGATAATAATCTTAGGGTTAAAGTTTCCGTGTACACCATAATAACGTTCTTAAAAACCCCTTGTAAAACTTATTCATTGCTAATAAATCCCTTTAAAAACCTTAAAAACGCATAAAGATTTATAAAGTGGGCCTTTTTTGGAATTATAAGGGGTTTTTAAGCACATATGACACCATTTTTAATACCGAATTGACGCATTAAGTGTAATCACGAACTAAATGGCAGCTCTTATAAAGATTGAATTGCTGCTTGGGTAGTTACTGTGGTTTAATTGGGTTCGTTTAAAAAAATCCATAAACCGACTTAAATTTTATAGTTTTCTCATGTCATTGTCATAGATGATGATGATGATTTAAGCAACAATAGAAATACACATTCGGTCAAAATTTCCAGCCTAACTTACGGTTCATAAAATACAGCTCGCTGACAGACAGACAGGAGGCAAAATAATAAGTGTTCGAGAAACCGGCTGGAGCCGGTTTCTCGAACGCTTATTATTTGACAAATTGTTGACAATTTGTCAGGCTGTACACGCACTGCTTTTATTACTCGCGTGGTTTTTTTTTGCAGAACTCTGTAAGTTAATGGAAGTTCACTAGCGGAAAAATATAAACGTTTGGAGCACAATAAAGTTTTAGGAAGCTAAAATAGCAAGGAATTTTATTCGTCGTACGTGTAAGTTAAGTTAAGTACGCAGGTTATATTCCACGAGATTAAAATTCACGCTCGAGAAACCGGCTTTAATAACAAAATCATCAGTCCAGAACTGATCTTCTTTCGTTCTATGCTATCCGTCTTCATTGATACAAGTTCATTTTGGATATCCTCCCTGCATCAACTTTGTAAGCTTCTTGTCTTACTTGCGTTGTCATGGGAACCGCTAGAGATAAATTATAATGAGGGAAATTATCATGAGAAGATGTTTTAGATACTTTTTCAGCGCACACATAAATTTCTCGTGAATGTTACTTTTATGGTACCATCTTAAATTCAACCTTTAGACAGTGAGTGGAGACCGTGTCTCGGAAAACCAGCTTCCAACCAGGTTGGATGACCATCTACGCAAGACTGGAGGCAGATGCTGGATGCCTCAAGCTGAAGACAGGGCGCTATGGCGTTCGTTGGGGGAAGCCTATGTCCACTAGACATAGGCCTACCCCAACGAACGCCATAGCCTATATTAGTCCACTGCTGGACATTGTCCAGCAGTGGGCTGATGATGGCTGATACTAGGAAGGGAAAGTCAGCATACAGATACTGGATGCGGCAAGCTGAAGGCGCTATGGTACTTGTACTTGTTTGGGGGTCAATGTCCAGCAGTGGACTATTATAAGCGGAGCTGATGATGGTTGAAGACTTCTAAAATTCAGACTCACAGCACTCAGAGACGTTTATGTTTACGGATACGGATACGGATACAGATTTTATTCAAAATACCATTGTGACAATATAAAAAAATATTATTATCGCTATTATTATTATTTATAAATGTTCAAGTATGACGTCACAGTTCGGATGCCGTCACAGCGTTGCGTTTCGAATTTTAGCGGTTGAGATTTTAAATATATACTTTTCAATGATTAAATTTCTCAATAAAATACAAAAATAAATATAAAGATATAATAGTATGAATAGATATAGAAATATATCTGTATATTTATTTAAGAATGTGAGAGAATACGTAAAAAATATTTGCTTTTTTGAAGTCACATGCATATTATGCATAATATACCCTATTGATTGCGGTAACTGTACCGTATCTCCAATCACTACCGTCACAAACAAAGTTGTAAAACGTAATTGTTTTGATTCAATTATAGACCACGCCGGACCCAAAGATAAATATACAGGGTTATTGATAAATCGCTGACACTGCGTGAACTGCAGGTTGTACGGTACGTACACATCGTCGTTTTTGCGATTTCTGAGTTTTTTGTTTTCCTACCTCAGTTGACTTTATGCATTTTTTTGGACAATCGGTAGGATCGGCAACAAAAAAATGCCTACTTTCATGCTCAATTTGTAGGTATGTAATCGGGGATAAAAAAAAATTAAAAATTATCTATTATAATGGAATTTGCGGTCATATCGCTTAAAGCCTCTCGCTTTGCCCAATAACGTGTTTCACGCGCTTGCCTTCATGTGTTTCAGTGCTCGAAATATCTTTCCTGATTAATTAGATTAGTTCGTAAAAATACTTAATTGACATTCTCAATAGTCAGAAAGCCCTAAGTCCGTATACAGAAAGAAAGCTGGAAACTTATAAGTGCTTACCGGCGCTTGACAGCGCTGGTAAGCCGCGCAGGAAAATATATGAACGCGCGCTGATAAGCACTGAACGGTGCCGACAAGTGCCGACAAGCTTCAACACGCGCTGGTCAGCGCTGGGCGCTGCCATCTAAAATTAATAAACAACTGCGACAACCAGTTTCCTTTGTGTAGAACGGACCAGCGCTGTCAAGCGCCGGTAAGCGCTTATAAGTTTCCAGCTTTTTTTCTGTATACATACGGCTTAAGAATTTAAACTCGTGTAAGTCCGTGGGCAGAAACTGTCTACATTCCGATCCAACCCTTATAAGTTCCAGAACATCTACAACACACTATAAAATAGCCAAGGAGTCAGTTAGAGCATGTCGCACGCTCCCCGGCGACCATTCATACGAAATACTGCGGCCCTTTCAATAAAATTCATTTTACGTCTTCCTAAGTAAATATATTTGAAATCCAAGTTATTTTACGATAGCACCACGATTATGGGAGACGTGTGTAGAAACGATGTTGGTTGTACATTGCTGGTTTGTTATGAAAACGTGCAATTACGCATTGATTTATTAAAAACGAAGATGAGGTACTGGTTGCTCGAAAGTGGCAACCTCAAATTGTGTAAAATTGTGTTCTCCCACATCAGTCACCGTCTGACCGGCGGCACGGGCGGTCGTGATTCGCGTGAAATATTGTTGTCTCAGTCTCACTTCGGTCCTAGATACGTCTTTCCGTCTTTGTTCTTCTTTGTATTGCACAGGACTGGAAATATAACTGTGAGCGTATGTGTTTGCGCGTAGTTGTAACACATGCCATTTTTTGAGTAAGCGCTGGGAGAACGTAACCTATCTTCCCTTTTTAAATCAATGCAATTACGTTAAGATTATTATAGGGTGCACTCAAATTAGCTACATACCTATTCTTATCTCGATTGCACTTGGTCCATCGTGAATAGACAGTTCGAATTTACTTCTAAACGCAAATAAACGACTATGTGAAATTTATTTTCGGTAGATAACGGTAGTGCCAGGAAGGTTTGGATTATATAAAATAACACGGCTGGACAGAAACCGTTTCTTTGAAAACTATAAAAAACTGCTTTAGCTGTCCATTGAAAATGCAAGCTCAGTAAACTTTATGGATTATGGAATCAATATAATTAAGTGTATATCAGACCAAAGACGATCACTCTTTCATAAATGAATGAGTGATGATAAAATACGTCAAGTTGAAATAAGGTAAGCCAAGAATAGGACATTTAGCTATCTAAATGATATAATACAAACAACTATGGTATAAAGTTTGATTTTATGTTGCAAAACTATCCAGCCTAGATTCTGCAGTGCCTTTTAAACTACAAATTACAAATACCTACAGTAACAGTACCTACTGTAAATATTACTTAATTTGGTTTTGTTTTGCGTAAGGATCCAATACGAAATAAGTAAGATTCTTGTCATCACAGATTATGGTTTTCAGATGAGCTGAATTTCAACTCCATCTACCTAATCAGCAATGTACGTGCAGCGCAGAAAAGTCGCCATTCCCTTTCATACTAAAGAAAATTGGTAGCCAGGTAAACGGGGCAGAGTCGTAATATTTTTTTTCATGTCGGTCATTTGTCTGGCGCACGTGGCTTTTTGTAGACATTAAGCGCCTTAAAAAGGGCATTTAGGTACCTGAGCTTAGAGGGGAGAGAGGGGTTGATTGTTACAATTTATTGCGAACAATATGCTGGAGCGTGTGGTGAGAGGGTGATTAGTATGAGTTCAGTCTCGATAATAATATCAAAGTCAGTGGGTTCAGCTGGATGAGCATAGCTCAGCAGTAAGGGGACTTTAATTTAGAATAAACTCCCTCTATGAAGGATTATTGCCTAATACAAGCATAAGTTTATGAATGAAGTTTTCACGAATGTGTTCGTGATGATGAGCTGGACTTGGTAATTACTTAAGTCGTATTTTATTTGGACTTAGATATGCAAAAATTGTATTAGTTGATAAGCGTTAAACTTGGTGGTGGTTTTTTTTTCACTTCGTCCGCTAGTGGACAAAATAATGAAGTGAATTAGAGTCAATTGCACCTCATTTCTTATTTCGTCCATTTGCGACGACAGTGTGACATTTCAAATTATACGATTTTTCGTTTTATTGATATTCTGAATCGCGATCTTGCGCTCTACTATCTTCAAAAACGGGGTATTTTTTCCGACTAATAAAACAAATACAATGAGAGAATGAGACAAAATATCACAGTTTAGCACTGTCTCGTTCGACGATCGAGTTTGCTTCGACACAGTGACAGTTCAGTTGTCATCTGGGTCTTGACATGTGAAGTGCTATTAATTTTTACGAAAAACGTGACATCACGGGTTTACCACGACCTAGGTGATAAAGGTGCGTTTCTTTTTTAATTTCATTTTATTCGACAACGTGGCATTTGTTACTTATCACACTGTTCTTGAAAAAAATTAAGCAAAGTTTACGAGACATTTGTTTGATGTCACCTTTTAAACTTTAGTTTTTTCTGGAACAACGTGATAAATTTTCCTTCTTTTTTTCAAACTCTATTAAGGAATTATTTTCGTTTCAGATGTGTACTTCTTTTTTAATAAATCATTTTATTATAAAAAAACTGTAATCAACTCATACATCGTAAAGATATCTTGATAATAATTTAAAAGTTATGGTCATTCAAAAGTTTAAAAGTTGTTTCCTGTAAAATTAGAGATTTTGTGATGTCACGCTGTCGTCGCAAATGGACGATTTGATATTAATCACTATTTATCAAGCTGTTTATATTATATATTATATAGTAAAATTAACTTGTCTAAGTGCTTATTTTGTAAGTCTAAAGAAATAAACGATTTGACTGACTCTGACTCTAAATTTAAAGCACTCAGTGTCAGTGAATTACCAATAACCCTGTACCTATAACCAGCATAAAGTTATGCAAACGATTTGCTTATAGTTAATTTATTATTTACGCTGCTAACTGGTTCAGTTTCGGCGCATTTGGAATGCAGCCGATGTGCGAAAATAATATGAGTGAGTCATTTACTGAATTTCATAGAGGTATCTAGATGAGCTGTTCTGATAAAAGGCGCCGAAAGAATCCTACTAATATTATAAACGCGAAAGTTTGTAAACAGTATGTGTATGAACATGTATGTAATGTATATTTGTTGCTCTTTCAAGCAAAAACTACTGCATGGTTGAATGCAGGCATACAGGTAGTTCTAAGCCTGGAATAACACATAGGCTACTTTTTATCCCATAAATCAGATCCTGTGGGATAGGCGTGCGAAGCCGCGGGGCGCAGCTAGTATAATATAAATTGTAAGCTCAGCATCTATCGTTACTTTAGTTATTGTGCAAAACTGTCACCCTTTACCAAAAATGTGAATTTTGTATTCGCAGGTTTCTAGGAAGGAAAATACCCGTGAAGCGGTTTTGTTTATTTTGTATCTAGACGTCACCTGTCGAAAGGACTCCGGACGCCGCCGGCGGCGGACAGACGCGGTGGATGGACCAGTGCCAAGCAAAGCCTTTTTTTTGGACCTGGACTCATAAATCCATCGCAGGGATTAGTAATTAAATAGGGGCTAGATAACGCTGGGATGGATGTGGTATGACTAGTAAGGCTTTCTGACTTTTAATAGAAAATGCGGATGTTGGAGGATCCAATTTTGAGCTGTTATTGCTTGTAGTAAGATTAGTACAGGGTAACTTGTCACTGTATAAAGTACTGACACTGCAGGAACTACAGAATTTCATGATTTTAACAAGAATAAGACAACACGAAATATTTCATACCATTCAAATTTGAGATGAACCTCTATGTTATCTTTCTAGCCTTAAGTTATTTTGAATACATTATTTTATTTATTTACCATAATAAAAATGGCAAATGACACTTGAAGATGTCGATTTTGTAGTAGTTAAAGTTTAAAATAATTTTCAAACAAACATTAAAAAGCCTATACCTACCCTAAATTAATAGTGGGTGTGGATGAGTGAGTGATCGGTCTAGTAATGCATTGAGTTCCGATCAAACGTGTTCTTACATTTTGCTACAAAAATATCGTAGTTTGACGAATTCACATTACGGATGTAAGTGGATTAGCTACGAACCTCTGTTCTTAAATATTGTATTGGAGGTGATTGACATACAATTTAAGAAAATAAGAGCTGACTTAATGACGTACGAGTTCCGGATGATGAGTTCCCCAGCCCGCATGCCCAGCATGGGGATTATGGGCATTACTCCCCATGAGAAAACAGCAAATAAATGCGCTTATCAGGGGGAGGCATGCGTCCAGCAGTGGACCTATGTATATGTATAGGCTGTTGATGCTGAAGTTGAGTACCTGATGATGGAGAGAAACTTTCAGTTTACGTATAGACAGGCGCGAGGGAAGAGGACGCCATAATTACAAGTAACCCAGTATAGGTACATACGGTAAAGATAACAAGTATTTTTATTAAAAGATAATGTGAGCACTTTATTTTTCCATAGCTAAACTTTTTATATTAATTGACCACTTCGCGCTATTTCTGGCTAGACATTAACTATTATAATAAAATTAACCCGGAACAAGGTTACTACACACTTAATCCCCGAACTAAAAGCTGCGCGTAAACTACAAGCCTTCTTCACACGCGTCTAGTGAGGAACTTTCGTCGTGAAAAGAATTTAGGTGGATACTTTAAACCAGAATTTAGCACATTTTATTATCTTGTACTAATCATTGATTAATTAAAAAGGGAAGATAGGTTACGTTCTCCCAGCGCTTACTCAAAAATTGGCATGTGTTACAACTACACGCAAACACATACGCTCACAGTTATATTTCCAGTCCTGTGCAATACAAAGAAGAACAAAGACGGAAAAACGTATCTAAGACCGAAGTGAGACCGAGACAACAATATTTCACGCGAATCACGACCGCCCGTGCCGCCGGTCCGACGCGACGGTGACTGAGGTGGGAGAACACAATTTTACACAATATGAGGTTGCCATTTTCGAGAAACTAGTACCTCATCTTCCCTTTTTAATTAATGAATGGTACTAATAGTAATATTATAAAGAGGAAAGATTAGGCTACTTGACTTATTCAAAAAATTATTGAATCCATTTTACCATTGCTTACTTTTCAGACAGTGACATAATTTGCTATATTTTATCCTGGAATTCCAACGGGAACGGGAACTACGCGGGTAAAACCATGAGGCGCTGCTAGTTGGTTATAAGCTTGTAGGTATTAGAATATTTCAAAAATAATAGAAAATAATCATAGACGCGTTCAATGCCATCATGATACTCACATGTAAAAAATGATATTTTTTTATCAACCTTTACAATCAATAATAGCCGCAAAGTAAGAAATAGATCTTTATACATAAGTATTTTTTTTTACATAATAAGTACTCACATAATAAGGCCTACGCCAAAAACGGCGACTACTTACTTAAATAAATGTTTGTATATAGATGTACATAAGTAGGTAAACAAGAAGTAGAAATAAAGGGCTATTTTTATTTTATTTTTATTTTTTAAGTACTCACATTAATTTAAATTTTTAAAAAGACAATGTTATTTAATAGTTTGGTCAAGCTATCTCCGCTCGAGTTATAGAAAGTGACCTCCGATGTCCCACTACCCAAATATCTTCGTGAACCATCCAACTATCCTCGTGTGAACGCTCCCTTTGCCTAATGGCTAAACACACGCGGTGCCGAACACCGCAGATTCAATAAAATAGTTACCAAATAAAATCGCTTTCATACACAAAACGAAAGCTTTTAAAAGTCTATTTTCATTACGTAAAACTTTGCGGATCTAGAGCTGCTAGATGTGAGACGATTTCAATAGTTAACTCATTTGTTGTATAGAGCGTGAAAGTGGCATGGAAAAATAGAAGGCATAAGAAGGATATAACGGGGGAATATCCTTGTACTCTGTTATATTCTATCACCAAACTGGGATCCCCAACTCGCATGCCCAGTATGGGGATTATGGGCATTGATCAGTCAGTCCAAATTTAAATGACATTTGGTGTCATTATGTACTGGAAAGATAAGGTAATGGTGTACCGGTACAATCATCTTTATAGATTAAGCGTTACAGAATTTTCCACTTGGGTATGGACCAGCTAATCGCAAATTTTATTTATTTATTTATGCATTTATATACATGTACATCTATCCACACGGGCACACCCGATGCAATAGAGTACCTAATAATTACAAAAAAAAACTATTAGAATAATACTTGAATCAATGGGCGGTGAAAAAAAGAATGATACACTCACAAATGCATCTAAGTCAGCTATATTATATTACTATACTATCACACTAATATCACACTAATATTATATATGCAGAAGTTTGTATGGATGTATGGACATGGATGGATGGATGGATGGATGTATGTTCCCTCTTCACGCCAAAACTACTGAACGGATCTGGCTGAAATTTGCACACAGGTAATTCTAATCCCGGAACCAAACATAGGCTACTTTTAATTCCATAAATGAGTTCCCGCGGGCTAAAAATCACCTTTAAACGTTTCCATAGGAATAATGCGTGCGAAGCCGCGAGGCGCAGCTAGTTCTTAATAAAAAAATCCTTTCACTTCAAGACAGAGTCCTTATCAAAGTCTTATTCAGTAATATCTCTAGTTCTGTGAGTCGTGAGTCGTGAGGTCGACGAGGTCGCGCTGAACGTTTTGATCGTTTTTGCATCGCTCGACGGCGGTGCGGTGCGTTGCGGTACGATTTATTCGCTGATTGGAATTGCATTAATTTGTTTATTACAATTACCGTAATATTTCACATTGAACAATCACTTAGTTTGTGTTAACTGGGTTAAGCTGAGGGCAGAATGTTTTATTTCAACAATAATATCTTAGAAGTTTTTAAATAATAAATGGGACTGTATTTTTCTACAGTCTCGTTAGCTTTTTGTATAATTGCAGAGACAATAAAACATCAGTCGTTTTATAAAATTGAAAGGCGTATTTCAGAAAATAATTTAGACGTCACCATAATAAATGTCACCATTATCACCAAACAAAGACTATAGAGAGTTTTATTTTGATCGTTATGAAATTCAATTTTAAGTGTTGTCAAATTGTTTTGCAACAAGTTTTGGTGAATCGATACTTATGTGTAATACAAAGAGTGTATTCCTCGAATCTCCTATATCTTCTCCAACTAACAGATATCTCTATTCGTTACGTCACAGTCACTGTAACCACTTAGGCTGCGTTTCCACCAGAAAGATCAATGTAGCTAATGAACATTTCTCAAAATCAACCAATCAATTTACTAAGCTTATTTAATTTTCATACCTCAGTAATTCCATAACCTATTTTTGACACATTCCGTTACCCAGTTACGTAGAATTATCAAAGGGAAAACCACCTAAAAGTCCAATTAGCATTAAGTTAGTAATTAAGTCGCGTGACGAGTCGTTTATTAGATGTGTAAGAGTCCTAAATTACAGGGCTTATAATGAGTTTCACGAATACTTACGAAACTCTGTAGTATTTATATATTTGAGTAAATATATTAAATACTGAGGTAGATACTTGATCTTTGTTAATCTTAACATAACATATGATTTTTCATTGGTTCTCAATCAATAAATCAACTTTCCACTGCACTAATTTACTGGCCTAGTGTGAACGCGGCTTAGCGGCCCGGTCCGGTGCGAGTGAAAGAGACAGGCGCGAGGGAAGAGGACGCCATAACAATCGTCTCAAAAGGCTTTATTCATTTGAGCGCGAATTCACCAACTTTGTTGAAAACAATTTTATCTAAAATGAAAATCTTTTGTTGGTGCAACTTAGTTTTTTACTGTTTCCATGAGATCTTATTCAATTTCAGAAATGAGAGTGGAGTTGATTTATCGCGTTTTCCACTTGGACGGGCAAGAAGCATATTTTGGTGGAAATATTAGATTAGTTTTCGCATTTTGGTGTTTTAAAAGTGTTTTCTCGCAAGACACTTGTTCGCAAATGGGCCGTACTGGGAAAATAAGTCTGGAGGTCGGAGCGGGCCTAAACGCGTCGAGGTGTTTAGGTATAGAGAGACCTATTTGAATGAACTATTTACAAAGTTTTATCAAAGCTATATAAAACTTTTCAATGTCTGTTAGAAAACTAGCACTAAGCCCAGATTTTACTTGTGTTTGGTATACCGTTCTCGATAACATACACATTAAGGCCCGTATTATGAAAGCTTGCTTGGTCATCTTACTATGCTTGAGCAACGCTTTTCTATGGCATAAACGTCACTCAAGCATAGCTCTATGACTGAGTAAGCTTTCATAATACGGGCCTAAGTGTAATCTAAAGGTACATATACAGGGTCTCTCTGGTGACCAGGCATCTTCACAAAAGTGTTCGTGGTGTGTCAGTTCCCGGAATATCATAAAATTATCGATAGCCCTTTATAAATGTAAAAATCCATACAGGAATAGAATATATATCCTAGAATTACAAAACATAATAAATAGATACTGAGATGTTTTTTAACACACGGAACAACTATATAATACCTACAGATCGTACAAACATTTGTCCTGAGAGATACGTACCCACAATCTTTTTCGCAGACAAACCTTCGCCCAATGCGTTACTGATGTAAACTTTTGACAATACATGACCTACCTACTTTAGAACTACGTCTACAGATTTTTGTCATTGTAACGGCCAAAATGCAATGATTAGTTTAGCATAATTAGGTAACGTCACAGAGATTATTCCCATCCCTTTCGCACTAGTGTGCGATCCTTTAATGTCTGTTTCTTTCCCCCACCTATTAATTACCTACCAAGAAGAAAAAGGAAGATGGCGATTTCCTAATTGAACCAAGCTACAACGTCTCCGTGTGATTTGTTAATAAAAACTGCCAAAACTATAAAAAGGGGATCCAACCTGGATAGGGACTTTCCAAATACAAGTGTAACATAAATTAATCGTGAATATGTGAATGGTATCCAGCCAGAAGCAGCGCTGCAAAATTGAACTTTGAAGACTACAGGTTGGTCCCTCTCATTTTTCTTCCCTTACTTATCCTAATCTCTGTGACATTTGAAAAAATAGAGGCAAATTAATCTAAACTTAATTCTCAAACACTAGCGCGTAAACAGACATTACAGAGTGCGTCGGGCACTCAGGGTAAATTGTAAGTAATCAAAAAATATCCCGACTTTTGGGACGTTATTTTGATTTCTTACATCTCCTTACCATTCTACGGAGACCTCTAGGAAATTCAAGTACCTACAGAAATAAGGTTGAAATATAAAATAACAATGCTGGCAGAAATTCGTATTAAATCGAGATGAACAAGTTAGAAATGTGTAGCCTTAAATCTCAGGATATCCTAGGATAGAAATCTGCTTGCTTTGTTAATTTATACTTGTCGTTTCTATTTTGCTTGTAACAGACATAATTACCAACAAACGTGTACCTATAATAATGTATATTGAATTTCTCGAATAACATTTCTTGGAATACTTTATTCGTAACTTCGTAAGTACCGAAACGAAAATATCCACCCGAATAATTGTATTCTTAACTCGAATCATAACATTTTATGAAATAACTTTCAGATGCCAAATTCAATGAGATAAGAACATAATAAAACTCGTCAAGTGCAAGTGGACACGTTCTTGGCTGGGTTCCATACATAATATTTTGGTGGATCCATAGCATTTTGGTGATATCTTAGTTTTATCTCTCGTGCTTACAATTTTGTTTTATAGTTAGGAAAAAAATTAAGATGCGTTTCACAAACCGTATACAGTTTTAAGTCCGCAACCGTACTCAATTAAATTAACTGGGCTTATATGTACATACATCATATAAACTCAAGTTAATTTAATTGAGTTAGGCAAATGGCCTATCATGCGCCTTATTTGCTTATCTTATAAATCTTTATTGTACACAAATCAAACAATACACAAAAGTTGATAACATAAAGAACATTGTACAAAGGCGAGCTTAACCCTACAAGAGTTTTCTTACAGCAAACCTTTGGTTATGGAGAAAGGTAGTGCAATGAATATGGATAGTTGAGTGTACAAACGTGTGTTTATCTTATGGAGGGTAATGCCCATAATCCCCACGCAGAGCATGTGGGCTGGGGATCAAAGTTTGGTGGTACAATTGTTCTGCAGCGGGCGCTGCTGCCATCCCCCGGTGGATATCCCTTAGGCCCCGCTCTTACGACACCCGCGGGAAGAGTTGGGGTGGCGCAAATTCTAAGCCAGCACCACAAAGCTGCTAAAGTACCCAGATAAGTATTAATAAACTTAATTTAGTTTCGCGCGATATACCGCGGCTAAACTTGCGCGATAGGCCGCGTAGCTCGCGCGAAATTGATCGCTGCCGCTCTGGGTAGTGGATACCGCGTATTTCAAAACAGGCCTTTATAATTCACTTCTATCAACTTCCAACTATGATGAAGTTATGAGTTTTCATCTCCCAGTTTACCACGGAACCCTAAAAATAAAATAAAAGATTGACTTTATTTTTAATAGCAGCAGATTGGGCAAATCTGGCAATATCGCGATCCACCCATCCAGAAAGTCATATTTAGATGATTTATATAATTCTTACAAAGATATACGATTTAAGTACATTTATGGGAGCTATGATTGCTGAGTTATGGCAACCGCAGCCGCCATGATGGATTGGAGGATTTTGAAATAAGAACGCACGCAATGGCGTCGAAACAGAGGCAGCAAATTTGAATGTTCTGTACAATAATAAAAACAATACATTTATTGCACCCCATTTCATACTCATCGTTAGACAGATGTAATAGGGTTTGTGATCGTGACGTCAATTTTTAACCGACTTCAAAAAAGGAGGAGGTTATCAATTGGATTGTTTTTTTGTTCGTGGTCGTAATCCGATTCTTTTTTTATATATCGCACCTCCGTTCAAATAGTGTCACAACTCAAAAAAAAGTTAAATCACTTTTATTCTATAATTACGTTTGCCAAACATCAAAATGTTATCTCAAAAAGTGGCATATTTATAGCTTGATAATTTGTCGCTAGATGGCATTAGTGTCGTTATAACGATAACCGAAAGTTGTTACTTCCGAAACATGAACAGTGTCACGTGACAGCTTGTGCATGGCGGTCGTGTAGTCATACAGTATATAAAGTGTTGTTTCTCGAGTGGTGACAATTTATTCGATCAAGTAAGTAAGTAAAAAATGTAATTTTCTTTGCAATATAACGTATGGAGTTGTTTTATGACAGTATACGTGATAAAATTTACCATGATATCTATTTGTTTTCTCAAATAAACTGTTTTGAGGTTAGTTACGACAATGTACGTGATTAAGTTTAGTAGAAAATCTATATTTATTCTCATGTAAACTGTTTTTTGTCTACATATAACAGTAAACGTGATGCGAGGTTTGTTAAAACAATAGTTTGTTTTCTATTATACTGATCTGTATTTGAATGTGTCACTGTTACTGCTGCGTAATTTGATATTTGTGTCTAAATAAAACTATAACACAACAAAACTCTATTCTACTATGATTCTACTAAACTAAATTGTTTTAATTGATTTTTTATATATTTTATTTTCATGTTTTTTATAGGTGGTGGTGCTATCAATCACAAATACCCACAATGTCCCGAGCAAGCAAAATATTGGCTATGTTGGAGAAGAATGAGAAGGAAAATCTCGAAAATAACAACGAAACCTTCAAAGACGATTCCGACGATTGTTCAAGTGATAATGAGGGATCGGATGATTCTGCTAGAGATCCCAATTATGAAAATGCAAATAAAAAGCGTAAGATTAATCCAGTGGTTCCTCGTCGTCGGTCATTATCGTCATCGAGTTCTTCGAGTTCTTCGTCGTCCAGTTCAAGCTTCACCTCATCTACTTCGTCATCATCACAGGGCTCAAAACGTGAAGTTAGTCCGTCAACTCCGCAAGAACCACGTGCAGTCAGTCCGGCAACTCCACAAGAACCACGTGCATTCAGTCCGGCAACTCCACAAGAACCACGTGCAATCCGTCCGTTAACTCCGCAAGAACCACGTGCAGTCAGTCCGGCAACTCTACAAGAACCAAGTGCAGTCCATCCGGCAACTCCACAAGAACCACGAGCAGTCAGTCCATCAATCCTACAAGATGTAAACATGAATAAACAGCAGAACCAAAATGAAAACGCCAATGGAAAAAAACCTACTCGTAAAAGGCTACGCGCAGAAGGCCAGTGGAAGCAAAATGTGACAAAATCTCTTCGAAACTCAGGATTATCATATCAGACAAAATCCGGCCGAACCGTTCCAGAAAAAAGCATTAAGGAAGGCTGTGGAGAACGCTGTAGACTCAAATGCAGTTCATTTGTTACAAATGAAAAAAGACAGGAATTATTTGATTCTTACTGGGCTTTGAAAGATTTAGAGAGACAGAGACAGTTTATTCATAAACATATAAGCCCTATAGAAGTAAAATACCGCTATGTCAAAGCCCAAAAACCACGAAAAAATAATTATGCCTTCTACTTTGAAGTTGAAGGTTCATTGAGAAGAGTCTGTAAAAATATGTTCAAGAATACGCTGGACATTAATGACAGAACTATCAGAACTGTAACTGATAAATCATCTGGAGGTTTTTTGGAAGAAGATCGAAGAGGAAAGCATAACAAGCATTATACTGTGGGCGAAAGTATGAAAAATGACGTCAGGGATCACATTAAAGGAATACCAAAAATTGAGAGCCATTACTTGAGAGCACAAACTGTACGGGAATACATCGATGGAGGGAAAACTATAACTGATTTACATAGGGATTACGTGTCTCAGTGCAAAAAAGATGGTCGAAAATACGCAAACTACGTCATGTACTCTCGCATATTTAACGAGGAATTTAACATTGGTTTCTTCGTGCCAAAGAAAGATAGATGCGAACTATGTGTTGCTCATGAAAATTCTGATTTGGAAGGTAAAGAGAAACTCCGGCAGAAATATGACGAGCACCAAGAAGAAAAGGTTTTATCTAGGGAAGAGAAAAATAAAGACAAGGAAGCTCTTAATACCAATAAAAACCTTATAGTGGCTGTATACGACCTCCAGGCGGTTTTGCAGGTACCTCGCGGTGATGTTTCTGTTTTTTACTATAAGAGTAAATTAAATAACATGAATTTTACAGTAAGTAAATTAAAATCGGAAGAAGAAGGACGCAAAGGAAAGAAGATAAGAAAGGGAAATAAAAATACTAAATCGACAACTGGTGACAATGACGAACTTCTTGTAAATCACAGTGATACTGACTGCTACTTTTGGCACGAAGGTGAAGGCAATCGAGGTGCAGATGAAATCGGTAGCTGCTTGCTTAAATTCATAGAAAAAGAACTGAAAAATCGTAAAGAAAACGAACATATTGATATAATTTTCTACTCCGATAACTGTTGCGGCCAAAATAAAAATAAATATATAGTCGGGATATACATGTATGCGGTAATGAAATACCCTCAGTTAAATTCGATTACTCATAAATACTTAATAACAGGACACACTCAAAACGAAGGGGACTCTGTTCATTCGGTAATTGAAAAACAGATCAAACGCTCTTTAAAATCGGGTCCAATTTATGTTCCCAGTCAGTATATTCAGATAATTAAAGATGCAAAAAAAACTGGAGAACGGTTGAAAGTAAATGAGCTATCACACAAAGATTTCATATCACTGAAAAATTTGATTAGTGATATGGGTATTACTACTTTTAATAAGATAAAGATCTCGGAGGTAAAAACTATGAGTATTGCCAAAGAAAGACCAAATATTCTTAAATACAAAACATCTTACAAAGACACCGAATGGTCAGAAGCTAATTTGCTATCCCGGAACAAGAAACTGATAATTCCTGAGATAAAACACGCGTATGGAACCAAATTACAGATCAAGGAGAATAAAAAAAAAGATTTAATTAGTTTGCTACATCACAACCATATCCCAAGTTTTTATGCAGATTTCTATAATAACTTGTAAATAGATTTACTTAAGAACACAAATATTTTTGGAAGATTTACTTTATTATATCCGTATAATTGTTGATTACCTATATAAAAAGAAAGATTAAGAGAAAGGTGAGTGCTTTATAACAGTTTAAACCATTTAATTTTGTTGATTATAGTATAATAAATGATTATGATTAGGTACTATAAAACAGTTTAGAGTATACTTTTATAGAAATATTGAATAAGTTTTGTTTGTTTAAATGTTTGTTTTTTTACGTATTGTTGATTATTAAGAGAAATAAGACTGCTAAAGAGAGATATTAAAAGAGAGAAACGATTGCTATGAAACAGTTTTTTAAATTATTATTTTCAGAGAAGTTTTGGAAAAGTTTTGTGTTTTTTATGAAGGATTTAATAAATACAAGAATTGTCTGTGTAGTTTTGATAACGTTTTAATTTTTTATTGTTCAGTATGTTGTGTTACGTGCATTTAAATGACTAAAAATACACTTTAATAAACATTATTTTGCTATAATTTTTGTTTTTTTTATCAATATAGTGTCATAACTCAAAATTTCAGGAATTTTTTTTCATGATTTCAGATAATTTAGTATTCCATTATATAGAGCTTTAAAAACCAAACAAGTTTTCTATGGAACATATCAAAGTATTTTTCTTTGTTTTCGTAATAAGAGCAAAAAAGTGAAAAAAAAATAACGTGTAAGTTTCAAATGCACTTTACTCATCAATTTGATTTTTTGAGTTGTGACACTATTTGAACGGAGGTGCGATATGTAATGAAATGAAATGAAAGAATGATCCATGAAAATCCATGAAAAATCTATAGTCAGTCAGTTACAGTTTTTTAAAACAAAATATTTTTTTTGTATGGGGTTTATGTAGTTCCCTGTTTGCATCAGTGGAGGCACTGTACCGAATTGTACGGGAAAAGATACGTCACAATTACGTCTCGTTACTAACGTCAAGTAAATGGGAAAGTTGAATTGAAAAAAAAATATTCCTGTTTTTCCCTTTCACCCCTCAGATTCACGTTTGAGTGTAAAGATTTTTAAGCTATTGCATAGCTTCTATCGCGGGCCTTGAGCGCGGGGACCGAATCCAGAAATTCCGTAACGAAAAAACCTCACGCTCCCCACTCCGACCGGAACAGCGGTGATACTTTTTAGTTTTGCCATCTATCGATTAATAGTAGAACTTTTAATGACTTTTTGAAATATGACGTTTGTCTCTTTAGTTCAGCAACTCGCCTCTAGATGGCATTGCAATAGCTTTACCGCGGCAGTCCCCGAGTGCCACACGTCTTTTTTTGGTAAACTTTACCTTCAAAATAACCTTTAACGTTTCCGACATTACTTTCAACTTTGTTTTAATCCCTGCTACAAAGTGCCTCATTGTCACCCCCCTAAGATAAAATCTGCAATCAGCCGCCGCTCCATTCCTCTCATAACTCGAAAAACCTTAAAAACTTTACTAATTAAAAGAATTCAATCGCGTGAACTATCTCAACTCAATTTACTTTAACTATCCTCTATTGTCAGGGGTTTCAGGATATTTTCAGAGGTCCATAGTAACTGGTTGGGGTTCTATGGCAAGAGCTCGATGAAGGGACAAAAAACGAATGGAGAGGAAATTAAAAGGGCCTAGTTGTGAAAGTTGATTAAGATAACTAGGGGATGGCACTAACGGTCGAACTTGTTTTAATCAACAAATAAATTATTGTCCTGAAAAACGTGATGAATTCTCAAAATCCGTACTATTCTATCCAATTTGTCGAGCGTGGATGAATAAATAATTTATGTAACTATATATCAATATTTAATAAAGATTTTTCATCATTATTATGTTAAAAAAATTAGCATTTTCATAATGTATATATATAATATTTTATATAGAATAATAATTGCGTAAGATCGGTTAGACTCGGTCTGGCAGTTTGTTTGTCTGTAAAGGTTAATCTTTACTTATTATTTTAGAACTTATAGAACTTATTGAAGAAATCGCAATGGCATGACATGGGTTACGTTTATCAAGATATAGACTGAAGAAGGTTGATGTCGGATCGAGCCCAAAGTTAAGCAAAGCTTGTGTTATGGGTACTGGATAACTAGTATACACTACATACATAGATTTTTATTATACATAGCGACCACTGTGGGTTTGTTTCCCGCCTCGGGACAAATGTGTGTACAATCTGTAGATATTTGTTCAGGGTGTTCTGGATGTTTTCTATTTATAATAAAAAATATCTATTTATGTAGTGTATTGTATTATATATATCAGATATCTAGTACCCATAACACAAGCTCTGCTTAGCTTGGGGCTAGATAATGCTGTGTGAATTGTCTAACATTATTTATAGCAAAAACAGAACACCCGGAACAAACATTTTCAGATTCTACAAACGTTTGTCGCAGGCAGACCTTCGTCCGCCATGCCACATCGGTCGTCAATGTAATATTGATAAATGTTTCCATCTAACATTCATAACTTGAGTCAAAATCGTTCAAAAGTTATGTTTTCGAGAAGTTTCGTCAAGGACGAAGAAATATTAAAGTTATCCACTTAGAAGGTAATATAATTCTGTAACAGCCAGCATGATAGGTAACATCATTATAATCTATTACTAGGTAAATTAGGTACCTACTTATGATACTTTCTTTGTCGCTCAGCGATTTCTTGCGAAATCTTATTCTCGTGAAATCGACTTTTCGACAAATAATATGAAACTTCGCAATTCCAGTCGAAGTGTCGCAAATAAGCCAGCGTATAAAATGTTTTAGAAGTAAATAAATAAAGGATACCTGTGTTTTACATTTAGAGGAAAGTTTCGGAGACAGATCCTAATGTTCCAAGTACTGAGTGGAAAGGAGGTATACTCAATGGACTGTCGATTTAAATACATAAGTCAATTGTGTCCACGAGAGCTCTGCCGACAAACTGTTGTATACATTACGGATGTAAGCGGGTTAGCTAGGAACCTTATTTGTGTTGGAAGAACACCAACGCTTCATCCCTTAACGAGGGACATCTTGAGGGCGAGTGCGGTTCTAGACGCGCGCGTTCCGCATCCCTTTGAGCACTGAGCACTGAGCACTTAACCCGCTTACATCCGTAATTAGTTCGTCAAACTACGATAGTTTTTATAACAAAACTGTTGTATAGTTTGGCAGAAAAGTTATAATGTAATGTACTTTTTATTTGGAAAATAAATAAATGCACTCAAAGAATCGACTTTGACAGGATTCGAACCCGCGTCCTCCCCCGAATCGAAGACCACTTCTTCTTGAGAATGGTCTCAAAGGCTTTATGAAATTTAAATAGCCCTCTTTTAAGAAATCTTAATATTTATCGGACAATCCAGTATCCAGAGCTGTATCCCTCCACGCTAAACACCCGTCCATCTCTATAGAGTCGTCAGAACAGCGCACCAAGAAATATTAATTTGAAAGAATCCAGATTTCCCTCGGCGCTGTCGTAGCTTCGGCTGCAATCTTCGGTAAATACGCGGTATTGCTTCTTTTGTTTGTTCTCTGCTTGGAAAGGTCAGGGGAGATCATTCATCGATATGATCAATCAATATTTCTGTAGCATTCATTTTGCTGTGAGTGTGGTGGTGGCTTAGAATTTTCACCACACCACTTCTTCCCGTGGGTGTCGTAAGAGGCGGCTGAGGGATATTCACCGGAAGGCGATCCCAACCCATATGCCCTAAATATTTCATATTAGGTTCCAATTTTTATGCCGTTGGCAGTCACTAGTTTAGTTAGAAACTTCCTTAAAACTCGACCTACATGTCGCATAGTCGAGGCAGCAAAACGACCATTCAAATATAATGTGGCTAGCAAGACGTGCCGGTAGCAGCATCCTCACGACTCCACGTCTCAGACACCTCTGACAACCTCGTATTATTTAGAAGTGGATTGCACTCCCCCACTCCCCTACTACCCACCAGGAAGGAAGGGAGGGTAAGGGGGAGCGCTTGGTCACAATTTGCGATGTAAACGCGACCGCCGACACCCGCATACTGATTCACTGGAATACCTGACGCGGAATATCGAAGAAAGCATTCGAATGTGGCGCCAAACTCCCAACTAAACAAGCAAAAGTGGAATATTGGAAAGAATTGTTGGTAACACTGCGGGAACAACAGTCGCTTTGCATATTGATATTGACTTGTGCTTTCCGATCTTTGCACTGTTTGAGATGTTTTTACTGAGTTGGCAACTTCTGAAGTGACTTTGTTCGTGAAGATAGATTCAGGGCAAGACTGGAAAATATTGATAGACATTTCTTATCGCAGTAGGTACCTGCCTATTTACAAGTGGCAGACTTTATCACAAAGCATTAAATGACCTGCAACCTATACATTACAAACTATACTCTAAGGTTTGGAGAAGGACCTCTTTTCCAGGGTTATGTTTTTAGCAATCCATCTCGTAGCGGCGTAATTGCACACCCTTAACACTGCACACCCTTATCACAAATCCACCTGCCGAGCTGGTTATTTTGGCACAACCATATTTGTTAGTGGAAGGCAATTTGCAGCAGTGTATCTGTGCTGATGGTTTCACCTTGCAGCTGCATACTCTATTTAGTAGCGAGATGCCTACTATCGGACTTTGTCATTTTTTTTTAATTCTTGGACTAGGTATGTAGCACAAGGACATTTTAGTTTCTGCTAACAGTATTCTAAATAGACCATTTTATGGTCACATGTGAGGGATGCTATTTTTAACCGACTTCAAAAAAAGGAGGAGGCTATCAATTCGTTTGTATTTTTTTTTTAGTTTGTTACCTTTTGAATGGGTGGTCCGATTTTCCTGATTCTTTTTTTATATGAAAGCTGGTGCTTCCCATGTGGTCCCATTTTAATTTTGTTCAGTTATGACACTGGGATCCATGAAAATTCAAGAATTAACTATAAAATTGAAGTCGGTTTATAGTTGCTTAAAACAAAATTAATTATATCGTTCGTAAAGAGACTGATGTGATCGCGACGTCTCCTTTATATCATACTAACAGCGTCTTATGGTTTCACCCGCGTAGTTTCCGTTCCCTTGGGAATTACGGGATAAAATATAGCCTATGTACTCCCTGAAAAGTAAGCTTTTTAATGACGAGATATTTCTTTAAATCGGTCCAGTAGTTTCGGAGCTTATTCCTCATAAACAATCAATCATATCTTTCCTCTTATACATACCTCTCATATAATATTAGTATATTTGTGTAGTTTCCTGTCCGCACAATACAGGCACTGTACCAAACTGTAATTACGTCTCGTTACTAACAAATTCAAATTAAAATATGCTTTATTTCCATAAATACAATAAATGTACACTTACAAAACTTCAAATAAACTCACCCCTCTGATATGAAACCTTCTTGAACAGAGATAAGGAAATATCAGTAAGTATTTCACCTGGTCTTGTTTTCACCTGGTATTGTTTTCCGGGAGGTGTGCGAAGGGCACAGGTTTCAAAATAGGGGCATTAGTATGATGAAGTGTGATCATTGTGATAAGGAAAAGAGGGTGCGCTTATGGTCCACTCTAGGGCTCGTATTATGAAAGCTTGCTCAGTCACTGGTCTATACTTGAGTGACGTTTGTGCCATAGAAAAGAGTTACTCAAGCATAGTTTGATAACCGAGCAGACTTTCATAATATGGGCCTTAGAGTCACACTTTTCACGGAATAGACATTCGAAGAAAATACATTCGGGGAATCGACAATAAATTATATAGACTTACAGTTAAATGGACATTCGGAGAATAGACACACAGTCGTTCGGGGAATCAGACATTTACATAATAGATTCAGGTGTAACTTTTCGGAAATCCATTGTTTGACTGAATCATGAAAATCGGATTACCCAGTCAAAAGTTCTAACGTAACAAACATTGCGTCGAAACTCTCGAATTAAGAATCTCCTTTTTTGAAGTCGGTTAAAATAAGTAATCATATCTATGGAGCAATCACCACACGACTACGTTTGCCACATCCAAATAAAGACAGATACAACAAATAAAACGGACCGAAATGTGAAAATGTCTATTCTCATTATTTTATCAATCTGCCAGCTAAGTTAATAATGTCATAATCTTCCCGCTAATGATGACGCCTACACAAGTGACAATGTTATGTCGGAAATTATTTTATCAAATACGTCGCTTCACTGAACCAGCTGAGAGGCGGCGTTCGAGCGAGAAATGCGTATCATCTTATTGATTCCTCTCGAAGTACGTTATACCTAATCTCTCATCGGTAGATACGTTCTGGGAAGTTCTTACATAACTCAAGTAATAATATCGGCCACAGTGTAATATCAGTAAGTAAACATAAATCTCTAAACGGTATTACGTCTGGCGACCGTATCAATTCACACACGTCTGCCTGCCACAGTACACCGCGATACAGAACGGAAACTCCTCAGTGACATGATGCTTACAATGGACTTAGTGCATTAATTCACCGAGAGGTGTCGTAAGTTATTCATAGAGTAACTGCTGTGTATTCTGTTGGTAAGTTGGCCCGGTTCGTTACTGTTTTTATAGTTTAAAACAATGCGCAATGCATTTAAAGGACGTTGACATTTTAAAATGCGATGAACTCCGGCTGAGCTGGCGTGTTGGCTCGTCCACAACATCTTGGTAAATAAAATTTAAGTCTGTTCCAAAAGCAATGTCGTTGGAATGCTCCGCACGACGCGGAATAAAACTCCGAGATTCGGGAGCACTAAATCACAACACACTTCCGATACGCTCTGTTCCCGCACACACAGGCACACACACACTGGTGTCGGCTCCATACATCAGCGACTTTGATACAATTTGCCGTAGAAAGTCGCCACTTTGATGTATCACCGGAAAAATAACAGCACCAGATTAAACGGCGAGACACATCTTACTGATCCCTATCGCACGCCAATAACGACTCTATCGCCCGCTCTTATGTCTCAATACACTGTGGCGAGTTTTTATTTTCACAGATAGCGCGTCTTGACAAATACTGTTCTTATCTTGGGGGAGATAGGGTAGAATTTTGGTTGAAGAGAGGAGGGTTGATCAGAAAATTTAGCCATTACTCCGTCGGATGACTCCGTCGGTGAAATTTACTATTGCGAGGTTTTGTTCCCGCTATTGTTTATGGCAGATGAGGGCGATACGCTCACGCGCGCGCCGAGCCGCCGATAAGCGGATCAAAATATGGCTACAGCTTTTTGTGTATGAAAAATAAACGATATTTTTATGCGTATCCTTTCGGGTGAGATTCGAGTTTAAGATGAAGAGGATTATCTCTTTATCGGGATATAATGTGGCGGGTTTATGTAAAGTGTAAAGGACAACAACGGGTTTGAAGCTGTTTTCTTGTTCATTTTACTGGGAAAAAAGCAGTGTGCGGTTTGCGGCCGCGTTTTACCTTGTTTATTGATCTACTACCATTGCTTACTCTAGAAAGAGTTTCATTAAATTTCAGACAGAACAGAGCAGGAGAAATTTTAGAAGCTGACCAATATTGACCTGAATATTTTACTAGGTCATCGAGCATAGTGAGTGCCTCGTTCGTCGAGTCGTTGGTCGTCGCGATGGATGGCGTCATGTCAAAAAACTCTCTGTGTAGGTAGGTACATCTGTCGTAGGTAGGTTAGGTACCCTATATCGTAGTTTGACAAAGCACCTTATTTTGATGTTGGAAGAACACCAACGTTTCATCCAATAATATAAATATTCTAGAATTCTATTGAGATGCCGTGACAGGAGTGTTCATTCAATTAAATGTACAAATAATGATTTGAGAGCTTGAATCTCAGTGAAACATGAAATCTAATCCATCACTCAAATCGGAGTAGGTAGTACTTAATTGAACAAATTATGCTTACGTCAATTCTAACGGTAAAGTATTAACACATATATAACATTTACAGGCATGATAATAATAATAATAAAAAAGAAATGCTTCGCACTTTAAAATACACAAATCCCTACATATAAAATGTTGGGTAAACCCCCGTATTTATCTAACCTAGTAACTAGACGGCTTTAGCATACGTACATTAAATTTTTTGTACAGATCAACATCTTTATTGAAAAAGAAAATAACTATCAAATAATATAAATAAATTAAAACTAGTATATATAGTTAAGCTAATTGCACATCGTTGCAAACAATTTACAGGTAGCTTAACAGAACTCAATTTTATCTTATGTTAGGTTTATATTATGTTTTATTTTGATAATTTGTTAATTTGTTTGATAATAGTTAGTGTGATTGTTGATTTTACCATTCTAATCAATATCTAAATGAATGCATAAATTCTGGTTCTTTCTCTATAATTATAAAACATAGTAGTTCATATTGTGGTTCTTTTGATCTGAAACTGAAGTACTATTTGTTCGAGTGAGTCTACAAATGAAGAAATAATCCCAGTGAAAAGCACAACAGACAATGTTGTGAGAACCAATTAAAAGCAACACAAAAACTCACTCAAACAAACAGTAGGAGCCTTTACTCCGGCGCGAATAATTGCACTACTGCGTTCTTTTGCACTGTGGAATCATTGCACTAAAACTGCATGCTTGAACAAAGTAAACTGTACGACACTGTTTTAAGGTGCAAAATAGCTGAACATATAAGTTCGAGGTTAGAGTGTGAATAAGTGCATTGCTTTCTTCAGCACGTGGTAGATTCAAAATGGCATAACTTCATAAATTCCAAGTCTGCAGATTTTATACAGAAATGCGAAAGAAGTGAATATCCAAGTCCATACGACTAGCTTTGCAGTGGCATACGGAACTGGCCGTGGTTGTGGGCAAGTTTCTTAATATTTTCAAAGCTGTTTTTACGGAGTTCGGAATGGCCGAGTTCTGTTGTTCTACGGCTTGTTGTAAATTCGTTTACCACAGCAGTAGCCCGCGGGGTTTTTCTAGCACTTGCAAGTTGCAGTGGTTTTTCAGAGGCGGTGTTTACAGGATCGTAAATAAGTATTTGATTCTTTTGTTTTCTTTCTGCTGAATTTGCACCAGTAAAAGTAGTTTAGCCAAATGCGGTTTCTCGGGATGAGATAAAGATAATATTGTTATAATTAAATTAAATAGATTATTATGTATTATGTCATTGTGCGCGAAAAAGACACAATTGTGCGGAAGCTGTTGTTAGGGACAAAAGAAGCTTATCGCTTTTGCTCTGAGTAGCATATTAATACAGAAAATGTTCTTGGTTCGAGCTATGTGGGGGATTTTAGGAATCTTTTATCCGAAAATCCTTCACAAGACTGTTTTGATTTGGGGGAAATCAGGAAAATGTCCGGAAATGGCGTCGGGGGATTTCCGGAATAAGCCGTCTCAGAAGCTATCAAAATGAACTTGCATGTATCCATATTGGTAGATAGGTACGGTAATATGAGATAATACACAACTGAAACTTATCTAAACGTTAGTACAAGTTTAAACACAAAATTGAAGACACTATGCATATGTTACAAGATCTGTAAATGTGCCGCGGGCAGCGCATTGTAGTCCGCTCCTGGTGTGTGCCCGCGAGGCATTGCTTATGCAGGCGATGGTGGTGTTCTTGAGAGGACCGTGACTCAGAAAACGTAGTGTAAGACGCCCTCCGGCCAGGCGGGATGACGACCTGCGATAGACAGCCGGCAGATGCTGAATGCGGCCAGATAGAAATTGAAATAAATAAAATAAAATAAAAATAAAAAAGCCTTTTATTCCTTAACCAATAAGTAATAATAATCATGACTTATTATAAATAATGTAAGTAATTAAAAATTTGTAACAAATCATTATAAATTCGTATATCAATTTACTTATTACATTTAATTTATTAAAATAATTAAAAAAGCATGCATTGGCCGTAATTGTATAGAATTTGATTAGAAAATATTTTAATTGATTTAATTTGTTATATGCAATTCGGTGGTTAGGACCCCTTTCGGGTACAGGCCTCCTCCAGTTCATGTGTTGTGTTTGTATGTTGCCAATTCGTATGGGAATGTCGCATTTTATGTCTTGAATTGCGTTTATTATTATATTTTATTTTTTTCTTCGGTTGACAGACCGGAAGAAAAAAAGAAGTGCTCGATGTAATGCGTTCTTTCGTCTCACAATTTGTTTGAGGGCTGGAGGGTTGTGGTCTAGCTCTCCCGCGGTGACCAGCCGTATTGGGATGCCTGTTTTTATATATTGTGTGCTTATTTGGTTTTCGAATCTTGGAGAGGGCGGCGCTAATTGCTACGATTTGTTATTTTCTACTGAATTTATAAGGTATTGAGTTATGCTTCTATTATCTTCTATTTTTCTTCTATTTTCAATGTTTATCTTGTTCTTGATAGTTGCACTGCAACTGTCCGTGTTGCTTTTAATTGACCCATTTTCACCATGTGGAATCCTCCTCTTAGGCTTTACTTCATTATTAGGCAATTTTCTAAGCGGAGAGCGTGGTCCTTGAACAATCAGTTTATTATACTTAATAAACGCTTTATTTCCTTTTTCAGTTTCGTTTTTCAGCTGCACTTGTAACTTTTTTCGTTGTAGCAGGATTTTTGGCGGGTAATCTTCCTTGATGTAAAAACCAGTAAGTAGAAGTTTGTGTTTATTTTTAAGGATGCTAATTTTCTTCCCATAAGTAGTAAGAGCCACGTTTATGGGTCTAGGTTTCTCTCCTTTTTTTCCGATACGTCGTACATGTTGTATTTCATCTGAGTTGCTATGTATGTGTAGGACGTTGTTAAAAATACTAAGCATTATGTTTTCTAGTTCTATGTAGTTTTCCTCTTGCTCCGGCACTCCGAAGATCACCAAATTTCGGATCCTAACTTCTTTCTCGATATGATCTAAACGTTCCTCATGCATCTGCTGTTTAATTTTTAATTCTTCGATTTGTGGTTGAAGAATGCCTATTTTTTTATCCAAAGCATCCATTTTTGAGGAGAGCTTGGCGTCGGTTTCTTGAATCAGTTGCCCAATAGTAGCAATAGCTTTCATAAGCTCGTCCATTTTGCTTATATCTTATGACAAAAAAATATTTATGCAAAAATTATACGATGGAGAGATTTGAACCGGGTGTCACTGTGGAGAAGCAGCCTTAACCAACGTGTTTTCCAACTACGCCAGCCGGTATATAGGGTGTTAGCTCGAAATAGTGAATTGGTTTCAATGCTCGATCAGTCCCGTCAAAGTCTCTACGACAACCGTCAAAACTAAAAAATAACGGCGGAGTACAAGAAATACAGTTTTGGTAACTTGGTCTTTGATATTCACTAATTTTTTAATGTCTTTCCTTATTTAACACTTTAGTTAGGTAATTGGTGACCGATTGTGGTGTTTTCTAGATTATCACACTGGATGCACTGTTTGTTAATGAATAGGTAGGTACGTATTGTCTTTGCTATTTCTGTGTTCACTGTTTTATAATTTTAGTTTCTAGTTATTTCATCTAGATAACGATATCACCAATTCCGGGTACGTTTTAAAACACTTTTCAATTGTATTTCACTGAGTAAACTCTGATTTCAATTTTTAATTTATTTTATTCGTGGAGCTGTTGTTGGTTACGCGAGCGCAGCGCGAAATTGAAATAGAAAATCTTTATTTGTGTGACTAGGATAAATTAACATAACATAATTATAACTAAAATAAAACTAAAATTTAAAAAAAATAAATTATTAATTATTTAACTTCTTCTCGGACTTCATTCGGCTGAAATATACAAGACCTCTTGTCCTCTATTATGTTCAAGGAATACCCAAGAAGTCTAGACTATTTGGGTATGCCTCAGGCAGAACTCTCGGAAACTGTCGCCCTATGTGTGCCTACGGAACCCTAAAAAAACAATCATATCGTAATGCAGAGAACCACTTGGCTCGCTCTGCACGCACCACAGAGCGTGACGCCTCTTATTTGCAAAGGCGATATTGTTTGTATTATTTACAAGCTGGCCATGGCTTTCCACGCATTTTCCGATGTAAAAAGTAGGCTTAAATATTATTCAAGGATCAGAACTTCGTGTATGCGAAGTATCACCCAGAGGGCGTAGCCAAACAAAGTAGCATTCGCTATGAAGCGATTCGAAAACAATTGAACGATTCGTAGGAAAAAATTCGAAACAGATCACGTGACATATCTAAGGCATAGTCAAACCCATACATTTTTAGACTTTTCTACTATCGCTTTCGACATCGATTGTCTACGCCCTTAGGTCAGCTCGGTAGTTTTATGGTAGTGTTTATTTTTCATCTCAAAACTATATTCACAGGAATAGGTCGATCGGGCTGAAATTTTCATACAGGTAGTTCCAGGCCTGGAATAACACGTATGCTACTTTTTATCCCATGAATCAGTTTCCGTGGGATAATCGTGCGAAGCCGCGGGGCGCAGCTAGTACACATACATAAAAATATCAGGATGTCATTAAAAGTGATTGAAGCGGGACATCTCATTACCTATTCGTTTGATATAAAAGAGCAAAACCCTCTAACATAAGTTTTTTTTGTAATTATATGAGGTTCTCAATTATCGAATATCGATTCTGTAATTGTCAATGAAATAAATAAAATAAATAATGTTGGACAATTCACACAGAATATCTATCCCCAAGCTAAGCAGAGCTAATAAATATTATCATATCAATATATTACTCATGTGCCCTAATAGGGGTTATTTCTTTAGGGGGAAAACCCCTTGACAAATCTTTCCCCTTAAGGGGAAAACTGTCTTAAGTCTAGTTTTCCCCTTTGAGAAAAAATCTTCAAGGGGGATTGTGTTTCAGTTCGAAACGGTCTGAATCAATAAAGCTATAGACAAAAAAAGACAAAAAGGCATTTATTACTGAAAATAAAAATGAATTATGCAGGTTACTTGTGGTCCCTGCATTAGGTTTAGAACCATACAGGTTCTTTATTCGTGGGAGGCCAGATTACAATGGAGTTTACCAAAAAAAGGCCACTCGTGGCGATACCAAAATATCTAGATAGGTTCTAAAAATCTAAAACATATACAAAAAATGTAAAAAATAAACTGATAATCAGAAAGTCAAGAAATAGTAAGGCCCGTATTATGAGAGCTTGCTCAGTCTAGGTCTATGCTTGAGTGACGTTTATTCCATAGAAAAGCGTTTCTCAAGCAGAGATCCACGCCTGAGTAAGTTTTCATAATACTGGCCTTAGTAACTATCCGTATTAATTATATCATTCAACTATAACATAAGTTCTGTTTAGCTTAGGGCGTAGTTGTTCTTTTATCTCCAGTCCATTCCAAGGTTGTCTGGAAGAGATCGCTCAAAGCGATAAGGCCGCCCTTTGTCCTTCCATGATTCTGTACATTTCCTTCTGTATTGTTTTTTTATTTTTGTGTGGTACAAAAAAGAGAAAAAAAAAAATCTATCTATCTATCTATAGATCTAGTACAATTTACAAAGAAACTCAGAAACTTGCCTCTTTATTATATTAGTATAGATAGAGAATGTATTTATTGTTTTCTGTCTGAAATATCCTGAAATATGTTCGCGAGATATTGAGTGGTTGCGCAAAAAGCTTTTATTAAAATGAGTCTTTCAAGAATATCCACGTAGGAGGCACTTTGTTTTCTCATATTATATAGATAATCTCTGTTTTCTATAAGCGCTTTATAGATTCTTAAGATTAATGAAAATTAATAACTAGTTTTTCTTAAACTTTTTTGCTCCCGGATTTTTTATCTGGATTAAAAGCTTAAGCTTTATTAAAGGTCTAGAAAGACCATAATTAAATTATATGTCTACGACTAAGTAAAAATTTAACGAAACAAGCAACGCTCCAGTTTGATTCGTGTGGTGTCGTCAAAAAAATCTAAACTTTCCGTTAGTCTGACTTAATTATTATATAATAAAAACTAAAATTTCCGTCAAAGCTCTCAAAATAAGTAGATCTGAAGTGGCAGTGGGTTGGTCATATAGCTCGCAAAACCGATAAAAACTGCTGGGATTAACTTCCCAGCGGTAGTTGCATGTAGCCGATTTTTTGTTCCTACGTAGTGTTGAAACTACTATATAAATCGATACCTCATTTGTTGAAATCAAGCTTGATTTCAACAAATGAGGTATCGATTTATTTGTCTCAATACCCCGGTGGTTAAAGGGTATATACCTACAGGGTTATTTTTAAAAGACCGGCAACCTTCGGTGATCAACTTCCCAGCATCATCAGCAACAATGTTTGTTCTACGACTTTTGAAATAACTGAATAGGTACATTAAAATATTAAAACAAATAAAATAAAAATAAAAATAGCCCTTTATTTCTACTTCTTGTTTACCTAATTTACCAATAGGTACATTAATAGGAATTATTTAAGTTTTTATTGTCCTGTCTCACTTTTGTAGATCTAGGTATGTTGTATCAAACACGACGCACATTTGCGCGCGCTTTCACTGGTGATAATAATAACTACCTAACCCTGAGTTATTTACCTACCTACCTAGTTGATATTAATTACTCGCGGGGTTTGTAGGCTGTAGGTATGCACTGAGTCCACAATCCCTTCATACTTGACCAGGCTTAGGACTGGCTACATTAAACAATTAAAAACAAATACCTAAGTGGTATGTAGATAGGTCGGTACCACAGATATCGGTACCTATGTAGATCTGGTAGGTAGGTTAGGTACCCACTATGTTTAACGTAGGTATTCATAACATAACGTCTTAAAGTTTAATTAGGTAAGCAGGTAGGTAATATCAATTGGTCACTATGCCGTGTCCTTTTTGAATGAGGCATAAACGTAACAAACCGCCCATACTTAACCTAAAATTCACTTTGTTGGCGCGTCCTTTTATACGTAATTTACATTACTTGTCGATTTTAGATCCTCCCTTCAATAAAAATTGCTTACAATTATATCTGAAACTCGACGCCAAGCAAGTGAGTTTTTGATATTTGTATCGTGGTTCATTTACTAACATGGTCCATGCTGGATGGATAAACCATAGGTAGCTAGAAAGCGTTTAGGTATTCACTTTCCTTGTTTCATTGCTTTGGAGGCGTATTTAAAAAGTGGAATCAGCGTATTTGCAATAATTAAACGATAAAAATAATATTTACAAATTAGACATTACCTCGCAGGTTCAAATCTTGCGGGTAGCGGTGAGGATCGCGCACATAGCGTTCAAAATAGTCACCTTCACAACCAACGCAAAGACAACACCTAAAAATCAGCTGTTTGTTAACACGAGCTAACACCTCTGAATTTGATTGCACTTGACCAAAGGCCCACATTATTTTTCTTTTAACAAGTCTCGGCTTGTGATTTCGCCACTGTACACCATTGTTTTTATGTGTCCCCAAATAAATAAAAATCCAGGGTGTAATGTCTGGTGACCTTGGAGGCCATGCACGAGGTCCGCCACGTGCACAAAGACGTGTGCCGCGCTCGCATCCGCTTTGATGACTGAGCGCCGAGCGGGCAGGCGGCGCGGCGGCTGGTGTTTGAGCGGCAAGATCAAAGGCGCTAGCGCAGCGCGCCGCCCCAACCCATAGAGTTAAGAACATTTAGACAGATATTTCAATGAATAATTATTTTTGTATGGAAATAAAAAGTAGCTAATTATCAAAAGTCGTAGAATAAAAGTTGTTGCTGATGATGCTGGGAAGCTGGCCACCGAAGGTTGCCGGTCTTTTAAAAATAACCCTGTATATATGTATGTATATATAGCGTTATGTGGCGTTAGTCGATATTGCGGTCAAACGAGATAGCGGGGTCCCAATTACCCATAATAGAATAAAAAAAACCCACAAATTAAAGTTTCAATAAAGAATTTTACTTAAAAAAACGGAGAAAACAAAATCAAAAATAGGAAATCCTCGCACAAAAAGCTCTTTCTAACAATACGTATACGTTAACCAATATAAAATCTCAAAAAAGCGGATTTCCAGGAAAGCTTGGCGATATTAACGCCCTCTCTTGTAATCTGTAAGAACAAATGGAGCTAAGCTCTACCGCGGAGGCGTTACACTCTAATTGGCGATGTAAAATACATATTCCACTCGACCTTTGGGATAAAAACTCAAATGAAAAAATATCCCACTTTTGACGTTATTTCCGGCGGCTTAAAATCTTTAACGGCTGTTCCGGTCGCGGTTCAAACTGAGATAGGGCAGCTGGTGCAGTCTGAAAACTCTATGCATAAATGTTTGTTTCATTTGTTTCTTTAGGTACTTGGGAGCTGATGGACGCTCATCTATATTTCAAACGTTAAAATAATAAAAACAATTGCAAATCTATAAAAATAAAATAAAGTCAGGTTATTTGGGCCGATTTGGCACAAAACCGCACAAGACCGAAAGGAATGGGCATCTTCAGAGGCCTTCACCCAACTTGGGGTTCTTGCAGAAAATTAAAAAAACTAATCAATAATTTTCCCTAATAAAATAAATAATAATTTTAGAAAACTAACCTATCAAAAATATTTGTTTTGTATTTTTGCAAGAAATACAAAAAAAAAATAAAAAAGCCGCTTATATATATTTTTTTTATGTTATGAGGGCTGGACCGATTTAATTGATCTTTAATTTGACACGGTCCAGTATTTCGACTTTTGATATTCCGAAGTACCACGACCACGACACCCAAAAAGGGCCTCAACTGTCAGTTACGGAACAGGCCAGAAACAAATAAGTAACCGAGCCGTTTGCTACTCCCCGCACGCAACATCGTAGATAATGAAATGATTCTGCCTAAGCACGGGCGGGCGGCCGCGTAGGGCGGGCGGGATCTGCAAACATAGCCATTAGATGTTTGGATTAGCAGCCGCCCAGAAGATAAACGTGTTTAACAGATTTCAACGTTTAGGGCGGTTTTGGGGAATGCTGGAAAAATAAGACGGTTGTAAGTAATTCGTATAATGAGTTGATCTGATTAGAATTTGTATGTGTAAGGTATAGGGTGACCGAAAGAGCCTTCTAAACATAAGTATACCTATCAACCTGCTGATTTGGAGATCTCTGCGTGACACGCCACTATACCGACGAACTGCGAGGCAGTAATCAAGACAAGATCTTGCTAGCTCTGGGGCAGCTTAAAAATGAAAAGGCACCCGGCTAGGACGGCATAACATCAGCTTTTGAATGCTGGAGGTGCCTGTTATACAGGAACTACAGAACCTCTCGTGGTCATATATTTCACCAAAGAGATACAGCATTTCCGCTGCTCGATTATGAAACATCAATTGCTGTAACTTGTGAAAAATCAATGAAGTAGTAACTCTGTATTTTCATGAACAAATATTGTTACAAATGACATTTAGATTGATACTAATATGTTTCTGATTTCAACTATCTATCTTTATTAGATTATGAGCATCGATCAAAAATTTCGCGGCCTGGGGCCGGCGAAATTCTTACTTCTTCGATTAAGAGTTATGATTTTTTGAAATAGTTTATTGGCTCTGGTGTAAAGTTGGATTTTTTGAGATACGACAAAATTGCTTTCTTCCGTAGACATGTACCTACATTCATGAGTCTCCGAAACAGCTCGTCTACCCTCCTCCATAGATAAGTAAAAATCTGTAGATTTGTTACACACGTTCAGTGCTAACTCAATAAATGGCCTGTGTTGTGTTGCAACTAAATGAAAAGACACGCTTTTCCATTAAGACCTATTTATGAACAACTTAAAATAGAAGGAGGTGCCTAGACCGAAGTGTGACCGAGACAATAAGCACGCGAAAAACGACCATCGGCGGCGCCGTTATGACAAAGGGGGGAGGACACAATTGGACCTAATTTGAGGCTGCCACTTCCTAGAAGCCAGTGCTTCACCTCCCTTTTTGTTACGTCAATGCCCTCCTCTCATAATCAAGCTTCTTTCCGTTTCAATTATAAAGAGATTTGTGCGCGCGGACGCAGAATACAAATATGGCGGCGGGCATTTCCTCGTAAATAAATTACCGAACGAAACATTGTGGTTTCTTTTATCCCGAAGAGATGTAATTTATTTCCGGTTCCGCTTTCGCTGATTAGCGATCAAGGTTTGTGATAATTTCTTTCTAAATAAACATAAAATGAGGGCTTTTCAATACGACGACGTTTAAATAATTGATTTTGTTTTAAAAAAAACTATAAACCGACTTCAATTATATTGCCAGAACTGAGTGCTTATTGCTTATTCGCATGCTTATTGTTGTCTCGGTCACACTTCGGTCAACCAACGCACGTATTTCCATCTATGCATGCTGTTCATAAGTAGGTACTTAATTAATTTTGTTTAAAAAACTATAAACCGACTTCAATTATGTTGTCAGAACTGGACTAAATTAAAACAGGACCACACGGAGAGCACCAGCTTTCATATAAAAAAAGTATTATGAAAATCGGACTACCCAATCAAGAGTCTGAGGTAACAAACATTAAAAAATAAAACAGTCGAATTGACAACCTCATCCTTTTTTTGAATCTGTTAAAAAAGTGGTTGCCATGGAGTAAGATAAATGGCACTGTATAAAATTTATATGTCAAATATTTTATGATACTTGACATTGACACTTGACTTTAGTGCAGCGCCATCTAGTGTCAAATAAAAAGCGTGATTGTTTTTTAAGGTTGCATTGAAAAGCCCTCGGTAGGTACCTCCCTAATGAGGGTTTTTCAATGCCGGTAACGGCAGTTCTTCCAACGCAAACAAGGTTCGTAGTTAACTCAAATTTAAATTGAATAGACATACCTCCTATCAGAGACCCAACTCTGTAAAACCAATCGCTGCACTATAAAAATAGTAAATATTGTAAGCTTCGCTAAATACCCAAACGTTATTTGGTGGCGATTCTGTGACGACACTATTGTCTTGTCATAGTGAAATGGTTGGTTTAGCAGAATTGGGCCCTGGTTTATCTACGCGTTTTTCAATATAACAGCTCATAATACTCGATACTATAGCCATTATCTAGCCCCAATCTCAGCAAAACTTGTGTAATGGGTACTAAATGAAACTGAATCCAATCTAGCCGTAATTTTTCACAAACAACTTGAGTCGATTCAGTCAATCGAGTGCCATACGTTCGGTCTTTGCTGGTACAAAAACGTAGGGTTATTTAATATATTAAGGCTATCAATCAACCAACTAACTAAATCTCTAACAAGACTACCATATCAAACCAATCAAACCTGCAACCTGCTCTACAAACAGTCCTTTCACACAACTCTTTTCTCGTCGTTCTTCATTTCTTTTGATTTTTACTCGAATAAGTATTGAAATGCGCGGTGTATTGAAGCATCAGAAAGGCCCTTACTTCCCGCCCACCCGGTTTAAAGGTTGCTTCACTTTAGTCAAGTGAATTAGTAATATTTATTACATAATATTTGAATCACTAAATTCATAACTTTAACGGTAGGTATACCTCTATACGTGTACTCAATAGACTCGAAAATAAATTGACAAGAAAACTGGAGAACTTTTAATTCGCTTTTTCACGTAAGGTTGACATAGTCCTAATGGGTGCAAAGAGAACGGGGTAGTTGCGAACATAAATATTACGACTCTTTAGAACTATATATTAGGTCCTTACATATGAAATTGGCGTTTTTCGTACTGGCCACTTTAATCACAAATTTCTCCTCTTTGGTAAGGAATTCCAAATTCAAATTTGTACAGCTATAGACTCATGTATTTGTGCTTCGATGATCGTCATTCATTTGTTTTTTTTCTTCTGTTTTTTTCTGTTTGCGTCACTCATTTTACAAAATGGAAAACTTAAAATATCGCATTATTTACGAGTACGAGTTCTGCCGTGGCACTAGTGCTGCGGAAACAACTCGAAGGGTGAATGATGTGTATGGCGGTCGTGTTGCAAAAGAAAACACAGTTCGTTTTTGGTTCCAACGTTTTCGTTCTGGAAATTTCGACCTGCAGAACAAGCCCCGTGGACGGCCTGAGACTCAAGTTGATAATGAAGAGTTGAGCTAACATGGGTTCTAAAACTAAAGTAATTATTTGACTTCAGTTATTCCATGATCACTGCGCTATCAACTGAGCCGATATCTTCAAAAACAAATAGCCGATAGCATGGTAAATATCCCGTACTTCTCTTTATTGTTTTTTTACAACTGAACTGAATGCTTTGTTCTTCTGTTTTACTGGATTTAATACATCTATCGAATCTGATTGTTACATTATACGCCTGTGAAACCTGGTACATACTGACCGGTGTTACAAGGCATACAGTTCGATTCGTAGCGATCATGAAACGTTACGCCTATACCTACTCAGGCGAGATATTATGCAGCTGTACTGTACAATACAATACACTTTACTGCACATAAAGAAACAGGAACAGATAACAGAGTTGCACGATGGGCCCCCCTTATTACTAAATGCGATCTCTTCCAGACAACTTTGGGAAGAACAAGAAGCAGTTGTACACGTATGTCTATACGTGTACAACTGCAGGTGGCGTGTTAATTGATAGGATACAATAAATACATATTATATAATAGTAATAGGATACAATAAATACTTAATATATACAACTGCTTCGTGTTCTTCCCAAAGTTGTCTGGAAAGCTGTCAGGTGGCGTGTTAATTGATGGATACAATAAATACATATTATATACATTACTGTATTATTTCCCCAATGTTTTTGTAACATGTGTAAAGGATTCCATTTTTCCTCCTTGACAAGGGGGGAGAACTTGAATAACCCATGTCTAGTGTGAATAAATATTACTTAATTACTGCAAAAATATATCTCGTTACTCGGTTACGAGCGCCTATTTTCCTGTAGGTACTGACTGACATACATCAAACAGAATTTCTATTCTGTGAATGAATTACTGGAACTCAAATTATAACTGTTATTCATTTTAATTAATTAATTTTATTTTTATAATTTGTATTTTTTTATATTTACGATTTCGTATCAAACTATATTTTCAAAAAATGACATGTAAAGTGGTTTTATCAATAAAATGTATTTCTGTATTTCTATTTCTGTATTTCTGTATTTCCATCTATATTAATAATATAAAGAGGAAATTTTGGATTGTTTGTTTGTTTGAATGGCTCCGAAACTACTGAACCTATATAAAAAAAAAGACGTGTGGCACTCGGGGACTGCCGCGGTAAAGCTATTGCATAGCATTTGTCAACTTATATATCATGTATCAACTTATGCAATTATAATTTTATTTATTTATTTTATTCATGCAGTATTGCTTTTTTTTTGATATTAATTCAAGTTACACTTTTTGAGCGTGGTGACCGATAAGAATTTTACAAGTACAGCTATTCACTCTTGTACATAAATACCTATACACCTATATACTTTCTCATAAACATCTGCTTATGTATTCGTCCGATTTCGGAGCAGCTCGTCTCGATTCGTGCGAGTTTCGCAGAGTCGTACAATACGTCTAATCGCACGCACACAACGCCGTGTCGAAGACTGCCGAACTGAAACGACGTTAGACGATGCACGGCCTTCAAGCCACACCTCCTTGCCCGGCGGAGTGGGGAGCGTAAGGTTTTTTCGTTACGGAATTTCTGGATTCGGTTCCCGCGCTCAAGGCCCGCGATAGAAGCTATGCAATAGCTTAAAAACATCGTTATAAAGCTTACTTTTCAGGGAGTGACATAATGTTTTTTTTTATATAAGTAACTAGCAGCGCAGAACTTAATTTAAGCGATATTTGATCCCAGAACTCCCACGGGAACGGAAACAACGGGTGAAACTGCGATGTAGTGTAGGTACATACCTATTGTAAGACGTCACTCAATGACGAGGATTAGCAGATAAGGAAAATAGATTTCTATTTTCCCAAATACTTAACATATCAGATTACTCTAAACAAAGATAAGAAAATAGAATATCATTTTATTATATAAACAAGCATATCGAATTACAAGATAAGCAATTAATTTATAATAAAATTAGAGACAGAACTTTTGTATAAAAAGCCTTGTTTTAACTCAATAAACAATCAGTACAGAACCTACTACAGTCGTGTTAATTAGTCCTCCAACCAACTACATTACAGCGAGATGCTGCTAGTACCTATAACTCAAAGAAGCATTTGTTTGTTTTCGATGGTACATTATCACTCGCTCAATACCACTAACCCCATGTAAACGAGCCTTCACCCCGTCTCGGCGTTCGGAGCATGATTTATTAGCCCCGATATTACTCCCATGCGAGTAACGACCACTTCTGCTTCTTTACAAATAACACCAATCTCATGCTAATGGACTTACGATGTTCACGAGACTGTTTTAATCTGTGGTTTTGTCGCAACCTACTGATATCTGAGCGTCTGGTCGAATAGATGCGTGACCTGAGAGCTGGTGAGTATCTGGCGAATCAGCATTGCCTTACAGTGGGGTAATGCAGCCAGACGGCGCGGCGTAGCGTCTCGGTTACGCGATTACTTGACATTTTAACTCGCAAGAGTCAACTGCGTAGGTTTACTCTTGTTCGTACTTCCACCAACAAATAGTAGAGTGGAAAGGACGGAGCGAGCAGAAAGTATTTAAATTAACTCAGCCGGGAAGTGAGAGAGAGCAGAAAATGAGGGATGGGTTTATTTTCTTTCATTACCCTTTCGCGGTTGAAACTCGGCCCTCAAACTCCTGTTAAGCGACTTTTTGGCATTTGGCATTTGTGAGGGGTAATGCCCATAATCCCCACGTTGGGCATGCGGGCTGGGAATCGCAGTTCAGTTGTAGAATTGTTCTACAGGGGGCGCTGCTGCCCGCCACCCGATGTATATCCCTTAGTCGCTCTTACGACACCCACGGGACGAGATGGGGTGGTGCAAATTGTTAGCCAGCATCACATAGCCAGTCAGTGGTAATGGAGGACTAAAATGGAATACACAAAAAGTCAATCACCCTCTTTCGGATTGGTATACTCATTCTGTGGCACCTTTTGTATCAACAGAGAGCATCTTAAGAAAAAAGTGAAATGAAAACCGTAAGTACATAATACAGTGCGTCTCACGTCCACTTGGAGATACTGCCCCCCCCCCCCCCCCCCCTATGAGGTACAGCCATGGGACGCCCTGTATAGTATCTCTTTCCGTATAGAAGAGTTAAAATAGCAGCCCGTATATTAGGCAAGTCCAGTCCACTGTCAATGAGTCCACGTCCGCCCGTCGTCAGTGGACCTGTGAGAGTTGCTACGAAACTGTGGAGACGGCACTTTGTTACAGGGTCAAATTACTGTCATTTGGCTAAGTTTCAAAAACTTTGTAATAATTTTATTCAATCATTTCTGTCTACTATCCATTTGCGCAAACCTCCGTCTTATAAGTAATTATAAACCGACTTCAATTTTTATAGTTTTTTCATGAATTTTCATGGATCCCATAGTCAGAACTGAACAAAATTAAAATGGGACCGCACGGGAAGCAACAGCTTCATATAAAAAAAGAATCATGAAAATCGGACCACCCAGCCAAAAGTTCTGAGGTAACAAACATAAAAACAGCGAATTGAGAACCTCCTCCTTTTTTTGAAGTCGGTTAAAAAACGAAGGCTGATCCTACTTGTGCTAAAGGCGGCTACTCAAAATCCTGCCACACAGGGGCAATCTAAGAATATCAGAGTAGTCTCTACACACATGCCTGCCGACTGCCAATCAGTATTCGGGTATGAGTCGAGCTGAGGAGATGTGTAGAGGATGGCACCAATATTATCAAAACATCAAAAGATCGGTATAGCCCTAGCTCTTTCTGTGGCGCTACCACAAATATATTTAATATACTAGCTGCGCCCCGCGGCTTCGCACGCGTTGTGCCTATGGAAACATTAAAAGGTTTTTTCATCCCACGGGAACAGATTTATGGGATAAAAAGTAGCCTATGTTTTTTTCCAGGATTAGAATTACCTGTATGCAAAATTTCAGCCAGATCCGTCCAGTAGTTTTGGCGTGAAGAAGTAACAAACATCCATCCATACATCCATACAAACTTTCGCCTTTATAATATTAGTGTGATGTATATCCTCCGCCATCTATTTGTTCAGGGCGTTCTGGATGTTTTCTATATATAATAAAAAATATCTATCTATGTAGTGTATTGTATTATGTATATCAGTTATCTAGTACCCATAACACAAGCTCTGCTTAGTTTGGGGCTAGATAATGCTGTGTGAATAGTCCAGCATTATTATTAAGCTATTGCATAGCTTCTATCGCGGGCCTTGAGCGCGGGGACCGAATCCAGAAATTCCGTAACGAAAAAACCTTGACGTTTGTCTCTTTAGTTCAGCAACTCGCCTCTAGATGGCATTGCAATAGCTTTACCGCGGCAGTCCCCGAGTGCCACACGTCTTTTTTTTATTTATTTATTTATTATTATATAGCGGGCGGTGACTACCTACCCACCTGTTGATAAGGGGAGTGCACTGTTAGGTAGTGCCTATTAGCCATTGATTTATTAAAAACGAAGATGAGGCACTGGTTGCTCGAAAGTGGCAACCTCAAATTGTGTAAAATTGTGTTCTCCCACATCAGTCACCGTCTGACCGGGGCGGCACGGGCGGTCGTGATTCGCGTGAAATATTGTTGTCTCAGTCTCACTTCGGTCCTAGATACGTCTTTCCGTCTTTGTTCTTCTTTGTATTGCACAGAACTGGAAATATAACTGTGAGCGTATGTGTTTGCGTGTAGTTGTAACACATGCCAATTTTTGAGTAAGCGCTGGGAGAACGTAACCTATCTTCCCTTTTTAAATCAATGCTATTAGCACTGTTTTTGTCTTTTACTTTTTACCTCATATTCACTAGGTACCTACCTACCTGCTTACCTGTACCTATGTACTTAATTATGTATGTCTTTGATATTTGTTACTGTTATTTTTTTATTACTTTTCCTGTGCTGTTTGTGTGTGTACCCAATAAAGAGTCCATCTATCTATCTATCTATCTCGACATGCGTGCGCTCTGGCCGTGTGATAGTTTTCAACTGATTGAGAATACAATACAATACAATACAGAGGGGCAATAAAATTCAGACTCTCCACTACTACCGAGTAATAGGCACGAATTTAAGTTATTCTAGCGATTTTTAATATTTTTGGCGCTTTGCAAGGACTTATATAACCAGAAATGGTAGTTAAAACTGTTTAAATTATCGAATTTCGCGATAATCTCTGATTACGTGTCAATGACGACTCGGTAGCGTAGTATTTGAATAGCCCAACTAATGCCATATCCTCGAGTTCGTAACTTCAGGAGACTCAGAATGCCCGCCGCTCAACCTGACTGACGCCGGCTCCGTCGGATTACCTTCTCAATATTTCAACTGGTTTACTGGACGACCTCTGTGGCGCAGTAGGCGATGGTCGGTTTAGCGGCAGAAGGGTGTGGGTTCGATTACTACTGCGGGACAAAGATTGTCGGCTCGAGCTTCAGATTGTTGCTACTGGAGAAAAGTGAACAAAGTCCGAGTCGTGATGCTATTTATGTATATAAGTGTTATAACTTTAAACTGCATAGTATATACTTAAGTGCCAATTGATTGCCTCAAATGTATATATCAGTCATCAAAGTATCCAGAAAATAAGTTCTTACATATTTTGGGCCTAGTAGATACTCTGTAGTGCTGGCTTAGAGTTTGCACCACCCCATCTCTTTTTGTGAGTGTCGTAAGAGGTAACTTAGGGATATTCACCGGGAGCAAGCAGTAACGCCCCATGGAGAACAATTCTACCACCAAACTGCGATCCCCAACCTGCATGCCTAGCGTGGTGATTATGGGTATTATGCGCCCCCCCCCCCCCCTTTCTGATTATAGATCCCCTATAGATAGCCCATAAGGCGCTTATCAGGGGGAGGCCTGCGTCCAGCAGTGGACCAATACAGGCTGTTGAGGTTAAGGTGATTGAGGTTGTAATGTGTAAAAAAACGAGACAGGCACATAAGAAATCATAAAAATGTATTTTCTGGCAAGCATTCTTTAGCATAATTATATGTCTAAATATAATATTATGTATGAAAATTGAGTATTGAACGAGCTTAACAAATAATTCGGTAGTAGTAAATTCTCTTCCCAATAGTAGATATTTTTCCGGCATCCACATCGGGTCCGTCCCAGGGACTCCCCGGGTCAGTTCATCCCAGGGACACCCTGGAGGTCGGTCCATGTAGGTCACGCGGTGCATTTTCTAGTAGCTCGGGAAAAAATCCGACCGAATTATAGTGAATTTTTGCCTTTCTTTAATAACGAAGAGCACAGTCAAGGCTTTTAGGATTTATTATAAAGTGGCGGGCTTTACAAGAGGGTCTCAGAATGTTATAAGACGGGTTTTTGACTTCAAAGACTTTGGTTGGCTGCATTTCTGTGGTGAACAAGCTTTAAGCCAAGTACTGGGGTTGTTTTCTTTGATATAAAGACAACTAATCGCAAAGACACGCTATTTTTTTACCGACTTCAAAAAAAGGAGGAGGTTCTCAATTCGTCTGTTTTTTTATGTTTGTTACTTCAGAACTTTTGACTGGGTGGTCCGATTTGCATGAAGCTGGTGCTTCCCGTGTGGTCCCATTTTAATTTTGTTCATTTCTGACAATGGGCTCTATGAAAAAACTGTGAAATTGAAGTCGGTTTATAGTTTTTTAAAACAAAATTAATTATCATCTTTTGCAATATACTTGCCTACCTACCTAATAAATAACGAAGATGGAGAAACGTACCAAGAACGAATAAACGAACAACAACACGTGGGGGACCTCATTGGACCTATTTCAAGCGTTCCACTTTTGAGAAGCTAGTACCCAATCTCCCGAACTTTACTAACATCGATGTTAACAACTGTTAATAGGTGCGACCGAAACTATAACAACGACACGACCAGACGCGAAACTGCACTGATCGCTTTTGTATCAAATTAAACAGCTTAAGCAAAATGTTAAAGCCTAAAAAATCTCCGATCCATATCGGAGGGAAAAAGGCGGAACAAACGAAAAAAAAAACTGTCAATAGGTACCCGCTAACGCTTCTGCTACCCACGCACTGCAAAACATGCCCTTAACCATAACTTCAGTCCCAATAATCTCTATCCAAAAAACCCATCTTTATTTCGCATTCAAGCAGAGTAAACTCGCAAAAACAATAAGCAAAAATACTTCAATAACCTCCATCGGTCTTTGATCGCAAAAAGGCATTTATTCATAATGTGTATGATATCGCGGCCATCAATATCTGGGGATTGCTCAAATCCCCGCCATTGAGAACAGACCTCCGTGGATACGCTTTCTTTGCTCACTAGGGATGGGACCCAGCCCTTATCAAGATATTATCCTTCTTCTTTCTAGCCTTTTTCAACCAGTAGACTGGTGTAAGCCGCCTTCTAACTCTTCAATTTCCGTTTACTTTGGACAGATAATGTCCAATCGCTGCCCGCGCAGTCCCATTTCAAATTGGTCTAGTTCTGACTATAGCGTCCATGAGAAAACCCTGTGCCAAGACTCGACTATTGCGAGAAATGGACGAGAGTCCTGGTGTAGCTATGAAATGGGCGAGTGTCCGGCTGTGGCCATGAAATGGACGAGAGTTCTTGTGTAGTTAAGAAATGGGCGAGTGTCCGGCTGTGGCCATGAAATGGACGAGAGTTCTGGTGTAGTTAAGAAATGGGCGAGTGTCCGGCTGTGGCCATGAAATGGACGAGAGTCCTGGTGTAGCTATGAAATGGGCGAGTGTCCGGCTGTGGCCATGAAATGGACGAGAGTTCTGGTGTAGCCAAGAAATGGGCGAGTGTCCGGCGGTGGCCATGAAATGGACGAGAGTCCTGGTGTAGCTATGAAATGGGCGAGTGTCCGGCTGTGGCCATGAAATGGACGAGAGTTCTGGTGTAGCCAAGAAATGGGCGAGTGTCCGGCGGTGGCCATGAAATGGACGAGAGTTCTTGTGTAGTTAAGAAATGGGCGAGTGTCCGGCTGTGGCCATGAAATGGGCGAGTGTTTGGGTGTGGCCATGGTCTGCTAGTGATGTCAAGTCGAAGGCATTTCAAGCAAAAAAATTAATAACGTTTGCACGGTGGTAATTTCTTAATTATATATTCTTATTAATAAACTGCTTTATTACGAGTATAAACTAGTTAAACAAAATTTTGTCGAACCAGGAGTGATTGTTCTACGATTTATAGATGACCTAATTGATTCTTGGCAACAGTCGTCATACCAATTAATTGTAAACTAATTATTGTATCTCCTGTGCAAACTAAACATTGATTCTCAGGTCACGCTCGTAAGCAACCAACATGGATCCTATCGACCCTCATAGTACACAGTGCGTACGTGTAAATCGTCTTTGATTTTCCATAAGTAGGTACCTCCTAGAGAAATCAAAGGCTACGCCTACATGTGTGAGGGCTAAATGACGAAAGCTCATCCTGATCAGCATTTTAATGAGTCGATAAGGCCGTCGGATTCGTTCTCGGAAACTTTTGAAATATCAAAATAGCGTTCTAAAGTTCCGTTGGAAAAGCATATCGTTCTCGTACTTTCCATGAATCATCATTCGATATTTTTAAACAACTTCAGAGTATTTACTACTTATTTTGTAGCAAATTTTACAGAAAATCCAAATATATAAATTAATCGAGATAACTGCGAAAGAATGCGTCACAACTCCCTCACGCGCAGTCGCGCGCGCACGCGTGGCGAGGTCCGCCAGACGTGGCACATACGGCCGTGCGGTTATTGCTTTTAATTGGTATCATTCTCCCAAAAGGGGCAAACTGAAACGGCAAACATAGGTGAGGGGGGAAACTGAAATAAAAAAAATATTCCACTGTTGCCCCTTAAGAGGGATTTACAAGGGGGAACATTGGAGTAACCCTGCATGCCTATAGCAAAATATGTAGTAAGGCAGAAACCAGTAATTTTTAGGTGACTTAGAAAAATTAATATTCTATATAATATCTTATTTTTATGTTATTTTCCCGGTAGGTCGTTAGTAACATTTTGACTTGCTTTACGACGATGATGCTCAAAATCGTATTCCAATAAAACACGTCATTTCCCCTCCCTAATGCTCGGAGATATTCAATAAGTGATGCCTGCAAGTACCTAACAATATTAGCTGACTCGCGCTTGCCCGCGGGTTCACTTGTGTATGTCAGATTTGTAAAACCACTTGGTAATGCATGTAATAGACAAAATAATCTCACTTCCTTAAAGGGAAAATAAAATTGCTACACTATTACATTACTTTTCTTATTTAACACTGCGGTTTCACCCGCGTAGTTCCCGTTCCCATGGCAATTCTAGGATAAAATATAGCCTATGTAGCCAGCCTGAAAAGTAAGCTTTTTAATGATGAAAGAAGTGTTTAGCTGGGTCCAGTAGTTTCGGATCCTATTCCATAAAAGAAACAATCAAATCATTCCTCTTTATAATAGAAGTATAAATGTAATTATGTAATTTTTTACTTTGCGGAGGTGGATGGAATGACCACATTTTTTTTTGTTTTGACGCATAATTTACAGTCGTACGATGTCAAAGTCAAAGTCAAAGTCAAAGTCAAATCGTTTATTTCTTTAGATTTACAAAATAAGTACTTAGACAAGTCAAATTTTTACTATATAAACAGCTTGATAAATAGTTATTACTATCAACAAGAAATAAGGTGCAATTGACTTTAATTCACTTCAATTTTTTGTCCACTAGCGGAAGAAGTGAAAAAGATTGGATGGACTGGTTGTTGGCCAAAAATAAATGAACACACAAAAATCAATCTTTTGTTTTTCGTAGTCCAGACTGCGTTCCCTTGCGTTCTACGCATTTATCGTCATGATACCAGTATCATGACGATAAATGCGTAGAAACATAATTTAATCGTTTTTCAAGAAATAAAAATTGACTTGAAATATCTTCAATGTGACTTAGGTTTTTAATTTTGTAAGAAAAATACTTATTCCTCCAGAGCAATTTATTATAAACCATCTTAAAACTATTCTTTATACAATAGCGAATTAAGCGAGCTTTTGTTTAAATGGTCCTTATCCAAATAAAAAAAAAATATATATACCTACAGCCAAACATGGAACCACCAAGTTAGTTAAAAAAATACCAGTCGTTGCAAGCATAGAAAAAAAAATATATTATGCATTGCTTATATGCAAAATTAAATTTATCTACGTACATGCTTACAAGATTTTCGCGTCCAGTCGCTCTAAGGTCTCTGAACAGCGATCTCATTGCTGGTTGTATTCAGTTTCGATACAAGTCGTAATATTGCTTGCAGAAGGTAACATTCAACTGTTTTTAATAAGTAGCTTTTCTGGTGGCTCTGATAGGAAACGGTACAAATATAAACAAAAACTCGCATTTTATTTATAAAGGAAAGAACAGAGGGTCTTGACAATGTAACAATCGAAGTCGAAAGCGATAGTAGAAAAGTCTAAAAATGTATGGGTTTGACGGATGCCTTAGATATGTCACGTGATCTGTTTTTTCCACGAATCTTTCAATTGTTTGTGATTCGCTTCATAGCGAATGCCGGTTGGCTACGCCCTCTGTTCGATTTTCAAAACTCGTAGAAGAAACGTTGAACTTCTCGATGTCTAGAATTACCCTTTTCAGCTTTGTACGGTCGTACACCTTGGTTTTACTGACTTAGGCCCGTATTATCACAGCTTGCTCAGTCATAGATCTATGTTTAAGTGACGTTTATTCCATAGAAAAGTGTTTCTCAAGCAGAGATCGAAGACTGAGTAAGCGTTCATAATACGGGCCTTAGTTACACTCTTTACGTGGTATCCTGTTTATTGAGTAGAAAGTTATAAAACTCCATCGATTCTGATGCTACATGCATTTACAGACAATTGCAACTAGACCCGGTTCAATTATACTAGTGCAGATCAGCAGGGTTTACTCGATACCCGGATTATCCGCAAGTTATAGACCGGGAACGAATGCCGGAGAATTTACTTTTATCCGGGTTTTTACCCGTTGGAGAAAACGTTGGAGTTAATATAATGAACCTATTATTTATAAAAAAGTGAAGGTGGAAACTGAATCACATTCATTCTTTACAAAAAAGAGACTCAATTTAGTTACTTGGGATTTTCACAGTTTTTTAACAAAAGAAGTAGGTCCAATTTCACCATTTGCTGCCTAAACAAAGATCATCAAAACTAAATTAAATTAATAAAACTAAATTAATTTACGGGTAAAGTATAAACGGTAGAAGAAATTGGCTTCTCAGCCAGCACGAGGAGAAGAACGACAGGAGACAAGCAAGAATGAAATGCCGTTCGAGAACAGCAGCTCTTGATTTACCGGAGGCCGAGTTTCAGTGCATGTTTTTCATATTTAATTTCAAAAATACCATTATTGAACCACTGACTTTTTTCGCGAGACATTATTATTGGAAAAAGTCGTAAGCGGCACGGAGAATGTTAAAATTTAGGATTTGACGAAGTTTGTATGAATAAACAAAATACAAAATACATGTCACATTTATAGGTATGTTACGACCTATCGTGTGATATGTTGATTGTTAAACTCGGCTTAGGTTTTTTAGGGTGTTGTTGAGACTCCCCCGATTTTGTAGGGCCTCAGAGATGTTTGCTCAGTATCTAACTGATGGTTTCCACGCCATCATTCGGAAGATTACAGCATCTCTGAGGACTCCAAGGCCAGTCACGACTGCATCCAATATACTCGTTATATTGTTTTAATGTATACAACCTTATTTACCAATTTATTGATAGTGAAATTTTTGAAATATTTAAATAATTTTGTGTATGTAATTATGGAATGTGGTAATCTGAAGTAAACGAAATAATAATAAACACTTGAATCGGATAAATTTTCTGTCAGTAAACTGCGCTGAACAAAGCGCTAATCTGGGTAAGGCAGTCTTCTATTGATCGCGTTTAATAACAACAGTGAAATTGGACCTAAGATGATGGAAGAAATTGTATTAACCGTTTCTTCAATCTTCATACACAATTTCTATGGAAGGTGTAGGGAAATATGACTATGTGTGAAAACTGGATAATGCCAGTACCTATTGCCTTACTTATCATAGAATAGCTGCGCCCCGCAGCCTCGCACGCGTTTTTCCTATGGAAACGTTTAAGGTGCTTTTTATCCCACGGAAACTGATTTAAAAGTCTGAATAAAAAGTCCATCCATCTATACATCCATACAAACTTTCGCGTTTATAATATTAATCTGATGTGATATAAGTGTGATACCACAGACTGTACGATAGATTTTTAAAACTCCCTGTGTTTAACGTATTAATTAGATAAGAAAGTTGGGGGCGCCACTTTATCTGGTGTATGGGCCTTAATTGAAATGGTCAGAAGAGAAATTAAAGTCTCATTTTACTATCCATTATTTTCGGACTTTTCCCAATACGTCTGTGTTTCACCATAAGCCCAAACCGACACTTTTACTGCAACAATATTTTTTTCGTTTCGATTAATATTTGTGATTGCACTCGTCATCGGAATACCGTCGTGCGATGCGTTGTCGCGTTTAATAAAACAATTTAAAACGGATTTACTCGTGTTCATTTTACAATTCCAAAGATTTTATCACGTTTTCACTTTACAATTTAATTCGATCAGATTTATTAACGCATTGCATTTCTTGCTGTAACGTGGATTTACAAGAGAATTTTCATTAAAGTAGGTATGTATATTCATAACAGATAATAATAAAAAAGTCACGGCCAACCGTCGGACTCGCGCACGGAGGGTTCCGTAGCATTTGATTTTTTATATTTATATTTTTTTCATATTTAATGCTGGACAATTCACACAGCATTATCTAGCCCTAAGCTAAGCAGAGCTTGTATTTTGGGTACTAGATAACAATAAAAGATATACATAATACAATACTTACTACGTAATGTAGATAGATATTTTTTATTATACAACATCCAGAACACCCTGAACAATGGATTATTTTTTACATAACAACGATTTCTATTATGCTTGCTTTCGCAATGGAGTCCACACTAGTTTATTGAAATCAAATGAAATCATTTATTTCCAGACACCGGGTTACATGGTTGGTATGATTATTTTAAAATATCCCTAGACAGCTTTGGTGTGCAAAAATTATATTATAATCGCTAATAGGCATGCAGATCGAAAAAAATATAAAAATAATGTACAAACTATTTAAACGACAAACATTACAAAAAAATAAGATAAACAATGGTCTATACAAATTAACAAAAAGATAGCAAATTTCAATTAGGTAAGATACAAATGTCACGTCACGTTAATTTGTTAGCCTCCGCTTGCTTTCGCTCGTTTGTTCTGTACCCGGCATCACAAGAGCTAAAAAAACTGCACATAATTAGACTTGATAGTATTTAATGAATGAACTTGTTTTCACAACTATTCCTAGAGCTTTCCAGTTCCATAGTCGCCCTAGCATAAGCCGGCGCACTCTATCGCAGTGTCCCATCTGGTCGTGCATAGTTAACGTTCTATGTCTAACGCGAGCGGAGACTACGGCCAGATATTTTTTTAACGCGCCGCCGCCGGTACACTCAGCAACACTACTCACTATTCAAAGGAGTTTGAACTATAACACTTACCATAAAAATATAAATGACTATACATACCTACGGTTTCAGCAAATCTAAAACCGTAGACACATTTGCTGATAATGTGTGTAGGTTCACGGCCCACTTTAAAAACATAAATAGTTCTTGCTCCTCAAATTGTTCATTTCTAATTTAATTAACTTTATTTTATTTATATTTTTATTCTGTGTTGGCATTTTTTTTTTGTTTATCAGAAAAAGACTTTTGTTTGACCGCAATCTCACCTTATGGAAAGCGAAGATGCGGCCGACGATGTATCACGAAGGTCTAGAAGATGGCTACTCCGGACCACATTCCGAAACACAACAGAGTTGCTTCACGGACTGGCCCAGTCCGGAGGGTGGTGACAAGCCACGGCCGAAGCCTACCACCAGAGGGTACCGCTCTTAGCACCACCCAGAGGACACGTGTAGGGTAACAGAGGGTCAACACCTACGGACGTGAGCGATACTGTCCCCCAAAATTTGTTTTGCCAATTGTATATTAACTAATTGAATCATTTATTTTACCTATATAAATGAAAAAATAAATTGTGTTAGCCTTTCACCTTTGTAAAATGATTATTGGACATACAACTTCTTAAGCTTTCGCGATTAGTTAACATGATTAATGAATAAAAGATTTATTATCGGGGAAATAAAAACAAAGGACAGGCTCGTTCCTGTGCGCTGGCATAGCTTCTTTTTAACACTCTAATTTTACCCTAAAATAACGAGTTTTAGCCAATTTGAATATCCAATTTTTTGTGCTGTTAAAGTGGGATGTCTCCTTTAGCTAGTTCACTGTAAAAAAAAACCTAAAAGTAACGAGTTTAAGTTTATTTTAATATTTATTTGTTGTGCAGGTAGTAAGGTTGTGTCCTTTGTTGGTTCGTTGTGACAAGTTCTTATCGTACTATCTTCTCTTCAACTTTAAAAGAAAACGTAGCCTGAATCTTTACCTGGGATACCAAATGGATGCCTGGGTCAAATAAATCGAAATCGCCAGGATAAATACGCAAAAACACTTTCACTATTATACAAATTTTTAGCAAAGCATGAGCGCCATAAAGTTTCAGCGCATTTAATATTGTTAGGGAGGGTAATAACATTGTACAACTGCGAGCAAGCAGGCGGTACAGGGGGACATAGGAAGTGCCACTTCATTAGCCGTCGAGCGTCCAGGGTGCACCACGCTGCGAGCGCTAATATTTTACGAAACGATTATGGCCTCGCGTGTACTAGAAATATTTGTGACCAGAATAAACTCCCCGACAGCACTTTTATGGGTGAAAATACTTGAAATACTGGGTTTAAGTGAGAGACAATGGTTTTTGCAGTTTTTTGCAGAAAAATGCAGTTTGCCTTTTTTACGCAGAAAACCGAACGAAAACACTGCGTTAAATGTTTTTTTATTGGAATTTAAGTTGAAGTTTACACGAGTCGCGAGTAAATGGAATGCGTTTGTTATATTCAGTGAAATAATTTAATCGAAATACATTGTAAAGAATTCTCTCTTCAATAAAAAATAATAATAAATCTTGATTTGCTTTTGTTGCTCGAGTATTTAAGTACCTACTATGTGATATAGGTAGTTTCATATTTTCATCCCACGAAAGTTAATAATTTATTGACCAAAAAACAAACATAATCAAATCACAAAGACAAATAAGAGACGGACTAGTTTGGTATATTAAAGTTTTGTTCTGTGGTCCCTACACTAAGTCAGACTTGTGCTGTAGATACCACGTCCCTTCCACGTAAGTTTTATATAATTTTTAGCCGTCAATGCCAGATAATTATTTATACAGAGAGGTAGTAATTAAAATTAAAATTAAGATAGGTACATTGTATTCAATTGAATTATCTTACATACAATAATCTTGTGGTTTGGTCTCTATTTATTAGAAAAATATATGATATTATTAAATTGTATTTACTTATACTTAGTAGATTAAATTTTAAGTTTTCCTTTAAATATTGATTAGCTTTTATCCAAAATCTTTCTGTCAAAGTAAGCGTATCAGTTTATGGTCACTTATTCTTATTCGAAACAACGTGACCGTGATCTTGAAGCTTATTTTGTCACTCATTTACGTATCCAAAGTAATTTGAATGCAGGTTTTTGAGCTGTGTTGTAGCGTTATTGGATTTATGAGCACAGAGCTTTATGCAGCCAATAAGTGATGAAACTAGTATGATGATACACTCACGAATACAAATGATTCGTCCTGCTGTCGATGATTTAAAGTTTTTATTTATTAGGAGTAACAAACAACAACAGATACCCTACCATTGTGACCCATGTGTGCAAATAAATGATCTGTATCCTGTATCTGTATCCTGTATGTGTATTCCGTATCCTATGTATTAGTTTGGTTGGGAGGGTGGGGAGGGGGGTTGGATTACCGCGTTAGAAACTAAAATAAAATCGAATAGTTTCTGGTATCTATTATAAGTTATTTATTAATGCCTCAGTAATAGTTGCATTTTGTAAAGCTTACGCAGAGATGAAAAGTTGCCCTTTTTGGCCACCAAACTTTATGTTCGCTATTCTGCCATACAATATAAAAAAACTATTACAGAGGCATTAAAACAGAGCTTTTAATAGATACCACAAACTGTACCTTTGATTGCCTTTTAATATTTCAAACACAAACTGTACTTTTAATTGCCTTTTAAATTTTCCTATGTTAAACGTTATAATATGATAAAATAGGTGGCGTTGTATATTGGCTGCCTTAAAATATGTATGCCGACTGCAGCCGATGGTATTCGACAGCGGTCCACGGCTGCCGTCGCCTGCAAGTGCCTCTTTGTCATCGAATGCGTAAAATGTTTGAATATAATTCCTTCAACTTCTATAATTTACGCAATGTATGTCGATGTGATGTCATTTTTCTTTATTCTACCCTAGATAACAATCTAGCTGGCTAGGCCGGCAGGTGAGCCTTGCAACTTACAGTCCGTGTTTATGGGCCTTTATGATTACTCCACTCTTACCCTCCTCGCTAGAACATTTGCAACGTAAAAGATCATGAAGTGCCTCGTCAAAACCTGAAAGCAAACATTGATTTACAACAGTCAAAGACTTGTCTATCCAAATTTAACTCAATAGAGCTCAAAATCTTTTGATATATCCCGGGTACCATGACTTAGGCAACGAATGAGTTGAAACTTGAGTTTTTTGTTTGCAAAATGGACTTTATGCCTTTGAGTTATCGCCTGGCAGGTCAACAGATATTTACATCAGGTTCTGCCTTCCTCCATATTCATGAGACGTCTCATACATACGTACATTCGCCGGCGAGCTGATGCGACTCTTGGAACCCTCATATCTGGGACAGTCGCATGAGATCTTCTCAAAATGTAAGTAGCTCCCTATCCAAAGTATCCATTTTTTGGGTTCCGTACCTCGAAAGCAAAAAACGAAACCCTTAAAAGATCACTTTGTTGTCCGTCCGTCCGTCTGTTTGTCTGTCAAAATCCTATTTTCAGGAACGCGTGGCGGTATCAAGCTGGAATTTATATCAAATACTCTGATTTACTGTTCCTTAGAGCTGTGAAGAAAAACAAACTTCTAAGCCAACATGATCAAAAGATACAGCCGTTTTTGCCAATTTCTGCAAATTTTCGACACTCGCAAGGGAATTAAAACCTACAGGTACTATATACGATACCTATTTATTTTCAGCCATACCAGCCTCACTGCTGAGCAGAGGGCTCTCTTTTCTTCTCTTAAGTCTCTCGATTTAACACGCCCAAATTCAATGCCTAATCTTTTCCTACTATAGCATTCAAGAATGCTAAATTCCTGTTTCTAAATCTAGTTTTAGGATCGATATGAATAATTGTTCCTACTGAACAGTATGTAACTGGATAAAGTGTAAACTGAAACAAGATCAAAAATTATCGATAAAAGATTAAGATTAAAGATTAAAGATGTTTATTTGCCAGAATATAATGTTACAGATGTAGGTCTTTAAATGATATACGTCCAGTTATGTTCTACCTAACATAGACATCAATTATAACAAAGTAATATAACAAACAAACTAGTTTCACCACTATTTGGGGTTGCACTTTATACCGGTAATTTTATTAAACTGTTTCCTACCCTTCCTTGGCTAGATGTGTGGTGCTGGATTAGAAGTTGCACCACCCCATCTCTTCCCGCGGAAGTTGTAAGAGGCGACTAAGGGATATCCATCGGGGGCGGGCAGCAGTGCCTCTTGCAAAAATTCTACCACCAAACTGCGATCGCCAACCCTCATGCCCAGCGTGGGGATGATGGGCATTAGCCCACACTTAATAAATGCCATAAGTCGCTTAACAGGGGGAGTCCTGTGTCCAGCAGTGGACCAATACAGGTTGTATGTTGAGGTTTCCAACCCTTTAAGGATGTATTCTACACTGGACTAGGCTGAACACATTTTGATAAAATCTCATTATTTTACTCATCAACATTATCAGTCCTCATAAAACCCGCGCCAGGTTTTCGCAAGTAATTATAATGGATTTACTGCAATATTATTGTAACAAATTGAAAACAAACTGCAAAGTTGTACGTTAATTGGTTCAGTCTGTTTTATTAAAGCGTGATGTGGAAGGAGGAGCATCGCGAAATGTAACCAGGCGTTTTAGACGCGAGTATAGTGCTCACAGGTTTTCTGTGACTGAGACTGACATATACAAATTACAACTATTACAATAGACGCATTTTTATATATAATATCCTTTCACACAACTCTTATCACTTCAAAAATTTATTTGTAAAGGGGATTACTTCAAAAATAGATAAATAAACGGGATATATTTATAATCCAATAAATAATACTAATACTTTAAAATGCGTTCAGATCGCGTAAGTTTGAAAATATGTAAAAATAATTGATTATGTTTTAAAAAAGCTATAGACAGACTTCAATTAGGTAATTTTTTCATGGATCCCATTGTCAGAACTCAACTAAATTATAATAGGATGGATATCGAACCACCTAGACAAACATAAAAAAATACAGTCGAATTGAAAACATCCTTTTTTTGAAGACGGTTAAAAAGAAGTCAAATAAAATAAAACTCAATAAATAAATAATAATAGTAAATAAACTGGTTACAAAGCAGGTCGCACTGCACTGTCTAGTCTAGTCGAGAAACAGCGTGAGAAATGCTCGTTCTTTAAAAGATTCTTTTAAAGGAAACGCGTCTTGAATTATCGCATTAAATTCAAATTGTGGAAAATATTTTCAGATCTCGCGATCGTAAATCAGAACGGAACGTAAACGTGGACAGTCACCGCCTAAAAGAGCTGTACAGATTGTCTCCAAAACCAGTATACACTATGCCACAGAAACCGTTTAGCCCACTTGACACCAGAAAGCGCTGAACTTTGGAACAGTAGGAACTGAGTGTTAATTAAAACACAAAATGTTATCTCGAATAAAAACTATCGTGAAAAACTGAATGTATTAATTTAATTAATTTTATTTACTGGCTTCTTTTCTTACCGTTTTAGAAACGGTCTGGTTAAGCAGCTTATATAGTTTTACGTGTGCACGAGATTTCGGAGTCTTCTTGTGTTCAACTCTTTTAGGCTATAAATGTGCACGTAATGCACGAAGACAATTCTATTTTAGTTCGTTGATTTATAATAAAAGTGCTTGTGAACTTTCTAGAACATGGAATCGCACTTATTGTTGATAATTTGTACCTTTTCTACAATTAATCAAAATAAATTTGCTCCCCTTGGAGTCGAGACTTTAGATCCGTGGGGTACCGAGGCTCTTCGGGTTATCAAAAATTTATCTGAACGCCTAGTCGACGCATGACCCGAGAGCTGGTGAGTATCTGGCGCAGCGCATCAGCATTGCCATTCAGCGGGACGCTTCCGGCTAGTATCTACTGACATGGATCAGTTGAGCTACCCGTAGATTGTTTAATGATAAATGATAAATGATTTTATTGTTGTTTTACTAGGTGGTAACATTACATTGGTCTTCATATTATATTTATGTATCTCTAGTCTGCCGTGATTAGGCTTACAACATTTTACGAACAGTTTACAATATTTACAGTTTACAGTTTACAATACAATTTTTTTAGTCTACAATATTTACAGATCTAGTTAAAAAATAATATTATTGTCACACAAGCAAATTATTAATAAAAAGTCAGATGTCAATAAAAATTACAGTAAATGCATGTCAAAAAATAAAAAATATATAGGTAATTATGGTTAAAAACGAGAAAAAAAAAATGAAACGCAGGTACTAATCGAACATAATTAAATAATTTGTCATTTAAAAATTCATCAATACTATAGTAAACTTTTTCTTCTAATAGTTTGCGTAATTTGTTTTTAAATGCATTTAAATTATTCTCGGAGCGTATTGGCAAAGGGATTTTGTTGTAGATGATCGGGGCCATGCAAAAAATACTTTTTCTGAGTAAAGCTGTTTCGCATGACTGGTGGTGTAGCGTACCCTCTCGGCGAGTGCCAGGCGGGTATACATCAAAGCGATCGTGAATGTTTTTTACAAAAATTGCAACTTCGTATATATCGAAGGCAGAGTTAAAATCTTCCACTGTTTGAAAATACCCTTACACGTGTCGGTCTGTCTCAAACCGAACATTGCTCTAACGCATCGCTTTTGTGCTTTAAAAACCTTTGTTTTATTTGTTGAGTTTCCCCAGAATATAACTCCATATCTCAGCAATGATGCAGTGTGCCCGTAATACGCCGCAAGTAGGGCAGTGGAGTTAGCTATTTGCTTAAGTTTGTAAAGAGCATACGAGTATTGGTAGAGTCGATTGCAGAGAGTTTCCGTATGTATTTTCCAATTCAATTTACTGTCTATCTGTAGGCCTAAAAACCTAGTGGTTTCAACAAAATGTATCTCGTGATCTAGATATTTTATGTGTAAGTCTGGTACTGTGGAAAGCATTTGTTTAAAGTTCATGAGATAGGTTTTAGTTAAATTAATATGTAAATTATTATATTCTAGCCAATTAATTATTAATGTCAATGAATTGTTAATGTCATGTGTTTGCAATAGTCAGTGAGTACAATTGTTTTTAATTGTATATACTAGTTTTAATTTTGCAACCTTCTGCGTCGCAGGCGGCCCTTCGCCCACCGCGCCACAGAGGTCGTCAAGTTGGTACACCGTAACAAGCTTAGGATTGATTCAATTTGTAAATAGCGCTAGCACCCACCCTAAGATAACCTGAGGCCGTAGCCAACCGTAGCCAACTGGCATTCGCTACAAAGTGAATGTAAAACAATTGAAAGATCCGTAGGGCAAAATTCGAAACAGATCATTTCATTGATTGACATTATCTAAGGCATATTCCCGTCAAACCCATAAATTTTTGTCCTTTTCTACTATCGCTTTCGACATCGATTGTTACATTGTCTAAGCCCTCTGTGTTTATTCATTTATTTATTTATTACTTACTAGCTGCGCCCCGCGGCTTCGCACGCGTTGTTCCTATGGAAATGTTAAAAGGTGATTTTTATCTCACGAGAATAGATTTATGGGAAAAATTACCTATGTTTAATTCCAGGCTTAGAATTACCTGTATGCAAAATTTTAGCCAGATCCATCCAGTAGTTTCGGCGTGAAGAAGTTACAAACATCCATCCATCCATACAAACTTTCGCCTTAATATTAGTGTGATAAAAAGTGTTGTGGGTAGCCTCTTTCGTGCTAAAAATCAAGTTGATACAAACACTAGACTAGCTATGAAGTTATGCCCGCGAGTACCGGGTGCATATCGTAGATAGCGTTGAGCTGCGTGGGTGCTATATTTGAGCTAGCCACGCGTGTAGCAATGACGTCATTAGTCGTATTCGTGCGTAGCGTATTCATGGATTGTAGTGGACGTTCTCACATACATTTTCTTGCAAAGCGAAGCTAGAATTACGAACGTAATCTCTCCGTGCGCAGTAGTGTGGCAACGGCTTTAGTCTCAATATGAATGTTATTATATCTTTTAGACACGGCAGGTAAACTGCGGTGCCGGCTTAGAATTTCCACCACCCTAACTAAAGAAATATCTATCGGTCCGGTCATTGCTAAACAACCTTCAATATTTAATAAACAACTTGTATAAACCGCGGAAATGGCTGACTCACATCATGTTACATGCGGGTATAAAACAAATCTTTTAGAAAAAAATTGAGCTAACTACATACTTTTTCAAACAATCTTCATGTAGCCCAACTATCCATGTCAATACCAGTTGGAAGCTTCCCGGAGCGCTGTGCCAGATACTCACCAGCACCACCTCGGGTCACGTGTTACCAACAAACGCTCTAATTTCCCTTCATCCACGTTCGTAACTAAGACTTCATAACTGGTTATGTAACAAGATTTTTTTTACTGTTTCATAACCAGTTATAAAACACGACTTTTTCCATTGTTATAACGAAAACCTCTTAGTCATGTATGGTCTCCTAGTCCTTATTAGAGACTGCGTACGTGGTATATCAGATATTTACTATTAAACTAATATATTCCTGTCTTTGAAGATTGACTGTGGCTTCTGTTAATATTCATTACAATTATACAAACCACAGTTCTCAGCTTTGTCTCCGGTTGGACGTGTTACATACGATTTTACTACACTACTCACTATGGAATTCCCTTGTTGGTCTACGGTCCAGAATGGCTTGACCATTTATATACAAATATATCTATTAAATATCATAATATTTTTTTTTTTTTTTTTTTTTTTTTTTTTTTTTTTTTGTTTTTTTTTTTTGGGGGGGTAGATGTGAAAGTCTGCACACATTTTGAAAATTTCTTTTTATTATTCAAAATATAAATAATCCTTATTATATATTATATTAATGGATAAAATCAATCAGTAGACAAACCCACCTGCCATACAGTGTTTTCCACTCAAGACATAAACTCTACACTGCACTACAACTATTTACAGTCCTTGTGCTCTACAAGATGGAGGATATTAAAAACACAATGTCCGATTTGGCAAAGTTATTTGCCCAGAGAATGGATCAGTTCGAGAGTGGGTTGCCCAGGAGTCCCACACCTTCCACTGTGGCCAGTCTGTCAGCGGACTATGTGGAGTTCAAGTCCTTCGTCACGGGGGCGCTACGAGCACTTCAAACACAGATCGAATTCATGGCGAGGGAACTGGATAATCTGGAGATGCGAGGCCGGCGAAAGATACTACTGCTGCACGGAGTGCCCGAACAACAACAGGAAGACTTAGCGAAGGTGGTTGCAAAAACCTTGGCGGATCGGATGAAACTGGTTGGTATTGCTGCAAGCGATATCACCCGCTGTCACAGGATGGGCCGTGCGGCGGTCCCAGATCGCCCTCGGCCTATACTCTTCAAGCTACGAGACTTGTCGCTTCGCAGTAAGGTTTGGTCAGCTAAGACTTCTCTCAAGGGCTCCGGAATAACCATATCCGAGTTTCTCACTAAAGTCAGGCACGATACATTTATGCTGGCTCGTGAACGCTTCGGCATCTCCAAATGTTGGACGATGGATGGGACCGTCTACGTGATGGGAATCGACGGCAAGCGACACAGAGTTCGCTGTCCCGAAGAACTCAACTCTGTCGGGCCTGTGGCAATTGCACCAGGAAGCCAGCAGGCTGTGACCCAGAAGCTGACTGTGCCCAAGGCATCCAAGGCGAAGCGCTCTGCGCCGACATCGTCAGGGAAGACATAGAGTGCGTTTTATTTTTTGTGACTTGTGGTAGGATTATGTGGCTATCAACGCAGTTACAGGTAGATTTCTTTTCTCTTTCCATTTTTGTTAAATTATTGTCCAACCCTCAATCACTTTGTTTGTAGTATTTTTTCTCTTACGTAGGTTTTATTTATATTTGTCAATCAATTTGACTTGTGACACTGAAACTGATAAGATTTTGACTTCACATTTCCATGTACTTCTTCTTCTTGTATTTTAACTTTCGATTCACGATTCATTTTCATCTAAGTTGATAGCCACACGGATTAGAGAGTCCGTCCGCAAATACCTAGGTACAAGAAATCATTTTAAGTTCTTGCGAGGTTTCTCTTCAGTTTTCCGTGTGTATTAGTGTTCTCTTCTTGTTCTACACTTATGATATTGAAAACTCGCTGTTATGTAGTCTTAGAGTTTTTGATTATGGCTTCTTTGTTATCCTACCAGACACAACTGGCAGATGGATAGTTGGTTGTGAACGTAGGTACCTACGTTCTACGTAGATTATTAGTTTTTATTTATATATATTTTATATTGAGCTTATAATTAATGCCGCTCAGTGTTTCTAATTCTGACAGTGATGATTGTGTGTATTTCTCTGATAATACTAGTTCTGGTAGTGACTGTAGTTTCCACAGTCTTCCATCTCTTTCTGACTCAATCTCTTCTTTCTTTTCTGACGTTCCTAAGAATCTTAATGTACTTCACATAAACGCGCAGAGTATCCCTAAACACTATCCTGACTTACTAGCTTCTTTTGATCATAAAAACCTTCACGCCTTGCTTGTTTCCGAATCATGGCTAAAGCCCAGTCTTTCTTCTTCCTCCTATGCTCTTCCAGGCTTTAAACTGATCCGGAACGACCGCATTGGATCAGGTGGTGGGGAGGTTGCCATATATCTGCGAACACATATCCCTTTTAATATAGTAAGTATGTCAGCACAGCCACCACCCTCCAATTCGGGAGAACATCTCTTCATCGAGATCGACCTCCGGCATGCAAAGGTTCTAGGTCTACTAGGCGTATTTTATTGCCCTTCTTCCAAAATAAACATCTTTCTATCTTTCGAAACTCTTCTTGAAAATTTGACCCTATCTTATGATCACTGTATAATTATGGGTGACTTCAACACCTGCTTACTCAAGAAAGACAGTCGGGCCTCTACTCTTGAGACTCTTGTTAGGGGGTGCAACGTGTCAATTCTTCCTTCAAATGCTACTCATTTCTTCCCAAATTCTTCTCCCTCTTTGCTTGACCTAATAATTGTTTCATCTCCTGCTCACGTGGCCAGGCATGGTCAATGTGAAGCAGGAGCTTTCTCTTACCACGACATGTTATACATGTCATACAAAATTCGCCCTCCCAAACCTAAGCCCCAAGTTCTTTTGCAGAGAAATTTTAGTGGCATTAATTTTGAGAAATTACTACTTGATGCGGAGGGCATAGACTGGTTTGAGCTCTTTGATGCCCCGGACATCGATAGTAAAGTCGAAATATTTAGTAGTGCCATTATCAAACTCTATGACGAGCATGCTCCGCTTAGGGAGATTAAGCTCAAGCATCTTCCTGCGCCATGGATCACCCCTGACCTAAAAGCACTTATGCATAAGAAATGTGTAGCCAAATCTAAACTAAAGCGTAAACCTACTGAGTTGAACAAACAGAGATACATAGATCGCCGGAATCACTGCAATAGAGCGTGTCGCGATGCGCAACGCCGCTATATCCATACTTCAGTTGAGAACTCCGACCCTGCTAAGGTTTGGAAGTTCTTACGGTCTTTAGGAATCGGTAAATCTAAAGAGCGGACGAAAATCCCTTCGCAATTTGATCTAAATTCTCTCAACAAACACTTCACTTCTATTTCCGATCTTGATGTACAACTAAAATCGAAAACTTTGACTCATCTTTCTTCTACACCGATTCCTGACTACTCACCTTTTCATTTTAGTCAGTTCACAGACTGTGACGTTAAGAGAGCTGTTACATCTATTTCTTCTAAGGCTATCGGCAACGATAGCATCAGCCGAAATATGATAATTCCTATTCTTGCCCAAATTGCACCAGCTATTAAACACATCCTCAACTCCTCTATATCCACTGGATTATTCCCATCTACCTGGAAAGAAGCCCAGGTAACTCCTCTCCCTAAAAATCCAAGCCTGTTGTTTTCTCTGATTTTCGTCCTATATCTATTCTTCCTTTCCTGTCCAAAGTCTTAGAACGCCTTGTCCACCAGCAACTGAGCACATTCCTCTCCATGAATAATCTCTTAAATCCTTTCCAGTCCGGTTTCCGCCCAGGTCACAGCACCGTGTCTGCGCTTGTAAAAAATACTGATGACATACGCTCTGGCATGGAAGATGGTAAAGTTACTATCCTTTGCCTACTCGATTTTAGTAATGCTTTTAACAATGTGAACTTTGAGATATTAATTGAAATATTACGCTCTCTTAACGTATCTCCAGCAGTGACTGATTGGTTTCGCAGTTATCTGCAGGGGCGTCGGCAGCGTATTCGCATTGATGATGAATGCTCATCTTGGTGTGATATATCTGCTGGCGTCCCTCAGGGCGGCGTTCTTTCCCCTCTCCTTTTCGCTATTTTCATAAATTCCATATCTCAGCACATAACTTCCTCCTACCACCTCTTTGCAGATGATCTCCAAATCTACACGCACGCTCCAGTAAATCAGCTATCGTCTGCTGTTGCCACCATAAATGGAGACCTAGGTCGTATCCTTGACTGGAGCAAGAGCTTTGGCCTAAGAGTGAACCCTGCAAAAACGCAGGTGATCACAGTAGGAAGCTCGCAAATGATAGCTCGGATAAACTGGAGTAGTGTCCCAACCGTGGTTTTCGATGGGATTCCTGTTGGGCAAAGCGAAACGGTGAAAAATTTAGGTGTCCTCATTGATAGAAATCTGTCATGGGGACCGCAAATATCTGAAATCAGCCGTAGGATGTTTGCTTCAGCAGGTTCTCTTCGAAGACTGCGCAACTTTTTACCTATTGCCACTAAAATTTCTCTTGCACAATCTCTCCTCCTTCCAATCCTCGATTACGCCGATTCTTCCTTCCTTGACCTAACTGAGCAACAGTTGGACAAACTTGAGCGCCTGCAGAATGTCGGGATAAGGTTCATTTTTGGCTTGCGCAAATATGACCATGTCTCGCAGTTTCGCAGGAAGCTCGGGTGGCTACCTATACGGCTCCGCCGAAATTATCATATTTTATCTCTTCTTTATAATGTCCTATTTCTCGCTTCTGCACCCCCTTATCTTAAAAAACGTTTCTCCTTTCTACATCTTTGTCACGCTCTTGCTCTGCGCTCTTCTGAAAACCTCTTGCTTCAAGTACCTGCGCACTCTTCTTCTTTCTACGCCCATTCCTTTACTGTCCGGGCTGTTAAACTATGGAACGAATTACCAGTCTCAGTAAGGCGTGCAAAGTCGCTGCCAATCTTTAAATCCATGGTAAAGGAGCACTACTTGTCCTGTCATCACTGAACGCATACCTAAGTCCCTTTGTTTATATATATATATATATGTATATATAGTAAGTAATATATGTAAACTAGTATATGTAAATATATTTAACGATAAGTATGTATTTATGTCTATGTATTATTATATTAGTTCTTTATTCTTATAACATTTTAAAACTTACAGAAGCACACATATCCCCGTGTAATGTCCCATGATCCTATCCATCCATGGTTGTCTGGTAGAGATCGCTCTTGAGCGATAAGACCGCCAATTGTCGCTTAGTTTTAAGTTTTCTGATTGTAAATAGTTCCTTTTAGATTTAAGTGTGCAATAAATTATTATCTATCTATCTATCTATCTATCTATCATCCGTTTTGGTTGGTTGTCAGGTTTGTCTAGTTTTCTCAAATTGGTCACTACGGTGAAAATTAGGAAATAACAAAGTCGAATTTTACGAAAATTATGGAAAATCCCACTCACTATTTTTGAGTTCAGTCGATTCTGTAGAAAGGTTTCCGTTTATTGTTTTGCGGGGCTCGTAGGCCTGAATTCTTTAGAGTCAGTGCTTTCAGGATTTGTCGAAGTAAGAAGTATATTAAAGCTCGTACAGACTAAGTGGTTTCAGCAGATGAGAAAGGATGGATGTTTGAAGAACCAATGGCTATAGTGAGCAGAGGAAATCGATGTAGTTGTGAGTCTTGTATTGCATATAACATGCAATACCGAGGTCAGTAATATTTCGTTAACTTGCATTGATAGGTAGAGATAAGTGGGGTGGAACAAGAATCTTTGTGTATAGGAATAGGTGTCCTACCTGCTTCTATGTTGGAGAGAGGCGTCGTATAAGATTTCACCTGTCTTTGCAAACTGGGTTTGAATCGAGATTTTATCTGCTGTTTGTAGCCCTTATGAATTTGCTTAAAATAAGTATTCTACTCTTAAAACTCTACTGAATGTATCGTATTTTCTTTACAGCTATTTTCGTAGTAGTGTGTTCAATATACTATCAGCCTTTGGCTTGGTTTTACTTAATTTCACTCAAGCAGGTACACTTCCTCGCACTCACACTGTTAGTTTGCTACTAGCCGATAGTAGCCGGCCGGCGACTATCGGTCTAAACGTAAATACGCCAATATTAATCGATGAAAGGTGAATAAAGGCTTTCTAACTACCACTTGATATTAGTCACCTGAACTTTTAAACATGAATCATTATTTTTTGTTAAACAAAATACCTGCCTACTAGCAGTAAAAAGGTACATTTATTTGGTTTTGATTGTTTAATATAGACAGTCCTAAGCCTGAAAAAGTATGAAGCATTGTAGACCCAATACATGATTTACATCTTACATTTTTACATGCTAAGAGGTAAGGTTTTTCCATTTGTCAAAGCTTTCTTAAAAGAACTCGGGTTTCTACGACACAATATAGGTCCTACCACTAAACTAGACGATCACCGTTGGCCAGTACAGATCACGTTTCTATATCACGACGTAAAAGTTAAAATTTTAATGTAAATAAAATAAAATTAATTAATCAGCAGGGGTTGTTACACCTCTACGGCGTAGAGTCTACGCAGTTCCGTAGCGGCGCTACGCTCACTGTGTAAGTCCTGAAGCTAAACGAGTTCGTTTTCATTATTATAATCTTAATTAATTCGTGATACTTAATTTATAATGGAACGAAATATATTATTTTCATGTTTTCGTGAAAAGTGGAATATTTGCGTCGAATAAACGAGAAAATATTTAAGTTTTAATGCGATTATGTTATTTCGCGTGATAAAGTCATTCAGTAAAGCTTTAATTTAATGAAAAAAGCCAATCTTTCATTTCCAATAGACAAATTAACGAAACAGTTTTTAAAACGTATAAAAATATTTATATTTACAATTTCACAATTTGAAATCGTAGTCCCGTTGAGAATAATTATAAATTAATAATAGTACGCGATAATCCTAACAATCCTTACCTTGAACTATCTTTTTTGCAAATTGCATCACAATCAACGTCAATTGAGAACTTACAGCGTAGCCTAATTGAATCAGTACCGTGGCCGGGCGGTGACGTCACTATCACTTGCGAGCTGTGACGTCACAGACATGTGGTGACGTCACAGTACGGTACTGACATCTCAACATCGGCGCTGGCGCTGATTGCTGACAATAACGAACTAGTTGCGAGCACTAGTTCATAGAGTGATCAAACAAGTAAGCTAACTATAAAACCTGAAATTATTTTTTTAATGTAAAAGATATGCTAACAACATAACTTATTATACAGGTTGGTTTTTTGAGAAGATTGGCGATGGACAAATCCAAAACCGCGCGAGTTAAAGAAAAATCTTGAAAGGAGTCAGCCGATTCGAACTCCCGTGCTTTTGGACTTGGCCATCAACACCCTTCTCAAAAAACCACCCTGTATACAGGAGAAAGACAGAATTGATGATTTTCAGCCACAGAAAGGGGTCGGTGAACCTGAGGTCTATCTGAACCAGTAAAATACCTTGCCCAAATTGTGGAACAGCAGCGTAGAACAATCACTCTGCATCGTAGAAAATATGATCGCGAGGAAGTTCTGTAGGTCGTTCCTTTTTTTTGCGAGGACATTCCTTCCTAGGGGGCAGAATTATGTGACCTGTCAATAAGCAAAAACTTTATTTTTGCGCTTATGTCGTTTAAACGTAGTATCCTCTGTCCCACACCTATTACTATTATATTGACACCTATGAACGCGAAATCCTATGCCTTTTTACGTAGTCGAATACATTGCGCCCTCTTAATAAATGAAGCAATCCGACAGTGGCGTACGATCAACTTACCGAACGACACACGTCACAATAAAACCATTCCGAAGGTTGTAGTTTATTCCATTATTTTTTAGGATAGGTAGATAACGATTTTAATTAAATTAACATCTCTAAAACAAAATTTAAACCCTTTTCCTAGAGTTTTAGTTTTAGTTTACTGGTTCGCTTACACTGCCATCGATAATGAGTGCCGGACACTTGTTGAGGCGACTGCACGAAGGCTGGCTGTGCGGACGAGCTGTCACTCGGTATACAAGACAGATTTATTCCTAGAACCCTCTAGGAAAGCGTTTTAGAATCATAAAATCATTTTATTGATAATAATACAACAATCATATATAAATTACAATCATTTTTATAGAAAATAGTGAAATTAGGCCCCTGGCTTGTAACGTAGGCAGTTACAAGCGGGCCTAATTCCACTATTTTTTTAACAAAATGCTATAATGGTGCCATACGATTAAGATAGAGATTTAATCGTAAATTAATTTGGTAATCTCTTACCATAAGATTACAATCTCTAAGACTTATAATAGCGTGACAATAATGTGGTGGGGCATATAATCATAATCGTAATAGTCATAGATATGGCAAAAACAAAAAAAGTCCGTGTTAGTAGAATTCCAAAAGGTGTCAATGGCGGTGATTGTTACGCGATAATGAAGCGATGATATTGTCATAGTAAGGCGATTGTGTTAGTGGAATCTGGCCCTAAACATTTTGTTTTGTTATTCTATCGTTTCTTGTCATGTCTAAAAAGATTCCGGGTGGCTTGTCAGAGTCAGAGTCAGAGTCAAATCGTTTATTTCTTTAGACTTACAAAATAAGCACTTAGACAAGCCAAATTTTTACTATATAAACTTGTACTGTACATTATATTTTTCATTTAAAAATGTGAGTCCAAAAACTAAATGAATTTATGCTGTAAATAAAATAGACTTTTAATCCACTATAATAAACTAATCTTACCTAACTAAGAATCCAGTTGTTTTTTAAAGAACCTACCTCATTACTAATTTTACAAATAAAAGTACCGTGTAGATACCTAGATATTTTTCTCTTTCTCATTTCCACCACTTAGGTAGGTATCTAGTTTTACGAAAAAGATCGTTGTATCAACTACACAACCCCATTATTGTTATCCGCAGGAAAATAAACAATTTTTAATTTTCTCCAAAATGAACTGAATCCAAACACAATTTAACGGATAAACAATGTGGCTGAAAACAATTTCTAGAGACGAGCGAAATATACCGATAATTCTACGAGAACAGCGCCAGATTACTCAGACCTGTGGTTTTAAGCAAAGTGTAGAAAGCCAGGGGTTCGGTTCTACTGGAGATGTTGGAGTTAAGGTAAGAGCTCATTATGTCTGAGACGTGTGATCATAAGCGGTGTGGGACTAGTTATTCCTGCGGTTTCTCTTGAAAATGACGCCTGCTTAAGTTTCATCACGTTTTAATCTCGGGATCCACACACTTGACTGTTAATGATGCTACTTTGAATTGTTTAGCAGAGTTTGTGTTTGGAGGATTTTTGGCAAGGTTATATCTTAATTCTGGTAATAGAATGATATCTCCTTGTGAAGCAGTGGGTAAATGGTTGAGATGTGTGAAGTTCTGGTTCGATTCCCACTGTGGGACATAATCTAACATGTTTTGAAGGATTTGAATGACCTAAGCGACTGTGAACATTAAATTTAAAACCAACTTTATTGATCTAACAATAAATCAATAATACTGGACCATTCACAAAACATCTAGCCCCAAGCCAAGCAGAGCTTGTGTTATGGGTACTAGAGAAGAACAAAACTTTTACAAGAATTAGTTTTGTTTTGTATAATTTTACCATCTGCTATCTCTCTCTCTCTCTCTCTCTCTCTTCTACATAATTATATGATTTTCGTGTTTATTAGTCCATTCATTAAAAATATGTATAGCTGTACACACAAAATGTTTACGCCACAATGTAGATTATAACAATATTTTAGGTATGTTCATTTTAGCTAACATTGTAATGTGTTTTGTGTGCTAAATAAATAAATAAAATAAAACTAGATAAGATAACTGATATACTAAATACAATACATAACATTACATATCATACAAACATTTGTCCCGATGCTGGAATCGGACAGCGTTGAATGTGATTCAACCACTGCGCCACAAAGGCTATCAAAACAAACTATACAAAATTACATATCCTCACAACTACATTGCCATATCCCTTCGTCTCCCATCACTTAGTCTTTCAAGAACAATTCACAGTGGAGTAGAATCACACGTACAAATTTCAACGTCTAATGTTTGTCTGCCTGTGTCTGCCGAATTCATATTAATGAGCACCGTCTGTCATCACAGTCGACAGTGTTCCAAATGTTCCAAATATTCCGATGTGAAGTCAGAGCCGACACTGTACTAAACGTTACGATGACGGCGAAGACAATTTATAGCTAAGTTCGTTAGTTCTCTGTCAACGTATGTTCTTGCATTTTCAATCGAATAGGTTTAACTGTGATTATACTTAAGGCCCATACACGAAATACATAGCATAACATAGCGAAAGTGGCGCCCCCAACTATTTTATCTTATTTTTACGTTAAACGCAGGAATTTTTAAAAATCCTACGTTCAGTTTGTGGTATCTTTTATAAGTTATTTATTCATGTTTCTGTAATAGTTTCATTTTGTAAAGCTTAGGCAGAGATACGAAGTTGCGCTTTTTGGCCACCAAACTCTATTTTCGCATCTCCTCCTAAACTATATGAGATAATTATTACAGAGGTATTAAAAAATAGCTTATAATAGATACCACAAATCGAACGTAGGATTTAAAAAAAAATCCTATGATAAACGTAAAAATATGATAAAATCGCTGTCATATTGGCTCGGGTATGCGCCTTAATACACACAAGTTAATAACACTTTTGAAACTGTCGTTGTTATTTTAAATACATTGCTTTAATGCAATCTGGAAATAGTTGCTCTGTTTTAAATAAATAAATAAAATTCATTTATTTCAGACAACACAAAAAATCAATTTAGGTCCATATTATGTTAGTCAAAAATTTTCTTAGTCTATGTTATTATTCACGGGTGTTATAGAGTATTTCGGTGTAATTTCAAACTTTTAATTAAGGTTTGAATTGTATGAGGCAAAAAACTAGAAGGATACGAAAGAGATAAAAATTTGTCACTTATGCAAAATAAGTGACTTATTTTTATCTTTAGTCAGCAGCGCCCCCTCTGCAGAACAACTCTGCAACCGAACTGTGAGATCCCCAACCCGCATGCTAAGCGTGGTGATTATGGACATTATCCCCATTAGATAAACGCCAATAAGACGCTTATTAGGAGAAGACCTGCGTCCAGCAGTGGACCAATACAGGTTGTTGAGGTTGAGGTTGAGGTATATAGTTTATATACGCAGTTGCCGACTAAATCTACACTAATATTATAAAGAGGAACGATTTGATTGTTAGTTTCTTCGTTTGTATTGAATAGGCTCCGAGACTACTGAACTTACGCAATTCGATTACACTTCGATTTACACAATTCTTTTATCATAAAAAGCTAACTTTGCAAGGAGTGACAGTGTGTGAACGATCTGCAGATATTTCTTCAGGGTATTATGTTTTTTATAAATAATAATAAAAAAATATCCGCCTATGTAGTGCATTGAATTAAGTATATCAGTTATCTAGTACCCATAACACAAGCTCTAATTTGCTTGGGGCTAGATAATGCTGTGTGAATTGTCCAACATATTTATTTATATGTAAGTAGTATTTGGTTCTGATAAATACACAAAACCCGCTTCTAGATCACTAACAATTTCAATGAAAAAGTTCTGAATCAGCTGCACTATGCACATATTGGAGTAACAGGGCGGAGGGGAAGCGGGGAGACTCCGTTATGTGGGGTCACGTACTCGATGTAAAAACGCTTGTTTGTACGGAACCCGCGGATGTTGATGTATTGCAAACAGATGCTGGGAAATTGTTTTATACGAGCAGAATGCTTTTAAGGAAAGCGACTATAATTTTTACCTATCGTAACTAAAATGAAAACGTTTAGTTATCCTCATTTCTTGACAAATAAAAAATTATTTTAATTAAATCTCTCAAATTCTTAACTGTAATAATTAGATTGTTTTGAAAAACTAAACTTCAACCTCAAACCTCAACAGCCTATATCGGTCCACTGCTGGACGCAGGCCTCCCCCTGATAAGCGATTTTATTGGCTGTTATCTCATGGGGTTAAATCCCATAATCCAGTGGCAGAATTATTCTTCAGGAGGCACTTCTGCCCGCCTTCGGTGGATATCCCTTGGTCGCTTCTTACGACACTCGCGGGAAGAGTCGGATTGGTGCAAATTCTCAGCCGGCACTACATGGCACGGAAATAATACTAGCTGTAAATTCTGTCATAAACCGTTCAAAACTCTCTAGCAAACAGTCTTCCATGCTCCAACTTTATAACAAAACGATAGTCTTACAAACAAAACTACCCCTACCCGGTGTTCGTGAGAGGTATGAGCACTGCGTAATCCCCCGGCTTTGCTCGCCTCGATCGATTCTTTCTTTGGACTCCCGGGGAATATTTCACGTGAGGATCAACCGGTGCTTTAGTTCTACTGCTATATCTTTTGAAGTTCTCACGTTGTAAACTGAACTTAAAAAGAAGTTTGATATTATATAAAAGCTTCGTAGGCGACAAGTCGAATTCAGTTTCCGACCAAACTAAGCTAACCTTGTCTGAACGCACTAAAAATTATGTCTTTGTCTTTTCTATTTAGATCGATAGGAAAGAAATGACATCATTCTTAGTGCTGTGAAAATGTCTCAAACTTTAGTATAGCTTAGATGACTTCTGGATTGTTTTTTTTTACGGTAAATAGACCTTCATTTGACCGCAATCTTACCTGATGGAAAGCGAAGATGCGGCCGACGGTGTATCACGAAGGTCTATAAGAAACCTAATCACCCTTGTCTTAAAGAGACCCAGGTTTTAATTGTTCACAATACAGAGGCAGGGAGCGAGTTTCATTCCATTACCAGATACCACAGAACGGGAAATTGTATTAATAATTGAATTATATTTTTTCCAAAGAAGTTGTCATAATGCAACACTATGTTAATTTCTCTTATATTGACAATTGATTTTCAAATACAGAATCAAGTACTTGATCTCTATCTGCTGTGTGGTAGCTGTGTGGCTAAGAATTTGCACCACTCAATTCTTCCCTTAGGTTTCGTAAGAGGCGACTAAGGGATATCAACCGGGGTGCGTGCAGCAGCGCCCCCTGGCAAAACAAATCTTCCACCAAACTGCGATTCCCAACCCGCATGCCTAGCGAAAGGAATACAGAATACAGAATACAGAATTTATTTATTACACCATATGTAACAAGTCATTTACAAAGAAAAAATATAGTATTAATATTAATTAATTATTTATAGGATTTATATAAAATATACATTATAAGAGCGGCAGCTCTAAGTATTCCTCTAATTCATAGAATACAGATTCCGTCAGGAATTTTTTTAGCCTTGTTTTAAAGGAAGGCGTGGAAGGTGCGTCACGTATCTTTTCTGGCAGTCGGTTATATACGGAAGGTCCCATGATATAGACCGATCGTTTAGATTTTTGAAGCCTGTGTTCAGGTGTTACCAGGCGGTGCGAGTGGCTATTGCTCCGCATCTCGCGGGTCGTGTTCACCCCACGACGCTGGAACAAGCCCAAATGCAGGTGCGTAAAAAGGGCTATCTGGTATATGAGCTCAGATGGTAGAGTCATAATATTTAATTCTTTGAACAGTTCCCTGCAAGATACGTCACTCGGGACACCCACTATAGCGCGTACAGCTCTTTTCTGCATTATAAATGCTCGCTGGCGGTCGGCGGCTCGCGACCACAGCTCCACGCCGTAGGTCAAGGTGCTATGTACTGTTGCGTAATAACACGCCCGAACCACGTCGCGCGAGGCTGTGCTCGCCAGCCTCCGTAGTGCAAAGCAGGCACTACCAAGCCTAGCGCACAGCTTGTCTATGTGTGTGTCCCACACGAGGGAACTGTCCAAGTGAAATCCAAGCAGCTTCGTAGTTTGGACTTGTTCCAGCCTCGCGTTTCCGGCGACGACCTTAAGAGGGGGGCATCTTCCTTTGAGACTAAAACCCATCAGGCAGGTTTTATCACTATTCAGGGAGAGGCCATTAGCACGGAACCACGACTCTAATTGCTGTATTACCTCATTCAATCGGTCTTCCAACTCGCGATGGGTGGGTGCCGTGACCACCGCGGCGACGTCGTCGGCGTACATATATATTTCCGCACCGCTAATGCTACCAGGTAGATCATTGAGTAGTAAGCTGAAGAGGGTGTTAGAGAGGCAGGACCCCTGCGGCACTCCCATTTCGTTCTCCAGTTCAGATGACCTCACGCGGCCACCGTCACCGACCACCACTTGTGTCCTCGCGGACATAAATGAAGTCAGTAGAGATAGGGCGGGGCCTCGGATTCCGTGGAACTGGAGTTTACGTACGATGAGGGCGTGGTCGGCGGTGTCGAACGCGCGCGAAAGGTCGCAGCTGAGCAGGGCTACGCGCTGGCCCGCCTCGCGCGCGCTCAGCACGCGCCACACCACCTCGCGCACCAGGTCTGTCGTGGCGCGACCCGGTCTGTACGCGTACTGCCTATTAGACAAAATGTCGCGCTTTGTCATGAAACAAAGAAGCCTATGGTTAATACCAACCTCGGATTATGGGCATTACCCCCCATGAGATAAACGTCAATAAAGCGCTCATCAGGGGGAGGCCTGCGTCCAGCAGTGGACCGATACAGGCTGTTTAAGATGAGGTTGAGGATGCAACCACCGATACGGTGTCGGGTATCGTTACCAGTCAGTCAAGAAACACCCGATGTCGTAGGAACCCACGAAAGGAACGGCAGCAGTTTCATATTATTATTATTGTAATTATTCACCACCGCAACTTGGATTACCAATCTGAATGCCAAACATAGTGATTAAGACAAAACCCCCCTTATTCAGGGAAGGCATGTTTAGCAATTGATGTTTGTAAGACGATGTACGCTATGCATGAGATTAGGTTAATTTATAATAATAATAACAATAATAATAATGGTTTATTCGGTAATAAAAGATACATAGTCATATTAATAAACGAAAATACCTTTTAAGTATTAAAGAAACACTTGTGATAGGTGATTTTGCTCTTCCACGTTTTAGCTTATGTATATTTTGAAGGCGTTACACTTTTTTTTACAAAACATTGCAAATCAATGAAAGTAAATTAAATTAAAGTTCTTACTTTAATTTAATTTACTTTCATTGATCCAGCCATTAGCGCCCTGCACACGTAAGGTTCGGACCGCGGGAAATCGCACGCGCCGTTCCATCCTGCGCTCCGAACCGTACGTGTAGATGCGCCAGGCTGACAGTCCGATCTGGCAGTTCGATGCGCGCTCCCATCTCACAGTTCTGTGCGCGCATCTCGTGTGTACGCAAACTACAGAACTGCCGGTTTGGAGCGTCGTCAAAGCTATTACGGATTTCATTCGTTTGATGATATAATACGAGTCGGAAGCTTAAACAATCTGCAGGTAGCTTAACAGATGCATATAAATACCAGTAGGAAGCGTAAACAATCTACAGGTAGCTCAACTGATCCATATAAATACCAGTAAGAAGCTTAAACAATCTAAAGGTAGCTCAACTAATCCGTATCAATCACAATTACCTATTGTTATAACTGTTAATTATCGTTTTAAGATAAAGCCTTGTTTATTCCTAGGGGTGAAAAGTATTACTTTCATCCCGCTTATCAGGCGACTTCAAACCTGCTTTCTGAATATGAGTTCTCATGAATTCCATTGTCAGAACTGAACCAAATTGAAATAAAAAAAGAATCATCAAAATCGGATCACCCAATTAAAAGTGGTAACAAAAATAAAAATCAGTCGAATTGAGAACCTCCTCCTTTTTTGAAGTCGGTTAAAAATAAAGAATTTGACCACATTTGCCTTTTTTCAGTTGCTTGTACTAACTACAGATCGCTGACACGATGATCGGGTATCCATTCTGCTTGAGACTGAGGCAAAACTTTTGAAACTTTTAACGTTCCACGCGCCAATCTAAACTGCAGTCAAAACTCTTGAAAATCTATTTACACGCACAGGAAAAATGTGAAAGATTTGCCCGCGTTCCAAACCGTGGAAACATTTTTACTCGTAATTAGCACGACAGTTCGATCCGCAGTCCAAACTGTACAGATCCATCCGCGATTGGGACTGCAGTCCCAGATGCGCGGTTCGAACCTTACGTGTGAAGGCCGCTAATATACAAATCAGTGAAGGGTAGGACACAAAATTACCATGAAGTCTTTTTAATAATAATAATAATAATAATAATAAATCATTTATTTGAGACACAAACAGCTTAGACATACTTTTTATAAAGCTTGTTTACGTTCAGTTTGAATATTTAAGTAAAAAACAGAAAATAGACTCAAATTCATTAACTTTATAGGCATAATTACTATACCTCTAATAGGATTAGAAAAATAAGTTTTAATTTCTCAAATACAAAATATTAAGTCGCTTATTATTTTCACATATACCTTTCAAAGCTAGAATAAGGTGAAAGTAATAATAATCATAGAAATTTAAATAATATATACTAAAATAATAAGGCCCATGTCCAGCAGTGGACTAATATAGGCTGATGATGATGATGATGATGATGAAAATAATAAAATATTATTAAATATATTATTTATTTCAGACACGAGAAAGTAGAATAAACCTATTGCTTATAATTAGCAGCCATGCGTGGAACCCTCTCATAGTCCTAATTTTTCTTAACTCTAAACAAGATTATTCAGATAAATAACAACCAACAAAAGTATTCTTATTCAACCTCTACTTATAACAATATATCTTGCGTATCTTCTCTCCCGCTCACTAACGATAACATACTATATTCCATTGCAATTACTTTTAATCCGTTCCATAACGACGGCGGTCGTTAGCCCGAGGCTCCGCCAGAATTCCGTTACATTCCGTTACATAAACGCATCTGCATACGAGGCTTTATTAAACGAAATAATGTACCGAACGCGCTCGACGTAATGAGCAATCTCGTAGACCCTCTACGCTGTAGAGCTACGGCGCTACGAAGCTACGGAGCTACGCCGTAGCCCCTCTACGTTGCTACGGCCAGTAGTGTCTACGATCTCGCGTCGAGCGCACGTGAATATGCCTCGCTCTAAATACATCGCGTAAATATACGTAAATAGCCGTAAATAATAATTTATCAATAAAATTAATGTAGTAATAGGAATTGCATAGTGAATTATTGTGATTTGAAATACCTCGTGTAGTTTGTGTAAGTGCTAAAAATGTACAAGATGAAAAGGATTTGTCATCTCATCTTTCGGCTGCTGTTTTTGCTTGATGGTAAGTTTTTAATTAACTTTCACAGACATAATTATAAGTCAGATGTCTATTTTCAACATATTTACACATTTTCTATGAAATGGTAAGTCATAATAATTGATTCTCAATTAAAGGAAACGGAAGATTTTTATCAAAAACAGGATTGTGTATCCAACAAAATAAAATTTTATTTATTTACTAATGGAGTATTGAGAGTCGAATTTCCGTTCGGTAACAGCTTTCGACGGGCAATTAACGACGCGCGAACAATTTTATACTTGTACTTTATTTACGCGACAATTTTCAATTATTTTTTGACACTTTTCCGGTCGTTTAAGCTTAAAGAGGGTTTGTGTTGTAATCGGAACGGAACGCGTTAATACATATATTTACATTTTGTCCAGGATGTTTGGATGATGCATCATATCTAATATATATCTAAGACTTGATTTGTAAAATATTTCACGTTTCACGTTTGCTTATCTTGTTTCAATTCTACTTTAAGCCTACATTTCCGAGCAGAAATCGCTGAGGTAATGAAATTAAGAGTTTGTCGTAATTTTTTAATCATTTTGATCAGAGACAAATGTTTAAAGCAAAATATACACTTAAATAATTTTTGTAGATATTATTATGTCTAACATTAAGAAGTGGGTTCAGATATAACAGAATATAAACAAAAAATAAATAAAAACAAAAGCATTTAATACTATCTTTAAGGGCTTATTTAGTAACTCAAATAAAAATGTAAATTAGGCTTAGCGAAATAACATTGAAGCGGCAATCAAGCAATTGGATTATTTGTTAATTTTCCTTGAATACTTTAAGTGTCCTTTATAATGTTAATTTTATAGTCCTGAAGGTGAAAGCATAATATCAGATTTTGGGGTATTGCCCATCATTAGAGGCAAAATGTTGAAGAAAAGCTAATTAAAATATTATTGCAAAATGCATTTATTAAAAAAAAATTAGATTCGAATGTATAAATTTTCGTTTTAGTATTACAAAAAAAATATAGTCTGATTAAACAAAAACAAAATTTATCTAACAAATGAAACTTTGCATTTAGTATTTCTATTGAACTTAACAAATTAAACTGAGTTATATTGACACCTGTATAGAATCCAATTTCAGGTGAACTTATTAATCGACCATAGACTGAAAACTGAAACTAAAACAGAACTGAAATTAGTTTTCAAGATACTCTGCACCGAAATACTGAAATTTGACCTTTAAGTCTTATTAGCTCGTAAAGTTTATAAAGTTATTCAGTTACATTTCTCTGGGGGATGCTTTAGATGCATGATCAGCAGTGGTATTGTAATGTTACTCTTATGTAATACTGAAGACTCATTAGGGAGGCTTATGTCCAGCTGTGTACTGATATTAGGCTGATGATGTTGATGATGTTGATGATGTAACACTAGCAGCCCGCCCCAGCTTCACGTGGTTAGCAGAACATACGCAGTCAAGTTGATATTTTTAATTCAGTTATAAATTATTTTCATATAACTTTATTGGCTTACGCGGCGCAGTTTAGCTTATAATATTCTTAGCAATTAACACAACGTGTACAAAGTACAATGTAGTGTTCATTATCAGGGAAGAATTCTAGTCGTGTTTGGATTCTTGTTCTTACACATTACATTGTTCCCGCTTTTTCTAGAGGCCGAGATGTACAAGGTACAATGTGTTATTTAGGCTATGCATGTGATATCAACTTCCTATGTTATCACAGCTTACCAATATCTACGTGAGGAATGTGTCACGTATCAAACGTGACTTTATCTTCCGTATTATATTTTCTTGTTAACTTTAATCCAATAAATAAATCAGTTCCGAACTTACTGTTGGAGGACTTATTACTCAGTACCCCTAACACAACGTCATAATCATATTTATTTATTCAAGTAAAGTGTGTGAAAATGTTTAAATGGGGGTTTTCTACCATATTTAAATAATTTAGTAGGTTCACACTATTTTTGACTTACATTACTACCCCCGATTTCTCGAACGCTTGTCACATTGAATGGATAGTCAACGGCTTGTTATATACGCACTGCGGAATCTGACAGCGTGAATTTTAATCTCGCGGAATATAACCTGCGTGCTTAACGTAACTTACACGTACGACGAATAAAATTCCTTGCTATTTTAGCTACCTACAACTTTATAGTGCTCCAAACATTCATATTTTTCCGCTAGTGAACTTCCATAAGTTACAGAATTCTGCAAAAAAAACCATGCGAGTAATAAAAGCAGTGCGTGTACAGCCTGACAAATTGTCAACAATTGGTCAAAATAATAAGCGTTCGAGAAACCGGGTTAGATAATCAATGGGATATCCAACGGGGGCGGGCAGTAGCGCCCCATGTGCATTACCCCCATTAGATAAACGCCAACAAAGCCCTTATCAGGGGAAGGCCTGTATCCAGCACTGGACTAATACAGGCTGTTGAGGTTGAGGTTAAGGTATATTATAAAAAAAAATACACGTAGTTTTGTCATGAATCACTTCGTCTATTCTATAGGTACAAATCACAATGACCATTTGGTAAGATTTGAGTTTATCGCGTTCAGAAAGAGAGACTGGTTGAGACTTTTTTTATAATACTGTAGTGACTTTAGATTCGTTTTATAAAGCGAGACCCTAGAGAGAAATTTAGCTTAGTTGAATCCATATCACTCTTAATTATTTCAAGCTTAAATCTGTGTGACAACGCTCTAAACGGGAAGTTTACGTAACATTCACATTTTGAATAAACCTTTAAATTTATTTTAATAGAAAATAAATTAACGAAAACTTTACAGTCTACAGTATGTAGTACACACTCAGCATAAAGAAATCTTGTTTTCAACAATCACTAATGTACCTTTTTAATGAAAAAACCAATGGTACCACAAAATTTGTTTAGATCTACTCGTTGACTATTTTCTTTTACTTATTTTTGGATTGCCGTGAAGAGACAACATAACATGACCACTGAGTGTAGACCTTAATAAACGCAATCAAAAACCTCCGATGCAAGCTTAGAATGGAGCTCAACTTAGGTAAGCCGAACTTGAGTTGGAGGTAGGTATGTTATAACATAATAAGAGCTTAGAACAAGCAAACACGCCGCCCTTGGAGTTGTGGAAGTTTCATTAACGCGAGTCCCGGCGGTGAGAACAACTTTCAGGCAAAACATGGGATATTTGCGGAAATATTATATGTACTTACGTCGGTATGTTACTTTCAGTTATCTTTCTTAGAAGACCTTTTCCAATCTTTTCTCTTCCACCAGCAGACGCACAAATTCATACCACCCATGCCTCGTCGATACATTATTACATAGTTTTAGCTTAGGTTAAAGATAGTACATTTGTAAGCTCTAATTTATTTCGATTAATTTTCTTTATATGTGTTTTTACCTAATATCATATGTACAATTTTTCCCCCTACGATCACGGGCTAAGCCTCAGGTAAAAACTAGTTTATAACATTATTTTAGCTCAAACTTAGTTTCCTTAAGAGTGTGCATTAGCGGAATGACAAGATATGGTTTTCTCGCGAGTGAGAGAAATACAGAGCAGAGACATGCAACGAATTTTCTATGCGACAAAATGAAACAACCAGTCGAAAAATTAAAAGACAGAAATAAATAAATACTTCTAGGTTTAAACCAAAGAAAAAAAGTGCGCTGTTCAGAGTCAGAGTCACGAGTCAAATCGTTTATTTCTTTAGACTTACAAAATAAGCACTTAGACACTGTTCATAAATCGTGTTTTAAAAACACGTAATTCAAGATAAAAGATATCAGATCGAAATAACTTTTCCCTGAATATGAAGGTAGCTACCACCTTCATATTCAGGGAAAAGTTATTTCGATCTTCACAGATACTGAGATAAATAACGATTTCAAAGTACGAAATTGTCAATATTGCATATGGCACTCTTTAAAACTGAACTAATTCTGACTAATCCTGGCAAATATCTGTCCTTCAAACAAACTGTGAGCTAGTAAACAGTCGTCTTCGTTTGAAACGTTAATTAGCGGGGCATTCCCGCGGCGAGGAACTTCTCATGGAGAGCTAACAAACAAAACAGCAAATATAACACTTCGGAATGTAGTACGAGTCGGTTTGATATAGATTGTAGGTGACAAGGGTTAGAGCCAAGAAATGCAATTCAGTAGATACAATACAATTTATTTTTAAATATACAGATTCGCCCTACATTCCAAAAAAAATCTGCTACTGCCCCATAGATACAGAAAAATAGGCGAATAATAAACTTATTATTTTTTGTTTAACCTATAAGTTGTCCCACTGCTGGGCAAAGGTCTCCCCCAAACTCGTCCAGGAATCGCGTTCGTTGGCCAATAAACTTAAGAAAATAAAAAAAAGTGCGACGGCTAAGTGCGAGTCGTATTCGCGCACGAAGGGTTCCGTACCAGTATCTATTACGAATGAAATCAAATAATACAAATCTTTCCTCGTAAACGAACGAAAAGTTAACGTGACGCGGTCACCCATCCAAGTACTGGCCGCGCCCGACGTTGCTTAACCTCGGTAATCGGTTCTCAAGGTGATAAGGACGTGCCCCCCTTAATTATTAATATTATTTAATTTTTATTATATGTTTTCATAGCGGCAACAGAAACAAATCATCTGTGAAAATTTCAACTGTCTAGCTATCACAGTTCATAAGATACAGCCTGGTGACAGACGGACAGACAATCAGTCGGACAGCAGAGGCTTAGTAATAGGGTCCTGTTTTACCTGTAAAATATTTGTATAATAGATCATTAGTCGACAAGCCTTTACTAATACAAGCAGATGGGAACCTAGGAGCTAGAAAATGAATCACAATTACTATTAGCTAAAAAAACCCAAACCTCTTGTAAGAGGTCACGTCATAATCATCATTGTATACGATTGCAATATCAATTATTCGATTTTCCCGATTCACTTTTGTTTAGGTCATTACTGTTCCGTTCCGCTCTACGCAAAACTAATTGTCTCTAATTTTTACAAAAATAACCTGTTCTATTTTTTATAACGAGAAGAGGCTAATTAGAATTAAGTTTTTGGTAATTTGTGTAGCGTACTGAAATTCTATAGTATAATTGAGCCTTTGACATAGAAATAAAATATATTTGAATTTTCGAAATATTTAGGTGACAAAATCCTAGTCAATTGAAATGACACACAAATAAAAGATATTATTTATTTCGTTCTTTCTTTCTTTTTTTAAATGTTAATATTGATGAACACAATGCAATTGTAACGAGTTCCAACCACAATCATACATTCCAAGATTATTCCAAGACCTGTAGTTCTATTACTGCGATGTCCATTGTGTGCTCGTGCGTCAATAACGCGCTCGGACTTCCCTTAATTTGTTCCAGACAACCTTGTTACGTCACATCCGAGTCGTTATTGTATTCTTTACTTATTTAGCCATTTCCCGGTGGCTGGGCTGACATTGAGATACCTGTTGTAGTCTGAATATTGGATCAGGATTGTCTTCGGAGAAATCCGATTTTATTGAAAATAAAGTCGGAAAAAATTACTTAGCACCTAGAGAGGCACCTGTTTTGTTTGAATTTCAAAGAACTTTTCACAGAATAACATCTTTTTGAGGCCAACACACTCTCAGGTTGAAACCATTAGGTATCTACAGAATTTCTAGAAAACTACAAATGCGTACGGGGCGGGCGTACAAAATATTTTGACATTAGACGACATATACAGGGTGCCATGTTCTATGTGTACGGGTATAATCGGATTATTCTATTGTGTAGAAACCGGACTAGTGACAACTAGTAATTCCAATTTCAGCGCGTACAGGGCACTTTATCAAATCCCATTGGAAAATAACGAAAGAAACTTTAGAACGCTATTTTGATTTGTCACATGTTTCCAATATTGAATCCGATGGCCATTCCGACGAATTAGAATACCTATATATATTTAAATATATATATATTATATATAACGAATCAGCCAAACAAACATGTATCCAAAATCTTTATCTCCCAAAGCCTATAAGTAACTTTAGAATCAAGATATTTGTTCAGGGAGTTCTGGATGTTTCCCATGTATAATATAAAAAAACAGATATCTATCTATGCAGTGTATTGTTATTATGTATATCAGTTACCTAGTACCCATAACACAAGCTCTGCTTAGCTTGGGTCTAGATAATGGTGTGTTAATTGTCCAACATTATTTATTTATTATTTATTATTATTATAGAATATTACACCTACCTGCCAGCCTTCCAAGTAACTGCTACGGAAATATACCCAGCTACATTTGTATGGTAACCCCTCCGCTGGGAGCAGTTCCCACCTGCGACAGTTCATAAGGCACATTTCAATTTGCGCGACGTCTCGCCGCGCCGCCGCTCGCCCGCGATCGAATTCCGACAAATCCTTAACTTTATTGCCGCAGCGTGGGAGTCAATAAGTTGCGGACGCGACTTTTTGACATTGTTGTGTGATGCCGGCTTAGAATTTATACCAGCCCAAAACCTCGAGTGTAAAAACGGCGCGCTAATTTACGCCGCCCGAGAGTGAAGAGAGCGATTGTTCAAGTGTAAGAAATACAAATTAAATGATTTCAAGGATAGACAAATTACAAGTGTTTGTGGTGCAAGATAAAGGGTGTGTGAAATGATTAGACAATACAAATTAGTGTTATGTTAGGCGATGTTACAGCAGCAGTACAGTAGAGTACAGAAATTGATCTATTTCCGTTGTCCCCATTCCTGCTGTCCTTAGTTAATCAGGACAATAAATAAATACAATGCAATAAAATTAAGTTTTCTATTTTTTTATTCAACATTGCTGATTGTCTGACATTAGGAATATTCAAACATCAATGTTTAATAAAAGAATGGAACGTTCCTTAATTAGCATCTTATTTATTGATTTGATCCGTTATACCTAAAAAATTACATTTCATTTGTTGTTCTTCCAACTACCGTTACTTAACAACTTAATAATCTTTAAACAAATGTTAGGCAAAATATTTTTCATCATTTATATTCATTTGTTGATATAAATTTATTAATTTAAATGACATCCATCAAAAAATATTTAGATGGCATCAGTATGATAAGAAATTTGAGTAGCTGTTACATTTTCGACTTCCCTTTCTTCTACCTTAAACCAACGCGCGACCATAAGCCGCATCAGTCTCACATACCCGCGCCGGTAACCTACCTCATAACTTCGCGACACCTTGTCGCGTCTGAAACATAAGCCAGCTTCCAACTGCCCTTCATAAAACGGACAAACTTACAACATTACTAAAGAACCTTTTTACTAAGATTACGGATAATCCTGAATGAGCGAACCAATGGCGGTGCCGAGAGATGATCGATTGCTACTCGTAGTTCGCGGATTTCAATAGAAAATGGTGGACCGATTTTCGGGATTTTCAATTTTCTGGTTCTAGGAAGTCAATTCATCCTTCCATGTCCTTGATAAAATCAGCCAACAATAAAAATTATCACATATAGTTATTATTGCAATATCAAAATCGAGAATGATGTCATACATTAATTATAATATAATGAAGTAGAAATTGTTATGATTCTAATCTTGTTATAAATATAATTATCTTAAAACAGCAAGTATTAAAAACTAGCTACGCCCCTCGGCTTCGCACGCGTTGTTCCTATATTATATAAACGTTTAAAGGTGATTTTGATCCCACGGGAACTGATTTATGGTATAACCTTTCAAGTGTCGCCACCATTTTGCAAAATGGCCGGAAGTGTCGGGAGCCTTGTCTGGATGGTTCGCGCGGTATCGTCGAGTGTGATTCAAATGACGATATCTCTAAAGTTTTGTAGGGAACTATACGTCTATCTTATATTGTTGGAATCGTTATGTACTAAGCTAACACATTAAACATTTGTTATAGTCATGTATTTGCAATGTATTAATAATTCCAGCTTGAAATCAGGATGAGACAATTTTTGCCAGTTTATTGTAGAAAAGTCGTTCTAAATACTTAAAAAACCATTTTTTTCTACAAAAAGTTGTTGTTTTATTTACAATAATATATACACTACATTAGCACAATAAAAGAAACAAGCCTTCTAATACAAATTTTTCACAGAAAACGGCTTACAAAAACATGGATCATACCGAGCTGTTCGCGCGACGCATTTTTATATCTGAATTTTACGCGTATGCCTTGTGTTATTTGATAATTTTATGGTTTGTAACAAATAACAAGATACCTAACTTTATATGTGGTACCTTATTATTATATATTTATATTTTTTTCATATATTTATATATATACCTATTACGTCACAGTTCAACAGTGATCTCCAGGAGATCTCCGACAACACCCATGTTGTCGTATCATATCTCCTGGAGATCTCCCGACAACCAAAGGGATAAAAAGTAGCCTATGTTTTATCCCGGGATTAGAATTACCTGTGTGCAAAATTTCAACGGCAAAGTCGCGTTCAGCACTATATACTAGCCAAACTTGATGTAGTATGTTTATAAATGCTAAACCTGAAATTCACTCTGTTGCCCCGTCTTCTTGAACGCAATTTGAATGTCGATTAATGATCTTTGCTACAAAAATATGGCATATTATATCTGAAAATATGCGCCAAGCAAGTGACCTTCAGGTATTTGTGTCGAGGTTGTTTACAAACATTTAAAATCCAGCTTAGTTAGCGTATATTTATGACGAAGAACAGCCATAATGAAGCAGGTAAATAATCAATTAACTACGCACCCAGTCCGTAACTAATAATAAAGTAACAAGCGAGTTCTTTGTTGGGAACACTGGCTCATACAAGTTCATACAAGTTCATACAAGTTTCCAACTCTCGCCTCTAATAGTGATGAATGGAGCCACGGCGCGGCGTCGTATTTCTTTCATATTGTGCTTATTTATGAGCTCTATGTTTTATGCATTAGAGCTCACTTTTATATGAACTCTGGGGGTCGTCGAGAACAAGGGAACACTTTGCGTATTAAATTTACTGGTTTTCTGTTCATTGCTGAAACTGTACATTATTAAATAGTGTTGGTACGTAATTTACAGTTTTATTAAATATTAATAGAAGAAATAATGTTAAATAATTCACGCAGTATTATCTAGCCCCAAGCTAAGCAGAGCTTGTGTTATGGGTTCTAGATAACTGATATATTTAATAGATTCCTACTAATACCTATTACAAACGCGAAAGTGAACAAGTGTAAGCAAGTCGGTAGATATGTATGTATGTGTGTTGCTCGCAAAAAAAAACCTACTGAATTGATCGTTCTGAAATTTGGCATAAGTACAGGTTGTTCTAGGCCTGAATTAACACAATGGCTACTTTTTATCCCATCAATCAGTTCCCGTGGGATAGGCGTGCCAAGCTGCGGGGCAGCTAGTAGGTACATACATTTCATAAATAGATATTTTTAGTATACATAGAAAGAGACCAGAACACCCTTAATCAGTATCTGCAGATCGTACAAACATTTGTCATGAGGCGGAAATCGAAAATGTTAGACGAAACACGTTTTTTGTAATTCGACAGATCGTGTTTTGGACAAATCCTTAGAGATTCATGGGAATGTGCTGGTTTTCTAGTCTCTTAGCGTGTCGCTTGTTGGTTTGGAGCAGTTTTTGCTCGCAAAATGAATAGATTTTCCGACTTCAAAGTTGAAGTCGGATAATTTTTTTTGATAGAACGATACACGATACGCATCTGGGATTAAAACTTTTTAAACTTTCGCGATTTGTTAACATAATTAAATGATTATTTATCGGGTATTTATCGCGGCAGAAACGTAGGGGAAATTAAAACAAAGGTACGCGATAAATACCCGATAAATAATCATTTAATTCTGGGATTAAAATCTTCATTCTCTATTCTTATGACAATGTTTCTTTGTAGGTATCACAAAATAAATAATTTTTGACTATGAGTTTGACTACAGCTGAATGCAGTTATTTCAAAATTATATTATGTACCTAGGAATCGATGTGGATCTATGATTTTCATAAGTAGGTATATTGGTAAAGAATGAAAACAGAGTGTCTTTGCATTAAGTTGTCACACAACACAGGCCATTATTAACGCACATAGGATATCTACAGAATTTTACTTACATCTACGCTTTTTAGTCAAGAAATTTATTTTAGACATTTCTACCTCTGTTTCTTTCTAAATAGGTAATTATGAACCAAAACTGCAATACTTATAATTATACTATACTTACCTCAATGAACAAAACTACAAAAGGCATTGCAAAGGCAAGTTTACCTAAAAACTATAAACTAAAGGGTTTCAAAAGTCTATAGGCCTCCGTAATATCACATACCAGTAACCGTAGGCCTACGACGTGAATTACTGACGGATCAGAGCTGTACGTACGTATACGTACAGCCCGACGGGAGCCCTTTACGACTCTATAATCTTACGAGCGGCCTTATTCGGCCCCACTATTGTGGCAAGGATCGCGGATGGTAGATAGCGGATAGCGGATAACTTAGTCTATTAAAAAAAACAATTTACTACTTAATGAAAAAATTATATCAGAATAAATTATTATGATTATGATTCTGTTTGCTTACCACTATTTCTGGATTTAAAACAAATACCATTTAAATAATAAATCCTTTCCCAGAGAGACAAACCATGTCTCTATATATGTATCTCTGTCTTCCATGTGTATTATAATGTACGTGCCCAAACGGCTTAATCAATCTTGATGAAATTCGGAAAGGATATATCATGTAAATTGTTTCTTTTTTAATCCAAAAATAGTGAATGCTAATCGCAAGCAAAATCATAATTATTCATTCAGTAACAATATACAACTGTGTTTCAAAGTAATACGTGTACACTATAATAGTAATCATATAATAGAAAGAGGGTTAACCAGTAATATAGAAAGTGTGAGCTTATGACTAATTAGTAATGAGAATTTTAAGCTATAAAATTTGCTGCAGCCAAGTGCTCCCGATTCAACGTTACCAACTCGAGAGTTATTTCAATCGTGGTTCAATTTAGTTCAGTATTCAAAAGATATGCCTGAAGCTGCCTGCCATTTTTTACTACGAAAGTCCTTGCCCGTGGTCCCGTTCAGCTAGTTCCGTTAACTGGACCACCAAAAATCATTATTTCGGTAGCCCAGTTAACAGTACCACTGAAGATTCTTTCATCTGTGTTCCAGTAGACTGGATAACTGTACCACCGTTAAAAAACGCTGGTACCGTTAACTGGACAAATCATTTTGTGTCGCTATCCCCGCTACAATACCCGCGCCCCTATAGCAGTCCCGTTGTCACCCCAGATGTCCCTCGCACCCCGTAGCGCGGGTGCGAACGCCACCGCCGCCTGGTTGTTACACTTACCCGCTAGAACACACACTGAAACACCTCTTTTATGGGCGGATGTAGTGAAAATTTACCCTTATCTGATATGTTTCAGTTTAGTCTTTTGAAGAAAGGTAAAGGTGTGCTGTGCCTGGTACGATTATTGCTTGGGGTTTTTTTATTTTGGACAATACCCTATTGTCCAACATAAATTGCATGGTATTTTTTTATTATTTTGTATCGATTATTTAGGTTAATATATATTATAGCAGTAAAAAATAAAACAACCAAAAAAAATATTTTTGAGCTATAAATCAAAAAGTAAAACTACACTCAGCTTCGGCTGACAAAAACGCTACCATGCCAAAATGCACAGGCTAACCTTGCATTTTGTGACGTCACGGTTCATCGGATCCCCTATGTCAACTCAAAGTCAAAACTTCATGCCCATACAAAAAAGTTGAAGAATTTTGAGGTTGAGATATCTTCTTTTCAATGATTAAATTTCACAATAAAAATATCATGAAATACAGATATTTTCTATATCAATAGAAAATACATTAAAAAAATATTAGCTTTTTTGAAGTCACATGCATATAAGTACCCTATTCTCTGAGCATTATCTAGCCCCAAGCTAAGCAGAGCTTGTGTTATGGGTACTAGATAACTGATATACCTAATACAATACACTACGTAGATGAATATTTTTAATTGTACCCGGGGGGTATTGTAGCAGTTTAGCTTTTACCTTGGGGGTTTTAACTTTATTAACTTAGCAGTAATAGTCGTTGAACTTGGAAGTTGAATAGTTTTGTACCAAAAACAAAATCCTTGGCATAACCCCTACTAATATTATAAACGCGAAAGCTTGCAAACATGTCTGTATGTATGTTTGTTTCTCTTTCATGCTAAAACTACTAAGACTACGGATCGGGCTGAAATTTTGCATACAGGTAGTTCTAGGCCTGGAATACACACACATAGACTATTTTTTATCCCATAAATTTGTTCCCGTGGGATAGGCGTGCGAAGCCGTGGGGAGCCGCTAGTCCTCTATAAAGATTTCTCATATTTTACGGATCATTTTATTTCATTTATTTATTCTCAAACAATAATGCAAATTATGTCACTTTGCACGTCTTATTGACTAGAGCGTAGGTACTTAATTATAACATTGTTTGTCACCTACAAAACTAAATAAAATATATAACGTAGAATTGTAGTACAATAATTAATAAACTGTCATTTGTGTTAGAATAATTATCAATTATGATGTTTGTGTTCTTTAAATAAATTAATTAATTCTATACATAAGATAAATTAGTAAATAATATTCAAAATATTACTAGAATGTTCTTCGGAAGCCGTCGTGTGCGAGTCCACATTTTGTCGTGAATTATTCCATTAAACAGCTCCTTTTCATAGAAGTAGGTATGTTAAGTTTCCATTGAACAAAACTAAGTGTTTGTTGATATGGATTAATGTACCAATCTATATGAACTAGGTACTCTTTTGCGTTGAGTTCGCCTGTAAAAATAACGTTCATGCATTATGATGAAATACAAATAATATACTAATTGCTATGTTTTTCCTGAAAACAACGCGTACGTCGCGGGCAAAAAGAAGCCTAAAATAATATACTCCGTAGAAATCTGACAGAAAACATGTTACTTTCCGAAGAGCTCCCGCTCGATGGACCGATGACATTGCGGTTGCAGCTAGTCTTTGGATGAAGGTGATTCAGTAGCGCTTTTCGTGGCATCTTCGTTTGGGGGAAGCCTGTGTTCAGCCGTGTGGCTTAGAATTTACACCTTCCCGCAGGCGCAGCCAATGTGGCGCCGCCACCTATTTTATCATACGTTTCAAACACAGCAAATTTTAATAATCCATCGCACAGTTTGTTATAACTATTTTATAAGCTATTTTTTAATACCTCTGTAATAGTTTTTTAGTAATTACACAGATTTTTGTACCTATACGTAACATATAAACTTATTTATTCCAACGAAACCCACATTATTAAATGCAAAGACCATAGAAAAATACGAAAAGCCAACTTTATCATGAGATCTGGAGAATCAAGAGTCTCAATCCAGCTGTCAAAAGTTGACAGCTAATTAAGCAACAGGTGGCCCTCTTATCTCATAATTAAACTTATTTGAGTGATAAGGGGCCGTTGACCCCGGTCGCGATCCCAGCAAGTTCTTATCTTATCTCAGAATGTTATTTAACTGTCAAAACATCTGGGCGGGAAATGAAATGATTATAAACTTTTGAAGTTAAATGCAGGTTTTGTCAATTTTCTTATCATTATCATCGTTCGATTTCCGCTTTGGGACAAATGTTTGTACGATTTGCATTTGCAAATGTATGAATATTTATTCATACCTTGTTTTCTGGGTATTTTCTACGAGTATGTATCTTATACCTTTAAACGAGCAATTCTTGTATATAATATATATATAATCCGAATCGAACGATTTTCATGAAATTTTGTATACATGGGGCTTCAAGAGCGATAAATGGATCTATCTAGAATTCATTCTTAGAAAATGTTGTTTTATTCGTGTTTCAATAAACTGTCATCAACTTTTTCGTAATTAATCGAATCTTCCCTTCCAACATCTTTAATATATGTAAAAGAGTAATACTATTTTATTCGAGTATTCAATAATCAACTTTATCCTCAACTTAAATAATAAACTGAAAATTATGACTCTTTTTGACATCTATTGGCGAATAATAATACTATAATTTCTAAGAAAAAATATAAAAAAATAAAAAAATTAACCATAAAAACGGAGCGAAGCTCGGTCATCCAGGTACTAGTAAAAATACGTAATGGTATTGTATATAATGTATATTTTAATGATTATAATCAAGCGTTTGGCCACCAGCTCACTAAGAAAGTGAAGATATGGCCTGATATGTATCACATAGAGAACTAGCTAGCTAAATATGTACAGCTCGTACATCTTGCCAACCATGAGGCAAAGAAAGCGGCTAGGTTACAGTTAAACTTAGTTTACGAAAGTTAAAGCTATGATACACCCGGATGAGTAAAGTAAAAGATTTCTGAATTAAACAATGTTTAAAGCTACGAGTATGGTACACAAAGTTATGTAAAGTTAGAGGTTCTTAAATCATACAATGTTAAGGAGAGAAATATAATAGAAACCATGCAGTATTTGGCTCAGCGTTCGTTTACAATACTTAGGCTAGACCTTGGATCAGGTATTTCGCGGTCTCCGCCGGCGAAAACTCTTTGTCTTTTATATTCTCTTCGGAGGACGATATCTCACCGTACGATTTACAAGGGATAGAAACACTATACTGTGACCGCGGGGGCTTTGGAGGCATGGCACCTATTCGCACTAGCATTTACTATTTCACTAGAAGGACGCGGAAGCTAATGGAAAGACGGCAGCGTGGCTACGATTCTTCCAGCAAACTGCAAATCCAACCTCCATGCCCAGAATGCAGACTATGGGCTGCATAAAAGCCAATAAGGTTTTCATCAGGAATAGGCCGTTAAGACTGAGACTGAGTCTCTTAGGCGTGTCCAGCAGCGGTCATATTGTGGCTTGGATTACGATGATTAAACGAACATTGTATCTGCATCCAGCACAACGCTGAGTGTGGGACAGATTTGCCTGCTACGCACAAAAATTAAGTATTAGTCTAGAATTAATTTTGTAAAGTTAAATAATGTATTTTAAATTATTTCCTTTCTTTTCTTTCATCTTCCACTGTTCACTGTTTTTCTTGGTGTATTACACAAAAGTTATTATTGTTTTTATCTTTTAAACCCCTAAAGCCTATTTTGTAATGATCTAATTAATATTAATACATTCCGACTTCTTCAGAAACTTCAGTTTAGTTTACCCTATTTACAAAGTCATTGAAGCTTTCTAACAAACTCGACGAAAACTCTACACAAAGCCTTAATAAGTCGAAACTTGTCACCTCTAGCCCTCTTCTAAGACAAACACTCGAGTCCACTAAACGAACGACTCGACTCGGCCACTGGACCTCTCGACCAACCCTTCTGCTCGAGTGCAAAGTAAACTACTTACGTCTAGGTACCTTGTGTCTGCTTATTTGACCACCTCTTGTGCTCTGAGTTGTTTATAAATTATGGAAGTTCAACTTTAAGTGAAAACTTTACGTCTCTATAGGTGAGGAGAGGAGACTAGAGCATTTTCTTGTAACAGAACTTCGAGCATTCGCCGTTTTTGCATGTTCAAAAAAGTGACACGTTGTTGATGATGTTGCCATGACGACTGAAGCACTGCATTTCGTCTGATAGATAGCTAACACCAGAATGGCAAAAACAGTATATAAACTAGGAGGTAAGATTTTCAATAGATCAAGTAAATGACGTTATCATGTAAAATCGACCGACTTTAGTGACAACCATTTTTTTAGTTTCCTGGAATACGAATATAACGCTCGATGTATTGTTACAATCTGACATGACAATGCGTTACATTTTTAACCGACTTCAAAAAAAGGAGGAGGTTATCAATTCGACTGTACTATTTTTAAGCTATTGCATAGCTTCTATCGCGGGCCTTGAGCGCGGGGGGGACTGAATCCAGAAATTCCGTAACGCAAAAACCTCACGCTCCCCACTCCGCCGGGCAAGGAGGTGTGGCTTGAAGGCCGTGCATCGTCTAACGTCGTTTCAGTTCGGCAGTCTTCGACACGGCGTTGTGTGCGTGCGATTAGACGTATTGTACGACTCTACGAAACTCGCACGAATCGAGACGAGCTGCTCCGAAATCAGACGAATACATAAGCAGCTGTTTATGAGAAAGTATATAGGTGTATAGGGTCACTACGCTCAAAAAGTGTAACTTGAATTAATATCAAAGAAAAAGCAATACTGCATGAATAAAATAAATAAATAAAATTATAATTGCATAAGTTGATACAAAATGCTATGCAATAGCTTTACCGCGGCAGTCCCCGAGTGCCACACGTCTTTTTTGTTTTTATGTTTGTTATCTCAGAACTTTTGACTGGGTGATCCGATTTTCATGATTCTTTTTTTATATGAAAGCTGGTGATTTCTATGTGGTCCCATTTAAATTTTGTTCAGTTCTGACACAGGAATCCATGAAAATTTATGACATAACTATAAAAATTGAAGTCAGTTTATGGTTTTTTAAAACAAACTTAGTTATATTGAGTAAAGTCACGAGTGTGGGTTACGAAGAACGTGTGAAATGAGGTGCGCGGGCCGAGGGATATGTACGCAAGGTAGATATAAATGTTATATGTGCTCACTCGCCCAGAGCATTACGTCGAAAACAGCTTCGAGCATTCGAAACATAACACAGAAATGCTTTAGAATCACAAGCATTTGTCAGTAGTACTAATGGTACACTAGGTACCATTTATAGCGTTTTTACGAACAGTGTATTACATTGTAATGCTCTAGCAAATGCTCAAAAAATGCTCATTTTTTTTTAGGTTGGTTGTTATACGAAGAAGCGTGTGGTAACAAACCTCAAAAGAACAAGAGATAATTATTATACGTGTAGATATAAAGAAAAACTCCACATGCTTTTAATTTGTAATTCCAGGAGTTTGCAAATGGCAGGAAATCTAAATTAAATGTAATATTTCTAAACAAAGGCCTTTGTTCTGCTGTTTTTTCTTGTAATTACTTGTCAAAAAGAAACTTCGGTCTGTTACCGCTCGCCCCGCGGGTATTGGTGTTGCCAGACCTTGGTTCTCTGTAATTATTCTAAAAAATACGCTAAATTGATTTTATTACAGCCTTTGTTTACAATATATAAAAGAATAAAATATTTCACACGAAATTTCGTAGATTTCTAGAGTTTTCTGGTAGACCTTCGAGTTTGCGGAGTGCGACCCGAGGGACGAATTTAATTATTTGTCGCCTGAACAGGGCAGATGTTTGTTCGTAGAAATGTTTGAAGTAGGAAGGTACCCCCACAGACCCCTCAGGTGGTCGCTCCCCTTGGACCCCAGAATAATTACGGGAGCCGAGAGCTTTGTAAAAAGTCAGAGATACCCCGGGGGGCTGTGGAACAGTTTTCTTTAACATATTATTCTCTGAAATTGGTCGATACGGAGCAGTATAAGACGACCTCTGTGGCACAGTAGGTGAAGGTAGCTTGTAACGCAGGAAGTTGTGGGCACGATTCCCAGGCTCGGGGAAAAGTTAGTACGATCTGCAGATTCAGGGTTTTCAATATGTTTTCTATCCTGAATAATAAAACTATCTTTGTAACGTAATTGCTGTAAGCATTTATATTGTATGTATATCAGTTACCTAGTAACATAATACACAAGCTTTGCTTAGCTTGAGATATTATGGAAAAGTAGTTTCCAGGGTGAAAACTGAAAATAAATTCCAGTTTTCCTTCTTATTGGGGATTTGTCAGGGGGAAAAACTGAGAGAATTCTTTCGCTTTTTTCTGCGATAAGCTGTTGATTATCGCAGATTGTCTTACAATTGCGTTTTAACGAAACATTTTGGTAAATAAGTTCTGTAAGTGCGGCTGGTAGTGTCTTTGCCAATAAATAAGTTTTTGTGAAACAGTCCAACTTTCTTGTAAAAGAAAACCTCCTACGGGTGTACTTTCTACATGGCGTTGTCCTGTTGACATTCGTTTCTCTGGCCTATCTTTCTGAGCCGGGAAAAAATACATTTGAGATCCTATCTTCAACACATAAAAGTTCATTTAAACTTCTTCTTTTCCGTAAGAGCACTAAATAGCTAACAGCTGCACAACATTTCTGTAAACAACAGTCTATCTGCGTTGAAATAGAGGGCATCTTCTTTTTCTACAAATACCAGACAAGGTTCCATCCCATTCAAATCGCGTCAACTAACATACTCGTACTTGATAATTCAAACAGTGGTGTCTATTCAGATGTAGCCAAAACTAGACAGGACTAAAACTGATGCCTTATTATTTGGATCGTTATGATAGGGATGGGGTTGAACCGTGACGTCACAAAATGCAATGGCTAATATGGCAGCGTTTTTATCACCAGAAACTGAGTGTAGTATCACTTTTTGGTTTTTACATCAATATTTATTTTTTTTGGCTGTTATATTTTTTTTTTTCGTTTATGTATTGACCCAAATAATCGAAAAAAATGACTAAACCCTATTGACACAATAGACCCAAGCTAAGCAGGGCTAATTAGGGGAGGCCTATGTCTAGCAGTGGACTAATATATAGGCTGATGATGATGATGATGATGAAGCAGGGCTTGTGTTATGGGTAGGTTGCTGATACAAGATGTATATACAATAAATATAAACAGAGGTATAATAAAACAATATTTTGTCTCTGGTATCTATTCAGATGTTGCCAAAACTAGACTAAACTAATCTGACTGGAGTAAAAATGATTCATAATCATAATCATCATTTATTTTGCAGGAATGTACGTGTACAAAGGTCATAAAATTATAGCATAGGTCCTATACATTCTGCCTCGTCAAGGCGTGCAAAAATATCTTAAAACTAAGTACTTACATAAATAGGAAATTAAAGGGACACCAAACATATTCGATCGTTATGACAGGACAGCATCATTTTTAGTACTGTCAAATTAGTTTAGTTTAGTTTTGGCGATACCAGAGACAAAATATTGTTTTATTATACCCATTGATTAATTAAAAAGGGAAGATGAGGTACTAGTTTCTCGAAAATGGCAACCTCGTATTGTGTAAAATTGTGTGCTCCCACCTCAGTCACCGTCGGACCGGCCGCACGGTCGTGATTCGCGTGAATATCTTGTCTCGGTCTCACGGTCTTAGATACGTCTTTCCTTCTTTGTTGTTCTTTGTATTGCACAGGACTGGAAATATAACTGTGAGCGTATGTGTTTGCGTGTAGTTGTAACACATGCCAATTTTTGAGTAAGCGATGGGAGAACGTAACCTATCTTCCTTTTTTAATTAATCAATGATTATACCTATTAAATATCTGTCGCCGGTACAAACATTTTTCCAGGTGCAGGAATCAAAACCGTGTCGCAAGCAAACCTTCGCTCGCCGTGCCACAGATATCATCCAAATAAGTCTTCATTACTTCCAGTCTACCAACTGCTTTTCGTATTCCCTCAAGGACACAAATCTAGTGAAGCTTCCACCGTGGATGTGATTGCGCCTTCCACCGTATTTGTCCACCCCCGCACCCCAGCGGACAGACTTCCCCCCTCTGTTTGCACAGGACACTTTGTCGAAGGTTTTTCATTAGCGAATTAATTGTTTCCAAAGCTTTATGATTTTCTGAGTGTATTGCAAATGTTTGTGTGATATTGTTGTGGAAAGGGTTTATTGGGGGGTGTAGAGGGGTCCAACAGGACGGGGTTTTGAGTTGTTGCCTCAATTACAACATTCTTTGGGTTTCAGTCGTCAACAATTTGTGAGAAGTGATTGTGGAATTTTGGGATATTTTAAGCAAAGTATTTTGTAATATTTATAAGCTCTCGTTAATTATGTTCTTGGGAAAGTATATTCAAATTGTGATTGCGAAGTTTTCCCGTCCATTTTGATCAACTGGTCCTACCAGTTTGAAGTCAACCTCAACCTCAACAGTCTGTAACAGTCCACTGCTGGACGCAGGCCTGATAAGCGCCTTACTGGCGTTTATCTCATAGAGGATAGTACCCATAATCCCCACGCTGGGCATGCGGGTATGAGATTGCAGTTGGGTGGTAGAATTGGTCAGTAGGGGGCGCTGCTGCCCGCCCCCGGTGGATATTCCTTAGTCGCCTCTTGCGGCACCCGCGAGAAGAGTTGGAGTGGTGCAAATTCTTAGCCAGCACCACACAGCTAGCTAGTTCAAAGTCAAGACATCAAAAAAGTAAACTAAATTTTAGTCTAGACACAGGCCTTTTGTGATTAACTAATTGTGATAGTATATCTATGCTAAATTTCAACAGAATCTATTTTCATTACGGTTGTAAGCGGGTTAACTACGAACCTTGTTTGTGTTGGAAGAACACCAACGTTTCTAGAATCTATTTTAGCAGTTTACTCGGTAATGTAAGAGTAACAATGGGTTTTGTCGTGAAATAGTAGATTCCTCCATTTTTCTGTACTCGAATGGTACTTTATAGCATTTTTTTCTAATTTGAAACAAAATATACGTTGTTTCGACATCAAATATCTTTTCAGATCTTTTCTACACCACAATAGCTGAAGATAAAATCTGAAAAGATGTCTACAGCTATTACGCTATATAAAAGGTCTTAAACGATGACAAAGGTGGTATTCTATTCAAAACCGCGGGTTCCTGAACGCGCCCCTGCGTTCAGTAACCTAGTTGTGCGCGAGACGTCACGTTTTGCTTCCAAGCCGCGGTTTTTTGTTCACCACAATACGGTATTTAAGTTCACTTGTGAGTATAACTCGATTTCGTCACGTTTTTCCGGTTGGCTACCGACCCGTGTTTCGATTCACCCAAGTTGTTTTATAAGATATAAGATTTATAAGGTCCTCACATTTTGTCGAAAATTTTCAGCTGATAAATTTTTTTTCAATAAGTAACGTAACAAAATAAATCGATACTCTTATTTTCTTCTATACAATAAAGGTATCACAATTCATCTAACTACGAAAGTTTTTATTGTAAAATGTAGGTATTTAGTAAAAGTTAAATTCTTGCAATTAATGACTGACACGGAAGTAAAGTGATTTTTTTGATATGATAATAAAATATTATTTGAATTTATGCAGGGTAAATAAAATGGCGGCTTCAATGAAATATTTTAAAAGTCATTATACCATAAGTTGGGTTTATCTAATTATATCTCTAATTTATAATTTTTAACAAGGTAATATTTGGTAAAGTTAGTGCTCATAGAAGTATACACGAATTTAAGGCAAATTCCGTATATATGAGCCTTTATGCCTACCTTTTGAAAACGCTTTGATAATGCGTACGTCAGTACTACCTACCTCATAATAAATACACACGCCAGAAATAAATTGTCATGTATCTCCCAAATTGGGATGTGGAAAACCTTTTCATAAATATTTCAACAACAACCAATCAATGTTGAACGACAAAGAAGGAAAATACGAAGAAATAGGCTTACAGATAACAAGCGTGGGGAGAGCGGGGCAACGTGACACAAACACGTTCATCATATTGTTTATCATCTCGAAAGCCTCCGCCGCTTTCAATAAAAGAAAATTAAAGTGCCGCCATCTCACGACTTTGTGGCAAACACGACAAGTAGTACGGAGATCGTATAACACGAACTTAGCTACGGTATGAACGTAGGTACAATACCTCAAGGCACTCCGGGCGAGGTATTTGCTACGAGAAGTCAAGTGGGGGTACTTGGGGGGATGTAAATAGAGCTCTTTCAGCTTCGCGTGACCATGAACCGTAAGCGAAATTTTTGAGTTGTGAACACTATATTTACTGTAGGTTGGTACATTCACATAACTGGGTACTAGGTTTCTTTATTATCTGTAAAGAATTTACATTTATTTCGATTTACTTTTGTATTTGCAGTATGGTCTCTAATCAAATATAGAAATGTAATCATATTGAATTGAACAACCAAAAGGAATTTGGATCGGGACCCGTATTATTTTAGTACCATTCTGTTTATGAGTAAGCTATTAGTTACAAACTAAAGCGATTGACTAACAAATGAAACAGCTAATAAAACTAAGGCCCGACTAATTTCCCAAATGCGCCATTAGCATTAACGGCTCTCGACCCCATTGTGGTCACAAATTAATAACTCTGCGAGGCACACCCCTCTCCCCTTTTCTAGCAAGCCTTGCAAAGCTGTGGAATTGACCACAATCCTTGTGTTTTGAAATTGTACGGATAGTTTATTAATTCAAGGGTCGGTACTTAAATATTATGAAGGTAAAACTAGGAAATTTAATTAGATTGTATTTGTTTTGTGTAAACTCGTTTACCCGCAGCTTTGATAGTAATAAGTAAGTAGTTTTTGCGATGTTGCGTTATTTTTTATCTTTAAATGATATTACAGGTAAAAAATTAATATTAATAAAGCTAAAATACATACTTTCAAAACAAAACCGAGTAATAGGAATAAACGTATACAGTTTTGAGATATTTTCTCCTAAACTTAGCATTGCATGATTAAATTGATACTGCCCGTTGTAAGTTAAAGCATACTGTTAGAGCTTTTATACGGGACGTCTGTGGGTCTGGCATAACAAAAGATCGTTGGACGCCCTACCAATCCAATATAATAATATTTTTAGGATGATGCTGCGACTGCCCCGATTCTGCAGCGCATCGGAAATGTTTGCGCAGTATCTACTACACCGATGGTTTTCATTATGAATGTAAGCGGGTTAACTACGAACCTTGTTTGTGTTGGAAGAACACCAACGTTTATCACTAACACAAACAAGGTTCGTAGTTAACCCGCTTACATTCATAATGAATTCGTCAAACTACGAAAGTTACTGATGGTTTTCATGCCATCGTGCGCAAGAATATGGGACAGTCGCAACAGCATTCTAGGGACTGTGGTAGAGGGACTATCTTCTCCACTCTGGAACTACATTATGGGGAGGGTGTTCAATGAAGGAAAATACTTCCCGCATACATTATCCTGAGCTCAGCTGGTTGCTCTCAACATGTCTCTTTTCTTGCTGTTGTTTTATTTTTTTTGTTTCCCGTCTTATAATATACTGTACTTTTGATTGTATTTGTTATGAACCTATGGACTACCATTGATTGCCTGAAATTAAATATTTATATTTTTTTATTAGTTTTTATTAAATTTAAATTCTAAAATCTTTATTAATTTTCCAACTAAAGCTACGAAATCATTAACAGTCATTTAGTTCATAGTTTCAGAAACATTGAGAAACATGTTCATAATTTTAGGAACATATTTTCAGAAACATTTCAAACAATTAACGGAATCTAATAAAATAGACGTGACAATCTCGCTCGTACTCTAAATTCCTAGACTCATTGGGTTTTGTCTTGTGGACAGTAATGCGGGTCTCAGAACTCGGTTATAGAGGCAAATTAATTCGCTTGTAAATCCCTGGGTTCCGTCGTTGTCTACTCCACTCTAATGTAATAGGTATTTACTTCTGCCCCTTTCAATCTCACTTTAAAAGTATCACCATTTCAATGTCGTTTATTCTTTCTTACTAAATAAATGATGTTGAGGTTTAGTCTATACGTAACTAAAATCACTAGCTCAAAGTTATTAGTTTATTATATGAAACTTTGTCCATGGTTATGTAAATAGGCTTTTATCAAGTTGCTGCGTGAACGAAGGTAAATAAAGTAATAGGATATAAATGAATTATTTGAATTATTATAAATGGAATATTATATTTTGTGTATTATGAAAAGATTAAAAAAACATGGAATGTGATTTGTACACCATGACTACCTTGTATAACTTTCAATGTTATAACGGTTAAAAAATACAAATACACAAATAGTAGTCTAATCAAAAAAAATCTGCTATTGTAATTTTTCTTTGATGAATTTTGTTGACATTATTCAAAAGTTTATTTTATTCTATTTCGAAAATACTAACTCCTTATATTTAATTAAAATTCCTTAGTTTTTATTATATAATCCTTAAATTTGGACAACATACAGTTTCCAAATGAACAAAAATAGCAGCGTGTTCCAAATTCCACCAGCCACCGTTCCAATACTCGCAATTGAACTGAAACTACAAAATATTTTACACAAAAATTCGAACGCGCCAAATAAAGTTTACCAATAAAATAATCTCGGTCACCCGTGTCGAGCACCCTGTATACACTGTGTAGCGACAACCCTAGAAGCTAGAGTAAGGGCCCTTATTCGCGGACTGCACGTGTCACATATAGAGATGTCGACGGCAGTCGCCACATGCAGTCAACGTTTTCACGAAAATAATTGAAAAAGCTTTTACCATTCCTTTGTAAAAGTGGTTATAGAGTGTGATAAGTGTCCATCGCGTTCAATATTCACAAATATTTCTAGAACCCTCAGTAAAAGTGTTTTTGTTTTTCGTTGACTGCCGTCGACGGCTGCAGTCGCCTGGGTTACGGTCAGTTACTGCCACATCTCTTGAACGGCTACATCCCATGAAAGGCCAGTTCCTTGTATGGCCACTTCCTCAAATGGCCTCAACCCTGAATTAGTAGACGCGAATTTCCTATCAACTTTGACAGCAAATGTCAAAAATGACTGCAAATGTCGAAAATGAGTTCGGTGGTAGTATTCTGAAGGGGGCGCGGCGCCCCCAGTGGATATCCCTTAGTCGCCTCTTACGACACCCACGGGAAGAGACGGGTTGGTGAAAATTCTTAGTCAGCACCACACAGCAAAGATAAAAGATAGGTAAAAAAAAAAAAAAAAAATAGCCATTATTTTATCTTAAACTAGATATATGTACATAGGTACTTATTCTAAGTTTTATTTTTTAAAAACTAACTTAATATTTATAACTACTCTAATAAGTTAGGTAGATACCTACTCATTATTGTTTTTACAGGTGAGGACCGCTTTGTCTGCGGTAAAGGCCTCCTCCAACTCTTTCCATCTTACTCGGTCTCTAGCTACTCTGCTCCATGTTATACATCATACAATACACTACATAGATATTTTTTATTATACATAGAAAAACATCCAGAACGCCCTGAACCTGTCCTGAACCGCCCTGTCTGCAGATCGTACACAAATTTGTCCCGAGGCGGGAATCGAACCCGCAACCTCCTGCGTCGCAGGCAGACCTTCGCCCACCGCGCCACAGAGGTCGTCAAATGTCAAATGGGTAATGGATTCTCACAAAATTTATTGATGTGATATTTGTTCGAGGACTGGGTTTTCCTATGTTTTACTAATAAAAATGTAACATACTTATTATTCTAGATTAAGTATGTCAGTTATCCAGTACATTACATTGTTTCATTAAAACAGAAGCTCTGCATACTTTGGACCTACTGTGTGGATTTTCCAGAATTTTATTAATAACTACATCTTGTATTATTTATACAACACTAACATCGAAACATGTCATGTCTTTGGAAGTTTGACCCAGTTTAGCGAGTTTTATCATTGACTCTACCTATTCATATCGCTTATACAGTGTGTATCAGAAATAAGGCTGAAACTTTCAGGATTGGTTATGATTTGATCATAGAACACAGGCAGGATACTCGTATGTAGCATCAAAAATAAACACAACTTTATGGAACGTATATATAATACCAGCGACACAAAAAGCTCAGGATTTTTAATTAATCCAATATGATAAAACTTTTAAATCCATCATGGTTATTAATACTAAAATTATTTACAACGGGATACAAGCTCAAAATTCAAATCATGGTAAATATCCCGTTGTAAATAACTTTAATCCAATATGGCTGAGCTGATTTGGAGGGGCCGGTGGCTAGTTTTTTTTTAGGTTGTTCAATGATTGCATCCTAACTTCCCCTGAAAGTTTGCCCCGTACTTTTAGTAACACCCTGTATATCGAAGATAGGTACGACATACGACATATCGATGTGTAGAGACCCTGTATAGCCCCAATTTATAACAGTCCTGTCCTAACTATATTTACTCAGTCCCTCCGACATTGAAAGAAAAACATCTCCTTTCCATTTATAGATAAAATTGGAGTTATAGAACTCTGGGCAAATGGAGTACATTTATTGTATTACAGGGAACATGGCGGCCGACATGATTGAATGAAGCTACCTATTGAGTACACCCTGTACTTACACAGGGTGTGTGTATATGTTTCTTTGTCAGTGCACGTATTGGTGGATGTTGCCAACAAGAATATTTCTGATTTTTGTTTTAAAAGATCAGGCTTGTTCTAGTAAAATAAAAATGCAGGCTTTCATATTCGATGCTTTGAGATATTTGGATTGAAAGCTTTCTATTAAAGCTCGAAAACGTTAAAACGAAAACGAAAATTTGTAAAATCAAATTCAACAATTTTAAAAAGTTCATTATGTTTGTCCGTTCAAGGCAGAACGTAGCAGGTAAAGTTATTCGACTTTTTTCTTTAGTTTTTTATACATACGTTATATTTTTGTGGCATGCAAGTTTAAGTATTATAAAAGCTAAAAGACATATATTTTCTGCCGGAACATAGACGAAAATGATACATTAAACGTTAAATTAACAAACTGACAGATCCATTCAGCGAGTATTGAGGTAGAGCAGATCTTACCATAGAGTCTTCCATAGGAAGTTCCACAGGTAATGATGATCATCAGATAAGTCTTCCTGGCCGGCGAGCCCACCATTCCACACACTCGCCGACCCAATTGTCAGCAGGCAGGAAAGGTCACCTTTCCTCTCCCAGATTAGGACACAGACAGGGCAGACACAGTCGAACGCGAATTCGACTGCTGTGGTAAGTTGGGCATTTCTGTTGCCCCATACTATCCACGTTATAGTTAGTTTTTTTTATTGTTTAACTATATCAGCTCCATAATTGTGTTGGTAGTTCGGTTATAATAGTAGGCCTTTTTTTATTCTTTTTTTTATTCTTTAGCAGTACCCCTGTAGGGCACTGCTAAAGAATAAAATAAGATAGTATTATGTAGATATTAGATAATTATTTCACACACAAGGTCAAGTAATTTAAATTAGAAAGCTCAGGTGGTTATTGTCACATAGGTAAGGTATCGAGGTCATTGATCTTATTTTATGTTATGCAGTAGTTTGTCGGATAGAAATTCGTCAACTGAGTAAAAGCATTTTGTAGCAAGTAGGTTTTTAAGTTTACATACTACATTAGTATAGCCTATCTAGCTTTAAACTACATATTCACTGATAACAACACCCATAGGCTCTACCCAGCACAAACAGCAGCTCGATTTATAACGCATCGTTACGATATGGTTACGATAATGCGCTCTCTCGTAAACTCGTCGATAGATTAGGAATGCCGCCTCCTGATTGGTTGCGGTTTACGAGCACTCCCGTTTACAGCCGACATGCTGACTTCTGGTGTTCTGAAAACAATCATACTTAAAGCCTTTTAATGATATGTCACACTAGAGCTCTGCGCACGTTAAGAGTGTGCAATAACGCCGCTACGAGATTGATTTCGAGCGGGGTGACAAGATTTGGTTTTCTCGCGAGTGAGAAGTACAGAGCAGAGACGTGCACTGAATTTTCTATTCGCTAAAACTGTTTTTACCTACTAACAAGTGAATGAAACAACCAATCAAAAAGTTTAAAGACAGAACTAAACGAATACACGAATACATCTAAGTTTCTAACCAAATAAAATACCGAAGAAAAAAGTATGCTACTCTGCATTTTTCAAATAATCGTGAAAACTTTCATCAATTGTGTTTTTAAAACAACATGTTTTAAAAACACATTCAAGATAAAGAATCGAAATAACATCTTTTTATCAGCTTTCATAAATTCTGAGATAAATAACGATTTTAAAGTACAAATTTTGATGTAATTTTTTTATAGCACACTCTTAAACCTGTGATCGTAGCGCATAGTACAAAAACATGCATTCAAATATGAGCTTTAACGTATTATATGCATTTTATCTGTCTTCCACTTTACATTACAGACGGTTGTTCGTACGATCATCGATACGTTTTTATAATAACTAAAATGATCAAATATCTTGTGATAGTTTTTCTCTTACTAAACATATTATTGAAGCTTTATCAAGCAAATCGTGTTAGTTATTTAATTACATGTACCTTTTATTTTATTTATTGTACCTAATATGTATTAAAAATTCGTTAGTACCTTAAAAGTACCTTAACAATAGAAAATATGACGTCTATGAATACTGTGAATAAAGACCGTACAGCCTTCAAGTAATATATTGACTTAATAATATAACAAGACAATAATTATAATAGTACCTCTATCCATCAGAAAAGACAATAATATGTCTAGAATTACTACTGGAAATTACTACAGAAACTCTATTGTTAATAGATCAGTGCCTCCATTGTGGTTCGCCTTTTGAACCGTTGTCTGGCTAAATCTCGTCGCATATTATATTCATGTCCTTACATTACGTTATCAATAGCAGTGATAATGTCGTACCGTCATTTGTACGTTGCATATTGCATATTACGGTACGTACGAACAATGATACAATGTACAAAGGATCCCATTGTAGGGTTGTCACACAGTTCTAAGTTAGTGCGCGTTGCACCGTTTTCTGGTAACCCGTTGGGTAGCTATCTGTACCTTGGTCTTCTTGTCATTTATTTATTTAATAAAAATTGGACAAACACAGTGTAACAAGAATTGTGGACTATATCTTACAAATAACACATCTAAGTGCCACCTCAATTACAGGTACAAATCGAAGGTCATTTTCAATAGTGCGATAAAAACATTATTTAAAAGCAGTAAAATTCAAATTAAAACAATTAGGTACCATCAAAATAATTGTATACAAATTACGCAAATTTTAATAAAGAATTAATTTAGAGCGTCAAATTTTTATCGCTTATCAACTACGAGTAATACCTTTGCATATCTAAGTCTAATATATATAACTAATATTAAGTTCTTACATAGTATTGTCGGTGCGGAACTGGGCGACATCCGGCCAAGCATTAACATCATTAATGTAATTTATAAAAGCAGAGTAATAGGCTTTCTTGATAAGATTTCGTTTTATGTACATTTTAAATTTACGAACAGGGAGCTTAGTTGCTTCAGATAGAAGCTTTTTATAGAATCTTACGCAATTGCCCACAAACGATTTCCCTACCTTTAGTACGAGAGTAGAGGGAGGCACCAAGAAGAAGAAAAATGAAAATTGAAATTAAAATTGTTGAGCTTCTCAATAATGTTTGTGGTCACGTGAGCCATGGCCGCTGGCAATTAAAATAGTTTTATTCATTTTTAAACGCAACAAACCACAAAAAAGTCTGATAAAATCCGAAAATATTCCCGATTTATTTGGTAAAATATTTATACCGACAAATAGCTATTATAAATCCGGGGACTTGTTTCCATCATCAAACGTGCCAAGCCTGCCAACCTCTTTCAAGAACGATCTCAATTCAATTTTAGAACTCCACTCGATTGCGGTAAGTGTTGCCATTACAGTTACGTTCGCGCTCAAATGGCACAATATGGCGATTGTCAAAAAGACGCCATTAGACGTGATCGGCGCATTATCGCGCCATCTGTCGCACAATGGCTGAACCACACATGTGATAGGGCTGTCACGTGCGATGAGTGGCTGAATAGGACGATCTTTGTATTGTTTAACTGTCATTGCTTTTTATGTATTAAATGCGTGGAAATGCCTGAAAAAGGTTTGAGTTGGTCAACGGAACGTGTTTTTAAATTGAGGGTAGAGTGTCATCAAGACAAGTGTGAATAATGTGTGTAGACTTTCCAGATCCTACGTCATCATCAGGCAAAAGTATCGTCACTTAAAATCATGTGAGATGTAGCCTTAAATAGGTCAAACGAAGAAGAAATAACGACTTGTGGGAAATTATTAGGCAGGCCCCCAAATCCCAATGTAATGTTCTAATATCATCAGCAAAAACATCCTACCTACTTTTTCTAAAGCCCCATAAATTACCTCGTGCCGTCGGAAATAGAATACGTTTCGTCCCGGTGATCCGACATAAAGGAAGTTACAAAGAAAGTCTCGGTAATTCCCCCCTCCCCCCTCCTTAGGGACCCCGCAAACAGTAATTAATTCCGCGCGGGTGAAGCCGGGAGCTGTCTTTATACTACGTGTCGGGGTCACCGATTGCTGAGTTAATGTATTATTTCTGAAGGAATAAATAAGACGGACTTTCTGGAATTATTTTGTTCTTGCAATATGAATGACTGATACTTTTTTCAGGAGAATTTTTGCCAAATTCTGGCAACATCGATCGAGTACTTTAAGAAAAATTTTGACATCGTTACCAAATTTGACTGCGGTAATTGATGTAGGTTTATGAAAATATTTTCAGAAGTCTCAAAATTTGTAAGGTCGCCTAAAACGCATAAATATTACGATTTTTTCGAAAAAAAAATACCTCTTCCAAAAATTACGATAAATGACATACTTGAGCCCGTATTATCTAACTTATTTTTTTTTTTTATTAGTTTCATGCTTGAGTTACGTTTATGCCATAGAAGCGTTACTCAAGATGACTGAGAAACTTCCGTAATACGGACCTAAAAGTTTTTTAGTATTATTAGTAAAAATCACTTCTATGTATTATGAAAGAGAAAAGTATGGCCTACCCTCATTTGTTTTACCTGTTGAACTACTGGGAATTTTCTTCCCAACAGGCTTACTGCTATTAAAACTTCGATAGTGTAATTTCTATCCCATTAGTATTATATCAAACGTCTAAATTCCATATATGTAGAATCACTTTAAACATTATAAATAGCGAACACGTAGTACCTGCTGCTCCCGGGGCCGTCAGATGTAGCCGTCTCCGTGAGGCTATTTCCGCTGAAATCTGACGTCACAGCTAACGGCAGCGGGGAGGTTGACAGCAGGTTAGAAGATCTACGGGGTTAAGTAATGGAATAGTCAGATTAGAATAATCGCAAGAAAGTTTAGATAAACGATGTAGAAGCTATTTTAGACAATCCCGTGTTCTTAAAATACTATAACATCTGTGTAACCTACATTGTGTTCAAGCAAATAAACGATCTTTATCTTTATCTTTATCTTTGAGTAGAGACTTTACTGTGATAATGATGACGTAATCCTAACTGATTTTACAACCAAGGTGGCCAGTTTTGGCAGAGACTTGTGCGCAAAACTTATTAGGGTGCACAAGTGTGTGCGAAAAGACAGGTATTCTATATTCCCTCATTCTTATGATGCGATGTAACGGTAGACCCAAACGATCGAGAGAGCTCAAACGCAGGACCAAAGGATTTCCAAAAGTAGTGTTTAGGTAGCCTTGTGACCAGGTAGAATGACAAACAACCAAGACTATTATGACCCATATACTCAAATAAATGATCTTTTTTCTGTATTTTGTATTCAAACAAGACTACTAGCAGATACCGAATGCGGTTTTAACGGTGCTCTAACAATGAAATCTGAAACGTATTTCATCGGAAGACGGTGATGAAATTTGTTTTCAGATCACAATCTAAGGTGATGCTTAATTTTCAAGATCATGTAGAAATACAACATACGTACAAAGTTAAAACGGGCGATCCCACAATGCATAAGGATGACGACCTAAGCTCTCTTCTAAAATATTAATCAATATATCAACAGCCTATAGTCGTCCCCAGCTGGACGCAGACTTCCCCCTGATAAGCGTCTTGTTGGCTTATATCTCATAGGGGGCAGTGCCCATAGTCCTCACGCTGGGCTTGCGGGTTGAGGATCGCTGTTTGGTGGTAGAATTGTTCTACAGAGGGCGCTGCTGCCCGCCTTCGACACTTTTCCGTTAGTCGCCTGTTACGACCCCAGCGTGATAAGTAGCAAATTCTAAGTACCAGATGACTCAAGGACCAAAACAGCACTCTTGAAACGATCCACCTCATCACGATACATCATTTCGCCTAGAAGAACACTTTTAAAGTTACCTAGGGTGTATACTATTCAATTTATTGCTAAAAATATTCACGACATTTCTCTAGCGAAGTGACAACCCTAAGATAAGAGTTACGGTGATCAGAATCTGGCCGAATATGAGGGCTATTGATTGATAATGGCTCTTCGAGATACCTCTGACTTCGGACGGGCGTACGTCATGTAGCTTATTAAAGGAAGGCATCTATCTTTACCTACACAGGGTAGCTTTTTGAGACGATACGTGCGAAACGATTAGAATAACTTGCGAAAATTCGGACTTCGATTTCAGATATGACGATGAAAAGGGTGCATGTGCCGTTTTTAATGAAAAGGATGGGCATAGGATTTAACGTTCTAAGCGGGACAGAGCATACATTTAGGAACGGCGTCAGAGCAATAATCTTATATAATGATTATTTACAGGATAACTACACAACTTATTCAACTTATTCGCCGTGTGGTGCCGGCGGCATAGAACTTGCACCACCCCAATTCTTCCCGTGGGTGTCGTAAGAGGCGACTAAGGGATATCTTCTGGGGGGAACAAATCTTCCACCAAACTGCGATCCCCAACCCGCATGCCCAGCGTGGGGATTATGGGCATTACCCCCGGGGGGGGGGTAATGCCCCCCATGAGTTAAACGCCAATAAGGCGTTTATCAGGGGGAGGCCTGCGTCCAGCAGTGGACCGATACAGGCTGTGGATGGATGGACACAACTTATGAATGAACTGGTTCAAGGAACCAAATACCTAGGTGCTCGTAGACACTTTGTAATAATCCAAGAATCAAAACATAAATCATTTGAATATACCGCAGGGTTCCGACAAATCTTTTGCTATCATGTTTTCACATTCAAGGAACCAAAGAGTTTTGAAATTTTATGTTATTCGACATTTTAACCACGGCAAAACTAGGCCGAAATATCAATCCCGGCGAGTTCTGATATTTCGGCTTAGTTTGACAAATAAACCTTCTTGATTCTCCCCAGTAAAAGATCTTAAATATATCTATTTTTATTTTGTCATTAATCATTATATCAATAGAAGATCGTATGACTTCTTTCACGACTTTTCGCTGACTCCCATTTTCCTTACCCAGTTTTGAATTCAACAAAAAGCTACCCTGTATGAATCACTTACGAAGGTAACTGAAGATAGTATGAGTCACTTGGTTATGTGTGGATTTACTTAGAATATTGTAGCGCCCATTTTTATATTTCAATGGCTGGGTCTAGGAAGATTTTGAATAAGCAATTATTCTGAGACATACAGCGTTTTAAAATTTCAGCGTGAGCCTATTATTAGTCCACTGCTAGACATGAGCCCTCCCGTAATGAGCGCCATAGCGCCGTGTCTTCAGCATGCCGCATCCAGGATCTGCCTGCAGTCTTTTGCAGATCAAAACATAAAATAACCTAGTCTGAGGGCGTCCGTACGAAGTACAATGTAGTGTTCATTATCAGGGAAGAATCCTAGTTGTGTTTGGATTCTTGTTCTTACACATTACATTGTTCTACCTTTTTCTAGAGGCCAAGATGTACAAGGTACAGTGTCTTATTTAGGCTATGCATGTCATATCAACTTCCTATGTTATTACAGCTTACCAATATCTACGTGGGGAATGTGTCACGTATCAAACGTGACTCCTATAATCCGTATTATTCAAATAAATAAATCAGTTGCAAACTTACTGTTGAAGGACTTATTACTCATAGTACCTCTAACAGCGTCCTTCATTTTGTTTGCCGAGTCGCGGTCTCCACTCCACAACGTGTTTTCCCCCAGCGGTTGTCGGTTCTTCGTGAAATATTGACGGTCCATTGTCACTTCTCGTTTAAACATTTGAAGATTTGAATGGTTGTAATTAGTTTCTTTATTAAATTCGAGAACAAATGTATTCGTATGTTGTAATAAACGCTTAAAAGAAAAGTTTAGAAACCTTGTTTGGAAACCCTTTTCAAAGTGTTTTCTATCAAAACGCTTTTACTCCTATTACGTCGAAACTTGACGAAACCTTTAGGCTGCCAAAAACGAATTAAACTAACTGAAACCGTTACGAAATTACTCAAAAACTAATTTCTGGAATCAATCAAGCTATTAACCAAATTCCACCATCTAAGTTAAGGACCGTCGATCATCCGCGCGAGTTTAGAGTGGGATGGGACCTTATCAAATCAAGACACGTGCGGTTGGTAGCACCTGAAACTTTGGATTGATGCTTGCGAGATGACGTATTTGGGTCGTAAAACGAAGAGTGAAAACTTTACGCACATCTGTCCGAACCGTCACGATTGAGTAAGTTACGCTAAATGGCGTTTTTTTGTTTACGTGTCCCATTTGTCATCAGTTATCTTCCTCAACCTGAACCTCAACAGCCTGTATTGATCCACTGCTGGATACTGGGAGGCTCTGGTGCCTCTTGAGGCCCCGTACACACATGCATCGCACTCGCACACACAACACATAGACACACACTCTAGGTACACTACACACTTGACACACATGTTCACAAACTCACAGGTTCTCAGAGGAATGTTCTGAGAATCTTTAATCAAATTAATTACATTTTTTTACAAATAATGTATGTAATGTTTAATCATCTTTTTCATTAATTAACTTTTTTGTATTGACTAGCACAGCTTCCAATGTCCTGAACCCATATTGTCAAACTTACTCTGGACCTCAAGATACAAGCATTCTTGCTTAGTTTGAGTTCCGTTGGAACTGTACTGTATTATTATTAAATGTGTTTTGTTAAATAAATATTTAATATTTATTATTATACAAGGCCTCCTCCGTATAAACACCTTATTTGGCGTTCATCTCATGGAGGATAGTTTCCTTAATCTCCACGCTGGGCGCTGGATCATGCGGGTTAGTGATCGCAGTTTGGTGGTATATATTTGGTGGTGTTCTGCAGGGAGCTGCGTGCCCTCGGAGGATATCCCTTAGTCACCTCTTACGACACCCGTGGTTATTTCCCGCAAAAGAGTTGGGTCGGTACAAATTCTAAGCCAGCACGACACAGCTATCAGTTATCCTCAGTCATGTTAATTCTAACACGGAGTGCATTGTTTAAGTTTTCACCTATATCGTGTGGTCTTAGGGTTGGTTCACATCTGAGGGAAGATACGTCGCGTATTATCGGTCGTGTAACGCTATAACAGACAATTATATGAGAAAACTAAACATATTTGGTTATTATGTTTACAATATGGGTAATTTCTTAAGAAATCAAATAAAGTCCCAAACGTTTTTGGAGCTAATGGTGCTATAGTCCGTGAGAAGTCCCAGAGTTTTTCGGGTCGATGGCTATCCGACATGGTAGTCTAGCGGTTATGACATCCCCGTTCTGAGGGGAAGACGTTCGAATCCCGTCGATGCCTTTATTTTGGAACTTTATTTTATTTCTTTATGAGAAAACATTCAACCTTTTACACTTAACTAATGATGTGTTAATGCGTCGTTCGTACAGCTTATGTTTCCGTCAACGCACTATCGGTGTGCTCTGTAGATGTATTTGTATTTGTATTTATTTTTTTACACAGTAGGTACACTTGTGTTACACTTGATGTCATTATATAAGGTACTATGTTTATATTTCCATACACAAACTTGGCTTTATAAAACACCATAGGGTTGAATAGACGCGTAATAATGTGGCAAAACGAAGTTACGCCCGACGTTTCATCTGTCAGATATGAAACCACCCTATTTGACCGAATAGATATAAATAATAAATAAATAAATAATGCTGGACAATTCACACAGCATTATCTAGCCCCAAGCTAAGCAGAGCTTGTGTTATGGGTACTAGATAACTGATATACATAATCCAATACACTATATAGATAGATATTTTTATTATACATAGAAAACATCCAGAACGCCCTGAACAAATATCTGCAGATCGTACAAATATTTGTCTCGAGGCGGGAATTGAACCCGCAACCTCCTGCGTCGCAGGCGGACCTTCGCCCACCGCGCCACAGAGGTCGTCAATTAGACGCGACCGCTGACACGCTCGATGCATCTTCCGTCAGATGCGAACCGACGCAGACCTTTTTATCGATAACTAGTTTCTGCCCGCGGTAACGTACGTACTTTGAAGAGGTTCCATCCCATTCTGACACCGCTTGAACATAGCACTTTATTTTAACCTATTGCATAACATCGTTACGATAGACTCCTTAGTCAATTATCCCGAAAGTAATCCAAGTTTTAAGTGATCGGAGTTGTTTCTATTGGGTGCGGGGTGCGGGGTGCGGGGGGTTAACAGTCTAAACACGAGTTAGCGACGTTTGCGATGTAATTAATTTGATTGGACCGATGAGGTCGGGCCGGGTGAGAGCGGTTAAGGGGTTAATTATGTAATAATGAATCATCCAGAAAATACGAGTAGTTCTAAGTTAAAGATGGTGGTATGTATGTTAGATAGATAGATTAATAAATAAATAAAATTTGTTCAAAAAACTCTCTCGTAAAAAGACAAAACATAGAGAATATTAAATGATTAAATATAGCTAGGTATAAAAATTTAGCCTGAACTAGGTTATCCTGTGTTAGATTAAATGTGTTAGAGATTAGATAGATCATAATCTTTATTGCACCATCAATACATAAAAAGAACAAATAAATTACCGCTCACTATATTATCTTGAGAGGCACAATCGGCGGCCTTGTCGCTAACAGCGATGCTTTCCAGGCAGGTATGTTACTTATGAAAAAAAAATTATGACTCTGCCGATAAGACGGTTGTAAATTCCAGTTGTAGGAAAGATGCTCATCATCATCATTATCATCAGCCTATATTTGTATTTGTATTTATTTGTATATTAATCCACTGCTGGACATAGGCCTCCCCTAAGGAGATATGCCTCCCCAAAATTGAAGTGAATTAGAGTCAATGCACCTTATTTCTTGTTTGATAGTAATAACTATTTATCAAGCTGTTTATATAGTAAAAATTTGACTTGTCTCAGTACTTATTTTGTAAGTCTAAAGAAGTGGCCACCAAGAGCAACTTAGGTGTCAGAGTCAAAGTCAAATCGTTTATTTCTTTAGACTTTATAATAAGCACTTAGACAAGTCATTTTTTTACTATACCAACAGCTTGATAAATAGTTATTACTATCAAACAAGAAATAAGGTGCAATTGACTATAATTCACTTCAATTTTATGTCCACTAGCGGAAGAAGTGAAAATTGCTAGATAGGTCCTTCGTTCCGCTGCCACCCCAGCCATACCTCGTCATCCACTTGATTTACCGCTTCCGGTAATCCGCTGAATAACTCCGTAGAACTGCGCCGAACGCTTAGCAACCTTACACAAATGTTTCATTATTTTAATTACTTGTACACTCTCACAGCTTTTAGGTGTTGTATCTCTCGAGATCGCGTGGGTTCGATTTTCTGAGTAATGAACAGTTTTTAATCGATTTATAAAAAGGAGGAGGTTCTCAAGTGTCTGTTTTTTTAGATTTGTTACCTCAGATCTTTTGACTGGGTGGTTTTTGTGATTCTTGTTTTATTTGAAAGCTGTTGCTTTTCGTGAGCTACCATTTTGATTTGGTCCAGTTCTGATAGTGGAATCCATATAATTGAAGTCAGTTTATATTTTTTTAAACAAAATCTGTTATTACAAGCGCAAAAAGACGACCTACAAACTATATACTGTATGGTGATGCTGGATGCGTCTAGCTGAAGACAGGGCACTATGGCGCTCATCCAGCTGTGGACTAATATAGGTTGATAAGTTCGTGATTATGTTTTTTTTTCCGTAGCAGAGGATTGTTATGATCGAGCCCGTCTGTTGTTAAACTGGTGCAAGTAAAGTAATATCTCTGCCGATAAGGAGACAGTAAACTCCAGTTTTAGCAGTCTTTCGGTTTATTACTAAAGTTATCTCTGGAACTAAACGTTATCGGGGAGAAGCGAAACGTGTAAGAGTACTAAAGATTTTTGGTAATTATAGTTTTACACTATGGGTAATTTCTATGAAATCAAATCAAATCCCAAACTTATTAAATTTTTATAAAAATTACGTTTATTTATGTAATGTGGTTTACGTGGGAGTCTGTCATAAAAGGTAGGTACCAACTTTTTCTGTTAACATATTCTCTTGTTTTGTATTGAAATCACGCCCAAGTATTTGCGAGCGATCATTTAACTTTTGCCCTGTCTATTATTATAGAGGTATAACTTATTAGAGGGTTGATTGCACTTATCGTTTAGAATATGTAGCTGTTTAATTAGGCTAAGAGTGTAATTGTTTGTTACCCCGAATAAATAAAACTAAAAAACATGTCTGATTTGTTTTTCTGGTGTTCCGTTTGTACTTTGTACTACGCTTCCCACCGTTGGGCGAAGGATTCTCCCAAAACTCATAATCAAACGTAATTAATAAAATCAGTTGAGCTACCTATAGATTGTTACGCTGTACCATATAAATCAATGCTGTGTGGTGCTGGCTTAGAATTTGCACCACCCCGATTCTTAGCGTGGGTATCAGCGTCCCCTGCCGAACAAATCTTCCACCAAACTGCGATTTCCAACCTGCATTCCCAGAGTGGGGATTATGGGCATTACCTCTCATGAGTTAAACGCCAATAAGGCGTTTATCAGGGGGTGGCCTGCGTCCAGCAGTGGACCGATGCAGGCTGTTGAATTTGAGGTAGAAGTCAATATAAACAAGAAATCCTTACGTTGCGTACGCTCCGATCCCAATCCGGTAGCCGTACAGCTATTTATTCTTATACCTACATCGTACCCACATTAAAATTCCCCACACGCTTGACTCCCCGTTTCTCGGGAGAGGATCGCGCGTGGTATTCAGTGTTGCCTGTCAAGCGAGCTCATTAAGGACTCGAGGAATCTCAATGCAATACTAAATTATATTATTACAGCTTATTTATGACGTGAGATAAATGCATCAAATTCTGTTATCAATTAAGCAAGGTTTTATTTGGAACAGAATTTTGTCGAAGCATTATTTTAACCATCAAAATTTGTGATAAAAAGATTTTTTACTGTCAAACGATCTTCGTTTAACCGCAATCTCACCTGATGGAAAGTGACAATGTGGCAAACGATATAAGCACGAATGTCTACAGCGAGATTCTAAAATCATTTAGGTCTTATTTAATTTATATTTTAACATAATAGCATGCTCACGCCATGTTAATACTCATGTTTTGCCAATAAATAATTAATATTCTCCATAATCTTCATAAATACTTTATTAAAAACTAGCAGTGCCGGTTTCACCCGCGTAGTTCCCATTTCCGTATAATATTTGTATAGAAAAAGACAATCATATAAAATAAATACATTAGAACTGATATTTAAATTGAAACAATTGAGCTTATTAAAACTGTTGCAAAAAATCTAGAGGTACCTACATAGCTCTACTGGTTGTTGCAATTCAATAAATTGTATTGAATTGTTTTTTTTTATTCTGAGTACGTTCCTCCGAGCTGACAGCTCGGTTATAATAATACAATTCAATACACATTGTGCATTGTATTATTAAAACTCTCAATGTCGTTAGTAATTTCGAGTTCTCTAGAGAGCTTAGAACTGGAGTTATTGTTTCACACAAAGCTTTGATAAATCGAGCTTTAATAGTATTGTTGTGAGCACTTAACTAATTGCTGACATTTAATTCATGCGATTCATTGCGGTGGTAGTTCATTAGTTTGGGGTTGGATCAAATTTGTGAACACGAAAATAATTACTGACTTTGGTTGAGTCAGTCATCGAATAAGCTCGATTTAATTTTTCTTTCAAAATAATATTTTTTTATTTACATATTTTACACTGAGGTGACAAAGAGTGGGTTCAATACCGAAGCATTTTCTACCTGCCGATGAAAATATAATCAAAATCTACTCAGTAAAATTAGTATTGACATGGATCAGTTGAGTTACCACAGTCTGAATGTTTACAACAGTCTGATAAATAGCTTAATTGTACAAACTTGTTTTAATATATTTTTATTAATTTATTAGTAATTTTTTTTAGGGAAGGTTTTAATTAAACTCGAACTCAAACTCAAAAATGCTTTATTTCCATAAATACAATAAATGTACACTTAGAAAAGGTCAAATCATATTAAAAAATACACTGACACGGAAATAAAGTGGTATTTTTGATTTCGATCGCTTCGGTATGTAGACTAAAGTAAAGAAACGACGAAGAAACCTTTAGCCTGTTAGTTGTTATTTTTCGAGTTGGATCAAAATCCGTCCCAAGCTTTTTTATCCTCTAGATAATCTGATATTTAATAGTAAGCCTTTTTGCATAATAAAGTTTTGACAGTTTGTTTGAATTTATTTACTGAGAATTTTTGCAGCTCAGTAGGGGTTTTGTTGTAGAAGCGTATACAATGCCCTTTAAAAGATACATTAATTTTATGCAGCCTAGTTGTGGGTACAGCGAGTTTATGTTTATTTCTAGTATTTAAATTATGTATATCGCAATTTTACGGGAAACTATTGGTATTTTTATGAGTATACAACAAGTTTTCATAAATATATTGACTTGGTACTGTCATTATATTTATTTCTTTGAATTTATCACGTAGGGATTTTCTGGGGCCCATTTTATAGATGGCACGAACAGCCCGCTTCTGCAGCACAAATATGGTGTTAATATCTGCAGCGTTCCCCCAAAGCAGTATACCATAAGACATAATACTATGGAAGTAGCTGAAATAAACTAGTCTAGATGTGTCCACGTCTGTGAGATCACGGATTTTTTTGACTGCATATGCTGCAGAACTAAGTCTCTTCGATAGTTTATCTATGTGTGGGCCCCATTGAAGTTTATTATCTAAGGTGATTCCTAAGAATACGGTACTTTCTATAATTTCTAACGTTTCTCCATTTACGTTTACATCAGCCTTAACTTGTTTAACATTAGGTAGAGTAAATCTAATACATTTCGTTTTGGTTCCGTTAAGCAAAAGATTGTTGACACTAAACCAATGAACTACCTTTGAGATTGCATTGTTTACATCGTCGAAATTAGTGTTTTGTCGTTTCATTTTAAAAATTAATGAAGTACCATCAGCAAACAATACAATCTCGTGATTATTCTTTACAAGATGAGGCAGGTCGTTAATATAAACTAAAAATAGGAAAGGACCGAGGATAGATCCCTGCGGTACACCCATTGACAGACCCCGAAGACCGTTTCCCATTTATGTCAACTCTTTGTATCCTATCACTCAAATAAGATGTGAGAAGATCCAAGGAGGTGTTCCTTATTCCATAGTGGTGTAGTTTCCTGATTAATGTTTCATGGTGTACGCAATCGAATGCTTTAGACAAGTCGCAAAAAATGCCTAAGGCATCTTGCGACTTCTCCCAAGCATCAAAAATATGCGATAACTCTATACCGGCATCAGTAGTTGACCTGCCGCGAGTAAACCCGAATTGCTTACTATGAAGCAGGTCATTGCGATTGAAATAACTGAGCAATTGATGTAAAATAAGTTTTTCAAAAACTTTGCTGAATGTTGGCAGTACTGATATTGGTCTAAAGTTAGTGGGGTCAGACCTACTACCTGATTTAAACAGCGGAATTATTTTACTACATTTCATTAGATCAGGAAAAAACTTATTAAAATGTACAATTATTGGTAATAATTCTGCTGATACATAAACTAAACTAATTTCACACAGCTAAAAATGTCGCTATCTTGTTATAGATGGCAACATATTTAGTGCTGTCAAATCAATTTTGTTTTTCTGCCATTAGTAGCACGAGAACGCACTTTGATCAGAATCGATAAACACGAATATTGTCACTAATCTCGATTAAATTCGACAATACATTTCTCACCGTATTTTATTTAAACCAGAGACAAAATCGATGCCTATCTAAGTATGTACTGCAGAATCTAAATACCCATAGGTACCAACGCCGCGTGAGGGCAAAATTCCAGTTTTTCCTCTTGAATAATCGTCTCAAGGGGAAAACTAGAACCAGTTTCACACCTTTTGAGGCTTTCTTTGAGTATTAGGTGAATTGTCAAGGAAAAAACTGGAATAACCTACGCGTATGTTTATTGAAAAGTCGACTTAGACTCGGTTAGCAACCAAACATTAGCACTAGAATACGTCTTTTTTCTACGTCAAATATAACAGTACTTACTCGAAAATGCATATTGGTTAAATGAACACTAGTAACATAAAGTGTCTTTTTGAAAATGATAGACACTAAAAGTGTATAAAATATTGTGACTTTATAACAATATTATCCACATCATGTTGAGATAATTAATCAGATGCAAGATGTTTACCACCAAAGTTATTGACATAGCTCAAAGAATGAGTAAGCTGAAGTGGCAGTGGACCGTCCATCACATCACATCACACTAATATTATAAAGGCGAAAGTTTGTATGGATGTATAGATGTATGGATGGATGTTTGTTACTTCTTCACGCCAAAACTACTGGACGGATCTGGCTGAAATTTTGCATACAGGTTAGAATTACCTGTATGCAAAATTTCAGCCAGATCCGTCTCATCTTGGATAAAACATAAATTACTTTTTATCCCATAAATCTGTTCCCGTGGGATGAAAATCACCATTTTATGTTTCCATAGGAACAACGCGTGCGAAGCCGCGGGGCGCAGCTAGTAATCAATAACAATGATCAATAAAATCATTTATTTTCTAAATTTATTGAATAAGACGTCACATTTGATTTAAATCACATACCTAACACATCCTTATTGTATGTACATAAAATAAGGATGTGTTAGGTATGTACGAAGAAATTCTAAATTGTATTAAGGTCAAATATATTGCAACTAATAATTAAAATTAAACAATAATTAAATGAAGTTCACAATAATAAAATATAAAGTCAAAAAAATAGATAATCTCACACGCATATCTCGCAATGAACCGACAACCACTGGGGTAAACTTGTTCTTAAGTGGAGACCTCGACTCGGCGTAGTACTCAAACGTAGTGTAGGACAACTTCCGGTCAGGTGGGATGACGATCTGCGAAAGACTGCAGGCAGATGCTGGATCAATCTAAAGCCTAGGCGCAATGGCACTCATTAGGGAAGGCCTATGTCCAGCAGTGGACTGAGATGATGATGATGAGGATGTTTGCAGTCATTAAATATAATCTACCCTTCTTTACCATAATGCAAGCACCTATAGTCCTATAGGTATGTTTTATTCGCTGCGGCATAAGTGGTGGCTGTTAACACGTTTTATCGCGCGAATAGTTAATGACTCATTAAACGAATTGTACAGTTAACTGGCTCGTTACAACTTAATTAATGAGTTCAACAGTAACCGATGGGTTAACTAAATCTCTACTAACAGTTTCATTACGCACGCGAGGTAATCACGTATATTGTATTATTGTATATTTGTATATGCTTACCCTTATATGACAATTGTACAATTGATACAATTGTATATGCTTACCCTTATATGAAGCAATTAATAAATGAAATGAAAATCAAAGGCCTGCGTCCAGCAGTGGATCAATAAAGGCTGTTGAGGTTTGTGAATTCGATCCCTACGTTGTCAGGACCACATGTTTTTTGAATCTGCTCTTTCAGATTTGGTTTCAGGTGTTCTGGGCGTTTCCACGCAATTTTTTTTATACATATATCCATTACAAAAACAATCACAGTATGTATTATAGGTACCATAGGTCCATAAAACCAAAAGTTAAGTTAAAAATATCTATCGATGTATGTCATACAAAGGTTCCTATAGTTATTTAGCTAGATTACGCTGTGCGGATTGACCAGTATCATTTATTTAATAATTATGTAGTTAGGAAATTAAAATGTTTGCTTTTATTATTTGCTTAATATGCAAATGTGACTTTGTTTTGTTTCGGTTTGGGCTCTATGCCAAACGGAATACGTGCCAGACTGGCATATTCCATCCGGAATGTTGCATGTCATAATGTCGAGTTATAGAATTTCATGTGTGCAGTTTTTCATGTTTTAATGATACAATATTACATTACTAAATGAAAAAAACGTAGAATTCAATGTTAACAATTATAATAATAAAGGAATACGAGCATCCCAATACGGTTGGTCACCGCGGGAGAGCTAGACCACAACGCTCCAGCTCACCGAAAGATAGAGAGATTATAATAATATAAAAATATTTATTTTTCACTCACAAGGTTCTTAGGCCCGTATTATGAAAGCTTGCTCAGTTATTGAGCTATGCTTGAGTCACGTTTATGCCATAGAAAAGCGTGGCTCAAGCATATATCGATGACTGAGGAAGCTTTCATAATACGGGCCTAAGTCTAGATTACATGTCGCAAACGGCACGTCTCTTCAAGATGATTCAAGAATATTATGTAAAATCACATAAAGAAAATTCTTTTCGACAAAAACATTCGAGAGGCCTCTACCCAAAAATGGTCCTAACTGACCATAAAATATGTACGAACATACTATTTAACCTTTTAATCTAAAAATAATGCATGCCAATATAACCCTATTGTTTTGAATTCGTTACATTTTAATGAATGAAAAATAGAATGCATAAGAAATTATGCATAATTTATCAATTATTGATGAAGGCTTTTTATTTATTTGAAAAAACTTTTCAAAAATGGTTTCGGAAGGCTATTCGAACAAAAACCGAGTTTCATCCCAATTTCGTGGCTTAAGGAATAGGTTGGCATCGGAGTAGAAAGTTCGTTTTACGTGCGAAATAAAATGCTCTAGATAAGTATTAATTCTAAAATTATTAGAACATGAAAAGTACGTTTTATTTGGTTGTAAAGATACCAACAGAGGGCTCCACGGATTTACATAAAAACAGAATATCCATTCAGAAAACTCCAGCCCAATTTGCATTAGATCAGATACAGAGGCATTAAAATGGCTGCCTATTTTAATTTCGAAGTACGAACTACCCGAATTGTAGAAAACGTTATAATTTACTCCGATTCAAGCTCACTTGTTCGCATTGTTGGGAACACCGAATCGAGGTGAATGCGAATTTTCAACTCAATCCCCGCGAGATAAGGGTTAAGGTACGCTGGTTATGTTAATAGTCCTATTATGACAGATATCATTATCTCGGCCTCGGAAGGGTTAATTTATAAATTCCGACCGGGGGCGAATTATTTTCAATTTCGCGAGGAATTCCTTAGAAGTGTTTCATTCAAGGATTTCTTTATTAGATTATAAAGTGCCTGCGACAGGTTTCAAGCTTTTCATTGAGAAGCTTTGATTTTTATTGAATTACTTACGCCCTGATTTTTTTATTAAGGTATTATGAAAGCCAATTTGATCGTTGCTCAGACCGCGATTTATTCTTATTTTTTCTTCTAAAAAGTAATTGCCTATTAGCATTTTAGTTATGGAACATAAACCCAAAAATTCGGCAGCCTACGTAAAATAATAGATTGATAAATATTTTTGTTTTTTTTTTAATAATCAAGACTTCGCGTTGGACGCTACTCTTATCAGCAAAGGTGGTCCAGAATAACTGGTAAGTATTGAGTCCAAACACCTATAAGGGAGTTAACACACACAACGACGACCGAATTGGCGCGGTGTGTGAAGGTACCACTGCGACCCACGAGGTTGAAGGTTCGATTCCCGTCTTGGGACAAATATGTTTTTGTACGAAACAGATAACTTTTTGAAAAGCCATGATGTTCACAATAGAAATGTGAATTAGAGTCAATTGCGCCTTATTTCTTATTTGATAGTAATGACCTACTATTTATCAAGCTACTTTTTACTGAGTAAACTTTACAGTAAAAAGTAGACTTGTCTAAGTGCTTATTTTGTAAGTCTAAAGAAATAAACGTTTTGACTCTGACTCTGATCTACAAATATTTATTCCGATTATTTCCTAAGTACAATAAAAACAAAAATTGTTTAATGTATGTTTAAAATATAAGGTTGGGATCGCAGTTTGATGATAGAACTGCTCTGCAGGAGGCGCAGCTGCCCGCCCCCGGTAGATATCCCTTAGTCGCATCTTACGACACCCGCGGGAAGAGTTGGGGTGGTGCAAATTCTATGCCGCCGACACCACACGGCGAACATACACGAGTGAACATTCTCGAAATTTTTCTAAAATATTCCGTCGTCCATGTGACAGCAAGCAAGTTTCTGGCTTGACAAATAGTTGACGTGTGCGGGACCAACTTGTACCCTTAGGGCTGGTTTACACTAGTCCAGTACTATGTTGTCGTGTCTATTGAAGGATTGTACAGCGATAAATGTATCAGAAAATTGATTTGTGTTTTATCATCAACTTAAATTAGTCCACAGCTGGACATAAGCCTCTCCTAAAATGAACGTCATAGCGCCCTGTCTTCAGCTTGACGCATCCAGCATCTATCTGCAGTCTTTCGCAGATCGTCATCATGTCTGGCTGGAGTGGAGGGTGTCCTACACTACGTTTGCGTTTGTTTGATGATGACAAATGTGAAGAACTTTGTAATCAACACGTTTCATGGGCGAAAGGCGGCCTGGCGACTGGAGGATATTGATTCGATTCCCTCCTTGTGACAAATGTTAATGCGATCTGCAGATATTTGTTTTCGAGGTTCTGGGTGTATTCTATGTAAATTTAATTAAAAAAATGACAAATAAAGTTTATTTTATCACATTAATCCTTTATTCTTAAGTATTTAGAAAATGAATTTTCAATGCTCCAAAAAAGATCAGGTTATTCCCGTTTTAACCCTTGAAATCCTCCTTAAGAGGAAAAACTGTTCTTCAAACAAATTTATTACAGGAAAACTGTTATCATTTTTTCCAATTTTCCCTTAAAATTTTGTGTAAGGGGGAAAACAAAAAAATTCTATCAAAGGATCTATCTATGCATTGGATTTAAGCTACAGGAAAAATATTTCAAACGGATGTCACTTGTGCTCTATACCTTTTCTAGGGACTATACAAAATCCTACTTGACTAAACTTGGTCTCTCATTTTTCTACTTCCACTCTCCTCTCCCCTGCCCCCTCCACTCGCCCAGTGTAAACGACCCCTAACAACAACCTCTTCAACATTCTCCATTGTGTTATGTAGTCAGATGAGTTATGTAGTCAGATGAGTTATGTAGTCAGATGAGTTATGTAGTCAGATGAGTTATGTAGTCAGATGAGTTATGTAGTCAGATGAGTTATGTAGTCAGATGAGTTATGTAGTCAGATGAGTTATGTAGTCAGATGAGTTATGTAGTCAGATGAGTTATGTAGTCAGATGAGTTATGTTGAGAAATAATACTAACTTTTAGGACGTTGTTCCACGAACTAGAGGATTCAACGTGTAATGGAAGACTAACACATTTGTACAAAATTGTTGTATTGTGTGAGTCTGTATTTGTATTTTGTATTTATTTATTTACACCGTAGAAACACTTTGTTGCACTTGATATCGATAAGTTAATTGATAATAAGTTAGTAGATAAATTCGTTGATAAGTGATAAACTTGCTAGTGCTTTCTTTTTCACTTCCGCTAGTGGACAAAAAATTTAGTCAATGGCACCTTATTTCTAATTGTATATTTATTACTATTTATCAAGCTGTTTATATACCTAGTAAAAGCTTAAGTGCTATTTTGTAAATCTAAAGAATTAAACGATTTGATTCTGACTCTGACTCTAATTTTGTACAGAACTGACTACGTTCCTACCATTAGGTGTATGAATGTGTGTGAGACCAATGAATAAGCTTCTACAACAAAAACTGAGCTGCAAAACTTATCAGTAAATATAATAAAACAAACTGTTTAAGCCTTGCTGTGGAAAAAGGCACCGTGAGAAGTCGGGACAGACTCTATCTCAACCTGAACCTCAACAGCCTGTATTGGTCCACAGCTGGACACAGGCAATCTGTTTGATACCTATCAAAGGGTTTCTGAAGAATGGATATCATAAAAATTGTAATCGTAAATTTAAACTGTACATAAAACGAAATCTTATCAAGAAAGCCTATTACTCCGTAGATGACTACGTCAATGATGTTAATGCTTGGCCGGATGTCGCCTAGTTCCATACAGACAATAGTATGTAAGACCAGTTAGACTTAGTTATCCTAAGATTGTATTAGTTGATAAGCGATGGACTTGCTAGTGGTTTCTTTTTCACTTCTTCCGCTAGTGGACAAAAAATTGAAGTGAATTAAAGTCAATTGCACCTTATTTCTTGTTGATAGTCATAACTATTAATCAAGCTGTTTATATAGTAAAAATTTGACTTGTCTAAGTACTTATTTTGTAAGTCTAAAGAAATAAACGATTTGACTTTGACTTTGACTTTGATTGAAAAATGAATCATAAACAGGCCTCCCCTGATAAGCGCCTTATTGGCGGTTATCTAATGGACCCTCCATTAGATAAACGCCAATAAGGCGCTTAATCTAATATTAATAATAATAAGTGCCCATAATCCCTACACTGGGCATGCGGGTTGGGGATCGCAGTTTGGTTGTATAATTGTTCTGCAGGGGGCGCTGCTTCCCGCCCCCGATGGATATCCCTTAGTCTCCTCTTAGGACACCTGCGGGAATAGTTAAGGTGGTGCAAATTCTAAGCCAGCTACACACAGTTTATATTGTTGTATAGTGGGACAGACGACTAGTCCATAATAACATAATAAAAGATGTTCACCAAGTTGTAATTATGAAGCAATTAACAGGCAATTACAAGTTGCGAATGATCCGGCCGAGATGTTCAATTAATTACGAAAGGTTCGGTGGAGCCAGCCGAGTGGACTCGGCCACGAGACATTGTATCCGGGATACTGTTGGACGAGTTATTTGATAAATTGATATACTTTCTGTTAAGATTTACAAACTTAATACGAAGTTCTTTGTGTAGAATCTTTATTGAAAATGAAAATGACAATCAAATAAGAGAAATAAATTAAAACTAGATTTTATAATTGACATAATTGAGCTAACTCCAGACTGTTGCAAACTTAATACGAAGTTCATTATCAATGTAATTTTATTCTAATTTTAATTAAATTTTATTGTGTTTACTGTATCTACCTACTATGTTATTTAATTTAACACAATCTCTACTTAGCTTGGGGCTAGATAATGCTGTGTGAATTGTCCAACACTATTTAATTGAATTTATTTTAATTTTGAAATTTGTGTAAGTGTATTTTAATGTGTCTTTGGACTCAAGGTTCTGAAATAAATGATTTTTATTTATTTATCTTCATTGAAAAAGAAAATTACAATCAAATAAAAGAAATACATAAAAACAAGAATTTATAATTGAAACAATTGAGCTAACTCCAGACTGTTTCAAATAATCTACAAGTAGCTCAACTGATCCATATCAACACCAGTCGTCGCGTGCCCGCTACGCTGGCTGCATTCCCCCGCTGTATGGCAATGCTGATGCGCTGCACCAGATACTCACCAGCTCTCGGGGCACGCGTCGCTTCGACTAGAAAAAGTAGATCCTAAATCCATCCCTTGAGGTATTTATTAGCAAATCCTAAAAAAGCAGTACAATATAAATGGACTTTAATGCAGTTTTTTCAAAACAACCTAATTATGTATCTCATTAGTAGGTACTCAAGCCTCAATCCTCAACACCCTATATTGGGAGCAGGCCTCCCCCTGATAAGCGCCTTATTAGTTTTTACCTCAAAGGGGATTCATACACATAATCCCCACACCAGGAATGCGGGTTGGGGATCGCAGTCTGGTGGTAGAATGGTACTGCAGGGGCGCTGCTGCCCGGCCCTCGGTAGATATCCCTTAGTCGCCTCTTACAATACCCGCGAGAAGAGTTAGAGTGGTGCAAATTAGCGTCTAATGCTGGACGCAGACCTCCCCCTGATAAGCGCCTTATTAGTTTTTACCTCAAAGGGGATTCATACACATAATCCCCACACCAGGAATGCGGGTTGGGGATCGCAGTCTGGTGGTAGAATGGTACTGCAGGGGCGCTGCTGCCCGGTCCTCGGTAGATATCCCTTAGTCGCCTCTTACAATACCCGCGAGAAGAGTTAGAGTGGTGCAAATTAGCGTCTCAAAAAACAACGTATTAAAACCCCAGCGTTTATAGAAAACCTTCCATCAAATCATATCATTCAAGGTAACGCCGCCCTCAAGGTACTTGAGGCACTTAAGGCACATCGCCCGCTACCGAAACCTTAATAAAATGATCGCAACCTCCAACTTTTACACTCTATCAAACAAAGTCGATTCGTGTAGCGCGCCCGCCGTTACCGAGAGAAATGGGTGATTTGCATAGATGTGAAACTCGAGCTTGAACTGAACGACGTGTAAAGCCTTGAAGGGGTAGTCTATCTGACGTTTGTAACGTGACTTGATCGTGATGACTCTTTTGATACAATATTGTGAGCGAAAAGCGTAAAGTGCCTCTATCGTGTGGAGAACGAACGAAAAAACTACGCAAATCATGTACAAAATGGAGACATCGCGGTCATGTTTCATTGCTAACTTTAAATAGACTCATCCCGCTGGTATCATGTTTGCAACGCACCACGCTGCGGTATACGGCATAACGTCACAATGCAAGGCAAACTGTCTATGCGGAAAACCTTAGATAATATAGTGTAATATAATAAGTAGTGTAATATAGTATGTATGTAGTCTTAACATGGTAGTTGGTGACATGTAGGGTGAAATATTCCAAACGTCTCTGGCTCCATAGCTTGGCCGACGCCTACCCAGATGTGTTGTGTCATGTGAAATTGGTTAATGAGGTAACTATATCCGAATCTGATTCATAAATTGACTGAATGGCACTTCTATGCTGTCTCATAAACGGACTTCTACCCCAAAATTAAAACACCACCGATTCGGAATTTAAACCACTGACACTAGAAGCAATTGGCACCGTAACTGGCACTTCTCTAATGTCTCATAATCAGTACTCGTACCACTTCCTGTCGATACCGGAGTTACACTTCTATTTCCCCTAATACCATGACAACGCATGTCACAGTGTAAGTAATAGTTAATATCGAGTTTGCTAAAATATTCCGTATCACAGCGCCTGTCCGACCGTCGTCACTCGGAGCATATCCTATGAGGTGCTAGGGCTGTCACGGTGGCTACTCCGAAAACACTCCGAAAGAAGACATGACCTCATTAAAACTTTTGGAACTGTCATGGTTGCATGCGCCATGATTACTGAAGAACTGGAGTAGGTTGTTGGCAGATATTACGCTTGGCAGATAATCTCTTGCTGTGAAAATGTACACTACGGATGAACCAACTCCTTTTATTAAAGGACAAGCAAATACAACATAAAATAATTTATTTGCCATAAAGGTATAAGACCTTAATCATTAAAAGTACCTATACCTACTTCTGAATAAAGAAAATTTACACTGCCAGCTATTTCTAAATATAGCAAGCTTTCTGACTTCGTAAACTTAGTAAATTCTCATAAAACTAAAGGTTCGCTCAGCTTCCAATCATAACCTTATCTAAGATGATGTAAGAAATTCTGATGTGAAGTGTATTGATTCTAAGCTTTAACGGCTTGAGGCTTCACCATGGCTTATGGACCATGGTCTGAAATAAATGGTTTTTTTTAACTGGTCAGCAGCAAAAATATCAAATCAATATGTACGTCTTGAGCAGACTAAGTCACGTAATGTTCACACACTGTGCTGAGCTATTTTGATTATAATTTATTTTATTACTAGCTGCGCCCCGCGGCTTCAGACGCGTTGTTCCCATGGAAACGTTAAAAGGTGATTTTTCATCCCACGGGAACTGATTTATGGTATATAAAGTATCCTATGTTTGATTCCAGGATTTGAATTACCTGTATGCAAAATTTCAGCCAGATCCGTTTAGTAGTTTTGGCGTGAAGAAGTAACAAACATCGCATTTATAATATTAGTGTGATTTATAATATTCGTGTGATGTATTCCATGGCTAATAAACTTCTGCTTACAAATGGCTCAATAACATAACCGTACTCTCTTCCCAGAGTGAAAGGTTAATTTCGCTCAGTTTGGCTGATGTTTCGCGCGGTTGCTGCATATTAAGTATGCATTGCATTTGATTGCATGCATTTGATATGCATCAGCTGTGTTATGCTGGCTGGCTGTAGAGTGCTGGCTTAGAATTTGCACCACCTCATCTATTCCCGTGGGTGTCGCAAGAGGCGACTAAGGGACATCAACCGGAGGGCGCGCAGCAGCGCCCCTGCAGAACAATCTAGAGAATTCTACCACCAAAATGCGATCCCGCAACCCGCAACTGGGCTTGCAGGTTAGGGATCGCAGTTTGGTGGCCGCTAATAAGGCCCTCATCAGGGGGAGACCTGCGTCCAGCAGTGGTCCAATACAGGCTGTTGAGGTTGAGTCAGAGTCAGAGTCAAATCGTTTATTTCTTTAGACTTACTAAATAAGTACTTAGACAAGTCAAATTTTTACTATATAAACAGCTTGATAAATAGTTATTACCATCAAACAAGAAATAAGGTGTAATTGACTCTAATTCGCTTTAATTATTTGTCCAGTAGCGGAAGAAGTGAAAAAAAACCACTAGCAAGTTTATCGCTTATCAACTAATACAATCTTAGGATATCTAAGTCTAACTGGTCTTACAGGTTGAGTTTGAGGAAGTATGCATTTGTTTGAACCTTGGGATAACCGCATTATATTACTTTTAGATTACTCGGTTTCGCTAACGCCTGAACAGTCGTTAAATAAGTTTGCAGCGAACCTCAAAAAAACTGATCATACATTCAATCCGTCACAAGACCAACTTACTCCGAATTTTCGGAGTAATCTATCAAACCATCCCTAGACACGTGTCTTCTACGAATGTGTGTACGCGATGTAACGCTCCCCATAACAATGTTTCGGGTTTTTGATTTGAATCAATCTTTGTGCGCGTGTGGAGCCGGCATAATGCCCTGTAGCTGGCATAATGTGCGTGTGGCATAATGCGCGTGTGTAGCGGGCATAATGTGATGTGGAGGGTTATGATACCCGTCGGTTTGACGGATGTAAAGCATGTTTAACGGGGTGCCCGGTTATCCGCCGAATTGACTGTTTCGTTAGTAAGCCTAACCTAAGGATTATAAAACTCTATTCATTGTTTGATATCTTTTACTAAATTTATCAATTTGTACTTGATAATGACACGTCCTATAAATTATCTAAACAATTTTACCCAAGCATCAAGCCAATGTGAGGTATTGAGCTTTACCTTGCCGTAATATATACATAGTTTATAACTAGCACGGAAGGTACGAGACATGCAACACAGCAGCCTTAAAGTAGGTAGGTACTTAGTTTTTAGCCCATATTTATGTTACCTTATAATCTGTTTGTACAAAGATTAGGTGTTAACTTTAACTTAAGGCCACCTTGTAAATTTTGAAATAAACATTATTTTTATTCTTATTATTCTTATATTCCGATATTGTTGATTGTTGAATGGTATGACGGATGGGATGACGTTTTGCGAAAGCCTACATGCAGATGTTGGATACAAGAAGCTGAAGATAGGGCGCTATGGCGCTCACTAATGAAGTAACCTAGAACTACGTTAGCAATTAAAATATATATTAGGTCCTTACATATGAAATTGGCGTTTTGTATGGGAGGAACAATAAGTCGAATATTTTTTAATATAATATATTTAATTAATCAAAGTATGAACCATTATTTTCTATGCACTTTTGCCATCTTATAGGTAGTTCATTGATCCCTTTACTAAAAAAACCAGTCGGATGGGAATCAATAAAATCTTTGAAGGCGATTGGACTGCCCCATCGGAGTTGAATTTTTTCCCTTGCAAGAAGTTATCCAAATTTCGAAAAAAATGGTAATCTGTTGGAGCAAGGTCCGGGGAGTATGGAGGATGTCTTAGACTTTCCAATTGAAGCTCTTCTAATTTAGTAGCCGTCTGTTGCGCAGTGTGTGGTCTAGCGTTGTCGTGAAGCAGCAGTGGCGTGGAGCGATTGACCAGCCTAGGTTGTTTAGCCGCTAGCTTTTCCATCATGGTTTGCAATTGCTGACAATAGACATCAGCCGTAATAGTCTGGCCAGATTTGAGAAAACTGTAATGAACAATACCGGCACTAGTCCACCAAACGCTTACAAGTAACTTTTTTGGGGTTAATTTTCGCTTGGGGCAGGATTTGGCTGGCTGGCCAGGATCCAACCATTGCGCTGAGCGCTTCCGATTATCGTAAATAACCCATTTTTCATCACAGGTAATGATTCGGTTTAAAATACCTTCATTATTGTGCCGGTTTAGTAATGTAACGCAGCAGTCGACGCGCGTTTGCCGGTTTGCTTCAGTCAATTCGTGAGGTACCCACCTTTCAAGCTTTTTAATCTTCCCAATTTGCTTCAAGTGAATTAAAACAGTTTTATCACTAACATCGCAGCCTGCAGCTAACTCGGACGTGGTTTGCGATGGATCCGCTTCCACAATAGCCTTCAACTCTTCATTATCAACTTGAGTCTCAGGCCGTCCACGGGGCTTGTTCTGCAGGTCGAAATTTCCAGAACAAAAACGTTGGAACCAAAAACGAACTGTGTTTTCTTTTGCAACACGACCGCCATACACATCATTCACCCTTCGAGTTGTTTCCGCAGCACTAGTGCCACGGCGGAACTCGTACTCGTAAATAATGCGATATTTTAAGTTTTCCATTTTGTAAAATGAGTGACGCAAACAGAAAAAAACAGAAGAAAAAAAACAAATGAATGACGATCATCGAAGCACAAATACATGAGTCTATAGCTGTACAAATTTGAATTTGGAATTCCTTACCAAAGAGGAGAAATTTGTGATTAAAGTGGCCAGTACGTAAAACGCCAATTTCATATGTAAGGACCTAATATTAATAGGTTAGGAGTGTCTGAACACACCTGGATTCGGCTGTTAATACTGAGGATATCAACAGCCGCGCTTTTTTTGAGTTGACTTCAGACTTCATATAACAGAAGACAGACTACTATTGTCTAATGCTGATTGTTCATTAATTTGAGTTTTAACGTTTAATACAGGCGGTGACTAGTGCGGAAACAAGTGAGTGGAATACTTAAGTAGAAAGAAGCGTATGAAATAACTGGAAATGAGGAAAAGCTAGCACAAAACAATAATTAAATTCTGCTAGTTGTGTTATAAAAACCCGATACTACAAGCTACAAAGAACTACAATTTGTTTGACAGTAATTTTCAAATCCAGAATGAAGTATTTCATAGACAAAGTTAATTTGACAAATAAAGATGAAATACATACTTTATTTTGTATTTGAAAATCACTTGTCAACAATTAGAGAAATGAATACCTAGTGGTACATTATGCTAAAAAAGAATACTTCTTTCGATATAATATATATATATAATGGGCTAACCAGATGTTATGTAGAAAATCCTGAATTAAAACCCAACTCTGCGAAGGATAGATTCTGTTCATTTCTGAAGTGAAATTAGACCCCTAGTCAAAAAGGTGACGTCTTCCAAATTAGATGCCCCGCTGTGGAAAATTTCATATTCTGATTTCAATAACTATAAATCTTACTTTAGGCTTTCAAAATAAGCACAATATAGACAAAACTGAGCGTTATTACGGGGATTTCAATATATACATTATAATTACATTTAGTTTTATTTAAAAGAGGTAACAGGTTGACCCCAACAAATAAAAATATACACGGGGCAACTTTTTACATAGAGAAGAAAGTTGCCCCGTCCGCCAGAAACGTTCTCAAAACACAAACATATATAATTCTTAATATCGGGCAGCTGCAATTCAACATTCTATTTTATTTTATTTTAATTTAGAGCGCGCCATCATTTAACGAAGTAAACTTCATAAATACGCGCCTAAAATAACAACCCTGTTTATACTCGCTCGTAAAATTATACCTACTTGTATTTACCTACTAGCACAGAAATAGGACGACGATGGTATGACGGCCTCTGGGGCGCAGCCGGCAAATCAAAGTCAAAAATTATTTATTTCCGTAAATACAATAAAATAATATACACCTAGAAAAGGCCTTACACTATAAAATTGTACTGACACGGAAATAAAGTAATTTTTTTTATTTCACTCGCTTCGGTATAAAAACAAATGTCCGCCTTAGTCGCAGGAGATTGCGGGTTCGATTCCTGCCTCGGGACAAATGTGTTAGGGATTAAAAACAAACAATGTTTAAAACTGAACATTGAGAACTTTATCACAACATTTTGTGTTAACTTACAAGATTGCGTTAACTCTGCTTCATAGAGAAATGAGAAAGTTATCTATACTTCCCGCTTGGAGCGCTGTCATCTTTATATAAAAGAAAGTCGTGTTAGTTACACTAGTTATAACTCAAGAACGACTGAACCGATTTGGTCAAAAATTGGTGGGGAGGTAGCTAAGAACCAGAAGACGGACATAGGATATCCCGTTTCCGTAGGACGTGACATAAAAATATTCCACGCGGGAAAAGCCGCGGGGCGCAGCTAGTATTCACATAGAAGATAAAGTAACGCAACCGATAACTTACACACACAGCATACTGAAAACTATAAACTTAACCCATTATAATATCTAAGGCCCGTATTATGAAAGCTTGCTCAGTCATAGATGTAAAGTACTAACTTACTTTATCAGTACTTTAGTGACGTAGAAAAACGTTACTCAAGCATGTATCGATGACTGAGCAAGCTTCAATAATACAGTCCTAAGACGCAATTTTCAATCACAAATCATAAAACGTTGTTTTTCAAGGTTGTCACGTGAAAACACATCACGTTGCAGACAACTAATATTCAGTTCAAATCTCAACCTAAAATCCGTAAGGAGATAGTTTATATTTGAATGGCAAGGAGTAATGACCGTCGTAACAAAGAATGCGAAACATCTCGACGACCCTTGTCACGGCCCTGACACAGCGCGGGACAATCGACAACAAAAACTCTATAAACTAATTTTTCTATGTCAACACGCGAGGAAAACATATTGAGTTGTCTATCGAAAAAATCCATATCGCCAGGTCAAGTCTGTTCAAAAAGAGAAGAGTCGTGGCGTTACGGTGAACTAACACTTTTAGTCGTACTGCAATGACAGAGCAGTGTTGTCCACACAACGAAAGTTGTCAATTGGCACACGCGCGCCCGCACTTCCCACGATTCTTTTCTTTTTGAACAGACTCTTGCAAAGTATACCTACTAAAGTTATTCAACTGAGTGTACTGTCGTTTTATCTCGTGACTGATGGCAGTGACGGACTGTCATCACCCCGCACCCTGCACCCCCCGCACCCCTCGGGCCGGCATTATCCCACTATCCCCGGAATTACAAATTCCCTTTACGGCGGGTTTAAGGAAATGCCCCCTCTAAGGCCCTTTGTTGTGTCTCATCATATTCTAATAAGGTTTTGTAGCGTTTATCTGTGCTGATGATGTAGGCCTTACGTTGTACTGAAGCTGAGAGAGCGATCCTGAAAAGTATTTCCATGCAAATGTTGGACGACAAAGCTTTGGTTTGAATGGAAGTAACTGAAAAAAGTGTCCAATTTCGAGGAGGTGATTTTAAAGCAAGTCTTTAATATACAATACAATTTAATTAATATTCTTTATACACTAGCACACCAAATAAAATTAGAAACACAGAAATAGAGAAATGCAAATAACGTTGCACAATTAGCGGCCTTATCGCTATGAGCGATCTCTTCCACAGCAGGCAGCCGGCAACTTTTGGATGGACAGGAAGCGTTAGAATAAGTGGCGGTGGGTGTTATGTGTGTGATACATAATAGTATTTAGGTAAAACGTAAACAAATACTGTAGCGATAACTATGTAATAAATATGGTATATATATAAATACGTAATTATATAAGCATTTCGTCCAACGTTTTAAAAGTACGAAGAATATAATTAAACTAACAATTTGCTTGTTTGTACAATAATTCTTTGAAATGGTTGCATACTCACTAATTCAGGTCACAACAAAATGCTTACATTTTTGTGATTTTAAACATAACACTAGCTATTTTACGAAAGCACACACATTAGAGCTTCTTTATCTCGCTTAAAGTCGTGACCATGTTTAAATATTTTAGCGTCATTTCGCGTACATTGCGTTTATCCAATAAGTCGCTTTGCAACGCGATGCAATAAGTGTCGAGCGCGGAGTCTTACGACCGACGTGGCATGGCGCGGACATTATGCGACATGGCGCACGACGCGGCGGGGCGGCGGCGTGGTGAACAAGCACCGGGTTAAGGTGTGTTCAAAAGGTTATAGTATACATAGATCAATACTCAAAACAGTTCTATTTTAGTTTTATTTGGAGAACATAATCTACCCCTTCGTCGGTTGAGAGCTGTGGAGAGGACTGGAGAAGGCCGATGACAAAAATTTCGCATCTGTTGATTGGACTTTTCCAGTCCGTTTTGGGTGTGCTATTTTGAATTTTGGATGTTTTAACCTATTGTTTTCCTACTCTAACTTGCACAAAGTGTATTGAGGCAATGTGTGTGTGGACACATTTTAACTTTTTAAGCCCCAACACCGCTGTTTGATTTTTCAAAAGTCGCCTCGTATTCACGCCGCCGCCGCGCCGCGCCCGCGTTCGCTCGCTTTTTTTGTAAGCCTTTCTTTGTGAAAAAAAATCCCGAATCTCGCGGGAAAAGCCAGAATTGCCTCCACTGACAGGGAATATACGCAATAATGGCCGCCACAATCGAAGGGCTACAAGATATTATACAAACTTACATACTCGTACTAACTTATAACAATTTATATGTCCTCGCAGTTAAGCTGTATGATCGTCCAACTTGCTCATTGTGAGCGGTCTACGCGGCTACAGCTTGAAGCTTGCGGTAAGCCAGGCGTAAACCAACAAGTAGCTAGGTCGCACGTTTGTTTATTGCGTGCTGGCTACAATTTTATGCTGTCATTGTTAAGTCAAGGTAAAATTACGACTAAGTACTAAATATTGTAATGAAATTTCATAGCATTTACGTAATTTTTTTGTAGGTCCATAATATCACAACAAAACAGTGTTTTGAAAAATACTTGTAAGATTATTTTTAACGTTAAATAATGCAATTCATAAAAAGTTTTATGCTCATTGCATAAAAATATGAATATTTTTCAGACAAATAGTCTAAAAAAGTAGACAAAAAGTCTAATAATATAAAAAAAATACCTATATATAAAAAATACTACAGATTGGTCCCCTCGGGTCCAAAATAGGTACCCGGTACAAATGCTTAGTGCTGTTCGGTAGCGGTGTGACCCATGTATGCATACAACATTCCGATCAATATCAGATCTGTTATTGTAACCAACATCATAATAACAGATCTGATATACCAAATTCATAATATCAGGTCTGATATTGTAACTATTGTATTAACTTATGTATGTAAAAGCCCGTAAAACAACAAAAAACTAGCAGGTTCCGTTCCGCTCGTCAGCGCTCTCGTAAAGCGGCTGAACCTATCCACTAGAGATCTGCAAACTCCAAAAGGAACCGAACAATAAATCTGCACCTTTAATACCCAGATTTCATTTGTTGGATAAATCACACACCTATAAAACGAAACCTAATAACTTTGCTCGGAAGCCATTCGACTTTTATCTGTGAGAGTTTTATCTCAAAGATATCACATAAATTCTCTCCACACATTTAATTTGAAGCCGGGCCAGCTCCGATCGCGCCAAATATTCCGGTCCGGCCACATTTATTAGTATCCACTACTTTAATATTGCTTCTCTGAAAGAAGACTAGACTTCTAGGTTTATTTCCGGAACCTACGTGGGTGGGGCGGCGATTTGGGCCAGGTGTTTTCTGTATAATATATATGTTTTCCCCCCCGAAGGGTTCCCGCCTTGCCGGGGCGGGGGGGCTTAGTAATCGCGGCTTCGTCACCCGCGATGAAGCTAAGAGGAACCCATGGGGCCGTGCCTACGCAGACGGCGACATGGCCGGCCCCGGGACGGACCGCTCCTCTGGGTTTTGCGCTCTAAGCCCAGTTGGAGCGGTAGTAGGTTGCGGTGTCGTATGGGAGGCACCGTAACTGAGGCGGGCGGCCATGCTGTATGGGCAACATGGCCGCAGATAGGTGGAGGCCGCAGCGGGAGAGGAGTGCCGGTATTGCGGTACGCCGCTCTCCCTGCCTTCCGCGGCCTTGGCGGGGTCGCCACCGTTTGATGGCGGACGCGGTGGGGTCGCAGGGGAAGAGGATTGTCGGTATGGCGTAGGCCGCTCTCCCTATCCTCTGCGACCGTGTGGCAGGCGACGGGGCCACTCGACTGACCCGTCGCACTGGGAGACCTTGGGCGTTCGGACACGGGGTTGTCCGGCGCCCAATTGGCAGGTAAGGTCTCCGAGGTGGTCGCGGCGCGTCATGTGTTTCTGGCGCGTCGCAAAGGGGGGTGCTCCACACCCCCCCAGTGAGGGGCCTGATATCGGGCAGCCGCGGTGGGTTCGTGGAAGAGAAACCGTTCCCATGTTCCCACCACAAGCGGCAGAGGTGGAAGCACCCTGAGGGTTTTAGTGGTGTTGGAGTCCCACATAATCGCACTGTCTCCCCGTGGCAGTGCGATATGCGTGCGCATTTCCCTCAGGATAACAAAAAAAAAAAAAAAAAAAAAAGGTGTTTTCTGTATAGACCGTGATTCTCATTATTCTACAAATGTCTCATTATTTTTAACGTTTTGGTCATTAAAGCGTAATCTCATGGTAATTTCTAAGAAATCAAATACAATCCCAAAAAAAATGAGTGTACTGAAATAAGGATGTAGGCTCAATCAAGTCCCGCCGTCAAAGTAATTTTATTGATATTTTTTTTTTTGCTCTTGTTTTTTCTGTGAACAAACGTTGACCTACTCTACCTGTGTCCAGAATCCTCCCCTTTCGTCTTAATACAGCCTTTCGGTAGCAACTTGTATCTGTGCCTATAATTGATTGAAGCAATAGCTTTTGGGTTTTTAACTCTAATAATGTGACAAAACAATGCGAGACCTGCCTTGCCAACGTCAAATACTGGTATACTAAGTTGGCAACACAATGCTATCTTGCACACTAGCCACTAACTATGCTTATTTTGAAGCTAGACATTGCCCTGTAAAATATATGAAAAAGAAAATGTTGGGACATCTTCCGTCAACCAATGCGGTGTCAGTGTGGTCCAACCCCCGCGTGGCCCCGACAGCATCACCATTTCTATCTAGAATCCAATCGCGGGATCGCCCAGGGGGCGTCCATTAAAATGTATTTATTTACCCGACTCCGCAGATACCGCTGACAGAAGAGTTCCTATCTGGTGAAACTAAATGGAAGTTGCTTTACCTTTTAATTATGATCAGGGGCTTCAAGGCTAGTAGTTCTTTGTAGATTTTTCCCCCATTAGTTCTGTGGCTTAAAAGACTATACTTGACACCTTTAAACTATTCCCACCTGTTCTGTTGAGTAATTCTGTTGACAGTACTACTGGTTTACCAACGTGAATATTGACAATAAATAATAGAATAGAATAGAAAAAACATTTATTTGGACACAGGTACAGAGTTACAAATATAAACATATGAAAAAGAAAATTAATTAAATTAAATGAAACAATCCTATTTGAACTGAGAAATATATTTTACCAACATTTTAAACAAAACACAAAGAACGTTTTCGGATGTCTCAGAATGTTTTTAGTTTTCGTCAGCATAAAAACTATCAGGGGGTGGTGAGTGGTCAATCGCTTTAATTTAGTAGAAATGGAATCCACGGGAGCTTCATACGCATTTTATGTGTGAGCGTTTTAAAAAACATCGATTTGTATAGTGTTGGTACTGCGTTCGATGTTTCTACAACCTCAACAGTCCGTATTGATGCACTGCTGGACGCAGACCTCCTCCTGATTGCCGTTTATCTCATGGAGGGTAAATGCCTTTAATGCCCCCTTGGCATGCGGGTAGGGGATCGCAGTTCCGTTATGTTTCTACAAGACACATTTCACTGTCTTTTAGAAACAACGATAACAACATTTGGGAATGACCTTCGTCATCAATCAGCTACTGTGCATTTAATTCATAATGACTTGTCAAAGAAAGTACTTGCAGGGGTATTTTATTTCGTCGGAAAGGCCGTCGTAATCAAAATAGCGTTCTAAAGTTTTGACCAAATAGAATTCAAATTCTAATCTGACGGTTTTCGTTTCGGAAACGAATCGAATGAATTAAATGCTGGACTACATTGGACTGAATATGTAGTAGGGATCTATTCTTATACCACAACCACCACGACCACGCCTAATAAAAACTTTGAATAGTAATTAACCATCCAATTTCCAGGCAGTTCAGTTTACGGCCTAATACTGCCTTGTTCTCTCTCGTAATATAGGGGACCTAACTCTAGCCGTATTATGGATGGATTGCTACGGATACGTTGTCTGATGCTGGTTTTCAACTTGTTGTCATTACTCAATCTGTAATTACTAATTAAGTACCTACTTATTATGATTTCTCAGTATGCCAAAACGTTAGTAGGTTTCTGAAAAGATGGTCATCAGGAAAAGGTTTGATTTGACGGATAAAACATGGATAGTAATGTCAAATGGCCACTCGTAGTACGGTATATTCAGCCAGTTTTCGTTCAGAAGACGGACAAGTGTCACGTGACCGCTGACTGGCTTGTATTAGCAGTTGATATTACAAAAATGCTGGGCAGTTCAGTTTACGGCGTATAATGCCTTTTCACACCACTGACATATTTCATGTCGGTAAGGTAGCATTCAAAAGAGATGTCTTAAAAGTTCTGCGGGAGGACTCTGTATAGAATATAAAATGTATAATTAAGTAAAATTTAATATCAACTTGCACTAGGCAAGTACATTATGTATATATATAGTAATTTCTGATTAACTTGATCTAAATATTTTATTGTAAGTTTGTTTGATTTAGTTTATGTTAGACTGTCGGTATTTTGTAAGTTTCTTTAGTAAAATGTAAATCTCTTATTGGCCGTAAGTTATATTATTATGGTAAAAATTGTTTAGACATAAGGGCTGTTGATTTTGTTAAATAATAAAATAAAATAAAATAAAAAATGCCTGGAATTAAGGGGTCATAGTGGCTACGCCCCAGATATCCTGAGCGTAGCCAAGCTCTATGAAGCGAATCGAAAACAAATGAAAGATTCGTAGGGATAACTCGAAACAGATCACGTGACATATCTATGGTATATGTCAAATCCATACTCTTTTGGACTTTTCTACTACTGGACATGACATTCGTTGGTCCATACTAATATTATAAAGAGTAAAGATTTGATTGTTTGTTTGTATTGAATAGGCTCCGAAACTACTGGACCGATTTAAGAAATTTTTACACCATTAGAAAGCTTACTTTTCAGGGAGTGACATATGCTATATTTGATCCCAGAATTCTTACGGGAACGGGAACTACGCGGGTGAAACCACGCGGTGCTGCTAGTAATATATATATTTGAGTTTAAATGAATTCCTCATAATTGCAAGTAGCGCAATTGTCCCGAGAATGCGCGCGCGCTGCGTCGTGATTGCCGCCCGGTGAACAATGACGTCATTAATGTGACTTGATTGTGTCCGCGGGAATTGTTGTGAATCGTTGCTTAATTATGTGAATGCCTTTTAATTTGCTGGTAAAGTCGTGACCCATGCAATTATATAAAAATGCTGGACAATTTACACAGTCATTCTAGCCTCTAGCTAAGCAGAGCTTGTGTTATTTATGGTACTCATCAACCTTAATTTATTGTGTAACCTGTATTGGTCCACTGCTGGACGCCGGCTTTCCTCTGATAAGCACCATATTGATTTTTATTTGATTATCTTTGCTCGCCGTGCCACATCGGTCGTCAAATGCTGCAATATCGTTTTCATACATTTTTGCTTCGACGGCATCGGCCCGTCGTCGCCGGCGCCATCGCTGTCGCTTTCGCCGTGCCGTCTAATGGAAAAAAGGCCATCTTTACCATTTATAACCGACTTCAATAAAGGTGGAGGTTCTCAATTCTACTGTATTTTTTAGAATTTAAACAATTTCAAGAAACCGGGAAGTTCAACTTTTAACCAAGAGGTTTCTTTTTCCCTTGATTTAAAAAATATCTAAAACGATTTCAATAAAATAAAATTAGAACAATTTAAATAAAACGGCGACAGACGCCTGCTCGTTAATAACGGACTCGGTTTCTGCAAAATGCGCGAAGACTTCCCTTCTCGGAGCTCACTGAAGGCCAGATACCACTGGTAATGGCCATTTCAGTTTTCCCTCTTACAAGAAATCTTCAAAGGGGAAAACTGGAATAATTTTTACCCTATTATTTTCTAGATGTGAATTTTCTTAGTTTGGTACCTATTCCAAGATTAGATAAAGATTTATTTATTTGCTTCAACAGTTGTAGATCTTAAATAATAATAAATGTATCAATTATGTTCTACCTTAAAATTAGGCATGCAAATTTTTAAAATTGTATTTGTAATAAGTAAAATGCTTTAAAAAAATAGCCAAAGTTTCAGATCGTCATATAAAAAGTCATTAACATTGTAGTAGCACTTACTTACTAATAATTGTTTTAGTTTAGCTTTAAACATATTCTCACTAAGATTTAGAATGGACTTCGGTATCTTATTATAAATTTTAGGTGCCATAGAGATTATGCTAAGTTAAGCTAGGTCTAGATGATAATGTGAATAAAAACAAACAACAAATAAAACCAGCAGGACAATGCAGCCAGAGTGTCGGAGACGCATCTTCGCTTTCCATCAGCTGAGATTGCGGTCAAACAAAGGTCTATTTATCGTAAAAAAAAGATGCTTGCGGCTGGTATTGAGCTACTTACCTGTAGATTGTTTGCAATATATTGCAGTTCGTTCTCAATAATAATTGTTTCCGTTGTAAATACTAGTTCTTTATTGTTTTTAATTGATTGTAATATTCATTGTAAATATAGACTGAATTATATTATTCATTTATATTGTATTATATAAATATAATAAAACGATGATGTTATGAAACTTAACATTTTCAATTTCATCATCTGCCCCAAAGTCTATAGAGCAAAAATGATTTAATATATTCTCTCTAATAAATTGCTTTATTTACAAGTAATAAGTTTGTTTCTGGTACGTGAGTGAAATCGCGTGTAGTAACTAGTTTATTATAATTAGCCTGTACACTCCACAGAGCTATAACTAAGTAAACTTGAAATTTGGTATTGGATCTGCGTTTGTGGCGCCATCTGTCATAGTTGCACTTATGATTAAGGGTAATGGGGTGAACTGCGATTGGATTATGCAGATTGGAGCAGTGGAACCGCTAACCAATTATGCAGTGGCATGGTGAATGAGCGACCTAATGTAATCTAACCTAGAGATTTCCAGAGTAGATCCCACTTGGCACAATGCTTCTAATATTTTAAAACAATAATCCTTGTTATTTAATTTTAATTTGGTATAACTGGAATTCAAAATGTCATCATCCGAAACCTATTTTAGGCCACAATTGGACATGAGGACATAAGCCTCCCGTAATGAGCACCATATCGGCCTGTCTTTCGCATATCGTCATCCGATTTGGCTACTAGACCTGGCTAGAGGTCGTCCTACACTACGTTTGCTGGGTCGCAGTTTCTACTCAAGAACACGTTTACCCCAGCGGATGTCGACTAACTCTTCAGCTTTGAATGAAAAATGTCCTGTCTTTTGTATTTTATATGCCTCCATAAGAAAGATTTTGATTAGTTGACTGGATTTTTTTAAATAAAAAAGCTCGCTACCTAAACTCAGTGCATATCAATGAGATACTAAAGGAATCACAATCATCTATAAGTACATCCGTGGTACATATAGTTTCATCTATAGATTACCGGTTGACTTCCAGCAGTAGCTTTTAGCCGTATACACACTCCTCAACTTAAACATTTTTAATTTTTATACAAATTGCTCTCAAATTAAATTGCCTTGCTCGGACATTTTCCATAAAAAATCAATTTCTCCTGATTGCACGGCGAATTGATTCCAATTATAATATTTTCATTTATTTCCACAAAATTACATTGTTTCTGAGTATTTATTATTTAATCGTGAATTACTGATAAACGAATGTTTTTTATGAAAATATCAGATTTCAGGAATATCATGAACTTGTTTACTCCCGCGGCTCCACCCGTGTTGTTTCTACGGGTGCATAGAAACTTTTTTTTATCCCATGTTAACTGATTTTTGGGATAAAAGTTGAATAAGATGAGTTGAATAAGATAAGTTGAATAATATACGTTGAATAAGATAAGATGATATTTTCATACTAATTGTATTCCTTCTACAATAACTACAATAGCAAGTGGGTGTCCTAGACGTAACGTGTTGTTGACGAACTCTGTAATGTTAGGATTGGTTGAATTGAATTAAAAACGAAATGATAAAAAGTAGATTATGTTTGATTCCAGGATGAGCGCATCATCTAGCCCCAAGCTAAGCAGAGTTTTCGTTATGGATACTAGATGACTTACATACTTAGTACATAATGTAAAAGATAGATTGATACCACTATTAAGGATGGTGTTATATTCCAAAATCTCATACAGTCTAAAAACTCTATAAAACTCATACGTTACTACTCTCTGCTCTGTTATTCATAAAGCTCTCGATGTAACGACAAGACTCATTTTATTTACAATGCGGGTCAAAACGACCACACAACATGCGCGGACAGGGGAAGGGTTACCTCTGACAGTTGAAACCTTTTTACTGACCACAAGCAGCCTTTTGAGCCGTGCCGCCGGAAACACGTCATGTACCGGAAACAATACAACGAATTTTTTACAGCAAGATGAATGTGGGCCTAGTTTTTCGATGCTGAAATATTGGAGTTTTTTCAGCTTTTGTATCATAATTTATAGCTTGTGAAGGACGCTCGGTATATACGATGATAGGCCATAGATTACTTTGTTCTGTCGGGTATATTTTGTGCGCATAATATGTATCTTCTCCTCTACGTTTTTGTTTTTTTTCTTGGACTCAAAAATAACACTCGGAAAAATAACACTATAACAAATTTCTCTCTCTCACACACTTGTGCACTATGTTAAAATTTCACGTTCAAAGAAGACTCTGTTGAGACCGGGACTGAAATTGGGGTTATTCCAGTTTTCCCCTTTTTGGCTAGGCATCACCAGAGCGAGGGGTGAGTCTATTTGACGTCACGACCACGTTAACGTACGTTAACGTAACGTAACGGCTTGTACCATAGTACAAGCCCTCTATCGTGCGACAGGGCATAACGCAAATCCTCTAAGTACTCAAAATAGATGTCACGATCACGTCTCGTTACTAGCCTCAAATAGACTAAAGTTTGATGTATAGATTTATGATAGTACATTATAAGCCTAGTTGTTGGAGAGATTTAATCTTTATAATTGACCCTAACGATCGATTCAATAAAAGTACAGGATATATTTTTTAGGGATTTTAGTCGTTTCTAATCTTTGAATGCAGTCTTATCGACTAGTATCTTTCTTTTCAAAAATATATGAATGTTTTATTTGAGTAAGATTTTCTATCTAGTAGTATTAAAAGTGCCTTCCCTCCATGTGGCATTACAAAATTCCACCCTGTATGTGATATTGTATTAAATGCGTACATAGAGGTACATAAACGTCCTCCTCTCTCTCCATACATATTGTGTGCCCCGTGGGTCCATGGTGAAACTTAATTATATGAAAATGTTAATAACTCTGTACACCTATGGAATACAATAAATGATTGAGTATTGAGTATTGAGTAAACATTAGCTGTTCGCGTCTTATTTTATATAATTGTACCCGTGCACCCCTCTCCCCTACTTGACCTCACTTCAACGTTTCGAACTCTACTCTGGTTGATTACACTATTACACGCCATCTTGGAAAGTACGCATCCTTTATTTCGCTTCACAACTCAATATGACAGTAAGTCAGGCCTTCAGTCTAATTCATAAAATAACTAGCTGCGCCCCGCGGCTTCACACGCGTTGTTCCTATGGAAACGTTAAAATGTGATTTTCATCCCACGAGAACTATGGAATAAAAAGTTATTAGAATTACTTGTATGCGAAATTTCAGCCAGATCTGTCCAGTAGTTTTGGCGTGAAGAAGTAACAAACATCCATCTATCCATACATCCATACATCTAATATCCATACAAACTTTCGCATTTATTAGTGTGATGATACGTTGCCAAAACCTTCACTAGCCAAAATCAATTTTGAATGTTTATAAACAAACCACCACACAAATAACTAAAACCCCCATGCTTGGCGTCTTGATTCAGTTTTTTCCAAGCAATATTTATTGAAGGCAGGGCCAAGTAATGCAGATCGCGTATAAAAAGACGCGGTGGCAGAGCGATATTGGCAGTTTGCTTACAAACATTCCACATCGATTGTGGCTAGTAAATAAGAATCGATCTCAATGCTCAACTCAGATCTCAATTATAAAGTGTCGCTTCATCCGCAGAAATAATTTATTCGCACGAACTCGGGCGGCGCTAAATCTTATTACTGAACAATAAAATGTCTGCATTCTCATAAATATTTAGCGCCTTTCGGAATGATACAGGGTGAACGGAAATACTGAGGAAAGCTTTGGAAAGAAAGCTGAGAAGACTGATTGGGACCTAAGGCATTTTCTTGCCACTTGGTGTTTTATTTAGCCTATATTCGTACACAGCTGGACATAGGCCTTACCTAATGAACGTCATAGCGCCCTGTTTTTAGCTTGACGCATCAAGCATCTGCCTCCAGTCTTTCGCAGATCATTATCTCGAAGGGCATCCGATGCTACGTTGGCCGAGTCGCGGTCTCCATTCAAGTACACGTTTACCCCAGCGCAGCGGTTCTTCGCGAGATATTTCTCAAAATTACAGAATATGAAAAGACTGGTGCATGCATTTCAAAACTTCTAAAGTGCACGTAAGAAAAGTGTTTAGATTCAGATTTTCTTTCGTGCACTTTTAAAAGTTCCAATAAAGATGCCTTAGAAAACATTCAGGCTTATACTTTTCTTTATAGGCACAGTCGGAACCAGTGAAAGTTACAGCAAATGTCAAAGTGACAGAAACTGTCAAAAGTGACAGCAAATGTGGAAAAGACAGAAAATTATATGGGATGGTTCTCATTCTTTTAACCACCGCGCTATAGGTACCTATACTGCATCATACTGTATCATACCTCTATACGTTCATGCAAATAAATAATTTAATTTATCTTTTATTTCAGTGATGATATAAGTGAAAAGCGTGTTTCTTCCTATTTCATGGTCCTAAGTACATAACAAAACTATGACTCAACTAAAAAGTACAAAGCGCGAGCGAAACCTGGTGCACATAGTAGGTATTGACTTTGACTTTGACTTACTTTTCAGAGAGTTTCTAGGCTATATTTTATACCTGAATTTTCACGGGAAAGGGAACTACGCGGGTGAAACCGCGAGGCCCTGCTAGTAATATAAATAATATAATAATATAACGTTTAAGGGAGATCAGAGCATACTCCGCCCGACCGGGTATTTTACTATCAAATACCTCGATTTTAACGTTCATTTTGAAAAATACCTATTTACCGGTATTCTGTAATACCGTAATTCCTGAAATTTTAATGCAATAACGAAAGTTCAGGGAAATAGAAAAGGAAAATGCAATAAAGCTAAGCCATTTCTTGGACATTTAACTGGAGTGCGCTGGAGAGCAGAATAGTAATGAGTTATTTAACTGGAATTACCTTCAGAAAACATCGACTGTTTTACTATAAAAACTGTCATAGTTTATCGAATTCATTGCGGATGTCAGCGGGTTAGCTACGAAACTTATTTGTGTTGGAAGAACACCAAAGTTCGTAGTAAGCCCGCTTGCATCCGCAATGATCATCGACTGTTTGAAAAACTTTTTTTGCTTTTCCAGGCTAATTTCAATTACCTCAATTGTAAAAACTAGTTTTACTAATGTATGTTTCTATTATTTGATTGTAATTTTCTTTTTCTATCTACACTTACATTAATTTACATTACTACATTAGTATTTTTATATTAGTGTAAGTATAGATATAATAATATTGTTAGTATATTAATACTAATAATATTAACAAGAGGAAATATTTGATTGTTTGTTGGTTTGTATTGAATGAGCTCCGAAACTATAAGACCGATAAAAAATCTTGCATTATTAAAAAGCTTACTTTTCAGGAAGTGGCATTGGTACATTTTTATCCCGGAATTCCCACGGGAATGGAAACTACGCGGGTGAAACCGCGCGGTGCTGTTAGCAAAGATTATATTCTAAAAGAAAAAATACCTAATAAGTGCAGATTACCTGGAGAAATAAAAAACTTGGGACGGGTTTTGCTCCAACTCAAAAAATAACAACTAACAGACTAAATATTTCTTCGATCACAATACCAGGAATTATCTCCGCTACGCTGGCTGCATTGCCCCGTATGCATTGTATGGCAATGCTGATGCACTACGCCAGATACTCACCAGGGCAAGCAGTCTCGACATAGCTGGCGACCGACATCGGCCGCAAAGTTTTACCGGTCATATTTTAACGAATTTTGATTGTCTTTTCAAAAATCATAAATACAGTAGATTAACATAGAGAAAAAGTTAAATTTCTAATATTTATATTGATTTACCATCGGAACTATTCATTTTTGTCGCAAACGACTGACCGATCGTTTCAAACTTATCGGGCTGTCTAATTTTCTCGCAGTTATCTTCACCGAAATCGTAAAGTTGACGGTAGTTTGCGACAACTTGATTATTGTAAAGACAATCAAAATTCGTTAAAATATGACCGGTAAAACTTTGCGACCGATGTCGGTCGCCATCTATGTCGAAACTGTTTGCCTAGCTCTCGGGTCACTTGTCGCTTCCACGAGACGACAATCAATTTTAGAAGGAAACTCACTAACTTGTGAGCAAAATAATTGCGATACGTACTGAATCCACCGAACGGTTCCGTCGCCATCAAATTCAAATCAACAAAATCGTCGTATCATTTGAAGAGTGTTTCTGCGAAGATAACGATAAAGTGCGGGGATAAGCGTTGTCAATCCGTTGAGTCGTTTAAAATGTCGTATTGTAGGGTGCTCAGGTTTAGGGTAAGGGTAATCGATATCGGAGCGATCTTCAGTATCGCTTCTACTCTTCAAAGTGTTCTAACGATGCGCGATGTTTGGAGTAGCTTTGGGAGGGTTTGGAGGTCCAGTAGGCAAAGTAAGGGGCTTGTTGTCTATTGAATAGATACAGAAAAATTACGTCACTTTCATGTTTTTGTTATCATAGTGCGTAATAAATCCAATAAGATCCTTTTTTAAATTTAACAGACTAAGCTGGCTAGCTGTGTGGTGCTGGCTCAGAATTTGCACCACCCCATCTCTGCCTGTGGGTATCATAAGAGGCGACTAAGAGAACGGGGGCGGGCAGCAGCGCCCCCTGCAGAACAAATCTACCACGATCCCCAACCCGCATGCCCATGGGCATTACCACCCCCCCCCCCCCCCCCCCCTAGATAAGAGTATTTAGAGGATAAAACAGTCTAAAGGTTTCTTCGTCATTTCTTTCACTACTTTACTACGTACCGACCTTGTCCGTGCTTAATTTTATAATTTGACCTAAGAGTATATTTATTGTTTTTATGGATATAGATAACTTTTGATTTAGATTTTAAGTCATTTTTGCAATATTTTGACTAAACCTCGTTTGTGCCTACTACCACCTACTACTACCTACCTACTACCATTCTCTGCTCTTTATTTCAAAGTCGTTATTATACTCGTTAATGAGTCATATCTAGTGATCATGTTCATCAGTCTCAAAGCTAATCTGACACATCACATATAGGATTATTCTATTTCCGTCAATCTCACTCAATAATTCAAAGCGTATTTCATAAACACAACTCGCACCGTATTCCAGGTGTTTCACCGGCATGTTTTATAACATTTACGGCGGTGTAAACCAGATATAACCAGATATTGGCAGTTAGATCCTGATGTCGGTCCTTGCCTAAAACACGTTTAACGCCCCAAGGTTTAGCACCTCTGTCCGCCGTAAAGAAGACATCTACCGTGTTATGAGTTTACACAAATAAAAGTGTGTAACGCAAAGATGTAATAAAATTATTCAGGTGATTTGGACAGCCTTTCGACTTTACACACCTTAGTGTTATTCATTTATTAAGGCAGCAGCTTGTAGGCTACTAACAGCTAAAGGTTTCATCGTCACTTCTAAATGGTCGTATGGAAATAAATATATTTTTTCCGTCCCCAGGATAACTCCGTAACCGGATAACCATCTCCCTGCCAAATTTCATAGAGATCCGTTCAGCCGCTTAGGTGTACGAAAGTAGCAAGGCTTTTTTTAGATACCTTTTTATATTATTTTATATTATGTAGTTAGCGGTACACTCTTATGTCTCGAAAAGCCGTTGGACCTCTCCCCACTCATGTCGGTCTTCCCATCGGATAGAGATTGTCACTGCGTTAACGCACACTTGGTTTGGAGTATTGCTGTCATGTTTGGGACGGCTCGGCCAAGTACCAGCTTGCAGCCTTAACCTCGATCGAACGAAGAGCTTTCAGACTCATTGACGAGCAGTAGGTACCTTGCAGAGACTAAGGTTCAAAGTCTCGACCACCGCCGCAAGGTTGCTTGTCTCTCGATCTTTTATAGGATACATTTTGGAGAATGCTCACTTGAAATACATGAACTGATCCCACCATCCCCCTTCCACTCCAGGACAAGCAGACGCACAGCGCAATACCATCCATACTTGGTGGACGTACCCTCCACTCGCACTAAGCGGTTTTCCTCCACCTATTATTCGCACCGCAAATGAATGGAACTCGCGCCCTGCCTCTGTTTTTCCGGCCAATTACAACCTGGGTCTCTTCAAGACAAGGGTGAATAGGTATCTTCTAGACCTTCGTGAACGTACACCGTCGGCCGCATTGTCGCTTTCCATCAGGCGAGATTGCGGTCAAACAAAGGTCTTGGTTCATTATGAATGTAAGCGGGTTAACTACGAACCTTGTTTGTGTTGGAAGAACACCAACGTTTCATCCCTTAACGAGGGACATCTTCAGGGCGAATGCGGTTCTAGACGCGCGCGTTCCGCATCCCTTCGAGCACTGCGGGTGAGCGCGCGTTGAGCGCGTGACGTGCCCGCCGGGGGCGGGGGTGGTGGGGGGTGCGCTGCTTGTAAATGCTGTAGGGCGTGAGAGTCATCTACTGTGTCGGGTGTTGCTGTCATCAGGGCACACACAGAACTAATAGTATCTACACCCGGCTCTATACCTACACCGCTATTTGACTTCCCATGGAGACACGGCTTCCAGGCGGGTGGTAGGTTCCAACCTCTGTCTCTGTTGAAGTTGGGCCATCGTTCTATCTCTATCGCCTCGCGTATCTTGCGGGGAACGAAGAATTTTTCCCTAGACAAGACACGGGCTTTGTCGAAACGTACGTAATGCGATGGTCCTTCCTCAATACAGTGTTCCACCACCGCCGAGCTATTGGTGTCAACATTCTTAACGGCGCGTATGTGTTCAGAGAGCCTGGTGGATATGTTCCTCTTCGTTTCACCGATGTAACATTTGCCGCAGTCACATGGGATCATATATATACCCGGGACTTCCAGCGGCTGCCTATCCTTGGGAGAGCGAAGTAAGTGCCGTAGTTGTGTATGAGGCCGAAAGATTGTCTTAATGCTATATTTTCTTCGCAATAACAGACCAATCTTATCAGTCAGCCCCTTTACAAAAGGTAGGTATGCGACAGCTCTCTCTGCGGAATGGGGCCGCTTTCTTTCGGACATATTGGCGATGCGGCAGCTTTGTCTCCACCCATAACCATTCCGCTCTAGTACCTCTTTGACATGCTGTAGTTCCCTGTCTATATACAGCGGGTCGCATGGCCTTAGAGCTCTATTTATAAGGGTGCGAGGTACTGAAGCAAGGTGAGACGGATGATGGTGCGAGTCGGCCTTTAGGTACCTATCTGTGTGCGTTGGTTTGCGATAGACCGTATGTATCAACCGACCCGTGTGTACTCTCTGAACCAACACATCAAGAAAAGGCAGAGCTCCTTCTTTCTCATACTCCACTGTGAATGCTATCTTTGGATGTATCCCATTGAGGTGTCCTAGCAATGTGTTAATGTGGTCTTTGTGTATAACAGCAAACACGTCGTCCACATAGCGCCACCAAAGTCTCGGCCTCACGGGTGCATTTTCCAACGCCATGCCCTCAAAACTTTCCATGTAGATGTTAGCTACGACTGGTGCTATCGGAGACCCCATGGCTACCCCGTCTTTCTGGAGGTAATAATTACCTCGCCATAAAAAAGTATCCACTGCTTAATGTGTGCTCTATCACCTTCATGTACTCAATAGGTATTCCTGCCGTATTCAATATGTTTTGAATAATTTGTAATGTCTCTACTATTGGTACATTCGTGAACAGGGAGCACACGTCAAAACTCACCAGGCGTTCATCCTCTTCCAGCAAGACATCTTCCAAGAGCTGGGTGAAATGCGTTGAGTCTTTCACATAGCTGGAAGTCTTTCCTACGTACGGCTGTAGTAGGTTCGCCATGTATCTTGCTGTTTTGTACGTCGGTGAGTCTATCTGGCTAACAATGGGACGTAAGGGCCAGTTCGGTTTATGGACCTTTGGTAGACCATATATTTTAGGAGATGTAGGGTTTAGGGGTCGCAACGAATCGTACAGGTCCTTGGATACCGCGAGCAATAACTCCTTCAACTTCGTGGTCACTCTAGTCGTCGGGTTGTAGGTGACTTGCGTGTATGTTGTGCCATCACTGAGAAGTTCGGTTATCTTTTGCTCATATGCCTCTGTATCCACCACCACAGTTGCATTTCCTTTGTCTGCCGGTAGCACCAGAACATCCAAGTTGCTTCGTAAGCTCTTCAAGGCATTCAATTCCCCTTTCGGAATGTTTGGCTTTGGTAACTTCGCCGAGCGTACCATTGTTGCGATATCTTGTCGTAAGCAATCCGCATCATGTGGTGGTACCTTATTGCGAACGATTGTGTCTTCTACGCTCGTGATTATGGCTTCCACGGGTACTTTCTGAGGTGTAGGTGCGAAGTTTAGCCCTCTCGACAGAGCTTGTTGCAGTTCTTGGGCAATAGGTTGGGATGAAAAATTAATGACAACATTTCTTTCCATGGAGCAATCGGAAATAGATTGCTTCGAGCTTTTTGTAAGGCGTTCTAGTTTTTGTTTATGGGTTTTATTGTTATTTTCAAGTGTAGCCTGTGCCCTGTTAAAGGTCATACCATCCAGAGTTACCCATAAATCAACACTTAGATACCTCGACAATTCCATATGTAATGTAAACAGCTCCTCCGTTATCACTGCAATCCTTTGATAAAGATCTCTCACTACCCTCGAGCGTAATTTGATGTTAACATTATCGAAGAATTTTTCAAAACCTCGAAAGCATTTTACCGGTTTAACTCTTAGAAAATTAGGCATAACTCCCACTTCACTGCACTTTTTCACAAAAGCTAAACTGCACTCGAGTTTATTTCGTTTTATTCTGAGATACGCGAACCGTTTTACACTTTTGAGCCATACCTTCCCGTAAAGGGCAAACAAGGTTCGTAGTTAACCCGCTTACATTCATAATGAATTCGTCAAACTACGAAAGTTTCTATAGTAAAAAAGGTCTTGGTATTTACCGTAAAAATAAAAATAAAAAACTTGTGCACTATAATAATATCCTGTGCAAGTGGCTAGTTTCTGTTGATACTAGCACTAGTGCCAAGCACGTTGACACCCGAAGGATAACAATTATAACAAATTAATTCTGATGAGTCGCTCGACTCGACTCATAGTGTCCAAGTGTGCAAAGTTTTTACCTACGATATCACAAAACGCGTGCGTTCGTCTTCAGTCAATAAAATCTTTTTCTTTCATGGCCCTAGAAAATGTATACGCAAATCCTTATATATAGCTAAATAATCTATACTAATATTATAAAGATTAAAGATTTGATTGTGCGTTTGTATTGATTAGGCTCCGAAACTAATAAGCCGATTTAAAAATTTCTTTCAACATTAAAAGCTTACTTTTCAGGTATATTTATTTTTATTATTATTATTTTATTTTTACAAAATTACATGGGCTATATTTTATACCGGAAGTCCCACGGGAAAGGGAACTACGCGGGTGAAACTGCGAGGCGCTGTAGTGCCTGAACTAAAGAAAAATATAAGTCGAATTGAGAAACTCCTCCTTTTTGAAGCCGATCAACAAAATAAACCATACCTCGGCAAAAAAACCTCTCCATTATGATACCCATTATACTTACTCTATTATAGACCACAGATTCAAATAGGCTGTTACCATAACTGGTCATCTTTCTCCATAAAGGTACCCAAACCTCACCGCAATAAGGATCAGGACCATCCGATTCAATCCGCCAGTATTGCCAGCTATAACCCCGCTGTAAGCTCCACTAATTAAATAACTAGATTACTGACACAAGGAAAACAAAAACGAGTCGGTCATTATAGGAGAGACAAATGGAGTTTTTCTCGTGACATAGCCGGTCGCCTGGCTCGCGGCCAAAGCTCGCTTGTGTGGTACAAAGGGGAATTGATTCCGCGATTTGGGATTGTTGTGTTTGCTTTTGGACGAGCTGAGGTTTCGAAAAGCTATTTCACCTGCTAAAAACTATCGTAGTTTGATGGCTTCATTATGAATGTAGGCTTGCGAGTGCTTTCAGAAAGCTATTTCGATTTGGGAAGGCATGTGTCGAGTTGAGCTATGCCGATAGTTTGGAAGATTATGTTTGTGACTTCTTACTTCTCTACTAGACTAGTTGACTAATTTGAAAAGCATATAGATGAATTTGTGTTATTGTTTTAAACAGCTTATTTATCTATTATCTTTTAATCTTTTAAACTATTTGGCATTGCTCAACTCGACACACGCCTTTGCAATAACTGCCAAATCACAATAACTTCCCTGAAACCGCTCGGAAGTTTACATTCATAATGAAGCTATCAAACTACGATAGTTTTTAGCAGGTGACATAGCTTTTCGAAATCCTAGATTCGCTCAGGTAGTGAACCTAGTAGAGAAACAAAGCAAATTAAGCACTAGCACGGGAACCCTGTGCTCAATTTATTGAACACAGGGTTCCCGTTACTCTGATTAACAAAGTGAACAGTTCCAGTGTTCAATTTGTTCATCAGAGTAGCGCAATATGCCTGACGACTCAAAAATTCTAAATAATCTGTTAGTTACATTATCACAAGATATTGTACACATAAACATAAACATTTATTTATTATTTAAAATTTAACTATATTATGTTCGTACAATATGATACTACGTATTTTTTCTATAATTAATCCAACAAAAAATAACATAAATTAAATTTTTTCAATTCAATTCAATTCATTTATTTCGGTTGTTCACCATAAATGTTAGTAGCACAATAACTTAAAATACTATGTAAGTTACCATAAAAATAGTTTTAAATAAAGTGCGTCAAAGTTTGGGAGGGGGGGGCTAGTTACGTCACGGCTCAGTTAAAAGTGTGACAATTTTTACTGAACCGTAACGTCACGCGGAACTTTAGCTAGCTACATCTTCATCATTTTTTGATTAATCGACAAAAGAAAAAATACGTATCCATTAACTTCTCATAATCAAATTGGCGGACTTATTAGAATGTATAAGTCGTCAGGCCTATTATGTTGTACAAACGGAAACTCGCGTTAATTTTCTGTATAAAAATGATAACCAGCAATAGAGCGTTATTAGGAGCGTTAATAGAGGTAGTTAATAGTAAAAATATTAAGTAGTACCTTCTAAATATTATTAAATTCTCCTTTACCTTTGGCTTTATGTCAGTACGCAGTACGCTGTCCCTTCCCTTACCGTTAACGCAGACAGAACAAAAGACTTTTTCATACGATTACGTGTCGTGCACCGCATAGCGTAAGACTGAGGCTTTACGCAAGAGATTAAAAATGGTACCAGTCTCTATCTACTTAGTGGGGAGTATTCCAGTTTTTCCCTCTCAAGGGGGATTTTAAGGGGGAAAACTGGAATAACTCCTTAGTAAGTAGTTACAAAAATCTTGCAACGCGATTTGAACCAACTTTTGTTTCAGTCAGTTATTTGCCCACTACGCCAGTCACTCACAAACATTATTTTTTAAATTCTTGTTTTCCCCTTCAGGGGTATTTTTCAAACCGAAATAACTCATTCAAAATGAGATGGACGTTGCAGTTGCTTCATTATTCAGTATTTATTGCTGTCACAATGACAGAAGTTCAGCGTATATCCGACACCACACGCCATTAAAGAATTTATTATTAAGTGTTCCAACAGTGGTGGTTCCGTTTTGTATTTACGCGCACACTAATATCTGGCAGCCGTCCTAACTGGTCGCCCGCCCCCCGCCCCCCGTGGGGTCGACCCTCGCCCCCCTATGGGACTATGGAGACGGCTCACATAACGTTACATAATAATCAGATGGATTAAAGTTACTTGCGCTGAAGATGACAAGGAATAGAATTAGCGGTTATGACAAGGACGCGAGTTCGAATCCTGTCAATGTCGAATTTTTTTTGGGATTTTATTTAATTTCTTAGAAATTACTAACATTGTGAGGGCTGTATCTGCATGTGCACTATAATAACAAAAATTAGATATATTTGATTTGCGTGTGTCGGTTTCACCCGCGTTTCCGTGGGAATTCCCGGATAAAATATAAACTATGTCACTCCCTGAAAAAGACTTTTTGACTTATTTATTTAGAGAAACACCTTCCAAAGTGGATCTTATGAGATCCATGATGGTTTTGTATTTTTTTTGTAAAATTACAAAAAAAATACAAAACCATCATGGATCTTGTCAACTCACCCCCTTTCGGCTTACCTACTACATAATATTAGGTCCTTACATATGAAATTGGCGTTTTCGTACTGGCCACTTTAATCACAAATTTCTCCTCTTTGGTAAGGAATTCCAAATTCAAATTTGTACAGCTATAGACTCATGTATTTGTGCTTCGATGATCGTCATTCATTTGTTTTTTTTCTTCTGTTTTTTTCTTTTTGCGTCACTCATTTTACAAAATGGAAAACTTAAAATATCGCATTATTTACGAGTACGAGTTCCGCCGTGGCACTAGTGCTGCGGAAACAACTCGAAGGGTGAATGATGTGTATGGCGGTCGTGTTGCAAAAGAAAACACAGTTCGTTTTTGGTTCCAACGTTTTCGTTCTGGAAATTTCGACCTGCAGAACAAGCCCCGTGGACGGCCTGAGACTCAAGTTGATAATGAAGAGTTGAAGGCTATTGTGGAAGCGGATCCATCGCAAACCACGTCCGAGTTAGCTGCAGGCTGCGATGTTGGTGATAAAACTGTTTTAATTCACTTGAAGCAAATTGGGAAGATTAAAAAGCTTGAAAGGTGGGTACCTCACGAATTGACTGAAGCAAACCGGCAAACGCGCGTCGACTGCTGCGTTACATTACTAAACCGGCACAATAATGAAGGTATTTTAAACCGAATCATTACCTGTGATGAAAAATGGGTTCTTTACGATAATCGGAAGCGCTCAGCGCAATGGTTGGATCCTGGCCAGCCAGCCAAATCCTGCCCCAAGCGAAAATTAACCCCAAAAAAGTTACTGTAAGCGTTTGGTGGACTAGTGCCGGTATTGTTCATTACAGTTTTCTCAAATCTGGCCAGACTATTACGGCTGATGTCTATTGTCAGCAATTGCAAACCATGATGGAAAAGCTAGCGGCTAAACAACCTAGGCTGGTCAATCGCTCCACGCCACTGCTGCTTCACGACAACGCTAGACCACACACTGCGCAACAGACGGCTACTAAATTAGAAGAGCTTCAATTGGAAAGTCTAAGACATCCTCCGTACTCCCCGGACCTTGCTCCAACAGATTACCATTTTTTTCGAAATTTGGATAACTTCTTGCAAGGGAAAAAATTCAACTCCGATGGGGCAGTCCAAATCGCCTTCAAAGATTTTATTGATTCCCGTCCGACTGGTTTTTTTAGTAAAGGGATCAATGAACTACCTATAAGATGGCAAAAGTGCATAGAAAATAATGGTTCATACTTTGATTAATTAAATATATTATATTAAAAAATATTCGACTTTTTGTTCCTCCCATACAAAACGCCAATTTCATATGTAAGGACCTAATATATTACATGGTACCTTGTATAACTTAAGGATAATGTAAGTACTTATTAGTAAAAATGTTTCAATGAATTTATTGAAAATATTGCACTTCGAATAGACAATAGAACACCTGTATCTGCTGTGTTCTGTGATATGACTCAAGCATTTGACTGCGTAGATCACGACATCCTAATTAACAAATTAGAAGCGTATGGACTGAGAGGTAGTGTATCTCAACTTCTTTGCTCGTATCTTAAAGACCGTAAACAAATTACTGAGATTACAAAACTGGAAGTCAAGACCAAATATGAAAAATCGTATCGGTCCTTAGAGCGGGTAATCCAGTTTGGCGTTCCACAGGGAAGTGTCCTGGGACCTTTGCTATTTATTATTTATATAATCGACCTACCTAGATCAGTCAATCAACCAATGACCTTATTTGCTGACGATAGTACACTAACTATAAAATGTGATGACATAAATACTTACAATTCTGACATTAACAATTCAATAAATTCAATAATTAAATGGCTGGACAATAATAATTTGAAAATTAATATTAATAAAACAAAAATAATTCATTTTAGTCAAAGATTTAAAAAATATCCTCAAATAGACCTACAGTTTAATGGTAGTAAAGTAGACGCCGTAGAATCAATAAGATTTCTAGGTATTCAAATAGACTGTAAATTAAATTGGAAAACCCATATTGAACTTCTAAGTAAGCGAGTAAGTAGCGCAACCTACGCGCTCTATAAATTATCTTTCATTGTTAACACTGAAACAATTCTTACAGCTTATTATGGAACAGTAGAGTCCATCCTAAGGTTTAGTATAATTTTGTGGGCCAACTCTACCAATAAAGACTTTATATTTAAAAGACAAAAAAGATGTGTTAGATCAATGTTTAACCTGGACGTTACCGACAGTTGCAGACCTTTGTTCATTGAGCAATATACTAACGCTTCCGTCGTTATATATATTTGAAATGGCACTATTTGTAAGAAAGCATCCCCATCTTTTCCTACGCAAGTCTGATTTTGTAGTAAGAAATAGACGTGATAACAGTAAACTCCAAATACCAAATACTAAAACAGCTTTCCTACAAAAAAGTGTAGTCAGTACGTCACGTAAAATTTATAATAAAATACCAAAATCATTAAAAGATCTCGATGACAATAAATTTAGGTGTCAATTGAAACAATTATTAATTAAGAAATGCTATTATAATATTATCAGAGAGGGCGCTGCGCTCGCACGATCGACATTACGCTCCACGAATAAATTTAATTTAAAATTGAAATTCGGGTCAAAACAGTGATGAAACTAGTGAACAGTATTAAAAAACACACCAGGAATAAGTGACAACGTTATCTCGGCAAAACATTAAGGAATAGAGCTACAAAACAGTGATTACAAAAACAACAAACGATCTGGGACAGACAATAACAAACAGTGCCAGCCAAGTGATTATAACGTTAAATACTACAAAACTATTGTGTTTATGCAAGTAAAAATGCAAAACAATATAAATATTTCGAATAGATAGTGAAAACATGATATAAAGTTATTAAAATCAGTGTTTTGTGTTTCTGTTCTGTCTTTTTGCCTAATTGACGGTGGTCATTTATAATCTTTTAAACAGACCGTTAGAACATTGAAACCAATCATCTATTTCGACTCTACACGTATTAGCTCGCTGGCTCAGTTGGTTGACGCACCGAGAAAATACTGGCCTTGTAGTTACCACTGCTGGTTCGAACCCCTATCCCGAACATACTTTTTGCTCGAATATTTTTTTTGCTAATCATATTATTGAAGTAATCAAGTAGAATGGACGAACTGATGAAAGCTATCACTTCCATTGGACTACAAATTAAAGACACTGACGCTAAACTTTCGTCAAAAATTGACGACCTAAATCGGAAAATAAGCACTCTTCAGCCCCAACTTGACCAATTAAAGATAAACCAACAAAAGCAAGAAGAACGCCTAGATTATCTTGAAAAGGAAGTAAGAATTAGGAACGTGGTGTTCTTCGGCGTACCGGATCAAGAAAATACCTATACAGAGCTAGAAAAAGAAATACTTAACATTATAAACAATGACCTACAAATAAAAACTAATTTAAGTGAAATTCAACACGTTCGACGTATTGGAAAAAAGGGTGAAAACCCCAGACCGATAAACGTGGGCCTTACCACATACAGCAAAAAAATAGCAATTCTTAAAAATAAATACAAACTTGCTCAAAACGGTATGTACCTTAAAGAAGATTATCCGCCAAAAATTCTAAAAGAAAGAAATCAGCTCCAAGAACAGCTGAAATCGGAAACCGAAAAAGGAAACAAAGCGTTTATCAAGTACAACAAGCTTATTATCCGAGGGCCAAATTCTCCATTAAAAACACCTAATGATGAAATAAATCATAAGAAGAGGACTCTCTATAGCGAACATGGACCAAGTACGAGCAAGAAGGACAATATTAGGGCAGCCAAGAAGAACAAAATTTACAATGACAGCAGAAATATAACAGAATACCTGACGACACAAACGAGAGAAAATAACACAAAACAATAGCAATTAGCGGCACCTCCTCCTACAAAACTTGACAATAAAAATCAAATGACAAAAAGAAGCATCCCAACTCGGCTGGTCACCGCGGGAGAGCTAGACCAAAACCCTCCAGCTTACAAAAAAACAAGGAAACAGAAAAACAATATATATATATGTACCTACAACGCTAGATCACTCTCTACTGAACAAAAATTGGTAACATTTAAATATGCAATTAGAGACATAAAATATGACATAATAGGACTATGTGAAATTCGAAGAGAAGGATACGACATTTACGACAACTTGGCGTTGGATTCATAATGAAGAGAAAATACAAACCAAACTTCGTAAGTTTTCGTGGACTATCTGACAGAGTAGCAATTTTAAACTTAAAATTCGATCAGGAGACACTATCTCTCATTCAAGTACATGCACCGACATCGGATGCAAGTGACGAAGACCTAGAGATATTCTACGAAACTCTTATCAAAGCTCAAGATATCTCTGAAAAGAAGTTTATCATAATGGGAGACTTCAACGCAAAGATAGGAACACCAAGTAAGGAAGAGACAAACACTGGACTATTCGGCATACACGGAACCGCATTACGTAATAAAAGAGGTCAAAAGCTTATAGAGTTTGCAATGGAAAACAACCTCCACATTCCGAGTACATTTATCAAGAGAAAACTAAACCAAAGATGGACATGGATATCACCAGATAAGACTGTAAAAAACGAAATAGACTACATCATCTCTTCTAAGCACCAACGGTTCAGTAACATTGAAATAATAAACATATTATACCCCTCCGATCACCGACTAGTCAGAGGGAAAGTAAATTTGGTAAATCCAAAGAAAAACCGAGCAAACTACCGAGCACCAATACCAAGAGTTCTCGAGACAGAAGAAGAGAAAATACAATTTATTAAAAGTTTAGAAGAAAAGAAAGATGATATATTCAATCATAACGGTGAAAATATACAAGCATTCTACGACAAATTAGAAAAGTCAATACTAGACAGCATCCCTAGACAAGAAAAAAAGAACATAAGAAAACTATACTATCAGAAACATCTAAAACACTACTTAAAAAAAGACACGACTTACAGAACAAAAAACCACTAACTAGAGATGATAAAATCGAGCTCAGCACACTATACAAGGCAACTAACAAACAAATAAAACTGGATTACAAAAACTACAGAACATGCATAATTGAAAAACACCTTAATAATACCGGAAGTCTAAAGAGAGCCCAAACCGAACTAAATCCAAATAAACACTGGATACCAAAACTTAAAAAAGGACATAAATGCAAAGACACTAGAAACGAAATTCTTGCAACTGCTACTGACTTTTATGAAAATTTATACACGACAAGAAATTTAAACAAGATACCACTAGAAATCTCCATCTGCACGACAACTAATGAAAATGACATATTAAGTTTTGACGATAGAGAAATAGACCTACTAATTAAGAAGCTAAAGACAAGAAAGAGCCCAGGAGCTGACGGAATATCTAACGATATGCTCAAAGCATCACATAAAGCTCTATTACCTTCATTAACCACACTATTCAACCAAATATTAAGGGATAAACATATTCCAAGACAATGGGTAGAGTCGGACATCGTCATATTATATAAGAAAGGAGACCCTACAGATATAGCAAACTACCGCCCAATAAGCCTTATGTCAAGCGTGTATAAAATATTTTCACAAGGCTTACAACATAGACTGACCCCAAGAGTGGAAAAATTTCTATACGTGGAACAAGCCGGTTTTCGTAGAAGTTTCAGCACAATAGATCACATTCATACGCTGGAACATGTTATCGAAAAATACCAAGAGTTTCGAAAACCTCTATATCTGGCCTTCATCGACTTTCAGAAAGCTTTTGACTCAATAGAACATCAGTATATCTGGAAAGCTTTGAGAGAAGCTAAGGTAGAAGAAACCTACATAGAAATTATAAGAAAAATATATGAAAACTGCAGAAGTAGAGTAAGACTCGAAAAGACTGGAAAATTCATTAAAGTTGGTAGAGGAGTGCGGCAAGGGGATCCACTTTCGACGACTCTATTCATTACCATTCTACACTCAATTATAAATGAGCTCTCCTGGAAAAATGAAGGCATAAAAATTTACGACCGAAACCTAACGTACCTAGCCTTCGCAGACGATATAGTACTTCTCGCAGAAGATGCGCATAAACTCCAGCACATGTTGACTACCCTCCATAACGCTAGCAAAATAAGAGGACTCGAGATGAACCTGCAAAAAACACAAGCCATGACAAATAACGAGAAGAAAGCCCTACTGATTGATAACATGACACTAGAATACGTACGTAGTATACTTACCTAGGGAAACAAATTTCATTTAGGCCATCAAACAACATCGACGAAATAGACAGAAGAATAACGAAAACCTGGAAGAAATTCTGGAGCATGAAGGAAATTTTAAAAGGTCCACTACCTTTAAGATTAAAGAAGCAAGTATTCGACACATGCCTACTTCCAACGCTTACCTACGTTGGCCAGACATGGACCTATACGCGAGAGGCGAAAGACAAAATAGTAAAATGTCAAAGAGCAATAGAACGAAATATAATGAAAATCAGATTAAAAAACAAAGTGAGACATGAAGAAACCAGATCTCAAACTAAATTTATAGACGCCTTACAATTTGCTCTCAAAATGAAGTGGGGATGGGCCGGACACGTAGCCAGAATGCCAAAAGAAAGGTGGGCCATCTTGGTCACCTCATGGAAAGGACCTAAGGGAAAAAGAAGAATTGGTAGACCCCTAGCAAGATGGTTAGACGAAATCAGAAGATATCTGAAAACACAAAATTGGACAAGTGTCGCAGAAGACCGCAAAAACTGGACAAAACTGGAGGAGGCCTTTACCCGAGAGGGGTCCTAACTACTGACAAATACAAATACTAATCAATCGATAAAAAATTCAATTAATTATTAAAATTATTATATTGACATTCAACGAAATCTTACATACAATAATACAACATTATACATACATATATTTTTTTTTAAATCACGATATTATTTTCAAAAGCATGATCGATACTGTTTTTTATGGTTATGGAATAAAAGGCTTTTTTATTTTTATTTTTATTATTTATTTTATTTTTATTATTATAATATTAACGACTTTTTGACGGATAAATTTTGACATCACCTTTTAATAATTACAATTGCGCCTGTTTACTATTATTATTTTTGACAGTGTCTCAAATTACATTATACGTCATAGTTAGAATACATAATAACATTTAACTTATCTACTGTAACATTTGCATGCTAGTCTTAGTATAACATAATTGAAACTTAAATACTATTAACATCTGTGTAACCTACATTGTGTTCAAGCAAATAAACTATCTTTATCTTTATCTTTATCTTTATCTTTATCTTTATCTTTATCTGCAAAATTTGCGACCCTATCGCCAAAATCTCTTCCAGGCAACCTTGGGATGAACACGAAGCAGTTGTACGCGTAGAGAGGGTCGCGTATAACTTAATTTAACAACACATACATAATATAAAATATTTATCATCATATTACATATCAAGTTTTAGAAAATCCTCATTATTTTGAAATCGGTTAAAATATTTTTCAGTAACATATAACGCATTGCTGAAGACAGAATTGTTTATGACGAACATCGCACCCTGCCATGAGCCGGCCGACTTCATGAATATTCCTGATAACGCTATCAATGAGTCCGTTACGCACCCCCGCACCCCCGCACCCCCGCACCCCTAAACAACTAAAACCCGATACCCCTTGCATACCGAGTGCGTATCATTTTTTGGCCCCGACTTTGAAATAAATAAATTAATATTGAAAGAGAATACACGTGTAATGCGATTTCGATCGGCAAAAACAAAACAAAAACATGATACTGAACTTATTCGTTTCGAATAAATTCGTTTTATTTTATTTGGAGCGCGCTTACTGTGGTTTGTTTTAAAAAATACACTGACACTTTGTTTGTGAATAAATCATTGTAGTACCTACTACGATGGTATTTTTTTAGTTTTCTCCTGAAAAGAGCTAAATATGGTATATTAATTGGTCATAAGTTTACTGAACATTTATTCACCGATCCTTAATAAATTTTGGAAACTTTGGATAGTTGACAAGCGGGATGCCGAATGTTGTCACCATGACGCGTATTTATATAGGTATATTATTATGTTGCAAAAAACGAAATCGAAGTTTCGGATTCGTTTTCGTGCAAACGCCCATATTTTGCAAGCGACAACATAAGAGTTATTTTTGCATGACAACGAAAACTAAACTTTGACTTTAATTTTTCGAGTAGGCCTCCGGATCTCTTACCAGAGTTTCGTCAGTCTTTGGCCCGTATTATGAGTGCTTGATCAGTCATAGATATATGCTTGAGTGACGTTTATTTCTTATGCTCTTCTCAAGCAGAGATCGACGGCTGAGTAAGATTTCATAATAAGAGCCTTAGACATCGTCACAATGCCTCGAGCATTGATATGGGATTATATTATATAACCCATTTTCCGGCAATCTCTTACTAGACTGTTATATTTGATTTAAGGGAAATCAGAAAAAAAAACGGGAAATCCCCACGTGGGGGATGTCGCGTTGGGGTTATTTGGGTAATTCGTCTCAAGTAGTAATAATTCAGTCAGAGTCAGGGCCCGGCATGTCTCGCTAACAGGTATGTGATTCCCTTATCTCGGCCGCCGACGGCGCCGCGAGCGCCGATCGACTCCTATGAACAAGTTTATATGACTTCTCTTAATGCAACTCATAACGAAAGTAAGGATGTACGGGTTATTCCAGTTCGAGTTTTGACAAATCCCCCGAAAACTGGTATTCTTTTTTTTTAAATCAAGTTTGTGTATTTACCTGTTTTCGTTTCAACAGATTTAGGAGCACACTGTTATTTTATATGGTATTTAGTTATTTTATAATTTAGAAATTCAGCAGGCATTCAGGAGTAGGTTGGGAAAATCTTAGTCTGTTCCTAGAACTACTCACAAAACTACAAGTGAAACTTGACAAATAAAAAACTACTATAATTATAAACATGAAAGTACGCCGTTAGCAGATAATTTGATCGATATTTCAGGAACCCTGCGGTGTGAAATGACTTAGGTTTTGATTCGTTTTATTTGGTTCCTTGAACCAGTTTCTTCATAAGTTGTGTAGTTTTCTTGTTAATAAGCAAAAACTTAGTTTTTGCGCTTACGCCATCCCAAAAAGAAGTGATACAAAATCACATCACTAGAAGGCACTACCATACCATGTTGTGCCTTCTAAATCTTCTAATGATGTGATTTTGTTCATACTCAATCAGTTATTGTATTACAAAGCTGAACAGAGGTGTTTTAAATTAATTAACTATATATTTTCCCTTGCTGGGCACACAATAATGTAGGCATGGAGAGCAAGAAGGACATCATTGTTCTTGAAATTATAATTATGTATTTAAATGTATTATTTCACATACAAGTCTGAAATTAATGTTTTATTTTTTGTTAACTGGTTAGGAATATTTTACTTATTTGCATATAAGTATATAAGTTATCAATACAATAGAAGTTAGTACATCCTCTCAGCTGGCGTGATCTGTAACGTGATATGCGACTACTCTAATGGTACCCGTCCCGGGTCCGGCACGTGAGAGGGTGATCACGCATTCTTTCGCAGATTTCTTGATTAATTTGTACTCAGACCTAGAAAGATCTATATATATTTGGATTCTCTGTAAAATTTCCTACAAACTAGCTAGTAAATACTCTGAAGTTGTCTAAAACTATCGTGATGAGGATCATGGAAAGTACGAGGAAAGGAAAATTGTGGAAAATTGGGAAAAAAAAAAAAAAAAAAAAAATTGAAAGTTTAATGAGTCAATATATACCACCAGTATAATATATCAGTTATCAATCGAAGGCCACCCCTAGCAGTCCACAGCTGCCCCCCCCTCGCACGTCGAGTGGGTACTACACCCGTGAGTGGGTAATCAGAGAACTCCGGGGCTGCTACCGAGAGTTCTTATCAGTCATTTCACAGTTTGACGACTGTTTCGGTTCCACTCAGAAACATTCGTGATACGTACCTTTCTCTTAAATACCTTAGAAATATGTTTTTGTTATTAACTGCCTAAACCCTGTGTTCGTAAACTTAGGGTTATTTCTTAAATATCAAATAGAGTCTAGAAATCAAAAAGCTAGAGTTTTACGAATGTATGGATGTAAGTTTGTTACTCTTTCGCGCAAAAACTACTGAAAATATCGGTCAAAAAATTATGCATTATAGGTACTTATAATTCTGGAATCAAACATAGACTACTTTTTATTCCTTAAATCAGCTCCTGTGGGTTTTTTTTTTTTTTTTTTTTATCAGAAATAGTCCTTCGTTTGACCGCAATCTCACAATTCTCACATGATGGAAAGCGAAGATGCGGCCGACGATATATCACGAAGGTCTAGAAGATGGCTACTCCGGACCACATTCCGAAACACAACTGAGTTGCTTCACGGACTGGCCTAGTCCGGAGGGTGGTGACAAGCCACGGCCGAAGCCTACCACCAGAGGGTACCGCTCTTAGCACCACCCAGAGGACACGTGTAGGGTATCAGAGGGTCAACACCTACGGACGTGAGCGATACTGTCCCCCTAAATAGATAGAAATCATCTTTAAACGCTTCCATAGGAACAAAGCATGCCAGGCACATCTAGTAATATAATAATTAATTTTGTTTTAAGAAACTATAAAACGCCTTCAACTTTCACAGTTTTTTCATGAATTTTCATGGTTTCAATTGTTAAAACTGAACAAAATTAAAATGGAACCACACGGGAAGAACCAGCTTTCATATAAAAAAAGAATCATTCAAATCGGACTACCCAGTCAAAGTTCTGAGGTAACAAACGTAAAAAAAAACAGACGAATTGAGAACCTCCTCCTTTTTTAAAGTCGGTTAATAAAACAATCACATCTAGTTTCTAGACTTAAAGTCACACGATATCTATGCATGTGGCATCCTTAACTAAAGGCCGTCCATCTTCCAGGGTATTATCATGGTACCGTCTGGTGTTTTACCATCATCTAGCATAAAGCCACTTGGTTCGAGCACTGCGGACACATGACAGGGTTATTCCAGTTTTCACCCTTGACAAATCCCCCTTAAGGAGGTAAACTGAAATTATATTTCTTGTAGTCCAGCTTTCCCCTTGAGAAAAAAACTTCAAGGGCAAAACTTTTCTTTTATTCCAGTTTAAAAAATCACACATACCTACTGTGTGATTTTTTGCTATTCGTTTAACATAGAAAAGGTACAAACGTTAGCTTATAGTAACGAATTCAGCCAGTTCTTATGTTTTTGGAAATTCAATTATTGGAATCTAATTGGTTTTTTTATGTTTGTTTCAGGTAAGCTGATACATTTCGGTTATAGGTTTACTAGCGTAAAGATGCGTAAAAAACACCTCAAGCTCAAAGGAAGGAAGGTATGGAGGTCAAAAATAAATTTTCAAAACTGGTATACGTTTGAGGTACACTGTAAATTATTATAATTCATTTCTTTCAGATCATGAAAGAGTAAAACTCTTTTAAAAGAAGCCCTTGTTGAGTATGACAATAATGTTGATACACGGAAATCTTACTTTATTTTAAACAGATACCATCTTTGCAAGTTTTGCAGGTTTTCGTTTTGTGTAAGCTCGGTGCAAGATTGTGTTTTTGATTTTTAGTTACGCGTAAGGTGCATACAGGATCCAATATGACAGCGCCACCTATTTTATTATAATTTTACGTTTAACATAGGACATTTAAAAAATGTATCATACAGTTTGTGCTATCTAAAAATGTTAAATTACTGACTTAAATACTCGAATGTAAAACCGCACTCAGTTTCGGGTGATACTAACGCTGCCATATTAGCCATGACGTCACGTTTCATCGAATCACCTATGTGAACTCAAAGTCAAAGCTTCATGACCATACAAAAAAGTACATGTGTGATGTCACGGTTCAGCTGCTAATAGCGTTGCATTTAGAAACGTTGCGGTTGAGATATAATATCTACATTTCATTGAATAAAGTTCAGTATAAAAACATCCAAAAATACAAAAATAAATATACAGATATTTTTCCGAGGGAAAGTTTCAGTTTCAGTTTCAGTTTATTCTCAAACAAATACATTTGTGTCGGAATATTTTACATTAAAAATGATAAATAATTATAATGTCAAACATACAAAAAGTTACAATACTTAAATAAAATGTCAGTATAATAAAAAATCAAAACAATAACACAGAAAGAAACAAATCAGGACACAAAAAATTACGTACACACTAGATTAATATTTTACTGTCTATGCTGTTTGACTTTTGTCGTTAAAGTAGTCGTCGATGGAGTAGAAACACTTTTCCAGTAAGAAACTTTTCAACTGTTTACCAAACTTAACGGGACAGTATATAGTTTTAAATACAATTGGAAGCCTATTGTAAAGTTTAACAGCCTGAAATCGAACACTGTGCTTTGCTATGTTCAGCCTTACAAGATAGTCACTTTTAATGTTTTTTCTCCTAGTTTTTTCCCTTATTAATTTTTTTTCCTCACTTTCATATCTATTAAGATTTTTAACGAAATTTGTCAAGGTGACTAAGATATATAAACATGGCACGGTCAGTATACCGAGCCTAACAAAATGTTCCCGACATGAATCCGTTTGCTGTATGCGTACCATGGTTCTAATTGCTCTCTTTTGCGCCACGAAAGCAGTATTTGCGTTGTACGCATAACTGTTGCCCCAGAACATGATGCTATACCGAAGCTTAGACTCTACCAGCGCAAAATAAACTAGTCTAAGTTGTCCAATTTTAACTACGTCTCTTAAACTTCTGATAGCGTAGCATGCGGAACTTATTGAACTTTCAATTGAGCTTAATTCATTTTTCCAATTTAAAAGACTGTCAATATGTATACCTAGAAACTTAACTACATGTGATGATTCAATATTAATGTCATTGTGATTTAGTATTATTTTATCATTATTCCTAGATGTCGACTTGAAAAGCATTACATTTGTCTTTTTTATATTTAAAATTAAATTATTTGTCATGAACCACTCATCAAAACCTCTGACTACTATATTTAGCTTACGTGACAGTTCAGCTAACGAGTCTGCCGAGATTATGGCGTTTGTGTCATCAGCAAATAAAACCAGTTTAACACCGGGATGATATTTTTCCATAAAGGGTATCAGGTCATTTGTGAATAAAATGAACATTATAGGTCCTAGAATTGAACCTTGGGGCACGCCCCTTGTAATTTTGGACAGATTCGATTTATAAAGCCCTTCCTTGTTCTCAACTATTTTTCTAATTTCAACGTACTGTTGCCTGTTTGTCAAATAAGAATGAAATAGTTTCCATGACTTACCCTTAATGCCATAGTATTCTAGTTTTTCTAACATAATTTTGTGATCAATTGTATCAAACGCCGAGCTTAAATCTAGAAACAACCCTAATACTTTCATCTTATCATTTAATGATCCAATGACGTCATCTAACAGCGTATTTATGGCATCTCCGGTGCTTACGCTGTGCTGGTACCCAAATTGTCTTTTATTAAGAATTTTGTTTATAATTAAATGTCTTAGAAGTCTATCTTTGATAATCTTTTCATATAATTTTGATAACACCGGTAGTAAGGATATGGGTCTATAATTTTTAGGATCTGTTTTCGTACCTTTTTTGTATACTGGTAAAATTCTAGCAATTTTCATTTGTTCTGGGAATAAAGAAGCATCTATGCATTTGTTAAAAAAGTATGTGAGAGGTCCTGTCAATTCCTCAATGTGGTCCTTTATTATTTTTATAGAGATTTCGTCATAGCCGGAGGATGTTTTACTTTCCATTGTTTTGATAATTTTAGTTAGCTCTATTCTATTTATATGATTAAATTCCATACTTGTGTCGACCTTACTTACATTATTGACTAGCAGCTCAATTGCAGGGATTCTACAAGAATTTTTATCATCGGTTAGTAAGTTGTTAGTGTCAAATTTTTCGGCAAAGGTTTTCACTATATCTCGTGGATGCGTCAGTAGTTTGTTATCTATCTTCAATTTAATATTATTAGTTGTAGCCTTTGTGTTGTTCTGATCTCTGTGCCTATTCACTTCGAAATCCACCGGAGGGTGGGCATCAGCCACTCTTGCAGAACTTTTCTACCACCGAACTGCGATCCTAGTCCCAGATCCAACCCGCATGCTCAGCGTGGGAATTATGGGCATAACCCCCCATGAGATAAACGCCAATACTGCGCTTATGGGGGGAGGCCTGCGTCCAGAAGTGGAGTAATACAGGCTATTGAGTTTGAGCACAAGGTCAGGCGTCACGTACGTATAGCATTTATAAAGATACCGTTACCTAATGAGCTCTCACTGAAATCGTCAATGACTTGTGTTTGTCACTAAAACTGCTCATGCAAATTAAATTTCCGTGAAAACCTCGTCTCGTTAACTTAACCCTAAATAGTAGCTCGGATCGGAGTGAAATCAGCATCAACTAGCCGCGGTCACTAATTGGCTGACCACTAGCGCCGCGGCCGGAGGGACCGGAACTGATTGTGTCGTATCGACTTCCCGAGACTTGGTGCCGATTCAACAATCTACGCAGAGATCGCGACTCGGCAAACGTAGTGAAGGAAGCTAGGTGGGATGATGACCGGCGAAAGACTGAAGGCAGATGCGGCAAGCTGAAGACAGGGAACTGTTGCGCTCAGTACAACAAAATAATTGAAGGCCTTATCGCTTCAAGCGATTTCTTATGGTAACTTAACACTGTCAATACTAGGATTGCAGTGAGAATTGTGTTGTTCACATTAATACTAAAGCCTGCCTTGAAAAATTGTGACGAATCAGGAACGATTTCTGCATAAAATTTGATTTTCCGCACACTGACTACTTTGGTCCAAAGAAGTGGGACGAATACGGAATTTAAATCACATGAACATTCAATCACAAACCTATTTTAGTACTCAAATACCTGAGCATGTAAATGTTTCAAAAAAGAACCTTTGTCAGTAGTTACCTCTATGAGGGGTTTTCTAACGCTCGGGACGACACTTGAACTATTTGATATCGGACCTTCCGGGCCCTCACGCACCCAGGCACTCGACAAACAGATTGTACGCCATTTTATCTTCAAAAGGCTGCAAAAGAGCCCGGAATCATGACGGAAGGTTATTTATTATAAGTTGATATTTATGTTTATTCTAGCATGACAATGAGTGAAGTGGAGAGGTATGATTAGGAGTTTCCAAATGTTTCGGCATTTTTGTATTTGTCGATTTCGAAAACTGGTGGGGGCTGCATGTACTTAACTTTTTTTTTTTGTATGTTTGTCGATTTATTTGTCATTTATTTGTTTGGAGGGATGGCGACAGAGAGATTCGATGGTTTTTTGCAATTTTATCTCATAATTATGTATACATATTATCCCATACAAAAAAATTTACCATAAAAAAAACAGTTTGAAAGTGAAGAATCGATTTCTAGTTATTTCAAACATGAAGTTATTTTCTCCATAATACTTACATTTTTAATATTTTCCCCCAAAGGCCTTGTCAGTAGGAGAGATCTCTAAGGCGCTATAAATAATTTGATAGAAAGTGAGGAGTTATCTCTAAGTGAGGATATTTCTAAGTGAGGAAATATCTCAAAGACGCCAAAAATATCCGAAACTGACTCTCGCCTGGATCAACTTTAAAACAGGGTTAAATCAGAAGTTGAGTAAAAGTGGGAAAGCGAGATAAATTGTGATTTAGTGCTATCGCCCCCGCCGCGCCGCGCCGCCAGGTGGCGTCCGCTGCAGTTTTATCACTTTCGGACCAGCCGCTGAAAGCTGCAAATGCATTGTTCCTATTCCGGAATAAATTGTTACGTCGACGAGAGCGGGATAACTTTTTATTGTTTAGGAATTTTTGTGTCCGAACTCAAAATGAACGCTTTGTAATCGGAGAACCAATTCAACACGACGGGATTCCGATGAATAAACTATTATAATTTTAGGTTTTTTGTCGTTATGCATACAAAACCGTATAGTATGACAACATTCTACACCTCCTTTATTTGCTTGATGTTCTTTGTTTTCTAGTATTCATACCTTTACTAACTACTAGACCTTCACAAATTATCAAGAGATTCTCGTGCTGACTGTACCTTATCTGATGCGTGGATATGAGTGGGAACTAATGAACGAAAGTATTTTAAAAAAAACATTAAATAAAAGCTCGTTGTATGTGGTTAGGAACTAAAGAATGGAAGTTTTACGAGAGAACAATAGGTATTGGATGTAAATGGGAATAAGCCAACATTTTAATACAGGTTTTCCACTTTGATCCAATAAAGTGACCAACTGAAATGGATCATCTATTTCTTATAACAATAAAGTACCTGTACCTACTAAGTTTATTCGGAAAAGTATGATTATATTTTTTTTTGTATTTACACTTGTATCTATTTCCTAAAAATATAAGCCGTTTTCAGAAGGTAGAGTGCAAAGAATGCTGACAGCATTACCGCGTTAAATGCCAATGCTAATTCTAATGGCAATGCTAACCGAAGTATTGCCTTGACTTTGTAGAAAGTTTGTGTCGTTGAACGTGTTTGGCCGAAGACAACGCTGAAACTACTGAATATATTATCGACATGAAATTTTGCACATTATCATTTCATTATTTACAACAATCCCAAAATGCTAGGATGCATTGTAAGGTAGGTAATTCCTTAATCCTCTCAAAATGATATAATTCAACTAGGTACTTATAAGTCAAAAAATCTCTTATTCGCATATTGGTTACAAACATCGATAAAATTTGCTACATTCAAGCAAAAAACGCGTACAAAACCGCAGGCCGAAGTTGATTGAAAATAAATTATATAAAAATGTTATTTGTAAAGTTCCCGTGAACTGTGTAACCCTTTCGTCCCGAAACAATATTAAAAACTAAATTCCCGAATAAATCGGGAGACAATTCAATCAGTTGGCAGCGCTTACCTTCAAACTAACTCAATACATAGATAAAGCAAACTTTTGTCGGAATAACATGACTCTGCTGAGCTGAATAGCACCTTCCGCTACGTTATTAAGTTTCACAATGGAAAGGCAGAGATGCTCCATGAATATCCAAAATCGGAGGGCAATCGCAAGGTACAGTATCGTACAGATAGTCTGAGATACCAGGGGAGATTATCTATAAGATTTGTTGAACGGAAACGTCACAATTTCTAGTAGGTAAAGAAAACATTTTTTAAAATTATATTATTGTGAATTAGCTGCGCCCCGCGCTTTCGCACGCGTTGATTCTATGGAAACGCTTGCTTAAATGTGATTTCTATACTTCCGTGGTATAGAAATCATTAAAAAGATAAAAAGTAGCAAACATGCCTATGTTTGTAAAGGTAATCCTAATCCTGGAATACGCAAAACTTCTGCCCGATCCGTTCAGTAGTTTTGGCGTGAAAAGGTAACAAACATCCATCCATACATCCATCCAAACTTTCGCATTTATAATATTAGTGTGAAGTGTGATAGACACGTTCTTAATATTTTGTAGCAGCTATTCTGATGTGGAGGCCGTTTTGTGACTTTCATACTAACATATTTTACAGGCATTACTGGTTAGTATGTACTTACTCGTATGTTATTTGAATTTGTTAAAGGTATGTAGATAAGTCTGACAAATGTATGTTTTTATATATTATATTAATATTATGTTGAACATGTTGGGTAGAGCGTTTTGCGACAAACTTTATCTAGACGAATACTACTAATACTAACACGCCTATTTGATGGGCGTGAGGCAATAAAACATTACTTAGATGTGATTTTTCATCTTTGCAGTGATGCAGTGATGGTGGGGTTAGCAAATGACAAATTTTTGTCATGAAAATAATTCACAAAATTCATAGAATGCTTAACTAATATTATTTTATTCGACTTTGACGTATAGAGCGATATTTTGTCTCTTATTGAATAGCAAAACTTTATCTTGGGTATTCTGTTCAAGCCAGGTCTTGCGTCCTTTGTCTCCGTTAGATAAAGCACTCGCTCAGCAACATTATCTGCGGATACCGTGACAAGCCCGCCGCCGCCTCCGGCACTACAAAACAGAGTGTAATCTGAAGTTCCTAATCGAATCTGCTCAGATATCCAATTTGTTATCCGCGCGACTGTACCAGCTACTATCTGTGCCTACGTCCGTATACAGAAAGAACGCTGGAAACTTATAAGCGCTTACCGACGCTTGACAGCGCTGGTAAGCCGCGCAGGGAAATATATGAACGCGCGCCGATAAGCACCGAACGGTGCCGACAAGTGCCGACAAGCTTCAACACGCGCTGGTCAGCGCTGGGTGCTGCCATCTAAAATTAATTAAATAAAATTAACCAGCGCTGTCAAGCGCCGGTAAGCGTTTATAAGTTTCCAGCTTTCTTTCTGTATACGGCCTACCTGTATCTACATACAGGCCGGTACAGTCGCGCACTTTATCAATATACTTTATAAACTTGTTCTTAGTAAAATGTTTTATTCTAGTTACATGTCTATTTTTACCCAACTTTGCAAGAAGGCTGTGTCTCATTTTTAGGGTTCCGTACCCAAAGGGTAAAACCCGACCCTATGACTACTCCGCTGTCCGTCCGTCTTTCTGTCTGTCTGTCACCAAGGCTTATATCATGAACCGTGATAGCTAGACAGTTGAAATTTTCACAGATTATGTATTTTTCATTCCGCTCTATTGACAAATACTAACAAACAGTATAAAATTAATATATATAGGGGCTCCCTTACAACGACATGAGTTTTTTGCCTACTTTATAGATAACGGTAAGGAACCCTTACTTTAACCTTTAACCAGTAGTTTAACCAGTAGTTTTAGGTAACAAACATCCATCCATCAGAGTCAGAATCAGAGTCAAATCATTTATTTCTTTAGACTTACAAAATAAGCACTAACAGTTAAATTTTTTACTATATAAACAGCTTGATAAATAGTAATTACTATCAAACAAGAAATAAGGTGCATGCATCCATCCATACAAACTCTTGCATCATAATATATATATAAATTTATAATATTAGTGTGCTGTGATTTACAGAAAACCTGAAAAGTTCGTCCTTGACTTTTTTGGTTTCTTTGAAAGCCGATAGCAGGCTCAACTTTTGGAAACGAGAACTGAACTTTAATATGGATTCACTGTTCGCACAAATATTATCTGAAAATTAATTTGATAAACTATGAAAGGTTTGACGGATCAATTTACAAATATTTTGCAGAAGCTGTTTTGGAGGGAATAACCACAACAGTCCAGGGCATTCGGTAGCCAGACTTTGTATTGAAACCTCAACCTCAACAGCCTGTATTGGTCCACTGCTGGACGCTGGCCTCCCCTTAATAAGCGTCTTATTGGTGTTTATCTCATGGAGAGTAATACCCATAATTCCCACGCTGGGCATGCGGGTTGTGGATCGCAGTTTAGTGATATAATTGTTCTGCAGGGGGCGCTGCTGCCCGTTCCCGGTGGATATTTATTTATATCTCTTAGTCGCCTCTTACAAAGCCCGCGGGAAGAGTTAGGGTGGTGCAAATTCTAAGCCAGCACCACACAGCTAAAAAATAAAGCTTAAAATACCATGTGAAATTAAAATTGTAAATTCGTTATAATATTAAGTCAAACAGTTTGCAAAGTTTTCCTTAATTCCTTCTTAGTTAATTGTATAAAACAGGTATCCACTAAAGTTAGTTTATTTTGTAGTAAAGTGAAGTACCTACTACATAGTAACGTAAAGTTATGTGGAAGATGGATTTTCAGGCGTCGCTGTAGTTTTAAAGTAACTACTCGGATGGATTACACTCCGACCACCGATACTGACTACTTTTTAAGTGCTTTGAAGTTGTGCTGGCCGTTAAATAGCGACCGTCATTCGCTCTCACGGATGTATGCCTGAGAGATAAACCTGTTTCGGTAAACTACGAGAGCGGCGTAGTACCGACCACTTGAAAAATTGCCGACAGCTTACGAAAAACTAATTGTCTATATCGACGTATTTACAATGTATATTTGTTCAAACCATTGAACATGTTTTTAATTTAGTATAATCCTTATGTATCTTAATGTTTATAAGTAAATACATTTATATAACAACTTTCTCTATCCGAGCCCATACATGCACTAACTCTCCAGTTAATAGATGCTCATGCCTTACCCTTGAACAGTCACCGTAAATAAAATACCTTGGCGTGTATCTGGATAACAAACTCACGTGGCTTCCTCATATTGAATGTACAGTTGGTAGAACTCGCAAACGTATATTTATTTTTAAGCGCCTGAGAGGAGTTGCGGACACGGATTGCTTAAGAACAGTTTACTTCTCGCTGGCCCAATCGATCATCTCTTACTGCAATATTTCATGGGGTGGAGCCATCAAAACTCAGATGATTAGAGTCGAGAGAGCGCAGAGAGCGGTGCATATGGTAATCCTGTCCGAACCGAGACGCTACTCCACTACTCTGCTATACTCCCGATGTGAGGTCCTGACCGTTCGGCAGCTCTTTATCTCAGCGGTCTTGTTGCGTAAGCACTCACAATTACACTCTGATGATTTAAGGTTGTAAAAACCAAAAACGCCGTTGTGATAGAGTATGCAAAATTGAGTCGCGTCGGACCGCACTCGCGGGGCGGCACTACCACTACATGAGCCCCACCCTCTACAACAGAATCAATAAAACACTCGAAATATACCCCCTACCATATTATAAGTGCTAATTGAAAATTTTCAAATGGATACTTTACCTCTCATATCAGGAAACAGAAGACTTACTGCAAACACCTAGTTAATCAGACAAATACTAATGGAGTCTCCTGTTGCCTGGACTCTTAAGAGAGCGGTGTCCTCAGGAGCTTCCTCACACGCACACGCATACCTATATTGGATCACGTAAATTACACAATTCTCACGATCAGGCACACATCCATACACACCCATACAAACACACACGATGCACACACAAACACAAACGATGCACACAATGCTACGAGATCAAGTGCGCACACTTGATCTCGTAGCATTGATTGGTCGCGCATCCCATTCTAGTAAGGTTGCAGGTTCAAGTCCCATTGCAGTCAAAAAATTTAGGAAATAAATTAATTTCTTACAATGCTTAGTACTAGCTATGTGGTGCAGGCTCAGAATTACACCACCATCTCTTCCCGTGGGTGTCGTAAGAGACGACTAAGTGATATCCACCCCATTAGATAAACGCCAATAAGGCGCTTATTAGAGGGAGGCCTGCGTCCAGCAATGGACCAATACAGGCTGTTGTGGTTGAGGTTAGTAGGTACTATTAAAAAATGTGTCCGTAAAATAACGCCACCGCTTTTTTAAGCAAACTCTATCAGGCTGCATTTTCCTGCAGTTAGTACAGGTTTAAGCCGAGATTAAGATGGACTTTAGTTTTAAAAGTTAGTAAGAAGATTAACTACGCCAGGTAGACAGCGCAGACTATTGATCACTTTCGATTTAACTCGTAAACCAAAGGCATAAAGTTGAAATTCCAGTGAGTAACGCCTTTTACGAGAACTCGGTGTTTTCTACTTGAAATGGATTGGAAAGTTCAGATATTATTCAATAATAATTCCATTGTTAATAAACACTGGACGTGTTAAAGTTGTTTTGGTTTTGTACGGAATTTCGTGGGATGCAGTTTTTTTCTTAGGGTCCTGTTTTAGTAGATGACTTAAGCGGAAGCGGTTTTAAAACAGCTATCAGTGTAAATACACCCTAATGGACAAAATCTATGATTGCAGTGAGTGAAATTGATACCCACCACTGTCACTAGCCATTGGCACTAGGGCATGTCTCACAAAGAACTGAAACCGGTGGGATTTTTGAGCGGAGACCGCGAATCGGCAAACGTAGTGTAGGACGCTCTCCAGCCAGGCGGGATGACGCTTTGGCGCTCGAGGCCTATGTTCAGCTGTGGACTAACATAGGCAGATAATGACTGTCACCAGAACCACGGAACTCTAAGTTAACGAATAAATTGTTGAATATCATAAACACACTCTAACAAAAATGAACAACGTTCCATCTCAATGTGGTACAATACAAACAAAGCCGACATTCCTCAGCCCCTATCCCGAGGACCAATGGGCATTGGACCGCATTGGGCCAGGCCGAGTCCGTCCGAGTCAAAGTCCGTCCGCTCCGGTGGCCGCTCACAACACATTGGCCCAGCACAATGGGCCTCTATTATACGCGCTTCGATGTCCGTACACTCGACGTACTATTCTTATTAATTCTATTTTGTTAACTGTTCTCAAGATGCAAGGAGAGAGGTTTATAGCTGTACGCCCAAAGCTGTACGCCCACTGTTACTTTGTTTAGATTTCTATAGTAAAGTATGCACTGTATCCATGGAATCGGCTATTGCTATATACAATATACAGGGTGGGGCAAATTTTTGGCCCCTTAAAGGTAGCTACCGTTTCTTTTGTAGTTAGAAGGTTTTGTTCTTAGGAACCTTCTGTTTTATTTTAAAGAAAAAAATATTGCCATTGTTAGTTTTTTGAATAAATAATTTCCCCATCCTGTATTTAAACAATATAGTCAGTTAATTAGATACTACATGCTGTCACGTCACCTTGCATTCGAACTTTCTTTTCGGCAACTGAACTTCAACTTCTTGTGAGATGGCTTCTGCATCTGGTTTGACTCAATTCATACAGCCACTCTTGATGAAATTACATAATACGAAATAAAATCAAAATTCAGTCAGTATAATAAATTTTGTTTAAAAAACTATAAACTGACTTAAATTTTTATAGTTTTTTCATGGATTTTCATAAATCCCACTGTTAAAACTGAACAAAATTAAAATGGGACCACACGGAAAGAACTAGCTTTCATATAAAAAAAATCATGAAAATCGGACCACCCAGTCAAAAGTTCTGAGGTAACAAAAATAAAATAAAAACACAGTTGAATTGAGAACCTACTACTTTTTTTGAAGTCGGTTAAAAATCAAACTTTAATTATAAAATGTGTAAGTTTGAATGTTACGATGTACCTATGGATGGATAATCTTTGTTACCTCTTCGAGCCAAAACTACCGAACGGATCGGGCTCGATCTTGTATAGATATAGCTCTAAGCCTAGAATCACTTTTATCCCATAGTTGAAATTGCTTTGAAAGACGTTGGCCATAGGTGCACTTTCTTGAGACGTTGGGAACGAGCACGTCTCGCGTGAGACGTTGGGAATAACTCCATAAATTAGTTCCCATGTGATTGAAATAACCTTCAAACTTTACCAAATAAAAAAAATAATCACCGTATCTACTAATAGCGGCGCCAGACATATCCTACTAATATTATAAACGCGAATGTTTGTAAGCATGTCATGTTTGTTGCTCACGGATCGGGCTGAAATTACAGGTAGTTCTAAACCTGGAATAACACAAAGGCTACTTTTTATTTTTTATCCCATAAATCAGTTCCCGTGGGATAGGCGTGCGAAGCCGCGGGGTATCAAAATAAATAGTCCATACACATACATTATCTATGAATATTTCGGCCCAATCCAACAAGAGTATAGAGAAAATAAACATTTAACCTTATATCGCCCACAGCTCTCTCTTCCTGTATCTAAGAATAATAATATGGCCGATGAAACTAACGAACACTCTCTTTAGTTATAAATTTTATTGATAGTTTGTAGGGTGCACCTCATCTCGGCATCCTATTTCAATCGATTCCTAATCGATCATTGGTGGGATCCCTCCCTACCTACCTGTCATTTCTGTATTCATTCTATTTTTATATCATTCAACGATCCCATTCACTCTCGCCCTATTCAGGCTGTTCAGTGGGATTTGGTACTCTTTGGATACGTATGTGTTAGATCTAACTTTACGACGAATAAATTGATTATGTGAAACTCTACAAGTTTTATTAAACATCTTTATTATTATAAAACTTAGTAGGTAGGTACTATTTATAACATACCTGCTAAGTTTATTATTGTAGTTTATGTATTATATAGTGCATTGGTTATTCCGTACATGGGGATATTCCTAAAATATACCTACATACAAGAATATGATATAAATAGAGATACCTATTTAGAACTAAAAATACAGGTCTAGACTCCATTTTGTCAAGATGGAGTCTTGATCTGTGTTCATAATTGTGCAATATCTCTATTTGTGGTAGAAATGTGTATTTTTCGGAATATACCCCATGTATAGAATAACCACAATGCCCCTTATTGTATATTTAAATAATAACTTTAAGTACTTGTATGTATTGTATATTTACGTAATACGCCACCATCTCGTTTACCCAAGGTTGTCTGGAAGAGATCGATAAGACCTCCCATTGAGTAATTCTGTTCTCTCTTTTCTTGGTTTTTCTTTGTGTGCAATAAATCGTATTGCATCGAAACATTTGCATTTATAATATTGATGTGGTTTGTACGACGCTGACTGTCCTATTCTTCTTCTCCGCCCGCGCCTCTTTGTGTTCACAGTGCGGTGGTTAGTCGCATTCTGATTAATTTCGCATTTTGAGCGATTCAATTCAATTCACTTAGTATTTAGATTATTGGAGGTGAACATTATTGTTCAGTGAACGAGACAGTTTGCGTTCACTGAGATACAAACAGCTACTGTGCTGTTGATTTTGTTGTAAATGACTGACTGTTTATGAATGGATGAGTTTGGAAGTTTCGATTACAGCAATAGCCATGTTAATTGCTAAAATAATTACGAAATATTTATCTATTTACTTAGGTATTGTTATATGTTTACAAAAGCACATTACGATTATTACGAACTAGCTGCGCCCCGCGGCTTCGCACTTTTATTTTATTTATAATACTTATAAATAACTAAACAATTCTGGACAATTCACACAGCATTACATAGCCCCAAGCTAAGCAGAGCCTGTGTTATGGGTACTAGATAACTGTTATACTTAATACAATACACTACATAGATAGATATTTTTTATTATACATAGAAAACATCCAGAACGCCCTGAACAAATATCTGCAGATCGTACACTACTATACTACAGTTCAATTAATTGTAGATTTTAAGACTCGTTGAGAATTGCAACAATCATTTTACGGCAGCCATGAATGCATTGCCTCGGACCGAGCAACACCACTAAAATATAAAACAAATTAGATTATTTTCCATTCCATTAGAGTGCCCTTTCAAAGCCAGCGCAGTGTAACGAGCAATAAACAAGTGGCTCCATGTGCGGCCGTGACGCGTCTACTGAACTATGTATGTTCGCTCCGGATAATGCAAGTCGTTCGTTCACTCGTTCATTTCATTCGTTCTCGCTCGGTCGCCGTAGTTGTAGCGTAGTGAAGGGCGGTACCCCGACTCAACCAGCCTTGTGTAGGAATCGTTGTCACCTGAGTCCGAAAATCCTCTCTACTTACTCAGTAATAATTGTAGTGCCCTATAAGATCCCACATGTGCTAATCTTGTGTCCGCCTATTATAAGCGTATAATATATATTAGAACCTGCCTAGATATTAAGTTAAAACAAAATGCTTTATGTATACGCTGTTGGCGTTACTTTTTAATAAATAAATAAATAAATCTTAATTGTATTGTTTGAGTAGCTAGAAACATAATTTTTTATTTCATTATTTTTCATTTTATTTACATTTCATTTCAAACTATATCGTATCCATATTGAATGGAGTATAAACGTAAATAACACGCCCATACTTAACCTAAAATTCACTTTGTTGGCGCGTCCTTTTATACGTAATTTACATTACTTGTCGATTTTAGATCCCCCCTTCATTAAAAATTACCTACAATTATATCTGAAACTCGACGCCAAGAAAGTGAGATTTTGTTATTTGTGTCGTACTTTGTTTACTAACATGCTTCATTCAAAATGGATAAACCATAGTGCCGCCAACTATTTTATCTTATTATTACGTTGAACAATCGAATAAAAAATCGTTTAAAAAAATTATTTAAAGTTGGTGATAGCTATCATAAGCTTATATTTAATACCCCTGTAATAGTTTTTTTTGTATAGTTTAGGAGGAGATGCGAAGTTGCACTTAGTGGCCACCAAACTCTGATTTCGCATCTCCTTCCAAACTATACAAAAAAAACTATTACAGAGATATTAAAAGAAAGCTTATGGTAGGTATCACAAACTGGCCAATCATTTTTTTTTTTTCCTTCAACAGTAATTTAACAACGTAATAATAAGATAAAATAGGCGGCGGCGCTAGTGTGCCTCGAATGTTTCCATAGTAACAGTGTTCGTAGCCATAAGCATTGGGAGCTTTTGCAACCACACATTACTTATTTTCAACCTGCATTTGTTTCAAAAATACTGCACCTTTCACTTTGAAATAAATTTAAGTAAAAGTAAGGTCCTGGATCTACACTGAATAGCATAAAATTTTCACTTTAAAAAAACAGTTGTAGTTAGTTGTACCTACTAGTTCTTTATATGAAATGGGATAGAGTGTTGAAATGATTAACGTAGTGTAGACGCTTCTTTACATAATGCATGTTTATTTATTTTATTTATTTATTTAAAGAACACAAACATCATATTATGTCTATATCTAACAAAATCTTAATGGTAATTATTCTAATACATATGACAATTTTTTGCGTACATAACTTGTTTTATAGTTTCATTCAGTCCCTCGCTTTATAGCGGACAGAGTTAGAACTGCATTGTTTATGTCTGTCTATATTATTGTGCTATAGGTATACATATAGGTGACTGTACTAATATGAATTTGATGGCGACAGAGACAGATACAGCATTTTATCAGTGAAATGTTTTTGGTTTTGCGTTTTCACTAGATTTTAGGATATAAAACATAAAATAAATATTTATTGATGGACAATCTATACAGCACTATCTAGCCCTAAGCTAAGCAGAGCTTGTGTTATGGGTACTAGATGACTGATATACATGAATACTACTTAACTAATTTTAAAAAAATTCTACTACTGAACTGCGATCCCAACCCGTGCCTAGCGTGGAGATTATGGGCAATAAATACCCCATGAGATAAAAGCCAGTAAGGCGTTCATCAGTAGGAGACAGTCCAACAGGCTGTAGGTATAGGCTGTTGAGATGTGGAGGACCTATTTGACAAACACAAAGTATTACTAACTAATAATAGCAACAAAAAACAGTCTGCAGGATGGCCCATTATCTCCTCTCTCACATATTGACGCAGTATATAATTTCGCGCTCTGAAAATGATGGATGTTATTTTCGCCAACCGTTTACAAACTCCATTTGTCACTTTTCACGGCAATTTGACGGGACTCGCGTTAATAAAAATTTAACAGTGATGATAAACGCAATGCAGATTTACTGTAACATTTTTAACGAGACACGATAAGTTTTCAAAAACTCAACTTTCTTGCAATTAAACTTTGAATTTTGCGATCGCGAAGATGAAGAGTCGTGTCAAGTAACGTCCAACCGCCATTACTGTGCGTAATAAAATGGAAATCTAAATGAAAACTTGCTCAGCGCCATAAATGGAATTAGGGGGAGCCGTCTTCAATGCTAAATACTTCCATGCATAGTAAAAATGTCCTTAAAAACTTAAACTAGAAAGCTGTACAAGTTTTAAAGACGCTGGAAATTTCTCTAGAAATATGAAAATGAGATTTGAATAGTCCCTTCCAACCAGCGGAAGTGACTTGAATCCGCAACAGGGGGTAGAGCATTTAGATCGGTTAAAGGTGGATTTGCCGGATTTTCTCCGCGAAAGGGTAATGAGCGGGTAATGGAAGATGAGTACCTAGTGGAGTGGTGGAGTTTAGAGTTTTTTAACATGTCGTTCTGCTCGCTCATTCTTTTCCACTAAACTGTTCGAGGAAATATGTAGTAGAGCAAATACAAAAATGTAGTCTCTGATTAATCTAAACACATGTTTTCTAACTCTTGCGAGTTTAACGGGGCTCGCTGCGCTCGCGGTAGAAAACCGATGTTTCCCTTGTCCTTTGTTATCTTGCATCTATTGAAAGATAATCGAGTGAGTCGTCTAATTATCTATTCTTAACCGACTTCAAAAAAGGATGTTTGTTACCTCAGAAGATTTTGACTGGGTGATCCGATTTTGATAATTATTTTCTTTTTTGAAAGTTAGTGCTTCCCGTGTGGTCCCATTTAATTAATTTTTTCCAGTTTTGACACTGGCATCCATGAGAAAATCATAAAATTTAAGTCGTTTTATAGTTTAAAAAAAAAACTCAATTATTAAAAGTAAAGTCTTGTTAGAGGCATTCCAAAAATCAAATTTAAAAAAAAACCGACGTGGTTATACCGAACTGGTTCATTACATACAATTTTATTTACACCCAAAGCCCATTTCATGCACTTGCAAAACTACAACTAGTTATAGGATAGTTTTTTACACTTCCCAATAAAATTTGTGACAAATCCTGACATAAATTTAGTTTACTCACAGAGTTCTTTTACTACTTTATGTAGAAAATGTGGAAATTTCTTTTAAAACTTGATGCTTGGGCACAGATATTATATCGACACTTCTTATGAAAATCTGTTATAAAAGAATTCTCGAAACCGGACTTTTGTTCCAACTTGATTAACTACAAGTTTTTAACTCAGATGATTTCGCAGAAACTCATATCTCTTTTAAGCTGTTTCACAGTCTCTCTTTTGCCATTATCGGAATGAAACTTCATGTTTCAAACAGCTTTTTTAAATGAAAGCCCTTTGCAGCCACTCAGTTTTGTTTCGTTAAACCGAAGTATTTCTATTTAGGGCATGAATTTTGAAAGCACCAAGGCCAGAGCACCTATTTTAGTCCCAAATAGAGCGAAATAGATACACAAAAAAGTATTTTCTAGTGAGGCGGTTTTGATATCATCATCATCTTCATCAGGCTGTATTAGTCCACTGCTGAACATAGACTTCCCGAATAAGTGCCATAGCGCCCTTTCTTCAGCTTGACGCATCCAGCATCTTATCATTATCATATCACTACCCAGCATCAGGTTCAACTATAACTTTTGCAATTCGATCTTGATAATAAGACCTACCTATCTACTCGTATTTAAAGGCCAGCAAGCAAGGTATGCAGCTTAAATAACACTGACATATAACCGGTGTTTGACATTTGTGGATGATTGAAATACTGTTGTTATGGGATTTCACTATCGTATAATAAGTTAAGTCACACACTGTCTAGAGGTAACATAAAAAACTATTAGGAGATAATACAAATTAATTTGTCAATAATTAAATTACCGAGAGATTTTACGCATCGACACCGCCCAGGTGGTATGTCGACCTGCGGAAGACTGCAATGCAATCTGAAGACAGAGCGCTAAGGTGCTCATTGCAGCAGCAGTAGACTAATATTGACGATGTGACCCTCGCGATACATCATCAGCCAAGACCATAAACTAAACTCTGTTGTCTATGACGAATAGTCATCAAATTTGTGCGCGCAGCCCGCGCGGCGCGCAGCCTCGCGTTAATTAAACTTTTATCTCTTCACTCCATAAAGCACGATCGCAGTGACTGCGTCCGCCATCCCAGCGTTTGTTTTAACATTCCCTTGTTGTGTAAATGCAGGCATTGTCACAATTGTGCACTAGCCTTTTTATTTAGATTGTTCTTTTAACCTGATTCACTTTGAAAGTAATGCTCAAATCATGTTTGCAACATGATATACTAAACGAACAAATATCTAGAGCGAGAACAAGAGCATTCTTCCTTGATCTTTTAGTGTTCTTTAAGTCGTTTCAAGAACGTTTTCAGCATTCACATCAAAATAGCAACAAACAATATGAGGACCAAGAACTAGAATTCGCGAAAACACAAGAACGCTTTGAAGAGCAAGCACGGCCGAACATGTAAGAACGCTCAAGCAAACTGTTTGCACGCTCTCGTGCCATTTATATCAAACGAGCGAGCATTCTTAGAATATTCCTAAAAATCTTAGTAAAATATAAACAGAACAACGAAGAACGCTTTACGTCTGTTTAACACTAAAATGAATTTGATAGAGTGGAGATAGAATGAGCATTCGCTTGTCTGATGTAAATCGGCCTTTAGAGTAAAGGCGAAAGCTCACTGTGAGGCCCCTGGGTTACTAAATGGCGTTACAGGGCGTAACGTAACGTGTTACATGGCAAGCATTTGAGCAGGCCCTAAAACGTATTTATTAAGAGATTTTGTGTCTACGCTTGAAACGTAATTTGATATTATTTTATAGGAGTTAATGCTCATCATGCTTTTAGGTATATTATTACGATATTAATCAAACCAACACATTCCTTTATCAGTTAAAAGCATAGCTGAGTACCTACACCTACCTATTTAGAGCTGGTACATAATCTACTAATGTGTTCGCGCAAGAAATTCCAATGTCCCTGTGGATTTCATAGCGGAACTAGAAATATTCCATCCAATATTCTATCCATAGACGCAGTAAGCTGATGAAGATGATCGCGTGTGCCGCCGTGTGTTTACAGTTTTATCGCAAGTACCGCAGTGTGTTCGCGGCTTTATCGGCCAGTGATCACGTAAAATAGGATTTTATTGTTGGGGAGAATACTCATTTAGTGACTATACAAGTGATTCTTAACAATTGTATTCAATACAATAGTAGGGTCTGCCTCTACAAGCGCGTCCCGATGCGTTTATAGGTCGTCGTAATAACAAGACCAATAATAATAAGTTTTAAAAAGCCTATGGCTTAAATACACTCATTGTTTTATGATGTATTGTTTCTAGGTTTATTAACTCACACTGTAAAAAATAAAAAATGTACTATACTATTTATATTTAATAAAGAACTTTTAAAATTGAAATTGAATTGAATAACGGGACTGTATTCATATCTTATCTTAAAAGTTGCTGGGTCCAACTGGTTAGGTAAGGGCTACAAATATTGTGTCGATGTAATCCTGGAAAAATACACAAACTACTTTTATTAGGTATACTAAATATTATAACGGCAGACCAATTTCGCAGCTGAGAGGTTATGAAATAATGAATACAATTCCCGTGCCTGATTTAAAGATCTGTATAAGTTTAACTGAAACTGAAAAACTATGTATAGGTAGGTTTAAAGCGGATTATAATAAGTGTTGTGAAATAAAATGACAATAGTTACAATGAAATATTATAATTCATACTTTACGATATCAATAAAATCTTGTATCTAATCATTGATTAATTAAAAAGGGAAGATAGGTTACGTTCTCCCAGCGCTTACTAAAAAATCGGCATATGTTACAACTACACGCAAACACATACGCTCACAGTTATATTTCCAGTCCTGTGCAATACAAAGAAGAACAAAGACGGAAAGACGTAACGAAGACCGAAGTGAGACCGAGACAGCAATATTTCACGCGAATCACGACCGCGCGTGTCGCCGGTCAGACGGTGTCTGAGGTGGGAGCACACAATTTTACATAATTTGAGGTTGCCACTTTCGAGAAACCAGTATCTCATCTTTCCTTTTTAATAAATCAATGTTTCTAATTCTTCTTTTTTTAGAAAATCAATTACCCATGGTGACTATTAAATAACCAAAAAAAATTTTTTGATGTTGTGTTTATCCGGATAAATTTCAAAGAAAAATTTAGATACTTGAAATCATAAATTTTCCACACAGCCAAAATCAAGGTGTAAGTAACTGTCTGTCCGTCTTACATTTGGCATGGGGATCATTGGAGATAGATGCTATCCCGGGGACAGACATATGCGACTTTCTACCTCGGAAAAGATCATGCGAAGCCACGAGCAGCTGCTAGTTGGAAATAAAAATAAATAGGTAGCTCAGCGCATCGCTGCGATACACCCAGCCATAGAGGTACATCTTTAACCTCGTCTTTAACGTCATTACACATAGTACCGAACAACAGCCCGTGGACCTCTAAACAATAACATTATCATACGTAGGAAGTGGCACGAGTGGGGCGAGTGAGGCGAGTGGAAGTGGGGCGAGCTGAAACGCCCGAACTACACAAAGGGAAGTCGAAATACAACGCCCGAGGGAGGAGAATGGATATAAGTCTTGTTTTTCACATTGTAAGACTGGTATAGTTTTAACTTGGATTTTCTCTTACTACTCGAGTTCCTTTCTTACTTATTTACAAACCTTTCTCAACTTTACTTGTTTTTTTTTTCTTAAATAAAATACTGCTTTGGTAACTGGTTGCTTGAATTCGACAGGTTCTTTAAGGTGCGGTGGTTGTATAATGGTGGATCGATTTACATTGCGCAAAAGATGTTTTCTTTTTTCGTTTGTTTTTCTGCGTTCCAATAAAATAAAACTAGCAGAAAAGAAAACTAAAAAACATAAAACAATATCTATAAGCCCATGACATAACTCATTTGGATTCAATAACATACAATAAGTAATTTTGCGCATTAATTTTTTTTAGAGCTTTTTGAACCCTAAAAACTTACAGTAAAGTCATATTGTATGCCTCGTAACACCACCGGTCAGTTCCTACCTAAACGAATACTTACTTTAATAAAATGGTAACCAAACGACTAATAATAAAATACTGCATGATAATGTAACTTAAAAACGTATTTTGGTGATTATAGTTTTCATTACGGGTATTTTTTGGGATATTATAAATTAGATTTTTTAAAAACGTTTATTTGTGAGTTAGCTAGTTCTCCCTTAGAGGGTCTCCCAAAATAGCGGAACTTGTAGTTATCTCTCGGAGTAAAAACTTGACGCTTTATTTGTTTGTTTGCGGCTGCCATTGTTTTTGATGTCTCGACTGTTGTGTGGATCGTATAGAAGGACCGTCTGCTTAGACATGATACATACTTATACACTAGCGAAATCCGATGTAGAATATTTGTTAACAAACTACCTTTACTAACCTAAACTGCACTCAGTTGCCCATCAATCTAAGTAAAAAGGGAGATGTGAGGGGTACTAGCTGACTGAAAACCAGCGCTTTTTCACAAATTACCTACTCTAGGTTTTGAGTCAGGACCTACACACAGGCGGTCGTTTACCTGCTGAGGGGGCTACTTAGTATCAACCTAATATTTAGGTACCTACCTACTTATGTTAGTTTTAGCTTTCCAATAATTGTTCGTGTTACTAAGTAGTCTTATTTTATTTGTAGTATTTAATCAATCATTTATTTTTAATTTTCTTAGCTTGTCGAAAATGGAAGCTGGAAGAAAATAGGTGCAATAAGGTCCACCCACTTCAGACATTTTTTGTTGGCGTTTGTGTTACGCATCCTTGCGACGACGTTCTTACTGGGATTTATTGACAAGAAGACTACAGCAATGCCATTGTGTTTGGTTTTTTACTATAATCATTGCACAAGATTGGAAGACTTATTCGTCAACTCGCGGACATGAAGCTTGTGAAAGTCCGCGAGATGGCACCATTGATTAATTAAAAAGGGAAGATGAGGTACTTGTTTCTCAAAAATAACAACCTCATATTGTGTGAAATTGTGTGCTCCCACCTCAGTCACCGGTCACCTCAGACCGGCGGCACGGGCGGTCGTGATTCACGTGAAATATTGTTGTCTCGGTCTCACTTCGGTCTTAGGTACGTCTTTCCGTCTTTGTTCTTCTTTGTATTGCACAGGACTCGAAATATAACTGTGAGCGTACGTGTTTGCGTGTAGTTGTAACACATGCCAATTTTTGAGTAAGCACTGGGAGAACGTAACCTATCTTCCCTTTTTAATTAATCAATGGTTGGCACCTTCCGATTTTAGGTACCTATTTTTTGTATCGTCAACTCGCAGACACATGATAAACAGGGCTCTGTACAGTCAGATTATTAAACTAAAACTGCCAAGACACAATATTATTGTAACAGAGTTCCTCATCCAAAGTACCAGGTCATCAGAAATTAATTTTTGTAAATTTCATTTTCATTTCATTCAAACTATTTACATTATATCGGAAATTTAATATCGCACATTTTATCGACACGAGCGATAATATTACATTGATTGCCACAAAACTAAAAAGAATACTTAGCGCAAAATTGGAGTACAGTTTTTTCCATAAATTAGTAGCGTTTATGACGATTACTGACTGATAGTAACTGTTATTTAATGAATGACAGTAGCTGTTATTCTGAAATTACAGACACAACTTTGGGAAAAACTCCATAATATTAAATTAATTTTATACATAGAACAAAGGGTCTGTCGTTGAGTAAGTGATGGGAAAACATGCTTTATCCACAAATTTTACTTACAGCTATGCCTTTATATGATGAAAAGCTGTTAGGAGCTAAGGAAAAAAGTCAGGGTGACCCTTCAAAAATATTATCTCTAAAATCTTCATTATTAATAAAGTAGGTATTTAGGCTGACAGCCGGCCTAGATAATCACGTGATGGATATAAACTTACAAAGGACACTCATTTATCAAACTAAATCCTCCTTACAATGTTATTTGCAAGCCTCTTGTTCACGCGCTTCACTAAAATCTACGTCAATACAAAGTTTTATTTATTGCTAGGTATTTACCACAGAGACAGAGCAGTTCTCTGTCGAATTTTCATACCCCTTATCAGAGATTGTATTAGATTTTTAAAATACTTTAAATGTTATCAAATAGGTAATAGAATATAAAACTATTAGCTAAGTACCTATATACAATTAAAACAATTGAGCTTTTACAGACTGTTGCATACAATTTAAGGTAGCTCAACTGATCCATTATCAATACCAGTTGTCGCGTCCCTGCTACGCTGGCTGCATTGCCCCGCTGATATACTAGCTAAGTACCTACTTACTTGAAATATAATTGATTTTGTTTAAAAAAACTATAAACCGACTCCAATTATATGGATCCCATTGTCAGAACTGAACCAAATTAAAATGGAACCACACGGAAAGCACCAGCTTTCATTTAAAAAAAGAATCATGAACATCGGACCACCCAGTCAAAAGTTCTGAGGTAACAAACATAAAATAATATAGTCGAATTGAGAATCTTTTGCTTTTCTGAAGTCGTTTAAAAAGAAGCCAGCATCCACCTGTGGACTCTATGAGAAATTTACGAGGGAAGATTTTTTTTATATACAAGGAAGATGTTTATATACGAGGGAAGATTTTTTTTTTATAGATAATGGTGCGGAACCCTTCGTGCGCAAATCCGACTCGCACTTGGCAAGTTTTATTTAACTCACTGGCGCAGCGCCGCCGCCGGCGCCTCTTTGTTGAGTGGAAAATCGGCTTTTATCTGTAATCGAAGTCTTTTTTCCTTTTATCTAAATCTATTTTACAGTACGAGACTATAAAACCCCAGTTAAAACTACGTGTTGCCGTTCTGTGCTTATAATGAGTCAGGGCTGAACTTAAACCATCCGAGCAGTTGTTATTTATATCGCCTCGGCTTAATTAGCTAACTTGTTAATATGCATTGTTTGAATTTGTTTGCTTTGCTAAGTTTTAGTGCTTGTTTCAAGTTTTACAAGTTTAATTGATATTTGTAATGACTTATCACATTTGTACGATTATTCCTTTATTGTTAATAGCCTTTCTTGATGATTGTATAAGGAGTAGGTATGACTATATTTGACTAGTTAGTCGTGCCAATGTTTATATCAATTGAAATGCATTGTAGTTAGCGTATAAAATTAACAAAATATAGTATTGACGAAAAATTTACCACAATTTAAGGTTTGAAAACATAATAATTATACAAATTTAATGTCGAAAGCATGCATAAGGCCGTCAAAAAGATTAAATGAAAAAATATAAAATTAAGCAATGTAACTGCTTAATTTCAGAAATTTAAATAAGGTGATTTTTTTTCATGACAACATATTAATAAACACATATTTAACATGAAAAAAAATCTCGAAAAAAAATTAAGCTCTGATGTGAGACAATTAAAATAGGCAAAGTCTCACATGAGACTTTGGGAATAACTCTTTTTATAAGAGCATATTTTGTGAGTGTATCGCGCATTTTCTTTTTGCCGCGCATTGGTTCATTTTCTTTTGTTTGAATGCAGCCAATAGGCGGCAAGAAAAAAATGATGAAAACATTTTTTTGCCGTGAGTACGCCGCTGCTAGCTGTGTGGTGCTGGCTTAGAAATTGCACCACCCCATCTCTTCCCGTGGGTGTCATATTTGAGGCTACCAAGGGATATCCACCGGGAGCGGGCAGCGCTGTATTAGAGGTTTCTTAAACCAACTATAATTTTTTTTTAAATTTTCTTTTATCACAAAACAATATAGCTTTAGAATCGATTAATATCGAATTAATTATTTAAGTTTTAAACATAAGCTAAGTTTGGCTACAAATCAAAAAGTCCCTAAACTAAAAGAGCCCTTCTATAGCGAGGCTTGTGAACCGATAGCCCTAAATCAATTATTGAATCTAGTCTGGACAGTAGAGGAGTCTTTCAGAAGTCCTATAAAGTCAATTGAACTACAAGGTGAACCACAATTCTTTGTTATTTCAAATCTAAGGGTTAAGGGCTTAAAGTGCACACTCCACGAAAGTCAAACTTGATGTAGAATGTTTTTGAACAAACCATCCATACTTAACCTAAAATGTACTCTGTTGCGAGTTTTTTGTGTTTGTAATTGAAAGCTTAATTTAATAATAAACAAGTGCACAACCGATTAGCTAATAATGTGGTATATTATAAAGTACTCAAGAACAACCTACCTATTGGGCGCCAATGAAACGAATTGAATTATTTAGCTAAAATTAAGATAAAAGAGAATGTTTATTTTATATGTATAATCACACTTATATTATAAATTCGAAAGTTTGTATGGATGTATGAATGGATGGATGTTTGTTTCCTCTTCACGCAGAAACTACTAAACGGATCGGGCTGAAATTTTGCATACAGGTAATTCTAATCCTTGAATCAAACATATGCTATTTTTGTTTCCTTAAATCAGTTCCCGTGGGATATAAATCATCTTTAAACGTTTCCATAGTAAGGACGCGTGCAAAGCCGTAGGGCGCAGCTAGTATTAAATACTGTTGAGATAGTATAGAGAGTTTAATTAAAATAAATTATCCACCCTCGAAATTATAGTAATTATCATAGTAACTATATTATACGCTTAACTCCTAATTAAACTTTCACGACACTACATATTTAGAGCGTGTTTTGTGACACCCTGTGTGTAGTAGTCCGGTGCCGATCGAGTTTGGGACCTGCGGGGCGCGGCGGGCGGGGCGGGGCGGGGCGGGCTAACAAAATATAACGAGTCGCACAAACGCTGCGGCGACACAATCAGCGCGGGACATAGCGCCACAGCGCAGCAGCTGCCAGTACGACTACTTTTCATTTATTCTAACGTTACATTACTGCATAGTTGTTACTCTGAAAAATTTACAACTGTTGTTCCCCTCGAAAACTGGGCTACAAATTAGCTGAATTTCCGCCATGGCGGGTGGTCAAAACCAGTTTAAAACTTGCCACCACGGGCCATCCGTGGTGGCAAGTTTTAAACCGGTTTTGACCACCCGCTGACACAGCCCAGCGGGTTGAGCGCGATATTTTTCTGTGTATGAATATTGGAGTCAGCCAGTTTGTTTTGTCATTTAGTCGGAAAACCGGCGCTGGCGGCGACATTGCCATGTAGATGTATTAACGCTGCCTGTCCTTTGAAGTAGAGAGTACAAGAGCTGAGTGGAACTGTGCCGATAATAACCAATAGAATCGCAAAAAATCTCCGCTCCGGCCGGTAACATAACCAATATTTTAGTAATTCAACAAGATAACCATGTATTAAAAGATCTTAATTATTTAGTTCTCAATTCTACACATTGCCTTTACAGATTCCGGTCTCTAACAAATGGTGAATTCTACAGATTATTAATTTTACAGATTCCCAAATCAATAGGTTTCCAGAGAATCGTTATTCTACTGATTCCAGATTCTACAGATTCCCAACTCAACATATTCTTATCTTACAAGATAGTTGTTATCTTATTTATGAAACTGTTGTTCTTTCAACCCGCGCCGGAATTCAAAATGCAAAATTCAACAAACTTTAAGCATCACTTCCTTCAATCTGACAATCACAGTCACATTCATAAATATAATACAACAACTTCATTTTAATTAAAATCACATTTTAAACTGTGAATCCTCTCTCCCGATATTTAATTATCGAGTTGCATCCAATGAGCTCGTAATTGAGGCACTGAACATTCTGCACTGTGGCGTGTCAGCTCTGTGTATCAGTAATTAACTGGACTGAATTCGTTAGCGGACAGCGGACAGCGGTTATAGCGGACCAGAGCGGATATTCCCCTCCTAGCACTCTTAGGCCCGTATTATGAAATTATGCTCAGTCATCGACCTATGCTTGAGTGATGCTCATGTATAGTTTTGAGTAAAGACTAATTTTAAGACAATGTTTGAGAACTAATGTCAAAACTTAGACTCACTCATGAAACCCTCAAGTAACGAAGCATTCTTACTACGTTGTTAGGCATTATTGAGCGGTTACCAAGAATTACTTGATTAATTGCCTATTTTAGAACGATTTCAAACTTTCATATCTCTACCTAGTTATCTTTACATATAATAAAAAATATCTATCTATGTAGTGTATTGTATTATGTATATCAGTTATCTAGTACCCATAACACAAGCTCTGCTTAGCTTGGGGCTAGATAATGCTGTGTGAATTGTCCAGCATATTATTTTTATTTTATTGAAGATGATCCAGCGGACAGTTTTTCCCATTTAGCATTAGACTCTTTAGGCGGTAATCGAATCGCAATCGCCACGACTGTAACTCGTTTACTGGCAATTAGTCTTCAGCGTGTAATGAGTGTTGGTTCATTTCGGGTGGTTAGCACTAATGATCTATCTATCGATCTGTATCTGAAATACGGGGTGTTCGAATATTCGATACGCCGTAAATTTGACTGTTTTCCGATTCGTAATTAATGTCATGACCTACGGAGCTGAGACGTGGACACTCACGGTAGGGCTGGTCCACCAGTTTAAAGTCGCTCAGCGAGCTATGGAAAGAGCTATGCTTGGAGTCTCTCTGAAGGATATGGTTTGTAACGAATACATTCGACAGAGAACCAAAGTTATCGACATAGCTCTAAGAATTAGCAAGCTAAAGTGGCAGTGAGCCGGCCGTATCTTGCGAAGAACAGACTACCGCTGGGTAGTCACGTTCTTGAGTGGAGACTGCGACTCGGCAAACGTAGTGTAGGACGCCCTGCGGCCTGGTGGGATGACGATCTGCAAAAAAATGCTGGCAGATACTGGATGCGTCAAGCTGAAGACGATGATGAATGAATTTAGAAATTCAAACCTCGATTTGACGATGTAACTTATTAAAACAATACACATTAATATCGTTTTCAGGGCAAATTATATTATGAGAAGAGTTTACATAGCAATGTAAGAGTTGAACTAAAGTACATACAAACAGAGGCGAGAGTGGTTGATAGTGTACGTACAGATGGGGGTTCACATCGAGCCTGGTAGGAGGCAGGTTTTTTATTATTTTATGTTATTTCTTGTAATTAATTTTGAATGAAAACCTAAAAACCTGTAAAATAGAGTACTTACCTAGGTATACACATGTACATTTGATAAATTAATAAATAAATTATGAAATCCGATAAAGCTGTCCATAGAAACAGATAGTAACCGGTTGATAGTGTACACTCTACTTCGGGTACACATCGAGCCCGTAACACTGTAACTAGATCAGCAAACGAACGCCCGCGTGTTTGTTCGTTATCTACCTCACTTCACACTTGTTCGATATGTACCTAGCTTCACTCTTGTGTGTCGTGAGTCTTGATTCATACGAACTTTATAGATTTAGTCAGTTTGTTTAATCGGAACTCAATACATGTCTCGGATCTTACGTGGAATAATTTAATAAGATAAGTATTTCTTAAAAAATTAAATAAAGTCTCAAAAAATGTAGGCATCTATGGGAATCGAACGTGCTTCCTCCCCGCAGTAAGGGGATGTTATAACCGCTAGACCACGATGACGGATAGCCATCGACCCGAAAAACTCTGGAACTTCTTATGGACTATAGCACCGTTAGGTCCACCTACAGGGGAAACATTGAAGTTTATCCAATTCTGTTCAAAGATTAAAGTTACGTTTAGTTCGTCAGACGAGAGGTGTCGCTTTTGCCCAAAAATATTCCCGTCGATGTCTAAAATTTTTGGCACTTTATTTGATATCTTAAGAAATTACCCATAGTGTAAAACTATAATTATCAAAAATCTTAAGATAATTATTATTTCAGACAGCAACAATCGGTTTTTAGTTCCAAATAAATGAAAGAGTCCATATTCAGAACTCTTGTAGGAGCAAAATACAGGGACGCGTGTCGGGAACATTTTAAGACATTAAAAATATTGACATCTATATCACAATATATACTAGAAATTATAAAATATGTACGACAAAATATGGACAAATACAAAATCAGAAAAACGAAAAGCCAGAGAAGCACAAGACAGAAAATAATTTTAGAACCAACGGAACATAGACTTCAGAGAGTGTCAAACAAAATGCCTATTGCAATGGGTCAGAAGTTGTATAATAAGCTCCCTGAATTTATGAAACAGGAGCAAAATGAGGGCCTATTTTTCAGTCACGTCAGGATGCTTTTATTAGACAAGACATTATATAGCATACAAGAATATCTTGTAAATGACTACAGCCATTTAGAGCTTAAAGCGTTAGAGACAAAAATGCCCCTTTACAGCATCACTAATTTATTTTAAATTACAAAGTTTTATTTATTTTTCATTTAATTTAATCTGTGTTATTAAAAACTACACATGTACTTAATTGACAATATTATATAATCCACGGACTTATTTTATTTTTTAGTATTTAAGTTTGTGTTTTTTATAATGAATAAAATATCTTATCTTATCTTATCTTATCTTATTATGACAAATACTTGTCTATGCCGTTTAAAAAAAATCATTTTATAATTATTTAAAAACTTTTGTTCCGAGGCGAAAATCGAACCCACAATCTCCTGCGTCACTGGCGGACCTTTGCCTACTACGCCACAGATGTCGTTTATCAAATTCCTGTCAACGTTGTAGTGTGGAGCGGCCATTATACACAACTGACAGTTCATTCCGGTGCGATGCGATACTCAAACACACTCCATCGATGTAACTCGATCACTTCCCACGTAAATCACTCGCTTGTTTTACTTTTATACGGTGTAGCGCTGTTTCGAACCAATTTTTTCGCACCACTAGACAAAAGTAATAATAACTGTTTCGTTTCTCACCGTTGTTTTTAATTTAATTTAATTTTAAGATTTTCGTTTCAACCTACAAATTTATAAAAGAGCCTAGGTGAACTAAAACTTGGAAAAGTACAGCCAGAGAAAACAACACAATTATTATTGTACAATTCCTGAAGAATCTCAGTAATGTTCATAGCATGTACCAGGGATGCAGAACTTACGAGGAGCTTAGCAAAACAATGTCTTCCGCACACTTCTCGTGCATGTAATCTTCTTTTCTTGTTTTCGCAATGGAAGTACCAGGAAATTAGAAATGCATAGGAGGGTGATTTAGATAGACGTACGACTAAATAATTTTTACACACTACCACACACACCGGTTTAAACATGTAAAACCAAAAGTCGTTCACAACGGGATTCAACATGATTATTGTGTCTAGTGCCTAGTTTATATTATTAAACTGTCAAACCTGTTTAATATAAGGTGTATGTAGGTACCAACTTCAGCTGTTACTAGAACCGAAGCTACCTATCTATGTACATAGGTGCTTGATTTTCATTTGAACTTTTCAATATTTCCGCACAGTTTCATGCGCCATGATCATGAAATAACTGTATACATGGCTTGTTCAAATCATGGCAATTAAAGCATTGTTATTGAGAACGTCAAAAGTACTAGTGTAGTAAACGTAAATATCAATTAGTAAGTATACAGTGCTTAGAACAAAACCTTAAACTAAGGTTTTATTGTGTATATTTTGCTAGATAACTTGTAGCAGAATGTGTACGAAATGCAAACGAACGACTTCGTATTTTTGGAGTAGCTAAATTATATGATGTTGGCAAATGTAACAGTATGTTGTCCAATCCATTGTCTGAAGAAGCCCGAAAACTTTACAACCTTACTTTAAGTTTTTTCTGTCGAAATTAGTTTTTAGTTTTCATTTATATAATATGTTATAAATAATGTAAATATGTACCAATTAGGCGATGTGGTCGCTCTGCGACAAAGCCTTTTGTTGTGTGGTGTAAAATAAAAAAATAAAAAAAAAAACTTGTAGCATTTACTATAACTTGATAAAATATTTATATTTATTCGAGAAATATTTATGTATAGGCTGAATAACCAACATCCAACAAGAAATAGCTAAACGAATCATAAAAATCTAAATTAACATTCATAACATTTGTCCCCTAAATCTTAGGGCTGTTTACTTTCCCCGTTTTCCCATTTTTCCCATTATTCCCGGCATCAGTATGCAAATGAAGGTTTTAAATGACAGGTCCTGCCGCAATGAATCACCCTGTGACCGCGACTTGGTAATAACAGCGGAGGTATACTATTTTGTACCTTTGCCTTTAAAACTTCTTTTGTTGTATACATATAATTTCGGAACGAAGTTAAATTATGAAAAAGCTATTCGTTTTATTTATCGGTAATTCATTAGGTACCTTAACCTTCTCAATACCCTATATTGGTGCACTGCTGGACGCAGGCCTCCCCCTGGTAAACGCCTTATTGGCTGTTCTCTCATCGGGCAATACCCATAATCCCCGAGCTGGACATGCGGGTTGGGCATCGCAGTTTGGTGGTTGAATTGTTATGTAGGAAGCGCTGCTGCACACCCCCAGCAGATATCCCATAGTCACCTCTTACACCCACGGGAAGAGTTGGGGTGGTGCGAATTCTATGCCGGTACTTTTAATATACCTTGCAAGACTTTTGCTTTGTTCAAGTCTCCTAAACACGGCAGAGCTTACAGACTTACCTACATTATTGTAAACTTGTCCAATACTTCGCGAAGTAAATACAAAGTCAATACTATGGATCACCCATTACCCGCGGCGACAGATTGCGATACTTTGGGACATAGAAGAGGTTGAGTACATCTTTACAGAACTACCTTCCAAGCCACCGAGGATATGATGTGACGTGAAGCTGTAGGTTACAGCCACAGGTTACAGCTGTAAAACAGAGCAATTACTATGATCTATACGTGATTTAACTGCAAATTATGTCGACAGATCCCAATAAGGCATACCCGATGCCAATGTGGCTCGGACACTTATTTTATCATAATACTAGCTGCGCCCCGCGGCTTTGCACGCGTTGTTCCTACGGAAACGTTACAAGCTGATTTTTATCCTACGGGAACAGATTTACGGGATAAAAAGTGGCCTTTGTTTTATTCCAGTATTAGAATTACCTGTATGCAAAATTTCAGCCAGATCCGTTCAGTAGTTTTGGCGTGAAGTGGTAACAAACATCCATCCATACATCCATACAAACTTTCGCATTTATAATATTAGTGTGATATTATTACGTTTAACACAGGGAACTTCAACAAAAATGAAATAAAATGATGAAATGAAATGATATATTTATTGCGTAAAACATGGTATACAAGTTGTTGGTTGTGAGTTTTGGGCTCATGTTTAACTATTCTATAGCATGCAATGAATTAATTAATTAATTAACTTATATCTAGGGCTTAAAATTAATAAATTCATTGATGTCATAAAAATAACACTCACTTAACCAAATTAAATAATTTCTATTTGAATAAATAGTCATTAAACACTTTAAATTCATTAAGTACCTTATTATAAATTTTTACACCCATAGTCAAGCAGCTTTTTTGACGTCTTGCTGATTTAGAGGTTTCTCTTATAATAAGCCTATCCGGGTCTCTGCATTGTCTTGGATTTTTGTCGCATGCTTTGTGGAACAAATATCCATGGCTTCTTACAAAATTTGAGACCTCATAAACATAAATCGATGGTAGAGTCAGCAAACCAAGATCCTTAAAAAACGGTTTGCACGATTAATCGGGCGGGATTCCACATAATGCTCGGATGCATTTTCTTTGCGCTAAAAATGCCCTGTTTTTATCCGTGCCCCACATCACTAAACCATAACGAAGCACCGATCCTATGTACGCATGATACGACATAATGGCAGTTTTGATGTTTGTGACGTTCTTAATTTGTCCTAGAGCATGTACAAATTTGTTAGTATTTTTACTAACTTGGTCTATCTGAGCTTTCCAATTTATATTTTCGTCAATTATTACGCCTAAAAACTTTATTTGCGCGACTTTGTCTATTTTTGTTACATTAAGATTAAAGTTATATTGAACATGTTTAGATTTATTAAATTGAATATATTTTGATTTACATAGATTTATTTTCAGATTATTTGAGGAGTTGCCTGAGTTAAACTAATCATATGGTACAGCTTGTGATACCAATTATTACCTATTTTTAATACCTCTGAGATGCGGAATTAGAGTTTGGTGGCCTATTGACATAAATAGAAGATAAAAAATGTCCTATAACTATACTTTGTCTTTTCTTTTGCGGCTTGGGACGGACTTTGATCCAACTCAAAAATTAGCAACTAACAGGTTTTTTTCGTCGTTTTTTTACTTAAGTCTACATACCGAAACGACCGAAATAAAAAATGCGTGATGTCAGCATCAGTGTATTTTTTTTTAATATTATTTGAATTCATTATGAATGTAAGCGGGTTAACTACAAACCTTGTTTCGTATTTTGAAACTACGAAAGTTTCTATAGTAAAATATAGTGAAGTGACCTTTTCTAACTGTACATTTATTGTAGATAGATAGATAGAAAATAATTTTATTGCAAAATTAAAACAGAAACAATTTACAAATGAAATAATTAAACTAACTAACAATTGGCGGTCTTATCGCTCAAGATTTGTATTTATGGAAATAAAGATTTTTTGACTTTTGACTTCTCTGAACAATATTTGTAAAACTTTTGAGTCCATCTTGGTTATTGAAAAGCTCAAAACTCAATCATGGTAACTATCCCATTGTAAACGACTTAATATTTTTGTATTAAAATATTGTCATAGTAATAAACCATAAAAATATTTCTTCTCAACCTTCCGAGCCCGCCGCAGGAACTCCGTAACGAGTTGGTCGCGAACAGAAAGCGTCGCAGAAAGCAATTTTGAATCTAAAGCCGAGGACGCAGTGTTTATTTCACATTGGAATCCAATTAGACGATAGAAAGGGCAAGAAACAAATAAAGAAGACGAATGGACCGCGGGTGTAATTGTTGCATAAAAAGCTGCTAACGAGGGAGGTGGGGCCACGGATACGGCGGGCGGAGGATTCTTTCGAAACTTTTAGTGAATACAGTTTTATTGTTGAATTTTTTATGTAAAGTTGAAAAAAAATATTTTACAATTTCATAATCATATTCATCCGCAACAATCATATTTCACTATTCACGGGTATTTCTCGCTTTTTATTTTTTTTTACCTTTTAAAGGAATTTATTAAAAATAAATTCCTTTACATTTCAACAGTAATACAATACAATAATAAAATAAATTCTTTAATTTAATTAATTAATTCTTGCTTGGCAGTATCGTTGTTTGATATCTTATGTATATGTAAAATAATTTTCAAGATTAATATATTAATAAAATCGTTCTCTCTGCAACAAAAGAAATAGTAGAATTTGGAATCTTGTCTCATTATTTGACATGTTCGTAGAGTAAATACTATTAAACAAAGCTCAATAGCACGTCTCTAGACATGAATATGAGCCCCTATCGTGTATTTGATCAGGCCTTCACTCAATCACATCACTATTTGCCTAAAACTAAACTGAAGAGTTCCAGAACTTATTCTCTCGGTAAATAAGAGACCCCTCGAAGGGGTTTACTTGCGAATTCTTAAGGAGTAGACACGACGCGACGGTCTGTAATTGTTGGATTGAAACCCAGCTAACGAGTTTAGTAGGGTTTGGTCTGAGTGTAAGCGTATATTTATTGAAACGCGAATTTGAATTCATTTTGTTGATTGATCATAGATTTTTAGAGTCATAACGTTAAAACTTTGATTTTATTCGCCCTTCATTAATTAATTTTCTAGTTTAGCGATAAAATCAGCCGTATTTTTCTTTCTCCTCCCGAAAAATAAACAATAACGCTTGAATGTTTAGTCAATGTACGGGACACCTTTAGTTGATATAGATAAATGATAAGAAGAGTATATGATAAAAACTCTTATATTGATACTTTTATAATTGATTGATATTTGAGCACGCGCCTACCATGATGAGGTGAAAACGTGAACTAATGCAATAACTAAAGTGGAAGGCGCGTGTAACAATTGACCTTAATATTATCCCTGATTTGACAATAATATGCTGGCTTATACCTAAATGCACGGTTGCGCTGCACCGTACATGCTCCCGGGCGAGAGATGTAGGTGAAGATGCTGTATGATAAATGATAGGGTTAGTAATATATCTAATGATAAAATGATAAGATGCGTTAGCCTAAGTAAATTTAAACTTAAACGCTATGTTAGTTAGATGGCGTCCACATCATTTTGGTGAAAAGTGGGAAAAACTCTCGTTGGTGTTGTTGCCTTATCAACCATTTGAATATTTTGATTTTTATACAACACCGAAACCACTCGCGGTTTTTCAACTAAACTAGATGATACACTTTTCACTGATTGAACACTTTCACTGGCACTAGCACTATTGTTGTCGCCGAAGGAGACCCTTGGCGCCGGCTGTGGCGCCGGAGCAGCAGCAGCAGTGGCGGCGGTGGCAGCAGCGGCCCGCTCCCCGCGGCCCGCGCGCACCCCCGCCCGCCTTCGCCTCCACAGGAACGCGACGCCTGCCACGGACCCAACCGCGACCAAAATATATATGACCGCGTAGTGATGGACGTCGTGGCTGGAAATCTGCTCGATTTCACTTCGTTCCGATTTCATCTGCTCGATCTGCTGTCCGATCTTCTTCAGAGACGTCTGTCTGGCGTTGACTTCGACGTCTGATCGATTCTCGCTACCATCGATTGGCACGGTTAAATTAATGATATTGTTTACTGGAGGTATATCGATTGATAATAAGTCGGGTTTTGCGTGCATCTCATTCATGTGGTGATTGTGTGAATATATCATGAATGAATCGGCTCTCAACGTACAGTCATTGCCCATGGATAGCACGCCGCCCTTGCTGATGTGTTCGAATGTGACATGATCGCTGCACATCAATCGCAGTGTACATTGGTCGCAGCAATAAAATAAATAATTGTTTAATTTATTTAATGCAATCCAGTTGTTTTGGCACATCCTTGTGATGGTTTGACATCTCTCCAGTGTATTGTCCTTGACACACAAGTTTTGATCGCTATGCCTGTGATAGATGGGGCTCTGAACTTCGCATAGTTTTGTGGTAGGATTTAATTGAAAACATGCTTGTAAATCTTTCTCTGTGATAGGTAGATATAAATCTCGTTGGATGTTCATCGCAATGTAGTCGGATATTGGTATGATGGTGATCGTGTTACCTTTGTTCATGGTAGGAATAGGTATGATCTTGTAGATGTCATAGTTCTCTCTGGTAACAAGTGGGATCTTCACTTCTAAGAGCATGTATTGATCCGTAACTCTCACCTTAACCCGCAATAAATGATACAGTTTTGATAACCCGTCTCCTCTGTGAAAATCATCTATAGGTAATGATACATCTTTTGATAAATGCCCAGAAATAATACTCAACTCTTCTTTGATTTGATCCGGTGATATGATATGGATATTGAATTTCCCGTGATAAATATCGGTAACCGTATCCAAAAGAGTGTCCTGTATCTGTTTAAGATTGCCTAGAATACTATTGGCGATGATAGACGACAATGTGAACTCATTACTAGCTATAACACTCTCTACCTCCTCTTTTAGAATTTTATTTTTCTGCGCTTGATTGATCATGTGTTGGTTAAATAATTTATGTTGTTGCTCTACTGATATTTCTAAACGCTTCAAAAAGGTATATTGTGCTTCAATAATTGATGTTTGATTTTTCCAAAGATTGGCGAGGTGATTTTGATTTTTCGTAACGAGGTCAATGTCGCGCTGATATTGTTGTGCAAAATCATCATCTAGTACTCCGAACAATGTATGTGCCAAGTTTCCTATTCCATTGATAAGGCCTCTACGTACTCGGGTTCCAATGACGTTGGATTGTTTATTAAGTAACAGCTGATCGTAGTATTGTAACTCGATAAACCCGTGACGTAATTGCAGTACTATCAAGTCGCACTGTGCTCTTTGTTTTTGTTTTGCGCATGACGCATGCAGGTGATTTATATAGTTTGACAGTAACCTTGACCCTTCCCAGTAGGGATTCATGTCATAATAAATTACCATCTTCCATTCGTCCCTGATGAGTTGCATTGTAGATAGTTTGTCAAAATAAAGGCTTTGTTGTTCCTTAAAAAATGATACGTTATGTGCACAAAATGCATTTTGTGCACACATAGTAAACAATAACAGCATTGTAAGTATGTAGTTACTGAGTTTACTGCCTGTTCTTTTCACTCTATCGGGCTTAGGGCTCTGTTGATTATCTTTGCTCTGTTCCGTAGCTTTTTTCGGTGGCTGATTCTCAACCGGTAAGATTGATAATTTTGTGATTGGCCTCTTGATAACGCCATTTTTTGTCTTCACTGAGACTACTCGCACATAACCATCGGTGCCGGGGTGGACGTCAATAACTCTGCCTAACGCCCACTTCCCCGGGGGTAGGTTAGCTTCGTGTATGATTATGATATCGTCAATCTTGATATTTTCTTTGGGCTGTAGCCACTTGCTGCGTGGTGTTAATTGTGTTAAATATTCTGCTTGCCATCGTTTCCAGATATCTCCGAACAACTTCTGTGTGAGATGCCATCTTGTCCTTTGATCACTTTCTGTTTCGACAATACTTAACACTGGGCCGCTTGATAGAAAGTGTGATGGAGTCAGGTAGTTCAGATCTTCCGGATCTTCCGTCAGCGCGCAGACTGGCCGAGAATTGAGAACGGCCTCCAACTGAGTGAGTAGAGTCGTATACTCTTCAAAGGTGAGCTTCTGCTCGCCAATGACACGTCGAAGGTGGTACTTCACGCTCTTTATGGCCGCTTCCCATAAACCTCCTGCGCTCGGGTTGCTGGGTGCATTGAAATGCCAGGTTATCTCCATCTCACTGACCTCTGATAAGAATTCTGGATTGATAATGCTCCTAATCTCTTGTATCTCTTGCTTGAGAATTTTGTTAGCGCCGACAAAGTTTGTACCATTGTCGCTGTACATATGTGATGGTGTGCCGCGTCTTGCAGCCATTCGTCTCAACGCTGCTAAAAATGCGGACGCAGTCAAGTCTGACACTAACTCGAGATGAACAGCTTTTGTCGCCATACATATAAATAATGATATGTAACCCTTGAAGCTTTTCATGCCTCTGCCCTTGCTACATTTCACAAACACGTGACCTGAAAAGTCAACGCCCGTATGATAGAATGGCCTTGAAGGATTTGACCTCGATCCGGGCAAATTTCCTTGGATCTGATCGTGCTTTGAAGGGTTATTTCTTCTGCATGTGATACATTGGCGTAAACGCATTTTGATAGCTCTATTACCACCAATTATCCAATACTGTTGTCGTAGTTTTGCTAGGGTAACACGTGCTCCACCATGATATGTTTGTTTGTGTGCGTGGTCGATGAGTAGATTTGTCACATGACCAGAATGCGGGATGATGAGTGGATGCATCATGTCATTGCTTATAGAAGCGTTTGTGAGTCTGCCTCCCACTCTGAGCAAGCCTGTTTGGTCTAATCTCGGGTTTAAACACAAAAGTTTGCTCTTCGAGTCGACTTGATTATGTTGATGTAAGGATGAAATGTCTTTTCCAAATTCAATGTTTTGAATGTTTTTGATAATTTTTAATCTCGCCGCTTTGAGTTCTGTCGCGGTAAGAAACGGCGATTTATTATTTTGCTTGAAACGTAACACGTATGCTAGTATACGTGTCACCCGAGTCCAGCTACTATTATTGTTGAGTAGCGTTGATATGACGTCATCTTGCTGTCGTGACGCTGTTGTCGTGACGTTACTTTGTTTAGGTTTCTTGACCTCTTCATTAGTGATAAAATCTTGCTGTTTTGATTTTTGTTCGTTGAAAGTCAAAAGCCAAGCTGGTCCATGCCACCACAAGAGATGATGAATGATCTGTTCCATGGTTATACCCCTGCTAGCACAGTCAGCTGGATTCTCGCTTGACTTCACATACCGCCATGTTTTGGGTGGTAGTATCTTTGTGACCTGAACTACTCTATTAGCTACGAAGGTTTTCCAGCGTCCCGGATCGCCCTGTAACCAACCTAGTACGGCCATCGAGTCCGACCAACCAAACAGTTTGATATCATAGCCAGGTAAACATGATAAAACTTTTTCCATTAGCTTAGAAAGCAATAGAGTGGCACTAAGCTCTAATCTGGGCAATGTGACATCTCTCTTCGGTGGAACCAATCTTGATTTAGCAGCAACCAATATAATTGAATTGTTTGAATTGCCGTATTGATCTTTTTTGATAATTTTGCAGTATATGACGCAGGCATATGCATTGTTGGATGCGTCACAGAATCCGTGCAATTCGATGACGTCATGCTCACAGATCTGTAACCATCTAGGGATTCGTAATTCGCTGATATTATTCAAATCCTTTCTGATTTTCAACCACTCGTTACTAATATCAGCTGGGAGTTCATCGTCCCATTCAATGTTGTGAAACCAGATTCGCTGAAATAGCAATTTGAACTTTGTTGTAACTGGAGTAAGCCAACCAAGCGGGTCGAATAACTTTGATATATCTGATAATAGAGTGCGTTTTGTATGTTTGATTGTTTCTGATAAATTTATTTTGAGATCGAAAGTTAATTCATCTGATTGTGGATGCCACCGAAGTCCGAAAGTCTTTGTTGTGGCTTCATGTTTGAAGTCATATTGAGCACTGCTGTTTGCAGTGCTGACATTCTGCAATAGTTCTTCTGCATTAGAGGACCATTTACGCAAGTTAAAACCGCCTGATTCCAATAGTTGAATTAGATCTGATTGCAGTTGTTTCGCGCTTTGAATGTCGTGATTTCCATTGATAAGATCGTCCATATAAAACTGTTCTCTTAGTGTTTTTGATGCTGGACTTGATTGATACTTATGGCCCTCATCATGAGCCAATTGTTTTAACACCATCATGGCAAGGAATGGTGCTGCTTTCTGTCCATAGGTGACCGTAGTGAGGACGTACTCTTTCATGCTGTCTGATGCTGATTCACGCCACACCACGGCCTGAAGACATTGATCATCTTCGTGAACTGATATGTTTCTAAACATCTTTTCGATGTCAGCTGTGTAGGCATACTTGTACTGCCTCCACTTGATGATAAGTGATAGTAAATCTTGTTGTAGATTTGGACCACGATACATGACGTCATTTAAACTGCGGCCACTTGATGTTTTTGAAGAAGCGTTGAATACCACTCGAAGGGCCGTAGTCGTGGAGGCCGCCTTAATCACGCAGTGATGAGGCAAATAAACGACAGGTTTTAATGACTTCTGTGGATGTTGCATGTGGTTTAAAGACATGTATTCTGATATGAATGACTTGTAACCCATTTGCATGTCTGGGTTTTTGATAAATCTTTTCTCTAGCTGTTTCAATTGTGCTACTGCCCTTGGTTTTGATTCTCCTAGCTGTTCCTTGGCATCTGATATCAAAGGTAGCCTGACGATGTATCTTCCATCGGTCTGCCGAGTCGTGGTGTTCTTAAAATATTCTAAGCAGTGAGCATCCTCTTGTGATAAGGAAGTTTCCTGAGGAATATCTTCTATTTCCCAGAAGCGTTGAATATCTTCCACGTTATTGATGATAACGTTACATTGGAAAGATTTTACGTTTCCGCATAAAACCCAACCAAGGCGTGTTTGTTGTGCGACTGGCAATGATTTGTCAGATGAAATGATCCCACTCAAAATGATGCAAGAGTAGACGTCGGCCCCTAAGAGCAAGTCCACCGGTCGATTGATGTTAAAGTCGGGATCGGCTAGCTGGATGCCTTCTAGGAAAGACCAAGTAGGCTTATTAAATGTATGATTAGGTAAATTGTTTACCAAGTGTTTCATGATATAAACATCGGTTTCAAACTGATAATCGTTGTACGTTGAAGAACAAGTGATATTCAGAGCGCCTTTACAGTTATTTTCCTTCGCTCCTACCCCAAAAATAACGCCTTTGCACCTCTGTCTAGGTAACTTCAGCATTTGTGCTGCATTTTCGGTGATAAGAGAGGTTTGTGATCCCTGGTCGATCAAGGCTCTCAATTTGATAAATGTCCCATCAGCTGACTTAACCTTCACCATGGCTGTTGCCAATAAAGTTTCAGTAATATCATCTTGAGACACGTGCGTAACATTTTTCTCGTTTTGTTCATTTTCAGTGCATGTCTCGTCAGCAAACGCTTCGTGAATTAAAGTATTGTGCCGACCATTGCATTGACGGCAACAGGTTTTTGATAGGCATTTTTTGCCAAAATGATCATATAAGCAATTCATGCATAGTTTTAATTTCGCAATTGAATTACGGCGTTCCATCGGTTTCATTGACAGGAAAATTGCACAATTAAATATGCGATGAAATTTTTTGCAGAGTTGACATCCTGTTTGCTGTTTTTGTACAACGTTATTCATTGGTTTTTGGTTACTATTTGATTTATAATTATTGTTAGATTTTTGATTTTGTTTGTCTGTATGTTGACCCGATTTTGTATTATTTGATTTATACGGAGAACGTTGTGATTGTGACGCCTCCAATGATGTGAATTTGCTTTCCAAGAAGTCCGTAAAATCCTTGATAGTCGGCAGAGCCCTAGGATTTTTCAATGATTGACAGTACTCCTTGTCGGTCTCGAGATCCAGCTTCTGCTCCAAGATGAACATCACCAAAGGATCCCAAGAACTGATATCAACGCCCATATTTTTGATAGAGTTTAGGCATTCGACGACACAGTCATGCATCTTTTTCAGTTGAGTTACTGATTGTTGTTGGATAATAGGTAAATTCATGATAATACCTATGTATGAGTTGAAAATAAATTTTATATTATTGAATCGGTTGTTAAGAATGTCCCAGCATACTTGATAGTTATCTGCAGTGATGCGCAGATGCGAGACAATTTGTTCAGCTTCTCCCTTGAGTTTTCCTTTCAAAAATTGCATTTTTTGACAGTTAGACATAGACCCGTTGTTGTGGATGGCTTCGATGTACAGATCTTTGAATGTCATCCACTTTTGATAATCACCGCTGAATGATGGCACTTCTGTTTGAGGTGTTGACCTTTCCCTGTGGCTTGCTGACGAAATCTTCAGAGTGACCTCCTTCTTGATTTCTAGATACCTTTGTTCATACCTGTTGAATGTTTGTTCATATTCTTGATTTTCTTCCTGCAGTTCACTATCGATTTTCCAGTGTAGAGAGTCGATAGTAGACCAACGCAAGTTTATGGTTCTCAAAAAATCTTCTAATTCGTAGTTTTCAGTCATGTTGGAGTAATTGACGTTAGAAATAGAACGGGAAAATGCTTTGAAGTAACTTTTTTGACAGCGCAACATCTCGTCTAATTTACTATTATTACCACTAGAAGAAAATTGAGGAGGGCATGAGCTAGGTACCGCGGGAAATTCAAACGATATGGTCTGCTGCTGCGGTGTAGACGCACCGGAGTGACCTTCCGCTGCTGGTGATGATGATGGGCCTGGGTTATCAAACTTTCTCATGAAGGGAGTTGGGGGCTTAAGGAGAGGTTTCTCCTTCGTAATTTCCAACAAATAGTTGTTAAGAAATGCTCGTGTGTCGTTATAAAATGTTAAGGTACGTTCGTAGCAATTTTCTTGAAAATATGCATGCGATTGTTCCCGACTCTCTAGTAATCTGCTATGATTAGCTTGGAAATCCTGCCAATATGTTTCAAGAGTTTCCAACCTTTTCTTGATATTCGGAGCGGTCTTTCGATCGGCCCCGTCTTTCTTAAAATTCACAAGGAGCTGATTCATAGCTCCCATGAGCTGATTTTGGGTCACAATAAGATCCTCCATGGTTGAAGTGATAGAGATGTCAATGGTAGAGAGTAAAAGGAAAGATCTTACTTGTGTGCTGCTTGCAGTCCTCTAGAGTAGGTGTATCCTTCCTCCTTGTGCACTGCAATCCATATGCTGGTAATACCCACTTACGCGAACACTGTTATTAGCCCACTGTAAGTAGCCCTTAGTCGGATGACCAAAAAGGCTCGAAGGTTCGAAGGACCAAAAAGATGTACGGGACACCTTTAGTTGATATAGATAAATGATAAGAAGAGTATATGATAAAAACTCTTATATTGATACTTTTATAATTGATTGATATTTGAGCACGCGCCTACCATGATGAGGTGAAAACGTGAACTAATGCAATAACTAAAGTGGAAGGCGCGTGTAACAATTGACCTTAATATTATCCCTGATTTGACAATAATATGCTGGCTTATACCTAAATGCACGGTTGCGCTGCACCGTACAGTCAATAACGTCATTGATAACCTATAATAACTGTTTATTAAACTAACCAAATTTTGAATAAAAAACAATTCAATTAAAATTACTCAATTGACGAGAAACTCAATCAGAAGTTATGAAAGAGGCTGAATAAGACATTTTAATAAACCGTGAAACAAAACGCTTCTGTAATGGCCTGGGCTTTGAAGAAAATGGCGAAAATAAAACGTCTGAAGCAGGTTCCGTTTGTCGCCGTGAGGCTATTCATTACCGATGCGCTTCACTGAGCTGCACTCGCGCCGCCCCTGGCTTCACCTGCGGTATCTTCATTGTCTACCGCTGAGGGCCTACCGTGAGTTTGGGTGCTTCATTTCCTTCACATCGTTTTCGCAAATAATTGTAGAACTTATGTTACTTACTTATTTTTGATATTAATTACTATTTATATAGTTAAGGAACTAAGCTAGGTGCGCACCCACCTGGGAGTAAAGCTTTTTGGTCCCTAGCTAAAGCGGTTGAATCCAAATTCTGTCGACCTTCTCGTCCTCCGATGCAGAAACCCGACGGATCGCTGGCCCACACCGCTGAAGAGAAAGCAAACTTGTTTGCTTTCTCTTTGCCGAGTCTTCGCGTCTAGATACTACAAATGAGATACCCCCAATCATACCCAGATGTGGTTCATTGATGCCTGAAGTTCGCATCAGGCAGAAGGAGATACTTAAAGTATTGCTCTCACTAGACGTGAATAAAGCCAGTGGTCCTGACGGGATCCCGGCGATTGTGCTGAAGAGGAGTTGCAATTGTTTCTCCAATTCCGTAAAATTGGAAGTATGCCCAGTTTGTACTGCATAAAATAAATAAATAACACAATACAAAAAACTAAAATAATAGGTTACCTTATTGCTATGACTGAGAGTGAGGGAACTGAGAGTGCAACAGTGCTTGCGCACGCTCTTCGGCACTACAATTATTGTGGAGGTTGGGGGACAACATTATCGCTTTGACAGGAAATAGTTTTCTGTGAAACATGATTTTCATAAACTTGGTTTCTTGGAAAACATTTTAGCAACGCAATAGCTTCTCGAGAGCAATCGAACGACTCTAAACGTTTCTAGAAAATAGAAAATCTGTTTCGGTCGGTAGTCTATCCCTCTAAAATCTGTTACGGTTATTTTGCTCGTTTAATAAAATATTTTCGGACTTTTATATCTTACGAGTGATTTACTAGTTACTTTTAATGGAATAATCTGTGCTTTCAATCAACATTTTTTTTTTCCTACCGTCTCATGACTCTAAAAAAAAAGCAAACGGTACTCTAGACGAATAGCCATAGCATATAATTTACATCAACTCCTTGAATAAAGAAGAAAGGTTGATATTACTTATTAAGTTGGATATTTGGATATTAGTGAACGTTTAAATGACCTATCTCCGCCTATGATTGACCAATTATTTTAATTTTAACAATCTACATTGGCATACAAAACAGAGAACAATCGAGACATGACAATAAAGTTAAAATTATAACTTAGGGGTGAATCATACATTACGTTTGTTTGATTCACCTCTAAGTTATAATTTTAACACAACATTTAATCATAGAGCAGTAAAAGCAACGACATTTTGTCTTTAAGAAGAAATGAAATTAAGATGTTGTAAACTTTATATAATGTTTGGATATTAATAACTAGTAATAAAATAAAATATAACGAGTAGGTACCTACAGTAATTTTTAAAAGAGAGACATAAAATTGCAAAACTTAATCATAATAGTCAGAAAGGTGTTTCTTTCACTATTGTACAAGACAATGAAAGTCCAGTTTTCCCCCTTAAGGGGACCCTAATACGTTTATCATTGTAAACACCTGTAGAAGTACGCTTCCCCTTGGCAGTTCGAAACACCTCTGGTGGATAATGAGTAGCTTCTCTCCGACCCGACGCGTCGGGTCAGCGCCGAGCCCCGTCGGGCCTTCTTCACGAACTACCAGTGTCTCGGGGCCGTGCCGGGAGAATCTATTAGCTGGTAGGTTAGAGGATATAACACGTGTTTTGTGTTAAAAACAAATGATTTTAAATCGAGTTTAAAAAAGAAGGTGCTTAATTCGACTGTATGCTTTTGTAGTTGCATTTTTTATTTTGTCTTAATAAAAAGTGTGAAACGGCGTAGGATGTTTCGCAGTTTTGGAGAAATATACCAAATTGTTTGTTTTCTCTTATACATTAAGCACCAGCGCTCTAACTGGATTCTGAGAGATTTCGAGATTCGTTTTGTATTACCTATGTCGGCGTTTTAATAAATTCCAAACTCTACTCCTCCGGATGATTTTATATGATTTTTTGCATTTTGGCTGAAAAAAATCGTCGTAAGTGCACCGTGATTTTGACAGAATAAGTATCAAATTTGACAAGGAAGCGATGGTAGGCTTCCATTTTTATATTTTGAAAACTCATGCTCAGTCTAGAAAATCGAACCCATTGTTAAAGAAAAGTTTTTTCTGCCAAATAACTTTTCAGAACTTCGATTTAGCATAATGTTGTCATTATTTTTATACACCAGACAGTTTCAATTTCTTTACTTCTTATTTTGGTTTTGGCTCGTTTGTGAGTTGGTTTGAGTATGACAAAAAACGATAAATGCTTGTATACCTACTCGAACCCTACCTATTAAACTAAAACATCCTATCTAAGCACATAAGTGTCATGTTCGTCTACATTTTAGCGCTAGCTTAATTTCAATACTTGTCAGGGTTGCTGAGAGCGGCGCGATTGGCGGCGACAGCGACGGACGTAACGGCATTAACGGCGTATAACGACGTATTACGTATAGCGGCGCTTACGAGCCCGCATCCATGGCTTTGCGACTTAGTTAGGGAGGATGTGGGTCGCTAAGATACTTCCTACTCCCTTTATTCCTTTAATACAATACAGTACAATAGCTACTTTATATCCTCCTATGAGTATATTTCTCTTCGAGCTAGTCACCGACTAGGCGTTTGAAGTAGGTATGCAATGTGTGTGTACAAAAAATACACACAGGAAAACATTATTTTTTGTATGTTACAATAATGTCAGTGCCCATAGGTACTAGTCAAAACGCAAATCAAAGTTACTGATTAGTTTGAGAGCAAATTATGCAAGAGACAATTGAAGTTTCTGATTCATACAAAACCTACCTACTCGGTTTCGTATGAATCACTTCGTATGAACTTCAATTTTCGGTGTCCGATTAGGCCACTTGTATTATTTTCCCTACCTTCTGTTATATTGGTAGTTCCATTACGCTCCAAAAACCATTGTTCTGTTAATTTTAATGTTCATTGTTCATTGATTCCACCGCGCTTCAAAATATCCCGATATCATGTTGAAGGTTCCTTTTACCGAATTTTAGTTCAACGTACTGGTTATCTGGTTAAATAAATTTGGTTTAGGCATCAGGCTTAGGAACAGAGAAACCACCAAAACGAAGCAAAGAAAAAAACATGAAAAGAAAATCTTACAAAAATAAATATCGTTTTTTTTTTCAATACTTCACGCTACAATTGTTCCCGCTCTATTTATGACCTCTAATAATAATAACAAAGCGCATTTTCTATTTCCAAAAGAAAGCATTTTCATAAAATCCTTTGCAAAACATTCGCATTTGGTCGCTACACTCGCTACGTTGCGACACCTCTCACGCCTCGCAAAGGATTTGAAATCAATTTCCCGCGCGTCACCGCTGGCGCACAGCTTGCGCTAAACAGCCACATCCATCCAATATCTTATTACTGAAATATTAAATATTAAATAAGAATTGTGCCTGTATTGACGACCTCTGTGGTGCGGTGGGCGAAGGTTCGCCTGCGACGTAGGAGGTTGCGGGTTCAATTCCTGCCTCGGGACAAATATTTGTACGATCTCCAGATATTTGTTCAGGGCGTTCTGGATGTTTTCTATGTATAATAAAATATCTATCTATGTATTGTATGTAGTGTATTGTATTATGTATATCAGTTATCTAGTACCCATAACACAAGCTATGCTAAGCTTGGGGCTAGATAATGCCGTGTGAACTGTCCAGCATTGTATATTAATTTATTTATTTATGTATTCCGAAAAGTTCAACTCAAAGTTCAACGAGTTGAACTAAGGTATGTATGGGCGTCCCCATTGCAACACTCTAAATGGGTAAATACATATTGTGTGTAATCTTTAATAAAGCCAATAAATCCTTACAAATTGCATGTATCATAATAAAACGCAATCCTACTAATATTGTAAACGTTTGTAAACATGTTTGTTGCTCTTTCATGCAAAAACTACTGAACGGGTCGGGCTGAAATTTAGCATACATGTAGTTCAAGGCCTGGAATAACACATAGGTTTACTTACTATATACTTTACTTTTTAATCCCATAAATCTGTTCCCGCGGGATAGGAGTGAGAAAGCGTGGGGCGCGGCTAGTTAACAATAACTTCAAATCGAATACTTAGAATACACCAACTACTTTGCTGCCAAAACTAATCTTAGTTTCGAAAACAAAACATCACACAAACAAAACAAAGTTCAGCTTAATCGAGTTCAAATTCGTAAAGTATTCCCATTTAGAACATCATTTAGAGCACCTACGTATTTTAGTTCCAAATAGCACCCACAAAGAAGAAGTGTCTAGTGATAGGGTTGTGATATAACTAACTGTAAATTTTGCGATTAGATCTTGATATAATACCTATTGTGTGACAAGAGCGCTCTTGGTTTATCACCTGAACCGGATTAACCGGATTCATGGTCCAACCCCTTAGGGGAGGTCTATGTCCAGCAGTGGTCTAGTATAGGCTGATGATAATAATGATGAATTTTCATCGACGTAAAAACGATATTTTAGAGCACGTCCGTAGCACATCGCCACTGCGGAACCATAACAGCGGTACCGCAGTAATTTCACCATGTCTTGCCCGTATATACTCTTTGTTTCTAGTTTCTGCCTGCGGCTTCGCGTGCGTTTGTATATAACTAGCTGCGCCCCGCGGCTTCGCACGGTTTTTTCTATGGAAACGTTAAAAAGTGATTTTCATTCCACGGAAACTGAATTATGGGATAAAAAGTAGCCTATGTTTGATTGGATTAGAATTACCTGTATGCAAAATTTCAGTCAGATCTGTCCAGGAGTTTTGGCCTGAAGAAGTTGTCTATGAAATACAGTTAAAGCATTATTTTATTCAATCGGAGAAAATAAATATGTGGACGAAGCGTAAGTGGGCACTGAGCGAGTTACCCCGAGGTGTGGAGAGAGCCCGCATTTGTAAACTGCAAGTCAGTTTCGGACGTGATTGGAATCAAGCGGAAGTTCTTATTAGTTCCGGAGTTTCCGGCAGTTTTCTAGTCAAATTGGATAAGTGATCAAAGTAGGGATCGGAGCTTTAATGAATGTACAGATTTATGTTTACTTTCTACCAGTGTTATAACTTTTAAGTATAATGCTAGTTCTAACATATTAATTTCTCGTTTTGATAGTTCATCATCGTCATAAGAATATTTTCGTTCATGGGCTGGACATAGACTTCTAATTCTAATTCTAATTCTAAGTGGGGGAACTAAGATCTGCACGGACATCTCGCATAGGAGTGTATTGTGCATTATCCCCATGCCTATGTAGGCCCTAACCAGCCCAGCTCCTTGAAGTATCGGGGCAGGACCTTTGGTGACTGACAGCTTCGTTTCAGCTTTTCTGCGGGTGTGGATGGGATAGATGCCTCAATGAGACACTTCAGCCCCGTTTTATGTCTGGCCTCCTCTGTGGCCGTGCAGTGTAAGACAACGTGTTCCACAGTCTCTTCTTCTTGGAAGCAGTCACGACATAAGCTGCTGTCTGTGGCTCCAGTCTTAAAAAGATGATGGTTCAATTCACAGTGGCCTGTGATGATGCCCACCATCGTTCTTAGGTCCTCTCGGCTCATCTTGAGCATCGTGTCGGTGGTTTTCGTGTCTTTAGAGGGGAACAATGATTTAGCATGCTTGCAGTCTGTCGGACAGACATAGACTTTCTAATGAACGCTATAGCGCTCTGTCTTCAACTTGCGGCGTCCAGCATCATCACAAGTGGCCGAAGGGCGTTTTATACTACGTTTGCCGAGTCGTCTACTATAGAACACGTTTGCCCCAGCAGACCGGTCCACCTCCACACCAGTTTCGATAGTTCAGTTTATGTTATTTGACACTCAGCGCCGCAGGTTTTTGTATTGAAATCTTTACTAAGTGACTACAGTCTCTGAGTGTAGCTGAACGAGTATTACTTTAATGAGGAAATGAATTCAGTATGATACTAAAATGACACTTTATAAAATAATGACTGAAATAATGCTTGCAGAAACTGTCTATCTGAATGAAGTCGAATAAAATATGTAGCTAATAAACAGATGCATTAAGAAGGCTACGAAGCTCTCCCAAATCTCAGCGACCGGCCCGTGCGGATTTGTTGTTGTTTCACGTCGAAACGCAAATCGTGTCGGCCATTCGGCGGATACTTCCGAATTTTGCCCCCTACGTTGCATTACCCCCCGCGTGTGAGTGAGCAGTTGCAGAAACTAGATGGAATTTCACCATGTTTTGATATTTTTCGTACTTTCCGATTCATTTTGAATAAGCGACTGATTTCATCAATATTTTGATTATTTCTAATGGTGAATATATTTAGAATGTTTGCATCGTGACAGATTTTTAAATAAAGGTGTCTATGCATAAAAAATAGCTTGAATATGACTCAATTTGGTGGTCAAAATATGGCAAACTATGGTTTATCCATTTTGAATGAAGCATGTTAGTAAACAAAATATGACACAATTAACAAAATCTCACTTGCTTGGCGACGATTTCAGATATAATTGTAGGCAATTTTTATTGAAGGGAGGATTTAAAATCGACAAGTAATGTAAAATACGTATAAAAGGACGCGCCAACAATGTGAAATTTATTTAAAGATCATAATGCTTCTTGCAAAAATAAAACTACACAAACACAGCTACTTTTCATCCGATTATGTATAAAAATTATAGTACGATCGGGGACGTAGTGTCCAAATGAAGCGGAAAGTACGTTTGTATGGCGGCTCAGGTATACGCACCGTTCTTAAGTAATGATTTTAACCCTAGGTGTTATAGTAAAGAAATGTATGTAAAAGTGACCTAGCTACGCATCGATCAGCTGTAGCTCGTATTTGCAGTTCATTGCGAGGTGGCGGCGCATGGCGGTGAGATTGCTTTTCGCTGCGCGTCCTGCGCGGTGCGCTGCGCAGACGGCGGCGCTTCCGATTGGACGGCGCGGTGGGGCCGCTCGCCTCGAATGCACCGCTTTGCTGTAGTTGTTTTATTAATTTACTAGCTGCACCCCGCGGCTTCGCGCGTGTTGTTCCTATGGAAACATTAAAATGTGATTTTTATCCCATGGGAACTGATTTATGGGATAAAAAGCCTATGTTTTATTCCAGTATTAGAATTACCTGTATGCAAAATTTCAGCCAGATCCGTTCAGTACTTTTGACGTGACGAGGTAACATCCATCCATCCATCCATACAAACTTTCGCATTTATAATATTAGTGTGATTTATTGGAAAGAGTTGTTGTACTCGCCTCGGGACAAAATGTTTGTACGAACTGCAAATGTTCAGGATGTTCTGAATGTTTTCTAGCTATAATAAAATATGTAGTGTATTGTATTAAATATATCAGTTTTATCAGTACCCATAACACAAGCGCTGCCTTACATTGGGGCTAGATGATGCTGTGTGAACTGTCCAGGATGCTTTTTTTTAAATAAATATTTATGTCAAATCTTCCTCAGGCAAAATGAGAATTACAATACTTTTGTGATCCAAGCGATTCAAACCTCAAATACAACATTTATTTATTTTTGTTCGATTTAAATGCTATACCTAATAGTTTATTCATTTAGGTGCAATCGCCGATTAAAGGCAATAACTATTATTAATATTTTAGGCAAAAAAAATGTTTCTTATCATTCTTTTATCAATACTGTGCAATGGATTTTAGAAAACTAACGACTTAACCTATTACCTAGGTATCTATTATTATTGCACAACCAAATGAAAGAAATAAAACTTGAATAGTTGTATAACACGCGTTACGTTTAAAACCTAATAACGCAATAATTGCGTACCAACTATGGTAGATCAACCCAGTCCAGTCTATGACTATACATCGACATAAATAGTCCGAGTCAGAGTCAAATCGTTTATTCTTTAGACTTACAAAATAAGCCTATCAACAAGTCATTTTTTTACAATATATAATACAGCTTGATAAATAGTAATTAAAATAAAATAAGAAATAAGGTGCAATTAACTCTAATTCAATTCAAAGGTCAGTTTTACTACTGCAGTGTCCCTTATCCCCACAAAATGCCTCAACAAGATTATCATAAGACCCAAGTCCCCAAAGATACAAGAAACAAATTAATTACACCCTCCATGATTACCCACACCTAGTCGGCGGCGAAGCATTCTGCGGCATATTACCCTGAGACACCGCCCCCGGGTGTCTTCACGCAAATCCCTAAATCCCTCCCTGCCGGACTCACACTTGGCCGTAAGCTCAGGGTTACGTGATTAAGAGCTCTACAGCTACTAATGGTGTCTACTCAGGGTTTGTATGCTCGTCTTGAATGAGGATACATTGATGTGAAGAGACATAGGTAATTCTGATGAGAAAGGTAGTTATGAAGGTCCATACTCCAGTGAAAGTGGCGCCCCCAACTATTTTATCTTATTATTACGTTAAGCACAGGAAGTTTTGAAAATGTATCTTACAGTTTGTGTATCTATAAGTTATTTATTAATGCCTCTGTAATAGTATCATTTTGTAAAGCTTAGGCAGAGATACGGAGTTGCGCTTTTTAGCCACCAAACTCTATTTTCGCATCTCTTCCTAAACTATTGTAGGATTAACCTCCGGTTAGGGAAGCTGGCCTACGGGAACTGGGCTGGGTAGCCCCGCTGATTTCGAGATGGTGCCGGTGGGACGGGGAGAGGTCCTATGGTGGTCCTACTTCTTCCTAGGGGATGTTGACGGGAGTAGAAAGACTTCTTGAGGTTTCCAGCTATTTATTCTTCCTTGTTTCGACTTGTTCCGAGTGATTTCCAGTGTGTCAGTACCCACATTCTGGATACCTTACCTACCTCCGAGCTATACCGTGTAGAGGACGGCATATAATCGTTACAATTTACGCTTTGACTTTCACTATCATTTCTGAGGTTTTTCGATTACAATTTCAATATCTTAAGGCCTATCTGCTAACATTTGGTATCAAAATGTAGGTCATGAAGTAGGTTACCTAACTACCTACTTCCTATAGCTCTAAGTCTCGTACTTTTCCTAATATAATGAAGTTAATACCAACATTCTTAAATTCTCACATAATCTTATAGCTAAGCGGCTTTATGCCCATCTTATCTTACTTATATATATACATAGAAAGATAATATCACGATATTTACATAAAATGTGCCTTATTCTACGTCTTAGTGTTATCTAGGTCTTCTGCGTTGTCAACAGTCTCCCCCCGAGTGCCTGGTGCTCCAGGGACTCCTCCTCTTGGGGACAACGCGATCAGCCTGGATACTGGGCGCCTGATGACACCGCCTCTGGTCCTTACGTCGACGATCCTTGTTCTGCCATCTGGTCCCGGGTACGCTCGTTCGACGATTCCGCGTGGCCAGGTGTTACGCGGGAAAGTGGCATCCGCGATGATCACGACGTCGCCTTGTCTTAGTCCTGCTGCGTCCGGTCTCGTTCTCATGACCCTCGGCATGAGGGTGGGCAAGTACTCCCTCAGCCAGCGCGCCCAGAAGTGGTCTGCCAGGCGCTGAGCGGTCTTCCAATTTGGTGTGCCGACGAGCGTCCGGTCATCGAACTCCCCCAGTACTGCTGCCCCACAAGATCTGCCGATAAGAAAGTGATTAGGTGTGAGGCTCTCTTCATCGCTGGGGTCGGCGCTGAGATGGGTCAGCGGCCGAGAGTTGATGGTGTGCTCTGCTTCCGCGAGGTAGGTGTGCAGAACTTCTTCCGGCGGACTTCTTTCTCCAAGGACGGCGATGAGCGCGGTCTTCACTGACCTTACCAGGCGCTCCCATGCTCCCCCCATGTGCGGCGCACCTGGGGGTATAAACTTCCACAGAAATCCTTCCTTTTCTGCCGCTGCGATGTACTCGCTTGGGTTGATCCTCTTCAATTCGTGGCGTAGCTCTCGATTGGCTCCGACGAAATTAGTCCCATTGTCGCTGAAGAGGACCCTCGGGCTGCCACGTCGCGCAGCCATTCTTCTTAACGCCATGATCATTGAGCTGGTGCTCAGCGAGCTCGCTAGCTCCAGGTGCACTGCCCGCGTTGTCAGGCAGGTGAAAAGCGCTCCCCAGCGCTTCTCTCGACGGCGACCGATGGTTACCTGCATGGGGCCAAAGTAGTCGACTCCGGTGCAGGTGAATGGTGGCTGATGGTGCGCCAGTCGTTCCGTTGGTAAGTCTCCGGGCGGCGGGATCCCCGGCTTGGCTCGCTTCATGATGCACCACTGGCATTGGCGCACGACTTTCCTCACTGCGTTTCTGAGAGACACGATCCAGAACCTCTGCCGTAGCTCGTTGATCACCGTAGCGCTGTTCCCATGGTGGAGCTTCCGATGGTAGTGATCTATCAAAAGAGTGGACAATCTGTTCTTACCATCGAGGATCGGCGGCTTAGGTTCTTCCGAGATGAGTTTCGATGTCCTCACGTTCAGTCGCAGGATGTCGTCCTTGTCTAGTTCTACGTCGATCTTCTTTAAGCGGCTGGACGTTTCCATGGGTTTTCCTTTCTTCAAATTTTCTATTTCGCTCTTGAAGGCTTCCTGCTGGCTTTGGTGGACGAGAGCTCGCTGCGCTCTTCGTAGGTGGCCCTCGTCGATAGGTAGTACTGCTGCTACTTCTCCCTTCGTGCGTTCTCGTGAGATCCTGCGGCGGCACAAATCTACGAACATAAATATTCTTGCAGTGGCACGAAGCAATCTCGTCCAGCTGCTAAACTTACAGGGGTTCGGCAAGCTCGGCGGCGGGACTATTCTAGCAGTACAGCATGTTTCCTTTTTCATTTCTTCGCAGGAGTCTTCGTTTTTCTTTAATTTCTTCATCGGCCATTCCTCCTCAGGCTGGTAGAGGAACGGTGGCCCGATGAACCATCTTGATGTGCTCGTGAAGTCCGTGGGTCCATCTCTGGTGGCGTCGTCCGCTGGGTTCTCCTTGGTAGGTACCCACCTCCATTCGCTTGGCTTGGACAGCTCTTCTATCCCAGCCAGTCTGTGCGCGACGAACGTCTTGAAGCGTCGTGGATCCGCCTTCAGCCATTGCAGTACTGTCGTGGAGTCCGACCAATAAGTTTTAGATTTTACCTCAAAGTTTGTTTCCCTGCAGACGCAGTCTGCTAGTCGGGCTCCCAGTAGTGCGGCTTGGACCTCCATCCGTGGGATTGAAGTGATCTTCACTGGCGCCACTCTTGCTTTTCCTGCCAAGAGGGTGATGCGGGTGCCCTCGGCCGTCGTTGACCTCCAGTACACGGCGGCTGCATACGCCGACTCGCTGGCGTCCACGAACGTGTGGAGCTCGCCGGTCCTCGTTCCGTCCGGCGTCAGGCATCGTGGCACCTCCAGCTCTCGCAGTGCTTCTATCTTCTCCAGATAGCCGCGCCAGGTGGTGTTGTGCTGGTCGTTGACTTCCTCGTCCCATTGTACGCCAGCCCGCCACAGTTCCTGCACCAATCTCTTACCTTGCAGTAGTATCGGCGCGATGAGTCCCATAGGGTCAAACGTGGACATCACCGCGGCGGTCACTTCTCTCTTGGTGGGGAAGCGGCTTCCTTTTGTCACTTCTGGCGGCGTGGTTCTCAACCCGATGTTGTAGGCGAGGACGTCCTTTTCTACCAGCCACCGCATGCCCAGCGTTTTCTCCTCGCCGAGCGTTTTCTCTCCCAGTGCGGTGTGTCCGAGCTCGGCCAGTACTTCGTTCCGGTTGCTGGCCCACTGTCGTAGCTCGAACCCTGCTGCCATATGGATCCTGGAGACTTGTGCTGCGACTTCTGCTGCCTCCTCGACACTGTTGAAACTCTGTAAATAATCATCCATATAATGGTGTCGCAGGATCGCTTCGGTCGCTTTGGGAAAGGTCTCTGCATGTTCTTTCGCGTTCCTGTTCTTCACGAAGATCGCTGTAGAAGGCGACGATGCGGCTCCGAATATCACAGACTTCATCCTCAATTGTTTCGGTTGTGCTACCGTCTCGTCGCGCCACAGGAACCGTAGACTGTCTCGATCTTCTTCACGTATTCTGATCTGCAGGAACATTTCTTTAATATCTGCGACGACCGCCACCGGGCCCTCTCGAAACCTCAGCAGTACTCCAAAGAGGGATTGGAGTAGGTCGGGTCCCGGCAGCAGCGCGTCGTTGAGACTCTTCCCCTCGAACTTAGCTGCGGCGTCAAACACAAGTCGTACCTTCTTTTTCACGGGGTGCACAACTGCAAAGTGCGGCAAGTAGAAGGTTCTGTTCGGGGTGGAGGTGGCTGGAGCTTCTTCTGCGTACCCGCTGTCCAGCAGGTTCTTTATCTGTCTCTGGTACTCCATCTTGAGCGTTGCGTCCTTTTGTAACTTCTTCTCGATGCCCATCAATCGGTTGTAGGCATGTCTATAATTATGAGGCAACGACTCACCATCAGTTTTCCATAGGAGTCCAGACTCGAAGCGTCCCTCGGGTAGCCGCTTCGTCGTTCTCTCCAGCACCTCCAGGGCTCTTCTGTCGGCATCGTTGCTCGGTCGTTCGGGCAGGATACCGATCGCTTCTAGGTCGAAGTGCTGCTTCATCATCTCGTCCATCTTCTCATCTTCTGTGAGCCGGCAATGGTACATGAAGTTCACCGCCTCGGCTGCCATTGTGGCCCTTCCGTGGAGCACCCATCCTAGACTGGTGAGGGAAGCAACAGGTTCGTTAGTCTTACCCTTCAGTATTTTCCTTGAGATGATGAGGTCCCAATTGTCCTGTCCGATGAGAAGAGCTGGACGTTCGCTGCTATAGAGCAGCTCCTTCTTGATTTCTCTGAGGTGAATGCAGCTTTCAAGTGTGTCCTCGTCGATGTGCTGCGCCGCCAATTTCAAGTTCTCCACCGTGCGTGCGCCGCGTAGAGAGTACGTGTTTCTTCGGTGAGCCCCTTTCAACTGTAAGTCCATTCTCTGCGAATTATACGTAGTGGCCTTACCTCCAACCGTCTGCAGGACCAGCTTCTCTTCCTTCCCGGTAGCGCCGATCTTCGCTGCTACGCGGGCTTCCAGGAGAGTCACCGTGGAGCCTTCATCCAGGAGGGCGAGGACTCGGGTCGATCCTTCCGGTCCGTACACGTCGACCGGTACCATCTTTAAGTAAGCTTTCGTTCCGATGGTCGCTGCGTAGACGTTGGTGACCACGTCTTTGGCTCTTGCGGGCTCGTACTTCTCCGCAACCTCCTTCGGTTGCTGCGGCGCGGCTTGCCTCTCTCTATGAAGCAGCACGTGGTGCGGTCGCCTGCACTTCGGACACGGTCGCGCTCTGCAAGTAAACCCAGTGTGCTTACCTCTTAAGCATTTAAAGCATAACTTCTTGTCCTTCGCCACCTCCCAGCGCGCGTCGAGTGCCGTCTTCTTGAACTTCTCACAATCTTGAATGTAGTGCGTTCCATTGCACATGCGGCAGCTCGGCGTGGTGGTGTTGGCGGCGTCTTCACATTTTTCCTCTTGGCCGGCGTTCACCATCTGCTTTCCCCTCCTTTGGGGCTTCTCGGGTAGCGCTGCGGACCCGCAGATGTCGGCTTCTCTGTTCATGAAGCGCTCCAACCTTGTAAGGATCGGCTCGTCTTCGGAGGTGGACGCGCTGAAGTCGTACCACCTGTACCTTTGCAGTGGGGAAAGTTTTTCAATTATTATCTTACCCACTTCCGGAGAGTGCAACAGGAACGGCTTCTTGAGCGCCTGGATCGTGGCAACTGCATTGCTGAGACGACTCGCCAAGATGATTACGTCCCTCGGGTTGTCGTCCAGCCTCGGAAGCACCTTCAGCTTCTGCAGCTCCACGTCCACAATGTCGTCTGGGCGGCCGAATCTTCTCTCGAGCGTCTTCATGATAAGACCTGGATCGTCTGCTGCGTAGAGAAGGCTCCGGACCGCCTCCCTGGCGACTCCTTTCAACGCCTTCCTCAGGCGCGCCGTGTTCTGTACGTCGGTGTGGGCCGCTGCACTCTCCTCATACGTTCTCATGAACGGTAGCCACTCCTCCGCAGTCCCGTCGAAATCTGTAAGAGGCCAAACGTTACGTGATGTGTCAATTTGCGTGCGTAGCGTGATGGCGTCAGCTAGCGCCCTAATTTGGCTTAGGGCGTCCTCTTCTTTCTTCACTGGTGGGGGCTGCGGCGGGCATCTCAGGGGCTCCGGCGGTGGCCGGACCTCTTCATCAACAGGTGGGCAAGGGGCTTCGATCATCGTTGCTTCATTCAACCAATGCTCCACCTGGGCGGACCTGTCAAAGTCCTCTTCTGAGTGCGATGCGCACTCCAGTGCCATTTCGTACTCGGACTGCGCCAGTGCAGTCGCGAGTCGGGCTTCTTCCAATTTCCTCCGCTGTAGTTCAACAAGCGCCATCCTTTCCATCCTCCTTGAATGCGACCTCGTTTCCACAGGGCGTAGCGCGGCGGGTGCGGCCGGCGTCGCGGTCGTGTTGCGCACAGCGGGCGCGCGAACAGTCGCGGCGGCGGGCACGGGTACCGCGGGGTACGCGGCGGGCGCGGGGTACGCGGGGTACGCGGGGTACGCGAGGGGCGCGGGCGCGGGCGGCGCGCGGTGCGCGGCGGACGCGGGGCGCGCGGGGTACGCGGGGTACGCGAGGGGCGCGGGCTCGGGCGCGGGCGGCGCGGGGTGCGCGGCGGGCGCGAGCGTCGCGGGCCCGGTCGCGTGCGGGGCGCGTACTGTGCTCGTTGATGGCGTCGATCTTGTCCCAGAAGCGGTGGTGACCATGGCGGCAGTGGCCGCTGCGGCGGCGGCGGCAGCGGTGGCAGCTCTGGTCGTCTTCCTTGGCGCGGTTGCGCTCCTTGCGGCTGGCGTCGATGCGGCGCGAGGCGTCTGTCCCGATGTTGAACCGGGCGCAGGGTTCGCGACCGCCAACCCGCGAGTCGCCTGACCCGGTGGTGTACCGGGCGCAGGGTTCGCGGGAGCCGCTGGTGACACGGGGGGCTCCATCCCCTCACTCGTAGCCGTACTTGTAGCTGGAGTCTCCAGAGACCAATCCGTTGTCTCCTCTTCTGAACTCCCGTCTTCATCCCGTTCGGAGCGTGATGATCTTGACTTCGTGTCCTCCGGCATCCTCTTCTATCCGCGCTGCGAAGGACCAAAAAGACTGTAGGATTAACCTCCGGTTAGGGAAGCTGGCCTACGGGAACTGGGCTGGGTAGCCCCGCTGATTTCGAGATGGTGCCGGTGGGACGGGGAGAGGTCCTATGGTGGTCCTACTTCTTCCTAGGGGATGTTGACGGGAGTAGAAAGACTTCTTGAGGTTTCCAGCTATTTATTCTTCCTTGTTTCGACTTGTTCCGAGTGATTTCCAGTGTGTCAGTACCCACATTCTGGATACCTTACCTACCTCCGAGCTATACCGTGTAGAGGACGGCATATAATCGTTACAATTTACGCTTTGACTTTCACTATCATTTCTGAGGTTTTTCGATTACAATTTCAATATCTTAAGGCCTATCTGCTAACATTTGGTATCAAAATGTAGGTCATGAAGTAGGTTACCTAACTACCTACTTCCTATAGCTCTAAGTCTCGTACTTTTCCTAATATAATGAAGTTAATACCAACATTCTTAAATTCTCACATAATCTTATAGCTAAGCGGCTTTATGCCCATCTTATCTTACTTATATATATACATAGAAAGATAATATCACGATATTTACATAAAATGTGCCTTATTCTACGTCTTAGTGTTATCTAGGTCTTCTGCGTTGTCAACACTATATGAAACTATTACAGGGATTAACAAATAGCTGAGCTCCAGCGCTAACTTGCATTAATGCGAGGTAGCATCAAGCTGAGGTGGAACCCTTTGACCTGCATCGTTACAGCATTATATTTTTATATTATGTACCTACTACGCTAGTCTTTAATTGTTACTACCTACCTACTTATACCTATCTGTTCTGTGTTGTAACTGTGTTGCTCAATAAATGTATCTATCTATCTATCTAGCTTATAATAGATACCACAAATTTTAATTGGATTTATAAAATTTCCTGTGTTAAACGTTATAATATGATTAAATAGGTGGCGTTGTCATATTGGCTCGGGTATGCGCCCTAATACAGTTAACTCATCTCGTTGACACAAGCTCCTACTGCCATACTGGGGGGCCCATCTATATAAAAAAGTATTTGCTATCCGTGATAAAATATTTTTATTAATTTTATAAGTAATTAGAAGGAACTAAATGAAATAAAATATGATAGGTATAAGGTAACGGTATGATTTACAGACTGTTCCTGTAAAAACGCAGTTTTATTATTTTCACTTACCTACCTACTTACAAAATAAAATAAATTCAACTTTTCGCAGCCGGCAGGTCAGTAGGGCTCTTACGAAAAGATTATTTTGTTTGTACTTTGTGAAATCTTTAATTTCGAATTAAAACACTGGTTACATTACAATAAAATCACGGCAGATAACAAATCGGCTACCCGGCAGGGAAACTCAACCAATTTGAATTCCAAAGACAAAAGACACTTGCGCCCCTCGCAGGGGAAAAACGGCGGAGCGAGGCAACTACTTTGATTCGTTCAGAAACCGTGCCGGAAGTCTGCCCCGTGTGGATCGCTGGGATCTAAGGGCCATGTCACATGCTACAAACTCCACTAATCTCTTGTTCCATAAGCAGAAACCTTGTCAGGCTCTGCGCAAACTATCTGCGTCAAAACAAGTCGTAGACAATTTTGAGTGTCATTTTTCAGATGGTTTTGTCCCATTCCCCGCCGATATCTTGACGTATCTATGTAAGACGTTGAATTGGTCATATAGCATTTATATATTTGAAAGTAACTCTGTCTGTTACGTTTACACGTTCAAATGGCTGAATTGATCTTATTGTTTTTTAACATTGTTTTAATTTGTATGAGTTGCGCCGTGACTCACGTGTTTCATTATGGCCTCCACGGAAGACCAGCGCTCTGGGAGGATACATCCTGCCATAGCATTTGCTGAGTGTTGGCCATTTTTGTAACCTATATCTTGTCTACCTATGTATTTTGTATGTCATAATTTATGTGTACTGGTTGCAAAATAAACGCATTATTTAATTAGTTACTATGTTAAATTAATTTCTTTCCAATGTTTTATCCATATTTGTGTTCTTTTCATGCAGTCTTGTATTACTAAGCATTTCACAAATATTTTTGCGTTTATAAGTAAAACCAGTGTTTTTTCATGAAATTATAATTAAAACTAAGAACGCTAAAATATTATATACCCACACCTATATTTTTTCCGAGTTCATTATTATAAGTAAAACACACACCAAATTTCTAAAATTTTTAGAACAAATGTAGACCCTCTCGAGGTCCAAACTTACCCTCTTTCGGCTTGGTACAGATATTTCGTGGCACCCTATACAGAAAACATCAAAGACATACAGCCATAACTGTAACATAGCTGTGTGGTGCTGGCTTAGAATTTGCACCACCCCAACTCTTCCCGTGGGTGTCGTAAGTGGCGACTAAGGGATATCCAAAGAGGGGCGAGCAGCAGCGCCCCCTGCAGAACAATTATACCCCTAATTTGCCATCGCCCAACCCGCATGCCCAGAGTGGGGTTTATGGGTCCATAAGATTCATAAGATAAACGCCAATATGGCGCTTATCAGGAGGAGGCCTGCGTCCAGCAGTGGACCAATACAGGCTGTTGAGGATACAGCCATAACTAGCACATATTTAACAACAACTAGTCCATATTCAACAAACATCCAAACAGTCCTGCCACGCGCAGGTCACTCGACTTATTATAACAGAATCTAGTCTCCTAACTACACTCAGCGTATGAATGCCCCCAACTTCGCCCAGCTCCAACCCCCGGTGAATAACGCGCGCGCGGTAAGTCGCTGTAAACTGTTTAAGCGACGCGGGGCTAATTCGCAATGACCTGTCGACATTACGCCCCGGAAGGCAGGTCTCCAGAGTCTTGGAGGGTTACTCTGGATAATAGTTGTAACTAGTTCCTGCGCATGGCTGTGATTTTTAGGATGAATAATTAATTTTGTTTAAAAAAACTATAAACCAACTTAAATTTTTATAGTTTTTCATGAATTTTCATTGATCCCGTTGTCAGAACTGAACAAAATTAAAATGGGACTACACAGGAAGCACCAGTTTTCATATAAAAAAAAATCATGAATATCAAACCACCCAGTCATAAGTTCTGAGGTAACAAACATAAATAAAAACAGTCGAATTGATAACCACCTCCATTTTTAAAACGGTTAAAAATAGCCTTTATTTTTTCCGGAATACCACTTATATTCGCTGGCCCATTGAGATCCGATTTGGTCTTGTTTACGGGGACGTGGCGCGTGCACTGGATCGCACTGAAATAAAACATATGACGGTGGTAGAGTGTGTTTACGGGAAAGTGATTTTACACGCGTTTGTTTGATTTGGCGCATCGCACGCAGGCACCGAGGCAGCCACCGCCACTCTGCACGCCCCGCCTATACATAAACATCACAATACATTGCGATATATCTGTGTTTACGAGCGAGTACGATGACGGGGCTGATGCACGCGATGACGCGCCGCTCGACGCGCCACTGCACGCTGCGTGCCTCCGTGAACATGGTGCAACAATCAGAGACCGAGTTATTTTTCCATCAAAAATAATATATAAGTATTAGCTGAGCTCCGCGACTTCGCAAGCGTTGTTCCTATGGAAACGTTAAAAGAAGATTTTCATCCCACGGGAACTGATTTATGGGATCAAAAGTAGCCTGTGTTTGATTCTAGGATTAGAATTATCTGTACGCATAATTTCAGCCAGATCCGTTTTAGCGTGAAGAAGTAACAAACATCCATCCATCCATCCATACAAACTTTCGCATTCTATATAAGTGTAATTCCCTAACCAAAATGTCGCTTAAATTCTAACCGAATCTTAAACGTATTCGTTGCAGAAATGAAATAACGACGCACGAAGTTAATTTTGAATTTCTTTAAATTCCACGCCATTCTAGATCCAATCGAGCTCCAAACATCAACATTTACGTTAGATTCAACGTAAGCTCGCGCGTTGAGAGAAACACCTGCCCCCACCTCCCCTCGGGCTAGATGCAAGGGGGGAGGTGGCTAGATGCAAGGGGGGGGAGGTGGCTAGATCGTCCATAGTCCGTAAGGATGATGCGCGGGTTAACAAATAATAATGAGGTTCTGTGTTAAGACAAAACAAATACAGGATCTATTAATTATTTCTATCAGGACAAAACAAATACATGATCTATTAATTAACAGACAACAATAAACATTTAACTTCAGGATATAAAGTAGCTTCTTACTTAAATTCAACATGGACCTAAGCACTTTTTTATCAGAAGTTAAAGAAAAATACAATAACTATGGTTTATCCATTTTGAATGAAGCATGTTAGTAAACAAAGTGCGACACAAATAACAAAATCTCACTTGCTTGGCGTCGTGTTTCAGATATAATTGTAAGCGTATTTATTGAAGGGAGGCTCTAAAATCGACAAGTAATGTAAATTACGCATAAAAGGACGCGCCAACAAAGTGAATTTTAGTTTAAGTATGGGCGGTTTGTTTCGTTTATGCTCCATTCAAAATGGATACGATATAAATAGTAACATTAGCATAAATAAATACACATATAAATATAATAAAATATGTCACTTACACAAATAAGTACCGATCCATACATCTACATTAATAGTACAAAGATATATGATATAGAGATAGATTTTGATTATTTGTTTGTATGGCTCCGAAACTACTGGATCATGATCGATGATTATTAAAAAGCTTGCTTTTCAGGAAAACAGGCTATATTTTACCTCAGAATTCTCACGAGTACGAGAACTACGAGAAACCACGAGGCGCCGCTAGTTAATAATAAATATTTAATGTACCGTAAATCCAGTCAACTATGGTCTAGTTTTAACCGATTTCTTATTCTGACAGCATGACTTGCAACCAGGGGCCTAATTCCACTAACACAATCGCCATGACAATATTATCGCTTCATTATCTCGTAACAATCACCCCCATTGACACCTTTTGCTATTCTACTAACACGATCTTTTTTGTTTATGCCGTATCTACCTCTATGACTATTACGATGATTACGATTATGATTATATGCCCCACCACATTATTGACACGCTATTATAAGTCATAGAGATTGTAATCTTATGGTAATAGAATACCAAATAAATTTACGTCTAAATCTCTATCTTAATCATATGGCGTCATTATAGCATTTGTTTAAAAAAATGTGGAATTAGGCCCCAGAAGTTTTATCTCTACATTTAACAGTTACACTCAGACGAGTCAATAATTGTATATTTTATCCTGAAAGAGAAAGAAAAAGAATCTGTTCATAAGTTTTTTTATCAAAGAGTTTTCCAAACTAAACGTCTGAATTTCTTCCAAAGCAAATATTGATATAAATCGTGAAAATACCTCTATTTTTGCAGAAGTAACATTAAATATTTGGAAACAAAATACTACCGCACCCCGTAGGGTGGTCCCCCCGGGGGTGCAGGGGGGTGCGGGGATGTCCTCAACGTAATGGTGTTTACAGTAGTGTCCGGTCGAGATTTAGTTTTCGTTTTATCAGTGCTCGGTACCGTCGTACGATATAATGTCGAAATAACGACGGTATTCTATAATGATATTGTTTTGAAATCTCTCCGTAGGATAGGATTCGTAACGAATACATCCGACAGAGAACCAAAGTTATCGAAATAGCTCAAAGAATTAGCAAACTGAAATGGCAGTGGCCCGCCATATCTCTCGAAGAACAGATAACCGCTGGGGTTGTCGTTCGGTAAAAAGTTCTTGAGTGGAGACCGCGACTCGGCAAACGTAATGTAGGACTAATGTAAGGTCGCCCTCCGGCCAGGTGGGATGACGACCTGCAAAAGACTGCAGGCAGATGCTGGATGCGTCGAGCTGAAGACAGGGCGTTATAACGCTCGTTAGGGGAGGCCTATGTCTAGCAGTGGACTAATATTATGCTGATGATAATGATGATGATTATTGTGAACTGAGATTAGAAGATGACGTTGTGGTGCACGGTCTAGAATCTGATAAATGTGATTAATTATAATCATATAATAGAAATAAATTAGCACGAGTGAATACAGTGTATTTTTTAATATGATTTGACCTTTTCTAAGTACATATTTTATTGTATTTATGGAAATAAAGCATTTTTGAGTTTGAGTTTATTCAAATTCATTCTTGAGTTTTAGTTTGAACAAACTCAAACTCAAAAATGCTTTATTTCCATAAATACAATAAAATATGTACTTAGAAAACGTCAAATCATATTAAAAAATACATTGACACGGAAATAAAATGGTATTTTTGATTACGATCGCTTCGGTATGTAGAATAAAGTAAAGAAACGACGAAGAAACCTTTAGCCTGTTAGTTGTTATTTTTCGAGTTGGAGCAATTTACTGCCACTGCTATTATTGACTATTGAAACTATTGAGCTAACGGCAGATTGTTGCAAACAAGTTTACCTTATTTTGTAAGCATCCATCAAAAATTTTGCCGGCCCCCTTTAAATTCCAATGCGCGCCCTGGAACCGTCTGTATCAAAAGATTTCCTTTTTGGCATGTATGGAAAGGTATGTTCTTGCGTATTTTTTTTTGTATAAAAATACTAGTTTGCAATTTTTACGTATTCAAACATTGATTATAATTCATAAAAGCAATAGTTATTTTGATTTTGATTTTTTTCTTGTCTTGTTACATTATATTATATTTGTATACGCAGAAGGGTATTGATATTGATTGTGTTTGGTATACAAAATAATATGACAATCGGTCGATGTAACCAAGCTCAAAAGAGAGTTATCAATAATAATCATCTATGTACAAAAAAAGGAGATGAGGCACTAAGTCTTCTAAATTGGAGGCCTCAATTTAGGTCCAATTGTGTCCTCCCACCTCAGTCATCGTCAGACCGGCGCGACGGCGGCGGCGTACGGCCATACTAGCGACTGATATTGCTGTCTCGATCTCACATACGTCTTAGGTGAGTAGGTCTATCTTTGTTGTTCTTATATTGCACCGGACTGGAAATGCAACTGTGAGCGAATGTTTTTGCGTGAAGTTGTACAAAGCCAATAGGGTATATGCATCGATTTTTTTTATTGTTTTAATCGATTCTTTAGGTCATTATTTAACCGAGGAATGATAAGACGCTCACTAAATTTCGCATTAACAAGGTAAAAAAAAAACAAATCAAAACTACAATCATTTTCGGGTGATAAAAACGCTGCCATATTGGCGCCATGTTTATGTGACGTCGACGTACACACTTGATTAAAACCTTTGGTGACGACCTCGGTAGTGATCATCTCAGGAAAGAGGTTTTCCGAAAAAACTGAAAATAATCGACAATACGAAATGTCAAGTGGGCAGAATAGTGTCAAATCAAGCTGCAGCAAGCAGAATAAAAAATTAAGAAATGTGTACAGTGATGTCACGTCCGCTCTAGTCAATGGCGTAGCGTTTTGAAATTTTGCGATTGCGATTTAAAATATCAATTTTTCAATGGTTAAATTCTACAATAAAAACATCTCAAAACGCAAAAATAAATATGTAGATATGTTTCTATATCAATAGAGAATACGTATATATTTTTTTAGCCATTTTGAAATCACATGCATATACCCTATTGTTGAGTAAGTGCGCTGCTGGGAGAACAAAACATATATCAACCTCAACCTCAGCCTGTATTGATCCACAGCTGGACGCAGGCCTCCCCCTGATAAGCGCCTCATTCGCTTTTATCTCATAGAGGGTAGTGCCCATAATCTCCACACTGGACATGCGGGTTGGGGATCTCAGTTTGGTGGTAAAATTATTCTTCAGGGGGTGCTGCTGCCCGCCCCCGTTGGATATCCCTTAGTCGCCTCTTACGACACCCACGGGAAGAGATGGGGTGGTGCGAACCATAAGCCAGCACCACACAGCTAAAGAAAATCAAAAAACACATCTAATCTTCCCTTATTACTTTTATCAAAGATAACAACCTCGCCGAGCACGGGTCCCGTCGAGTCTCAATTGTGTGACTTCAGTCTTGATATAAGGCGAAACAAAATCAACTGGAATCAATCAAAACTAAAGCTCTATTCCAATCCTATAAAATACCAGTTTTTCATAAAAACCTGTCGATACAAATAAATGATTTTAAAACTCTGTATACGCAGATTGCATTCGATTTTGATTCGTATGTGTGCGGCTCGACGACGTTTAATCGTGTGTTTATCTGGTAATTGGGGGGTGATTGATGGAGGTGGGAGGGGAGGTGATAACTCGTTGCTAATTGGAGGCGAGGTGTCGTTTGGTATCGCGTAAACGGATGTAAATTGTCGATTTCAAAACTCATAATTGCACGACAACTGTCTCGTGGGAGTCATCGTTATTAACAATAACAAAGCAGAATACCAATATACCTATAACGTTAAAGCAAAAGTTTGGACAACTGGATTTTTTACGATAAAAAATCCAGTGTTCCTCCTTGAATTTTTTTTAATCAAGGGGGAAAACTGGATTTAAAGCAATGAATTCCTATTTTCCTACTTAGGGGGGATTTGTCAAGGGGGAAAACGGAAATAATCCAGAGGATTAAGCCCTCGCGTCTACATATTTATTGTCATATTTTCTTTGATATTTATAATTGATTATGTTTTAACAACCTAGGAACCGACTTCGATTATATAATGTTTTCTTGGATCCCAGAGTCAGAACTGAAGCAAATTATTTAATTTAGAACCTCCTATTTTTTTGAAGTCGGTTGAAAATAACTGTTATCTAATAGCCGGCTTAGTGAAGGTCGTTGTGTAGCGGGATCCTATACGGGTTAGTATCATCTCGTCTAAAAAAGCAGCTGGTCTAAGTACAAACTGGTCTAAAGCAAAGCTGGTCTAATAAGCATGTGGTCTAAAATGCAGCTGGTCTAATTAGCAAGTGGTCTAAAATGCAGCTGGTCTAATTAGCAAGTGGTCTAAAATGCAGCTGGTCTAATTAGCAAGTGATCTAAAATGCAAGAGATCTCAAATGCAGCTGGTCTAAGTATCATAATACGAATATACCATTACTGCCAACCACTTACATAGCCGACGACGACGCTTGGATGAATATTTTACAAATTACACCTTATAGGTACGGAAGAAATGCAAAAATTCCACACGTTTGTAAACAAACAGTGGCTTTCCTTGCCCATGATTAGCTGTGCCAAGGAAAAACAACGCACTACAAACAGTGTTGAAGCATGGCATAGGAGTTTGAATGGCCGAGTGCCCCCAGAGCCCATATTCGTGCATTTTTTGCAAAAAATACTTCAAGAATAAAAAATACAGGACGTTAAAGAACTTAATTCAAAAGAAATGCTATAATAGAAATATAAGTAGATACTTAAATATAAGTTCAAGTTTTGTTATTCTTATTTAGATGAACTTTTATGTTCATTTATGTTCTTTGAGAAATAAGAATACATGTGTCAGTAGGAGTTTATTTTATGTTGAAAAAGCGGCGTACCTACTAGAAGTCTGAGGTAGCTAGTTTTTTATATATGTATATATTTTTGACGGGATGAGATTTAGACAAAGAACGTTTTAGACAAGTTAAATTATTGACGGGTAGCATTATAGACCAGTTGCGTTTTAGGCGAGATGTATTTTTAGACCAGTTGCGTTGTAGGCGAGAAGCGTTAAAGACCATGTTCCAGTTGCGTTTTAGACCACTTGCTCATTAGACCAGCTGCTTTTTTAGACGAGATGATACTAACCCTCCTATACTATGTGGTGGAATACTTTGAACCTAAAAGGTTTATTACATGGGTTAGTATGTCGTCGTCGGCTATGTAAGTGGTTGGCAGTAATGGTATATTCGTATTATGATACTTAGACCAGCTGCATTTGAGATCTCTTGCATTTTAGATCACTTGCTAATTAGACCAGCTGCATTTTAGACCACTTGCTAATTAGACCAGCTGCATTTTAGACCACTTGCTAATTAGACCAGCTGCATTTTAGACCACATGCTTATTAGACCAGCTTTGCTTTAGACCAGTTTGTACTTAGACCAGCTGCTTTTTTAGACGAGATGATACTAACCCTATTACATTACTTACCTACATTGTAGGTTATTTTGTAATGACGTACTATATTAACCTAACATTATTTAATATTATGTAATAGGTTGTAAGACCCGAAAGCTGGTGAGTATCTGGCGCAGCGCATCAGCATTGCCATAGAGCGGGGGAATGCAGCCAGCGTAGCGGGGACGTGTTGACTTTAAATACTAGTTTAAATGTATTTTTATTAAGTATATGATTGTAATTTTCTTTTTAAAGTACCTTCTTTGTAAACCCATCGCTGTGTATAACTATTTTATTATTACATTGTTACTAGCAACGACTCGCGGCTTCACCCGCGTAGTCCCGATCCCGTGGGAATTCCGGGATAGAATAAAGCCTATGTCACTGCCTGACAAGTAAGTTTTTTAATGATGAAGGATTTTTTAAAATAGGTTAAGTAGTTTTGAAGCCTATTCAATACAAACAAACAAGCAATCAAATATTTCCTATTTATAATATTATTAGTAGGTATATTAGTATAGATTCCCAGCAGTGGGTCAAATACAGCTATGGATGATGATGTTTGTTCAGCTAAATCAGGCCACAGTTTATTACCAAAGAGAACTTTCAAGAATAGTTTAGTTTTAGGTGCAGTTTTAGGAAATAGGGGTTGAAGAACCGAGTCTCGCTTTTATTTCTTTTTCTGATTGCGTTTTATTTGAATTCTGAGCGAGTCGTAAACTGCAGTTACTTCATCAAGATTATCTAAGTGTTTAAAACTGTTTATTTCCTCTTTTTTTGAGCACGTAATATACTTTTTTAAGGGTTATTCCTGTTTTCTCTCTTGAAAAAAACAATGGTAGGATATAATGATACTTAGAAAATTTGGAAAAAACTAAAAATCAACTTAAATTTTCTAAGATATTTTCGGGAGTAGGTAATACTTATCCCTTGGGAATTAATTCATATTAATAATTATATCAGGGACCACCTCGCGACCTCGGTATACATCTGCATACAACAGCGAATTTTTGATTTTTGATTTTGATTTGAATTGATGGAGAAATTGACGAACATTATGTGTAAAAAAAGCGGGCTGAGGACCTTAATTTACCAACAGCCTAGAGCCAAAAATAATTTGATTGTATGAGCCATGAAATTAAGACTAAACGACACAGAAAAAAAGCTGATTCCAACCATATTGTATAAGTCGATTCCGCTTAGCCCTTTTTGGCCGTTAGGCATCGAAATATAAATACATACATACATACAAAGAACTCCCACTGTTTTTTTAACTCGGTTAATAAATAACTCTCCATCGTCGCTCTAGCAATCATTAAAAAACAGGAAACAAAGTCGCGGAGAACAGCTAGTCATTCAGTAAAATTACTTTCACTTCCTCCACAACAAACAAACCGAAGAAACAATAACCTAACAAAGCAAAACAGCAATAACAAAATAAAAGGCAATAGGTGGCAATAAAAGCAATACAACTGTGCCGTCACACCCCCACTACCCACAACCTACTCCTACCTACTAAACTCCATTCAAGAATCCAATATATTTTTTGTGAACAAAGGTAAAAACACCAAAGAAATATTGTTAATATTATATATATTTTACGACATTCTGGTAGATTCCAGTTTTCCCCCTTGAAGGGGAACTTCAAAAATATAATTGTAGTTTACCCTCGTAAGGGGGATTTGTCAAGGGGGAAAACTGGAATAACCCGTAGCTTCGAGGCAAATCACAAAAGTTCGAAAGTGTTTTTTTGGTATTTTTGGACATAACGTTGGCCATAGTTGTATTTTCATGGGACGTTGGGAATACTTTTGCTGAGACGTTGGGAATGAGCACGTCTTACGTTAGACGTTGGGAATAGTCCACTCTGATACGTATCTCGTCAGTTTTCGAATTTTCTCGTGTACCTTGCTTACTGCTTTTATTTTTATTGGATCCCTTGCTGGTTTACCTTAGATTACTATTTTTAGGTTTGAAAAGATTTTTTTGTTATTCTATGTACTTCTTGTATTTACAAAAAAACATATTAGATTATAGAACCAAGTAAACCTAGTGTTAGCCTCGAGTAGATAAAGAAGTCAGCTTGTATTCTGTCGGTGGAGGTAGATACAATTACTGGCGGCGAATAAATCACAATTAGGACGGACGGACGGACGGACATTAGTCACGACATGGACTGCAACGGACGGCTGGGGAATTGCGGACTTATTGAGGGTAGGTGAGATTAGTGGATGTAGTGAACATGTTTGCGGAGGTAAGACCTTAAAGCCGCCACATAGAAACCGTGGCCGCGCCGGACCGTGGCACACACCGTGGGGTGTGTGGTCTCTCATTCAAATTCACGCATTATAACCAACACGCCTTCGCGTCCAGCCCGGCCACGGCATCTGTAAGTCACCTTTTACAGCTTAAAAGGGTTAAATACGAAGCGTGATCTCAATATGTTATATTTAAAACATTTTGTTCATGTTACTAGCCGCTATTTCACAAGACTATGAATCACAGTTGAATTTCTTTATGTAAGTACCATTTGCAGCGAGAGTTATTCCCAACGTATGACGTGCTCTTTCCCAACGTCTTACGAAAGTCAGAGCAACGGGATTTACAATTCTAATACGATCCCCAACCAGCATACCCTGGGTGGGGATTATAAGTATAACCCCCCATAAGTTACAAGGCAATAGTGCTTATCAGGGGAGGCCTGAGTTCAGCAGTGGGCCATTAAAGGTTGTGTGTATGTATTATTTATAATTATATAATAAGATGTAACTTTAAAATGTAATATAAATGTATTTAGACTTACCTAGTAGAACAGTCATAGTTATAAAATGGTCAATAAATAAAATCTGAAATCTAGTTGTTCAGGATGAGGATGAATATGAGAACTGCTTTAAATATCTTAACTTAGATGTGTCTATGTGTAAGAAAATTTTCTTATCAATAAATTACTGAACTGAACTGAACTGAACATGGATCTCATGTTTTTGTATGTGCTTAGAACCAGTTGTTTACCTCGCAGCTGTATCTATTCCCGGATAAGAATATCGCCCGGATCGATGGGAGCAATTTAGCCGGTTCATTACCTGAACGCGATTAATTTCACCCATTTATTCCCGAATTACGCAAATTACCCCATCAGCTGTATACGTCTTACATTATTGAAGAGCTAGGATGAATGTTATGTGAACAAACACGCGAGCTCGTAGATTGAAGAGAGCTAGGCGCGTATTATTATACATTTTTTTATATACATCTGTATGTTTTAATTCAGAAATCAGATATCAAATGAAAAACTTTGTTTCTTTAGGCTTGTATTTATTTTTTTCATCGTGTAGGTACACGTGTTACACTTATGTCGTTTCATACTATATTTTTATTTTAACAATAATTCAAGTTTCGTAATATATTGAAGTCCGAATAAACCGAACGGGACGATTCGCAATCAAAAGAAGCTGGAAATTTTGCGAAAGGAACATTACACATCAATTCGGAAACTTCCAGGTGTTGGTTTCCCATAACCTTCCCTTTGTGGAACATAAACAAACACAGTATCATAATATTACACAATACAACAATAAACAAAATCAAATCTACACTCTCAACAAATTCGCTAGCCCGCATCGGATTGTTGTTGCCAAAAATAAAATCAATAATTTGTTCCGATTTTTCAATATTTTAATGAAATTCCACAATTTGAATAGTTAAACGTCAAAAGTTACATTTTCATGAAATACAAATAAAATGGTTATAAAATGGTAGTTCCCCAAGGTTCAATAAAATCCTTTACAAAAATCCGTTGATCTTTTGGACCTTTATGTCCACTTTATTCTAATAAGCAGGATTTTTAAGATCTAACGAGTTTCCATTGCAGGATTTGTACAGTCAGCAAGTGATAGAATAAGCCTTGGTATGTAGGAAGGCAGCTCACAGCCTTTGCTTTCGCACATGACTTTTCTGGTCACGCACCGCCGCGCCGACGCGCCCAGCGGGCCAGCGTTGCTATTCCATGTTATTTTCAGGATCAAAAGAAGCCATGTTAAAGAGTTATCCCCAAAGTCTCTATATGGAACGCCTTACCCATCCCAAAAATCAAGCTAAATCTTTATCTATATATAAACAAAACAGTCTACGAACACTTTCTTAATCCGTCCCAAGCTTTTTATGATCTAGATAATCTGATTTTTATAGTATGCCTTTTTCCACAGCAAGATTTTGACAGCTTATTTGAATTTATTTACAGGTAATTTTTGCAGCTCAGCGGGGATTCTGCGCATACATTGCTCTTTAAATGATACATTAGTTTTATAGTTTAAGAAGTATAATAATTATAATTATGTATGTACATAATTTTCGTATTATGTAGTCTGTTATACGCCACCGTTAGAATACTCACTTACCCATCCAAAGGTACCCTGGAAGCTATCGCTCTTAGCGATAAGCCCGCACATTGTGAAACTGTTTTCGTTATTGTGTATTTTATGTATCTTGCTGTGCAAAAAAAAGTATTTGTATTGTATTGTATTGTTTTGTACCCCAATATGAGACGTTCTCATTCCTAACGTCTCATGAACAGTATTTCCGTTAGTGAGATGTTGGGAATGGGAACGTCTCACGTGAGACGCTGGGAATAACCCATGTTACTCCAGATCTAACGCTACTTCTATGTAAAATTTCAGTCCAACTCGGTTAATAGTTTCGGCGTGATGAAGTCCTTAACAAGCAATCATACATACAAATTTCGAATAGTGTGAAATGTAACAAAAACAAAAATTAAATCTACCTAGTTTCTAACCGCGGCTTCGCACGTTCAAAAAATAATAAATATTCTGGATAATTCATACAAATAAATTCAAATCGGCCTATGGCAGAGTGACTTGTACTAGCTGACAATCAAACGAAGTAAAATAATTATTTCATATCTTTGAAAGATATGAATTAATTTCACTTCATTAGTGTTAATACCCTGCCCTTATGAAGCAGCGAGAGATCCTCAGAGAGAGGCGTTATCTTTTATCAGCGACGTAGCGTAGCGGCGTAACGGAACGGCGTAGCGGCGTTACGGAGATTGATAGAAGCGTTATTGCGGAGTGAGCTCGTCGGTGCTCATTACACGAGAGGTGAATTTTAAACGATTGCTAATGTGTACGTACGTGTGTTTACTTACAGTTTGTGTGTTTGTGTTTGCTTAAACGTATGTGTGTTTGTGTTTGTGTTGTAGGGAGCGGGAAGAGTATGGGTATCGATGCACTTGGCTACTAAATGCTTTACCTTAGTCTTTAAACTATGAAACCAAGTCAAGTTAATATTTTGAATATCTTAAATGTCTCCTAAGTGTACGTTCACACAGAAGTTTTTTATACAGGCCCAGTTTTACGTTATTATTTATTATTGGTCTCACTTTATTTATTTGAGTATAGAAGGTACACACAACACATGACAAGCAAAAATAGAATAACACAAAAATATGATGTCGCTTGTAACGTTACCTAATTCTTAATTCTTAATTCTTTATTGCACTAAAAAAACATACATAGAAAACATACAGTAGAGAAGTAATGGCAAAGGCGAGCTAAACCCTAATAAGAGTTCTCTTCCAGCAAACCTTATTGGGAGAGAGATACAATATTAAGTGGGTACGTGTGCATATTTTTTAGAAAAAGATGGCTTAATCTTTAATTAATTACTACATAACCAATAGACTACATACATACTATATATTACACTACTTAATATATTATACTATATTATCTAAGATTTCAATATATAAAATATAATACTGTATAAATATGTCCAAATACAGTAATAATACATATGTATAATAAATATTTAAATATATAAAATACAATAGACTCATGAAGATAGGTAATGCTCTTTGACTTTACGCTTAAAGGTGAAGAGTGAGGGGCTAGCACGAATATTGTGGGGGAGAGAATTCCACAATCTAACAGAGTCGACGGTAAAGGAGCCACCATAACGGCTGGACGAGTGAACAGGGAATTTAAGCAAAAGGGATAACGATGTTCTGCAGGGCCTGTCACGAGGATAAAGGAACTCAAATCGCTCACGGAGGTAAGAAGGAGAGAGTGGATTGTTCAGAATGTTATAAAGAAGCGAGAGAACGTGCAGATCACGACGGCGACGAATGGGAAGCCATTTTAACTGAGCTCTGAACATTGAAACGTGATCATATTTACGCAAACCGAAAATAAAACGGATGCATAGATTTTGAAGACGTTCTAATTTGTTGAGGATTTCCTCCGTGTCGTCGAGGAAACAAGAGTCAGCATAATCTAATATTGGAAGAAGAAGTGATTGAGCTAAAGTGATTTTGGTTTGGTGTGGAAGAAAATTCTGAAATCTCTTGAGGGAATGGAACGAATAGTAAACTCGCTGGCTGATTGCGTTAACGTGCTTTTGCCAGGATAACAGCGGGTCGAAAATGACACCCAAATTCTTGGCAGAAGCAGAGTAGCTGATAGGAGAATCATCGTAGAATAGAGGGGGAATTGGGAATTGCCGAACTTTGTTCAGCATGTAAGGGCTACCACAGATTAGAGTTTGAGACTTCGATGGGTTGACCAAAAGGCCGAAGGCCTTTGCCCATGCTTTGATACTTTTCAGGTCAGAGTTAATTTGGTCAACACCCAAACACATTTCGTCGGCCTTGAAATGGCAATAAATTTGCAGGTCGTCAGCATACAGGTGATACTTAGAGGAAATTACTAGAGTGATAGCGTTAATGAAGATGGAGAAGAGGAGTGGGGAGAGAACACCTCCCTGCGGTACGCCCGCAGTTATGGTACACCAATCCGAGTAAGACTCGTCGAAGCGGACACACTGCGAACGGCCCGAGAGATACGAATGGAACCAGGAGATTGCCGAGGGTGAGACGTTCAGAGAGGAAAGAACAGAGAGAAGAATGTCATAATCGACGGTGTTGAATGCACTACTGAAATCCAGCAGTACAAGGATAGTGAGGAGTCGGTTATCGATGGCCCAGCGAATATCGTCCGAGACCTTAATAAGTGCGCTCACAGTGCTGTGGCCAGGTCGAAATCCAGACTGGTAGGGACTTAAAAGCTTGTTTTGGTGCATAAAGAGCGATAATTGCTCATGAACCGCATGCTCTAGGATTTTGGATAGAGTGGGTAGGATGGAGATGGGTCTGAAGTGAGATGCAGCTAAAGGATTACGAATTTTGGGAAGGGGTATAATAAAGGCTTTCTTCCAAGTGGACGGGAACGAGCTCGTAGCAAGTGAAAAGTTAATAATGTGAGAAATTGCAGGAACGAGCTCACAGGAAATAATTTGAAGCATGTAAGCGCTGATGCCATCAACGCCAATGGCTTTTGTAGAGATGGATTTTAAAATTTTCATAATTTCACTCTCGGCAACCTCTTTTAAGTTGAAGTCGGGACAGTCAGGTTTGGGCAAGCGAGATAAATGGTCTATGGTAGAACGTTTCGTTATATTATCCATGGAGTGAGGGGAGCTAGAGAAGTGGGAGTTAATACAATTTAAGTCGAGATAAATCGGAGTGTCATCCGAGCCCTTACCGATTCCTAAGGAGTTCAAGAACTTCCACATCGTAGAAGGGTTAGAATTTTGGAGTTGATGGTGGATAAACTGCCTTTTGGCATCCCTACACATTTTTGTAGCACGATTACGCAGTTTCTTAAATACAGTCAGGTTTAACTCAGTCGAAAACTTCTTGTAGCGCTTTTTGGCCTTGTCGCGTTTGATCATAGCCTTTTTGATAGATGGAGATAGCCATGGCGCAGGAGGATGCTTAACCCTAACACGTTTGAGCGGAGCATGCTTATCAAATAGGTTAATGATGATAGTGTTAAGAGCGCAGACCTTATCATCAACGTTATCCGATTCGGTGACCGGTGACCAGTCAGTTAGGTTTGCATCCTGCTTTAAGGAATCAAGGTCAAGATCTTTGAAGCTACGTAAGAGTCGGAATTTAGGTTGAGGTCTAGGACAGCGTATTTTGTAAGAAAGAAATAGGAGATCATGATAGGAGAAGGGCGCAGTTAGTTGACCATGTACTGCGACACGATCTAGGTCGGAAACAAAAATCAAGTCAAGGAGAGAGGGGGTACAATGAGGGGCGTGGTGCGTAGCAGAAAGGGGGAGAATATGCATATTCATTGAAGAAACAAGAGATGAGAGTTTGTTGGCTCGTGAATTGCCTTTAAGTAGACATGTATTAAAATCACCGAGTATAATCGTGTGGTCATACAGAGGGATGAGAGATTCAAGCTTTAATTCCAGGGAAGAAAAATAATCTATATTACAAGACGGAGGGTAATACACACCTTACATGACTTTGGAGTGGTTAACTAAAATTTCAATGAACAGGTGCTCAGCAAAGTTTGAGTATTCCGCCGGGGAATTATCAATGATATTGGCAGGAATATCACTGCGAATATAAATAGCAACGCCACCACCGCCTTTACCAACCCTGTCATTTCTGATGAGTCGGAAGCCAGGGATAGCATATTGACTAGACTGCAACGATGGTTTTAAAAAAGATTCTGATATGAGGATTGCGTCAATAAACTTTATGTCAAATGATGATAGCATATCATCATAGTGAGAGGGAATGCTTTGAGCATTTATGTGCACAATATTCAAATTTCGTGAATGTGTGGAAAAAATATTTTCAAGTTGATCATAAAGACTGAGTAAGTCATCATCATCACTACAGGCGCTAGCGTAATCGAAGTCAGAAGAGCGTGAAGAAGAGCATGAAAAAAAACTATCATCTAAATTCAATGACATGTTATGTCTACCTACATATACTAAATATAATATATACTACATATACAAATAATAATAATGAAATACAAATAATAATAATAAAAAAAATAAAAATAGAAAGCAAAAACTGTTGCAAACTGTTGCTGTTTCCTCGCTCACAAGCCAGTTTGCTGGAAAATTCAGGAACAAACAAACTTAATACACATAAAGCATTTACATATCCTATGTAACCAGTAACAAAAAACTAAAAATACATGAACAAAAACCAGTAAAACTATTTTCTATGAGAAAGCCAAGACAATCAGGCCATAATGGAAGAAGAAGAAGACATTTAACAACTTGACTTTTGACATTATTTAGTGCTAGATTTGAGTGATTGGACAATTATGACAGATGATTATCAATCAAAATGACTGCTGTTAAACAAACAAATGGTGTAACCTACAACTATGTGTTACAAATATTTTGGCGATTTGAGGTAGAAAGAAAGTTAAAAAGTACCTCAAAGTTTTGAGTTGGTTTTGTTTTGCATTTTTTTTTTTTTTTTGCATTACCTATGTGCACACAACAACTAATAGAATATTAAATAACAAATCACTCGTACAACTACATGCGAATATAAATAGATGAGATAGAACAGTCTAGTAAAACTGACTTGTGTGAATGCATCGTTATCTAATCTATGCCACTGAATAACTATATACTACCATAGGAACACCCTATACCCTGTACGGTATTAAATCACAGAATTTTCATTTTATTTTATACAACCAGCGCCTTGCGGTTTCACCCGCGTAGTTCCCGTTCTTGGAGGAATTCCGGGATAAAAATTTAGCATTTGCCACCCCTCGAAAAGTAAGCATTTTAATAATAAGAGATTTTTTTTTATAGTTTCAGTAGTTTTGGAGCCTATTCAAAACAAATAAACAAACAATTAAATCTTTCCTCTTTATAATATTAATATTTACCAAAAGCCACGCAGGAAATATATTATAATATATTTCCTGCGTGGCTTTTGGTAACTACTTTTGTTTGAAGGACATTTAAAAAGCTAGAAAATCTAGAAACTGCCTAGTTTCCCGTTTTCTCCGCAACACAGTAGCACGTGTAGAGACAGTTCAAGGTTATAATCGTTATATCTAAGTGCGAGGCGCCGTTCATTACGTACTTAACCTGTGAGACGACGGGCCCACTGTAACGGTAAGATGAGTGTAACGGTGATCATTAACGGTACGCCCAGTCTTACGGTGGCCAAGTGTAACGGTGAGCATTAACGGTACGTCCAGTCTTACGGTGGCCAAGTGTAACGGAGTGTCGAGACTTACAATGGGACAAATGTAACGGTGGTCCCAGTCTTACTGTGCAAGTGAGGCAAGTGTATTGTCAAGCTATGTGTAACAGTCCACTCCTGGTGGGCCAGCTGTGGACGTTTGATATTTAATTTGTGGCAAAGCCTATTACTAAGCCTACGATGTAGGACTTCTGTCTTTGCAACTGGACAGTAGACACGTATTATAAAGTTATGCCCAGTCATTGATCTACGCTTGAGTAACGTTTCTGCCATAGATAATGATTACTCAAGCATAGACCGGTGACTTAGCAATGTTTTATAAAACGGTGAACTAGCCTCAAACAAAAATCGAAATCAAAATCAATAATTATTTATTTCCATGAATACAATAAATATACACTTATACAAGGTCAAATTATAAATAAAGTGATTAAACACATGCTGTCACAGTATACGAAACCATCATAGATGGTCAACATTTTCTCAGAATACGACATTGCCACCATCATGACCAAAATAATAAACATTTCGTGTGGAGGTATAATTCAAGGGCAAACATAAAAAAATATTTTTGTACGGAACCTTCACTGCGTAAGTACGACCGCAGCTAAGAGTTTACAGAAAATATAGGAAGGTAAAGTAATTTTCTACTGAAAATTGAATTTTTCCATAAAAACTGCTCTGCCTACAAAGTTGCACATCAAAATGCGATGCGAACTTAGACAACCGCCACCACAGGCCAACTTCTGGCCAACTTGAGGCCAACTTGAGGCCAACTTTTAACAGAAGGCGAAGAAAAACCGTAATAAAATCCACTTGTGAACTTTCTAATGTTGCTTTAATCGCGCCTTTACTTTTATACCTACCTACTTTTATTGCCAGAGTTTCCCAAAGTTTGGATGCAACGCGTTTTGAACAAACTTCGCCTTTTTATTCGAGTGGAGTTTTAAAACGTTTTATTTCAAGCGGAAACCGTTGATAAGACGAAAGCCAGTCAATAGGAATGTAAGTGCTACGAGCTTTGCTACGGCGTAGCAGCTCTGAGGCGTAGCTGCCCTATGACGTAGCAGTTCTACGGCGTAGCCGCTCTTCGAAAGCATAGTAATAGTGCAACGAAAATTTTATTTCCTTTGAGTTTAATTGGATTCTTAACAGAATCTGTTTCCTGGCAGATTTTTGATTATACAGGCTGTTCGGAATATCGTTTGTCATCATACATAGAAACTGGAGGTAAGTAGAACCAAGTGCAAGTGTAAGGACCTACTTAGCGGCTTTTTAACCCTGAAAAGCCTTTCGACTATTTTGCCTAACGTCTGTATAACATCTCAAAAACGTACCCTTTCAATGAAATACCGATTTATGAAAAACCAATAATTTCTGTCAATCATGTCCCTCGTCTCTTTACCAAAAATATATAGGTACGTTAAATCATGTATTGTGTACAATAAGCGAGAAATCCGCCACCTCATTGGCCCCGCCGTCCATCATGCAAGGCTTCGCGCCAACGATTGTCCCATACGTACCCCATTATACCATCCGTCCCCATTATACCAACACATAAATAATGCGCGCACCCCCTACACAAATACAAGCACTTAATCTCCGAAATAAGACACATGACGTTATAAATTGCGCGAAACATGCTCGCAACCTCTTGTCACCAGTAGTTGGCCAAATTGGCTTATAACTGTGCTTATTTCCTTCCACACGCGATAGAACCTACCCCTTACACATAAGGTTTAAAATGCCGTGGCTGGTGGTCTTTTCTCTCGTTGTGTTGGCATGCATTGAGGCCGGCGTGAATGCGCACAATCGCAGGAATGTGGGGAAATATGACGTCACAGTGGCTTTGTCATATTGTGCTGTACATATGTGTGAAGCTCATTATGGCTAATTGGCGTACTTTGTGCAGTGCACGGGCATGGATCAACAGTTTTATTAAACTAGCTAGGATGCATTGTCTTACGTCAGCAAGTAAACGAAGAAATTTCATACAGTTGTAGACAAACATTGATTCAAACACATCACACTAATATTATAAATGCGATAGTTTGTATGGATGTATAGATAGGTGGATGGATGGATGGATGTTTGTTACTTCTTCATGCCAAAACTACTGGACGGATCTGGCTGAAATTTTGCATACAGGTAATTCAAATCATGGAATCAAACATAGGCTACTTTTTATCCCATAAATCAGTTCCCGTGGGAAGAAAATCACCTTTTAATGTTTCCATAGGAACATCGCGTGCGAAGCCGCAGGGCGCAGCTAGTTTTTTTATATGTTTTACGTATAAACCTTTTCAGTATTAAATCAATTATTTGCTTTCTTCGAATTTCATACAACCCGTCAATAATAAAATATAAACTTTTCAAAAACACAAAACCATATTTCATTAAAGTGCTCCGTAAACTGATACAACGTGAATGGATCGTTGCAGTAATATTCGGAGAGTGAAGCCAAAATAAACGTCTATAATTTCCTTTTTGCAGTCAAATGTATATTATTCTTGACAATAGAGCTCCGCGTTTGAGAACAGGGATGAATTAAGGAAGAGTTATTGTGCAGTCGCAGACTAATGTCGTTCTTGGTGAGCCATGATTTGTGTGCGCTTGTTGTCGTAAATCTGTTTTTACATAAGTGTGTGAAGATTTTTTTTTCGACTTAACTGCCGCATTTATTCTATTGTCATTGTAATTTTTGAGATACTTACCCTGATTAATGTTCTAGTTCATCAATCACAAAATTGTCGGTAAGAAATTGTTTATCTCCCTAGCCAGAATTCTTACCAAACAATCACTTCTAAGAATCCTTAGTCATTAATTAGAAAAAACAGCCCTCGATGACTTATAAATACCCACATAATTCCAATATAAGTTTATTTTTTGTTAGTATATTACTTGTTTCTATAATAAGTTCCTACTTTCTTACCTATATCCACTTTCTTGGATGTTTCTTTGTTCTTTCTGTGTATGTGAACCCAATAATCTATAAATCATATAAATGTATACGGTAGTACGGTAGCTATATTACACTAATATACGTATATATTCAACGAAGCAAGCAAAACTAAATGATATTATTATGAAAACTTAATTTATAATAATGACAAAAATGAAAGAAGCTCTAAAAAATATTTCTGACGAATAAACATTTTGAAGATGACGAGAGAATTTTTGGTTTTTCTGCAGTGTGAAAAAGTGCATTAATCAGATCATGCACAAGAACTTTTGCTTTTTGATAGTTTGCCCCGCAGTCATCCTGAGTCCGCCCCCGGGTGTGAAGGGGAGGCTGTAGGGGTGGCAGTAATTAGCTGTAGCTGCAGTTATTGTAATGAGAGCACCCTGTAGCTCGGAGAACTAACACCTCGTTGAGAATCAAAACATTGGAGAGAAAATGTGTTTATGAGCAAAAAATGTTTAATTGAAAAATTCTCTGATACTTTGCGAAATATAAACATTTGTATACACCGATAAAAATATCGATATGGAAAAATTACGTCGTATAGGTTCTTTTCGTTTCATTGAGTGCGGGTCGGTGTTTGATTATTGATTTTATTATGTAGTGCATTTTAATTGAATTTCAAGGTAAACAAATACGTACATACATGTTTTTTTTATAATAAGCATTAAAGGTGGAAACAGGTTGTTAATTTTACGTTCATTTTCAACTTTCATTCGGCTCTTTTCAGACGAAATGTAACATTTTAACAAACTTGATTTTCATTCGGCATTTTCATTCTACTTCGAATTACCGAAAAATGAACAGTCTGAATGTATAAAAACGTTCACTCAAATTCGGCCATTTTGAATCTAAATTCAAATTCCAAGACGCACGACTTCATTGGATAATAAATAATTCTGGACAATTCACACAGCATTATCTAGTCCCAAGCAAAGCAAAGCTTGTGTTATGGGTAGGTACTAGATAACTACTCGTAATATACATAATACAATACACTACATAGATAGATATTTTTTTATTATACATAGAAAACTTCCAGAACGCACTGAACAAAAATCTGCAGATCGTACAAACATTTTTCCCGAGGCCGGAATCGAACCCGCAACCTCCTGCATCGCAGGCGGACCTGCGCCCACCGCGCCACAGAGTTTGTCCGAGGATGACATTTTGAAGACAAAATTGCAGATGAAAGTTCATTTGTGCTTCATTCCAGCTAACATGTGTGAACATGGAGTGAAAGAAAATGAACCATTCACTCGTTTGAACCGTTGTTGGTTGAGCCGTCGGATGCCACCGATGGCTTTACATGCGATATTCATGTAGGTACTTTGTTTATTTGTTATTGCGAGTTAAGAGGTTTTGTTAGTTTGGTGCCTCAAACGCATTTTTCGTGTTGCTTTATTTCGATTTATCATTATTACATATTGCCTCGAGCGTGTTTTGTCACAGTGTACTTGTAAAGCATCGTGTTCTATCCTATCCATAACACCTCGCCGGTTTACACTAGCGTTTATGAAAACTTTCAAAATCTTTCACAAAAGTAAAAAAAGCCGTCGCGTACCCAGACCACTCTCCGTAAGTGGCGCCACTTCCGCAAGCAGACGCGGGTAGCAGCACTTTGGGTAAAAGTATTAATATTAATGAACACTTTTATAAATCATTTAAATTTTAATTAATGGAATTTTAATTACAATAGCTGTGTTGGTCTTTTTTGGGATGATGTTGAGAGATTGCAAAGAGAAAGCAAAATAAAATTCTTCTAAACAGGGCAATGTTGTTCTATTCTATTTAATACTGCCGAGTGCTTGTGTTAATCGAGTACTACACACAGTGGCATCTATTTTCAACTGTAGACGTGTGGGGCTGATGAAGATGATAATTGCATCAAATAACAATAAAAAAATGCAATATAACTTTTAAATCATGGTAACACTAAACGCAGTTTTTAACTAGTTCAGGAGCCTATGGACTCATTACTGTATGTAAGATTGATGAGAGATATTGAGAGATATTGAGAGATTGGGAGATGCCGTGTGGCAACACTGAAAGTCAGACGTGTAAATCAGCTGATACAAATTTATTTTATGTTTTTAGTGGATATTTGAGCGATTTAGCTAATTCAAAGTGTTTTAAACAAGTAATGTGTACCAATTACTTATAATCAAGTGAAATATTCAGCAAAATCCCGTCAAGAAACTGTGTACATTGCTACAAAGTTTGCAACGGTCAACCGCCAAAAAATATTCGCTTCTGCCTCAAAGAACACGACCAGGGCTCAAGAGTTGACAATAATTAACATTTTTGGGGATGGACCTTCTCACTCACTGATTCATCAACTGTTGGACTCGCGCATGATCGAATCCGTGCGAATCCGAATCGAGCGGCAGTCGACGATTGTTTGGAAACTCAATCCACAGTTTGGACGAAGATACTTCCAGAGTCAGCATTTAAACCTGGGGAGTATTGTTATCTAATTATCCCATTGACTAACCTACACACATACCCATCTGTACCTACCTACCAACAACAGATACACAGGTACACTGCTCACTCTGTGAGTCTCTTCACAAATCACACACAGGCTTGTTCTATCTCTCTTAGCTTGACAAAAAGGTGGAAGTTAAGTTGTAGACGAACCATTTAGTCTCAGACAATCATTACACCTACAAGACACTCAACAATATACTATACAAATAACCTCCCAATGTTATGTAGGTACTTTGTATCTATTGCAGTTTAATATAATTACTTTTTAGGCTTCTACAAATATCTGACTTAACTATTTGCCTACAAAATTATAACCTAGATTATTTGCTCTCAATATTATCAAAGTTACCTCAGTGAATGTTCTCCGAACAAGTTACAAGTAAACTTTAAATATCTATTGAACTATAAATGTTCTAGCAATCCCTTGGTCCTAACTATTTTACTATTTTTATTATTCTACCTTACTCCCCCTACTCATATTTCAACTGGGTTCTTTCACCATTGGTCACTGGGCTCTTTTAGACCCATCACACCTCAACTTGGTTTCTCACCATCAGAGGGTGACCTTGGAAGAAACAGTCTCTCATCACCTGCTTATCAATTTAAACTTAATTTTCCATTCACTTCTTATTTCTTAATTTTATTCTTATACTATAATTCTTATGCTAGCTCACTTTATACTGCTATTTTTCAGGGACACAATATGATGACCAGAAGGGCATGTGACCTGGAGGCTAAGCTGAAGCTCGCTACAGCTCAGTTAAAGGAAGTCAAAGAGGACCGAGACAGGCTGCTTCAAGAGCAGGAGGATAGCGAAGCTGAGTTCCTGGCTAACCTAGGCAGGATCCAATCACTGAAGGGACAACTCGCTGAACTCCATGCTCACCATGAAGATGCACTGTCAGAAGTGGACCGCTTGAATGCATGCCTTCGTTCCGTGGACAATTGCCATGAATCTTATGAACTGGTGTTGCAGCATAATAAAGACTTACAGCAAGAGCTTTCAGAATGCAGAATAAAACTTGATAGGCTAGAGGCTAAGCCGTTGACTCCAGCGACAAGTGTTTGTAGTTTAGATCTACGAACAGAGCTTCGAACAGAGCTTATGACTACAAATCTTAACATGTTGAATGTAGATCTCAGTACACCATGTCGCCATGGTCATAGCCAGTCCACACCCGTCATGAAAGGGACTAATAAAATTAAAAAATATGTTAAACTGAGTAACTTCATTAAAAAATCAGAACAAAAAATTAAGCGACAAAAACAACTTCTCAATAAAGCAAAATTGAGCAAGGAAAAGTCTAAATCTAACTTACAAGAAGAATTGGACTCTTGTTATACTTTATTAGGACGGAACTCTAAGGATTTAAACTATTTGGCGGAGGAAATAGTTAAATTAGAAAGGGCACTTCATGATGTAACCTGTAAATATAAACAAGCCCAAAAAGATGCCAATGACCACTGCCAGAAAATGCTGGAAAGCGCATATGTTGAAGTACGGCATAGCTACACTCAAACTGATCTCAAGACAACTACTACACATAGTAACACTTTAACTGGAGATGGTTCTGTGGAGGTAGTGTCCCAGTCACCGCTGGTGTTACCATCTGCAGTGAAAACTATAATGTACTCCGATGAAATTGGCATAAACATGGGTCAGTTCTTAAGTATGAGTATGAAACATCCTGTAATAAATAATTGTTTTCCAAATTCAAACCTGCATACTATTATGAAAAAAATTAATAATGAAACTTTTAGTAATTCAAACTTAATAATATGCCTGGGTAATAGGGGTAATGTGAACAAATCGGACTTGATTAAGTATGTGGGCAAACTGTGCACACTAGACTTAAAACAAATTGTGATGTTCACATTCCCCTATAGCGACAGCTTGCCACAATCAGAAAACAACCTTAGATATAAGCTTAATATGATGTTGCACACTATCTCGTGCAACAACAATATACATGTGATTGACATTAACAGTATTGTTAGTAAAAAATACTATTTGACTCAAGGTAATTACTACCTTTCCAATTTTTATAAAAGACAGATAGCAATTTCGCTATCTTTTTATTTTAATATAACACTTCACACGTTTATAACTTTAATATTTTCTATTCTTGTAAAGATCACCGATTAAGTGCATTATCATCCATATTCTGAATATGTACTCGGTGGTATAGGTTTACCTTAGTTTCCTTAACACGCAAAAAAGTGACTTGCTTCGCTCGCCGATATTTTCATTGGTCAGGTAGTATTAGTGGAAAATAGGACTCGCTTTATTATTTCGGTTATTAGTACTTCACGATCGGACAGATATAAGCACAGGATTCGTTTATCCATAAGTCACCTACTGAACCTTCGTGGTGAGACTTTAGTGTAAGACTCTTTGGGCACAGAACCCTAAAAATTGCAGAACACTTTGCAAGCACCTGTAAGTGCACACAATTTACGATAGCCAGTGTAAGTTGAAACACGTTAGCTAATTGCATTTATGAGCTTATTGCTAAGTGGATTGAAGTTTCTTAACAACCGGTAGGTATATGTATAGGTATATTACATACCTACATAGATTAGATATCTACAGGAGGTACAAAGAGCTCTTTTTTTAGGGTTAAGTACCCAAAAGGTAAAACGGGATCGATTATTTTCCTCAATATATTTTTCTCTGTTCTGTGAAACTTTGTTGTGCTATTGAATCTTTCGAACATATAAAATTAATTATTCTCCTCGTTTTACTTAATAGTACAAATTGTTATACGTTTCTAGATTATTCGAATTTGACAATAAACTTTACAGGGGAGAGCTACTTATAGAAGGAGCTCTTTGTACCTACGTACACCAAGTGTTGATTATAATATTGATTGAATTAGTGAGAATCCCTAAACTTCAACCTCAACAGCCTATAGAGGTCCACTGCTGGACACAGGCCTCCCCCTGATAAGCGCCTTACTGGCTTTGATGTCATGGGGGTATTGCCTCTAATAAAATGCATAATCCCCACGATGGGCATGCGAGTTGGGATAGCAGTCCCAACAGAGTTCAGATCGATGTTCCTTAGTCGCCTCATTACGACCCTCGCGGGAACAGTTGGGGTGGTGCAAATCCTAAGACGCACCCCACTGCACTACGAAGTACACTGCCAGTATCAACAGTATATATAAGCATTTTGTAGCTGCGTTGTTCCTATGGAAATATTTAGAGGTATTTTTATCCTATGGGAACTAATTTTTGAGATAAAAAGTAGCTTGAAGCTACTTTCATCAAACATAATTATGTTTGATTCCAAGATCAGTAGGTATGCAAAATTTCAGATCCGTTCAGTAATTTTTGCGTGAAATAGTTACAAACATATGTATATCCATACATTCTTAAAAACTTTTGTAATATTAACCAGGAAAAGCATGCTCAATTAAAATAAAACTCGCGCTAATCCGTTGAAATCACGGGATCATTAAAACTGAGTTTTTAATAGTTAGTGCGAACTTTTTATCGGAAAATGTTTGTACAGTTTTGCTCGTTTCAATACCTGCATCTCATTGAGTCGGGTAATGAGACCGCTCATGTGGATGATGAGCCTACTGTTATTCTAAAGGTTATTTTATGTCACAAAAGTTTGTGAAGGTGTGGGATGTTTGGACAGTCATGTCAAAACTACTAAACGGATCGGACTGTAATTTCGCTCGCATAATGTTTGGACATCACGTAAAAATTTATGAATTCTTAAAAATAATGTACCTATAGTTGCAGCATTATTATAATAATCAGCCTATACTATATATATATATATATATATATATATATATATATATATATATATATATATTGTTTAAATAGTCTATAAGTCCACAGCATGCCGTGTGGTGCCGGCGGCATAGAATTTGCACCACCCCAATTCTTCCCGTGGGGGCGGGCAGCAGCGCCCCCTGCAGAACAAATATTCCACCAAACTGCGATCCCCAACCCGTATGCCCAGCGTGGGGATTATGGGCATCCCCCATGAGTTAAACGTCAATAAGGCGTTTATCAGGGGGAGGCCTGCGTCCAGCAGTGGACCGATACAGGCTGTGGATGTGTGTGGATGTGAAGTCCACAGTGGATATAGCCCTCCCCCAATGAGCGCCATAGCGTCCTGTCCTATACTTGCCGCATCCAGCATCTGCCCGCAGTCTTTCGCAGATCATCATCCCACCTGGCCGGAGTTGCGGACTTCTGTGGTCTCCACTCAAAAACACGTTTACCCCAGCGGTTATCGGTTCTTCGTGAGATATGGCCGGCCCACTGCCACTTCAGCTTGCTAATTCTTTGGGCTATGTCGACAACTTTGGTTCTCTGTCGGATGTATTTGTTACATATCTTATCCTTCAGTGAGACTCCGAGCATAGCTCTTTCCTTAGCTTTTCGTTGATGGATAGTTTACTAAGATAATTTTAACTCTCCGTTAGGTGTGTAGGAGAGGCAGTAATGCTTACGAGGCTGTTTTTATAAATAACTAGTTATTTTCCGCGGCTTCGCACGCTCTATCCAAGTAGCTAAGTCCGTCCCCGGGATACCGTTTACCTCCCTGCCAAATTTCATCAAGATTGGTTCAGCCGGGAACGAAATAAAAACTAATGAAGTTCTAAGCTCCCCGCTAATTTTCAGCCAAATCGGTTCAGCCGTTCTTGAGTTATAAAAAGTGTAACTAACACGACTTTCTTTTATAAATATAGATTTCTAAAGTACTTACTAATTAATTGACATTTCAAAAAAGGAAACAAATTGGAACTAGTATTCAGACTGTTGCAAACAATCTAGAGGTTTACTCCATACAAGTTGAAAGCTTTCCCAGGACGCTGGCTGCTATGCAATGTTTTTTCTAAGTTAAAAATATAGAAAGCCTGACGAGTCGACTCTAGAAACTTCTAAAAAGGCAAATCGAAACTTTAGTAAACTTTCATTAATATGATAGGTATGTAGATTGCGTACCATCTGTTCTTCAACCTCTATTCAAAAAGGTTCTAACCAACCATTTCAAGCGACGAGCGATTTTGAATCCTCACTCGTCTTGTGAAGACTGCTTTTCGCTGCGCTGAAGCTATTTCTAATTGAATAGCGAGTTGCTAGCGCCACAAAGAAGCTGTTACAGTAAAAGATAGCTCACTGCAGTAACAGATAGCTCATTGTAGTAACAGATATCTCATTTTAGCGGAAGGCAGATATGTATGTATGTATTTCTTTTTTCAAAATTAATGCAATTTATTTTTCTCTCTTTATTTTGATTAGGTTATCACGCCCTCGTTCATTAAATATCACAGAATAACTTATTCAATAGTGGAAACGTCATCCTCCGACTACGTGGACAATTTTCAAGATTTCACAATTTTTCAGTCAATCTTTGTAATATTTTATTTTATTTATTGTGATCAGTTCACAAAGCAGATTACAATCATTTTTACATCTTAAAATATAGAAATTACAAGTTATTAACTAGATTGTAGCCCTAAATGTACCTAAACATAACATGATTGATGATTACTATGATTAGTTAGTGTTACAATCATAGGTATATCAGTTTCCCTTTCTTTGTATATTTATCTTTCTTTAACTATTTTATTTCCAAGCAGAAAACATGTGAATAATATAGATACGAGTCTTTGTTTGTAACTTTGAGGAGGAGAATGGAGTATGAAAAGTTATGCTTAAGAAATAATTAAAGTGAACTAGCTGTTTCTACGCTGCGTCTTGAGTTAGATATGGCGCCGCGTTCTGTGCAGTCTGCGAGTGAAGACAGGCGCCCTAATTAGTGCAAACTAACAGCCTGTGTGAGAAACACTTCTTGCTTCCATTAGGAGCTCATTTTAATTTATATCAAACTTTTTAATAATGTAAAAACTGGGTTTTTAATTACCTATAAGGGTTTGAAGATTTCTAGCTGGCTTAGAATTTGCACCACCCCATCTCTTCCCGTGGGTGTCGTAAGAGGCATCAGCGCCCCCTGCAGAAAAATAAAAACCCTACCACTGATCTGTGATCCTTAATCGCATGCCCATTATGGGCATTATCCCTCATTAGATAAACGTCAACAAGGTACTTTTCAGGGGGAGCCTGCGTCCAGCAGTGGACCAATTACAGGCTGTTGAGTGAAGATTTTTATGTGGAAGGTTTTTGGGTGAAGGGTCAATAAAAATAAATATATATATTTGAATAAAAGAATCACAAAAATTCCTAACGAGTTAAGTTATTACACGAAGTATTTTCTGTCTTCTTATTATTTAAATAACTCGTCGTTTTAGGACATAATGTTGCAAAATATTTAATAATTATATAATATAATATATAATTATGTAATAATTAATTTTCTTACAAATAAGTTTTTTCTATGCCCGGTGATATTTAAAAAAAAAACACAAAATGGCGACCGTTTGTAGAGCCAATATCTTCGAACTCTTTTAAGATTGGATTGAGAAGGGGTGATTTTTCTGTGTATCACGCATGAGTTTTCGTGATCAATACAACTTACTTATTTTGTCTTCTGAGCAAAACATTTATTAATCTGCATAGATTAACTACTTTTTCGTCTAGTAAACTTTTATCTGCTGTGTTAACTTTCTGTGCTTGATGAAAAGGTTTTATCACTTTTTAACGCCTTTGTGTCTGACAATACTTATTAAATATTTTATTTTAAGTCTTGGATTAATTGTTCGTTCACCTGTAGGTACATCGTAAATCTAGCTGCAAGAAGAATATAGATTGAATATTTATTTTACAAGTATTCATAAATGCTGAAGTACCTATGTTTATTAACGATACGCCAGAAAACAGAAATAGGTTTATATAAAAGTAACGATTAGTGATTATTTTGTGTTTCTTGGCAGGATTTCTCTCTTGATTTGATGTCAAAATCAAGTAAATAATTCCCAAGGTAAGCAGGGGTGGCTTATTCCCAGAGGTTCGTCCATGACGCTCTTGGAGAGACGCTCCCAGAGGTTCTTAAATCAATGTTTTTTAATTCCCGATGGGTCCATGAAATTATTTACTAAATTTTAAATATTCATACATGGACTTCCAATGGGTCCATAATTATTGTGCAGTCAGTAAAAACAATACAAGAGGGTATTTCATCAGTTAGCAAGTCTTTATGAGACAAGCCAAACTTCTTGAAATCGCAATCAAGTTTTCTGTTAAGGCTACAATATAATTTAATAAAACTTGATAGCAAATTCAGAAGTTTAGTTTATTGCAAATAGGATAAATAGTTATTACTGGCAATTATAAATAAGGTGCAATTAACTCTAATTCACTTCAATTTTTTGTCCACTAGCGGAAGAAGTTAAAAATAAACCACTAGCTAGTTTATCGCTTATCAACTAATACAATCTTAGCATAACTAAGTCTAACTGTTCTTACATACTATTGTCGGTGTGGAACTGGACGACATCCGGCCAAGCATTAACATTATTAACGTAATCATCTAAGGAGTAATAGGCTTTCTTGATAAGATTTCGTTTTATGTACAGTTTAAATTTACGAACACAATAACTAGCGGCTGCACTCGGCGGCGCCCGCTCTCCGCTAAAGTAACATCGCAGGCTGCGGCTGACGGCGAGTGGAGTCGTTAGGGGCTCGCACATGACTGCCACATGCCGTATTATCATACAGATTATGGACCATTGAACCACTAAACTAGAAAACATGTAGATAGATAATTTTTTTCTAACGTTGTTATTTTCATCTAAAGAGTCTATTATCGATATATTACGCTTACGTACACTCAGTTATAAGCTATGCCGTTACAACATGGGGAAATAGCTCTGATATAAAAAAGGTTTTAATATGTCAAAAAAGATCAATAAGAATAATTTGTGGCCTGAGGAAAAGAGATTCTGCAAAACCATGTTTCGCAAAATACAAGATTATGACGGTAGTATCACTTTTCATATACAAAAGCCTCGTAGAAATATACAAAAATAGAAATAAATACATTATAACGAAAAGACATGCACAGATACAACCTAAGAAACATCATTAAACTATATCCACCAAAAGTAAGGCTAGAGAAAGCTAAAAAGCAAGGACAGACTGTTAAAATAAACATGTTTAATAAACTACCTTCAAAGATTACTGAATTAGATAATTTTAATCTCTTTAAGCGTAAAATAAAAATATTTTTCGGGAACAATGCATTTTACAGCCTAAACGAATGCTTTAATATGGTTATATTAAAATCCTCATTTTTGGATCAGGAATAAGTAAAATTTTGAGTCTCAGATTGCTTACAATAACTTATAATAATCTATTAATTTATTTCTTATCTATTGCCATTGTATACCTACCAACTAAGTTATGGAATGAAAATGTGTAAAATGTAAAAAATGTATTAAGTGAACGACTAACTTAGTATAACATATATGTTATAAGAATGGTGGATAAATAAAAATCTGAAATCTGAGTCAGGTTTCTAAGATACTTACATCCCAGAAACCTGATTATTTAGAACATTATTACAAAGATTTTTTTATTGGTTGTCTTCTATCTAAATACATATATTTTTATATACTGTGCGCAACGGTTTCAATTATGGCTTGTTCCTTTTCAAATATTTATTTTGTCTCTATGTGGTAGATTGAAGTTAATAAATTAATGCGTTACCTGCGCACTCGGTCTTAAATATAGTTAATATAGTTATATAATATTTGTGGCTTGGTAACTAACATTTTATTCTATAATTACATTTCATAGTAAAATGGTAAAATTAACTACTTACAACATTATAAATAAATAAATAAATAATGCTAGACAATTCACACAGCATTATCTAGCCCCAAGCTAAGCAGAGCTTGTGTTATGGGTACTAGATAACTGATATACATTAAATAAATAACCGTTGAAAACAACATACCTAAGGACTAAATAGTACACTAAACATTGTTATCTCGTATTATTTGAATAGCTTCCCTCCTGCTCCATTCCCCAGCATTCCGAGCAGTAACGCGATCGTGTGCAAGATGCCTTCGTTCAGAAAGTGTCGCGCATTAAGGTATCGGTCGGAAGCAATTATTGTTCGCAATGTTAGCGGCGCAGCGAAGAGCCGAGAGCCGAGCGAGGACCGAAAGAGCCGAGTAAGAGGCTTGCACTTGAAAGCCTTGATTTCGCTGGAGGAGTTTGTGCAAGGAAACACATTTTAACGTTATTTTCTTTTGAGTGTCTGGATCTTTTGAGGAAGAAAGGTTAACGACCTCTGTGGAGCAGCAGGCGAAGGTCCGCCTGCGACGCAGTAGGTGTTTGTACAATCTGCAGATGTTTCTTCAGGGTGTTCTGGATGTTTTCTTATGTATAATAAAAAACATATAAACATATAGAATGAAGTATTGTATTATATTAGGTATACCATCTATCTAGTAACGATAACACAAGCTCTGCTTAGCTTGGGGCTAGATGATGCTGTGTGAATTGTCCTGTATTATTTATATATTTATTAGTTCGCCGTAAATTGGGTATTGTAGTCAACGAACTAAAACTGATTGAAAGAATAAACTAAATGAGAAATCAAATATCTTATTTAACTTTATCGCAAAGATTATTGTAAAAACTATGTTATAAAGTCGTCTATTAACTTGTGATATTAAGCGGGCTAACTACAAACCTCATTTTAGAAAAAACTACAATAGTTTTCATTTCAAAAAGGCCTCGTATCTTGTCATTGTATAGATTACGCAATCACAAGCGCAACTTACCCAAAATTGAATGCAATTCCAATATAATTTCAACCCGACGATTCGTAACTAAAAACTCACACTAACGCTTCCGCTACACAATAAACACAGCCATTATGCTAAACGCCGTTATTTATCTGAAGGCGCGCATCCAGCACTAACGCCGGGTGGTACACTCAGCGACGAAAGCACGTGAACACTGCTTAATTTATTGCAGCGCTGCGAAAAAATTGTTGCACCGCGAAAGCACCAAATTTTTCGCACCACAAGAAACAGTGCTACACCCATAATTTGGCTTGTTTTAAAAAACTATAAACCGACTTTAAATAGGCTATTTGATAACATTGAACATATAATATAAAAATGTTTTATTTGGTTGAACGGGATAAATACTAATAGCTTGAAAATAAAACGCTTATGGGACCACCTCGGTAGACTTTGGAACACGTTGTGGTACACTGCACGGCCACAGAGGAGGCCAGACACAAAACAGGGTTGAAGTGTCTCATTGAGGAGTCAACCCCATCCACACTCACAGAAAAGCCAAAACGAAGCTGTCAGTCACTTAATGTCCTGCTCCGATACTTCAAGGAGCTGGGCTGGTTAGGGCCTGCTTAGGCAGGGGGATAATGCACAATACACATAGGAATATGAGACGTCCGTGCAGATCTTATTTCCCCTACTTAGAATTAGAATTAGACCGCCTCGGGAGCATTCTCTATACAATATGAAAGAATCAGCAAAATAACCATGAGCGGAGATAATTATGAACTCACAAAAAAAAACATAAGCAATGAATTTTAAATAACTCCTGAAATACAGTTTTTACTAGTTCGGGAGTCTATGGATTCATTTGTATAGTGTATGTTTACTTGCGTCAAATAAATGAATTTATTATTATTATGAATTGAGAACCTCCTCCGTTTTTGAAGTAGGCAAAAAATTACAAACATTGTTTAATAAGTAGCGACATACATACGTTAGTAAACAATTGATCGATGTTGTGGTTCCGTTTTGTTACAAAAATTACTACATCTCAACCTAAACAGCGTATATTGGTCTACTGCTAGACGCAGGCCTCCCCCTTAATAAGCGCCTTTCAAATAAAAACAGTTTTATTATCCGATATACTTGGATTACAAGATCAGAAGTTTGAATTTAATAGCACATTGTTATCCTACTGTTAAATGTTACTTATTTAGTTCCAAGAAAGGTTTTTTTTTCTATATTTCAAGGGACTAAATAGTTAACACTGTGCTTTTCATTACGAATACAAGGATAGTAAAACTAAAAAAGGAATAAATACCATTAAATCCATATCTGAATCAGGCTAACTCGTTGTAATACTAATCACTGCTATACGAAAGTTTATTCAAAATGCTACAACTAGAAAAAAATACGATTAGATTGCCGCTTTCCGCTTTGTGCTTTTGTGATTTGTAAAAGCATTAGGTGTCTTATAAAAACATTGCCGTTTTTGTAATTTTCCAACGCTTCACATACTTTATTTTATATTTTAAAATACATCATTCATTACATAGGGACTAGATGAGCTCTTTACTGAATAATGAACCAGTGTGTCTATACAATGTGTCTATACAACTTTCCGTGTTCAACTGTTTTATGGTATATTACTGACTCAACTTACTTTTATTTGGAGCCCGTTTGAATGAATTCTTGGAGCGGGGTGGAACTATCCGTGGTTGTCGAATTTCAATACTTAAAGTCTTAAAATACATTATACTTTTTTATGGATATATATTTATGGAATGGTTATGCTAATATAAAAAAGGAAAGCTCAAGGTACGCCAGAAGAGAGTGTACTAATGTGTTTATTACGCCAAGGCACAAAAGCGTTGCTTTTCGCGGTAGCTTTAGTTTCGCGGCTACGAGTTGTTGGAATGTACTGTTGCCACCGATTCGTGGGTGTAAAACGGTATACACCTTCAGACTCAAGCTTCGGAGACTTCTACTTGCGACTCAGCTCAACTCATAATTACATAAACTTGAACTCACCGATCATTTATACACGCTTGGCATTGAACTGCAGGGCTCCTGTAGCTAAAATTCCCATGAATGGATAGATGGTTCTCCTTCATTGTGGTTCGCGGCGTTGCACAACAAACGGCATTTGTTTCACTGCACAAGTCGAACGTAGAGTGAGGTGAGACCGACCCAACGGTACTCCGCGCGTGCACTTTCGGGCCTTACGCGAACCAACCAGTAAGGCAATGCAAATTACAAACATTAAGTACCAAATATCTAATTCGAAGAAGGTAGAAAGGTAAAAGAACAGAACTTTGTCGAGCAAGTCGAGTCGAGTCGTTAGTTCGTCAAAGATGACATAAATCATCAAACTTTTCTCGCCGTCGTCAGTTTCAAAGCTGACAGTTCTGTGGCATGACAGTTTGAAACTTGGACGGACAAAATCAAGAAGCCGCTTTGACCTAAGATAACTCTCTCGCGTCATTGTTTTCACAATATTAACATTTTCATTTACATATCCCTATTATAAATTATATCATTTATTATTATATTTATTGCTCCACCTTGTTTCGTTTCTATTCATACATTATTGTCTTTGTGTGCGCTGGATCTGAGATCGTGTCTGTCACTTGTCGTAACTGGTTCTGACTGAAAACCAGCGCTCCTTCACAAATTACCTTGTCTAGGTTTTTGTGTAGAGCAACAAGCTGAGTCAGGACCTGTTAAACCTACACACACGCGCTTATTTGCCTGCTGAGGGGGCTACTTAGTACCAACCCAATAGGTACTTAGGTAGGTACCTACCTACTTGTGTTAGTTTTAGGTTTCGAATAATTGTTAACTGTGTTTGTTAGTGTTACTAAGTAGTCTTAATTTTTTACCTTATTTTATTTGTAGTGTTGTGTAGTGTTTAATAAATCATTTTCTTTCTTCTTTCTTTTAAAAAACCATTTAGCGTTCAGCGATTTTTGTTGCTTATTGTACAACATCTACAGTATATTCAAGACATCCACAGTACAATTAATACAGTAGAGATGGTAATAGCGTTGCAAGAGCTGCACTGCCGCCGACAACGCTAAATCATTCGCGTCTCTAGTTTGGCTGACTCACTCGGAATACTCACTTTTGGGTGAGGAGATTTATATAAGAGAAGATTTATTTATTAGTACAAATGTACCAGGAAAGCAGAAGTTGATTGGAGATACAGAGAGTTGATTAGAGATTCACAATAATTCACTACAAACTTTCTTGATGTTAGCTGTGTGGTGCTGGCTTAGGATTAGCACCACGCTAACTCTTCACGTGGGTGTCGTAAGAGGCGACTAAGGGATATCCACCGGAGGGCGGGCAGCAGAGCCCCCTGCAGAACAATACTACCACCAAACTGGGATCTCCAATCCGGATTATGGGCATTACCCCATATGGGATAAACATCAATGAGGCGCTTATCAGGAGGAGGCACCCAGCAGTGGACCAATGCAGGCTGTTGAGGTTGAGGTTGAGGTTTCTTCATGTTTATGCTGACCTACTAGTTCGTTAGTTTAGTATCGTCCCGGCCTACCACCAGTAGTAGGCTTGGTGGTAGGCCGAGTCCGTAGCCTTACATTTTACCTGACTACCAATGGAGGAGGGTTATGAAGTTGGCAACTTATGTTTGGATGCATGTAGCCTATTTAATGCACGCAGAAACTACTCGTTCGATTTCAACAAATGCGGTATCGATTCGTCTCAATACCCCGGTGGTTATTGGATATATTTATTATTAATCATTTATTTCAGAATACATACCATATCACATTAGTACACACAAAATACTTAAGATTATATATATCATGATAAAAATAACATACAACGACGCGTGATTTGGTTTAAGTTTATTTTATATTGTGATTCCTTAAATAGAGAGAAGGACAAAATAACATGAAGTTAGGTACAGTTGGATTAACAGCTGAACGCCGGCTGGTGCGTCCTCTGTATTTAAAAAAGTATGTGAGCCACCGAGTGACACTTCTGTGTTCAAGTGCACTGTGTTCTGTGCCTCCCCCTCCCCCTCCCCCCCACAGCTATGATGTATAAACAGGGTGTAAGTTTGAATTATCTGTTGTTTGTCTGTTTGTGCCGAGGATGATACATCGTGTGTTGCCGACGCGACGTCTTCACAAATACCGCGGTTCACTTGCTTCACTTCTTCGATAAAGGGTGTTCTGTATTAGTGTTTTGATTGTACCATTTGCTAGTGTATATTTCTACTAGTTTCTGCAAACGGCTTTGTATGCGCTTTTCAAGTAGTTAAATTTGTCCCCAGGATATTTTGCACCTCCCTGTCAAATTTCAATAAGATCCGTTCAGCCGTATAGAAGTAAGAGACAGGTAAACAGATTTTTTAATAAGCATTGTTTTGCCTCTTAGACGGAACATAATGTATATAATTATTATTAAATTTATTATATTCTATCATTATATTATTGTTTAAAGTTACTGTATATTATGATAGTCAGCAGAAAAAACCTAAGACTATGTTTATGCGTGAGCTACGTGGGGGATTTTAGGAATCTATTTCTCGGAATTCCCTTACAAGACTGTAAGATTTGATTAGGAAAATAACATTTTATTTAGGAAAATAACCTGAAAATCACTCACGTGGAGTCAGAGTCAGAGTCAAATCGTTTATTTCTTTAGACTTACAAAATAAGCACTTAGACAAGTCATTTTTACTATATAGTGGGGGACAGGGCGTCGGGGATTTCCGGAATAATCCCCTGCAATCATTAAACAATTTAGTCGATTATCTTGACAATGTGGTGACGTTTTTAAATCTCTACTCAGAGTCTGAGTCAGAGTCAGAATCAGACCCTAGATCAAATGTCAGTTGTTGTTGATTGAAACCAGTTCGTACAAAGTTAGAGGTATTTGAGTTTTACTATGTTGTAAAGTAAATGAAATTAAACAAAACGTTTAAATGCAATCCTCACCCGGACAAAAGGATATCCGAAGCAATTTGTATGTAAAAGTAGATTGGAAACACATTAACGTAGCGTCGAGAGAAGGCACTCCCCCAGAGGCTGGGACTTCTGCAGCGAGAACGGGAGCTGGCGGGGGCTGGCTTACTACATCCATGATACTTTCAATTAACCTCACCTAAGCCTATATTGGTCCACTGCTGATCGCAGACCTCCCCCTGATAAGCGCCTTTATTGGCTGTTATCCTATGAGGAGTAGTGCCTATAATCCCCACGCTGAGCATGCGGGTTGGGAATCGCAGTGTGGTGACAGAATTATTTGGCAGGAGGCGCTGCTGCCTCTGGAAAATATCCCTTAGTCGCCTCTATTACGACACCCGAGGGAAGAGTTGGGGTGGTGCAAATTCTATGTCGCCGACACCCACGGCGATCATTTAATGAACAGACAGATAAATACTTCAAACGTGTATATATACGTAGTTGCCCTCCTATTCATAATGATCTGCTAGCTTAAAACAGTTGCTAAGCAGTGTTATTTTTCTAGCTTATTTTCCCGTGGGTGTCGTACCAGGCGACTAAGGGGGATTTGCACCGGGGGCGGGCAGCAGCGTCCCCTGCAGAACAATACTACCACCAAACTGGGATCTCCAATCCAAATACCCAGCGTGGGTATTATGGGCATTACCCCCCATGAGATAAACACTAATATGGCGCTTATCAGGGGGAGGCCTGCTTCCAGCAGTGGACCAATACAGGCTGTTGAGGTTGAGGAGGTATATACAGAAAAAAGAGAAAATAAATACCGACATTTAATACAATAATAGTAATATACACTAATCTGTAAGCTAGCTCTTGTTCTACAGAGAAGTGCAAACTGAAAAATGCAGGTGGCGCAGCGTTGCGAATTGATTCGCAGCTGTTTGAGCGCCGCCGCCGCCGCGCCGCCGTAACGACGAACAAATAACGATTGTTTGCGGTGCAGCCGTTAGCGGCGCTACAGGACGGCGGCTACTTCTGTGCATTTTTAGTAGACGGGATATTTTATAGGTCATAGTCGTGTTGCTTTTCGATTTTCTTTTAACAGTCGATTTGTTATGCAACCGCCCTAGCACAAAGGGTCGTAGATTTTACTTTTTTATTGAACAAATGTTTTATACGATGGTATACTAAAATTTATAAAAATATGATTTGAGGGCTGACTTGCAACCGTTTTGATACTTTGATTCGATAACATGAACTACACTTAGTACGATTTTAGTGCGATAACAAAACCAGAGTATGAAGTTATGACACACAATATAAATTTTATTTCTTTCTACATTTTTTTAAATACCGTGGGCTAACAATAAAGTTTCCACGCAATGGTCGTAATGTAATACTACCTTCCCGTAGGTGTTCTATGTAGGTAGACCACGCACAGGGACCGTGGGTATTCCCCTGTCCTCCCTCTGTACGTACTGCCCCTGGGGTCCACATTGACCTGGCACCTCATCGACCCCACTCGAACATTTACCCAAGCAAGAAAATAAACAAAATTTCCCTCACAAATTGTCTTAACTTTTTCGCTCCAGTGAAAATTCCCAAAGCTAATTAGGCAGGGCCTAAAATATGATATCCACAAGGAGCTAATTAACACCCTCGCGGCGCCTGTGTCACAATTACCACAATTAAACGCGCCTAAAATAATATTCGGGACAGTCGAGGGCGAGAGGCGAGCACACCAGGGGGGCGCGCGGGTATGAACAGACTCAACCTGCATGAACTATTCGCTTCTGAATACATTTTACTGGTCAGGAAGTATCAGATGCTACCTGACCAGTAAAAATTCTAAAACTATCTACAGAATCTGTCTATATATTTTTAACTGACTTCAAAAAAGGAGGAGGTTCTCAATTCATCTGTTTTTTTTATTTTTTTATGTTTGTTACTTCAGAACTTTTGATTGGGTAGTCCGATTTGCATGATTCTTTTTTTATATGAAAGTGGGTGCTTTCCGTGTGGTCATATTTTTATTTTGTTCAGTTCTGACAGTGGGATCCATGAAAATTCATGAAAAAACTGTAAAAATTTAAGTCGGTTTATAGGTTTTAAAACAAAATGAATTATTTTGATTCGACTTGTCTGTAGGTAGGTTTTAACTAAGGCTAGTTTCATGAGAACAATACAATAGAAATATTGTATAATGCACACCAGTAATCATTATAACAAAAGCAAATTCAGTTAATGTTCAATCAAGCCATTTCTCTCAGGCAACCTTAGTAAGTTCAACCATTGAAGTCATTTTTGGAAGTTAAAACTTCTTTGCGTGCAATTTGTAAGCAGTGAAGGAAACTATGCTCGTGTAAGATTCGCTTAATTTCGTTTAGTTAACTCCAGTTATCTCCGTCGTCTGTATAAAAAAATAGCTCAACTTATAGCTCTAAGCAAGGTTCAAACTTCGGCACATTGTATTAGTAAATGATGCGTAGTTGTAGACAACATTATTGCTCTAACAATCCAAGGTTCATATTGAGTATCTACCCTTTAATCCCCATTCAAAACTGTCCAACACGCCACAACCCGCTCTCTAAAAACTTTTGTCACATAGCGAACTGTCAAAAATGACCCCGCCAGGAGTTTCGCATTAAAATTTCGCAACTACATTGAGGCGGGTTAAGCCGGCGCGGCGACTGTATCAAAATTCAGAACTGCGGGGTAATATTTGCCGGAGAACTATTTTAATTTCGTGCGAACAAGTTTTGAGCGAACGAGAATTTAAATGCGTGCTCGAAAGGTTACTTCCAGTTGGGGGTGTCATCAATCAGGAATAACTGGAATAGGGATTGTGACAGTTCGTTTCAAATGGAGCGGGGGGCAAGGGGTGGGGGGGCTGACAGTTATGGGCTCAGAGTGAGAATTTATGCGGAAACAAGTTACAGTTTGTAAAAGATCCATCTTTTGTTGGCAAACTTTTCACTAACTAAAGTTTGCTGTTTGTTGGTATTACCAATTGTGTTATTCCGAAGTTCTGCTCCTGTGGCATAATTTCAGATTAATAATGGCAGGAACATTTTTCGTATCTCCAACAAAATAATAAACTATACTAATATAAATATAGAATAAAGTTTTGTTGTCTAATTTAACTTAAATATTTAAAAATATGTGTTGTTCCTATGGAAACGTTTAAAGGTGATTTCTATCTCACGGGAACTGATTTATGGAATGAAAGTCTTTTTTTATAAACCTATGTTTTATCCAGGATTAGAATAACCGGTATGGAAAATCAGCTCGATCGGTTCAGTAGTTTTGGCGTGAAGAGGTAACCAACATCCATCCATACATCCATCCAAACTTTCGCATTTATAATATCAGTGCTCGAGATCTCTCTGATCTTTGCTAAAAATCAGCGCTGGGAGGTCAGCAATGTGCATCCAGCACAATGCTGATGAAGGCCCTGCATATTCGGCTTAGCCGCTGCTACGCACAAGTAGTGTAACTTAAGTATAAGTATTAATCATAGTCATAAGGCTAATCCCGCGACTCGCTAACGTAGTGTAGGGCGCCCTCCGGCCAGGTGGGATGACGATCTGCGAAAGACTGCAGGCAGATGCTGGATGCGTCGAGCTGAAGACAGGGCGCTATGGCGCTCATTAGGGGAGGCCTATGTCCAGCAGTGGACTAATATAGGCTGATGATGATGATGATGATGATGATAAGGCTAATAGGGTATATGCATGTGACTTCAATAATATAATAATTACTCCTTACGTATGGTCTATTGATATAGAAATATATCTGCATATTGATTTTTGTATTTTGTGATGTTTTTATTGTTCCATATAATCATTAAAGAAGATATTTTAAATCTCAACCGCAAATTTCTAAACGCAACGTTATTGGCAGCTGAACCGGGACGTCACACTTGTACTTTTTTGTATGGTCATGAAGCTTTGACCTGAAGTTGACATTTATGTAGATTATTCGATGAATCGTGACGTCATACAATGCAAGGGCTAACATGGCAGCGTTTTTATCACCCGGAACTGGGTGCAGTTTTACTTTTGTTACCTCAATAATTAAAAAAAATGTTGATTTCATATATTTTTCGGTTATGTATTAAACTTGATAATCGTTAAAAAAACCATGCATATAACCTACCGTGTAAAGTCATTTTTAAGGTAAATAAAAAAAAACGTGTGGCACTCGGGGACTGCCGCGGTAAAGCTATTGCAATGCCATCTAGAGGCGAGTTGCTGAACTAAAGAGATAAACGTCATATTTCAAAAAGTCATTAAAAGTTCTACTATTCATCGATAGATGGCAAAACTAAAAAGTATCACCGCTGTTCCGGTCGGAGTGGGGAGCGTGAGGTTTTTTCGTTACGGAATTTCTGGATTCGGTCCCCGCGCTCAAGGCCCGCGATAGAAGCTATGCAATAGCTTAAAAATATTCTGTTGTACTATAAATAAAATATAATAAATAATGCTGTACAATTCACACAGCATTATCTAGCCCCAAGCTAAGCAGAGCTTGTGTTATGGGTACTAGATAACTGATATACTCGTACATAATACAATACACTACATAGATAGATATTTTTTATTATACATAGAAAAACATCCAGAACGCCCTGAACAAATGTCTGCAGATCGTAAACACATTTGTCCCGAGGCGGGAATCGAACCCGCAACCTCCTGCGTCGCAGGCAGACATTCTACCACCGCGCCACAGAGGTCGTATTCTATAGATACTAGAAACAATTCTTAGATAAATCCGCTGCGCTCCCTAACCAGAAATCATATTAACAAGTAACGACCACCGGTAAATTACGTCCAAAGCCTCCCCCTCCCCTCCCTAAGGGAAAACAGAACCTTTTCAATAAAAAGGCTAACGATTACTCCACTAATTAACGAGCCAATTAATAAGGCATCGCGGCAAGGGGTTAACGAAAATAAGGTTCTTAGGGGATACTGCTCAGAGCTTTATTGCGAGAAGTTTTTTAATTTCAGAGAAAGTTTTATAACATCACAAGTAACTGTTGTTTGGGAAGCTTACTGAACTACGGGGATTTATTTGTAGCTACAACGTGTCGTTGCAATAGAACTGACGCATTTTTAACCGAATTTCGAAAATAGGAGTGGTTCTATATTTGATAGATAGATAGAGGAAAGTAACATCTAAATGTTACGAGTTAAAGCCCATATTTTAATGGAAATTTTTGTGCTCTGCGGCAGTTTTGGAGTTTTGCTATAAGCTTATAGCCGGTTTCTGGAACACTAATCGAATCCTAAATCATTTGACGAGGTAATTAACTTAACACACAGCTCAAATGAAATCAGGTTGCACGAACGCTGATTATACAAAAAGCAAAATCACATATTAGTTAATCATTGATTTGACAAACGCTGACTAAAGAAAAATGCCTAAGTAGCGTTCCAGAAACCCATTTTTATGTTTGACAAGAGATTTGATTCAATGATTTGACAGACTTGTCAACTTCAACTTGTCTAAGTAGGTACCTATATCCACGCCACTCACGTTATCATTAACTTTTTGACACGAAAATAATTGTTGGATTTACAAATAAATTGTATTTCTGTAAAAGAGAGAATCCGCGTAGTAATATTTTATTTCAGCGACTGTGCCAGTCGCCCATGGCTACGTTCGAATGATTTCCTTTTCTATCCTGCCAATAGTTCATTCCTTTCAATATCAGAATCGAATCTTTTCGCTGACTTGACAGCCATTGTTGTAAAGAAGCTCGTATTATCGGACAATCGCGTGTCCAGTGCGGGCTGTGTTCGTTAAAAGTTGAGGGGCATTGTGTGCGGCGCGCAGTGACAAGCCAACTGTGGGAAACAATCGCGACACAATGCCGCTACACAGTAATGGAGATATTATTTGTATTGGGTTTTAGGGATGAATTGAAATCTGTACGATAAATAATGCTGGATACTATACAGCATCATCTAGCCCCAAACTTAGTTAAGCTCAAATCAAATCAAACATTATTTATTTCCTATAATAAAATAAATGTACACTTAGAAATGGACACTATACTACAACGAAACATTTTTTTTTTATTGCTGAAGGATTAGCGTTTGGCTACCAACTCACTTTAAGAAATTGAAGATGTAGCCTAAGATTTTGTATTTTGTATTTATTTATTTATTAAGCATTTAACACGATAAAATTACCAATTACATTAGTTACTTATAAATGAATTTAAATAATTGAATTGAAAAATTGAAATAAGATGGAGCACGCTTTTCCAGAAGGAACTTATTTATCCTAGATTTGAAGACTCCAAGATTGTACTCTAATGGGAAGACAGATGCAGGAAGGTCATTCCACTCTTTGGCTGTGGATATTATAAAAGTAAAGCAGAATTTTTTGGTTCGACACTGTGGTATGTCGACCAGGAATAGGTGACATCTACTGAGCTGCCAAAATTATCAGTTAATAAATTGAAACAAACAGTCAAAACCTTGCTGCGCAAAAAAGCTTACTATAAAATAACAGATTATCTAGAGGATAAAAAGCTTGGGACGGATTTTGCTCAAACTCGAAAATTAACAACTAACTGGCTAAAGGTTTCTTCGTCGTTTCTTTACTTTAGTCTACATACCGAAGCGACCGAAATAAAAATAACCACTTCATGTCGGTTTCAGTGTATTTTTTAAATATAATTTGACCTTTTCTAAGTGTACATTTATTGTATTTATAGAAATAAAGATTTGTTGTTGTTTGATGTATAAATAGTATTGTTTAGCCAAATCATTGAATAAAAATTCAAATACAATAGTAGCCTAATGTTTCAAACAATATCAACCAGCTGAGAACAAAAGTATACTAGTCACTATTATAGAGAACAAGCTTTAAGCAAGCAAAGCTTGTTTTTAATCTTTTTATTTCCACAAAAATACTGTTAGTTATTTTTGTGGAAATAATCATACCGTTCCCATTTGGTTTTCTATTTTATTGAATGAGATTTTTGTAAACGCCATTATTTCAATTTCAGGTAAGTTCGGGGTAAATGGAAACAAGACTCTGTGGGCTCCGGAAAAGATACAAATCTTGTATTCGACTGTATCCTGTATCCTCAAGTCTCAGGTAATCCTAATCAGGTTGTCGTGTTCCTTTTCGCCGGAAATCTCACTACCGCGTGTTATTTGATGAGATTAGCGAGTATGAGATACATAGAGGTTTCACAATTTAACAGAAGTTTTAAGGAATATTGCGAATTCATATAAAAAAGATTGTACTTTTTTGTGAGCAGGAGAACTGAAACGGATTTCTACAAGGCAACTGTAATCTTCTAAACAATAATTAGATCATACCACGGCTGAAAAAGCAACGAAGATTTGCTTTATCTGGCTTTCCAGTCCACGCCATTCAAAAGCCAAATTCTTTTATCACAAAGAAACGCTTTAAAGGAAAATTTTTGAAAGCATTTCATCAAAAAAGAGTCAAAGCAAAAATAATTAGGTGAGATCAAAGCGTCATCCCGTATAACACTCGCACGGTATTCACGACACCCTGTATAACACATTTGTGACGCCCTGTATAATAATGGGGTAACGGTCCGTATCATGGAGAAAGGAATACATTCTTAATTTACTGAAAATTTCAATCTTGATGTTCGCGGCTCGCGGAACGAGCCAGGGGTGGCACAAGTCATAAACTTATGTTTTGTAATAACTCCACTCCGAAGCATAATATTAACTTCGTAGCCTAGAGGGCCTACGATAGATGTGTGCTACGCCGTAGATGGTCCACGATAGGATGTGTGCTACGCCTTAGATAGTCTACGATAGCTGTGTGCTAAATCGTAGGATCTACGGTAAACGTGTGCTACGCCGTAAAGGGACAAATATGTGCTACGCCGTAGGGGGTGTACGACACTGATGTGCTACAGAAATAGTGTAACGGTAGCGTCTCTGACACGGAATGTAACATCATGCAAATTGACAAAAATGTATACTAAAATTTGCAGTTTGATACCCCAGTATTTTGAAACATTATTCGGTCCTTGAAACAATTACTCGTGTAAAAAAACAATTACTCGTGTAAATATCTATAGTGTTCGTGACTGTGTGGTGCTGACTTTGAATTTGCACCACACCAACTCAAAAGCGCTTAGGGAGCCTTTGAAAAGACGCTGGCAGCTAACAAAAAGCAAAATCCTAAAAATCTTTGTTTATATGTAGATAATGTAAATAACGTAAGCTGCAATTACGGAGTTGAGACAGATAACAAAAATATAATTTTACCAAATTTATTTATTCATTAAGTCCAAATTACTTTTGAACCGCTGAATATCGCGGAACATACATGAAGGTTAAATCGATAGGTATAGTGGTCTCCCACCCCGCAGATGATCCTCCCTTCTAGTTAGACTCTCTATATTGCTTCACATCAGCTGTAAACCGCGGTTTCCTCTACCATAGCCCACACCACGATATTATACAGAAAAGCTTCTTAACTTCGGAATTGTTTGTTCGCAAAGATACGTATCTAAGAAGGCGCGACTAACGCGCGGTAACAGACACACAGACGAACAAACAGGAAGTAAAATGAGCGTGACAGTTACTCCATCTATCCTGATCTATTCTGAGATTCATATTTTTTACAATTTAACAAATTGATAAAGAAATTATTTGTTTGTGTAGGTAGGGGAAGGCAGAAATATAATTAGCAGTGTTAAATTGCTCTGTGATTTGTTAGCTATTTTCTATCGTTATAAAATATATATTATATCGTATATTACAACGTTTACTAACAAACTTAAATAAATATAAGCAGGGAACCATTTGTATGAAATGACTGAAATCAAAAATACCACTTTATTTCTGTGTCAGTTTATTATATAAGGTTACACCTTAGGTTAGTTGATTTTGAAACTATTTTAGAAATTCAACTATATCCACATTGTTTAAGAATCCGATTTACTACTTACACTCAGAAGTATATAACATTTTAAATAGGCCAGCGTATTTGAAAAATATGTATACATTGGTATTCAAACCTGCTAAAATTTAAATTCCTTTGATAAATTCTCCATCAAATCAACTCGACACTCGCGTCAATATTTGTTCCATCAAACGATCAATTACTCCCGTTCCCCCAGCGTTCTCGGAACCCTAATATGCAATGGTTCGGATTAGTCACAGTTCGCGGGGAACTGAGGATTTTAAAAGAATTCGCTAAAAGAAAGTTCAATTTAGACTTCGGAGAAGGAATCTGATAATGAGATACAACTTTGACAGCGTTTGGTTTGTTTACATCAGGACGTACAGCATGCCGAGGTGTACTGCCATACTGTTTACATCAGGACGTACAGCATGCTGAGGTGTACTGCCGTACTGTTTACGTCAGGACGTACAGCATGCCGAGGTGTATTGCCGTACTGTTTACGTCAGGAAGTACAGCATGCTGAGGTGTACTGCCGTACTGTTTTTGTCAGGACGTACAGCATGCCAAGGTGTACTGCCGTACTGTTTACGTCAGGACGTACAGCATGCCAAGGTGTACTGCCGTACTGTTTACGTCAGGACGTACAGCATGCCGAGGTGTATTGCCGTACTGTTTACTACAAAGTTTGTGTTTGCTTTATTTTCTATGGGAAATATGAAAGTTATGTACTTGTAAACTTCCCGCTGGGAGAGCTGTCACATTTCCAATATTTTAGATAGCTATAAGTATCTTTATTGCACGATCAAAACATAAAACGAACAAAGAAATTACTGCTATCTCTATAGAGATTAACAATTATAAATATGGAAGATTTGTTTGTTTGATTGTATTAAATAGACTCTGAAATTACTGGACCGATTTAATCAATTCCTTCATTATTAATAAGCGCACTTTTCAAGGAGTAACATAGGCTATAGTTTATACAGGAATTCTCACGGGAACGGGAACTACGGTGGTGAAACCGCGAGGTACTTTCCCTCCAAAACTACTGAACCTATTTTAAAAACTATTTCACCATTAGAATGTTACAATATCCCTGAGTATCTAAGGCTATATTAATAGGTACTCGTATTTAAAAAAAAAATTGACTTGTACGTAACTGGGACGATAGTAGAAAATAAAGTAATACAATTTTTGTAGTAAGTATGTATTCCTGGAAATATTTATTTTAAACGACAATTTACATATTAGTTCTAATCTGCAGTGAAACACGAATAATGAACACTACGTAGAACAGTTCAAAAATGACTTCACTTCACTGCACACAAAATGGGTTGGTTTTAAGAAAATTATAAACCGACTTCAACTTTATAGTTTTCTCATTGATCCCATTATGAGAACTGGACCAAATTTAAATGAGACCACATGGAAGCACCAAAATCATCAAAATCGGACCACCCGGTCAAAAAGTAACAAACATCAAAAAATCCTTTTTTTGAAGACAGTTAAAAATAACTATTGCAGAGCGGAGTTTTAAAAACCTACAATAAACCCTTATTCAGGAAATATTGCAGTTGTTGGGAGATTGCTCTCAATTTATATATTTTTACAACTGTGGTGGTGAAATCCTCCATCAAACGTTTCCAATCGGTACCGTTTCTACCAGTTCAAGACCTAGCTAAGGCTTAGCACGGCGATTGATGTCTAAAGTAGAATAGAGAAAAACAACTTCAATAATTAATTTTTCTCTATTCTACTACTACTACTAGACAACAATCATCGTGCTAAGCCAGCAGGTTTTCCTGCCAAGCAAAACATTCTCTTCATGACCCGGTTAATCCAGAAACAGCCAGCCTCTTCAATGATGCGAAACAACTCGGCAATAAGGGGGTGCACCCCCCCCCCCCCCCGAGCTCCGCTAGGTGTGCGGGGACGGTAACTTTCTCACTTTCTTACTAATTATTAACGGAATTCCCACGTGGGTTCGGCGCGGTCGTACTGTGAGCGACGGGTAGCTAAGCGATTATTATTATTAACCGTGTTCGAAGATCAAGATCAAATATAGAAACTTTCGTAGTTTGACGAATTGAAGATGAATGGAAGATTTGTTTTTAATCCTTGTAACTGACATTGCCTAAGTTTTCAGACTTCTGTTTGAAATAATGAATAGAATTTTAACACTAACGTTGTAACGTTGCGGTCATGCAAATTCTAAACTCACATAGCTTATTACTTTTTCGACCTTCACAAAATTTTAACAGAATAAGGAGAAGGTTTTGTGTTCGGCTATGTGTATGGCTTTTTAATGTATTTTCGTCGATTTCTCTGTTATGTATGGACCGATTTGGATGATTCTTTTGCAGTTGTATAGAAAATGATTTCGAATGTATCCCGTAAAAAAAAATATTTCCGAGGCATTAGTATTGATACCGCAAAAATATTGAAAACATTTTGACACTTCGGAAAATTTATGAGTTTCGGGGTTATGGGTAACTTTTGAGGGAAGTAAATTTCAGTTTTTTTTTTTTTCAAACTATAAAATTTTTCCATACCAGCTACAACAAGTTTGATTAATATTCGATCTATCGCATATCTCTGAGTACACCTTGACTTATATAATAAATAATGCCGGTTCAATTCCGCTAAATCCCGTGCGTTCATAGTACAGTGTACAGTACAGTGGAGGCATTACTAATACAGTCCACTAGCTGATGAGGAGCGGGTTCATGCCCCGGACGGCACTTACTACGAACTTACTGAATACTGGGCTTTGTTACCGTAGTCAGTGGAAATAGAGTAATTTTACTCTTAACTTTAGATAACTGTACACTAACGGGCACATTTCGATACGAAAAGGTGCGATTTAATACGACCTAGTTGGTCGATTAGGTTAAGTACAAATCGGTTTATATATCTTCCTAGCTTTGAATTATTTTTTAAATATATTAAGGGTGTCGATTCTGCTGATTTAGAATTAGCTAATATTAGCTAAATATAGGAATTACAAATAGACAATAGCCATTCAAGTTGAACAGGCGTCTATTTGACATTAAAATTAGCTAAACTTTAGGAATCGGAACACATTGACATTCCTGAATCCAAATTTCAGCTTATTCTTAAACAACAGAATCGACACCCATATAATCACTACCATTTTTTTTTCATGAACGGGGACTTCTATAAGGGGATTGTTTATGATGTTATACAGGGTTATTGATAATTTACTAACATTGAATGCATTGGATGAACTGCAGGTTCTGCGCATAATCATAACATGGTTCTTATACTTAGAATTGTATGAAAATCACCTCCTATATATACAAAACAATGTCCAAAATCCAATGAAGTACCTACTAAAGACCGATCTAAAACTTCCATTTAAATCAGTATGATAGTTTTCCATAACAATTAAAAGGTGTTTTCATTTATGATTATGACTATGTATCTTTTATTGACGAATAAAACATTATTTTTAATATTATTATGATAATCATTGACCTATTTTACAATTACGAAAGGTGATTAAAATGACAACAGACGGGCAATACTGATCATTTAGGAATGAGTCGGTTTTAGGTAAAGTTTCTAATAAAACCCTGTAATGATCGATTTACTAAAAGGAGCGGATACGTATTACCTGGTCTTATTTCTTTTTTGTCAATATTAAAATTAAGATCTGTCATCCTCACGAATGTGTTCGTAATGTTGGGCAGAAACTGCAGTACACGTTCTGTCTCCCGTACTGTCGTGATGTACCAGTAACCCTGTATAATATTTATACAGGGTTTCAACATATATCAAATTTGAAGTTTGAGAAGAATTGAATTTTTAATTATTAAGAGTCTAACCCCCTTATTCATAATAGTCTGCTTAACTTAACTTAGCACACTGCTAATCTCTCTGCATGCTCTCGCTCTGTCTTCTTCTATTGACATTAAGTCAGACTGAGAGTCTAAGAAATAAACGATTTGACTTTGACTTTGACTTTGACTTAGAGTCAGAGTCAAATCGTTTATTTCTTTAGACTTACAAAATAAGTACTTAGACAAGTCAAATTTTTACTATATAAACAGCTTTATAAATAGTTATTACTATCAAACAAGAAATAAGGTGCAATTGACTCTAATTCACTTCAATGTTATGTCGTAGAAATAACACTACTAAGCAGCTGTTTTAAGTTAGCAATCCATTATGAAAAAGGTAATATTTATCATTAAAATAACATCTAACGAATATTATAATCAGCTCTGAGAGAAACGAAAGTATTCTCCCAAAATATAAACTCATCCAATTCCCTCATTTCCTAAAAAATGCAATAAAAAAACTTTCCAAACAATTTTAATTATAAAGTTCAACATCCCAAGCATAAAGTAGATTGTGGCAATGTTAGTTTTAAATGTATACAAATAGAGGTCAAATTAACTCGGCAAATGAGGTTTTATAGCACTACAATTGTAAGCAAAGGACGGGATCTTATTACCAATTCTCCGCTGTTCGTCTGTCTGTCCGTCTGTCCGTCTGTCGCCAGGCTGTATATCATGGACCGCGATAGTTCGACATTTAAAATTTGTACTGTTCAAATTTTAAATGTCCCAAGAACCGACAACCGATGGGGTAAACGTGTTCTTGAGTAGAGATCGCGACTTGGCAAACGTAGTGTAGGAAACCCTCCGGCCTGGTGGGATGAAAGACTGCAGCCAGATGCTGGATGCGTGAAGCTGAAGACAGGACGCTATGGCGCTCATTTGGGAGGCCTATGTCCAGCTGTGGGCTAATATAGGTTGATGATGATGGAGAAATAAGATACCTACTATAGATTAGGCAAGGCTTAAGCCTATATAAATGTGTTCCAACTTTAGACATTGCTATGATTGGTCATATGACAGCGGCTTTCGGAGTCGTCGACGAAGAACCTTCCACTCCATATTTATTTAGTGAACCGGTACCGAACCTTTGTTCAAATTCTTTTGTGTATTAGTGTACTGAGTATAATCAGAATGATACAAGCAAGGGGGCCTAGAGAATGTAACAATCGATGTCGAAAGCGATGGTAGAAAAGTCCGAAAATGTATTCGTATGACTTATGGCCTAGATATCACGTGATCTGTTTAAATTTTTTCCTACGAATCTTTCAATTGTTTTCGATTCGCTTCATAGCGAATGGTTGAAGAAAGTTCATAGTTTTGGCCATGATGATATAAAAGAGTAGTTATGTAAGAAATAAATAAGTACCTAAGGTAGGTAAGGTTCATCTCTGGAGGCAGTATATTTCCGGAACGGCGCGATCATTAGAACAAAGGTGCATCCGAAATGTTTCGTAATTCCGGACAAAGAGGCCCCTAGATTGTACACTCCACTAGATAATAGATGAGAACAACTCTACTCGGTAATGGCGGCTTCACATGGATACAGTCGGAAAGGTACTACGTGTGAGAGGTTAAATAGAATTCAGCGTAATTAATGCGAAAGTAACTCGGTCTCCTCAACCGCGCCTGTATTAGTCCACTGCTGGACGCAGGCCTCTCCCTGATAAGAGCCTTATTTGCGTTTATCTCATGTAAGGTAATGCTCATAATCCCCACGCTGAGCATACGGGTTGGAGATCCTAGTTTGGTGGTATAAATTGTTCTGTGGGTGTTGCTGCCCGCCCCGCGGTGGATATCTCTTAGTCGCCTCTCTCGCGGCGTCCAGCAGTGGACCAATATAGGATGTTGAGGTTGAGGTCGAGGTTCAGCCGTGGACGTATGTGTGCTTAAAGAGTGTACTAAATTAATTTAATTTAAAAAAATAAAAAGAACATTGTTATTCTTAATAGGGTATATGCATGTGATTTCAAAATGGCTAAAAAAATATATACGTATTCTCTATTGATATAGAAACATATCTACATATTAATTTTTGAATTTTGAGATTTTTTTATTGTAGAATTTAACCATTGAAAAATTTATATTTTAAATCTCAATCGCAAAATTTCAAAACGCTACGCCATTGACTAGAGCGGACGTGACATCACTGTAGGTACTACACATTTCTTCTTTTTTTATTCTGCTTGCTGCACCTTGATTTGACACTATTCTGCCCACTTGACATTTCGTTTGTCGATTATTTTCAGTTTTTTCGGAAAACCTCTTTCCTGAGAGATGATCACTACCGAGGTCGTCGACCAAAGGTTTTAATCAAGTGTGTACGTCGACGTCACATAAACATGGCGCCAATATGGCAGCGTTTTTATCACCCGAAAATGATTGTAGTTTTGATTTGTTTTTTTTACCTTGTTAATGCTAAATTCAGTGAGCGTCTTATCATTCCTCGGTTAAATAATGACCTAAGGAATCGATTAAAACAATAAAAAAAATCGATGCATATACCCTATTGCAACAACTGGATAGATTATCCGTAACGCCAACAAAATGGATCTGACGGAAGATCAGCGTTGGCTGCCAGCTTGCTAGCAACCAACCCATGCTGAGGCAGAGACCATTTTGTGCCGCCGGACATAATTTTTTAAGTATGAATTATATTGTTCAAAAGTGTGAAAGGGTCTGTTGTTGGTACAAATAAATAAATTTTATTCTTATTCTTATTCTATACTACGGCATCTCACACACGCTATCTCGATGCACGGAATCGCGATAAATATTGTCAAATAACCCTCTTATTAGTCGAAATTTGTCGAGATTCCGTGCAAGGCTGTATCAATCATGTAGAAGAAACATTCATTCGCTTATTTCTTGTTCTTTTGTTATGATGTATGTCTTAAGTCAAAAGTGTATCTAGTATGAAACATAAGCCACGTTGGGCGCTACAACATCACTTTAACATTCTAGGAATTCAACATTTTGCGGAACGAAAATATATCTACATTCTATATTTGGGATTTCAACACTTAGCAAAGTTAACCGAATGGTCCTAAAAAGGTAAGTGATTTTATTTAGTGTGTGTGTTGGATAATTCACATTATGTAGCCCCAAGCAGAGCTAAGCAGAGCTTGTGTTATGAGTACTAAATTACTGATATAGGTACTTAATACAATACACTACATAGATAGATATCTTTTATTATACATAGAAAACATCCTGATCGCCCTGAATAAATATCTGTAAATCGTACACACATTTGTCCCGAATCGGGAATCGATACCGCAACCGCATCGCAGGCGGACCTTCGCCCACCACACCACAGAGTTCGTCAAATCTGGAATTTGCAGAAAACTTATATTTTTATCTACCTGGGAAAGGATCTAATATTACAATTTTAGCCGGAAATACGCTTGCAAAGCGACAGGCGGAAGCTCGCGTATGTAAACAAAATTTACTGAAACGTTTAAGAAGTCAGAAACACAAACAAAACTGGCTAACAAAGCAAAAAAATGTTTTATTCTACATTCCAGATTGTACTGAAAGTTCCTGTTTAACCATGTTTTCCGTAAACTTCCAAAAACTTCTCTAACGACCCCATGCATATTTCATGTGACAGTTAGGGTCCCGTGCGCCTTGCAGAGGCAGCGAACGCTTTATGAAGAACCCTTGCAAAGTTATAGGTTTTTCCGAAATGTCCTGAATTATTCAACAAAAGTCTTGACTTGCCGAGTGGTTCCCGGAGCACGCCAGGGCTGGAAGCGGACTCAGGTCTGAGATTTAACTTATTTAGGTTTCAAGACTCACTGCGCCTGAAATAACGAGGTCTGGCGGCTCGCGAGCTTTCTTATTAAACAACGGAATAACATGAAATTATCTCATATAATATATCTCTAATAGGAATATGAGCTTGTTTCTCTGCCACACACAAGGAAGAAATAATGTTACAGTAACATACCTTAGTTTTGACGGAATAGGACCATTTTTAAAATTGGCCTTGGTATCAAATAGACCAATGGACGTTAGTAATGCGCGATTCATTACTGCTCATTTTAGTACCCAACTATCCGCTAGAGGCGTTTTAAAATTTTTTCCTACACCATTAATACAACAACTTTTTTAGGATGGTTGGGGCGAACAAGTGAGACAAACGTGAAACAAATCAAATATCCGCCCGCAGAAGGTAGCAAGTATAGTAGCGTTGATATGTTTCCCGCAGAGGATAATTACTAGCGTTATCTCTCGTCGAATCTCGGCCACGGCGCCCGCCATCAAAAAACCCTTACGTTTGTCCGTGAAATATTCAGACTGGATGATCGCTACCGTAATCCTGCGTCCCGGCCCGGAGTCGTCCCGGACGGGCCGGTCCGGCCGGGCGCCGGAAAAGATTACGTTTTAACGCGCCGTTACACCCGCCCTCTGTGACGCCCCCCTAATAGCTTCGCACAGTCTGAGATGTACAGTATAGCGTTGATTTACTTCTTGAGGTTTCTGTTTTAAGATCTCTGAGATTAGGTTATTGTGTTATTCTTTTGTAAGAGATACATTGTTTTTTCTGGAAAACGAGCGGAATAGATGTTTTTATTCAAGAATCAAGAATCTAAACCTCATTGTTTCCATGCATACAATAAATGTACACTTAGAAGACTTCAAAAGGTTAAAACACTGCATCATAATGTAAAAACAAATACAAATGTTTTTTATTTAGTTCACGAAAAACGTTATTATCATAAACAATATTCTGAATTTTAGCATACCTCTATAATACTTGTACCTACTAGGAGATTTAGCTCTTCCAACTATAAAGCCAGGATTTAATAGAACATTTTTGCCGTAGGACATTTTGAGAGGTTGAGGGTAGATAAAAGCAAAATTGAATGAAATGCTTGAGTTGTATTGTCGAGTTTGGATAAAAAATAATATTGTTGCCACCAAAAGGTGATATTTCTGTCTGTTCCATAGACTTAGGATAGAAAACATTGAAAATCAAGAAAATTAAAAGAAAAGTCTATAGAACTGCATAGACTTCTCTTATTTTTATTGACGTGTAATTTCTATCGTGTTATGTGTGAGTTATGTAATTGGCTCCAAATAAATGTATTTTCTCTCTTTTTTCTTTAATTTTCTTTTGAAAGAATACATTATTAGAAAAGTAATCTTTCTGTTGTTCCCGCACTGTGGCAGCGTGTCGCCTCTCAATAGACAGTGGAATTAGACATGTAGTAATTAGACGAAGGCGATACCCGCTCGGTCGTTTGTTCCTTGTTCCCTCGCGTTTGTTCGTTGTTCCCGCAGTTTGCAGATAACGTGTGTGCGCTTCTTTTTGCGTCCATTAGTGGTGTTCCCTAAAAACAGGGATTTGAGAGGGTTTGCGGTCGCGCGGTCTACCTGCTCGCTATTTGTCAGGAATTAGTGGTTCAGGGTGATAGATAAGATTTGTTTTTTTGATGTTGGTAGAAGTGGATATTGAGGGTAGTGGCACTAGTTGCATATGTGAAGTCTTATCTTACTAATATACCTTATAGCCGAAAGTTATAAAAATTAAAAATTATTAAGTGTGCATTTTATTTTGTTAACTTTTGTATCCAAATGGTTTGAACGGGTATCTCCGAAACTACTGAACCAATCAAGCTGACATTAAGCTTGCCTTTAGAAAGTTGTCTGATTTAGCTAATAGCTAAGTACTAATTATAAACTGAAGTCAAAGGTATAAGTTAGTTGCATAATAATAGGATGACGTTTTTCGATTTTTCTGTCTTTGTATTCCCATTTAGAGCACCAATTTAAAGAGTAGCACTTTTAGAGCACCTAATTCCCGGTTAAAGCACCCACAAAGAAGTAGTATCTAGTGATGGGGTTTTGATATACAAGTAGGTAACTGTTACTGCAACCAGATCTTGTTATAGTTAATCAAAATAGTAATTTACCTTTGTTCTGTCTTTTGTATGCAAGTTCATTTTGATTTGGTTTAATGTATTCCATTAACCCATTAGTGCGTTTTCAAGTATTGATGTAGTGGCCAGTCGTGATGTTAAATGTGTGGTCGGTGGCTTGGCAGTAGTCGAACCAACACTATAGTGACCCGTTGGGTAGGCTGCGGTTGATAATTGATTATAATCAATAAATAAATAATGCTGGACGCCGTGTGATGCCGGCGGCATAGAATTTGCACTACACTAACTCTTCCCGCGGGTGTCGTAAGTGGCGACTGAGGGATATTTACCGGACCCACTATAATGACAAAAAACATAGTTCCTACATCTTAATAGGTAGAACATGCTGACTAAAATAAGCACGCCCATAGCAAAAATATATACCTACGCAAGGCCATACAAAGTTTTCGAATAGAACAAAAATTGTAAGACAATTTACACAGCATTTTCTAGCTAAGTTGAGCTTGTATTATGATAGATATTTTTAATTATACATAGAAAATATTCAGAGCGCCCTGAACGCTGAAAATATCTGCAGATCGTACACACATTTGGCCCGAGGCGGGAATCGAACCCGCAACCTCCTGCGTCGCAGGCGGACCTTCGCCCACCGCGCCACAGGAGATTTAATTTGTCTTGTGTGTCATCCAACATCAAGTCCCAACATCCGCGCCCATCCTCAGTAAACAAGAGTGGCCGCAGCAGTTAATTTGTGACGTCACGAGCTGCTTGCTATTCATGGATCTCGGCTGGCGTGATTGCTGTCGAGGCTGACCAGAGCAATCACAATGTCTTTAAGTGGTCGGTGACCCAAACGTAGCAGGTGATCAGATTTACACATTAGACCGGATTTGGCTAGAAAGGCAACCATTGGTTTATACCAATATAATAGTTATACCAATGGTTCCTTTATAATAGTTATACCAACAATCACGATATTATTATAAGCTAGCTGCGCCCCGTGACTTCGCACGTGTTATTTCTATGGAAACGTTTAAAGGTGATATCTATCCCACGGGAACTGATTTATGGGATAAAAAGTAGCCTATGTTTGAAGTTTGTTGTTTGATTAGAATTACCATTCAGCTTGATGAACTCTTTCTCTTGTAAACAAAAAAGTTGCATAGTAAATCAGTGTAAGTGGTTTTAATTCTAATTTGTGAAGTTCAGATTGATGGGCGAACTTCTAGGGTCTTATTGATTCCTGAACGCGCCCTTAAAATAAAAGTTAAGGGGGGGGGGGGGGGGCGGAAATAAAAGTTGGGGCATATTTATTGATCGCGTTTGGGGTTGTTACTAATGGTGGTTGGGGTACTCTTAGTTTTTCATAGGTTAAACTTAAAGGAATCAAAGATTCCCAAATGAATCACAGGTTGTTGAAGAAATCGAACTAAAAACTCAATAATTGTTCGCGCCTTATAATTTAAATATTGTACCTGTGTACCCCTCTCCCCTTACCTCACCTCTCCTCAACGTTTGTACTCGATGAAAAATCATTACACGCCATCTTGGACAGAAGTACGCATCTTTTATTTCGCTCCACTAACTCAAAATCACAGCAAGTCAGGCTATCAGTCTAATTCAATATAATAATTCATACGTTGCCTACCTAAGTAGCAACATATTGGTCCTTCGAATCAAATATCCGAATCCTGCACCTACGGAAATACAATCTTACAACACGAAGACTTGGCGGCCATTGCTGTGAGAAACTGCGCAACTCAACGGCGGCACATCGAAACGTGATCGAGACACAACCTGGAGGATAAGCGCTACAGGAATTGAAGTCGGATTGGCATCTCATCGTTCTCCAAACGCATCTGGTGGGACCAACCATCCTTCATTTCCCATCTCCTTCCTGTTCCAATTGTGACACGTGTGCTAACCTGTTTCAGTGTTTTGTCGTGAAGGAGTTCTCTTCGAAAGACAGGATAGACGAAGGCTCGTGACGCTGCTATCACTGCCCATCCTGTTCGCTTTAAAATCGTGAGTATTCCTTCCATCTACACACCACCAAAATGTCTACAGACAACCTAAACGTGCAATCTCAAGAGAAGCCTAGTTCTCGAGATAGGTCTCCTACTACGCAGTTAGGTGATAACCCCACGCTAGTTCGCGAATTACTTAGAAAACGTGGAATAGTCAAAGGCCGTTTGACTAAGTTTACTAACTTCGTACAATCGTTAGTAGAAAGCGGTTCTATTCTTTCTCATAGAAATCGTTTAGACCTACAACTACGCATTAACGGAGCTACTGACCTTTTCAAGGAATTTAATAACATCCAATCGCAAATTGAAGACTCTGTTTATGATAATGTGATTCCAGATCAATTAAGCTGTAGGGAATCATTCGAAAACAACTATTATAGTACATTGGCCTTAGCGCAATCATTGCTACCTAGTGATGAGGTCACTGACCGTTCTAAAGGTACTTGCGAAGGGTCACAATCAGTAAAACTGCCCACTATAACCATGCCCACCTTTGACGGATCGTATGAGCATTGGCTCGAATTTAGAGACACATTTTTGTCACTTGTTCATAACTCTAAAAACATAAGTAGCATTCAAAAGTTTCACTACTTGAAGTCTTCATTGAAGGGCAACGCTTTGCTGGTTATAGAATCGATGGAGTTCTCCGCAGATAACTATTCCGTCGCATGGGAATTGTTACTGAATAGGTACAATAATAATAGACTTATAATTCACAACCACGTAAAAGCTTTGTTTACTATAAACGCCCTAACAAAGGAATCACCCTCGCTGATAAGAATGTTAATTGACACAGTTCTAAAAAACTTACGCGCGCTAAAAATCCTAGGTGAGCCTACAGACTCCTGGGATACGCTCATTATCTATATGATTGTGTCTAAGTTGGATAAGTTAACGGAACGCGAATGGGAAACATACAAATGCACTTTATCCGCGGCGACCGATCACAATACGAAACGCATTATAAAGTTGAGTGATTTGTTAGGTTTCTTACAGGACAGGGCAGACATGTTAGAAACATTGCAGCTTTCACATAACAAACCGCAAACAGAAAAGGAAGTGAAGTTTTATAAAAAACAAGTTTCGCATTCACAAAATATTTCACACTGCAATGTTTCTAGCAAAAAGCCCGGCGACCATCAGTCTCGCTCCTGCAAGCCATGCTTGAAGTGCAACGCAGCTCATCCGTTGTATTCGTGTTTAAAATTCATAGAAAGTGATTTAGAATCAAAGTTAAAAATAATTCGCGATAATAAACTTTGTGAAAACTGTTTACGCGCGGGACACTCACCAGATCAGTGTAACTTCGGGTCATGCAGGAAATGCAACGCTAAGCATAACTCATTAATACATACCGAAAGTGCAGTGATATTCCATTCAAGTGTACCTACTCAGTCCAGCATAAATAGGGACACTGAGATCGCTTCTTCTACCACGGACTCGCTAATTCAGGTAAATAAGGCGCATATGCAAACTAGCAGCTCTAATTATGTAGGTATGCATACGGTGCTATTGTCAACAGCTGTGGTCGAGGTAGTTGACACGCAGGGTGCTTATCACCAGGCGCTTGCGCTTCTAGACTCAGGTTCTCAACGATGCTTTATCACTAAATCATTATGTAAAACAATTAACGCTCCATTGTTAAAATCAACTCACGAGATTCGAGGGGTAGGTGACTCAGTGATACAATGTTCGGAAACTTGTAACATTGTAATAAAGTCACATGTCGATCAAACATTCAAAACACGCATCAATTGTTTTGTATTACCGCAAATAACTTCAGGTATGTCAACCTTCTGTGAAAACGCACAGCTTTGTATACCAGGCAACTTAAGATTGGCTAACCCAAAATTTCTTGACGTATCAAAAATAGACATTTTGATAGGCGCGGATGTATTCTGGGACCTATTAGAAGAAGGCAAAATTCGGCTGCCTAGTGGGCCCTATTTACAAAACACAAAATTAGGCTGGATAATATCCGGTCCGCTATATAAACGCGACAAAACGCAAAATTCTATTCCCGTTCATTGTAATTTTAATCGTACGTTAGACTCACAATTACGTATGTTTTGGGAAATTGAAGAGCTCCCTAAGGCTAGGGATACGCAGACTGATGAGGAACGTTCATGCGAAGAACACTTTGCTCGCACTACAACGCGCGATAGCGAGGGAAGGTTTGTTGTACGTGTTCCTTTAAAACAGTCACCCGACGTCTTAGGCGAGTCTTATACGCAAGCCGAACGCCGTTTTCTCGCTTTAGAAAAACGTTTACAGCGTTCGCCCGATTATAAAAACTTATACGCAACTTTTATGAAGGAATACGAAGAGTTAGGTCACATGAGCCTGGTAAATACGCACAAAACTCCATGTTACTACATCCCCCACCACGGCGTTTACCGCGAGTCCAGCAGTACTACAAAGCTGCGCGTGGTGTTCGACGCTAGCGCGGTCAGCACTTCCGGGAAGTCGCTGAACGACCTGCAGTTAGTGGGCGCGCCGATACAGGGTGATTTAATTTCGATTCTTCTCCGCTTTAGACAGCATACGTTCGTAGCCTGTGCTGACGTAAGTAAAATGTTTCGCAATTGTTTGGTAGCTCAAGACCAGCGTCAGCTACAGCTGATTGTATGGAGAGAGGATCCAGCGTTACCGTTACGCAAGTACTGTCTCAATACTGTAACCCAGGGAACAGCTTCCGCGCCGTTTTTAGCTGTTAGGTGTTTGAAACAGTTAGGTACTGAATCGCTGAACCCAGAGGTTGAAACGGCAGTTAGGGATGATTTTTACGTGGATGATCTCTTGACCGGTCATGACAACAAAGAAAGCCTATTAAAGTTGTGTGTAGGTATAAAAAACGCGCTTCAGTTAGGCTGTTTTTCACTTCGGAAGTGGATGTACAATTTTCCGTGCGATGATGATCATACCATTTCTGAGCACACAAAGGAAATTAAAAGCAACGAAAACATTAATTCCAAAACGCTAGGCTTAGGTTGGAATAATTCAAATGATGAATTCTACTTCAAAACTGAATTCCAATCTGATAATAGGCCAGTCACTAAACGATCAATTTTGTCAAATATTTCTCAAATATTTGATCCTTTAGGCTTATTAAGCCCTACGATAATAATCGCTAAAGTTTTATTACAACAATTATGGTTACTTAAAATCAGCTGGGATGACATTGTTCCTGCCAGTGTCGCGCGGACCTGGAACCGGTTTCTTATCTCACTACAAACGCTCGATTCTATTCGCATACCTAGGCACGCTATAGGATGCATACCTATGTATTTAGAGCTTCATGTTTTTAGCGATGCGTCGCAAACTGCGTACGGCGCCTGTGTTTACTTACGCACGGTGAGTCAAAAATGAAACAATATCAGTTAGGTTGCTTTTTTCTAAGGCCAAGGTCGCTCCCCTAAAGGCTTTAAGTATACCAAGGCTGGAACTTACCGGTACGTTGCTAGGGGCTAAAATATTAGATAAAACACGTAGCTCGTTAAATTGTAACTTTCGATATATTGTTTTTTGGACGGACTCGACCATAGTATTAGGTTGGTTACGCATGGCACCAAATAAATTAAAAACCTTCGTTCAAAATCGAACTTCAGAAATTCACGAATTGACAAAAGATGTTATTTGGCGTCATGTGTCGGGTAAAGATAACCCCGCTGATCTCGCGTCGCGCGGTGCAAGCATTCATGAACTTTCTACTTCCTCCTTGTGGTGGAACGGTCCAGACTTCTTACAAAGCCCGAGTTTCACGCTAGATGATTTTAGGGTTGAAGAATCATGTGAAGACCTACCTGAGCTGAAATCGTCAGCTGTTACATCGCTAGTGACACAGGAAAGCAGCTTTTTATTTCCGTTCGAACGTTTTTCTCAATTTCAACGTATGAAGCGCGCGGTAGCATTTATGTTACGATTCATACATAATATTCGAAATAAAATAATAAGTTAACAGGTATGCTCAGTGTAGATGAGTTAAAAGAATCGGAAAGGACGCTAGTACGATGGTCTCAAATCGAAAGTTACCCTAATGAATATAAATTAATAAATAAAAACGCAATCATAAAAAATAATCACTTAAATAAATTGAACTTGTTTATTGATAAAAATGAAATAATAAGAGTGGGTGGGCGTCTAAGCTACTCTGATGAGTTCTCTTACGAAAAGAGACATCCTATTTTATTATCAAACAAACATCACTTTACTAAGCTTTTGTTTCGCTCTGAACATCAGCAGCTACTTCACGCTGGTAGCCAGGCATTGTTGTGCCATTTGCGTGATATCTGGTGGCCTGTAGGTGGTAGGAACCTAGCTAGGTCTATAGTTAATGCTTGTGTAAAGTGCACGCGCATGAAAGGAAAGGTACTTACCCCTTTAATGGGTAATTATCCAAAACAAAGGATAACGCCCACTAATCCGTTCAATCGATGCGGGGTTGATTATAGTGGAAGTTATCTTATACTTAATCGCAAAGGTAGGGGCGCTAAAACCTCAAAGGCATACGTTTGTTTGTTTGTGTGCTTTGTGACACGAGCAGTACATTTAGAGCTAGTCAGTGACCTCACTACTGAAGGTTATCTTTTAGCATTAAAAAGGTTTATCTCTAGGCGCGGTAAACCTTTAGAAATTTATTCCGATAACGGAACTAATTTTGTAGGGTTAATGAATGAGTTTTCAAACTTTTTACGCAACTGTTCTTCTAACATTGTTGAATACGCAACAAATCAACAAATTAAATTTAAATTCATTCCCCCTTATTCTCCGCATTTTGGTGGTCTGTGGGAGGCAGGAATAAAATCTTGTAAACATCATTTGCGACGTGTGATAGGAAACGCACACCTCACCTTCGAAGAATTCAGTACAGTGTTAGCACAGGTGGAAGCTATGCTGAATTCTAGACCTCTTTCTCCCCTCTCTCCCGATCCTAAAGATTTCGCTCCTCTTACTCCAGCTCATTTCCTGGTTGGTCGACCGCTAACTGCGCCAGCCAGCGATGACGTCATCGACGTTCCAGTACACCGACTCCAGCGCTACGAGAGGGTGGAACAGATACGGCAGCACTTTTGGACCCGCTGGGCCAAAGAATATATATCCGAGTTGCAGATACGCAAAAAATGGAACAAGCAGCAGACAACTGACCTGAAACCAGATTCGCTTGTCCTTATCAAAGAAATAAACTCGCCACCGCTAAAATGGAATATGGGTCGTGTGCTCGCTACTATTCCAGACAAGGATGGAGTCTCGAGAGTAGCAGATATACAAACCACCGCGGGCGTCGTTCGTCGGGCATACGCGAAGATCTGTCCACTCCTTCCAGAAGACCATAGTGACGAGTAACTTCATACTTTAGAAAGCTGTAGCTTCCAAGGCCGGGGGCATGTTCGCGCCTTATAATTTAAATATTGTACCTGTGTACCCCTCTCCCCTTACCTCACCTCTCCTCAACGTTTGTACTCGATGAAAAATCATTACACGCCATCTTGGACAGAAGTACGCATCTTTTATTTCGCTCCACTAACTCAAAATCACAGCAAGTCAGGCTATCAGTCTAATTCAATATAATAATTCATACGTTGCCTACCTAAGTAGCAACAATAATACTTTTTCATAATAATGATTACTTCCACGCTTATGAATTCATTTCACTGAATTTCCATGCTTACACGAATATAATAAATTTTGTTTTAAAAAACTATAAACCGACTTAAATTTTTATAGTTTTTTCAAGGTATTTCATAGATCCCATTGTCAGAACTGAACCAAATTAAAATGGGATCACACGGAGAGCACCAGATTTTACCTAAATAAAAGAATCATGACAATGTGATCACCCATTCAAAAGTTCTAAAAAATAAAAATAAAATACAATCGAATTGAGAACCTCCTCCTTTTTTGAAGTCGATTTGAAATAAGGAGCAATAGATTTAAGTGCCTTTTATTTAGAGCATTCGAAGCTTATTCTATGAAAATTATGCAGAATATGAAGCAATTTCTTTTGTGTTGTTTTCCAACAAATCAGCATCGTCATTCAACGTGGCAATGCTGCCAGCATTCTAGATATTCTGCCTCCTGGTAGCGGCCTAGATTTTTAGGATTGATGTACCTACGTTTAATAGTATAAACGTGTGGTGAGAGAAAATAATTTTCTTTTCTTTTCTTCCGTCATTTATGAGTTTTCTAAACCAGAGGGCGTAGCCAGCCGGCATTTGCTATGAAGTGAATCGAAAACAATTAAAACATTCGTAGAGAAAAATTCGAAACATATCATGTGACATATGTATCTAAGGCACATGTCAAACCTTTTCTACCATGCCTTTCGACATCGATTGTGACATTGTCAAGGCTCTCAGGACTTCTTCTCCCAACCGATATACAGTCATACGTAACGACCCTCCCCTCGAGGTTTCAATTGACAATAGGACCATGGAACGCTCGCCCGGGACTAATAGGCCACTCTCCAACGAAGACAGCATGTGAACGTCTCATTTATTCTTTCTTTTATTTCCCGGATAATGTCCAGTCTGGCTTGGTTGTTAACTAGGCTTAGATCATAGTACTCACGGGATCTTCTTGGTATCAACTCAAAATACACAAAAAAAATTACACAGCCAATAACATTACACACACACATAATACGACACATACGTAGAAATTATAGGTCAGTTAAAAATAAGAGAAGAATTACATACAATGAGAGAAGGAAAGTAGTACATAAATAAAAGAGCAGGAGCATGTCATAACTTCGTGTTTTCACGTTCAAAGAACCAAAAAGCAACGGTTAGTTCAATTGTTAAAATATCATGAAAAAAACGATCATAGTTTGCCGAATTCGTAACGAATAAAAGCGGGTAAAGCGAACCTAGTTTATGAAAAGAAAACCATTATACCTAGGCACTTATTAAACCGATTATTAATGTAAATTTCAACGCATTGTATCCTACCTATCCCTATCCCCTAGCCCGCCTGCGGGACAACAGTGATTACACAAGTTCAGGGTTACAAACCATCGATACCGAGCGAGCGCCGCCGCCGCCGGCCTCGACTACAGTTTTATTAAATCGTCGCCTCCTTTACTCACGGAACCCGCCGACACTCGCCGAGCCGACGGAACTCTAAACTCAATAAGCTACGACGAAAAAACAAGCAACTGAGGAAGCGAAATAAAACAAGCGAGATAATAATATCAAAGGCTGAATTGCCATTGGATTGCTGAAACTGGATTGTCCTAGATTCTTCTTAGCGTTATTTAAATCAAATTTAATCTATGTTTCACGAAGTAGCTTTTGCAATGCCATTTTAATAATATATTTGAATGTAAATCTTGTTACGCAAAAATCGAGAGCTCTCTGACTCCAAAAAATATTTTTGTTATTTTCACAAAGTGGTTTATATTTTGATTCGCTGAATAAATCACAATAACGCGGGCATTTTACCCGACCCTAATTAAAGGGGTGTTATGCTGTTGACGTGCTCGCGATATTTGCGGAGGGATGTTGTTCGTTATTTATTTATGCAGAGTCAAACGAATTACAGGGAGGGTTCGGGCTTATTTATCGTTACAATATATTTTGGTGATCTGTAAGTGCAGTGGAACAGTGGCTTGCCAAAAGAAGTGGTATGAGGTTGGCTCCTCAACGTCAACTTCAACCTCACTCCAACCCCAACCTCAACCTCAACCTCAACCTCATCCCAACATCAACCTCAACCTCAACAGCTTAAATTGGTATTGAGGTTGGCTGACTTACAAAATACTTAAATTAACTATGCGAAGTACCTTGTAGTAGTTCTTATACGTTTATATACCATTTAATTAGTATTAAGTCGTTTTTTTTGTTGTAAATAATGTGTGATCTTGTGTTACATTTAAATAATTTGTACACGATGTATGGATCGTCAATCAGAAATAGAGAGATAATAATAATAATTATGAATCCGTGAGTTGTATTTTGAATATACAGATGGACGGATGTTTGTTACTTTTTCACGCCAAAACTACAGGCGGGAAAAAACATTGGCTACGTTTTATTCCATAAATGAGTTACCATGGGATAGAAATAACACTTATCGTCTGTAAATAAATAAAACATAGAAACAATTCATAAGAAGGCGTGGGCAGAAACAAGAATTATAAAAAAAATGGTTTTCCTACTTCTCTGAAGTTATCGCGCTAGCAAAAAAGGAAAGATTCCTGTTAAGTCAGCGTAGCTACTCGGATTTATTTATTTATTTTTAAACGCACAAAACATAAAATAATTACATAATATACAAGGCAAGGATTAGCACCAACGAAACGCTTGGAGCTCATCGCACATTATTTGTGTCTAATTGTCCAACATTATTTATTTATAACTAGCTGTGCCCCACGACTTCGCACGCGTTGTTACTATGGAAACGTTTGAAGGTATTTTCCCGGCAGTTATTCGAATTTTTCTCAACTTTTAAACCTTCCACGAACATTTCAAGACCAAGATTAAATAAAACCATTCAGCCGTTCTCGAGTTTTAGCGAGACTAACGAACTGCAATTCATTTTATATAAATGTAGATTATTTTATAATTGATACACAGATGACAGGACAAATGATACACAGATGACATGTCCTGTCATCTGTGTATCATTTGTCCTGTCATTAGCTATGTCATCTGTGGTTTATCCTCCTAGAGAGACAGCAGGCATACAGATAGGAATAATCCCTCATAAAGACATCAACATTATCATCAGCCTATATTAGTCCACTGCTGGACATAGGCCTCCCCCAATGTTCGCCATTTTCTTGCTTGTCTCTTCATTCGGGGGGGTAATGCCGATAATGCGCCCGATAGCGCGGGCGGGTTGGGGATCGCAGTTTGGTGATAGAATAGTTATGCTGCTGCCCGCCCCCCGGTGGATATCCCTTAGTCGCCTCTTACGACACCCTCGGGAAGAGTTAAAAGACAAAAAAGTAATTCTACACCAAAACATAAACTAGTAGTTATTAACTTTGGTAGCAAAATAAACTCGCTCTCAGTAACAATATATCAACGCACTTTTCCACGAGAGTCTCATTAGATCACGGGATCTTGCAAACCCAAAAGATCGGGTTCCCCTTTTAATTGCGGAACCCCAAAGTATCGCGTTTTCAGTAAATACGACACAATCGGCTTACACGGAGCGCTTTACATTTTAATTAATGGATCAAATACATTCTTTTTAAAAGGCTTACGTATTAAAATAATGTTTTTTCACATTCGGAAGCGCATATATTCATTTCGTTAAACCAAACTTATCGCCTTTAATACATAGCTCAAAGAATTAGCAAGCTGAAGTGGCAGTGGGTCGGCTATATTTCGCGAAGACCCGACAACCGCTGGGGTAAACCGTGAACTTGAGTGGAGACTACGACTCGATAAACATAGTGTAGGACGCCCTCCGGCCAGGTGGGATGACGATCTGTGAAAGACTGCAGGCAGATGTTGGATGCGGCAAGCTGAAGACAGGGCGCTATGGCGCTCATTAGATCAGGCCTATGTCCAACAGTGGACTAATATAGGCTGATGATGATGAAGCTTTTGCTAGGTAAAGCCGGTGGGAGTCGCGAAGAAAGTGCAGTCGATTCGTGGAAATATTCCGAGTACTAGCTGCCCAAGGGATATGAAGTAATCAACGGAAATATCCTTCGAATGTCTCTTCGATAGTAATCCATGTTGGTTTTATCAGAGCGATATCAAATAGAAATGGTACGTATTTGTATAGTTTCTAGTTATCTCTATGATTATCATGGTTATAGACCTTAATAGGAAGAGGCATTATGGAATTTTGGACAAAATTTATCGATTAATATGATTACATTTTTATTGTTTTTGACGTCACCAATCACCATTTTCTGTCTAATTTAGCCCATCTGATTTTTACACCATATCTGTTTTTTTGTCTGTTTTAGCTGTGTGGCCCTAGCTTAGGCTCTCTTCTCGTGGGTGTCGTAAGAGTCGACTAAAGAATATCCACCGTAGGGCGGGCAGTAGCGTCCTCGGCAGAACAATTCTACCACCGAACTCGGCCTCGGCGATCCCCAGCCCACATGCCCAGAATGGGGATTATAAGCACTTCCCCCCATTAGATAAACGCCAATAACGCGCTTATCAGGGAGGCTTACGTCCAGCAGTGGACCAATACAGGCTGTTGATTTTTAGGTTTATCTGTCTTTTACATCCACGAGTTAATTAATATTATAAAATGTGAAAGTTTGGATGGATGAACGTTTGTTACTTCTTCACGCCAAAACTTCTGAACAGATCGGGCTGAGAGTTTGCTTAGAGGTTATTCTAATACTGGAACCAAACATACGTTTTTAACCCTTAAATCAGTTCCCATGGAATATAATTTTTTCTATAAAAACAACGCGTGCGAAGCCACAGGGCGCAGCTAGCGATATCATAAAACAAAGTGATCATAAATCATAATCACGAAAACAATTCAAAATGAACCACACACTCAAAAAACAAACAATAACTCCGCAACAATTCCACATAAACTCAAACACTCAAACACTCAAACACTCCCAATAAATGAGTTTCGCAAACATATTGTACTTTCGTTAATTAATTGTGTTATTACGGATGTTCTTTTGGCAATTATCGCGTAACGTACTCGCGCGGTAATGAGCGGGAAGTCTTGCCTAGGGGGCGAGGGGCGGGCGGGGATGGGAAGAGAACTTCATACATTCTTAAAGAGGTACATCAAATCCGCGCTCTACGGGAATGGGACAGTTCCGTGACAAAGTCAAAACCGCTCCTTGCCCGTGATCCCCTTCAGCGAGTTCCGTTAACTGGACCACACACACCACCACAAAAAAATATTTTTTCGGTAGTCTGGTTAACTGTACCACGGAATATTTTTTTCACTGTTTCCGTTGACAAGACCACGGCATAATTATTTTGCCGTGATACAGTTAACTGAACAACCGAAAAATAATTCTTCCGTAGTCCCATTGACCAAGGAAACTGATTGTACAAAGTACCACACGATAGGTCAATGAACTAAGTATATTTATCGTTTTGAACACAAGTTCTCGCACTAATTTGCGCACCTACGTAATAATTATTGCGTAGGTGCGCAAATTTAATATGCCTAAGTATTGCACATTAATGTGCAATGCTTAGGCATATTAAATCAGTGTCAAACTATCACTCAGGGGTATGAATTTTACTGTATCTTTTCCTCTACTATATATCTATTAACTTAACTTTTAGGAAGGGTAGGGTACGGATCCCTACAAACTGGTATAGTCAAATAACATTAAGGTACTTACAGCCTTACCAGGCATACCTACCACATCCCTCTCTGAGTTCAATTTATGTTTCGTCAAAAGCCTTGTCAATGTATAAATCCGACCACACTTATTTCAGTTCATAGCTAAGTATATCCGGGATTATTTTTTAGATAAGTATACTGAACATAAATACGTCAGATTTCACAATCCCGCGAGTTGGTGACATAAAAAGGTAAAATCGAAGGTGCAAACTCCCGGGCATCCGCTAGCATCTACTATTTCATTGTTGTAAAGGCAGCTGAAACGGACTTTAACGTTCCATTCACTACAGAAATAACAACTATTTCCAACCTTTTACGTAATATTCCAGTAAAATTAACTCCAGCCGTGTTCCCCCTATGAAAAGTTAAAAGAAGTTTAAAAAAACTATACAAGCCTTTATCTGAAGCTCAAGTCTCCCCGAGTACCTGCGCTCGTTACGCGGAGTGTGCGGAAAAAGAATTATTAAATCAAAACAAGTCTTCATAATCCACTGTTCGCGACTAAAATTCAATTTAAATAAAATTCACTGACCCGAGGCGTTAAGGCCGAGTTTGGGTTGAGCGACCTGGTCGCGCGACTTACGAGGGATATTGTGAAATGTGTGAGTGCTGTTAGAACGACTGTAATGTAAGAATAGAAGAGAAATAGGTACTTACTATTTGTGTCTAAGGCCCAACAATTAATGTGTAACATAATTTAACATGACAAACCTCGTACCCGTATTTCATGACAAATTATATAATTATATTTTCAATGTATCACAAAAAGATTTCATGCTCAGCTTCCACTGTCTTCCAGCGGTTTCCGGGTGCTAATTGCAGCGCTACTTGCTGCACCAATCACATCGGTAGATTTATACAAAATAATACATTGCTGAGCTTCATTTATTCTGTCCACATAACAATCGTCGCGTCTCGGAACTGCACCTTAACCCAAACAAAGCTTCGGGAATACAAACTGGAACAAGTTCACGTGTGAAATTACTGATTATACGGCGGACGGGAATTTGCATCCGAACGCGAGGCGCGGGGGGAGGGGCGAGGGGAGAGGGACATGGTAATGAGCGCTGAGCCCTTGACTTGTACAGACTCTACACTACACGTCACCTGTCACTTAATAACAACGTGTCTTAGTGACTGTTTACGGATACGCGGGGCGTCGAGCGGCGCGTTGGGCGGCAAGTCGAGCGATCTGCTCCGTTTACAGAATTGTGGCGCATGTAGCGGCATTATGCAGCGGCCTCGTCACACGCGTTAACACAAACATATGGCAATGTACGGTTATGTTTATGAATAGGCGGGGCGTGAGGAAACGCATTAATCGCACTCTACTAACGCCATTATATTTGCGGGACGCGCAGACTGGAATTACATGACCTGATCCCACCATCTCCCTTCCACTCCAGGAAAAGCAAACGCACAGCGCAATACCATCCATATTTGGTGGATGTACCCTCCACTCGCACTAAGCGGTTTTCCTTCACCTTCATCATTCGTACCGCTGGAGTTAGGAACTTGCTCCCTGCCTCTGTTCAATTTTCGGCCAATTACAGTGTAAGTCTCTATAAGACAAGAGTGTATTCGTAAATTACACTACGAGAAAATCACTTAATATTAATATCAGATTCGATCCTGAAACCAACTCGCAATCCTCATTCCTCATCCCGTTTGTTTTGTTTCAATATTGAAATTCATCAAATTCTCCGTCGAGTCATTACTTCCTATCTTAATAATAATTGTAGATACATTTGCTCCGATTACACGGTAGAATCGTCTCATTGTACAGGATGTAACAAAAAGCATGGATCAAACTTTCAGGAGAGGTTTAGGTCAAATAAGCGTAAAATTAGAAGACATATGTGGATAAAAACTTATTTTTAAATATTCCTGTTTTTTCATATAAGCAACTGTAATTATGTGCCTATTTGTAAAACGTAAGAGACCAGCGCACATGTTGAACACCCCTTACATGCATACATCACCTTATTAAGCTGGATATCTACTACTAATGCATGTTTACTTACCTTTAGTACTTTTCTACTGAGGACTGACAAATTTCAATAAAAAAACCGGCTACGTGCGAGTCGGGCTCGGGCACGAAGGGTTCCATATCATTAATACCTCTACGCGTTCATGAGGGGTAAGGGGTAGTAAGTTTAAAATTATTAAAAATATCTTTATTGAGAATGATGTAACTAAAAAATTACGGTTTTCACAATTTTTCCTTTATCAGGAAAGATAAGACGTTACTTCGTACCAAATTTCAAGATTTTGAGTTCACGGAAAGTACTCTGTAGGTTTTGATTGCCCTGCGAGTGTCGAAAATTTGCTGTATAAACGACTGTATCTTTTGATTGCGTTAGCTTAGAAGTTTGATTTTTCACAGCCCTAAGAGAAAATAAACTGGAGTATTTAATATAAAATTCCAGCTTGTTACTTCCAGGCGTTCCTGAGAAAAAGGGTCTTGGCAGACAGACATTATTTAGTAAAAAATGACTTAACTTATGTATGTGCTTATTTTGCAAGTCTAAAGAAATAAACGATTTGACTCTGACTCTGACTCAGTTAGACGGACGGAGGGACAACAAAGTTATGTTTGTAGGGTTCCGTTCCTCGTAAGGTAAAAACGGAACCCTAAAAATAAAAAATATTTATTTCTGTATGAATCTAGGTTATTATTTATTACTTATTGTTATCCGCACTAGGCAAAACCTGGTATCATGGCGTAGTATTCTAATGAAAGAAAGTAGATTTTTTTTGTGTTGTATGATTGAACCTTAAGCCAGGGTGGCTTCACAAAGGATGGCCTATCTTTTAGCAACACCCTGTACACATTCACTCACGCAGATTCGTCGCTAACGCGGCGAGGTTACAATAAGGCCTCTCGGGGCTGCGCAGTCATCCCCACGGCTCTGATTATACGGAAACATGATTCACACTGTACATTCTATACTATACGTAGACAAATAAATAAATAATGTAAGAGGCGACTAAGAGGTATCCACTTTTTGGGCGAACCGTACATTTTTTCAAAAAACTAAAAATGGCAATATTTTTTTCTTCAAAATAAAGCAGAAAGTTCCTTAGAACAAAACCTTCTAACTACATAAGAAACGGTAGCTACCCTTAAGGGGCCAAAAATTTGCCACACCCTGTATAGTTTATGTACAATAATGGTCGCAGTACAGAACTTGAACTACCCGGACCACTGCATGTGGAAGAACACAAAAACATAAATTGTACACAACAAATAAAAGGACTTAAATCCACATCTAGTTCCCATAATAGCTTCTGTGATAACAATACAATACAATACAATACAATATATTTATTGGTAACACCAAGTTACATGTCGTGTACTTAGGTACTAAGGTACAATAGTAGCTATTATTTTAACAAATAATGGTACTTAAAAATCATAATTATAAATTCATAGTATAAAAAATAAAATTAAATAAGCTAATTTATCAATTATTATTCTATATTATATTATTAACAAATTGGTAGATCGTAGAACTCGTTAATCGAGTAGAACGACTTTTCTAGTAGCCATTTGCGTAGTCTTGATTTAAATACCGCCGTGGAGGTTGCATCCCCGCGGATTGTGTCCGGCAGCCTGTTATATACAGAAGGACCCATGACGTACACGGATCTCTCCAATTTGCATAGTTTATGGCTCGGTGCGACCAAAATATGGGCAAGCTTGTTGCTGCGGAGAGCGCGGGTGGTATTTACGCCTCTACGTTTGAAGAAACCGATGTTTTTGTGGGTGAACATCGCCACCTGGTGGAGAAGTTCGCAGGCGAGTGTCATAATACCTAACTCCTTGAAGTAATCGCGGCACGACACGTCGTCTGGCACTCCGACGATAGCACGCACCGCACGCTTTTGCATGACGAAGACTCTGTCAACGTCAGCAGCGCGGGCCCAAAGTTCCACGCCGTACGTGATGGTGCTGTGCACCGTCGCGTGGTAGCACGCCAGCACCACGCTGCGGGTGGCTGTCGCGGCGAGGCGGCGCAGTGCGAAGCATGTGCGGCCTAGTCTGGTGCAGAGCTCATCTATATGACTTTCCCATGTGAGACCACTATCGATTTGGAAACCAAGTAACTTAGTGGATTCCACCATCTGTAGGGTGGTGTTTCCAGCAGTCACTGCGAGCAGTGGCCTAGGTGTGCCGTTCAACATATGTAGCCTCGCTGCTGGAATGGATTGTTATACGCCACACTCATATCAGGCAAATCATCATCAGCCTACACTAGTCCACAGCTGGACATAGGCTTCCCCTAATGAGTACCATAGCGCCCTGTCTTAAGCTTGACGCATCCAGCATCTGCCTGCAGTTTTTTGCAGATCGACATCCCACCTGGCCGGCGAGCGTCCGACACTACGTTTGCCGAGTCGTGGTCTCCACTCAAGAACTCGTTTACCCCAGCGGTAGTCGGTTCTTCGCGAGATATGGCCGGCCCACTTCCACTTCAGCTTGCTAATTCTTTGAGCTATGTCGATAACTTTGGTTCTCTGACTCTGTATGTATATAATCGATCGATCAACAGTGTGAGCCTGCCCTTACGCGCCACAGATTAGCCAACCCGAGGGAAATCACCAAACTATGACAATACAGACAGTTCCTGGACAATCAGACCTTTGATGATGGGATGGTGAGCTACAGGGGGACACGGCCCATTGCGTTGGACCCACCGCGCTGCGGCCCAACACGTCAGTTACCCTTTATGTTACGGGCGACCCTTTATAGCAAGGTTTGATAATACCTACTTACGATTATTAGTTAGGAAAGTCGTTCTAGACCGTGATTTGTGGCTTCAAGCAGTTTTGGAGTTATGAACTCTTAAGATGTAGGGTCAATATCCGACGTGTTAATTAAAATAATAGAACTGAATTTTAGAAGTCGAAGGACTGATGACTCAAAAATTCTTATTAGTCCGTCAGCGTCAGTTAGATAAACAGAAGATATTGGAACAGGGTGTAACATAAGGGGTAGATCATCGGTGGCTGGTGGATAGGGGACCTCAGTACCTATCAATTTAACCCCCATGTACGTATGTTCTGCGATATTCACTGGTTCAAAAGTTATTTTGACTTTTGTAAAATTTTGATGAAAATCAGATTTCACACTGAATTTCGCAATTAGGTACCTACAGCCAAAATATTAGGTCTGCGACCCTGTCTTTTTATTTTAAACAAGGTCGATAGTGGGTCTGGTACAACTTTACCAATTAGAGTCTAAGATTTATATAAAAAAGAAAGTTAAAGCCAATGTTTTTTTTCAAAATCGAATATTTACATTAACTTCCAGTGGTTCTAAAAAAAAAGCACAAAATATTTTTCTGCAAACTATCTTAAAAACTACTGGTTTTTATGAAAAATAAACCCTGAAAATTTCATTTGGCTAGGATGAAAGCATCATGTTAAAAAATGTACTTACTCAGTTACTCAGAGCTCAGTAAAAAGTGTGACATCACTGGCCCCCACTCCCAAATTTTGACGGGCCTCATTTTTGAATATTTTTGTTTTATTGTCAAAATATTAAAACGTGTTCAAATCATCATTCATTCATCATTCTAAATGTATGATATCTTTTGATATACGGAAAGACTAATTAGAATTTCTGAGTCGTAAGACCCATTGAACTTACTGCAGACTTTTTTTATAATAAGATTAATAAGGTTCGTTCAAGGGTACCTTGGCCGTTGGTTATTTAAATTATTGTTTTCCAACTTCCAAGTTTATGCATCTTCGTAAAAGATTTAAGCAGTAAACATTATGCGACGCCATGTCTTGTCTAGTCTATGACTTCATTTGGTCATGGTCTACAATAAACTTTCCGACTGTCTTATTATATTAGATGCATAAACAAAGCCGTACGAAAGCTATTTGTTGAGAGCTTTCGTATTATTTTATTGGTTTATTTCGTCCGTTGCTATTGTGAGAGGATTTTCAAATAGTTTTGTGAGGAATTTCAATAAAGCCTTTCTGTCCTTGTAGTTACTTCTAGTTTTCAGCGTGTATATTGGTATGCTGTTTTAAGGCGGATACCCGAGTCAATATGGCGCCGCCACTATTTTATATACGAAGTTGCCTTTTATGGCCTTAAAACTCTATTTTCGCATTTCTGCCTAAACTATACAAAATAAAACTATCACAGGGGCATTAATAAATAACTTAACATAGGTATCACACAAACTGTATGATGGATTGTTGAAATTTCTTGTGTAAAACGTAATTATATAATTGAGCTTCAGCTTACTGACTATTTAGACAATCTACAGGTAGCTCAACTGATCCATATCAATACGCTGACTGCATTCCCCGCTGTATGACAATGCTGATGCGCTGCACCAGATACTCACCAGCTTCTTCAGCCAGTTAAGATATTATTTTAAAAACCTAAATAGCCTTCTTATCCCACGGAGCTAGAGAAAGCTAAAATGTAATAGGACAGAACTCAGTGAAATAAACTATAATGCTCGCGACAGGTATCACAAAAATAAAAACCACCTTTCCACCATTTACGTCGATAGAAACCATTTATCCTCACTCCGCAAACGAAATCAATCTCGAAAGTCACAAACACTTATTTTTAAACGTTCCATTCAGCGCAGATTTCGGAAACAAAGGGCTTCCTTTGAACACAAAAAAGATTTCCCTTACAATAGAACTCTTATACAAATACTCGCAGATGAAAGACTTTCCGCACAAAAGTCGTTTAACTTGGAACAAATACAGTTGAAGGTAGGTCGCCCCGCGGTCAGCGCCCTGAGCTCGCATCTAACCCTTAACTACTGACAGGAAATGCAAAACGTCAAAAGGCACTTCCCTTTAAAGAATAATAAGGGCCCTTGAGGCGCTCGAGGGTTTTAAATGCAGGGTTGTGAGGTTGTGGTGATACAATGAAACGTATTTTTATTAGAAACAGAACGTAACGGAATTTACGTGAGGCCTTAGCACGAGTTTTGCTGATTTAGTTTTTTTTATTGGTAAAGTACCTATTTACATCAGGCATTGATAAGTCAATGCCTGATGTGAATACTTTATTACTATACTTTACCTATTAGACCTCATACGGTAAGCCGTATGAGGTCTAATAGGTGTACGTACATAGACTCGATTATGTTAGCCGCGGGTGTCGTAAGGGATATCCACCGGGGGGCTAGCGGCAGCGACCCCTGCAGAACAATTCTACCACCTAACTGCAATCCCCAAACCACTTGCCTAAAAAGAGGATTATGGGCAGTATCCCCATGAGAAAAACGCCAATAAGGCGCTTATCAGGGAGTGGCTGCGTCCAGCAGTGGAGCAATACAGGCTGTTGAGGTTGAGACTCAATTATAGCTCAATTTTATAATGATTTTCAGTGATTTTGTTGTCTTTTGGCAAAACAACTTAGACAAGCCAGTGTGGTAGTTATTTTTTTTTTCGTTTTGGTTGTTAATGAGCACACTTATACTAACTACCTACTCTCTAGTTGCGTTAATTGGAATAACTTAAAAAAAGAACTAAAGTCAATAAAATAATAAACTCAATCAAAAGCTAAGAGTCTAATACTGTATGTACGTAATGTTCATGGACCGAATGTAATGACGAAATCTCGTGTGCAGATTCAACGATTTTATGGATTTTTTTTTGTCGTCGGGGTTTTTTGATTAAAGGCGTACTTCCCCCAATAAGACAAAAAGGGCAGCTTTTAAATATCTCCGCTTTTAGACATCTGATTCCGATGATTATTATTTTTAATTGAAAGATAAAAAATAATCATAATGCTCATAAAAAAACGGTAAAGGTCTGATCACGGTTTTTGTCATGATAAGCAAAATAACTTCATAAAACCAAAAGAACCTGAAACTGAACACATCTATTAGATAATATTTGTAACGCTTCGAGATCGAGTGGTCTACTATGTCATCGCCCACACCCGCTGACTTTATGTCCATACCCTTACAGTGCTATCTATAGCTTCCACAATCTCACACTTAGAAAAAAGTAACTTATTCGAAAATAATTTAAAAAATTCTGAAAAATAAAATAGCAATGTTACCAGGTTCGTTTTTGGAATCCTCCAAGCGAGCCTCCATCATCCTCGTTACTATAATAGTAATCATTAAAAGGGCTGGATCCTCTCTAGCAGTAGACGGCGTACACTGCAGTGCACTCACAATCCTTCCATAAATCCCGGACGCGCCACATCAGCCGCAGGAGCCTAAAAATAAAGCACTTGTAGATTCCGCGCACGGACCGACCATTTTAAGTGCCCTTCTGACCGGCCGTTGTTATCCTATTTTTCTTGCCACCGAGTGTACACGAGCTTTTCATCGCAGCACCCATAGCCATGGGCTAATAAAAACCCAGAAAGTTTTTTGACGTCAAAGCCACACTTTGTAATTTACCATTTCATTGTGCCACAAAGAATGTCAGCGAAAAGAAATATTTCATATCCGTATTTCGGGATTACAATAAAAATGTAGGTGTATTATTTCCTCTTTGATGCCGGGGTCAGTGACCGCGGCTTTAGGTTTTGGTGAACTATAAATTATGGCATTAAACGAACAATGTGGCGGCTCGGGCAGATCCAATCATGCCTCACTGTCATTCCTGATAATTGATTTATCGCGTGTTATCTCAAATTAACGCAGGCGGCGCGGCGGCGCGGCGGCGCTTATCGTGGACCAAAGAGCGACTAGCTTTAGTAGTAAGTAGTACCAAGTACCAACAAGCGACTAGCTTTAGTAGTACCAGGTACCCACAAGCGACTAGCTTTAGTAGTACCAAGTACCAACAAGCGACTAGCTTTAGTAGTACCAAGTACCAACAAACGACTAGCTTTAGTAGTACCAAGTACCAATAAGCGACTAGCTTTAGTAGTACCAAGTACCAACAAGCGACTAGCTTTAGTAGTACCAAGTACCAACAAGCGACTAGCTTTAGTAGTACCAAGTACCAATAAGCGACTAGCTTTAGTAGTACCAAGTACCAATAAGCAACTAGCTTTAGTAGTACCAAGTACCAACAAGCGACTAGCTTTAGTAGTACCAAGTACCCACAAGCGACTAGCTTTAGTAGTACCAAGTACCAACAAGCGACTAGCTTTAGTAGTACCAAGTACCAACAAACGACTAGCTTTAGTAGTACCAAGTACCAATAAGCGACTAGCTTTAGTAGTACCAAGTACCAACAAGCGACTAGCTTTAGTAGTACCAAGTACCAACAAGCGACTAGCTTTAGTAGTACCAAGTACCAATAAGCGACTAGCTTTAGTAGTACCAAGTACCAATAAGCAACTAGCTTTAGTAGTACCAAGTACCAACAAGCGACTAGCTTTAGTAGTACCAAGTACCAACAAGCGACTAGCTTTAGTAGTACCAAGTACCAACAAGCGACTAGCTTTAGTAGTACCAAGTACCAATAAGCGACTAGCTTTAGTAGTACCAAGTACCAACAAGCGACTAGCTTTAGTAGTACCAAGTACCAACAAGCGACTAGCTTTAGTAGTACCAAGTACCACTAAGCGACAAGCTTTAGTAGTACCAAGTACCAACAAGCGACTAGCTTTAGTAGTACCAAGTACCAATAAGCGACTAGCTTTAGTAGTACCAAGTACCAATAAGCAACTAGCTTTAGTAGTACCAAGTACCAACAAGCGACTAGCTTTAGTAGTACCAAGTACCAACAAGCGACTAGCTTTAGTAGTACCAAGTACCAACAAGCGACTAGCTTTAGTAGTACCAAGTACCAACAAGCGACTAGCTTTAGTAGTACCAAGTACCAACAAGCGACTAGCTTTAGTAGTACCAAGTACCAACAAGCGACTAGCTTTAGTAGTACCAAGTACTAACAAGCGACACTGTTATTATGAACGTATCACCACAGACATCCCGTCAAAGAGGCTGTCTAGGAGGCGTCTTCGACAACATATTTAGCCTCGTTCTTCGTCCTACTCTCTTCTCGTTTCTCGTTATCCACGTCATCGTCCACGTCTCGTCTCGTCAATTCGTGTCGCGACGATCTATCGTCTATTTACGGGTGTTCTATCCTGGGATAGAGCAACCGTAAATAGGCTGTATAGTTTTAAGCCTTGCTAATAGGTCCCCTTAAGCCAGTTTTATAAATGTACAAAACAGATCGTGGATAGACGATATACACGCTACTACACTCACTTTTCAGTGTCGTCTAGTCAAAGATCTGTAGACAGGCTGCTTCATAATCTTCGAGACTAGTTCATCATCATTATACCAGCCAAACGACGTCCACTGCTAGACAAAGGCCTCCTAAAGCCGCATCCCGCATACAGCTATTTCACACTGAGTCTGCGAGTTTTGAGTCTAGTTATTTTTTAACTATATTCATAATGAAATAGTCTCATTTGCTCGCACACTGTCGTATCCACCGCCGCTTATAAATATTCCCCTATTGCCCCGTGGATCTGTGACTGCGGTGTCAAATGTTCAAAGATCGCTTGCGAGGGCGTCTTACAGTAAATTCGAGACACTGCATATTTCCATAAGTCAGTGTTTTTCCTCCCCTCATGTTTACACTTAGCTGTGTTTTTCCGGCAGTGAAATAATATCGTGGAGGGAAATCTTTGTTTTCAATAATATCAGTCGCGCTTTCATATTTTTTATGTCTTGATATCTTTGCATTTTCCCCTTTTTTATCGACCTTACCTACCTACGATTTTTTTAACTTATGCATGACTTTGTGGAAAGTTTTCCTGTTCCTGCGAGAAATGTTTAGAAACGTGCAATATGCAAATGATATCCTCCGTAGGTACGAGCCGACGCAAGATTGCTCGTGAGCCGTGCTTTTAATAAAGTCTACATCCTACGTCTACGGTATACGGTATTACGGTATTACGTCACCGTATAAATATAACATCAAACATTTTCCCCAAAGAATTCACTATCGCAATAACACCAACAAAGAATATCTAACTTTTATTTCATCGTAAAAATATTCCATCTTATTTAGTTTTTGTTAATCCAACCCTTTTATGAAATATCTCGAATGTTTTTGCAATTTCTTTCTTAAGTTCTTTTGTGCGGCTCTTGGCTTTACTCTGATTATTATTATAGCTACCTACTCCGAATAATAAGCGGCTTTAGGCTACGCGGGCCATGCACAGTGGATAAAAATAAATAAATAAATAATTTTGGAAAATCCACACAGCATTATCTAGCCCTAAGCTAAGCAGAGCTTGTGTTATGGGTACTAGATTACTGATATACATAATACTATACACTACATAGATAGTTTTTTTTTATTATACATAGAAAACATCCAGAACGCCCTGAACAAATATCTGCGGATTGTACACACATTTGTGAAATAACTATTATGTGGCCGAGGCGGGAATCGAACCCGCAACCTACTGCGCGGCGCAGTCTGCGCCGCAGGTGGATCTTCGCCCACCACGCCACAGAGGTCGTCAAATAAAAGCACATTCATCAAACCACGATCATTAATATTTTTGTGACCAATAAATATAATATAATTGACTCGACGACTGCGGTCAGCAACTGAAAATGAATATCATAAAGAAGTTTTTACTTTTATTTGAACATGTTTTAGAAGAACCAGTTTCACACACTGTAACTTTATAAATCTGCTGAAACTACCATTTTAAAGCTGTGTTAAAAAACAGAAGCACAAACACACGTTTGAGTCAAAGTACAAAATAAACTTAAAGCACAAATAAACAACTCAACAGAGAAACAACTTTTTAACTCGTTCTTAGAGTAGAAATTTACAACAACTAACAAACAACTGTATGTGTACTGTATGATGTTAATATCTTAATTAACAATACATGTAAATATATAAATAAGTAAATTCGTTCAAAAGTGGCATACTTAATCAGGAATTCATTTTCATACCATGAATATAATCATTCACATTGACACAAACAAAACAGACAAAAAGAGAGAGCCCAAGTAATTGAATTTTAGAATTCTAAGTAGGTACCAGTAGTAATTATTGTTTTTTTTTGTCTTAACACGCGTTTTTCCTAAATACAAAATAGCCAATGTCCTTTCCCAATGCTTTGAGAGTATGAACACTAAGAGTCTATCGGTTGCTAGACTCGTCTACTCTCAGTTCATACTCTCTCAATGCCCGCGCCGTTCCCCCTGAGTCTGAGTACTCGACTGAGAGATAAAAAACTTAGCGTCATTGTGAAAGAACAGACGCACTGAGATTTAATATTCTGCTCGTTATGAGCTGCGATGAAACTATCCCAGCAGCGCTTTAAGCAGCTTGTACGGGACACTCGGCTTTGTTACTATCGCTCCAGGATTATATTGTGATCTTTTTACGCGCCTAATATACAATATGTATTGTTGAACCTCGATCGAACATTATATATATTTATCACACGACATATATTTATTGATAAAAATCTGAACAAAAAAATTATAAGTACCTAATGGCTTTTTTTTTAATCGAAACTACTTCATCTGGTTTTTTATTCGTTTATTTTTGAGTTAACGGTTTATTCTATTTGAATTAGTCACATTTGAAAGCTAGATAGTCTACCTAGCTAAGAAAATAAATAAAAACAAACATTTCGTTTGATCAAGGTTCGACAATACACATTGTATAAGCAGCTAGAAAGAAAGAAGGAAAAAATTATTATTTTTTAACCAATAAACACAAAGACTTACATTCTAGAGGCAGGTACTCTAAATCTAATTCTAAAATTATTTATTGCACACAGACAAGTCATGCAAAAAAGTTACAAATACTGGACATGTACAAAATCGAGTTTAACTCTAGAAGAGTTTTTTACCCCTTCGCATAGAACACATAATTTTGGTACACGTACGCCCCGCGGCTTCGCACGCCTATTCCACGGGCACTGATTTATGATATGAAAACTAGTCTGTGTTTGATTCTAGGATTAGAATTACCTGCATGCCAAATTTCAGCCCGATCCATTCTGTAGTTTTTGCGTGAAGAGGTAACAAACATCCATCCATACATCCAAACTTTAGCATTTAATGAGTGACAGTGTGAATTTGGAAGAAAAAACTGAGGCGTCCCTAACAGAATTTTCCAAGTAACAAAGTGATAATCTGAAGTGAGCCAGTGTCGAGTGGATGAAGGCAGGACTGCAGGAATGCGGCGGCGATGAGCTTCGTGCACAAAGCACTGTTGAATATCCACAAGAAGAGATTGTCGCTTTGTGCTGCAAATTGCTGGGGTTACTGCCACGCGGCGCTTTACATCCAGATGAGACACAAGGCTAGGCATCTACACTACTCTTTTACTCGAGACTAGATTTGTTTCCTGCTTTGTGGAGACAATTTGATTATCATTGTCATGAATATTTGTCTATGTGTGTTTAAAAAGAGAAGCATCGTGGTAATTGAGGGCGGGCGTGTGCCAATTGATAACTTTTGTTGCGTAGACAACACTGCTCTGACTAAAACTGATAGTTCACCGCAACTCTAACTGTTTTATTTTAGGCATTAGAAGTCTGGATTTTTTTTTTAAGTTTTGTCATAATCATAACTTTGCAGTAAGATTGGTGAAAAGTAGATTAATCATTCAGTGTCTCTTACATAATGTTAACAAAATACCTGTTTTACACTATGTATGAGCTGGTTAAGAATTTAACTTAAAGCGCATACACGTGAAAGGGCGCCGTCACCTATTTTATCATATTATTTCGTTTAACAAAGGACATTTTAGAATAATCGTACAGTTTGTGTATGTAGATTAAACTTAGATAGATTAACTTGTTTTAGAAATCTTTGAAAGTACCTAGTATAAATATTCAACTTATTGATACCATAGATTCCTCAGCCATTTATATTACAATTCATACCTACTCAGCAAGGTAAACTATTAAATAGATATGAAAGCAATCTCATTTGAATACCCCCGCGTCATCGCAGACACACCAATCTGTATAGCTGCAGTTATTTTATTTCAATCTGTTTATGTTCTGTTCTGTTCCCGGCCGATCGCCGCCGGCCACGCGATCTCTGCTGGTTTCCTTGCATCCAATGTTTTCTCTGGCGAAGGGTGAATCTGATATTTTTATAATTATCCTGGCAGCACGTGAATTTGATCGTGAAACCGTTTCCACCCGTTCAACGTAAAAACGAGAGAGAGCAAAGAAAAAACATATCATAAACAGGAATCGAAAATTGTTTATAGGTACGTTCTTTTTATATATTTGAGAGCTTTATTGCTTAGCGATAAAACCGCCCGTACAAAATAGAACACGAAGCTACAAAACAAATATAACAAAATAAACAAACTTATTGTTTAACTGCACCTAACTCTAATAACCACAATATCTTTACAAGAAGGGTCGGATTCATATATTATCCTATATTATGTGAACAGCCTATGGATATAGAATAATTATGTGAATTGAAATAGAGCCCTAATCTAATCAAGTTTTACTTAGCTTCAGTGTTAATTGTCCAGGAATATTAAATAATATGTTGATCACCACAAGCACACATACATAAATTATATTAGACATATTTATGTGTATCAATTTTAGTATGAATATGGGTCTCAAACCCTAATCACCAAGCTGAGTGAAGGCGGGATTGGTGATCGCAGGCATCTCGACGCTCGCTATACCGATACAAAACAAATAGAGTCAGAGTCAGAGTCAAATCGTTTATTTCTTTAGACTTACAAAATAAGTACCTACTTAGACAAGTCAAATTTTTACTATATAAACAGCTTGATAAATAGTTATTACTATCAAACAAGAAATAAGGTGCAACTGACTCTAATTCACTTCAATTTTTAGAATAGAAAACGCAATCCCAATCGCAATTCGTTTTTAACGAAATAAACTACTGGACGGATCTCGCTGAAATTTTGCATACAGGTAATTCTAATCCTGGAATCAAACATAAGCTACTTTTTATCCCATAAATCCGTTCCCGAGGGATAAAAATTACCGTTGAACGTTTCCATAGGAAAAACGCGTGCGAAGCCGCGGGGCGCAGTTAGTAGGTCATAAATCAGTTCCCGTGGGGTAAAAATCACCTTTAAACGTTTCCATAGGAGCAACGGGTGCGAAGCCGCGGGGCGCAGCTAGTTCATAAATAAATAATAAATAATGTTGCACAGCATTATCTAGCCCCAAGCTAAGCAGAGCTTGTGTTACTAGATAACTCATATACTTGATACAATACACTACATAGATATATATTATTTTATTTATAGAAAACATCCAGAACACCTTGAACAAACATCGGCAGATAGAAAACATGTTATTACAAATAAGGTAGTATTAATAATTATGTACAGTAATATGATCCACCTAGCTACCGCTCAGTAGGGCAGATTGGGGTAAATCGGACATCTCGTAACGGGTTTGACGCTGAGTGATAGGGATTACAGTATTCAGTATTTATTTCATTCATACAATCAGGTCTCAGTGATAAGGTGAATTTAAGTTAAGATCACAGTATGTACCCATTATGGGTGTTGCAATGGAGAACTGGCAGGTATCGCGCAGTATCTTAAAATACACATAAGTTACATGTAATCTAAATGATGTAACCAAATAAATAAATCAATGAAACCTCCACGAATGTCAAATCCAGAAAGTGCAATGTTACCGTTGATGCCACCCGGTAAATTATATTTCATCAGCGACGCAACTAAAAATATCCAAGAATTAGTCTTGCTTGCAAATATATTTCTTGAAATGAATACCTTCCTAACTCACTTCGATACTAACAAGCATTTCGTCCTCAGAGCGCACGAGTGGGCACGAGTGGGCACGAGTGGGCACAGTGTATAATAACTACGTCTCGTATGTAAATGGCTCACGAAGGGTCCCTACCCTCAGGATCAAATCATAGGAAATTAGTTCAGTGCGGTCATCCACCCTAAACTCAATCCTCAACTGTAACCGCAAGGTCGTCACAAGTTTCATTATCCTCTGGCAATGTTCGTAAATCGACGCAGCAGTTAAAGGCAATTGAGATTACATCTGACATTCGATTCTCGCCCTAAGCCTTGTCTGGTTTATCGGGATCGGCCATTTGCTTTTTACATCAGATAACGATGTGATTAATTTGTTCGAGAAATTACGTTCTGATTGCTTTGTATTTAAACGGGAACTTGAAAGCGGAACGCAAATAAAACAAATAAATCAACTTTTCTCGCTATTTTATACGTATTCTAATATCAGTTTGACCCGTGGCCCACTTGAACCCTACTTCCTGAAACGGCACCTCTTAACGAGGTGACAATAGCCTTTTTGCTGATTCAGCCCTTAATTAATAAACAGCCATGAAGGGCTGATTTATTGCCCATTAGGACCTCCGGGGTAGAGAATATCCGAGAAGACAACCCTTACTGTGTCACTAAGGAACATGATATCACATCACACTAATATTATAAAGGCGAAAGTTTGGATGGATGTATGGATGGATGTTTGTTACCTCTTCACGCCAAAACTACAGAACGGATCTGGCTGAAATTTTGCATACAGGTAATTCTAATACTAGAATAAAACATAGGCTACTTTTTATCCCATAAATCTGTTCCCGTGGGATGAAAATCACCTTTTAATGTTTTCATTGGAACAACGCGTGCGAAGCCGCGGGGCGCAGCTAGTATATTATAAAGGCGAAAGTTTGGATGGATGTATGGATGTTTGTTACCTCTTCACGCCAAAACTACTGAACGGATCTGGCTGAAATTTTGCATACAGGTAATTCTAATACTGGAATAAAACATAGGCTACTTTTTATCCCATAAATCTGTTCCCGTGGGATGAAAATTACCTTTTAATGTTTTCATAGGAACAACGAGTGCGAAGTCGCGGGGCGCAGCTAGTTTCTAGCTACATAATAGGTTTGTAGGGTGACCAAAGCCGTATGTATTTATAAACCTGTTTAAAAGTGGTTGTCTTTTTCAACCGACTTCAAAAAAGACGGGTCTTATCTCGATACGGCCGTAAGTATTTTTATATCTTCTTTTCATAATAGTTAACGGATTAAAATGTTCTGGAATTGATCACATCCTTCGAGTTTTATTCCGGAGGGATTTACTATTTGTCCTGAATTCATAAAGACATTCAACAAAAATAGGTCGCCTAGTCTTGTTGTCCTTACACAAGCGCAGAAAATGCGTAATTTAAAGTACCAACCTACGTTTTTAGTTTTTGTAATAACTTAAAAATCTGTAAAAAAATATTTATTTCAAAACCACTCGAGACAATATTATCTTTATCTGTAATAATTATGTTAAACTTAAGAATAATAATAACTATAATTCAAAATGTCAGTTACCACGGAAGAATTAAATAGTTAAATGTATAGTTTAACGTAAAACCTGTATCCAGCTGTATTGTATCTCAGCATCACCATATTCAATCTTAATACAACCTCAGAGAGTTAATTTTCCAAAAGCCCGTTTCCCGAGTGCGGAGGGCCAGGGTGTACCCGCGCTACTGGATTATTGGAACGGTGGATAAAGGTGACCGGAGATCCCCTTTGATTTATAAACTTTAATATCGTGTTATTAAGGAAAGCTTCCGAGTGATTTGGTGGATGACTTATATGAATAATAATTCTCTTCAATGACGACCGACTGCTGTGATTCTATGTAGAATAATCTATAGAATAATCTAGAATAAATAAATTAATAATGCTGTCAAATCAATGCAAGCATTAACCCCAAGCTAAGCTTTACCTATAACTACATGATAGATTCAGGGATTATTTTGTAAAAATCAATTGCAAAATCTAAGGATGAAATAAGTACCAATTCCGCGAAAAACCTTGTTACATTTTCTTTTATTTTATCGACTTCAAAAAAGGAGCAGTTTCTCAATTCGTCGGTTTTTTTATGTTTGTTACCTCAGAACGTTTGACTCTGTGATCTGATTTGCATGATTCTTTTTTATATGAAAGCTGGTGCTTCCCGTGTGTTCCCATTTTAATTTTGTTCAGTTCTGAGAATAGGATCTATAAAAATTCATGAAAAAAACTGTAAAAATTGAAGTTGCTTTATAGTTTTTTAAAACAAAATTAATTATTGTAGTTGTGTTTTTTCTTCTACAAGGCGGACTACATTTTATTAGATGACTAGCGTTGCCTCGCAGTTTCACCCGCGTAGTTCCCGTTCCCGTGGGAATTCTGGGATAAAATATTATCAGGGATATAGCGTATGCGACTCCCTAAAAAGTAAGCATTTTAATTATGAAAGGATTTTTAATCAGTCCTTATAGTTTCGGAGCCAATTCAATACAAACAAATAAACAAAACAATCATACTTTCCTATTTATAAAATTAGTATAGAGTATAGATATATTTTCATTTCATTGATTTGTATAGTTTAACAAAACCGTTGTCAATGTTTTTCTTCAACAAGTCTGTTATTATTTGTTCCTATATGTTTTACTCCGTGACGTCACAAAACGGCTTAATTGGAAGACCAGCGTTGGTTGTACGCAAATACAACCAACTCATGCTGAGACTAGCACCGTTATATAACTCTAACAATCTGTATTAATTTCTAGTTCAAGTTAAAGTACTTTTATTTTAAATTGTATGTGTTTGAGTTACAAATAATTGTTTCTATTTCTATTTTCATCATTATAATATTTTGGGTATAACTTGTGTAAGGGTACTTTACTTATATATAACTGACATACTTCATTACTACAATACATAGATAGATATTGTTATTAAGTACAAAGAAAATACCCAGAATATCCGAAAAAATTATTTGTCCTAAGGCGGGAATCGACCGCGCAACCTAATACGCCGCAGGCGGACCCTCGACCTCCACATCGGTGGTCAATCTGGATGCCTATTATTGGTAACCTCTTCCTTCCTGAACCGCTTCAAGTGACACTTGAAGCGGTTTGAAGCGGCACTGATTGCTGCCTATAATCATACTATTATAAATGCGAAAGTTTGTACGGATGTTTGCTACGATGTTTGTTACCTCTTCATGTTAAAACTACTGAACGGAACGGACTAAAATTTTGCATACAGATAATTCTAACCCTGGCAACAAACATGGGCGTTTTATCCCATAAATATATTCCCGTTGGATAGACATCGCTTTTTCGTTTCCATAGAAGCAATGCGTGCGAAGTCGCGGAGCGCAGCTAGTCCTTAATATTTATTGTAAACAAAGAGGTTTCACGAATTGGTACAAAATATTTTACGACACTTGTATCAATAATTTCTGAGCTAAGCACCGACTTTCGCACTTCGAAACTATTTTTGGATTTCAAATGCTGTAACCGTAGGTACCTTTATACTAACAATAATTTTGTCATATAGAATAAAATAACTACATCAGGTACAGAAGCAGCCCCGCCGCAAAAGATCATTATTGTTCAACCTTACACAATTTTGTTTCCGTAGACTTTTAGTAAAAAACTCAATAAAATAGGCACCGGGGCGGCCGCCGCCCGCATGAGCTCTTCCTTTTTGAACTCTCAAAGAAGATTAAATTCCTTCCCCCCGCACCCCGCACCCCGCACCCGCAGCCCCTCTAGATTGATTAAAGCGCCACCTTTGGATCAAGCGCGACCTACAAGTCGCTTCAAACACTACATTCTGAACATTCCTAGGAAATTACTACGTCCTCGGCCAAGTGGCGTGTAGGCCTCCTAATGGGAATTCTATTCCGTCTGGAATCTCGGTTGCTAAGGAATTTAGTTGCTATTTGAAATCACAGTGAATAAAACTTATAGTTTTCAGTTTCGTACAAACCATAATAGTATTAGTGAACGACCAGTGAAGGTTCTACATTATTTTTGCAGACCATATTCCTAGGTGGATATTCAAATATTAGTTAGTGGTCAAGATTGGTAGTTCCACCCTCCTCCAAGCAATCGGGAATAAATGGCTTAATAATATCCAATGAATTCCCCTCCCCCTTCTCCTCCCAGCACCTGCACGTGAGGAGGAGACGAGAGATCTGCAGATGCGGTGAGGAGACACGCGGAGGGTCCTCGATGTCTCGAGGGTCTTGTACGACGCATGGCTAGGGTTGTCGAGGAATTTATTATCTAGGATTCTAGTTCAATGAATATGTACACTACGACGTCCCACAGGGCAGCATATTAGGTCCAACACTGTTCATACTGTACATCAACGGCTTACTCGAACTACCTGTCACGAACATGGAAACTTTTTGCTACGCGGATGATACTGTCTTATTATTTGGCGGGAAAACGTGGACAGAGGCTTTTTCCTCTGCGGAAATAGGGAACTACGAAACTACGTACACTTGTTTCCACAAAACGAAAACATCACAACCCCCATTTCTCTCACATGTGTAAAGACAGTCAGTGCTGTAACTGCGAGGAACTCGTAAGATCTGTGTCAGTATTTATGTGTCATAGTTGATGAAAAGCTCTCCTTTAAGAAACACATTGACACTCTTTCTGGCAGCGTGAGAAAGGTAGTCCATGTTATAAAGCAACTTCGATTAGTGGCACCATTCGAAACTTTGATGTCAGTATACTTTGCGTTATGTCAGTCACTACTTATGTACTGCCTAACCGCCTGGGGGTCCGCGGGGAAAACTATTTTAATTCCGGCTGAACGTGCACAACGTTCTGTATTCAAAGTTCTACTGAAAAAATCGAGAAGATACTCAACAGACTTGGTCTATAAGGAAAGTGGAGTATTATTGTCGATAAGAAAACTATTTATACTAAAAATCTGTCTCAATGTTCACACTTCGCCTTCATTTTTGCAAAAATATCATAGAAATAGACAGCGCAATGCTTACAAAATCTTACTTCCGTCAGTTTTTACGGCATTCGCCCAGCGTTTCGGGGACTTCATAAAATGTTATATACAACAGGGCTGTCAAACACTGGTGCACAGATTCCAAAGCATTATCGGTCGGCCAACTAAAATCCGCTATACAAAAGTGGTTACTGACTCTATCGTATGATGAGACAGAAAGATTAGTGTCAAAAGTCTCATAATGTAATATTAATTCACAAATTTATTATTATTATTGTTATGTTCCAGTTCTTTGACTTTAATTAAATTTTTTAGGTTTATATTGTTTGTTTTAGTTATTTTCAATAGTGTTGTTAGTCAACTGAGGCTCGTTTAATCCTTGTTTGTTAACTATGTTGTTTCCCATGATGCATGCCCAGCCTAGTGTGGGAATCGTTGTCACCTGAGTCCGAAAATCCTCTCTACTTACTTAGTAATAATGATTGTAGTGCCCTTTATGATCCCACGTGTGTTCATCTTAATTGTATTGTTTAAGTAACAATAAACTGTATAGATCTGTAAGTTTTTATTGCTACCTGTAATTTTTTGCGTCATTTTTTAGTTAGCTTAAATATTTCAAGAAATTGTAAATACTACTTAATATTTTTTCCTAATTATACGCAGCTAGTTTATGATATTTGTGTGATGTGATACACAGCATAATCAAATATTCAAAATATTCGTAGCGACAACCTTAATACTCAGTAAGTACCTACAAGACAGAGGTACATACATACATTGATTGAAGGCCCGCATTTCGGCACAATGCTCAAAGTCGTGATTACGGCGACGTCTTCCAGCGCCGGCGATTACCGCCGGAAGGTTCCCGCCGCCGGCAGATTAGGCAGTTAACACACTGCCACGCACCACGCTGCATGTTACGTGTCGACGACGCACCACGCGCGTACGTGCGGGAGTGCAGATCTGCATCACCGTGCGGGGCACTCACGCGCGTAGTTGCGTTTTGTGGATTCATGACGGATCTGACTCATTTCATTCAAAGCTGTTCGCTAGTGCAGTGCGTCAAGCCCTTCCAATATCACGCACGGCACTGCGGCACTCGGTGTACCATATACATATATCATCCTTGCGTCTCCCCCGCACCTACGCGCAAGGGTGCATGTTTCTCCGCGTTTGAGCGCGTGATCTGCATGCACGCGCGTGGATGCATTTCTGTGTGTTGCACTGCACTGTGCGTGTTTTCTTAACAAACGGAGATACTTACAAGCAACGTTAGAACACGTATTCATGCAACATGCAGTGTTGTGCGTGACACTGTGTTGATCGCCTTATTGGCCGCCGCCGCCGCCGCCGCCGCCGCCGCCGGGTCAGGTAGCCTATCTCCGGTGATTGCCGCTCTCGACCGGAGCTATTAGAGCATTGCTAATCAAACTAACTTGCATTGTGGGCTAAGAGTTAATGGTTTGCAAGACACAAAGTTATTTGCTGCGCACGATAACAATTGCGTCTGTTGGCTTTCGTACCTAATTATTAGCCTAATACAAGGTGACTGGAACTCAACCCGCCATAGCAAATTCTCAAATAGAGGAGGTCATTTGCTAATTATTGGACCTTACTTTCCCAAACTAAAGTTTAATAGTTTTGGTGATATGGCAATTTTAAACTTTATTGAGAATTTTCCAAAATTTGACCTTCAAGCATTCGTAACTTTTTTTTTCCTTCATTAATTTAGATTTTTTTATTATTTGTTGATAGTCATAAACATTTGTGATTAAATTAAGTTGGAACTTCCCTCAAAATAGGATTCAAAAATAAGATATTACGATTTAGATGTCTAATTTTAAAATAAAATCTATTATGTTATTTTCAAATAATAACTAAAAAATTAAAGGTTGTTGGCATTCCCATACTGATGGAAGCTTGCAGGTTCAAGTCCTGGTAAAGTCCATTTTATTAAGGACTAGCTGCGCCCCGCGGCCTCGCACGCGTTGTTCCTATGGAAACGTTAAAGGTGATTTTCATCCCACGGGAACTGATTTGTGGGATAAAAAGTAGCCTATGTTTGATTCCAGAATTCGAATTACCCGTATGCGAAATTTCAGCCAGATCCGTTCTGTAGTTTTGGCGTGAAGAAGTAACAAACATCCATCCATCCATCCAACCATACGTACATCAACACATCCATACAAACTTTCGCATTTATAATGTTAGTGTGATGTGATGTGATAATAATATTAATTTTCTTAAAAATTAAAAACATCAAATAAGTAACTTTACTAAGAGAAGAGAACAAACTAACACTCACGCTTGTAAGTGTTAGTTTGTTCTATTGTATTTATAACACGAGCTCTGCTTAGCTTAGGGCTAGATGATGCCGTGAGAATTGTCCAGCAATATTTATTATTTATTTCAATCGGTCTTACCGCTGTATCAGTAAAAGTAAAAGTTCATATTCTAGATAAAGATAAGGACAAGAACATTTATTTTACAGAAAAAAATAACATGTACATCTCATTTCATTTCATTTATTCCACCATTATACGATGTCATTGTAATCGAATTTCACATTATAATTAATTATAATAATTATTATTATTATGATACAGAACACACAAAATAATTTTTGAAAGGAAACAACATAAGAGATTGTACGCAGGAGAAGAGTAATAATGAAAGTAAAAGATAAAATAAAACAAATAGACGATAATTTTTAAATAAACACCATACTAGTAGCTATTCAATTATAAATAACAAATGGTTGGCTGTAAAAGAGCCTAAAATAATGATAATAAAATAATGTCATGTACATTATTTTATTATTATTAGTTATCGTAAATCTATAATATTCTTATTTTTAATTATCTACTACTGATCATTCTCTCACTACGCTAGGCCTGTATCGAGGAAACCTATCTACAGTTATCTACAACAGTACCAGAGGGCGTAGACAATGTAACAATCGATGTCGAAAGCGATGGTAGAAAAGTGCAAAAATGTATGGGTTTGACGTACATGACCGTGACATATGTCGAAACGGATCACGTGACATATCTAAGGTATATTAATATAAGTCAAACCCATACATTTATGGACTTTTCTACTGTCGCTTTCGTTTCGACATCGATTGTTACATTGTCTAGGCCCTCTGTTCGCTTCACACGCCCTTTTATTTCTGTACTTTCCTGACCATCGGCCTTTCCCCACATTCCTTGACCGAGGTATCCATCGAGTTATCTTTATTTCTATTTCTCGTCGGAACCGACGTAACTTCATTTTCGCTCGACTTACTATTTTCTACGTCATCTAATTTACGAGCCCCGATAACTTGGTCCGGTGCCGGCGCTGGTCGATCCACGCAGCTGGGGAACTTAGCCGCTTGAGCTTACAGACAACTGGAAAAATGTATGACGACCTCTGTGGCACGGCGGTTGAAAGTCCGCCTGCGACGCGAGGGGGTTCGATTTACGGATTTTGGACTAATGTCTGTACGAACTACAAATATTTGATTTTCGGCGATCTCTGTGGTGCGGTGGGCGAAGGTCTGCCTGCGACACAGAAGGTGACGTGTGCGATTCCCACCTCGGGACAAATGTGTGTACAATCTGCAAATATTTGTTCAGGGCGTTTTGGATGTTTTCTATGCATATTAAAAAAAAAAAAAAATTGTAGTGTATTGTATTATGTTTAACAGTTATCTAGTACCTAGAACACAAGCCCTACTAAATTGCTTAGGTTGCTTGTGTACAATAAAAAATATCTATTAAGCTATTGCATAGCTTCTATCGCGGGCCTTGAGCGTGGATACCGAATCCAGAAATTCCGTAACGAAAATAACCTAACACCCCCCACTCCGCCCGGCACAGCGGTGATACTTTTCAGTTTTGCCATCTATCGATGAATAGCAGAACTTTTAATGATTTTTTGAAATATCACGCTTGTTTCTCAAGTTCAGCAACTCGCCTCTAGGTGGCATTGGTTGTATCATAAGTAGATAAAAAATGCTATGCAATTGCTTTACCGCGGCAGTCCCAGAGTGCAACACGTCTTTTTTATCCATGCATACATGGCAATGCAGCTTCTTGGGTACGCTTCCGACTGGTATTGATATGGATCAGTCGAGCTACCTGTAGATTATATGCAACAGTGTGCAGCTAGCTCAATTGTTTGAATTGTAAATATTAGTTGTAATTCATCCATTTTTCAAATTTACAAGTTGATATTTACGTTAAAATATCAGTTTTTTATGTAGGTACAGTCATCTAGTCGGAACCTACTCATAACACAAGTTCTGTTTAGCATATGGCTAATAATTTGTTTATAATTAGTATCAAAGTACAGGTAAGAAGGAAAAAATCCTTCTTACTGGTTCATATTTCTTATTGAAAATACTACTGGTAAAAAAAACTGTTACGTAAAAGTTGTGGATGAGTTGTCCACTAATCAATTTGGATTGACTAACTTATCCAGACTGGATGAAATTAGTGGATGGGATGGCCACCTACTCGGAATGATTATAGCTAGAGTGGGTGGAGCTATTCCCACATGGCCGATGGGAAATGTGAACGATTGCAGTTTTTGGGCGGAGGAGCCGGAGTCGTAGCCGTCAGTCGCACACCAGCGCTGATGGATGGAGAGCGCACAATCTCTACTCTATTTTATTTTATTTATTTATTAAGGAAAAGCTTACGGCTACTGAATGTATAGTTGTAAACTATTAGGTTTACTTTACATAGATAATCTTATATCCATATCTCTCAAGGTCTTACTAACAGACGACGACGACCTCTGTGGCGCGGTGGGCAAAGGTCCGCCTGCGACAAAGGAGGTTGTGGGTTCGATTCCCACCTCGGGACAATGTGTGTACGATCTGGAGATATTTGTTCAGGGCGTTCTGGAGTTTTCTATGTATAACAAAAAATATCTATGTATGTAGTTTATTGTGATATAATATAGTCAGTTATCTAGCACCCATAACACAAGCTCTGCTTAGCTTGGAGCTAGATAATGCTGTGTGAATTGTGTCCAACATTATTTATTTATTATTTACTAGCTGCGCCCCGCGGCTTCGCACGCGTTGTTCCTATGGAAACATTAAAAGGTCATTTTCATCCCACGGCAACTGTTTTAATGGGATAAAAAGTAGCCTATGTTTTATTCCAGGATTAGAAATACCTGTATGAAAAATTTCACTCCGATCCGTTCTGTAGTTTTGGCGTGAAGAGGTAACAAACATCCATCCATACATCCATCCAAACTTTCGCATTTATAATATTAGTGTGATACTTTTAGCGCGACTGTGTGTTAGAAAGTAAATGATAAATGAATTTATTGTTGTCAACAGATGTGGATAGGTGGTAACATTACATTGGTCTTCATATTATTATATTTTGGTATCTCTAGTCCGCCATGGTCAGGCTTACAACATTGAAGTAGAGAACATTCCTAATAGGTTTAGTAAAAAAAATATTATCACTCAAATAAAATTTACAATATAGACTCAGATGTAATTAAAATTACAGTGCATGCATGTCAAAACAATAATAATTATAATTAATAAAACGAGGAAAAATTTAACGTAGATAGAGGCCATTAAAATTTGTCAATTAGAAATTCATCAATACTAAACTTTTTCCTTCAATAGATTGCCTAATTTGTTTTTAAATGCATTCAAATGACTCTCGGAGGCATTTTGTTGTAGTTTGTTGATCGGTCCCATGCTAAAAACATTCTGAGTAAAGCTGTTTAGCATGACTGGTGGTGTAGCGTCTCTCGGCGAGTGCCAGGCTCTTATAGGTCAAAGAGAACCAGATTGTTCTTTACAAAAATTGCAACTTCGTATAAATATATCGAAGGCATAGTTAGAATCTTCCACTGTTGTAAAACGACCCTTACATGTGTCGGTCTGTCTCAAATCGAAAATTGCTATAACAGGATCGCTTGTGCTTTAAACACCTCTGTTTTGTTTGTTGAGTTGCCTCAGTATATAACTCCATATCACAGTAATGCTGCTGGGTACCCGTAAGACGCCGCAAGTAATGCTGTGGAGTTAGCTATTTGCTTATGTTTGTATAGAGCATACGAGTATTCGTTGAGACAATTGCAAAACACTTTGCAATTGTCTCAACGAATACTCGTATGCTCCGTATTTGTTTTAGAGATTTTAAAGTGGGTAGGTACTGTTTGTTATATGAAGTGTGTGTTAGTCTAACATATTCTCCAAATTGATGGAGAAATCGACGGACATCATTATACAAACTTTCGCATTAATATTATAAATGCGAAAGTTTGTATGGATGTATAGATGTATGGATGGATGGATGGATGTTTGGTACCTCTTCACGCCAAAACTCGGGTTGACATTTTGCATACAGGTAATTCTAATCCTGGAATCAAACAACTAGGCTACTTTTTATCCCATAAATCAGCTCCCGTGGGATAAAAATCACCTTTAAACGTTTCTATAGGAACAACGCGTGTGAAGCCGCGGGGCGCAGCTAGTGTTATATAAAACAAACACATACATATACCTACCAAACAGCCGAACATAGGACTCCTCCTTTTTTTGAACTCTGTTCAAATGTTTCGAATAGGTGTAACTCGATTTTCAGCTATCGCAAGAATTTCGGCGAAACTCAGAGAAATTATATTCAGGACTCAATTTAAAGTTGCCGAAATAAAATGACATTATATATAGCGTCTCATTAATAGCGTCCGTGACAACTGGCAAGACGTGTCGGACCATTATTTAAAGGGCCAGTACAAACTACCTACATTTTAAATGCCAACGTCCAGTGTAGTAGTGTGTTTATTATGTGTAAAATTCTGAATTGAAACAGTAAATTACAATTACATAAAATAAATAAATAAAACTATTATTTACAAGATATTTTCAAATAATACCCGAATTAAAGACCCAGAAATGAATTACCCGGCTTACGCCCTATTATAACCAAGAAAATACTAAAGTTTGTATTTACAATTAAAATAATTGAGCTAACTGCAGACTGTTACTTTCATTGCAGTTTTTTTTAATCTTTTAAGTTACATCCTTATCTCAAAAACGTTTAGGTTTAAGGTATAGTGTCTCATTGCCAATTAAATTAATGACAGAAACTGCAACCCCTCAAGGATCTAGGTGGACTTAACCAGTCCCCCTATAGGTAAATCAATATTATTAAATGAAAAAAAAATGTATTGTAGGAATACCCACCGCTATCGACACAAAAACGTAGCGCCCAATAGAGTTAAGCTCCTGTTGAGTATCAGAATAAATATATCATTTCATTTCATTTCCATTGAGGTGATTTCAAAATATTTATTTATTTATGGACAATATAACATCAAAACAGGTTTTCATCTTAGTAAAATTACCTTAGAACTTAGGAGAGAAGATTGCGGTCTTGATTGAGCTGTCAATGTCAAATGGTACAGGATATAATTATATTCATTTTTATTTGATATCCAGGACGGCAAAGCAGCCTAGAAAAACATTTATAACTCTGTTTGGTGCTTATTAAAGTATAGATACGGATAATTAGGTACATAAGAAGTGGTTCAGTCAAATAAATGAACTGAGTTGCAAGTTTCCCACGGGACCCTAAAGCTGAAAAGTATGTTTAACAAGAATTTTAATTACTTACAAATTGCGACGACTTCCGCGAAATCGTATTAAGGGAATATATTTATTTACCACCGTGTAGCTACTGACTAATTATTAACAACCGTACATTAAAAAAAACTGGACAATTCACACAGCATTATCTAGCCCCAAGCTAAGCAGAGCTTGTGTTATGGGTACTAGATAACTGATTAACATAATACAATACACTACATAGATAGATATTTTTTTGATTGTACATAGTAAACATCCAGAACGCCCTGATCAATGTCTGCAGATCGTACACATATTTGTCCCGAGGCGGGAATCGAACCTGCAACCTCCTGCGTCCTATGCAGACCTCCACCCACCGCGCCACAGAGGTCGTCATTGAAAATCACATCACACTAATATTATAAATGCGAAAGTTTGTATGGATGTATGGATAGATGTTTGTTACCTCTTCACGCCAAAACTACTAAACGAATCGGGCTGAAATTTTGCATACAGGCAATACTAATCCTGGAATCAAACAGAGGCTACTTTTCATCCCATAAATCAGTTCCCGTGGGATAAAAATCACCTTCAAACGTTACCATAGGAACAACGCGTGCGAAGCCGCGGGGCACAGCTACTTCAATATAAAAATATCATGTAATTATTGATATGGTAGAATATGCGAGAGTATTATTTTGATACGGTAGAATTAGTTTTAGTCTCATGACGGTTTGTTTAATTCCTCAGTTGCATTTATTTACCCAGGTCGTATTTATTACCTCGACTAAGCTGAGTTTATAATTAATCCTAGTATTTGGTTATTACCTCCGTAAACTAATTGGCTGTATACCTACTATAAGCAGTTAGCACCGCAAACAAACAATCACCTGCACATCAACTATCATAATTATTATTACGGAATTGTACACTCGCCGAGGAAACCGGTATCCGATAAAACTGATACTTCTAGTTAGCCTAGAAGTTTTTGCTTGCATTTTTTACGCATAGGTGACTAGTCACCTAAGCAATATTGGAGAGTGGAAGTTAAAAAATAAGCGAGGCAGATTTTGAGGTATATGAAACAAAAATGCATGCTCATACTTTTCGTGACACGTTGGAAATAATTCTTAAAATTTTGCTAAAAAGTATAGGATTTATTCAAAATGAAATCTTAAAACTTTTCTATGCTTATAATAGGACCCAAACATTTTAATGCGTTCCCGTTGTTCCCATACATGCTGGCCCTATTATGGTTAACATTTTAGTGGTTAGATTGTGGATGCTTGTATAAACATTTTACGTTGCATTTTGCATTATTTATAAAACGTAAAAACTATAACTTCTCATAGAATCAGAATATTTCTGAGAGCCATTACGGATGTAAGTGGGTTAACCACGAACCTTATTTGTGTTGGATAATTAATTTTGTTTTAAAAAACTATAAAACGACTTCATTTTTTATTGTTTTTTCAAGAATTTTTAGGATCCCATTGTCAGAACTGAACAAAATTAAAATAGTACCACACGGAAAGCACCAGGTTTCATATAAAGAAGAACCCAGACAAAAGTTCTGAGGTAACAAATATAAAAAAAATACAGTTGAATTGAGAGCCAACCTTTTTTGATGTCGGTTAAGAAACACCACCGCTTTATCCCTAAACGAGAAACATCTTCGCAGTGAGTGCGGTTGCAGAGGTGCGCGTACCGCATCCCTCCAACACAAACATGGTTCGAGGTTCACCCGCTTACATCCGTAATGTACATATTTCTGTGATCACAATTACCTAGATCAAAGTTCAGTGATATTCTCGTACCAGTATAATAGTACTGACCACAAGTTCAACAACGGGTATCGACGAGCGTCCTCGCCCCGGCAATGCGGTAATTAACCGCAATATTAATTAGACGCAAACACATCGCCTTTGACGCCGCCGCCGCCGCCGCCGCCCACTGGATATATGCACAGACCTAATCACCGGGAGCTAATCGTGTGTGCACCAGCGAGGCACGCACCTACGGACCAGACTCGTGGTTGGATTTAGAACATACGGATAATAGGGTATAAGGGAATATTATGTTAATACATAAACAAAAAAAATATATAACAGTCAAAAAAATAATTATTGAGGTAAAAAACAAAAAGTGGAACAACACTCAGTTTCGGGTGATAAAAACGCTGCCTTGTTAGCCCTAGCGGTTTGTGACGTCACGGTTCATAAGATCCCCTATGTCAACTCAAAGTCAAAACTTGATGGCCATACAAATCTGTTCAATTTTGACGTCATGGTTCGGGTGCCAATTGCGTTGCGTTTAGAAATTTTGCGGTTTCTCGTCCGCAAAATATCTAAACGCAACGCAATTGGCATTTTTATTTTATTATTTTAAAATATTTACTTTTCAATAATTAAATTTCATAATATTCTTTTATTTATTTAAATAACCATTTTATTAGACTCAAGCATGTACGTCACGAGTCACGTTACACTGGCGTCACGTGCAACATTGTCATGATTTGTTGTGTGACATGTAACATACAGGCCAAATATCATAATGAATTGTCATGAATTGTCTCGTCACAGGTGATTTGCAAGACCCGTTAATGGGATCAACTGAGGCGACGGTAACGGGAGCGGCGTTATTAAGTTAGGTGGCACGTCGCCAGTTAGATCGTATCTAATTATCTGACAAGTATCGCTCTAAGCAACGCATAATAGGTACATATTATGTACACACGTATTACAAATATTTTCATAGAAAAGTAAAAAAATACTCAAAAATGTTTTATTTCCATAAATAAAGTGTACACTTAGAAAAGGTCAAATTATATTAAAAATTACACTGACACGGACGAAGACACCTTCTTAACCTGTTAGTTGTTATTTTTCGAGTTGGAGCAAAATCCGTCCCAAGCTTTTTTATAATCTTGATAGTCTGATAATTATAGTAAGCCTTTTTGCGCAGCAAGGTTTTGACAGTTTGTTTGAATTTATTTACTGGTAATTTTTGCAGCTCAGTAGGGGTTTTGTTGAAGAAGCGTATACATTGCCCTTTAAAAGATACATTAGTTTTATGAAGCCTAGTTGTGGGTCCAGCGAGTTCATATTAATTTCTAGTATTAAATACAGACTACAAAGACAGTTTCTCACTTATGTTAACTCTTTGTATCCGATCACTCAAATAAGATGTGAAGATCCAAGGAGGTGTTCCTTATTCCATAGTGTTTAATGTTTCATGGTGTATGCCTTGCAATGTATGCCATCGAATGCTTTAGACAAGTCGCAAAAAACGCCTAAGGCATCTTGCGACTTCTCCCAAGCATCAAAAATATGCGATAACTCTATACCGGCATCAGTAGTTGACCTGCCGCGAGTAAACCCGAATTGCTTGCGATGAAGCAGGTCATTGCCATTGAAATATCTGAGCAATTGATGGAAAATGAGTTTTTCAAAAACTTTGCTGAAGATTAGTCTAAAGTTAGTGGGGTCAGACCTACAACCCGATTTAAACAGTGGGATTATTATATTACATTTCATTAGATCAGCGTTATGTCAATTTAATGTACATCTACCGCCTATATTGGTCTACTGCTGGACCACTCTGGTAATCGCCTTATATAACTTTTATCATATCGGAGTAATGGCACGCGCATAATCCCCACGTGCTGAGAGTGCGGGTTGGGGATCCCAGTTTGATCGGAAACGTCTGCATTGTCTCGCTAGAAGATATATTTCAAAGGACAAGCTATTAACCAAGAATAAGTGCGTGCGAAACCACAAGCAGAATCTAGCTAATTCTATTTGTAAATAGACGTAACATAGAGTTCAAAGTTCCACAAGTGTCGGCCCAAACTTTGAAGATTAGCCACTTTACGAGATGGCTTTTTCGATTGTTTGACTTGTCTAACTCCTCTCGAATCTAAATAGCCTCAGACTGTAGTCATCGGAATAGTTATTCAATAAGTAATGCTAGTAAAGATAATATTTGTAGTCAAGATACCGACTTCAAAACTCGATATCAGATAGCTGCAATAAGCCGAGCCGATATCGTCGAACTGCATTCCATTACGTTTATCTTAACTAGTGTTGTGTAGTTGGCGGCGCGCGCTCGACAATGTATCGCGAACTTGTACAACTATCGAGTCGAGGATTATTGGCTAGTGATTGGGGCACTAAAGCTCTTGGAACTTAGGGAGAAGTCGCAGTGAGCGCGTTTATTAGAGCTAGTTTGTTTGTTGTAGCCGAAATTAGAGTTAGTTTGTATTTACGAGAACTATTAAACGATCAAAAAATGTGATTGTTAAGTAAGTTGTGAATTATTTTTAACTTTACCTCAATTCACCTCACCAACAGCCTAAATACATATATGGTCCCCTGATGGGCGCAGGCCTCCCCCTCAAAAGCCTTATAGGCTTTAATCTCATGAGGTATTTTCTATAATCCCCACGCTGAGCATGCGAGTCGGGATAGCAGTTCTTAGTAGAATAGTTCTTCAGGGGACACTACTGCCCGCCTTCGGTGGATATCTAAATCACCTCTTACGACAATTGTGGAAAGAATTGAGGTGGTGCCAATTCTAAGCCAGCAAACACAGCCTCACATGGAGAAGTAAATGCGCCGCATTCAGCGACTTAGTCAAAAGAGACCTGTGAGCGCGTGCCCAATGGCTCGGCGTTGAATGACCAGCGGGGAGGGTCGTTAGTTAGCCGTATAAAGCAGAATCGAACCACTTCGGCTTGTGAACAAGGAATAGAAGCTATTGAATCGAAATTTACAAGGTTTTGTTTAGCGTCAAATAGGCACGTTGTCACAAGTGCTTGGCACAATGAGAATGTCAATACGGTTGCTACAGCAGTCTAACGACCTTGTAATAAGGTCTATAATAGCCTATTACAACGGTCCGTAGAGAACATCGACGGCTACCGATAATGTTTGCTAATTGCTTTTCTTTACTAAGTGGTGTCGTTAGACTGTATTGGCTGTGTTCAGTTTATTAAGAAAACAAGTGTTTTTAGGATTCCGTACCCAAATGATGCCAACGGGACCCAATTACTATGCCTCCGCTGCCTGTCCGTTTGTTTGTTAACAGGATCTCTCTCATGAGCCGTAAAAGGCAGACCTTTGAAATTTTGGCAGGGTGTGTATTACTATTGTCGCTATAATAACAAATTATAACCTCAACCTCCTCAACCGCCTATATTAGTCCACTGCTGGACGCAGGCGTCCTCCCAAAGAGTGCCCAATTGGCGTATCTCATGGGGGGGTAATGCCCATAATCCCCAAGCTGGGCAATAAATTATAAATACAGATATAATTAAGTCATAAAGTCGGACGCGTACATACTTGGATGAGACAACGCGTCATGATCGCTTTCTGCTACTGTTCAATCCATCAAAAAAAATCGTTGTTTGGAGATTCTTTTGTGAAATAGTTTTGTGCGATGATGGTAGGTACGGAACCCTCCGTGAATCGACTCCCACTTGGCCGGCTCATTTACTTTCACTAAAGATCTCAACTTTTGTATTTATAACTGATGCTGCGTTTATTATAAACATACTAAGGTTCCACGCTGATTGTATCGCTTACGGGGATGGCTTCCCATAACGAACACAAAGAAATCTATTACTGCTAATCCTTCTTTACTCGTTACTTCCGCTAGATTGACCATATTTTCGTCTCTGACTAACAGCTCGTTTATTATTACTCTCTATACTTAAGTAGGTAATCCGATAATAGCAACGTATAGCATAGGCCTCATTATAATTTTTATGTATTTATAATTTTGACGATATATAATCTAAGATATATTTGGTACACCCCTGCCTTTCTTAAATTCACAAAATACTACCCATCCCAAGGTTGCCTAGAAGAGATCGCTTCTAAGCGATAAGGCCTCACATTCTATTTTGTTATATGTAATTTATATTGTACTGTATTTTTGTTGGTGTGAAATAAAGTTTTTTTTGTAAATAGTCTTCCTTTTATTAAAATAATATAATATAATAATAACCTCAGGTTATTGTTTAATAAAATGACTAGGTACTAATTTACTAAAGCCCTCTCGGCTTACTATAGTGTTTTCAGCTTAGTAACATGGAGTTGAGTAATAATCTGATAGCTGATATTTGTGCACCGTTACTGTATTCCTGGGGCCTAATTCCACTATTTTTTAAACAAATGCTATACTCGTTTATGTATAAATTTACGACTAAATCTCTATCCGCCATGCCATACGATTAAGATAGAGACTTATTTGTAAATTTATTTGGTATTCTATTACCATAAGATTACAATCTCTATGACTTATAATATCGTCACAATAATGTGGTGGGGCATATAATCATAATCGTAAATCATAATAGTCATAGAAGAAGAAACAAAAAAAGATCGTGTTAGTAGAATAGCAAAAGATGTCAATGGGGGGATTGTTACGCGATAATGAAGCGATAATATTGTCATAGTGAGGTGATTGTGTTAGTGGAATCAGGCCCCTGATGGATCTCGGCTCGCACGGGTGCCCGCTGCCAATCAGACGCTCACCAGCTCATTGAACCTCGTGGTTCTATTGTACCTGGTCATACAGACCTGCGTATAATATTCAGGAGTCCGATGTCTTCTCATATAGGATCATATCACTATTGCCTTGGATATCTACGATATGAGTGATAACTATATTGTTGACTGCGTAGACCTCATCTCTCTCTCTCTCTCTCTATTACGAAGTCTTTTGTCTTTGACATAGAAATACCTAATTTTTTAGCAAAGAAAATACCATCAAATATAAGAATCAAATTGGCTGTCGAAGCAATTCGGGTCGGTCTTGGACTGTCTAGAACAAAATTTGAATACTCTAAAAACTACTAAAACACAAATTCACTAAAATTCGTCGAAAAGACCTACCCCTTATTCATCATAGTCTGCTAACTTAGCACACTGCTAAATCTCGCTCTGTCTTCTTCTATTGACATACATACGTCAGACTGAGAACAAACACTACTTAGCAGCTGTTTTATGAAACAAATTGAAAATATTTATTGAAAAAAGAAATACACAATAACAAAGTTGTAAGTTAATGTGAAGTGATATCAATTTGTCGTCAAGTAGGTAATATTATGTATAAATTACATAGAATGGTTTTGTAATGTGTTATGTATTTATTTTTATAAGTATATTTATTTAAAGAACACAAACATCATATTATATATTATGTCTATATCTAACAAAATCTTAATGGTAATTATTCTAATACATATGACAATTTTTTATTTATGATAGCAATTTAATCATTATGAATAAGGGGGCTAGAATACATTTTGCATAAGGTAGTCTTTTGTTTTTGAATGTAAAGTAATGTGAAAAAAAAATGCAGAACTACGTCGCAAATTGTAGATGTTTATTAATATGGTCGGTAAATGAAAATGCAGACTGTTACAAACACTCTACAGGTAGCTCAACCAGGCACAAAGTTGCATCAAGGCAGATAATATTGCACTGTACAATGATAGGAACCAGATGGTAAGTTGTGACGGTCCAGAGCCGTGACATCACAGATTGTGTACCAAGTTATAATATTAACCCTGCATCGCTGCCTCGATTTGCCTCGTCTGGTCCAATTCCAGCGCACTGGAAACATAATCCATCTGAATTAGATTAATGCAGATCGCCAGGCCCCGACTTAAGCAAACGATACAATTATTTGACAGACACACTTAAAAATTTGGATTTAACAATAAATCCTTAGAAATATACACAAACTTCCGAGACTACTAGGCTCAACAAGATTAAAGTATGAAATTTGTACGCTTCTACTAAACAGGTGAGTTGCGAAAATCTTCAGTAAAAACAGAAACGCTTTGATCATCTTATCTAGAATAGTAACAACAATGTAAGTTTCCTAGACTTCTACTACTAATCTACAGTAAACAATGTATTAACAAAGCTGTCGCCAGTTGTCCAGTTTGTTGTCGGAGGCCAAGATAGTTCAGTGTCACTGCACCATGATGCCTTTATCTAATGCTCGAGCCCCAGCATCGGGGCCAGCTTCGGATCGCATTCAATCAGTCCTCTCGATCCGGCAATCACATCGATCACAATTCGCTTTGTTTACTTTGTGTCCCGAATACTTAATTTTAATCAAATTAGGGCTTCTTCCGAGCGAGGACATTCACTGTTTCATCTGTTTGGCATCGTTGTACAATCGGCAGTGGAATACTAAACGTACGGCTAATCAACTTCAAAAACCTTTACCATCTTTTTTGATTACATCGTGCGTGACTCATTTTCTCGTTTTTAATCAGCTTCAAAAACGTTTTCTACCGCTACAGAGGAAGGCGACGCGTTGATTTAAAATTTATAAGCAATTTTTGCACAAGCAAAGTTTATTACGTGCAAAAGATAATAAATACAAGAAGCAACATTAACGTCTTAAAGATAAATGTAAATTCAACATTTCACGAGCTTCCGACACGGTAACCCTCTATAAACGCCACAAAAGATACGTTTAATCCCTATTAAGAAGCTGTTATCGTCAAAATAACGTCATCAACATTGTAATTACAAACCTATTCACACAAACACATCGGCTCATTAAGATTCAGGGAGCGCGGAGAGGGGGCTGCCGCAAGGGACGCCGCGCGGGCCCCGTCTCTTCCTCCTCGTCACAGATGATGTAAGTCTCCGCTAGAACCGCCTCTAATCGTCCTCCTCGAACTAAACGGTAATGAAATCTCTGAAAGGCAATACGTCATTCCTGCCATCAGCGGTGACAACATCCACCATAATTGGAATCCGTAACAAACAATTTGCAACCGTAATTCGGGGCTGGAAAGGTCGAAGTCGGGATGAAAGGGTTGGGTTGAGTAAGTGAGTTAGATTAGAGGCCTTGACGGCACACAATTGAGTGGTTTTGCATGATCGGTGAATTAATTTTGATTTGTTACGTCGGAATTGTATGTAAATAAACTGAATTTTCGAGAATCCATCGAAATATACTCGTAATACCGACCTAGCTATTTTATTTGAGTTAGTGAGCCCAGTATTAGTTTCATTTTATACTGTATTTTGTAACGTTTTCAAAATTGCTTTAATTAATTTAGACTAAACTCGCCTGCTTTGTTAAACAAAAATTAAATAAATCAGTAACCAGCCCTTTGTACATTTTCAAAGTGGAACCCATAAAAAGGGGAACCCATTTCATAAGTCATAAAGGGAGGCAGGGCGTCACACACATCCCGGAAAAGTTCAAAAAATTATGCAGCGGAAAGTTGTCACGAACAAACATAACTGGGAGTTAATACGAGTGATACGAGCGGGTGCTGGGGCGAGTGCGAGTGGCCTCGGGCGTTTGCACTTCCGGGACGGACTCAGGGGAGGGGCTAGGTTATAATTAGACCAAGTAATTAAATAACTGGTGAACATAACACAAACATGATGCTGTGTGGAATATCTCGATCTTTGTGAACTAATACTATTTTGATTATTAGTGATTCAGCCTGTGAGCACTTGCATTGTTACATACCTACGAGTACTATGACTGTATAACGACATAAATCAAAATGAATTTACGTTTTTAAGTCTCGCTAAAACACGAGAACGGCTGGACCGAATAGGCTAATTTAGGTTTTGAAATATTTGTAGAAGTCCAAGGAAGGTGAAGGGTGAGAGCGGTACGAAGTGAGTCAACTAGCAGTTTTATGTAGAAACTTGATGAAATTGTCTTACTTTAAATGAGAAATTTCTAAATCTATGTTTTGTTTGAAGAAATGGAAAGAAATAAAAGAATAATCAATTACCCCCATGAAGCACGGTCCTAGGTCCGCTCCTTGTGCACGTGTCTGTTTGTATTTGTCTTCGCGAGTAGGTACGCCGGTAGGTATAGCTTTTTAAACGATTTCAGTGTTTGAAACGAGTGCTCGGCGTCGCTCGGCGTCGCGAGGCGTCACTCGGCGGTGGGATGTTCTGATTGCTGTGTCATTGCTTTGGCTATTATTCATGTTTTGTATTTTAACTCGATTGGATTGAATGCGGAGTTATTTGAGAGGAAGTATTCAAATAACTCCGCTTTTCACATCGATTCTGTCGAACATGTTCTATTGTATTGTAATAGTTTGCGGATAGACATACACTAGTTCTCCTGTAGGATCATTGTAGTTCTAAGTCTATAAACATAAATTCAGACTAAATTATTATAAATGTGAATGTTTGTATGTTTATACAAATGGATTGGTCTATCCTCCCCAAGCTGTTTATATAGTAAAAATTTGACTTGTCTAAGTGCTTATTTTGTAAGTCTAAAGAATATACGATTTTGACTCTTGACTCTTGACTATGTTAGGTACCTCTTCACGCCAAAACGACTGAACTGATAGGACTAAATTCTTAAATTCTTTATTGCACACACACAAGTCAAAGTCATACATAAAAATTACAAATACTGGACATGTACAAAGGCGAGTAAAGTTCGCAAATTTCGGTGAAATTGAGCATAGATGTAACTCAACGCTCAACAACTCAAAGCTTGAAATCAAACATAGGATATCCTATAACATAGGCTTATTCAACAGAACAGCTCCCATGGAGTAGCAATAACCTTTAGACGTTTCCATAGACAGATCGCATGCAAAGCCACGGGCAGAAACTAGTGCTTACTAGGTTATAATATTTATAAATAGGCGAATGTAAGTACCTACCTCATTTCATAATCATCTAATAATTTTAGTGTAAAACCAATATTATATTGGAATTGCCTAAAAAACGCCTTTAAATTATATGTAGATACTAGTATGACTATCACTACGAAACATAAATTGAGACATCATTTTGATAAAATCAAAGAACGGGATATATCCAATACTTCTTCCAGACGTTCTTTTGTTCACTTTTGCTAAAAGATAACTAGGTACTACGAATTAGGACAAGGTTAGTCATACGTATCATAAGTTTAAGCATTTCTTTGCCGGTTACCGGGTCCGCGTAGGTCGGTCTGAATATTGATATTATGTTCCGATCGCTTTGTTATCCTGATCTATTCATTGATAGAGATTATTGTAATAATGTTCCCCCCACCCCCGCGTATACACTCCGGCGAATTAATATCGACATTGACATTATTATCTCAATACCATGAAAGCCGTGACTAGTTAGTAATTTAACGTCGTGTCTGCAAAGAGGGCGAAGGTGTTTGAGACAGTTTTATTAAAATTTACAGATTATCATCATCATTGATATGTTAAAAAATTACAAAAATAACTGAATTTTATCATTCCAAGAACTTATTTATTCGAAAGAAGTCGAATTGGTGGAATCTTCGAATGAACTGCTTCAGAATGTATTCCATTCCGTGCAGTATCCCCCCCCCCCCCCCTCCCCCCTGCCCGGTGCGTGCAAGTCATGCCCGCGGCCCGCGCTCCCCCGCGCTCCCCCGCGCTCCCCTGCTCTCCCTCGACTCATACAAATAGGGAAAAGATCGATGACTCACAAATATATTTGCACCCAATTCTTTCATCACTCTTATATGTTTTTCCTGTATCGCTCTGACAGACAACAAAAATGACTTATAATAATAACACGAGGTCTAAAGGTGAACGCACACCTGTGCAAACCGCACTCGCTTCAGTCATCGCATTTAATAAATTTTTATATTAAATATAGCAATGCATTCACTTATCCGCGAAAAAGGGTTCGCTTTTCAGTCAAAATCTTTAGGCGAAGTAAATATTATTTTTCGTAAAATTATAAGCAGAAAACCCTGCCAAAAAAATAAGGATTTTTGCTTATAATTTCACGCCCTAAAATAATATTCACTTTGAATTAATACTTTATTTTGCAGATAAATATCTATCGCAAACAGCATTAATGATACAGTTCGATCCACTTCATCTGCAAAACAAGGTTAAAATATAAAACTTTATTATTATAAGAAGCATATACACAGCTCTACATTATGTTTTTATGATGTTAAAAAAATCTATCACGTGCGGAAAACCTGTGTGAATTATGGGCATTACCTCCCATGAGATAAACGCCAACGCGCTTATCAGGGGAGGCCTGCGTCCAGCAGTGGACCAATACAGGCTGTCGAGGTTGAGGTTGAGGTGCGGCGCGGACAGGTGTGCGTTCACCTTTACAGAATGGAGATATCGGAGATATCTCTGAGTGAGTTTGTTACCCGGCGACAAAGCCTCCGCCATTCTGTTATTATTAATGGCCTAATTACTTTCTCTACTAATATCAGCTATTTCGTTTGTTTAGTAATAGTAACACTATTGCTACACGAACTAAATCTCTGGATTTTTTATAGTGATTTAATATTGCCTCCGTTTGTTTGTTGATAAGAAACTAAACTTTTTAGTATTTTCCGTAGAAATCGAAATCTTATCTGGGTTCACTAAAATCCATTGCAAAGATCCATTGCGCTCTGTGCACTTTGCAAAGCCGCGTGCAGAAAATAGTGAACTATAGGAACTATAGGCGAGTTACTTTTTAACCGACTTCAAAAAAAGGAGGAGATTCTCAATTTGTCTGTTTTTTATGTTTGTTACCTCAGAACTTTTGACTGGGTGGTCTGATTTTCATGATTCTTTTTTTTATTTGAATGTTAGATAGATAGATAGATAGATACGTTTATTGATTTATGAATGATACATTTTTATGGTAAGTAGGGTCTTAAATCCTAAATTAGGTTTATCTAGACACTAGGTTCTCTAATATAAACTTAGACACGCTTAATAATAAGGACAGTTACGCACACAGGCACAGCGGTACCACTACCACCGTCTTGGGTGGTCTTGGGTTCTACGAGATGGCGCGGTATGCAGTTTCGCACGCACGCTCCGCCAATCACGCGCATCGGTCAGGCGACCAATGAGTGATAAATGTTGTAAGATAACGCTGCGCCTGAGCTTAGCTATAGGATGCTCCTTTTTATGGCGAAGTGATATATTAAAATAAACATGCATTCTATGGAATTTAAAAGAAGTTAGGTATGTAATGATAAATAATGTTTTACTAATATGGCTTTAATGTTTTTTTCAGTTATTTTATTTTTAAGTTCGATTGGCAAATTGTTTATAAGGTATTGGTGCTTTCCGTGTGGTCCCACTTTAATTTTGTCTAGTTTTGACAATAGAATCTATTTAACTGAAGTCGGTTTATAGTTTTTTTGAAACAAAATCATTTATTACTGTTTGTTAACGTTAACCTAACGTGTTCTTACTTTTTATGAAACTATGTACTTAATTTTTTATTGACTTATTTTACTTTTTTTGTTTACTTTTTTATTTTTTTGTACTGTAAGTGACGTCACTAATAACCGCAATCCAAGTGCACCCTACCTCCGTACTGTAAGTGACGTCACTCAATGAGCGCTCGGTCGCCGGAAGCGGCCCGCGTAGCATTGTATTTGTATCTCTGTTCCCCCCTAATTGGGCCCTTTACGACCCCTCGTGGGGTCAACACGGATTATCTTGTTACTCTAGTTTTTGCTACCTTTACGATGCTCTGGTTTGCACTGATTTTATGGAGATTTGAGATAAAAGGTACGCAATTCCGCATGTAGGTTAGAATATTTCGATTGGAAATTTGATTAACAATCTTTTTTAACAAAATCCTATCCTACATTATCATCCTTGGTACTTTTGTGTACCAAACTCAATCTCAAAATATACTATATTATAATGATAAGAATATATATAACTCTTCTCAACTCGCAAACAAAAGGCGATCGCGCAAGCTTTCATAAATGTACCATAAATAAACTGTGACCATAAAGCAGGGGGTTATTCCAGTTTTCTTCCTTGACAAATCAGGGATTAAGTAAGGGAGAAACTAATTTTTTTTTTAATCCTGTTTTTCGCGTATCAGTTTTCCCTCTCAGGAGAATGAATCGAAAGAGGCAATTATATATAAAAAAACTCCAGTTTAATAATGTTTATTTTGTATCTTGACAGCAGGACGTACTGGTAATGTAGGAGGGTACTCGCCACGGATATGGTTTCGTCACCAAGTATCATTGCTGGTTGTGTTCTATAAGGCTGGATGATGTAACATTGCGGATAATGTTTTTTTTTTATATTTTTTGTAGGTTAATTCACACAGCTTTGTCTATCCCAAGCTAAGCAGAGCGTGTGTTATGTTTACGAGATAACTAAGTAACCTTTGTCATCATCAACTCAAGTATATTAGTCTACTGCTGAACATATCCTTCCCCTAATGAGCGCCATAGCGCCCTGTAGCCCCCTGCAGCTTGCCGCATCCAGCATCTGCCTGCAGTCTACGCAGGTCGACATCTCACCTGGCTGGAGGGCATCCTCCGGTTTCCTGAATCGCGGTCTCCGCTTAAGAATACCTAACTCAAGAATAATATGCATCATTAATGAGTCCATTGATACTGAGTACCCTAGGAGTCGCGGTTATGAGAGCATTGCGTGTTGCGTTCGCTAATCCAGTTAATGAAGGAAACAAACGTGTGTGTGCGCCCGGCTATGTGTTCAGTACATCGAGATAATGACGACTATATATTGTTTTGTTTTGGAATAGTTGGGTTTGTTTTAAAAAAACTATAAATCGACTTCAATTTTATGGTTTTCTCATAGATGTCATCGTCAAAACTGAACCAAATTGAAATGGGCCTACACGGGAAGCATTAACTTTCAAATAAAAAAAGAATCATTGAAATCGGTTCACCCAGTCAAAAGTTCTGACATAACAAACATGAAAAAATGCAGTTGAATTGAGCACCTACTCCTTTTTTTGAAGTCGGCTAAAAACTAAAAACCGACTCCATTAGTTTTAAGCGGTTATTTTTTGCGAGATAAATACTAACCCCTCGGGAAAGCTTCTATGAAGAACCACCTTGGTATTATTCTTCACACAACTGCAAAAGCATCATCTAAATCTGTCCATGATTTAGACTGACGGAGACATCGTCGGACAGAGATAATACCTACAAACATAGGTACCTACCTACAGTCGAACACGTCCTATTTTTTCGAAGTCGGTGTCGATAAATATAAGCGTTATTCTGTCAAGATTGGAAAGTGGGTAGGCTCCTTCTTATTGAACATAAAAGCCTCCTAGGTTATAGGTACTTTAAAAAATCTATGTCCACTGCTGGATACAGGCCTTTAGCATTCCCACAGCTAGTCCCGCGCACAAGGACATCGCGTGTGTTATATTGGGTTGGCAAATCGTTTGACCACCATCACTTTAGAAACGGTCTATATAATTCGTCTCAGGGGTCCAATGATATGATTCTGGTGAACTCTTTAGGATTTTTTGTTCTGACAAATGACTTATTCACGCGCTCGTGCTATTGTATCGTGATAGCATGGCTACCTACCTGTGTGTGTGTGAATTTTGAACGTTAACACATTGACAACAACTCCACAATAAAATATTTTATTTGCACGCGAATAAAAATTCAAAAGTCGCCATTTTGTTTGCGTACGACGACGGTCACGACTAGCTCACTAGCAATATACCTACATAGACACTGGCCTGTGCGCCGACAGGCCAGTGTCTATGTAGGTATATTTGTTCTTCTGGACTAACTAATCTGGCTTGTAATAGAAGAGGTCTTTACCCAACAGATTCCACGGGCTAAAATAATAATATTTCGGAATTATTGGACATTCCACACAGCAAATAAACTATTTGTGTTTGATGATGATGCTAGTTCCAACCATAAACTAGCCCGCGTCAGGTTGAGGCCGCCACTAATCACGCGACACACCTGCCCGCCCGACACGCCGCCCGCCCGACACGCCGCCCGCCCGTCGCGGCTCTCGGTATGATTTATGTCTCCTTCTCAAAGTCGGCTCTACGTCTGATCCCGTCGCCGAACTTGTGTAGCTGCCCTGACAATACAATGTTGTGTCAATGTCCAACAATTCAAACATAATACTGAACCCTCATGGAGCTACAAACTAAAGTAAGTGTAATAGAGAGAACCCTAAAATCAAGCCCCGAGCTCCGAGTCCCGTAAAAATCAGAAACAGTCGCACCACATTTATTTATCAGCAATAAGACCCGAATAAAAATATCACGTCCGAACACAAAAAGTATTGTCCCGAAAAGACAGGGCCGGGAAGGAACCCGCGACAGCTCCCCCGGGGAGCGTTAGGGGCTGTCGGGTCCGAGCGACCCCATTCCGGGGATTTATGGGGTTTACGGCCGGGGATTAGGAAAAACACCTTTTGTTAAGTGATTTTGTGATTTTCGGGATAGTTCTTCGAGATGGTGGAACAGCTTCTTTGTGTCACATCATCATAATCAGCATATAACATCCGCTAAGGATCCGGCCTACCACCAAGCCTACCTCTGGTGGTAGACGACGTAAACGTGTCACCAAAATAAACATGAAAGAAGTTTGTATATATTTTTTATAAGACAATAGACTTTCGTTTGACCGCAATCTCACCTGATGGAAAGAATGTCTAGAAGACACCTATTTACGCTTGTCTTTGAGACCCAGGTTGTAATTAGTCGGGAAAACAGAAGCAGGAAGCGAGTTCCATTCCTGAGCGGAGGGAATAATAAAGGTCTAGGTTTTAAGGCTTTATCAGTGAATCTCTGATCAACTCTGATGTATCTCCAATTAAATACTACTTTCCTGATACTTTTAGCACCATCAAATAAATTCGTTTTTCAACCGAAATGGTCGTTATTATATTGATTAGTTCTGACATTGAATTCCTTTATTTGTTGTTTTGGACTAATTTTAAAGGGAAACCTTCATTCCTCAAAGCATTTGATCAAAGCAATTGTTATCTTAATTCCGGCGCGGACTATAACCGAAGACTCGGCTATTGCCTTTCGTCTGACTGAGCAGGCGAGCTGAGCCGCGCGCGATGGCTAATCAACCAGCTCCGTCCGGGCCGACCGCAGCTTGTTTACCAAACCGTTGTTCGGGTGTGTGAGGAGATGGGGGTGCAGCGGAAATTAATAATGTGTCTCAAAAACGTAAACATACCTACTTGCATTGTAAATAATAATCGTTTTCGCGAGTGAAAAGTTCTTGAACATTGAACAATCATTCCTTACTTTCCTATCATTACGGCTTTCATAACAAAGTTAAGGAATTTATTTTGTCAAAACTGTTGTCACCTGTATGAACGGACAACAGTATGATGAGTTTAATACAGAGTTAGGAATTGTTGACTTGTGCTTTCTGATCTCAGACACCAAAATTCAGTTTGGGTCACTGCAAAGTAGAAAGTAAGTAGGTATAATACAAAAAGATAATAAATTCATGATTTAGGCTACCATTCGGCACGTGTTCTAGAAGAGCAGAACCAACAATCATGGGGTGCGCGGATGGAGGAAGGGTGGTCATTTTATGGAGACAACCGAGTTGTCCGGACGCTGCTTTATTACTCATTTGAAGTACCGGGCTCTTAAACACGGACTGCACGTCTCATATACGAGTACATGGACATCGACTGCAGGCGACGGCAGCCGTTGAAAAGTTTTTCTTATTCCTTTGTACAAGTAGGAAAGGATAGTTGTAAAACAGTGTCCATCTTGTACTCTATTCACTAATATTTATCGAACCTACAGTAAACGTGTTTTTCTTTTTCGTTAACTGCCGTCGCTTGCAGACAACTGCAGCCGTCGGCTGCCATCGCCTGCAGTCGACGGGTTTAGTTCGCAACTCACAGTCTGTGTATAAGAACCCTTATACTACAACACTTCAATCTCTCTACTACTCCATGGAAAGTTTTATTTCAAATCATCTGAACAAACTAACCCTTTTCTCTGGTCAAGTGGTATTCGCACAGGGTATTCTTATACCTTACTTATGTGATAAACCGAAGGAGGCAACCGCCAAGCGAGGGTCATCTCGTCCGTCCCGGATTAGTACCGCTCGTGACCCTTCATCACCACCACCTGGAGTGCCTGAACCAGCCCCGAGGCGGCACATTGCGGTAATAAGCTGTCTCTTGACGAGGTGAGGAATGATAGGGATATTGTGAATCAGAGTCAGAGTCAAATCGTTTCTTTCTTTAGACTTACTAAATAAGCACTTAGAAAAGTCTATTTTTCACTATATAAACAGCTTGATAAATAGTAATTACTATTAAATAAGAAAATAAGGTGCAATTGACTCTAATTCACTTGGATTTTTTGTCCACTAGCGGAAGAAATGAAAAAGAAACCACTAGCAAGTTTATCGCTTATCAACTAATACACAATCTTAGCATAACTAAGTCTAACTGTTCTTACATACTATTATCGGTGTGGAACTGGGCGACATCCGGCCAAGCATTAACATCATTAATGTAATCATCTATGGAGTAATAAACTTTCTTGATAAGATTTCGTTTTTTATACAGAATCTTATGTCTTACCTCGGATTCAACCACGGCTATTTGTTTAAAAAACGTTTCAAAACAATTATACGATATTAAAGATAGTTTTTTTGGATACGGATTACGGAGTAAGGGGACGTACCTTAACCGGATTGTAGCTACAGGAAAATTATATTATTTAGAGGCTATCCATGGTTTGTAGATAAATTTTAATAAATTCCCAGATTTTCAAAAAAGGTAGGTACCTACAGTTGGCTAGAAGTTTAGTTATAGCAACATCTATATAGACTTGTGTCCTCAAATTGGTCCGCCAGTTACATTTCTAACAGATAATGAACACGTATTATTTTCTTTTGTCGATTGAACAAAAAATTATGAAGATATTTCTGTAAACTTATGTTTGACTAGCTGTGCCCCGCGGCTTCGTACGCGCATAATGGACAAGTTTAAAGGTGATTTATATCCCACGGGAACTGATTTATGGGATAAAAAGTAGCCTACGTTTGATTCCAGGATTTTACCTGTAGGTATGCAAAATTTCAGCCCGATCACTTCAGTAGTGATTTGGCGTGAAGAGGTAACAAACATCCATCCATCCATTAGTGTGATGTGATCGACAAAAGAAAAAATATGTGTCCAAGGTCTTGTAATAATCTAACTGGCTGAATTTGAATTTTAAATCTTCTAAATATAAACCTAGGATTTCCTTTTGTTCTCTCTCGGTGTTAACTTAGTTAACTAGCTATTTCTAGTTTATATAAACAATGTCTTTGAGATTGGCCTGCGAGGACAAATAGCACTTTATGCGGACGTTACGTGCCTATTTTATTTTGGTTCGTCTATTACCGAAATGATAAAAGAAGCACAGCAAGATCTTAACACCTTGTTTAGATGGTTTCAATACAACCTATTGACCATAAATATCTCAAAAACCTGCTATCTCATATTTAAAGCTACATAAAAACAAAATATAACAGTCATACTCACCTCTGACAATCAATGGTACAGCTCTGCAAGAAAAGCATGATGAGCAATATTTAGGGTTAAGAATCGACACAAACCTCAACTGGCATGTCCAAATAGACCACATCAAATCAAAGCTATCGGAGCTTGCTGGATCGCTTCGAAAGAGCGTTATGTTTTCCAAGGCGGGTTCGCCTAAACATTTACAACTCTTTGATAAAATCACACCTAACCTACCTAATAGAAATATGGGGTAACGCACCAAATAAACTAAATGAGTTACAAAGACTACAAAATAAATTAAAATTAAAATTCTATTTCATTATCTCTATCTAACACCTACAACTAAAATCTATAAAGAAACTAAACTAATGAACATTAAACAACTATATATACATATACAACCTGTTTACTTATACGTAAAATCCTAAACAAAACCATTCATACAAATATCACTTTCATCAAAAAGAGCCAACTACACAGTAAATACAGTAAACGAAGAGGTGACCATTTGGTTTTGCCTACGATTAGAACTCAACAGGGTAAAAAGACGATTATTTTCGAAGGGGCCCAGTTCTATAACAGGCTACCCGAAGACGTTAAAAGCGCTGGAAGGTTTGGTGTGTTTAGAAATAAATTACAAAAATATATATCTGAGGATGCAACGCTACTGGAATAAGGACCGACGAAAACTAACATATTAATTACCTTCTTAGCTTAATTTTCTCATGTAAGTAACAAATTTGTCGTTAATGAGAAATAAAGATCTTTGAACTGAACTTCCACACAGGTACGTGTGTCTGCTGTCCGCTAGCACAAGTCCTTGCCTGAGATGTGGAACTGGCTCCGAGTATGAGGAAGGTATAGAAGCTAACCAAATAAGGAAAGTTAGTTCCCGGGAAACCAAACTCCGCCTAATTGAGTTCACACATTCGAGGAAATATAACTTTGAATGAATTACTCGGGCTGACTTCTGAAACTTGAACCGGAAGTTCGGCCGCGAGCCGAAAATATTTAAACCAAATAATAATTAAAACTCTAAAAAAAAACTTTTACCTAGTTTGGTCCTGTTAGGGGCATGATGTGTGTGTGGTAATTTGAATAAATTTGTGACATATCCATTTAATTCATTTATCTTATGTATAGTATAGACACACGTCATGCAGATTGAAATTCAAAATGATTAATCGTAAGAGTTTTAAAAGTCGAAAACAAATTTTATTTTATTACCTAGCATAATAATAATAATAATAATAATAATAAAAAATATAAAAGAAACAGAATTCTAACACGCATTGTGTTACGCAAGTACTAAATTCTGACACTGCTTGTACATATTCAACAAAAACAGTTAAATAAGTTGCAAGATAAAACCAACTCAATGCGGAAGAAGACTCGGACAACAGCCAGTTACTAGTAAAAATATCATGGTTATTAAATGTAGACCAGAATAAGTAGGCACCACTGTATGCCCTATATACGCCGGTGATCTACAGTAGTAACCTAAGCACAAAGGAAACCATTCCGGCTTGCAAAATGCCTTTATACTGTAGTTTATACCTACACAGTAGAGCTCGCTTTACTGCATTCACTTTTCGGCTTCATTCAACATTTCTGCACAAAGTTCTGCAGTTAATTACGGACACGTTTCTGTTAACTACTAAATAGTTTTTAATTAAAATTATCTGAAACCATCTGCTATTAGGTCGGCAATCAGCGCTGGGTTAGCTCCCGCACTAGCTATAAGCTACTTTACATTCCCATTTCGTGTATCTAATGGGAAAGGAATTTGTGCATTCTTCATGTAGGATTTCCTAGTTATAAAATTGGTTTAAAGATGACTTTTATCTAGTCAAAGTGTATTTTAGGAGTCGCCGAGCTAGCTCCTTCTAACCTTAGATTAACTTTTATTATCTTCATAAACTTTGGGTTCAAGTTGCACTATTGAAATACGATAGATTTACGGTACACCGAGGCACAGTCATTCAATGTTATTATTACGTTGAATAAAGACATTTACAAAAATGATAGGGCAGTTTGTGATACCTATCATAGATGTTTTTTATTACCTCTATAATAGTTTTTATTTTGTATAGTAAACTATATTTTATAAAAAAACATCTTTCACACCTCCTCCTAAACGAGGAGATGCGAAAACAGAGTTTGGTGGCAACTTCGCATCTCCTACCATTGATTTAAAAAGGGAAGATCGGTTACGTTCTCCCAGCGCTTACTCAAAAATTGGCATGTGTTACAACTACACGCAAACACATACGCTCACAGTTATATTTCCAGTCCTGTGCAATACAAAGAAGAACAAAGACGGAAAGACGTATCTAGGACCGAAGTGAGACTGAGACAACAATATTTCACGCGAATCACGACCGCCCGTGCCGCCGGTCAGACGGTGACTAATGTGGGAGAACACAATTTTACACAATTTGAGGTTGCCACTTTCGAGCAACCAGTACCTCATCTTCGTTTTTAATAAATCAATGTCTCCTACTATAAAAAAATATTAAAAACGGTATTATAAATAAGTAAATAAATGATAGGTAATAATAAGATAAAAAAGGTGGCGGTGCCAGTTTGAGTCGGGGCAGCGCCATATTGCCACAAATTAATGAAGTCTTCTCTCTATTCAAATCAAATCAAATCAAATTATATATTTGCAAACATGGGTCACAGAGATGTAGGTTATTGAGGGCGGCAAGCACCAGACATGTTTTGCCTTGATCTAGGGCATGCAAAAGGGGTGCTTTGATATCACCAGTAGGTATCTAAAAATAATATTTAACAATATAAAATTTCAAGTTACAATTCCACTAATGTCTAGTAGTAGAGTTACAAACAAACACTCGCAGATTGACTAATTCACTATGAATGAAAGCGGGCTACGATACGTTGGTTTTAGTTTTATTAGTTGCTACATTTACAGCATCGTTGCCGAAATTTTTAGGTGTTGTTTTTTAGAATCTAACGAATACTGTAGTAATGTAAACTCCCTGGTATGTAGCCGTCTTTATTGCGAGCAGAGTATCTCAGAGAGCCCGAAGCCCACAGTTAGTGAGTTAGTGACCCACATTGCTTTGTGCACACATTGTCACCCGAACCGCTAAGTGGATGGAGACCGAGGCGTGCTTGTGTGCAACCTACTGTAAACACTTATTTTTCGCCATCTACCTATACAAACTTCTGATTGCCTTCATCACCAGCCCATTGACACCCACTGCTGGGTAAATGCCTCCTCTTTGACACGGCAGGTAACCCGGTCTGTCTGTCACCCACAGTCTTCCGGCTACCCCAACGATGTCATCCGACCATTTGGCAAATGGTCTGCCTCGACCCCTACCGGATACCATCTATTATATTGCTTGCCTTACCATCAATGTTAGTAAATTTCAGGACTTGATACACTAAAGTGAAGCCCTCAAATTAGGTCCATTCATCTCAGCCATAGTCGGATATGCGCCACCGGTGTAATGACGACCACTGTGGCGCGGTGGGCGAAGGTCCGCCTGCGACGCAGGAGGTTGCGGGTTCGATTCCCGCCTCGGGACAAATATTTGTACGATCTGCAGATATTTGTTCAGGGCGTTCTGGATGTTTTCTGTGTAAAATAAAAAATATCTATCTATGTAGTGCATTGTATTATGTATATCAGTTATCTAGTACCCATAACACAAGCTCTGCTTAGCTTGGGGCTAGATAATGCTGTGTGAATTGTCCAGAATTATTATTTATTTATTTATGTTTCGCATGCATACTTTGGTCACTTGGGTCTAGATAATGTTTCATCTTTGTTGTTTATTAGGTAGGTATATTACAAACGATTGGAAATAGCACGTTTTATACAATAAACAGCTACTTCCAAAACACACTGCAAATCAATAAAGAAGATATTAACATAATAGTATAACGTTTTTGCGTATAAATTTGTACACAACACATGGCGATTTGTCACCGGGAGAACGTAAGGTACGTTCTCCTGGAATTTTATCTAAAGAATTTAATTTTTCTCTGTGAACTTTACCTATAGACTTCACCTTCCTATTTATTTCCTATATCTGTTTCTACAACTAACCAATTTGAATGTAGTAGTTACCTGATGGTAAGTGTGGCCCATGATCGTGTAGTTAGTACTCGTAGTAGGACTCGTACATTGTGTGGTGGTGGTAACTAGGCTCTTTTCACACTAATATTATAATGGCGAAAGTTTGGATGGATGTATGGATGGATGTTTGTTACCTCTTCACGCCAAAACTACTGAACGGATCTGGCTGAAATTTTGCATACAGGTAATTCTAATACTGGAATAAAACATAGGCTACTTTTTATCCCATAAATCTGTTCCCGTGGGATGAAAATCACCTTTTAATGTTTCCATAGTAACAACGCGTTCGAAGCCGCGGGGCGCAGCTAGTAGGTTATAAAGACAAACGAACTATCAAAATCACACTGAAATTCCACTATACAATAAACAGCTACTTCCAAAACACACTGAAAATCAATAAAGAAGAAAATAACATAATAATATTAATATTATGTCAATCAGAACTATTTACTTTTATGCTAATTTATTAACCTTTGGATAAGGAAACAGTCATCCTTAATTGAGGGCTTTATTGCTTTGCGATAGCATCGCCCATAAAAATATAATACGAAGATACCAAAAGATATATAACAAAGTGAGGTGCATGTCACTAGGTATGACTTAAGCTAGATAAGTACGAGTATATTGATTAATAATAAACCACACGCAGTCAGATGTTGTCGTTTCATTACGACACCAAAACTATACTTACCCAAAGTATAAAAACAATAAAAGTTTTTATACTTTGGGGAAAAACCCTAAAAACTCTAAAAACCCTAAATACTATACTTCTTCAAAAGGGTTTGACAGACACATTCACATATTATTATGTATATTTAGCAATCAAAACATGCGACTTACCTATCTCAGGACACTGCTCCGGAACTCACTGATTGCACTCTACAGGATCCATTGAATTACACTCACTCACAGGATCATCATTAATTAATCAACACTGGATTTGATTCAATCAGTCAAAGGCATTGAAGTATTACTACAATTAAAACTCACTGGCTACAGGCAAAAATTTATTTAATGAATTTAATGTCTGTGTTACAAAATCATTTCTCATCAACACTTATTATAAACTCCACATTAAATAACACTGATTTTAAACTTTAATCTCAAATGTTGATTGCGATAATATCTGAGCTCAGAACGTACAGTGGGATACTAGCAAGGAACATAAATAAGTACTCCAAGGAGGATACTATCACTCTGAGCTCCAGCATCGCAAAACCCAAACTACCCTCATCTTTTCCTCGTCGTAACCCTCACATGAGCGACGCTTCCTTAAGAAGGCTACGAACCTCTCCCAAATCTGACGACTTTTGGGGGACAGTATCGCTCACGTCCGTAGGTGTTGACCCTCTGATACCCTACACGTGTCCTCTGGGTGGTGCTAAGAGCGATACCCTCTGGTGGTAGGCTTCGGCCGTGGCTTGTCACCACCCTCCGGACTGGGCCAGTCCGTGAAGCAACTCAGTTGTGTTTCGGAATGTGGTCCGGAGTAGCCATCTTCTAGACCTTCGTGATACATCGTCAGCCGCATCTTCGCTTTCCATCATGTGAGAATTGTGAGATTGCGGTCAAACGAAGGACTATTTCTGATAAAAAAAAAAAAAAAAAAAAAAAAACTTTTGCCCGCCGCGCCGGTGCACCGGCGCGGTGGGCAAAAGTCGGTAGTCGCAGGCGGTTGCGAGTTCGATTCCCGCCTCGGGACAAATGTGTGTACGATCTGCAGATATTTGTTCAGGGCGTTCTGGATGTTTTCTATGTATAATAAAAATATCTATCTATGTAGTGTATTGTATTATATATATCAGTTATCTAGTACCCATAACACAAGCTCTGCTTAGCTTGGGGCTAGATAATGCTGTGTGAATTGTCCAGCATTATTTATTATTATATATCTCAGCGGCCGGCCCGAGCGAATTTGTTGTTGTTTCACGTAGAATCGCATCGTGTTGGCCGTTCCGCGGCATTCGCCTCATTTTGGAATTGTGTTCCCTGTGTCGCGTCGCCCCCCGCGTTTGAGCGAGCGGTTTCAGAAATTTGAAGGAATTTCTCAATTTTTTATATTTTTTCGTACTTTGCGATTCATTTTTAATAAACGACTGATTTCCGAAATATTTTTGTTTATTTCTAATGGTGAATATATTTAGGATGTTTGCAGTGTGACAGATTTTCGAATAAAGGTGTCTAACATGCATAAAAAATAGCTTGAAAATGACTCGATTTGGTGGTCAAAATATGGCAAATTAGTTTCACTCTCATTCAAAGATCATAAGCGTTTTTTAAAACACTACAAACATAGCTATTTGTCATCCGATTATGTATGGACAATTTCGATACGATCGGAAACGTAGTTGCCAAATGAAACGGAAAGTACGTTTGTATGGGGGCTAAGGTATCCGTTCCGTTCTTAGGGTCTAAGTTATCCCTAATTATTACAGGCATTTTGCTTATCGTTTTGAATTGTTTTTACTTTATTACCATCAGTTTTTAAGGACAAGTGATAAGTTTTATATGTGCAACAACGCAAGGGGAGAATCAGAACTGTTCTGTTATAGAAATTAGGACGTTTTTTTAAAAAAAGACTATCCTGTACTTGTACCTATAATTAATGGTCTTTATCGTCTCTAAACGACTCACCAATAGGCCTATATTATTAATAGAGCTAGTGACGTCACGGCTTAGTAAACATTTTTATAAAAAAAAATATCGTCAGGCCATTGATTAATTAAAAAGGGAAGATGAGGTAATAGTTTCTCGAAAACCCTCATATTGTGTAAAATTGTATGCTCCCACCTCAGTCACCGTCGGACCGGCGGCAAGGGCGGTCGTGATTCGCGTGAAATATTATTGTCTCGGTCTCACTTCGGTCTTAGGTACGTCGTACGTCTTTCCGTCTTTGTTGTTCTTTGTATTGCACAGGACTGGAAATATAACTGTGAGCGTATGTGTTTGCGTGTAGTTGTAACATATGCCAATTTTTGAGTAAGCGCTGGGAGAACGTAACCTCTTCCCTTTTTAATAAATCAATTCGTCAGGCTAAAATTCTTTTTATTTAACCTGCTTTGTGTACCAACCCACGTATTTGAAAAGCCATTTTGTTGGTTTTCTTATTCTCAATAAATAAGATTAATGTTGAGGTTAGACGCAGTAGAAATGTCAATTAAATTCAAATTTCTACAAAAATGGAGGTAGTTGCCTCTTTGCAAGAAAAAATGCGCCGGCCCGTGACTCCGTGATAAATTTAATCTGTAGTTTTACATAAACACATTACTCAAACCTGTACCCAGCTCTCCTTAGAGTATTTATATGTTCCTTGACACAACTTCATGTGATCAAAATCAAGTGTGGTTTTATTCGATCGTCTAAAAGTCTTAAGGTCGATTTACACCAAACGAGCGAATGCTCATTCTATCCCCACTACGTCAAATTCTTCTAGTGTAAACAGGCGTAGAGCATTCTTTCGTTGTTCTAAGTGCGTTCGCAAAGATTCTATAGAATATTCTAAGAATGCTCGCTCGCTCGATGTAAACGGCGCTAGAGCGCGTGAACAGTTGCTTGGAGCATTCTAGCGTGTTCGGACGCGCTCGCGCCACTGAGCGGTCTCATCAAAGCGTTCTTGTGTTCTAGCGATTGTTTGTTTACGTATCGAATCTCTGAAATTGTTATTTGATTTCAGAATTTTGTCGCTGATCAATCAGAGATAGTAAATGATCAAAATCCTCTGGCACCATTCTACAAAAGTTTTGATATTGACCACTTTCTTCTTGTTTACGCATATCCGTCATTGTTTCACCTACATTATCCAATGCCCTTGGTTGCATTACATTTGTAATCCACCAACGTCTCATCCTTATTCTAATTTTGAGTTTTTGCTTCAAAATAATAAATGCAGCACTTGCAATAATGATATCGCTGTCAGAATTAGTAATAGCGAAGCACTACCAATATCTACCACAGAATTGACTCGAATGAGCAAAGAACATTCGATCTAGCTTTCGTTCACACTAAAAGATTACGAAAGAATGCTCTCCTTCTAGCTCTGGCTCTGTGTTCGTCTAGCTTTTGTTTACACTAAAAAATTACGAAAGAATGCTCTTGTTCTAGCTCTAGCTCTATGTTCGTTTGATGTAAATCGACCTTAGAAAAGCGCATCTTTTTTGCATCGTAAATAACCGTACGAAATAACCTAACATTGATGGGTATTCCGTGCGTCGCAGAAACGTTTGTGTTTTGTTTTTTTGTCGTCCGTGCGTCGGGATTGCATTCAGTTTAGTTGTTTTGTCTAGTTCCCGTAGTTCAGCCACTGTTGTTCGTTGTTCCAGGAGGAGTGTGGTCCCTCAAGAACCTGTCGATCTCTGTGCCGCGCGCCGTGCTGTCTGGAGAGGGGGAGGCAGTGCTGCTGCGCTGCTCCTACGACCTGGAGGGCGCAGCACTCTACTCCATCAGGTAACCTAACAGACCTTCTTCTATAATAATTATTATAAAAGTTGAATGAATGTAAGTGTCTTGAGTGCAACTTACTTCGTTCGTTTCACTCAGAAATCAACAACGTTTTTTTAGGGTTAATTAAAATTTAAAACGAATATAAATATTTTTTGTCTTGTTATAATTATCCGCTTCCGTTAGTGATAAAAGTTCAAATACAGATCTATTTTATCACTAGCGCGAGAAATTAAGTAAGATAAGACGTATCGCGCGAAATGGTCAATTAGGTTCTGAATACGTCGTGCTCTTCTGTACCATGTTGTTTGTCTACCGATTGAATTGTGCCTTTTATAAGTGATATGAGTGTACTTATACCATGTCCATTTTAAATGAAGCATGTCAAAGTCAAAGTCAAAGTCAAAGTCAAATCGTTTATTTCTTTAGACTTACAAAATAAGTACTTAGACAAGTCAAATTTTTACTATATAAACAGCTTCATAAATAGTTATTACTATCAACAAGAAATAAGGTGCAATTGACTTTAATTCACTTCAATTTTTTGTCCACTAGCGGAAGAAGTGAAAAAGAAACCACTAGCAAGTCCATCGCTTATCAACTAATACAATCTTAGGATAACTAAGTCTAACTGGTCTTACATACTATTGTCTGTTTGGAACTGGGCGACATCCGGCCAAGCATTAACATCATTTACGTAGTCATCTACGGACGGAGTAATAGGCTTTCTTGATAAGATTTCGTTTTATGTACAGTTTAAATTTACGAATAGGGAGCTCAGTTGCTTCAGATGGAAGCTTATTATAGAATCTTACGCAATTGCCCACAAATGATTTCCCTACCTTTCGTAATCTATATGATGGGATGTGTAATTTGTTCTTGTTTCTTGTATTTTTATTGTGAACATCACACCTTTTCATAAAGTTATCTCTGTTTTTGTGTGTATACATTAGATTTTCATAGATGTATTGCGATATTACTGTTAAAATATTTATTTCTTTAAATAATTCCCTCAACGAGTCACGTGGATTTAATTGTAAATAGCGCGTACCGCCCTTTTCTGAAGAACAAAGATAGTCTGGATGTCAGCTGCCTGTCCCCAAAGCAAAATACCATAAGACATAACACTATGGAAGTAACTGAAGTAAACTAACCTAGCTGTATCTTCATCGGTAATGTATCTAATTGTTCGAACCGCATACGCTGCTGAACTAAGTCTGTTTGCGAGAGCATCAATTTGCGGTCTCCATTGAAGAGAGGAGTAAACAAACCGCCCATAGGTACTTAACCTAAAATTCACTTTGTTGGCGCGTCCTTATAATACATAATTTACATTACTTGTCGATTTCAGATTGAAGGGAGGATCCCTTCAATAAAAATTGCTTACAATTATTATATATCTGAAACTCGACGCCAAGCAAGTGAGATTTTGTTATTTGTGTCGTAGTTTGTTTACTAACACGCTTGATTCAAAATGGATAAACCATAGTGTGTGTGTGTGTGTGTGCGCAGGTGGTACCGCGCTGAGACGGAGTTCTACCGCTACGTGCCGCGAGAGATGCCGCCCTCGATGGTGTTCCCTCTACCCGGTGCTGAAGTCGACGTAAGTCGTAAGGTCTAGATAGACCTACTTACCCCCTTATTCATAATGGTCTGCTAACATAAAACAGCTGCTGAGTAGTGTTATTTCTTAGTCTGACTTATATGTCAATAGAAGAAGACAGAGCGAGATTTAGCAGTGTGCTTGGTTAGCAGACTATATTATGAATAAGGGGGTAAGTATAATACTGCATTTTGACCATTGTAAGAATTCTTCCTTCATCCATGCTTGGATACAGAACTGTAGGGTCTATTTGACGTTAGTGACGAGACGTGAACGTGACGTCTCCTTTTGGATGGGATTTCCGTAGTTCCCGTTCCGTACGATAGAGGCGCTGTACCAAATTGTCTGGAAAAGAAGACATTACGATCACGTTTTGATACTAACGTCACATAGACGGGTTACGGTTGTCACCGGGTAAAGTTGTCATCATAAAAATCTAGTGTAACTCAGCAGTAGCTTGAAATTCTTAATGACGATTTTTCTCGGTATTCCCTAGTTTTTTTAATGAAACTTGAATTAGAGAATGATTAATAATAAGGTCTCCTTAAAAATTTAATAACGAGTCCCGTCGAAGTAGAATTATTTAGATAATATTTGATTTTTTATTAGTAATGATGAATTGAAATGAAAATTGAATGCTTTTCATAGAACAGCAATAATACAAATCTAACCTTGTCGGTAAAATGCGATCGATTTCTTACCATGATGAGTTTTTTGACTATGTTTTTCTGTCCAGTTGGCGCAGTCAGACAACCAGCAGGTTCGGATCTCGAGCATGCACCGGCGGCTGAGCGGCGAGTACCAGTGCGAGGTGTCCGCCGACGCGCCGCTCTTCCACACCGACATCCGTTCCGCGCCGCTCACCGTCGTCGGTACGTACAACACCTTCCTCTGACACACATCACTCTTCGTGCAAAACTGCAGGACTGTTCCTGTGTCTGTTTTCCCGTTAGAAAACAATCTTGAAGTCCTCAAATCCAGGGTAAATCAGTTCCTTCTGGGAAAGCGTACTCTGTAGGCTACATCAAACGCTTGACCATTAATTAAAAAAATATGGATCATAGATCTAGTCTTTGGGACGGTAAGGCTCTCAAGGAGTGACTATGCACCCAACGTAGTGTGAACGGAATACACTAGTTTAAAAGGGACCTGGTAAACGTCGCAAGAAACCACTGGATGTGGTATAACAAGATTTCGCTCAAGTGGCATCAAAAAGAAAGCCTATGGTCGTTCACTCTGGGACGTGTTTCAACCAAAATGATGCTAAAGTGAATCAGTATGACAGGGTGGCTCGAAGATGCAGTGCTCGCGCGAGAGTTAGATGTTTACTGCAGTATGTCTGCGAGGGTGGACCGACAGTGCGGGAAAAATTGGAAATAAATACTGGCCGCTTATAAAATGTTCTATACAATATTTAAAAATGAATGAGAACCAATAAGATTTGTCAGGATCCCGTGAGTCGCGATAACGTACATGTTGTGTTTTGTCAGGATAACGTGCGTTTAGATGCCGCAGTTCAACCTTTCTTCGAGTGTGCATTTATATTTTAGCGTAAAGGCCAGTATTTTCAGTCACTTCGTCCCACCTTTGGCTGCTGCCACTGTACCTTTGCCTCAATAAAAAGAAGAATTACTTACTGGTAACATTTTGCTTCGAGATCACCTATTCCGTATTTGAGATGCCGGCTCCCGCACAAGGAGGGAAGGTTGCTAATTTCATATTCGTGTTCCGTCTCCAATTAAGATAATAACTTGAAATCTAAACTTTACAAGATAATTTCATTTCCACTCCGCGTTTCGGTAAAACTTGCTCCAAAGGTCGTCAAATTTAAGTACCTACCTGTGATTTCACCGACAGTGACTTCAAACCGAAGTTATGATTGAAGTTCTCCCACAAAATGATCTTAAATGAAATACTGCAGAAGGATTTCGTTGCTATATATAAAACTTCTTTGGTAAAAGGGCTCCTGTCCTGAAAGAGCTACGTTACCCCCAAGAGATTAAAAACCTAGTTTTTACTTCGGACCATCAACTTGCATTAGTGCGGGATCAGCAGCAAGCCCGCGTTCAAGGCGAGATTGCTGGTGAAATTGGAACACAACTTATACCATTGAAAAAAGCTTAGAGGGCTCTCGCGTGTATCTTGAAAGGTAACGCTTTACTAAGAGCGTGGGATATTTTTAGGGCTTATTTTATCGGGCTTATTTTATTCAATTGGTAGCTTCGAAAACATCTTTCGGAAGTTTGGCAACGAAACATCAAACCATTTTAAAGTAATGCTACCTTGGTTTGTAGTGCCGGCTAAGAAATTTCACCATCAGAAATCTCTTCCCACGAGTATCGTAAGACGCGACTCAGGATGCAGATTCATTCTACTACAAGACTGCGATCCCCAACATCATTCGGGGAATCACCCATCGTGAAGATTATGTGTATTACCCGTAAGGCGCTTATCTGGAGGAGGTTCGTGTCCAGCAGTGAACCAATATAGGCTGTAGAGATACTAGCTTGGCCTGGTGTATGTATGGTTGTGTATGTCGGCAGACCCTCCGTTCCGCGCGCCGCAGCTGGCGATCTCCCGGGAGAGCTACGCGCGCGGCGACGTCATCCGCGCCAACTGCTCCGTCGACGACTCCTACCCGGCGCCCAACATCACCTGGATCCTCGACGAGCACAAGGTATGTCTACAAACTTGATGACGATGTTCCATCAGCCTCTGATAGAATACCTCATTTTGTATTTGAAAATCACTTGTCAATTAGATAAATTTAAAGTGGTGCATAATGCCGAAAAAGAGTTATGAGTATTGTATAAGAAGCCTATGTCTATTTCACAAAGGTGGTGGTGGCTTTCAAATATATATTTGAGAGAGGTCTAAAGTAAAACAAAGTTTGCAGCAAAAGCTTTTTAAAATAGTTTCATAAACAATATCATCTAGACTTCCGACGAACGTACTCTAACACAGCTACGAGCAATACCAACTACTCAATTTCAATTAAATAATAGCTGAGAATAATTGGCAGACCACACTGCACAAAAACCGCGCCAAAAAAACTACACAAAACATAAATAAATTGTATTTCCGAGCTCCGTGCCCTCAAAGGTAATTATTCCCGCTGAGATTCTGGAACCGTCGATCAACAGAAAAACGAGAACAATATCCTCTCTCGGTAATGAATGGAATCTATGAATAATGCCGTATTGTTTTCTACAAAGGGTTGCAATCACCGACTTTCCAGGGATTTGCATCCGGCTTTTAACTGACCATTTTAATCCTTGAGATCATAGTATATGTAAATCAAGCTTTCATCCATCAATTCCCAAAAAGTTATCTGCGTCAAATTTGTTTTTGGGGTAAGCCCATGTGCTTCCCTCAAAAAGTCGTGCCATAATAACGCCTTTCTTTTCTCAAACTGCTTGATCGTGATTCATAGTGTCGTTCACTTTTATTTTTCTATTTTGTGTCGAGATTATGTACGACTAACTTTCATACTTCAACCATATTCCATTAAAGTTATTAACAAAGTTTCTGTCTGAATCTGAACACTGACGACAAATTTAAAACATTCAAAAACAAAATAAAATCCATTGATAGGAGGTGCTCATCCCTTTACGAGCTCGGGGACACATTCGCACAAAGCCAATAATGAACATCGGACTGCGATCCAATTAAAATCCCGGCTTTTTATCCGGCTTTTCAACAACTCTGCTCAGCTTTACAATAAAAATACAACCAAAAGTTTCCTTTAGCGAATTTTTTTAATATCTTTTGCGGATGATGGAGAGGTTTTACTTACTTGCGCTCTGTGGAGCCAGGGAACTATTGTTCCACCCGTTCTGGATTTAATGGAGGCTGGAGCTAAATGGAAAATATTTTTGAGCTTCCTACGTATTTAAACGGTAACAGCCTTCAACCACCAAAATTTGATAATACAACTGTATGCAAAGTTTGCATAGCAAGTGGTGGGGCAAATTTTTGACCCCTTAACGGCTACCGTTTCTTTTGTAGTTAGAAGGTTTTGTTCTAAGGAACTTTCTGTTTTATTTTGAAGAAAAAAATATTGACTTTTTAGTTTTTTGAAAGAATGTACGGTTCGCCCAAAAAATGACATTTGTCAAAAAAAAACAAGTTGGTCTTAATCGACTCTATTTCCAACCAGGAAGTTTTGACAATAATTAAAAAAAACAATTCCCATGCATTTTCTATGAAAAAACGAGTTAGTGAAAACAGCAATGTTCAATGGTTCTTAATTTAAACTCGTTTATTTAAACTACTTTTTTAAGTTGGTAGGCTAATTTTAAAGGCATCTCAGAAATTAAAATTTTATTTACTTTTGATTTTTTTTTTTAATCGAGAAGGCTAATTTTCTAACTAAAAAAGATACAGTAGCTACCCTTAAAATTCCAAAAATTTGCCCCACCCTAAAATAATATTATCGAAAAGAAGACATTTACCTACACCTACCTTGTTATGAACTCATTAAAAATGGTGTGTCACAAATTTACATTAGGTCAGGACCTAATGAAACTAGGTTTATTTTAAAAGTATATTTTGGTAGGTAAACAAAAATGTTATTAGCGTATCAAATTATGAGAAAAAACTAGTATGTACAATTAAAACAAAATGATGTGTCCATACCTTTTGAAAAATGCTGAGCGTGGATCAAAAATAACATTCTAAATTGGTCTATATCAAAAGGTGGCAGATACCGCATTCAAATAGCTCGACATTATTTATTTAGCCCTAAAGCTATCAGATTAAGATCCGCGCGCGGAGATGGCTCCGTCGCCTCAATTTCCGGATTCCGCGCTTCTAATGGAAAACCTCGCAGAATCTGTCTCCGTCGGCTTTCATATTACACTTATCTAGGCTTACAGTTAGGGTGTGCAGCTTTTACGTAAACCTATTTATCAAAAAGCATCGCCCTCTTTACCTACTTACTTACCGCAGGGCTCCGCTTACCAAAGTAGATAGCGGCTTACGGTACACGGCTGTTTCAGGGATCAAAATAACGATCAAGTTATGGATAGGAAGTGACAATTTGCAGTCTTCGGTTTACACTAAACTTCTGAAACATATAATTATCATTTTGAATACACCCTTAATTTTGAACCTTAACGGATACATCATTTTGTCTTAAGCAATAAGTTTTAGAGGGACACCTTTGTCCAGCAGTGGTCTAATAAATAGCTGATGATGATGAATAGAGTACAGGCAGATGCTGGACGCGTCAAATTGAAGACAAGGCGCTATGGCGCTTGAGGAGAGGCCTATATCCTGCAGTGGACTAATATAGGTTGATGTTGATGATGATAAATAAGTTATAGCGCTGCAGTGTTGAGAATTTACAATACAATACAATAACAACACTGAAATATACATAATAATTTTAGATATACCTTAGCCCCCTGAAAAGGTTGATCATTACTGTAATCATGATCCCCTGACATCAAACTTAGGCCTCCAAGGCTTTGATGATTGTTATTTCCACCACCAGATCGCAGAGACAGTCTCACGAGCCCCGGAACAGGACTTCAAGGAGCGCGGCGCCTTCAGCCAGCTGGAGATCTCTATCCTGGAGGTGGAGCCCTACCGCGTGGGACTCACCTTCACCAGCGCGGGGCTGCAGCGAGGGTACCCGGACGGGACCTATGGGGCCTATGCGAAGGACGAGAGGGACGACCAGGAGATACTCAGGTACTGATAAAGTGAAAGCCTACGTCCACTGTGTTTAATTGTATTTAAAAATAATCCACGTGATAAGCAAGCTGCAGAGTTTTGTAGAAAAAATTATACGGTAGCTTTCCTGAACTTATCCGAGTTCCAGAGAAAAACCCAGGATGGGGTAAAAAGATGAAGTGCTAAAAGACACAACACTGTCAAATTTTTGAAAAAATATTGTCGACGTAATTAAAGACCGCTCAAGCGGAGAGAAGTAATTAAGGCCTAAGACGCAGGTGCCAGTCTCCAGCACGTGTAGCAGCGGCGCGCCCCTGCGGGTCGCACCGCAGAGACTGGGCAGTGAATGCGTTAAAATAAAAAGCTTTATTTCCTTTATTTCCTTACATTAAAACATATAAAACATTTTAGCTAACATCTTGGGATTGGAGATTCTAATTATTAGAATCTGCAATCTGCAGAATCGACCGGACTATTATAGTCCGGTCGATCAGGACATCTGATACGTACAGTAATTCGCACCCAGCTCAGCTCCAATTTTCTCCCAAGAGCCACCGTTTTTGAGATAGAACAATTAAAAAAGTTGAGTATTGTAGGTAATCGTCATTATATGCACATCCGTCGGTTCATCTTCTTTGACCGCGAATTATTTTTTCAGGTATCGGACCGATGAGGACTTTTTAGGTTTCATTTATGATAGTGTTACCTTTTGAGCTGGGTGCGAATAAATGTACCTTCACTGCTATTTTTAGGTTATTTGTTGGATAGGGGCCATGTCTGGCAAGCGTAAGTTAGGCACGGAGTCAAGCACAAGTCTGTAGCTTTGTGGAAGGGGAGAAAAACTGGAAATAATCATGAAAGATAGAATGTTGATAGAAATCATTCTATCAACAGAGATCACTAGCTAAGAAAAGAGAATGAATTTTATCAGTCGCTTAACCCGTTTCCCCTTCAGCTACTAGAGCAAAGGAAACTCCTTAAACCATATCATCACCATAGGTTACTAGCTAAAAAGAGTGTTTTCTTTGGCAGCTACACCCTGGTGCCGCCCGCATCAGGGCAGTTCCTGCTGTCGTGCGCGGCCACCATCTTCGACATCTACGCGCGCCAGTCGCCGCCGCGGCTCGTGCGCGAGGACGCGCCGCGGCCCGCCTCCGTCACCGGCGAGGACTCGGGAGGTTAGTCACGTCATCATTACACACATCATGAAGCTGTCAAGCATTATAATTTTATAATTAAATGATTATTTATCGGGTATTTATCGCGTACCTTTGTTTTTATTTCCCCTACGTTTCTACCCGACAAATAAAATCATTTAATTATGTTAACAAATCGCGAAAGTTTAAAAATTATCATAATTTTAGTACCTCAGTCTGATAATCAGAAGATACTAATAATAATAAGCGTTTTATTTCCAAATCTTAATAAACATCTGTGAATAAGATAAGAATGAATAGAGAATATTAATTAGTAGGTATGTCACTTGTTCATGTATTATTTGTATTTTTTTTAGTACAGTGCACATTAATTAGTTAGTTCTAAAGAATGAGCCCGAGTATGATTACAATCTAGCCACAATGTGGGCTAATGAGTAATTTAAATTTTACTTAAATTGCTAGCAGAGCTAAACTAAGAATGTGTTCGATAACACCTTTTCTTATTGTCTCTATGTAAAATTTATAGGTATTTGTATTTTATGTAAATAATAAATAGTTTTCTTAAAAACATGATAATCAGAAGATACTGCATATATATTTTTACTTTTCTCAATAAAAAAAACAACATATGAGCGTCAAAGTTTAAACGGCTAAACCATGTCGCCAGGTGTGACGTCACGAGTAACTTTAACTGGCTATCTTCATCTTCGGATACTAGCGTATTAATAGTTTTATAAATTGAAGAGGGCCTCTGCCAATAATGTCTTATCGGCTGCGTTGATCACTCGTCACCTCCAACTATTTTGCAATTTTTAGAAAATATCATTCCTGGTCTATACACGTGTTGGTCATGACATTGGTAAAATTCATTTGTTCCTTCCGTCCTTAATTTGGCCTATACTCGGGCTCGGACGTGCATGAGGCCATCCGTGACTACCGACGTAAAGTGAAAGCGAGGTCAGGTTCAGCTCAGGATGTCATCAATTAAGGAAGTCATTGGGGCTTTTTACGATCTTTCAAAAGCTTCCGACCGCATAATGTCTTAAACAAAAATCTGATGTCTTAGCTTTGCAGGCTGTTATTACGGTTTGAAGTAGTAAATTGTATCATCACAATAGACAATTGAAAAAAAAGGGTGTGTGTTGTCTACTAGGAAATTGGGCGTAGCTCAAGGACCGATTTTGGGATCTTTATTATTTCTCCTTTATGTGAACGACTTGGTTCGTATTTCATAAGCAAACATCCACCGACAAAGTAATATATCCCCGTACGTTTGTTATATATCTCCCATAGTTGACATCTATCTCTTTCTGCAGGTGCAGCGGCCGTCAGCAGCGCTCTCCTTCTAGCGCTGAGCGTGCTCCTCACGTTATGATCGGTCGGCGCACGGGGACGACTAGCTTTGTGTCAATTGTACGGGGGCGGGGGAAGACATTATTCGTATGTTATCTCAACGAGAGAGAGGGAGGATTAGAACAAATTGTATAACTTTATAACAATACTAAAAATTGTATGATTTAATGTAAATGTATGTACCTAACTGTCCTTCGAACTTAAGAAAAGTAACATAAATCTACTTAAGATTATGTCGTTAATATCCACCTTTATTTTGAGTCAGCTGTTGTTCCGCGGGCGAGAGCTAGTCGTAGTGTAATATTTCGGTACCTCATGTCTTAAACTTTGTAAATTCGTACGTGTTTTGATATTAAACCCGAAAGACTACGTTACCTTCCACTCGTAAAGTAAGTTACTTACTCAACTTAGTGCCAAATAATGTTAACAGGGAAAATGCGGGTAAGTTTTCAGGAATTGTGGGGAATTTCCAAAGTTAATTCAAATCTCTTTCCCTCTTATTCTCTTGCAAAAAGATAAGGACAGCGTTACACGTAAGAAACTGAATGTTGTGATAGACTATAGCCAAAATATTTGTATTGTAGTTAGAATAAGTCATTGTATATTAATTTATGTATTTAAATGTTGCAGATTTAATATTACATGTGAATATGTAAATAAATTTATTAGTTACCTGATTTGTAAGTGGTTTTATTTTATAAAAAATTGTCTTTCTTTTTAGTTAAGCGAAAATTAAGATCACCTTCTATAAAGTTCGAGTTCGATAAAAGTTTATCGCCTATCTATCTACGAGATTTATCTATCCTATTTAGAACTTATTCTATTCGAGTAAATAAATTTGGGCGAACCAAATAAACATCTTCAAATCTCCAAAAAGAATGTTTGTAACCCTCTCCGGAAGAGATCCTAAAGCAGAGCTTACTCAATTAGGTCCGCCGTCGGCCGACTCCAGAGCGCGACTGAGTGCTTCCAACCTGGCGGCGCGCCAGCCGAGTGTCGACCACAGCGCCACTTCGCCACTACGCGTCATTCTCCACCGTAACCACCTCGCAATACAACCGATTATAGCTCAGCACAACTGCACCGCTAACCTTGCTAACATTCCCAATTCAAAAATGTAAGTTTTCTTAGCTGAATACTTATTTCGACCTTACCGGCTAGCGAATAGAGACTATCCAAACTGCATCGCCAACGTGAGCCAAAAATACTCGAATAATTCTAGAGACCCCGTTGGATTTTGAAACTAATGGCCATTATAATAAGACGGTAAATAATTTTCAACAAGAAAAGTGCAGTTTACCACTCGATTGGTTGTTCGATTGTGAGCGGTAATGGGTTATAAATAAAGTTTGTATTCAGATTGGTGAGATGAGTGGTATCGCTGAAGATGTTTTCAGTTCAGCAAATTGAATATTTTGTTTAGTTTGTTTGGAGTTGTTCTGAGAGAAGAGTGGGGCAATATCTCAAGAACTCGGAGATATTGTGCTTCGATATTCTATGAATGAACCAGTTTTGGATAACTTTAGTCGTAAGATAAGGAGTTTCGGAGTTGGGACTGAGACTGGATTGATTTATGGGTTTCGTTGTCAAACAAGAAACTCACTTCCTTGTCAGTCATGTCTATCCGCCCGACTGTCAATTAGTTACAAATCTTATCACAGACATTAGGAAACGTTTTTCTAGCATAATTAAAAAACTTAAATAATTCCTACAATGTGCTATGGTTGCTACGAGGTGCTACGAGGATCTACGAGGTGCAACGAGATGCTACGAATTAGAAGCCCTGAACATGAAAGTGTTTTTTTTACTCACTGTAGATTGAATAGTACACCTAGGCAAGGACGTGACGGACGGAGCGTGTCATTTGGCCTTCAAACACACGAGGTAGGAATTACACTTTCTCGCAAGTGATACATAGTGCTTTATACAGTTGCTACCTTCAAGGAAAATTATCGTTTAAGAATCTTCAAAATCACTCGATTAAATTCAAACTGTAAACTTAAATGTGCACTAAATAGGTAGGCGCACGTGCGATTTATTCATGGTCTTTTTCTGAATTATTGTTCCGAATACGGAAGAGGCAGATATAATAATAATAATAATATTGAGCTATTGGTAAAATAACCATAGCAACCGGCTGATATTTCAGAATATAAGAAATACACGTTTAAAATGGAGACCCATATATATTTTTCTCTGCCGCTAAACGCGTCAAAAATTAAGTTCCATAGAGTTTTCCGTCCTGCATTTCGATACGCCTTCAAAGACGTACTTTCTACCCTATGTTTTGAAAAGAAATAAGCAACTTTCTGAGGTGTAGTGTAAATATGTATAATTTATTAGACCTGAGAACAAAAACCAAGCTGACGAGAAAATAAACTCGAGGTTCTGTAGCCAAGAATCTTACGAGTAGATAAGGTAGCTCAACGAAAGAAAATCTACTTTCATCAACTAATGTGGGTACTTAATGTAATGTTAGTAGTAGATAGTATAAGGCTTAGTCGCCGACGAAAGTGGGCGAGTTTTAGGCGAGACTGAGACGCCAGATGAACTTTTCGTTTTCAATTTCGCGGTAAATTACCGTGTGAGGAGCGACTCGGCCCGAGCGAGTTTAGTACACTCGATGAACTAGGATAGTGGCGTTGTGGTTGATTTAAAAAATAATTATATCACTTCACGTCCTCGGATTCGCATGAGTCAGAATCAGAGTCAAATCGTTTATTTCTTTAGACTTGTTTTTGCTTTTAGATAAATTTTTACTATATAAACAGCTTGATAAATAGTAATTACTATCAAACAAGAAAAATAAGGTGCCACTAGCGGAAGAAGTGAAAGAGAAACCACTAGCAAGTTTATCGCTTAGCAACTAATACAATCTTAGCATAACTAAGTCTAGACTTAATTAGTATTGTCGGTGTGGAACTCCGGCCAAGCATTAACATCATTAATGTAATAATCTATGGAGTAATAGGCTTTCTTGATAAAATTTCGTTAATGTACATGCGTTGATTCTACGGAAATAAATTTATATTCCATTCGGAAACCGTTTCATTTTTTTGTTTTGAGTACACAGTACCTTTTAATCTTTATGAGAGCACTATGCACTATCGCCATCTTAGGGCAATCCGATCAGATAAAGAGCAGCAAGCTTCCTGCTGTGATGTATAACACCTCTAATCATCAGCCCGCCTGCGACTTGCATATGCCTTTGTCCAACAGTGGACTTACTGATGTTATGATAGGCCTTCCTCAAAATAACCGGGCTGGGAGATCTAGTAAGCACCTCAGTTAACTCGTATGTAAGGCGCCGAGTGTACTCGAAGCATCTCAAGGACTGTGGAAGTATTTCAAATTATTTCGCGAAACATTTCTCGAGTGGAAAACATAATGTTTTACTTCAAGTGGATGACTCGGCAGCTGCTGGACTAGTGGAACTGCTTTACTGTAGGTTCCGGCTTACTGATCTAGACATCCTTTTTTCAATGGAGATTATAAAATTCAAAATTGTATTTATGATAAAATGCATGAGAAGAGTTACACTTAAAAAGTAACATATTTCATGTATGTCACTTTTTAGGTGTAACCGGTATTTCAGTAGAGCGAAAAATCTGAAATAGACACCCCGTGACTGCGATCTTTTGAAATAGTCACCCCGTGACTGCGATCGCTGTAACGCGGTTGAAACGTAGGAGAAATAATAACAAAGGGTACGCGATAAATGAACTTCTGTACATTATATTAGTGTTGTCTGATGGTTGACCTATAGATGGACTGTAATCCTCATACTATAGCAATAATAATATTATTCCTGTAGGTTTTTAGTAGTTACTTATTAATTATATTTAGAACTAGGGTTTAGTCTCTTCTTCAAGCCATTGTATTTAAATGAAACCAAAAAAAAATCTTAGTAGTATTTATTGAAAATTAACAACATAAATTCTTTTTTGCGTATATTATAATTATAACACGCAAAAAATAATAAAATATGTTGTGATTACTAAACATAGACTAGCGAAGTTAAAAAAGAGCTTTTTTTACCTTTGTAATAAAGTTACATAATAAATTACCTTTACATGTAAGAAAACTTAATTATAAGGTTTTTTGCGAAACAATCCGAAGCTTTTTAATTAGTAAATCATTCTATAATTTTGACGAAGCTATTGCCGATGAATTTTGAATGGAATCATACCCATGCTAATGACTTCTCCGAGTGAACGTAATTGTATCAAAAAGGAATAAAAAAAAGTGGCAATATCCCGTTCTAGTCATTTTTAATCGACTTCAAAAAAGCAGGAGGTTCTTTATTTGACTGTATGTTTTTTAATGTTTATTACGTCAGGACTATTGATTGGGTGGTCAGATTTTCATAATTATTTTTTTTATATAAAAGCTGGTGCTTTTCGTGAGGTCTCATTTTAATTTGGTTCAGTTTTGATAATGGAATCCTCGAAAATTTATGAAAAAACTATAAAAAATTAAGTCGGTTTATAGTCTCTCAAAAAAAAAATTCCCGCAACTGCATAAAGAAACCAATGTTCTTTTTTAATTTATTATGAATGTAAGCCGGTTAACTACGAACTTGTTTGTGTTGGAAGAATATCAACGTTAAGGGATAAAACTTTGATGTTCTTTTAAAACATACAAGTTTCGTAGTTAATCTGCTTACAATCATATTGGATTCATCAAACGAAAGTTTTTATAGTTATATTAAGAAACAATTATTTACTTACAAAAAGACAACTCAGTTGTAAATAAGTAACATAGATTGCATTTTCAAGATTTAGTTTGAACCACAGAATAACATAATGTAGAACTACGTCAAAATTTAGGTGAGGTGCCTTTATTTTGCATCAGTTAAGCCATTTTAATTTCATTAGATAAAACACATCATAAACCCTACCACGAGGGTAAACACAACAAACTCATTGTTTTTTATTGCTCTACATAATGTCACCCTGTGTATGTATGTATGCATATTTATGTGTAGTTTCAGAGTGTAGTGGCAGTACTTCGTGAGATAATACCAAAAAACTAATTTCGGTAATGTCTGCGGTCGGACGTCCGCTATAAATGTAGAGGAGGCGGAGATTCCGCATTATGTCCCGGATTATACAGTCCATGGAGTCCGGGGCGCGGGCGGCCCGCGCGGGCTATGACAAAGCTATATTAGATTTTTTTTAACCCTGCAAAAATGATAAACAAATCCGATTTAACTACTTAATAACCTCAATTTAACTTTCTTGTTGACGATTTTTATACAATGGAAAGTACTTGCTGATTTGAGATCCTTTCTTCAATAAATATTATCTAATTATATCTCTTTATCTCGACTCTACGCATGTAAATTTTAATTATAGTTATTGGAATTTGTTGACATAATTTGCAACTTTATGACAAATAGATCAAAGCTAAACTTAAACAGATAATAAGTCGGCTAAATCTCAACCTCAACTCAGCAGCCTATATCGGTACTCTGTAAATACGACAGTTGGACAGTTCACACAGGATTATCTAGCCCCAAGCTAAGCAGAGCTTGTGTTAAGGGTACTAGATAACTGATATATTTAATACATTACACTACATAGATATTTTTTATTACGCATTAAAAACATCCAGAATGCAAAAAATCATTACACTGTTTTTCATTTATCGCGCAAACTGTGCTTTCCACATCTGGGTCTTCAAATAAATTCGCTTCGAGATGACAGGCTACGTAAATGAAACTAGAGTCTCTTCAAAAAGAGAAGAGTCGTGTCGTTACGGTGAACTAACACTTTTAGTCGTACTGCAATGACAGAGCAGTGTTGTCAACGCAACAAAAGTTTTCAAATTGGCACACGAGCTTCCCACGCCTCTTCTCTTTTTGAACAGACTCTTAACATTATTATTTAAATCAGAATGCCAAAGCGGAGATGTGAACTCTTGTGGCGTCTAGAGTAAGTCAAATTGCTATGGTAAGGTATCGAGGTCATTGATCTAAGTCTAAGTTATGCAGTCATTTATCGGATAGGAATTCATTAACTGAGTAATAGCATTTGACTGCAAGCAAGTTTTTAAATACAGTATTATTCTATTTCAATTAAGGTGGTTAATTGGTAAAAATTATCGTGGCTAAGCGCAGATGATTTTAACGTACCTACCTGTTATAAGTTCTTACAGTTAAGTCGCCTGACGTAACTACAGTAGTTACGTAAATACACAGATAGTTATCTACGCGACTCATGCTGCTCATTTTAGTACCCAACTATCCGCTAGAGGCGCTTTAGAAGTTCCTATACATTTTTTTAACTACAATAGCACTGTAAAGTTATCTATACAGTACAGTGACTCCGCCCTATTCTTGAAATAATTACCTACAGCCGCGTCAGCCGCGTAACGCGATAGGGCTGCCTACCTGCAGTATTTTAATGTCATCTACCTTCCTACTTGAATTTTTTTCTAATTTGGAGATTGTATATTTTAATATTAGATCAAGTTTGGTGATTAATACTACTTTCATATTACATAATATTTAATAGAAAACGTTCTGAATGAAATTAAATACATGTGTGTTTTAATGATTAGGTAGTAGATTTAATAAAAAATCCCCCCTTATAAACCCAGAGAAATATTTGCGCGTCGATTGAGACGCACGAAAAGCTTTATTGTTAAATTTAGTGGCATAAAAAAATATATTTGTTAATCTAGTCGGAGTTTTCAGGTACTTAATTTAAAAAATGGTATATCTCACTCAGAGTACGTTTTTGTCGAATTGCAACAACCAATAATTAATTTTGTTTTAAAAACTATAAACCGACTTCCATTTTTATAGTTTATTCATAGATCCCGTTGTCATTAAAATCGGACCACACGGAAAGCACCAGCTTTCATATAAAAAAATAATCATGAAAATCGGACCACCCAGTCAAAAGTTCTAAGGTGTTTCAAACATTAAAAAAATAGAACAATACATTATAGTCTTTGTTATATATTGTTTTTCTCCATAGGTATTAATTTAGTACTTGTACATAATTCAATAAAATAAAAAAATACAAATCGCACGCTTACTGCTAAAAAAACTCACGCCTTTCCCCGTTCGTTCGACACTGCCAACCGCGACTTGTTGTGTACCGAGAGTGTACCGAACAGAAGGCGCGTAGGTATGACACACATTCTGGCCATTTGTACGAAGATAGAATACTGTATATATAACTTTACCGTGACAATAGCTAGCGAGTATAGACTGTGAAAACTCATGTTAGGCACAAAGTTTATCTTTGTTTCGTCTATTATATTCAAACTGTAGTTACCGTTATAGGGCCCAACTGTGACCTAGTTGCTGAAAGTAGTCCAGAAACAAGTAAGCAAGGTACGTTTGAGCCCTCATGCTATTGTAGATCGTCTGCACAGCGGGCAGCCCTCGCCTCCGGCCTCTACCTACCACCTGTCCATGTAGGACACGGTGCGAATGTTGCAGAGTTGAGTACAAGCTTGTATTCATTAGAGCCAGCGGTGCTCAAACGGTCGGTCGCGATCAACCGGTCGATCGCGAAAGCTTTTTGAATCGATTGCCAGCAATATCCTTATACTAAGTACCTACTCATTCTTAATATCAGAGGTAACATTGAAAGGTACGCGGCGACAATCGACGATCACTCAGACACACATTTGGTATTTTTTTCTGTTTTAACATTGACAATCCACCTGTGTATTATTTTGGTCAATTCTGATTTCGCCGCAGTGCGTATTCAATTGCAAACCGTGCATAGATGACATGACTCTTTGTATTGTTCTTAGAATTTGCAATACAAAATGAGTGCGTCAAAAAAAAGCAAAATGTAGGTATACTTTTTAGGTGTAACCGGTATTTCAGTAGATCGAAAAATCTGTATACCTTCAAAAACTTTTGAAATAGTCACCCCGTGACTGCGATCGCTCATCATGATAATAATGATTGTAATGAAGATTTTTCGTTACTATGGTAAAAGATCTGTATTTCGTAGTTCCGTGGCATTGCCTAAGCCGCTGACTGGGAAAGACATTACCTACAAAAATTGACAAAATAACAATAATATTGATATTCTAGTTTTTCTTGAACAAATTTTTTTTTCCTGCCTACATTAGCATTTTAGTCGATCCCATGCTTTCAAAATAAATTCTGGTCGATCGCTGACACTATAAGTTTGAGCGCCTCTGTATTCGAGGAATGTTCCGACAGAGCTCTGTCGTCGCACCTGTCAGCCCGCAGCCACCAGGTTCTTGTAAAGTTACTCCAACTACAAGTATACTAAGAACCGTTGCTTTAACTACGTTACTAAGTCAGTAACTATAATGCCAAGTTCCCATACAGAATCACCAAGTTTAGAAGCTAAGCAAAATGTTAAACGTATAACTAATAATTTATATGACACAATACATAATTATGTTGATTAACTCTTGTCTCTTATTTTGAATTTTATTTAATTATTTTAAAATTTTGTTTTTATTATTTGTAAAATTATTTGTTGGACTTTAATACAGCAAGGGTATTTTAATTCATTTGATTCGTTTCCGAAGGGAACACGTCAGATTTGACGTCGAATTTGAATTTTATTCCGATGGAACTCTAGAACGCTATTTTGATTTATCAAAAGTTTCCGACATCGAATCTAACGGCCTTTCCGAAAATTATAATACACCTGCTGAAAGTATGTGTAAGGTGAGTGATTTAAAGCAATAATATGTGTTATTCGAAGAATCTACGGTGTAAATGATTGCTGATTATTAACTATCAATGAGTGAGGCGGCAATTAAATCATTTATGTTAGTTTTGGATATAATTTAGTTTTAAGCAGTAGGTATAAGTAGTAACGGGACTGACATAGTCAGCAATGACTTAAAAGTCCTTATAAATAAGAACAAAAAACCTACTACCACTGAGCAAACTCATAATAACACTGTGAGAGGAATTTGTCACAGAGACCCAATAGTATAATACGAATTCATTAGGGATGTAAGCGGGTTAACTACGAACCTTATTTGTGTTGGAAGAACATCAACGTTTCATCCCTTAACGAGGACCGCAGTCGCCCTGACATCTTCAGGGCGAGTGCGGTTCTATAGGCGCGCACAGCACAAATAAGATTCGTAGTTAACCCGCTTACATCTGTAATGAATTCGTCAAACTACGATAGTTTTTTTATATTAAAATAGTATGATACGAAGTCTATTAAGGTGTTTGATAGGATAGGAGAGTGCTGAGCACTGATGCAGACACGTAGCCTCCATCTGGACAAGCTGCACCGCCCAGATGAGCTGTCAGACTTCACTCCGAAGAAAATCCTACAGATGCAAGGATTGGCGAACTATTGACGATGCGTCGAGATTGAACACACAAAGAGCTAACTCTAATAATAATGTAAGATCTAATGTTCCTATTATTCAGAACCCCTTCCTTTTTTATTTATTTTATTTATGTTTCATACCTCACAACTTTCGACTGGGTGAACCGATATTGATGTTTGTTTATTTTATAAATACAAATACAAATTTATTTGAAAGCGGGTGCTTTCCGTTTGGTCCCATTTCAATTGATTCCAGTTCTGACAATGGCATTCATGAGAAAACCACATAATTGAATTCAGTTTATAGTTTTTTTTTAATAAATCCAATATTTCAGTAACATTTTAACAAGCCAGCAGTTCATGTTTTTCGTAAATATGCAAACCCATATTGGCCTTTCTACTTACCGTCACACAACTCGCTTATGTCAGTATTCTCGGCCAGACCACACCCGCAGGCCTGTGCGGCCAGGCTTGTGCGGCTCGCAAGGGTAAGGTGATCTCTATCACCTTACCCTTGCGAGCCGCACAAGCCTCTTCAAGTTACAGATTCGTATTCAAATCAGCTACGAGTCCAGTTATTGTACCTAATCCCTAGTTGGTCCGCGGCTCAGACGGATCAACTCGCGAATGGTTCAGCTGTAATGCGCCGGTCATTCTGCGAGAATGAATGAGTAATTCTATAAGAATGAATGGTAATTCTGAGGATTGAACGAGCTTCCATCCAGCAGTTTAGAGAAATAATGAAAAGTGCGCTTTGTGAAGCCAGCGGGGCCAGCGAGGCCAGCGGAGCCAGTTCGTGGCTTGAAGGAACTGGGAGACTGGAGGCGAGCTTTTGTTTAGAGTTTCAATGAAAAGGTCTCCACTTCTGAAAAGGTATAAGCTTTTTTTCTGTTCTGCTGAGTAGTTTCAGTTAGTATTGATAGTGTTTGTAAGTAACATCGCTTAAAGTAATTTTAAACTATTTTTATAGTTCTCTCATTCTCTAAGCAACAGCAAAACAATCATCTAAATCGATCTATTTTAATGAGGGACAAATTAACGGTCATACATAAAAAACATAAAGCCATTAGAACTTTCCTCTTTCTTCGAAATCGGTAAAAAATAATAATTTAAAATAAGCCATATATTTTTGGAAATTCATCTATTAGCACAATGCTTGTAAACTATCAAGCACATAATAGTGTAATAACCGGTATTGATGACCGGAGTGAACCTGCAGAGGTCTCGATGAGTGGAGGCCCCCGAGGCCTCCGCGCGCTGGCGAGCGGCCAGCGCTGGCCCTCCACTCACTGATATCGGTACACTCGGCCTAAGACACACTAATTTCTATCTTTCTTTTAGTAGAATGGCAAAAATCTAAGGTGTTCATATTAGATGTAGAAAAGTTCTAATCAGAAGATCAAAGCCGTCAATAAACAAACTTTATTAGGATAAGTAGGTACCAAAAATCTTTATTGACCATAGGTAGGTACTAGTTTTAATTTATTTATATTATTCGATTGTATATTTGTTTGTATACTTATAGGGTATACCTACAATAGGATACCTACTTCTCAGAACAACGTTATATTTTTAACCGACTTTAAAAAAAGGAGGAGGTTCTCAATTCGACTGTATTTTTTTTCATTATTCCGAACCTCCGAACCTTCCGAACCTCCGAACTTTTGACTGGGTGGTCCGATTTTCATGGTTTTTTTCTTATGATAGGTGGTACTTTCCGTGTGGTCCCATTTTAATTTGGTTCAGTTCTGACAGTGCGATCCATGAACATTCATGAAAAAACTATAAAAATTGAAGTAGGTTATAGTTTGTTATAATAAAATTATTTATATGGCAGATAGCAGAGGCTGGTGGTTGGCGGCGATGCGCTGCGATAGGAGCTGATAGACAATAACATAATGAGGATCAAAAGTTACGTCAAATACCAAACGCATTAGGTTATAAACTCAAAATGACAAAAGTATCTAAGTTTCAATGATAGATAGGTAGGTGGAGTCAATCTTTATCGTCATTCTCCCTCAAATCATTGGCAAAATCTCGTTGACGTTTTCGTGTATTGTGATTTCGACCCACAGTTACTTAGCACGAATTTCGATTTGCTATTTCGACCCAAAATATATTGTAAACTAGCTGCGCCCCATGGCTTCGCACGCGTTGTTGCTATGAAAACGTCAAAAGGTGATTTTCATCCTTCGGGAACTGATTTATGGGATAAAAAGTAGCCAATGTTTGATTCTAGGATTACAATTACCTGTATGCAAAATTTCAGCCAGATCCGTCCAGTAGTTTTGGCGTGAAGAAGTAACAAACATCCATCCATCCATCCATACATGCATACAAACTTTCGCATTTATAATATTAGTGTGATGTGATGTGATGTGATTAAGCCCACGACAAAATAATGTTTAGAAATGAATAAATATTTTTAACAGTTTGAAATTTTAAACTTCTGTCTCATTTTGCATAAACCACTAATTTTACAAACTGCAAACACACACCGACCACAAACTCTGGCCAGTGTTCTTGATTAGCTCCGGTTGTCGCCGAGTGTACGTCTGGTATCTCAATGAACAGTGTTGGCGCCCGGCGTAGTGGTAATGTAATTGAGTCGCGGGTTCGTATGTAATTTCTGTCGGAAACACTACTTCTCGACCACTACATATTCGACATTTATTCTCATTTCTTTCACTCCTCCAAATATAAATGGACTCGATACCCCGATCTCTTAACCCGACTTAAGTGCCGGGTGGTACCTAGTTCGTAAGAACCTTAATCTTAATTTCCCTTTAAATATCAAAAATGAAAGACATCGCCAAAAACAAATGTCAGAAAAGTGGCTTTTAAGCTTGAGGAAAAGTGTTGGCGCAAACGAGCAACTTAACTGACACCTGTTTCATTTGGCTGCTACTTTAAATGAATAAAAAGTGGAGGTATGTGCATCATCATCTTGAATAGTCTAGTTGTCGTATAACGCTTAGTTCAATATCATCATCTTCGGATAGATATAACATAGCGGATTAGATTAGATCAGGTATAGTGAAGCAAAATAATCTTGATTACAATAAAATTATACAATTCGATGTAATCTGATTTGACGTGTAAATTTGGGTTATTTGGGACAAATCCCCCTTAAGGGGAATAACTGAAATTCATTTTTGAAGTCCAGTTTTCCTCCTTGAAAAAAAAATGTTAGTGATTTTTTTTTGTTTTTATTTAACAAAAAAAAATTATCTACCGCCACCTGATGGTGACGAGTGGCTGGCGAGTGGTCCCACAGTCGGTAACGAGTGGATGGCGAGTGGCCCGCTCGCAGCGCCCTAAAGGATAAAGGGTTTAACATCTAAGGCGAATAAGCACTTTGGTTTGATTAATTATTCATTGTTTTCTTTTACAAGCCCTCTGACTGTTTAACGAAAACAACTTAACAGAAGCTTTTAAGACTTAAAACACATAATTGAGCTAACGTTAGAGCTCCAATGTGATTTACATCAGTATTGTAAATAAGAGCGAAAATACAAAACCATTTGTGACAAAGTAGTTCCTAACTGTAACAGTTATTATAACATTTCTATAAGATAGAATATAGATACTAACAATATTATGAAGAAAATATCTGATTGTTTGTTTGTATGGAATAGGCTCCGAAACTACTAAACCTATTTAAAAAAATCTTTCATCATTAAAAGGCTTACTTTTCAGGGAGTGATAAAGGCTATATTTTATCCCGGAGTTCCTACGGGAACCGGAACTACGCGGGCGAAACTGCAAGGTGCTTTAAATAAATAAAACAAACAATGACGGACAATTAACACAGCATCGTCTACCAACTCTAGCAACCCTTAGTATCAGAGCTTGTTATACCGAGGCTCTTAGACATATGATTTGCAGGGCACATGTCTACGCCGTAAAGTCAAATTTTCAATTTGAATATCTCACAGCGCCGCGCCGGTTCTCGCTCGGTTCTCGCCCGGTTCTCAGTCGGCCCCGTCGGCTCTCGCTATGTGCTTCATTCTCATTCATAGAATAAAATATCGGCACTAACTTACGCGTGAGTAGCTCTGCACTATTCATTGTATTGATTTACGAAGAGACGCCTGATTCCAATTTTTATTGCGAATTTCAACACATCCAATGAATATCTTAGTAGGTTACCTTCTACAAATCGCGAGTTATTCTGAACTCTATGCTTGTAGCTATAGGGTCGAAGTTGTCGGTCGAGGGGCAAGTCGTTAGAGTCACGATTATTCGAGATGTGGGTAAAAAGTCGAAGGTTGGAGTCATCGGACGGAGCACGTTGTAAAGATTTCTTTCGGAGAAATACGACTCCAATACCTAGAGAGGATAAAAAATTAACCTCTGCTAGTATTTTATAAAGGGTTTATTTACCTGGCGCCGCGCCGCCGCCGCGCCGCCGCCTAGCCAGCGCGTGGAATAATCAAAAGGTTGCAGCACTTCTTATCATGGCTAATAATAATTGGTCTTATACAAACTTTTAAAGTATCTATTGCCTATAACTCGGCTGTAAGCAAAAATTTAAATCATTAGATAGGCCCTTTCCGTAGTTAGACCGCGTGTTTGTTGCCAATTGAAGTTTGTGAGCTCACAAACTTGTCTTTGTCATTTAGAATCAGTGAATTGTGTGTTTTTGTGGTACGCTTGTGCACAAAAGTTTATGATTATACCTATGATTTCACAATAAAGAGGAATAACAGTAAGGTTTATTAACAAAAACACGAATATTATCTACCAACCGCAACAATACCGTCAGTCTATTGAGTTGTTATTTAAGTATTTAGGTAGCTACCTACACTAAAAGACCGACTCAGAGGCCCGTGTTATGAAAGCTTGCTCAGTCATAAAGCTATGCTTGAGTGACGTTTATGCCATAGAAAAGTGTTGCTCAAGCATATATCGATGACTTAGCAAGCTTTCATAATACGGGCCGTAGGTCGAGCGGTCAGCTTCTTTACCGCTGATAGGGAGGTCCTGGGTTCGAATCCAATAATTGTTATTGGGGTATTTCCATCAATAAAAATTCACAGAAGCAGCCCGGAGTCAGAAAGTTGGCAGTGTTGCATCCAGCCCCGGAAAGCACGTCCTGCACCTGACTTCTCCCCGGTCGTCAGTCTGTTAGTCCCATCGGATTATGAGAGTGAGTGTTTGCGCACACACTTGTATACTATGAGTTTAATATGTCCTGCTCTAGTCTCCGATGAGATTGACCGCCGTGGTCGAAATTCGGGTCGGAGGACATCATATATAGTCTATATGGATTTGAATCCGAACAACTGAGTCAACCGCAGTCATCCTGCATTGCTGCGGGTTCCAGTAAATAAATAAAAGTTAATTCAAAAGCAATAGCACAGTGCGCGGTGAGTCGACCGCTGCGGGATACTGTTGCTATAATAAGAGGTCGGGTCCGTGACTGCAATGTCGATGGTGGAGGTAGCTCGCAGCCAGCACACTGCACGCCGGCGTCCGTCAGATGGGAGGAGGCGGTAGGTTTGTTCCAGATCACGAGGCGCACTGCTACAATTAATTACAAAAATGTGCATCCAAACATAGGCTTTAAGGGCTCGTATAAACACACACACGACAGATACCGCCTGCAGTCAATGAACACGTTTCTTGTGGGTTCAAGATATATGAGTGAATATAGAATAAGAAGGACACTTTTTTACACTCTATGCACTTTTACGAAGGAATAGAAATAACTTTTTCAATGATTTTCATTAAAACGTTGACTCCACTAAGTGTGTTGTCTAAGTGCTTATTTTGTAAGTCAAAGAAATAAACGATTTGACTCCGATTTGACCACCTGACAAGTACTTACAAGTACAAGTATTTGTAATGTTCTAGTGTACAGCATTTTTGTATTGTATTGAGTGTACTAGCTGCACGGCGGCGTCTGCTCGGTGATGAGCGCTCAGCGCGCGCTCGTATGAAATTGAATCTGAATCGCTATCACCTCTTTATCTTAACTGGTTTCATGGACCACTCTGTAAGGGGTTCGTATTTTAATAATTTATACTTATTGGCTGAGGTTGAAGCGGTTTGCTGCCCGACATATTGAAAAAAGATATGAAAATCCAATAGAAAACAAACTTCATTTCATCGTTATATCTCTGCTTGATTAATTTCTGATTTTAAAGTTTTCATTTCATTTAACTGACCTCTCTTTCGTTTTCGAATTCAAATTTTAAAAATTTTCGCTGCACAGTGTGATTGTGCGTTATTGAAGTTAATCTTTAGTGATAATTAATAACCTTGCATTGTTGTTTTCTGTCATTGTTATGAGATTTTTCATTGATCTTTGTTAATAATGTCTTTGATGATATAATCCTAATATGAAGATTAGCAAACAGTTTTATTTGGCCGTTAGGTACATGCTTGACTACTAGTGTGGTGGTTAGGTTAACCGAGAGTCATTAGAAAAACAGTATCCTTGCCAGTTTTGAAGGAATCAGAGTCAGGGTCAAATTGTTTATTCTTTAGATTTACAAAATAAGCACTTGGACAAGCTCGTGTCGAGGAGTTTTTCCTCTCAGAGAAATGAATATTGCTACTTACTATTTGTTTATGTATATGAATAGTGTAATGCATCTGTACATAGATATAATAGATATATTATGTTTTATTAAGTTTATATATATATATTTATATAAATCAGCCTGTCAGAGACTGCCGGCTGATGTTGGGTGCGACATGCTGAAGACACGGTGCCGTGACGCTCATAAAGAGAGCCCACCTCCAGCAGTGGACTAATATGGGCTGATAGCTGTATTCACGACGAGGTTATGTAATTTTTTATACAAATATATTTTGTACTCGCGTACTGTAAATGAGTTATTTGATATCTATATAAAGTTTCTAGGACAATCATAACTTTGGATCTAACATTAAAGGTAAAGATATTAATTTACAAAAACATGTGTACAAAAAGGTGACAAATAGTAAGAGAGAAACAACATGCTTTACCGTTTGCGGTATGAAAGAGATGACATGCAGCGTTAAAAACTAGAGAAGAAAAAGCTATAGTAACAATCTGAAATAAACATTAATTTTATTTGCCATTTAAATGTTTGTTCATTCAGGTTTCTGTACAATTGGTAATTTGTTTAATATCTTAGTAGCGAGACTAACAACACTTTAGCATTAATGCTGTTTTAACAGGATGCAATTGTAACCTAGTGTTATCCCGCCTGTTTCGACTTACACCATCAGAAAACCGGGAAACAGATGGGAATTATAATGTTAATTTTAATAACTTAGATCTACATTAATAATAAGCTAAATAATTCAGTGAATTCTCAAAGAGCAGCTCCCTGCAATCAATTCAAGGCTTTTCGTCTGAATTTAAAATAGCTGTTAAACTTGGAGCACTCTCACCGCGGCGGGCGGCGGCAGCGGCCAACTTAAATACTTACTTATTAAAGCAAAACAAACGTCATATTAGAGTGATGTCGCGGAATTGTCGGGTATTATTCATTTGAAGCCGGAATGGTCTCCATAACGAGGCCTGTCGCCCGCAGCCCGGAGTCGCGCCGCCGCCGCTGGCTCACTCATACAACACAAGCTGATTCGAAAACGTCTTTTTCAATAATTACATCTCTGATAGGCAAAACATGTATACGACTGTATATGACTGACCGTATCACTCATTAGAAAAAAATGGTTACGAGATTGGAATGAGCTTAATTATCACAGTAGTGTTACAAATCGTCTTTTGATTTTACGTACCCTTGCAGCTGATAGGAACTGTAGGATTTTCTTCGGAGTGATGTTTCGTAGCTCACCTGGGCTCCAAATTAGCCTGGTTGGTGTGTCGCTCAGCCCCAGTTTGAACATGGTGCTTATGAACTGAACATTTCCGTTTAGGGCTCTGGTCATGATGCGAAGGTTGGTTCTATCCAGAGTTAGCGAGGAGCTATAGACCTACTCAACTGAAAGAGTTCATTTATTTATTATTTATTTATTTATTCAATCTTGACTAACAGAATTACATCCAAAACGTCAAACATTATAATGAGATCTAAAGTAGGTAATTATATAAATAAAAAAATTCAAAATTAAGTATACTCAATGATGAATTCGCCAGATTACGATAGTTTTATATACTTTTAGACATTGTTAGCTTTTGGCTACTCGTATAAGCTAACCAACCATAATAGTGTCTACTAACTAACTAAAGCTTTAAAAGTCTAGTATTTACAGGTTCAAAGTGGAACAGCTACTTCGAGATGGTCTGTACACTTTCGGGTAAATTAACAGAAACGGGGATGAATCGCCGGCAGGAACAGATGGCGATATTAAAACCTGTTTAATTGAACAATATTGTCTTAAGAGATTGTGTTCTTAACTAGGGCGGCGCCCGTGGCTTCTGTCCTCGTTTACAATGCAAGCTGCAGCCGAGCAGCAAAAGTATTATGGAGAGGGGTGAGTCTATTTGACGAAAGTAATGAAACGTGATAGTGACGTCTCCTATTTCCCGAGAGTTTGGAGCAGCAGCGCCTCTATCGTGCAGATCGCGCTAACGACAAATAGACTGACCCCTCTGGGTGTAAAACTATTTTTGAAAATTAAAAAGGACATGTTGATACAAATCTTTTATCTCGGAAACCAAAGTTACTGCTAAGAATTCATCATCATCATCATCATCATCATAATCAACCGAACGACGTCCGCCGTTGGACATAGGCCTCCCAATCTCGAGAAATTGTGCTCTGCCCGCATCCAACAACTTTCCGTGACCTTACTAGGTCATCGGTCGGGAGCCTACCGGTATTCAATAATCTTTATCAAATATTCGTCGGTCTGAGTAGAACTCCTTAACTTCAACCTCAACAGCCTGTATAGGTCCACTGCTGGACGCAGGCCTCCCCGATAAACGTCTTATTGGCGTTTATCTCATTGGGGTAAAGCCCATAATCATAATCTAGAAATGCGGGTTGAGGATCGCAATTCGGTGGTAGAATTATTCTGCAGAGAGCGCTGCTGCCCGCTCCCTGGTGGATATCCCTTAGTCACCTCTTACCACCCAGGCCTCTAGTATAGGCAAATTCTAAGCCAGCACTACAAAGCTAGAGTAAAACTAACTACGCTCAATCACACACAATTTGAGTAGAACTAACTACGCACAATCACACACAACTAGAGTAGAACTAACTAACGCTCAATCACACACAACGGGTGTAATGTCATTTTGAATGTAATCCAGATAATTTACAAAAATATGAAACTGTATGTAACTCTGTAGCTGTATCTCCGAGCGCGCCGCCTGCCGCGCCGCCGCCTGGCGCTCATTAGGCGAAATGATAATCATTAGTATGCCTCTCAGTCCGTTCGCAGTAAATAAAGCCGGGCCGGTCCGCGGCCGCGGCCGCCAGGTGGCGCCGGCGACGACATTAAGATGCTGACGACAGGGGGGGGGGGATATTAATTGTACAGAGCCTGCTTTAAATGTGCATGATTACTGAAAAAGAGGAATTCTCCGGTGCAAAAAGTTTTCTTTGAAGGACCGAAAAATGCAACTCGTTTTACGACCGCGAGCTTGTCAACCACTCTTTGTTTGAGCAGTGGTTCACTTTGTGTTCACATGTTATTAGTTAATATTGTCACTATACGTGAAAATCTTTATTTGGCTCTCTGGTGTTATTAAGTAAATTGTGTAAAGTTAGTGTAAGCCGTTGATTTTCCTATTAAATAAATAAATAATTAACACTTTTGCGAGCTAAAAATCTTGACATTAAATTCTATTTACATCCTATAAATAAGTAAATTTGTAAGAAAGTATTTACCCTCATTTTTTTTCAAACAATAAATGAACAGCCGCGTCGATTATCAAGGTAGGTACTGTAACGTAATTCGTTACATACTTTTGTATTTATAAAAACATTTTAAATTAATTTTATTTATTCAAATCGATTATTATAATACAATTAGTCAAATACAAAGCCACACGACTAATTGCAAGTCTATGATAGACGGCCCATAGATAAGTTCGTCAACACGTCGCTAACTTCACGTCGCTCCCGATGCTCCCGATGTGTCTATGGCCTTCAATTTGGTCGAGTCACTTTCGCTGCGCAGGAGACGGACAAAGAAGCAATCTTGGCTCGTTATCTATATTTCCACGTCCCTCCTTGCAATCTAAACTCTACAATATTTAAATTGTACTTTTGTGAAGTTTTATAAACCCCACGTGGGGCGCCAGTGTCCCGCCTTAAAAAAACTGCTGTCCGGTCTTAGGTAAGTGTCCGGTTTAAAAACTGTCCGGTCTTAGGGAACCTTCCGGTTTAAGGGACTCGGGAAGCTACGGACTACTAAACCTACCAGAATTAAAATTAAACACACGTTTAAATAAGTTATAATTTAATGAATAAAGATCAAGTATCGAGCCGGAGGGGCTAAGATGCTTATTAAGTTAAGTTATACTAACTCGCCAGAGGGGCTAGTAAGTGGGTTCGTTAAATCCTACAGATGATGCTGGCTGATTCAACATAATCTTGTGATACCTGCTTAACAATCAAAAATTCACCAAACCAGTACACCCTCAATAATAATAATAATAATGCTGGAAAATTCACACCGCAGCATAACACAAGCTTTGCTAGCCCCAAGCTAAGCAGAGCTTGTGTTATGGGTGTTGAATCTTCGAGTTCAACTGAGTGAATTATCAAAATAGCAATAAAACTTTGATCTTCTTACTGGTAGTATGTTTATTTTTAAAGATTACAATGTACAGTTTTTACATGCTTGCTGCCATTTTTCTTATCAATGACTAAAAGACAACGACGTGACGTTAGGTGCGGTCGACAACCTGAAGTTGTCGAGTGCTAGGAGCGGAGACATCCTCCCCCCGTTGAAAGGCCTGAGTTTCAACTTCTTCTTCATCCATCAAGGGACACAAGCGAACAAGGGCTCTACGAACACATCCTCGAGTGGTAGTAACATCTGCGACACGATTTATTCCATCCGGTCCCATATAAAGTTTGGATACTCGTCCTAGACGCCAGTTTAAAGGAGGAACATGATCTTCATGAAGCAGCACAAGGTCTCCAACCTTAAGATGGCCTTTGTTTGTTTTCCATTTAGTTCTTTCTTGTAATTCAGTGATGTATTCTTTCTGCCATCGGCTCCAAAAGTGCTGGCGAAGCTTCTCAACTCGAGCATAACGGCATAGAGAGCCTTCTTGGCGGTCTTCAAGAGCGGGAGATGGTATTGCAGTCAGAGGCCTTCCAATTAGAAAGTGCCCAGGGGAGAGGAAAAGGAAGTCGTCGGGTGAGGAAGATAGGGGACATAAAGGGCGACTATTTAAGATAGCCTCCACTTGAGTAAACAACGTACCTAATTCCTCAAACGTTAAATGAGAATTTCCCATTATTCTACGAATATGATGTTTGGCTGACTTTACGCCGGCTTCCCAGATTCCGCCAAAATGAGGAGCGTAGCTAGGTGAGAAAATAAAATTTATACCTTCTTGAGAGGCAGAGTCAGACAGAGATTCTGAATTTAGTTTAAGGAAAGAACTTAACTCTTTAGCGGACGCAGTAAAGTTACCTCCATTATCACTGTATATTTCTTTAGGTTTACCCCGTCTAGCTACAAACCTACGAAGTGCCATCATAAATGTGTCTTTGGATAGGTCAGAAACGGCTTCGAGGTGGACACATTTAAATCTCAAGCACACAAATAAGCACATATAGGCCTTTTGCAGTTTGGCACCACGACCCTTCCGATTTAAAATATTAAAAAATCCACAAAAATCGGTACCTACAGAGGTAAACGGGTGATCTAAATTTATTCGGGAGCTTGGTAAATTTCCCATTTTGGGCTGTAACACTTTACCTTGAACGCGCCGACATCGAACACATCGACGAACAACTTGGCGAGCAAGGCGACGCCCGTGAATGGGCCAAACAGACTGACGAACAGAAGCCAGCAGTAACTGAGGACCGGCGTGTAGCTGAATTAAATGTTCTTGTTCAAATATTAGTTTTGTTAGATGATGGGAAGAATCGAGTACTATTGGATGCTTAGTTTCAAAGCTATAATTAGATGACTCAATTCTTCCACCGACTCTAATTAAATCACCATCTAAGAATGGCGACAGAGACAGCAACTTAGATTTAGTATGTAACGAGCCGCCCCTTACCAGTAATTTGTGTTCATCGGAAAACGATTCCCTTTGCGCAAAGGAGCACAATAGAGAAAAGGAATTTCTTAATTCTTTTACGGATAAATGACCTAATAACTTTGATTTCGGATTTCGGCAATTATGTATGAATCTTTTGACAAAGGCGAACGATCTAAGAAGTTTGTTTAATTTAGAGAACCTATTAAAATCAACAAAGGCGGACTCCATCGTAGAAACGGATAAAGAACATGCCTTCCTTTCAGGCAAATCCTCAGGAAAGGGTGAAGACAGAGTGGGCCACATGGATTCGCTATGGTTCAAGAAATTAGGACCTGACCACCAAAGCTCCATATCCCGAAGTTTACAGGCATTGACTCCTCTGGATATTAAGTCCGCAGGGTTCATGTTGGTAGGCACGTAGCGCCATGAAGACAATTCGGAAATCTCAATAATCTCTCCGACTCTATTAGCCACAAAAGTTTTTAATTTACTTGCGTCACTGGCGAGCCAGGCTAAGACGACACTAGAGTCACACCAGTGGACGATTCGATAGGGTCTGTTTCTAATGCAGTCAATGACGCTCTTGGATAATCTGGCAGCGAGTAATGCAGCTGACAATTCTAAGCGGGGAATAGTAGTAGGTTTAAGAGGACTAACTTTAGATTTAGAACATAACAGATTTACTGCGACTTCATCATTTGACTTAACCGTTCGCATGTACACGCAAGCGCCATAAGCACACTGAGAGGCATCACTAAAGACGTGCATTTCAATTACCTTTGGTGAGTTGCAAATTACCTTTCGAGGAATCTGTAAAGTTGATAGATAAGGTAAATTATCAACAAATTCAACCCATGATTCTTGGATTGGCTGAGGAACAGGTTCATCCCAATCCATTTTTTGTTGCCATAATTTTTGGAGCATTATTTTAGGCTGTATTATGCAAGGACTAATCAGACCCAGAGGGTCAAATATTTTAAATGAATTTGACATTATCATGCGCTTAGTTATAATTTTGCCTTTAGGAGGCATATCAAATGGAAAGTGCAATGAATCACTAGCGGGATTCCATCCCAAACCAAGGGTGCTGGTAGATTCGCTGAAATAAAGTGAATCATTGTCTGTGCCTTTGTCTAGCAAATGAGGTACGTTTGACTTAAACTTTCTCAAAGTAAAGCATGCTGATTTTAGTTCAGAGGTCACTGAATTAACTATGAATTGCAACTGTTGTTCATCGTCACATCCCGTGTATAAATCATCAACATAAAAATCATGTTATATAATATTTTTTATGATCGGATCATTACACTCCTCTCCCACTTGCCACAGGCAGCGTGTACTTATGTAGCTTGCACTTGCTGTACCATAAGTGACAGTACCTAATTGTAAAGTTTTTAGAGGCAAAGACTCTTCTTCCCTCCACAATATGAGCTGCAAGTTACGGTGATTATTGTTAGATAAATAAACTTGTCGGTAAAACTTATCAATATCTCCTGTAACTACGTATTGATATTGCCGCGCTCTTACCAAGATGGAAAAAAGGGAGTCTTGTACATGAGGGCCCTTTAATAGAATATCATTTACTGAAAAACCTGAAGAGGTCGGTTCAGAGCCATTAAACACCACGCGAAGCTTAGTAGACTCGCTACACTCCTTGATTACGGCATGGTGACATAAAAAATATGACAACTCTGGATTAGCGATTGGTGATTCCGATAAATGACCTAAAGCTGCGTATTCACGGATAAAATCCACATATTTCGATTTAAGTTCAGAATTTTTTCTAAATCTTTTTTCTAAATGTAGAAAGCGCGTTTTAGCTAATTGGTAAGAATCACCCAGGCAGTCAGGAGAGTCCTTTAGTGGCAACTCTACGCCAAATCTGCCTGAATCTAACCGTGTAGTGGTGGCCTTAAACAGCTCTTCACACCTTTTATCTTCGGTGCTCAAAAAAGACTTGGAAGGTAATTCTTCGAGCGACCAAAACTTCGTTAACATTTCATCGATGTTATCATTTTGTACGACTGCATGATTACAGTGTATATTTTTTTGCGATTTGGAATGTTTGGTATACATCGGACCAGCTAACAACCAGCCGAACTTAGACGACTTCAATTTAGGATAGTTTGGACCCAAAGATCGCTGTTCAGATCCGAGGACGTCCCAAAATAAGTCGGCGCCAATTAGAATATCGATTGGACCCGGCCGGTCGAATATAGGATCAGCCAATCGAACTGTTTGGGGGATTTTTAGATTCTTGATGTCAATTGGAGACTTTGGTAGATCTCCTGTCAATTCATCGAGAACGAAGCATGAGTGTGACACACGATACTGTGTGGTCAATGAATTTAGCTGAACGACACAACTTTCTGTCACATTGTTATGGCACGTGTTACCGATGCCGATCACCTTTAGGTTATTAAATGGGTTAGTTTTTAGACCTAATCTTTTTTGTAGTGATTTACTGATAAAGGTTAATTGCGAGCCACAATCTAATAAAGCACGTACCTCCTCGCACTGGTTTGTAATCGGATTTTGTACCTCAATAAGAGCAGTGCTCAATATTACCTGACAATCAACGGTATGTGTTTCTTTGGAAAAGTTGACAGATGCTTGGGTTTCCCCAGGAGGGTGCAACAGGGAATTATGCTGACCTTTGCAGCCCATCACCCGACAAGCTCCCATTCGGCACTCGCTGGCTGGATGACCCTGCCTCAGACAATTTTCACATAGTTTATATTTACTTACATCTGCCAGTCTATCCTTTATACTCTTGGCCTTGAAGGTCGGGCAATCATAAATTCTATGATTAGCATTGCAAACTACGCACAGAAAAACGGCGGGAGGTGCCACACTAGCAAAGGATTTTGTTTGGTAGCCTTTTGGTGATTTTGAGGATAGTTCACGACCAGGGGTGTTTTTATTCTCCTTTGTGTGTGACAAACCTGTACCATTGTTGTTGTCCTGTGGCCGTGACCGATTTAAGGCCTCGATTACATCCGCGCGATCTGTTAAAAACTTATTAAAATCGGACAAAGTTGGGATATCAGAGAAACCGTTGCGGGCCTCTTCCCACTTTTCAAGAGTACGACTGTCCAATTTTGATGACAACATGTAAATAATTAGTACGTCCCAATGCGTCGTGGGTTGACCAAGGCTGGACAAAGCTCGTAGATCCTTTGTAACGCTGTCCACCAAGAAACGCAAGGACTTCTCAGATTCGCGATTTATCGATTTGAGGTTAAACAATGATTTAAGATGAAGATTTACCAGCAATCTTTTATTATTGTACCGCTCGAACAACAAACTCCAAGCTACTTCGTAATTATCTGCGGATACTTCCAGATTAGAGATTAATCGAGATGAATCACCTACGAGATACGAAATCAAATAATGAAACTTTTGAATTGACGATAAACGCTCATTTTTGTGCACAAGAGAGGTAAATGTGTCGCGAAACTCCAACCAATGAAAGAAAGAACCATTAAATTTAGCGATCTCAATTTGAGGTAACTTCACTCTTAATTCAATTTTTTCCCTATCATAGTGTCCACTCTGTGATTGAGAACTTTCCAAGTTTGCTCTATTTTGATCCAATAGATCTTTAGCCATAGCAATTAATCTTATAATATCGCGCTCGATAACTTCACGCGCATCAAGTTCCTCTTCCATACACTCAGAATTGAGAACCTCCAACTCACTCTGCACTTCTTCGAATTTAGAAGATAGGATTTCAAATCTTCCAAGTTTAAGAGTTAATTCTGCGAGTTCCAAGTGATCCAAGTCGCATTTTTTATTTATTAATTCTTCTAGATACTTCTTGAACTTGGTTATTTGACCCCTTATTGAGCTCCGTCTAACAATTAATGTTTTTAATTTATCCGAATTCTCGGACCTATTAGTCTCCATCACTAAATACTCTAAAACAACTTTACTTTAACCATCCAATTCACGGTGGGTATTATTGCAAAGGTTAATCAATGTTAAACCAAATCAATTAAACAAAGCTCAAGGAATTATTATTTTTTTAGCAAAAGTAGATAAGTAGGTAATTAATGCTCACGTTCCTCAATTAGACATTATCTGAAGTAGGTAGAAATCACCTGGAAGCCGGCGACTGGTAAACAACAGCTGATCCTCTTTTGTTCTCCGCGAGCGATAAGTCAACGAGTTTAAGTTTATTATTCTATTATGTTTACCAGTTGATTTAACGAATCCTGGAAAATTCATACAAATAAAAGTTAATTTTGAATATAAACCCAATGCGACAATTACCTACCTATGAAGAGAAATGAATTAGTTTATCTTTGATGTTTATACTCGTAAATCCAAATATCAATCTTTTACAACCATGTTATTCAAACTGGTATGCTAACATAATATAAGTGGTTTTTTGTTATTATTTCATTAACTATGCAAGTGAAGGAATATAGAAATAAGGGAATTTTAGCACATTAATAAAATTAACAGGTTAATTAAGTAATTTTAGCACATCAGTAACATAAGTAGTATTTAGGGAATGTAGTTTTATTTGTAGGTTACTAGATTAGTGTAGTTGTTGAGCTAAATGGACCGGTTATTTACTAAATATTGAATCAGTTTAGAGAAGCTTCTGAATATCTAGTTTTAGATCCTTCTTTTAGTTCGTATTTCGTTATTTTGTGTAAATATTTTTGCCTAATAATAAGATTACAAATCACTTTAGAGTTGAGTTTGGATAATCATTATTATACATGTAATTAGCAGGTGCATTAAACCATTATGTGTTTACCTAAATAGTGTTGAGGTTTTTAAACACATAAGATTATAAATGATTTAAAGATCTTTAATGTTTTATCACTCAGATTCTTGATATTTATTATTGAATGCTCGATTAGGTACTTACTTTGAGAATTGATTGGAGAGGTTAGAAAAGCAGACTACCAAGCCTGCCTTCCAAAGGAATTTAGGAACCAAATTTGAAGGAAGGGCACTTTACTTAACTTTCATGGGTGTCTGATGTGCAGGCATGAACTTTTGGTGTTCAAATTGACCATAAAACCAGGATCCAAGCAAGCTCCAAGTGCGACGCAGTTGCCAACGCTTCCTCCTCAGATGGTTAGGTATTTTTAGCTTCCAAACGGTTATTGTTCTGTCACGGTCGCCAAATGTTGAATCTTCGAGTTCAACTGAGTGAATTATCAAAATAGCAATAAAACTTTGATCTTCTTACTGGTAGTATGTTTATTTTTAAAGATTACAATGTACAGTTTTTACATGCTTGCTGCCATTTTTCTTATCAATGACTAAAAGACAACGACGTGACGTTAGGTGCGGTCGACAACCTGAAGTTGTCGAGTGCTAGGAGCGGAGACAATGGGTAGGTACTAGATATCTGATATACTTAATACAATACACTACATAGATACATAGATATTTTTTATTATACATACATAAAAAACATCCAGAACACCCTAAACAAATATCTGCAGATCGTACACACATTTGTCCCGAGGCGGGAATCGAACCCGCCATCTCCTGCGTCGCAGGTGGACTTTCGCCCACCGTGCCACAGAGGTTGTCAATGGCGGTAAAAATATTATAATAATATTCCAGACTCAATAAAAAGCCAAGATAATAACAATATTGTTGAAATTAGACTAAAAGAGATGCTATTGAAAAAATCCCACTCAAACTCAAAATCAAACTCAAAAATGCTTTATTTCCATAAATACAATAAATGTACACTTAGAAAAGGTCAAATCATAAAAAAATACACTGACACGGAAATAAAGTGGTATTTTTGATTTCGATCGCTTCGGTATGTAGACTAAAGTAAAGAAACGACGAAGAAACCTTTAGCCTGTTAGTTGTTATTTTTCGAGTTGGAGCAAAATCCGTCCCAAGCTTTTTTATCCTCTAGATAATCTGATATTTTATAGTAAGCCTTTTTGCATAATAAAGTTTTGACAATTTGTTTGAATTTATTTACTGATAATTTTTGCAGCTCAGTAGGGGTTTTGTTGTAGAAGCGTATACATTGCCCTTTAAAAGATACATTAATTTTATGCAGCCTAGTTGTGGGTACAGCGAGTTTATGTTTATTTCTAGTATTTACATTATGTATATCGCAATTTTTTAGGAAACTATTGATATTTTTATGAGTATACAACAAGTTTTCATAAATATATTGACTTGGTACTGTCATTATATTTATTTCTTTGAATTTATCACGCAGGGATTCTCTGGGACCCATTTTATAGATGGCACGAACAGCCCGCTTCTGCAGCACAAATATGGTGTTAATATCTGCAGCGTTCCCCCAAAGCAGTATACCATAAGACATAATACTATGGAAGTAGCTGAAATAAACTAGTCTAGATGTGTCCACGTCTGTGAGATCACGGATTTTTTTGACTGCATATGCTGCAGAACTAAGTCTCTTCGATAGCTTATCTATGTGTGGGCCCCATTGAAGTTTATTATCTAAGGTGATTCCTAAGAATACGGTACTTTCTATAATTTCTAACGTTTCTCCATTTACGTTTACATCAGCCTTAACTTGTTTTACATTAGGTAGAGTAAATCTAATACATTTCGTTTTGGTTCCGTTAAGCAAAAGATTGTTGACACTAAACCAATGAACTACCTTTGAGATTGCATTGTTTACATCGTCGAAATTAGTGTTTTGTCGTTTCATTTTAAAAATTAATGAAGTATCATCAGCAAACAATACAATCTCGTGACTATTCTTGACAAGATGAGGCAGGTCGTTAATATAAACTAAAAATAGGAAAGGACCGAGGATAGATCCCTGCGGTACACCCATTGTAACTACAGACCCCGAAGACCGTTTCCCATTTATGTCAACTCTTTGTATCCTATCACTCAAATAAGATGTGAGAAGATCCAAGGAGGTGTTCCTTATTCCATAGTGATGTAGTTTCCTGATTAATGTTTCATGGTGTACGCAATCGAATGCTTTCGACAAGTCGCAAAAAATGCCTAAGGCATCTTGCGACTTCTCCCAAGCATCAAAAATATGCGATACTAACTCTATACCGGCATCAGTAGTTGACCTGCCGCGAGTAAACCCGAATTGCTTACTATGAAGCAGGTCATTGCAATTGAAATAACTGAGCAATTGATGTAAAATAAGTTTTTCAAAAACTTTGCTGAATGTTGGCAGTACTGATATTGGTCTAAAGTTAGTGGGGTCAGACCTACTACCTGATTTAAACAGTGGGATTATTTTGCTACATTTCATTAGATCAGGAAATACACCACAATCAATAGACTCATTAAATATAAAAGCTAGATCTGGTGCAATGGTATCAATCAAAGGTTTAATAATTCTAACGGAAATGCCCCAGAGATCTGCAGTTTTCTTTATATTTAAAAGTTTAAAGACTTTTATAATATCTTTTTCATTAACGTGGTTGAAATTAAATTTATTTTCGCATTTAGGTACATTTTCTATCAGTAAAGACTCGGCAATTGCTTGAGAAGAATTTAGGGACTTTGTGGTAGAGATTGGAATGTCAGTAAAAAAGTTTTCAAAAGCTTGGGCTACTTCAATGTCATTTTTGATTGTGCAACTGTTAATCTTTAAATTGTAATCATTATCGTAGGTACTGACCTTTCCAGTCTCACTATTTATTATTTTCCATGTTGATTTTATTACATTTTCACTGTTTTTAATTTTGGAGCTAATATAATTTGATTTTGCTATTTGACAAACTTTTCTAAACATTTTTGAGTAATTTTTTACTTTTTCTTTGAAGTCCTTGTTAAAATTATATTGTTTTTCACTATATAGTTCATACAAAGTTACTCTACTTTTATGTATACCCACTGTTGCCCACTCACTAAAGTTAAGTTTTTCTGAGACCATCCTCGATTTGGGTGTGAATATTGAATTGAACGCATTGGTGAATTTATTAAAAAAACTACACTACGAACTAAATGAATTTTTAAGCGATATTTTTGATGATTTAATTTTTTTTTGCAATATATCGACAGAACTACCATTATTATATTACTATTACTAAACTATAAATAAATAAATTTAGCTTACCGACTCCCATTGCAACACCCTAAATGGGAACATATTGTGTGTAGTTTTAGTAAAGACGACATAATATTAATTATTATAGTCTTTAAGTTCTACAAATTGTATATACCTACATACATACTTACCATAATATAAAGCAATGAATAAATGGAATGAAATGAAATTAATTATTGAAAAAAATCGCTACACGTTTGTGTTAGTTTGTAAAGTTAGTGTTTTAGTTTTTAGTGATATCCTCGTTGTTTGTCTGTTATCGTTATGAGATTTTGTTATGTTTTCATTGAATATCTTTGTTGATAATAAAATATTTTTATTCTAAATCGCAGTTTAGAAAGGTAAATAATGACGCATTTACATTTTTTATTTATATTAAGAATTTAGAGTTTTCAAAATGTCAATATAAAGTTAAGAAAAGGAAAAAGCATAAAGAAAATATCCAAATGGTTTTTCCGAATAAAAATACAATTTCAGAAATAGGGAAAACCTTTCCAATAAATTTCATTTCTAAAAAAGTAAGCGATTTCAATAAGAAAGATTTCTTTTAAAACATGAAATACAATATCTCGGAGAGGAAACTGGGGCTAATACAGATATTATGTCGATGATTGTCGGAGTGCCCTCCGCTCCCCCGCCCCGGCCTCCTTCAACAAATGCTCGGGGCGGGCGGCGCGGGCCTATAGCCGGTCTCAAGTCTCAACACGCACTTGAGAGAGGAAAACCTCGGCAAGATCCAGTTTTAGGCCTCCTGATCAAAAGGTAGCTCAAAATGTAACAGCGCGAAACTAAGTCTAACTCTAAAGTCCAATACATGTTGGCCCAACGTTGCCGAGTGAAAACCAATACCAATGCCTTCCCATCGCTCGGTATCGCTCGCCAAGCTGGCCGAGTGAACATAAGCGCCAACATGTATAAAGGTCATTTGCAGTGACTTGTCACCGCTCAGTTTTTCTGCACAAATCAAAGGCGCTTGCCTGCGCTCGGCTAATCGTGTCCACATGTTTGTGTAGTTTTTGTGGTGCAATAGTTTGCGTAAACTTGCCAAACGTCTAGACGGTGGCAATTGCATTGTATCAATTTGCCAACGCGAGCGTTGGCCTTAGCTCGGCCAACACTTATTAGGGGCTTAAGGTTTTGGTTATTATAGTTTACACATTGGGTAATTTTTAAGAAATCTAATAATAATGATCCCAAAAATCGATTAGGACGAGAGTTCAACCCGCCGGTACGGAATGTGATAGAAGTATTAAAGTCGACATTTTTTGTAATAATATTTAATTTCTTATCATAGAAACAGAATAAATTACCTACTAAATATCTCTCTAGAAGCCTACCTCCACCAACTCTTTGCTGTATCGTGTCTATCTATGTAAATGTGACTAGGTTGTGACCTTCCTACTTTTATCTTTTGTACCTATGTAGTCACCTGTTTCGGCCGAATAAATGTATCTTTAACCTTATCTTCTTAGTAAGTCTCATTAGCTCAATGTCAATGTAAAACGTCCAACTAACAGATAGTCTGTTCCGTAGCCCGAGAATCTAGGCGTACCTACCGTACCATGATTAGACATGCTACTATTGTGAAAGTGAGATGTATGAACAGGTTATAGCATATTTTTCATCTGTCTATAATTGCGTATCGGTATTTTGATTCGAAAATGTGAAAAATTAAATCACCAAAAATTACTAATTGTCAGCCATCAGACTTTTATGTTTGACTTTGATGTTTGATAGCTGTGTGGTGCTGGCTTCGAATTTCAACAATTCCCAACTCTTCCCGAGGGTGTCGTAGGGGGCGACTAAGGGATATCCACCGGGGGCAAACAGCAGTGCCTCCTGCAGAACAATTATACCACCAAATTGCGATCCCAACCCGCATGCCCAGCGTAGGGATTATGGAAATTACCGTTCATGAGATAAACAGATAAACGCCAATGAGGCGCTTATCAGGAGGAGGCCTGCGTCCGAGACTTTGATGGCAAACAATTATATAATTTTGGTGATAATACATACCTGTGTGTGTGTGTGTGTGTGTGTGTGTGTGTCTGTGTGTGTGTATATCGGTGTCTGTATGTCTGTATGTATGCCATCTCCTACTGTATACGCTAAGGACTGGACTATTACTTCTCAGTATACGGACTGTACTGTATAGGCGAACAAGTATTAAAAAGCTCCTTGCTGTCAACTGCGATATAATAAATAACATAAATCAGTGAACACCGCATCCATCACTCGGCGCGACCGAACGACCCGCGCGACGTGATCGATGGCCACGGCACTGGCCACTCACCGGCGGCCACTCACTGGCAACTGTTGCTTTATTGGCTTTCACCTCGTAAGACAGAACAGCACCTGAGATCTCGACCATATTATCTGCGAGACAGTGCAGTTTCATGTCGTTTTTAATCGACTTAAAAAAAATGAGGAGGTTCTTAATTCAACTGTATATTTTTTTCTTTCTTTTATTGTTGTTAGGTACTTCAGAATTTTTCACTAGGGGTAATCCGGTTCGCTTCTTCCTCGTGCTCCTACTAAGTTCTCCTACTGGTAGGATCACCGGGACCCCCGCACCCCATGTCCCTCGCACTGCAAAAGGAAATTGTAAAACGCTAAGTAGGAGCATCGAGACATAACTAAAATAGATTTCCATACAGGCATACTCTGATTCAAGTACAGGTCACTTCACTATGAAAGTAGATTTCTGTTTTGATATAAAAACTCCTTTTGTTTGTTGGTTTGATGATTCTATTTTCACTTCTTTTTCTTTTTCACTTCTTCCGCTAGTGGACAAAAAATTTAAGTGAATTAGAGTCAATTGCACCTTATTTCTTGTTTGATAATAATTTATCAAGCTGTTTATATAGTAACAATTTGACTTGTCTAAGTACTTATTTTGTAAGTCTCAAGAAATAAACGATTTGACTCTGCCTCTGATTCTATTTTTGTTTGGAGGATTTTGCTTCCCGTGTGGTCCCATTTAAATTTGGTTCAGTTCTGACATTGGTATCCATGAGAAAACCATAAAATTGAAGTCGGTTTATAAATTTTTGAAAACAAACGCATTTTATCGTATTTTTTTCTCAATCGTGTTATTACTGATATTATTGTATATATTATTGTACCAAAAATATTAATTGAATTTTAGGTACGTGATTCTAGTTTTTTACCACGCGGATCCATAGAGTACCTAAGACAACACCCATATTATTTTAAAACTAACGAAGAAGTTTTATCTAGGCATACAAGACATAAAAAAAAGATTTTCATACCAAATCAACACTCCACACTTTTCGCCAGAAACTCGTTTTGCATGGCAATTAAAATATTCAATATGTTACCAATAGAATTTAAGGACTTGCCAATGACATTATTTAAAAAAAGACTTAATAAATGGTTATTGACTCATTGTTTTTATAGCGTAGAGGAATATTTTAATTTTAAACAGACAAGACATATGTAATTTAATTCTTAATCGTTATTATTATGTTAGTAGGTAGGTTTTTTAAAATTCACACACCAGTCCATAACTACTGGTAGTATTACATTGATACCACTCATACAACAACAGCATTGTAATATTTGACATGTTTTCTGTGAATAAATGATTCTATTCTATTCTATTCTATTCTATTCTATTCTATTCTATTCCTACTGAGATCCTTAGATCTCAGGCCTTGGCTTAGTTTGTGAACCAAACTCTTTAGCTTCGCCCCTTAGACTGGCGCATCCTCCTCGCGTAGGTAAGTACCCGCTGACCGCAGTTACAAGGTAACCGCGTGTCATGGACAACAGCCATATTCGCCTCCACATTATTTATCAAGCAATTACATTAGCGGCAGTAAGTACAGCAGGGGCGGGGGCGAGGGAGCGGGGGCGGGGCGGGACGCAGGGCGCCCCTAGTGGGCCACGGGACGGACACATGCTAAAGGTTGTAGCATACTAAAGCCACATCGCTACCGTTCAGCACAAAACTAAGCATTTCATACTTGAGTTTGTTTTAAAAATCTATAAACAGGCTTCAATAATGGTTTTCTCATGGCATTTCAATGAAAGTACACGGGAAGCACCAGATTTCAAATAAAAAAGAATCATCAAAATCGGATCACCTAGTCAAAAGTTCTGAGGTAACAAACATAAAAAAATACAATACAGCCGAATTGAAAACCTGCTTTGTTGGTTGAAAATGGGTAGTTAGTCGTAAACTTTAGATTCACTTCAGCCAAACATAGCAGAATAGACACCTAAAAGACATTTAGGGCCATTCAGTTGACTTTGGAAAATAAAAAGCTTACCGGAACCTTACTTGTGGGTTCAGTTCACGCTTTGCTTACCGCAACCTTCAAGCTCGTGGCCCGCGCGCCGTTTGAAGCAACATGTACGATCATAGCAGATTTGAGGCGGAAGCGTGCGCGTGCTGAGCGATAGCAATGCTTACATGTGCGTATACCCTTATTAGCCCTCTTCTGTACATGTAATCTGTGCGATTTGTAAACGTCGGCAAGTCCTACATTATCTCAAGTGGCTACGTTACAGGATGCGTGCAGTCTGAAAGTGAACAGTTGAATCAGGAGCATTGGTTGTGGGAACCATTGCTAGGGTTCACGAGATGACGAATATTGTGATCGATCGATCGAATATACCGATTTTATGATTTTAATACGACTAAGACAACTCCTAACAAGAACTTAAGGCACATACCATAGTCAAAGTGGTGCCGCCACCTATTTTATCTTATCAATAGGTACGTTTTTTTTAATAAGGAATTTTGGAAGGAAAAGAAGGATTTTTTGTAATAAAAATATCTTTTAGATTTAGTCGCTGAACTAACAGTAGTCTATGTATTTTTGCCGTAGTATAAATCGTCTAGTACTGCAGACAGTGGTGTTGGAATAGGGTATATGCATGTGACTTAAAAAAGCAAATTTTTTTACGTATTCTCTATTGATATAGAAATATATCTGTATATTTATTTTTGTATTTAATGATGTTTTTATGGTGAAATTTAATCATTGAAAAGTAGATATTTTAAGTCTCATTAGCAAAATCTCTAAACGCTATGATATTGGCACGTGAAGCGTGACGTCATACTTGAACATTTTTGTATGGGCATGAAGTTTTGACTTTGAGTTTATGTATGAAAATCGATGATCCGCGACGTCATAAAATGCAAGGGCTAACATGGCAGCGTTTTTATCACCCGAAACTGAGTGTAGTTTTACTTTTAGTTTCTTACCTCAATAATTTAATAATTTTTGGATGTTATATTTTTTTTCGTTTATGTATTAACCTAAAAAATTGATTTAAAAAAAAAAAAATCCATGCATATACCCTATTATATGTATACCAGAAGAAAGGTCAAAGATGTTTATATGAAATAAAAATCGCGTCCGAAACTTCTTAACTCCGCGCTCAAGGAGCGAGACACTGAATTTTTCAGTGAAGTATAAAAAATATATTTTTAATCTCCAGGTCGGTTCTTGCGGCTGAGTAATGGCGCGCCCGGGGACCGCAGCGCCCCCGCCCCCGCGGAGGAACAGAGAACTAACACGTTTTCCTGTTACATTTCTCAAGGAGCTATTTTTATGTTTTTATGCTTCTAATAATCTAAACTGTGAAAAAATTAAACAGAGAAAACTATGATTTTGAACAGAGATAAAATCATTTTTATCTTAGGAAAACAGTGCAGGTTGTTCGTTAATCCGACCACGCGGCAGACTTGCTTCTATAAATAAGTATTTGCTTGTTTGCAAATTCTAATCTAACTCAATTCGCGGTCCACCGCCATCATCGTGCGTTGTAACCGTTATAATTATTTTATTAGAAATATTTAATATGGAAATTTTTTTATCCCAAGGGAACTGATTTATAGGATAAAAAGTAGCCTATGTTTGATTCCGGGATTAGAATTACCTGTGCAAAATTTCTACCAAATCCGTTCAGTAGTTTTGGCGTGAAGAGGTAACAAACATCCATCCATCCATCCATACATCCATACATATAATATTAGTGTGAAATTGGCGGCCGTTCTATATTGAACCATAAATAACGTGTATCTTGTTAATATAGTCCGTACCACACCACACCGGTGACATTCCTTGACCTTCAACCAAACAACACCCAGTGCTTGATACCAACCTCAAAGTTTGGGGACCAATCAGCATCATCTACCACAGCAACAAACCATAACCTCTTGTTAATAGGTACAGTGTTACATGAAGGCCTCCCTCAGAGGTTTAATGACCAGTCCAGGTGGACTGCACGGTTAGTCGGTTGGTAATGGATGTCCACTGTACCGTTCTGCGGCTTCCCGCAACACCATCAGCGTTGCATGCTGTGCCACTAAACTTACCCAGAACTACCTCGTTACCTACAATACTAAGTACTTCTTCATCAGAACACATAATCCCACTGCTAAACAAGCCCTCTTCAAGCAAGGGGGAGTTTTGCCATATCCACCAAGCTTAGCGGATGATGCGTGATCTGATCGCAGTGAGAACACATGGAAGGAAGCTGCAACCCAGCTATTGTCACCCACTGAGTGTTGGTAGAGTCCGTTAGGGCATGTTTACACAGCAGTCCGCAGTTGATTCTCCTTTTGTTGTATGTGTTTTAATACATCACTTAGGAAGTCAGCCTATAACAAAGCCGCCAAGTCCCTCAAGAAGACGCTAAGGAAGGCTCGCTTTCAGCGGATCGGACGACTGGGAACTAGACTTGCCTCATTTCCAGCGGGGAGTAAGGCCTTCTGGTCGTTAGCCAAATCCATCGAAGCCAACTTTAGCCGTCCTTCACTTCCCCCATTGCTGAACCCGGATGGATCGCTGGCCCACACTGCGAATGAGAAAGCTAATTTATTTGTGACTCAATTCGCAGAGGCCTCACGTCTTGAGCCCACAAATGTTTCACCACCCAGCTTCCTCGATGTAGCACTAACATGCCTGAGATACGCATACATCAAAAGGAAGTGCTCAAAACTTTGCGTGGTCTCGACGTGAATAAGGCTAGTGGTCCGGACGGAATCGCGGCTGTGGTGCTGAAGTCATGCGCTCCTGAGTTGTCTCCCATCCTTACCCGACTCTTTCGCCTATCCTTGAAATCTGGTAAAGTCCCCAAGTCATGGAAGCTTGCTAATGTGCAGCCTGTGCCCAAGAAAGGTAGTCGAGCTGATCCCACAAACTATCGCCCCATTTCAGTCACTTCCCTGCTCTGTAAGTGTATGGAGCGTGTCCTGAATGGCAAGCTCCTGGCATATCTCGAAGACAATGACCTCCTTAGTGACCGTCAATACAGCTTTCGCCGAAAACGATCTACAGGAGATCTTCTTGTGTATGTCACCCACATATGGAGCGAGGCCATCGAGAAGCACGGTGAAGCCATTGCGGTTTCACTTGACGTATCTAAAGCCTTCGATAGGGTATGGCACGACAGCCTTATTAACAAGCTTCCAGCATACGGACTTCCAGACCTCTTCTGCAACTGGCTTCGCGACTTTCTGAGGGAAAGATCCATTCGTGTAGTCGTTGATGGCTGCTCGTCTGATCAATTGGCGATCAACGCCGGGGTACCTCAGGGGTCAGTACTCTCTGCCACGTTGTTCCTGCTGCACATTAATGACCTGCTGGTACCCGGTATCATTGGGTACGCAGACGACAGCACCGTGCTTGAGAGGTACCTATCCAACGGGAAAGCCAGCCGGAATGAGAGCGCTTGAACTTAACTCTTAAGGCAGTCTCAGACTGGGGCAAAGCCAATCGGGTTAACTTCAATGCTTCTAAAACGCAAGCATGTCTCTTCTCTGCAAAAAAGAGTCCGCTTGTCCAGCTTCCCGTTTTCCGCAATGTACCGGTAGCTATAAAGGATCAACTGGAGCTCCTCGGTGTCACTCTCACACCAACTTTGAACTTTGGCACATTCATCGAGTCGAAGGCCAAAACAGCAGCCATGAAGCTAGGGATCCTAAATAAGGTTAAGCGATACTTCACACCGGGACAACTTCTATCCCTTTATCAAGCACAGGTCCGGTCTGGTTTGGAGAATTGCTGTCATGTTTGGGACGGCTCGGCCAAGTACCAGCTTGCAGCCTTAGACTCGATCGAACGAAGAGCTTTCAGACTCATTGACGAGCAGTACCTTGCAGAGACTAAGGTTCAAAGTCTCGACTACCGCCGCAAGGTTGCTTGTCTCTCGATCTTTTATAGGATACATTTTGGAGAATGCTCACTTGAACTACATGACCTGATCCCACCATCCCCCTTCCACTCCAGGACAAGCAGACGCACAGCGCAATACCATCCATACTTGGTGGACGTACCCTCCACTCGCACTAAGCGGTTTTCCTCCACCTTTATTATTCGCACCGCAAATGAATGGAACTCGCTCCCTGCCTCTGTTTTTCCGGCAAATTACAACCTGGGTCTCTTCAAGACAAGGGTGAATAGGTATCTTCTAGACTTTCGTGATACACCGTCGGCCGCATCTTCACTTTCCATCAGGTGAGATCGCGGTCAAATAAAGGTCTATTTACCGTAAAAAAAAAAAAAATAATAATAATAATTCGACGAATGATCGAGTTTACTCATATAACAGTATTTCAGATCCAGTAATGTGTGTGAACTCTGTCATTGTACTTCATCCGCCATCGCTGAATAAAAACGTACCTATACCTCCGATGAAACGGACTGCTGTATGAAGTAAACGATCAATTAGTCGGCAAACAAAGCTATATGTTTCAAGCAAAACTCCAATAAGATCTCAGTGATTGCCTTACGTCTAACACCTCTGTAAGTGCAATCGTGTGACGTCACAGCCGGCAAGCGCGAGCAAACACCGCCCGCCCCACCCCACGCCAGATCCACCGGTATTTGCTCCGGTTCCTCGTTATAGTTGCACTGCACGCGCGTTTCTGTCGCAGGAAGCTCCAAGGTAAAGGAACTGCTGACGAACGGTGTAACACTTTGCACCGCAGCTTCTCACCACAAACAAATACATTTTTGCCGTTTCATACCAAAAAACAACAGAGATTCAACCCACATCAAGGACAATCGACTTAACTTTCAACTATGCCTGGAATATAACTTGATCTTTTCTAAGTGTACATTTATTGTAGTTATGAAGTAATTTCGATTTTGTGATAATTTACAAATTGAATTACTGATTAGTTTTCGCAACGTATTTTTAGTCGAGGCACGTCAGAGATTTTTTAGCGTCTCATATAAAAACAATACCCACCTCTCCGGCAGGAAATACATTATCTGTGACCGCATTAAAATTTAAAATACAGTATGCTTCAAACTTACTGCCGTGCCTCGGCGACTCATAGCTGTTCTCAAGAACGATAAAAGATTATGCTTCGTTCACACTCTGCTAAAATAACTTGCGCCAGTAAATTGGACAGTTCGCCTGCGACACCTCAGACACTTGAAACACTATTTCAGTGAAAAGAATTCTCGGATTGTATGCGACACGACGCGACGCGACGCCGGCGGGTTAGTGGCGCGGCGCGCGCTGCATGCGGAATGCAAGCCACACACGTTCAAGTCTGTTTCTGTATTATACTTGTGGATACTCTTTGTATACATTTTATTTTTAATTCTTGACATGGCAAGTAGGGATGTTTAATAATAATGGTAAGAAACGATGACCTGATAAAGGTTGCGGGAAACTGCTGGATGCAGGCAGCGCAGGACTGGTCATTGCTTATCCATAATCCAGCATTGGACTTCCATCGGCTGAGATAATGAAAAAGTAAATAATCGCTTTTTAATCGAATATTTTTTTTTTAAATTAACGACTTTAACAAACACAACCTTTCACTCAGTACGCGAAAGCGCTAACAATTGCATCACAAACTAGACCACTGGACCAGATGAAAATCTTTGGGACGTTTTAAACAAATCGAAATAAGAAATCAATACTCAAAACTTTTTTTCGAAACTAAAAAATATACGAAAAATTTCGAAACTTAAGGTTTCTGTACAGTCAGATTATTTGTCTAACAACCCAGCTTGACGCGTCATCAAGTGTGCTTGAGTGCAGACCTGAGCGTGTGTGGCCCGGAGCATGCACCTACCGCCGGCTGCGCACTCTTCCGGCCCGCGGTGCATGCACAGACACTAAATGATACTTTGTAAAGCACTCAAATTTAAAGGTATTGCGCAACCTTATATTGAGGTTAAAGCGAATTTTAAGCTCTTCAGATTGTGGAATAGGCACTGGGTATTTTATTTTAAATACATCATTCCGTGCCTCGGGAAGCACATTAAGCTGTTGGTCCTGCGTATAACCTCTCCCCGGTCGTGTCGATCTGCCGTCCCATCGTATTATGAGAGTAAGAGAATAGAAAGTGCATTTGTGTTTGTGCGCACACTTGTGCACTATAATATGTCCTGCGCACCTGACTAGTCTTCGTTGAGACTGGCCGCCATGGCCGAAATTAGGCTAGGAGGGCATTATTATTATTATTATTATTTAATACAATAAATACATAATGCTGTACAATCCACACAGAATTATCTGGCCCCAAAGTAAGCAGAGCTTATGCTTTTTGTTCAGTTATTTGTATTCTACTGAAACAAGATGGAGTTTTCTTGAGTATCGACCATTAGGATACCATTTTGGATAGTGACGTGAGAGCCCGCCTCTAGATCCTACGAAAGTATAGAGCCTGCACACTTTTCTATTTATTCCCATTTTATTTTATTAGATACATAATGTGTGTTATGTAATCTATATAAATTTTACCCCTCATAGAGGCGACATAATGGATTTATCTTATTTGTTCAACTCACTGTATCCTATTCTTATCCTATTTAATTGTAAGGAGTTTTGTCCAAATTTGGCTCCAAGCACTCTTAGGCCACGTATCGCTGCAGCAGTAGGCGTCAGCGTCAGCATCAGCACCCGCGCGCGACTGATTGCACCTTCATGTATATTAGCGTACACTAGTACACTACGCTAGTTACTACCTACCTACTTATTCCTATCTGTTCTGTGTTGTAACTGTGGTGTGGTGATAGATAGATAGATAGAGATAGATAAATGTATCTCTATCACCTGCCAAGCCAACGCCGCCGCCACGCCGCAATTACGGGTCAGGAGCGTAATTATCGTAAAAGTACATTAAATTATATTTTAAGTGAATTAATACATTTTGGTGACTGACAATTTTCTCAATACAAAAACAATTAAATTTAATTGATTATAATCAAGCAATAGTAAAATTAACGGCATCAAGTGAATAAAAAGAAGAATATTTACAACTTAATGTATATTTTCCAAAAAAATAAACACTTTCATAATTTTTCTTATTTTCCCACGGTACCAATTTTTGCCTCCTAGTCAAATTAGGGCAGATTGGGGCATAACTTAATTCTAAATCCTGTTGTATACAAGATCAAGGAACACTGGTGTCGATTCTGTTGTTTTAGGATTAGCTAAAATTAGGATTTCGGAATTTCAAATAGATTAAAACGATTTTATGGTCAAAAAAATTTACTGATGCGTTTAAAATTAGGATGACAGCTCCAAAATTAAGCTGACAGACCTAAAACAACTCAATTTAGTAAAAATGGCTATAACCATATTCCTTGCGTAACATTTTAGTTGTTTGAAAAATTAAAGTAGTAGCTCTAAAATTAGATTGATAGATCTAAAACAACATAACTTAGTTACAAGTAGCTTTAACCCTATTCTTTGCATTACATTTTAGCTATGGTTAGAAACGTCTACCTAATTTTAGCAGGCATCTAATTAGATCATGATTAAAATTTATCGATTTAAAACTGATATCGATTTGAATTTCTAAACGATTTCTCAAACAAATGGATGAACTGTTTGAAAGTAGTAAAGAAGTATTTTGAAATTAAATTTTCCAAAAAAACATATTTTGCTCACAGCAAAATCCTAACCACTCAACTTAGAGAAGTTTTGCGATTTTGAAAAACATTCTAATATAGGTATTTTTAGGACCTGTATAGAGAATACCATAATTTTTAAGTCTGCCTAAAATAGAAAATTTAGAAATCTTAAAATTTAGGTTAGGAATCCTAAAACAACAGAATCGACACCATTATCGGTCTTAGATACGTCTTTCCGTCTGTGTTCTTTTTAGCATATTTTTTGTGGTATTATGATAGTTCAATTATGCTTCTCTATTATACAGGGTGTCACATTTAGATCGGTCTGTATGGGAAAGTCTAAAACTATAAGACAAACGAAGATCTTTTTAGAAACCATGTAAACAGATTTTAGTAACAAGAAAAACTGCATTCATATATTAAAAATAAAACTTGTACTTAGCTCGGGAATCTTTGTTTTATATATTTTAAAATATAGTGAATAAAGAAAATAATGTTATCAAGTTAAATTCTGTAAAATCATAGGAATATATACAAAAAAAATGTAAAATATCATTGGTACAGTCATGATATTGAAAAATCATTAGAAAAAAGAGTAACGTTAAGTTTTAAGTTTTTTCTATAGAGTTCATGAAATCTTGTAATTGTTATTTTTATCAACCTTTTGGTACACCAAAATGTACGTACGTGTGTGATACTGATAATGCAAATATCTACATAAAAATCTAGGAATCTAGGACAAAGCTTTATTCCTATGAAGAGAAGGTCTAGGTACATGAAAACAATGCACTTTCGAATGATATTTTAACTACAGACAAACAAAACCTTATTGTCTCTGAACCCTAAACATTGGAGGGGATATTTACATGATTTTTGTTGTTTTAAGTTTTCATAATCTTTTGTATGATGTTATTGAGCACGATAGTTTCAAATGTTATAAGAACGGTTTCTGTTCAGACTTGAATAGCAGCGACGGAACGGAACTGTTTGAACAGTATCTTAACACTGAATAACGCTGAACCCACTTGTCAAGGGAAATAGTTTAATATTACAGCGGCCGGGAGAACTAACGCCCAGCGTGACGACGGCGCGGTGCGGGCGGGCTGGCGCGGCGGCAGCGTGGCGTATGAACGACGGAGTACAGAGCCCCGCTCACCTCGTAATTAACTAAGCTTGGTTCAAACGAACTAACTATTCATCTCTCAGCTGCAAGAGTCGTACAATCGATCAGTTGTGTAGCGCTCGTGATTAAGCGGTGAAAAGCTGGTTTGTCGTTAAAACGTGCTGGTTGGTTTTTTATTTTATGAACAAAACATCCTTGGACCTCTATTTCACCCGATGGTAAGTGAAGATGTGACAAAAGGTGTAGAAGACATCTCGTAACGTACGATGCTACTCATCAAACCCACCGGTTGCGCCAACAAAGCCTGTGGCGGGTTCTGTGTGTGGACTCATACTTTACAATACTTTATGGACTTACACACTATGTGAATCATTGGAAGGTTTAGTAGGCTGACTCCTTGACCCCCGCATGTCTCCACTAATTGCATTATCACACTCTAGCAATTCGCGAATGACTTCAAAGTTAGTGAACAGTCCCTATGACCACTAATCGTGGCGAGTTCGCTGCATGAACGCGGCGTCATCGCAGCGTCCTCCCTGCGCACTTGCTTCTCTTTGAAATCGCTCTCAAATTGCCATTGTGATAAGATAAGTCCCTAGACTTGCACTGGCGTTGTCTTAGAAGACATCCAGCCGTTTCATGAACTTCACCTGACTATTGAAACTGAAACACTTCAAAATAAATCTCGCACTATCCCACACTTACTAAACAACAGCCGTCACATGGCGGAGTCAGTTTCCTCCAGCAGTGTGAGCCCGGCCGCTGCGCGCGACTTCCTCTGAATAATTACTCGTGGAAACACACGGCACATGGCACTACGGAGCTCGACTTACAACCACGAAAGGAGATACGAATATGATCAACCATTTCCAGAAGTAAGTAGACATTTAGTGAGGATCGTACAACAAAAGTATTTGTATGACAAATTGGTTATTTATTATTTATAAGCGATTCACTTCTTTTGTATTTGTAGCAAATTATCTGAGAAACAACATTTATTATTTCCTTTCCTTCCGAAACATACCAGATAGACAATTGTTGAAGAGACCATAATTGAAACGATTTGAGCTTCATTACGGAGCTAGCTGCGATACCACCTCTCCCTTCACACCTCTTTGTACGTCTGAATAATTCTGCCCAAAGACCCCCCTCCCCCCCTCCCCCCTCCCCCCCGCACTCGCAGTCACAGGTTGAAAGCAGAAACTATATCTTCTGTGCACTGCACAATGCACATTATACATTAGCGGCCCGGGATCACTTCATCAGACGCTTTGTTCCGACCCCTGGCGGCCCAGGCTCTCTAGGCACGCATATCCAAGTCTTTCGACAAAACCTACCGGCGATATAAACTACCGATGATTCGCAGTTTAGCGCAGACCTGAGGGCCTAGACAATGTAACAATCTATGTCGAAAGCGATAGTAGAATAGTACAAAAATGTATGGGTTTGACATATGCCTTAGATATGTCACGTGATCTATTTTGAATATTCCATACGAATCCTTCAATTGTTTTCGATTCACTTCATAGCGAATGCCGGTTGGGTACGCCCTATGCATCGCCCATCCGTATGCGTATGTCGAATTCGCGAAGTTGTACCTTGCGCGAGTTTTAGCTCAAAAACCGATGAAACACTTAAGTAAGTGTTTAATCGGTCAACCAATTTAGTTGTATTTTCTCTCCGGAGATCACTCTTGTCAGCTCGAAGCTACAGGGCTCCCCTTAGCTTCTCTTAGCTTCCACCCAGCTAATCTTTAACTGATACTGACGCACTGACCTTTAGCTAGTATCAGCATACTTAACTTCCTATTATATACATAACTAGCTGCGCCCCGCGGCCTCGCACGCGTTGTTCCTATGGAAACATTAAAAGGTGATTTTCATCCCACGGGAACTCATTTATGGGATAAAAGTAGCCTATGTTTGATTCCAGGATTAGAATTAACTGTATGCACAATTTCAGCCAGATCCGTTCAGTAGTTTTGGCGTGAAGAAGTAACAAACATCCATCCATCCATCCATCCATCCATCCATCCATCCATCCATACAAACTCTTGCATTTATAATATTAGTGTGATTTTAAACTGTAAACTGTTGTGCACACTGCTCGAACATTAATATTTTATGTTTAAATTGTTGTATAATTTAATTAGTTTATGATTCATGAAGTGCTTGTTATTATAAATAGGTAGTAATGATTAAAGGCGTCCATAATAAAGTAACTAACTATAAATTAGAGTTACTTATTAAAAAATGGTTTTGTACATAGTCAGGTTCTAAACAGTGCAGTTTAGTAAATCTACAATGTAAAACTTTTATGTTAAATAAAAAATTTAATAAACCAAAATAAACTGCTTCTGCCAACATTATGTTTACTAGAATGGAAGAAACACATACAGCAAACACGAAACGACCAACACGAACCACACAATGAACCTTTATACACGTAAAGTAAAGTCCCAGTTGTTGTTCAAGAGAAGTGAGGGCAGCCCCCGGTACTGGTCCCAGGGGAGGCATGGATCCATCCGTCGTCACTTCCCAAAGAAGTCAGGTTTTGTCGATTTGTCGCGAGATTTGTCATAAAAAAGGAGTTTCGGCAACGATGATAGTTTAACTGCTTTTGTTTGAGAGTCGCCGCCGAGGAGCTACAATGTACTAACTAACGTGGTCGGCTCCGCTTGTCTAGATAGATATATATATTTTTTTATTGCACACTCATTGAAAGAAATAATACAATAGAACAGCTTAAAAACTAAGTGACAAGTAGCGGTTTTATCGCTCAAGACCGATAAAACACACTCTACCAGACAGACAACCGTGGATGGATAGGATCATTGGATACTACTAGGATTGGATTTAGTATTGGATAGTTAAAATTTGAGGATGTATTTTACGTGGAAGATACAATCAGATTCAGATTTCGTTGGTTACGTTTCGTTTGGCCATTGGTTTACAAAAAAGCACTTAGGATAAAATTATTTCTCAACTACTAGGTCATAAGCCAATAAGTAAAAGTAAGCTTGTTGCACGCCTAGATAGCACTGCTGCAGCATAGCACAATGATGTGCATTCGAATATAGGCTTTAACTCGTAACATTTAGATAAATATTATTTGACGGCATCAGATGATTGACAGCTCGCGGACTACTCGTTTGCAGCTTGTGGAATGCCATTTTGTCACTGTTTAATGTAAGTACCTCATAAAATAACCAGTTATAGTCCATAATCGAATGAACGTTATTTTGCTGTATGGTAGTATTAATAGTGGTATTGGATTAACCACTACGATGCGCGCAGAGCTTTAGTGCTCTTTTGTTTATTATATTCAGTTCAACTGACTAATAAATTTGACATAACCGGTAACTCGGTATTCACATTATTATAAAATCTACCCTCCCTCCCCCACCCCCGCACAGCTCGTCGACACCGCCGGACGTGCGTCGCAAAAACTCACAATAAATAACCGACCTCTGCGGAGCACGCACTTCTTTTGTTTCGGAAAGTTTTTGCAAAGTTTCGTACGAACGAGACTTTTGTCCAAAACCGCACGAGCACGAGCGACGAGAGAGACCATCGTCAGATATTCGGTCAAGGTCACTTTGCGATCGCAATATTTGAAATCATTTCCAGTATTCATGTCCGAGGTGGAAGCCTTCCCATCGATGGATCGTCTACATTGTAGCGGTCGCAGGGAGTCGGCGGTGGCTCAGGGCCTGCTACTCGTGGCGTCTTTTTGAGGAAGCCTAGTGTTTTGCAGTGGACATACATATACGGGCTAGTGATGATGATGATCTTCCAAGATTCAAGAACCTAGTGATGAACTAGTCTCATCGCTCGCTCTCACAGACTATGGTTCAGAGAACACCCATGCCGCAAGCAATGACGTCATAGGGAGGCGCGTCCTTTTCTTGCTGATTCATTGACAACAACTTTTTGCGATAGGTACATTTCATTTATAGTACAGGTCATTTATATTCTATCTAAATCATACAAATTCTATTGTATCCAAGTCAAACAAATGTTAACGCTATTCGATCCAAAAAGAAACTGTTATTGTTGTATGAACTAAAGAATTTCACGAGTAGTCAAAAACCCCTAGCTTTCGCCTCGAATCAAACACTATACTGAACATACGAGCGCTCTTGATAGTTAGCGATAAAAAGTATATTTTACAGATTTTAATAGATTAAAGCGACCGGTGGCTATATTTCTAGATATATTCATAAGCCGAGCTTAGCTTGGTTTGCTGAATTGTTCAGTTTAATTTATTTATTTATTATTATCTAGACAAGAAAGTAAAATAAACTACTGTACAAAAACAGTATTATACAAATCAGTAGTACAGTACATTCGAGCATTTTGTAAGGCTCGGCTGCACAGCTAGATGGTAGCTTGTATTAGTGGTTGAAAAATCTGAGGAATGAAACTTTACGGAACTGACCACTATGCTACATTAAAGTCGCTGGCCGTGACTTAGGAGTAGTCGATTACACTACACGGTACACCGGTTACGGTATGAGTTAAGTACCTTAAAACAGAAGGTGTAATCGCTGTTAGGAAGGAAGGATGCCGACACCGGAAGACGGTGAGTGCCCGGCCGTCCGCGCCGGTGTACCGGCAAATGTAATCGCTGTCAGAGAGACCGGGCGCTCAGTCGCGCGAGGCGTTCGTTGTGAACGGACGTGCGTCAACGAGCCTTGCGTGCGAAAAATACTTCCCAAAAGGAAAATGATGTATTGGCCAATGTTTTAGAATTATATAAAGACATGCCTAGCTTGTGTTATGGGTACTAGATAACTGATATACTTAATACAATACACTACATAAATAGATATTTTTTATTATACTTACATAGAAAACATTCAAAACGCCCTGAACAAATGTCTGCAGATCGTAAACACATTTTTCCCGAGGCAGGAATCGAACCCGCAACCTCCTGCGTCGCAGGCGGACCTTAGCCCTCCGCGCCACAGAGGTCGTCATAAAAATGTCAACAGTGTAGCCATAATAAAAACGATAAAAAGAAAAATAGGGCGATTCCATTTTTTTAATATAATATTTTGAGAGCACAGGCGTCATACTCCTACTACGTTCGACTGCCAACTGAGTTAGGAAGGCGGCCACCGTGCAGTGTAATAAGAAAATCCTTTCCGCCGCCGCGGCGCACCGATCCGGCAAACCGTGAGTTGTAATAGGCCTTTCAATACTAAATTATGCGTCCTAAATCAGTATTGCCAAAGTGGCGCACTACTGCCCGCTCGGAAGCCTACCCTTAAGCAACTGTTAACATTATTGTGCTGGAATCAAAGGCGCTCCCTTTTGTTATTCAAATGGCTTCAGAATAAAAAGCTCGACCTTATCTCGTAATCCATAAGGTCTGTTTTACTCGGGGGACTTTCTTTTGTGCGGATTGTATTAATTTCATCTTTTTGCTGATTCCGGTTTTGTTATTTATAGTGAGCTGCGCAGTGGGCGAGGGGTGGGGGGGAACAACGCTGCCATTGCATTAACTAATCATGGTACCTTAGTACTAACTTAGATTATGGCGTTTCTGCACCATGACATTTTTGTTTTTTAACTATACCAAAGAAAATTACGGCCTATTCCAATAATCCCCTTAGACAATAATACAAAAAACTCCAAAATCCCCGTAGCAGCTGTCCATTTATACCCTGCCGGCTCAGAGACAGCACACCCAGGGGATTTTTTGATAGTAATTCCAGAAATCCCATAATCCATGTATACTATACACCGTAGTAAATAGTTTTAGTTTTTATTTATTCGGGGTAACAAACAATTACACTCTTAGCCTAATTAAACAGCTACTTATTCTAAAACGAATATCCTATAAGTGCAATCAGCACCGTTACCCTCTAATAAGTATATAATAATAGAACAGGGCACCTTTGAATAGCCCTTATAGAAACCCACTCGTGCCATGTGAAATAATATTACCCTCGAAACTACTAGGAACAGTTAAGTATAACTGGAAATGTACTTTTGCTCGTAGCACTACCAATGGAAAGTAAAATTTCCCTTCACTCTACTAGGCACTAAGCGGTAGTGCCTAAACAAAGAAAGGACTCGGCAATTCGGCATACGTTTAGTGAAAAATCAAACAATCTATTGTATCCCTGTAAGCACAGATTCTGATATAGGTACCATCATAACATTATCAATGAGCGTGTGACTCGAATTAATTGGTGTAGTCAATCGACTTATATACTATTTAGTTTCACAAGAAGAAAAACTTAAGGGCTTTGTTCACAAACGTTTGTTTCCTCGTAATAAGCTTCGGGCGACTCGCCGTGCGTAGGCATGTGGTGTTATTGGTGTGTGTGAATCACTGTGGAAGCTTTTTGACGTCAAATTTTACTTAGATTTTGATTTCGAAAATAAACGTACGTAAGCAGCCTTTATGGTTACATACAGGTGGTTACATGTAGTAGGACCGAAATGTAATCTCACTAGTCAATAAGTTCTGACATTTTATGTATGCCTGCAATAAATAATAAACTCCTGTCGTTTTACTGAACGAAATCTTTACGAAAGCTTATGTATTGCTGACCCACCCCCACTGCACCCCTCGGCTGAAGGGTTCAGGTGTCGTCCACAATACATCACGGTCCTCGGACGGACGGACGGACAGGCGCAGGCGGACTCTGTCCGTCGCCTACTTAAGGTTTGTATTGTTGTATATAGGTCCGTCGTCGGGTCACGGAAGGGTTGCGCGGATTCCTCAAGTAAGTTACAATCGGGATTGAGTTATTTATCATTTTACTGTAACTGTTAAAAATAATACTTTTTAGATTGTTTTCCACAAGGAAACAAACTACAAGTATGTAATGAATAGATCTAGTCTTAGATGTAATGAGAATCATCCAAGTGATTATTCCAAATCATCGATCAAGTTTTCACCGGGCCTTTAGTTGTAAAAATTATTATGTTTAGAATTTCGCGGCCCGGCGAAAACTTGATCGATGGTTTGGAATAATCATTTGGATAAATGAAAGACGGTTGCAAACTATCTAGAGATAGCCCGAATCAATCATCATTTAGGACAGTATTAATGCAGCCGCGTCTTAGGTGGGTACGCTTCCGACTGGACTTGTATCAGTTGAGCTACCTGTACATTGTGTGCAACAGTTTAATGTTAGCTCAATGTAAACATACTACATAGTTCTAGAGATACTTCTACTATTATAGAAACAAATTCGAACCAACTATTATCAAATCAAGTTTTCATTGTGATATTCTACTTATAAGGTAAGGTATAGTCAGCAAAAGTTGCGCCTTACCAAGACTAGGGTGATTTTTCTGTGAAGTGAATAGTTGCCAAGCAAAATAGTTTCAAACTGGATATGCATTACGTTTGGCGATGGGGCCTACTTAGTTGATTGCATCTGATGATTTCAACTTTCAAAAATGAGCAACGTTCTACATACTATCGTCGCTATCGTCGAAGTCATCCTACAAGTCACTATTGAGTAAGTTCTCATTACCTACACTTAAAGTTAGAAGACTGTTTCTCGATCAACTTCTATACAATATCTGTCACAGTAAATTTGATTGTAACAGCCTCGTTAACCAGATAAGCATTCGTATTCCTTACCGTCCTCATGCTGCACGAGAGACTCGTTAACAACATGTATTCAAAGGTGTCTTAGGTAAAAAAAGAAAACTATTTTAGTTTGTGAGTAGGTATTGGATTAATTTATTTCTAGTCAAACAAAAATAACAAAAAAAAGTGCTTACCCACTTTATTTTTGTCATTTTTGTTTGACCAGTTTGGGAGTGAGGAGCAAGTGACGTCATACCTGGCTAAAAATATTGTCGTGGTGTGACTTTGTTATTTATTGTTGAATCGACAAAAAAAAATACGTGTTTTGGAACGGACTAATTATAACTATAACTAATTATGAGGCTAGTGTCCTAAACACTAGCCTATATGTCCGTGTCACAGCCCCGCCAATGTAGCTGAGGCCCGCCGAGTCATAGCCAGGCCTTCAACATAAGGACGGACCAATTAGGCTCTTCTACTGGAGCCAGTGCCTTAAAAAATGCAAAATAAATGAAATAAAAAGCCCTCTCATCGAGAGCACTCAGCCAAGAATAAAATATAACCTCCAGCGATTTAGGCAATTGCAGAAGTCGAGTTTAGCGGATCATTGGCCGGCACGTGAGGGCGCGGACAAGGAAAGCTACTCGCAGCCCGCGCGGCCCGAGCCGGCGTCACCGCGCCCCGCGCCGCCCCGCGCCGCCCCGCGGCTGACGAAGGGCTCTTATACACAGACTGCACTACACGTCTCTATATGAGACTTGTAATGCAGTCTGTGTACCTACCTACTACTACCGTGGCCAGCACGACGTCCGTGTATATCACGGATGTAAGAACAGTTAGACTTAGTTATTGTTAAGATTGTATTAGTTGATAAGCGATAAACTTGCTAGTGGTTTCTTTTCACTTCTTCCGCCAGTGGACAAAAAAAGTGAATTAAAGTCAAATGCACCTTATTTCTTTTTTGATAGTAATTACAATTTATCAAGCTGTTTATATAGTAAAAATTTGACTTGTCTAAGTGCTTATTTTGTAAGTCTAAAGAAATAAACAGTTTGACTTGACTCTGGATTTGACTCTGGACGTCGTGCTGACCACGGTAGTTGCAGACTGCAGTCTAAGTTTTAACAAAAATTATTGAAAAGGTTATTCTCATTCCTTAATGGTATGATAAGGTATAATAAGTGTCCATATTTTAATCTCTTTTTTTCTCTAATATTTCTCGGACGTACACTAAACATGGTTGTCTTTTTTAACCGACTTCAAAAAAGGAGGAGTTTCTCGTCGAATTCGACTGTATTTTTTATATTTTGTTTTATGCTTGTCTTTTGACTGGTTGGTCCGATTTTCATATTCTTTTTTATATGAAAGCTGATGCTTTCCGTGTGGTCCTATTTTAATTTTGTTAAGTTCTGACAATTGGATCCATGAAAACTCATGAAAATACTAAAAAAAATTAAGTCGGTTTATAGTGTTTTAAAAGAAAATTAATTATAGTTGTCTGCAGTCGACGGCTGTAGTTGATAACTTGCAGCTCGTGTATAAGAGCCCTAACTGTGCGAGTCAATAACCGGCTCACGCGAGTCCTTTTATTCGGTTGAATCTTAGTTCAGAGAGAGGATCATTGCTTTTATCTCGCATTTGACGCACTTTTTGATAATACATCGGTCGGTGTCATTTCTGTAGTTGATGTAAGTTCGGAGCACCTGAGGTATTGAACACAATGTTCTTCGGTAACAAGTCAGGAAGTTCTGGCTGAGTACAAAACCGGATGGAAAGATGGATTATTCCAATTTTCCCTCTTGGCAAATACCCTTAAAGGGGAAGACTAGATTTCATTTTTTTAAAGCCTAGTTTTCCTTCTTTGAGCACTTTTTCAGGGCGGAAAACTGGAAAAACGACACCTGCTAATTAACAGTGTGTGAGGAGTTAGCAAATCACGATAGGCAAAACAAGACGTAACCATTTTACAGTGTGCAACCATTGATAACCATCAACAGTTCACTGGATGGGACAACACAACACGGGTGTCGTGGACCTGGTTGCTGGAGAGCATTGTAACGAGTCAAAAGTGACTTAGTTTCGTTTATTTGCAAATAATTTGAATCTTTAGTAAAACCCTTACGTCACTGGAGTTATGTAAGGTTTTCGGGGCGGCTGTAACGAGTCAGAATTCATCATTTGCAAATAAAGAAACATTTGGCGGATTTTAATATAGATAGTAACATTATCGACCTAAAACCTCTTTATGTATCGATTTAAAGCCTCGTCATGATAAACCTCGCTTGAAAGACATAATATTCGAAGAATTCATGTTAGTGAGGTGTAGCACAAACATTTCATGCAGCGAGTTATCGATCATTCGATGATTTGTTTAGAATCATTTTACGTTAAAACTAGAATCTTTCAATATCTGTACAAGCTGATGGAAGATTCTAGGCTATCGATAGAAGATATATCGATGTGGGATTTGTCGACACTAAATTATTAGAAGGCGTACGTAAAATAAAAGAATTCAAAATTATCAGATTTTGGGCAGGAAGAAGACGGAAGGTTACGGGACTTGAGATTTGGAGTTTGAATAGGACGGTCGAATTTCGGATTTTTACAAAGTTCTCTTAAAGATTTCTTGTGTGCTGCTTCGTGAAGTAATAAAGCAATTCCAATACGGGTTATTTGGCTGCTGGGATAATCGTGAATAACTATGGATAAGGGAAGTATTCTTCTTTGGGTTAGTCCAGCAACATACTCCTAAAGCTATACCGAATCAATCGTATTTTCTTTACAGCTATTCTCGCAGTAGTTAGTTCAACAACATGCTATCAGCCTTTGGCTTGATTTAACTGAATTCTACCCCAAACAGGTACCCTTTTATTGTAACAAGAGCCCGGCTCTACCTAGGTCTACTGGAACCTTTTAAATCCCAGTTAATGAATTGAATAACCTTCAGTTGGTAATATTAGTAGTCAACCTCTGGATCTAATTTGCTAAAGTCTGCTGCTAAATTGTATTATTTCTATTGAGTACCCGGCACCGATGGGCCCTGGTCAATGTAGGGTCGTAATCGGTGGTTCAAGGACCTCGCTGGGCGGGTTTCATTCGTAGAGAAATCCTAGGGAATGGAATCTGAGGCATTTATATGTATCTTTCGTTTCCTTTCAGCAAGTTGAATCCAGAATGAGGCTCAAGTTATCAACGGAAGCTATGCGCGAAATAGGAGACTGTTTACACCTATTCCACTTAGGTATGGACAGACCCCGACTGATAAAATGGGGTCACCATTCACCTCTCTGGAAGCGGCAGGACTAGAGGTCTAAGCATGGTCTAAGACTACTTACCTTGCGCGTGGAAGAAGTATGGATGGTGAACCGACTTTATTGGATAAATCTTGATGGCATGAAAGAGTTGTTTGCGAACATCACAAGTAACGTACATCACAATTCTGAGAGTGAGTAGATTCATACTATATTTATTACATATGCTAGGAGTATTTGACGGACGTAAGCTGGCATAGGTTGGAAAAGAATAAGCCCCATTGTCTTTGTGATGAGTCCGTAGCTTAGGATAGACTGAGTATGGAATTCCCAGCATACTTTCTATCAGCGGAAGGAGTCTGCCCAGTTAGGAGCCGAGGACTATTGTACAGAGCGGTGGAGGAGCTCGTACCTATATGCCGCAACTTAGTCTCAGTGTGATTGAGCTAGCGTGTAAGCTGAGTAGAGAGAAGTCGTGTGAACGAGTCGAGCTAAACTCAGAGAGAAAGGCGAGGGCTGATAAAACCAATATTAATACACTCTTTAATTTTAATACATCATTTTCGATAACTAGTGCTATTACATCTTACTTCCTTGTAGTTATGTTCTTACTTAGCAATAGATAAGGGTTTTCCATTTGTCAAAGCTGTCTTAAAAGAACTCGGGTTTCTACGACACGATGTAGGTCCTACCACTAAACTAGACGATCACCGTTGGCCACTACAATCACGTTTCTTCATCACGACGTAAAAGTAAGATAGGTTAAATGCATGTGGGGGGTTGTTACAGCATCACGCAGTCGCAGGTGGGAGAAGATGCTCCGCACGTAGTTGTTGATTCGGAACGTTGACGTAGCAGTTGTCGTAGGAATCATTTCGCGCGAGAGCGAGCCGCCTCGTGAAATATGACATCTCAACAATAGCGGCCGTTACCAAAGAGTTACGCTGTTTACTTCGAACGTTCTTATGATATATCTCTCTGACAGTGGCTAAGAGGGCGTCCGGTGTTGCGGCGAGGGTTCCGTACAAGGTAATTATTCAGTTCAAAAGAGCTGGCACGTAAGATCTATTCCAGTCTTGACTCTGATTGAATTAATAAACATATCTAACAAATAGCCAGTAGAACTCGTAACATCCATGGGTTACGAACTTTTTCTTTAAACAATATAACGTTTTCGTTCTAGAGTCTAGATCAAAATAAAGTAAAAACTCAATGGCCCGAAGAACAACGAACCCAATATGTAAATATATGTAAAGCATTTCCTCTCGCCGCCGCGCGCCACGGAACCCCAGGCGCAGATCTGTCCCCAAATATGTAGGAAAAACACTGGAACAGTTTCCTTTCCGACCAATTTACTTAATACGATATGGCGAGCTGACTGCGCCCTCCTTTATTACCATAAACACTGATAAATATCCGCATAACTAACGGAACTATCGATCTTCCACTTTATTTTTCGTTACATCGCTGCTTTCTCTCTAATCTCTTACAAAATCAGTACACTAAACAGTAAGGTACGCAAAACGCGAAAGCGACCGTTAAGTATGTTATTGCCTTGTCGCTTCTATATATTAAAAAAGTATGATTGGCGAAGCTTCTCGAGTACCATTGCCACTTCTCTGGCCTCCCTCCGAACCAGTAATGTACTACGAACAGCGAATCATGTGTAGTCCCTGCACCCGCGCGCGTTGCAGGGACGTTACAGAGTGCCGAGTGCGAGTTTTTTTACCAACTCGATCGTGAGAAAGTTAACTATAATTTGCAAGGGATTGAAACAGCGCCTCTTGTGGCTAAAACTATAAACATAATTTGCGAGTGCGAGATTCTCTTTCGAGCGTTGATCATCGACGTGGTCACGCTCACGTTCGAGTGTGAGAATTTCAACGCATTTGATTGGTTGTTTGAAGAGTGACCCAAGTGCGAGTTACAAAATTTGACATTAGAATAGTAAACGCGCTCGAAAAGTTATCCTAGGGCACTCACGTAAAATTTCTTAGTGAATAGAGGTGAAAAGATCAAGTTTTCAATAAAATTATGGCAAGACGGTTGTTTTTTCTAGAAATAAATAAATTTAAAGCTAGATATCGTCTTACAAAGACAGCTTTTAAGTTTTTGTGCAGAGAAATAAAACGATTAACGAATTTAAGGGCCTCTCAACGCGTTTTTTGGAACGTAAGGTAGGTATGGACTCTATGGACCTATCTACCTATTATTTACATTTTGCTACCTATTTATTTTTTATAATAATAGAACACACATCAAAGGACTTAGCATACACTTAATGCTCCATGAACGTCACCAACATATCAAATTGGGACGAGCTTGTTTTCATTTTATCATATTATAATTCGTAATTCACCAGTCCCGCCCTCTAACTCACTCCAACATACAAGACAACAAACAAAAACAATACTTAGTTAGCCATAGCGTTTTTGATATACAGCTACTTCTTAACAAAATACTTATAAAAATATCATTCTGAATTTGGTCGGTTCATCTCACGGTGCTGACGTACTACCACCATAACAAAAATAATAAACCGTGTTCGCGGTGAGTAAACGCGTTCGACTAGTTAGCATCGAAAAAGACTCGCACTTGCATGACTTTGATTTTCGATTCGTTTGTCGTTAACTCGATTTACGTGATAGTAAAGTCATTCGAAAAACTTTGTGGAACTCGCACTCGGCACTCAGATGATTCGCTGTTGATATAATGATAAGACGCCGTCCACTGCGCCGCGCTGGTACCATCGCGAGAAGTTATTGCGGTACAGAACCAGTAATGGATGGTAAATCAAAGATAGCTGATAGTTGAGCATTCGAGTCGCGTACTAAACCCAGTTTTGACACGGTTTATGGTTTTATGGCGTCATTGAATTTTGATGTGTCTCCTGCGGCGAGGGGGAGGGGGAGGCGAGGGCTGCGAGAAGGAACACACGAGTGGAGCGACTGGCACTTTTGAAATCTTAAACAAAAAACCATTTATTTTATTCATGAAACCTAATATAATAATCTTATCAAAGAACATAAAATATTTTCATTAAATTTCCATAATAGGTATTAAATATATACTTGAATTATTTTATTGAGATAAAAAGAACTCCAATTTTATGGTCTTCTCATACTTGATACTTTGGATACTTGTTACTGTCAGAAGAACCAAATTGAAATGCGACCACACGGGAAGCTGTATAAACAAAATCAAAAGAGATGAAATGAAATGAGATAAAAAGATTCATCAAAATTACTTCACCCAGTCAAAAATTCTGACGTCGATAAAAAACAGTCGGATTGACCTTCCTCCTAAACCTTCTCCTTTTTTGAAGTTGGTTAATAATAAATAAGTAAGGCGATTTGAACTTTTTGCACTCTATACGGGAATGTGTTGAAGATTTCGATTGCGACCTGTCTACTCGTTAGGTGCTTATAAGTTATTATATTATAAATGATTTCTGAGTTTTAGTTACGAGTACATTTTTGAGTTTCTACTAAATTTATAAATTTGTAACGACTCAGTTCAATTCTTGGTAAAGTTTGGATGTTTCAGAATATTCATTGCTATCAAAAGAATACCGCGCGGTACAAACTTTCAAGACGAAGACGCTGGATTTAATTTCATAGAATTTCAAGCTACTATTTCCATATTTAATACTACTTAAGTAAGTTAAGTAAGTAAGTTACACATACATAACTTACTTAGGTAAGTAAGTTATGTACTACTAACGTATAGTTGTAAAAAAACCTAATTTTGCTGCAGTAAGTGTGATCGCAGCCTTAGGTACTTATGAACTGTACGACATAAAGATGCGGAGACATGGAACTTGTTTAAGTACTCATACGTATGAGATGCCATGTTAGAGTGCACACCTAGCTAGTTTTTGCAACACAAACAAGGTTCGTTGTCAACCCGCTTACACCCGTAATGAATTCGACAACCTACGATAGTTTTAATAATACAAAAAAGGCAAAGTCGTTCATAATTAGCAAGAAACATTAATGTGTCTACAAAATATGGTCAAAGTGTATGTAGACAGAAGTTTTATTTAGCACACAAGGACAGCAAAGAATACAGGAAGAAACAGGTTGAAAATAGGTAGGTATACAAACAAACATAGAGAAAAAAAAAACTAGAAGTTTAGAGACAATAAAAGTAATCTCAAAATAAAAAATATAAAACTTATACCTAGTCTACGTACATTTATTAGGTTGGAGTGTCAGTGCTGCCAAGGTGAGCCAAAACGGATCAGTCTCAGCTTTATGCTGTTCTGCAGCAGGGCCCAGGGTGCAGAACAGCGCTGGTCTTCAGACTGACCCGGTCGTGGTGACACCAGGAACCGAGCCGTGCCATATGATGTATTTACTCATAAAATAATAATTATAATGTAGATGTACATATTACTTATTAGTTTAATGTTCTCGCATGTTAATGCTAGCACAGCTTTATGTGCTAATGAGATGCGTCAAATATTTTTTTCAAACGCAATCTGAGCCATCAAAGGCGGCGGGGGCGGCGGCGGGGGCGGCCGGCTAAACAAACTGAAAAAGTTAATGAAAATCACGTTGTCCCAAACTCAAAAGTTCATGTTTACCTCTACTCTACCCCCTCTAGTGGACGGAAAATGTGAGTCCAAGGGCAGGTGAGGGGGTGAGGGGGTGAGGGGGCTAATGAAGGTATTGTTGGTCTTGCAGGACAGTTCACTGGAGCGCCACCTGCTGGACCCGTAGTTGATAACATATTGATAAATATGTTTGTAGGTACCTACTTTGTGAAAAGTATCTGGCTCCGCTCCCTACAGGGGCAACATTGAGTTGATCCAATCCTGTCGCCCAGTTCCGCACCGACAATACTATGTAAGAACATAAAATTTGTTGTTTTAAATTTACTTACATTTACAAATATGACATATATATTAGACTTAGATATCCAAAGATTGTATTAGTTGATAAACGATAAACTTGCTAGTGGTTTCTTTTTCACTTCTTCCGCTGGTGGACAAAAAATTGAAGTGAATTATAGTCAATTGCACCTTATTTCTTATCATAATACGGGCCTAAGTGCTTATTTTGTAAGTCTAAAGAAATAAACGATTTGACTCTGACTCTAGTCCGACTGTGGGCGACATCGCACCGACCTACGCCAGCCTAAATAGCCACAACAGTCTCAACTCATGAGTTGGTACGAGTATTTATAAATACGTACTGTATTTATTACCTTATAATGACCGTTTACAGTGGAATTAAAAGGCGCATAGAACTTAAATGAACAGAAACAAACAATGGTCATTGTGAGTATTTAATTAAAACTTCATGTAAAGTAATAGACTTTGTAGACAAGTATTTAATTATTATATCTCGTCATTGTAAACTCCCAAACCTGATAATAACTCGTCCTGTACCGCGGCGGCGCGGCGGCGCGGCGGCGCGGCGGCGGCGGCGCGCTGCGATCCCTTTACAAATGAACAATAAGGTGTGTATTATTATTTGAGTTTATGAATGTTTTAATGAGAACCCGACCATTAGAAGTGAGTTATTCTGACTCTCAACCAAACTATGCGCGGTCCACACGTGGGGATTGCCGCCTTGATCTCATTTATTCAACTAGCATTATTATTTGGTACTTTTTAAAAACACATCTGCGTGGCCGCTGCGTTAACCTAAAATTATAAGAGTATATTATTTTATATCACGTACGTTTGATTAAACAAAAAAATATTTTTATTTGCAGCAAAAACAATCATTTCACAGCATAATATTAGGCACTTGACGGATAACTAGGTAGAGTTATGAATATAGTTATCTAGGGAATGGATTATTCCAGTTTTCCCACCTGAAATCCCCCCTAAGAAGGAAAACTATACTTAAAAAATGAATTCTAGTTTTCCCCATTGAACTGTTTTCGTAAGGGGAAAACTGGAAAAAAATCGCCCTTTCCCCTTTGATCCCCCTTATTATATTCCCCCCGCTTTCTAAACTTCTACTACATACTGATCTTATGTCTCAGTAAAAACAAGCACTTCAGATGCGTAGCAAGATCAGCGCCATGTTGTTTTAGAAGTTTTGCTGGACGTTTCAACTCTCACCGAGTAACTGTAGCCGCAGCCAACAAGTTGGGTAGTGTGGGCCGCCCCGAGCCTGCGCGCGTACAGACTGCTGTGGAAGCTGTGGCTGCGTGTTTTCTTACGATCGTTAGAGAGGTAAGTTTTAATGATGCGGCTTTGGATGATCCCGACTAATTACTGACTCCCCCCCCCTCCCTCACCCCTGTCTGCGGCTCCCCTCATATCAAAGGCTTCTTCGAATTATTTATTGAGAGATATATTTGCATGACACTGAATTTTGAAAATGACCTAAATATGTATCACACTAATATAACAAATACGAAAGTTTGTATGGATGGATGTTTGTTACCACTCCACGCCAAGACTACTGAAGGGATCGAGCTGACATTGATTCCAGATTTAAGATGTAAAGATAATCCTGAACTTGAAATCAAACATAGGCTCCTTTTTATCCCATAAATCAGTTCCCGTGGGATGCAAATCACCCTTAAACGTTTCCATTGGATCAACGCGTGTGAAGCCGCGGGGCACAACTAGTAATGCTATACAGAGTGCTCCATGCGTGGACTATCAGACGACTTCCTAACATCCCATCGATGCATGGAACACCCCCAACAGTAGCAGACTACTTGGTCGGAGATACTAATATAGTAAACTAGCTGCGCCCGCGGCTTCATACGCGTTGATCGTATGGAAACGTTTAAGGGTGATATATATCCCACGGGAATACTCAAACGCAATTCAATTTCAACGGACGCCTTAACCGACCAATTTTAGACCGATTTTCATAGAAAACAGTCAAAATATCGCGACTTTAGACGTGCTCAAACGTAAGTATCGTTAATAGTTTGAGTTACTCAGATGTCTGAAACTATCGGAAGTCATCGAGCCCCGTGCAATACATCGCTCGCAGGAAACTAATACTGATCTTGATATTCGCAGATACAATTCAATATACAAATAATACAATACAATAAAGATACAAATTTAATGAATATAGATCTTATGATTAAGGGAGGATTGCAACAGACCGATCAATCCAAGACACAGATTACGAATATTTTATTCCAAAGTTGAACGCGAATGATAATGATGAGACAGGGTGTAACCAAATGTATGGACCAAACTTTAAGAGACAAACGTCATATTTCAAAAAGTCATTAAAAGTTCTACTATTCATCGATAGATGGCAAAACTAAAAAGTATCACCGCTGTTCCGGTCGGAGTGGGGAGCGTGAGGTTTTTTCGTTACGGAATTTCTGGATTCGGTCCCCGCGCTCAAGGTCCGCGATAGAAACTATGCAATAGCTAATATAGATATCCGACATACATTTTTTCTTCTGTCAGTCAATTACGAAATGACATAATATGACCACGAAGACGGGTGCCGTGCGACTCTAAAATCACTGGGAGTTTATACGGACGATTGCGCTGTTAAAGCCAAAAATGGTTGGGACTTTATTTGATTTCATAGAAATATTATTAAGCTATTGCATAGCTTCTATCGCGGGCCTTGAGCGCGGGGACCGAATCCAGAAATTCCGTAACGTAAAAAACCTCACGCTCCCCACTCCGACCGGAACAGCGGTGATACTTTTTAGTTTTGCCATCTATCGATGAATAGTAGAACTTTTAATGACTTTTTGAAATATGACGTTTGTCTCTTTAGTTCAGCAACTCGCCTCTAGATGGCATTGCAATAGCTTTACCGCGGCAGTCCCCGAGTGCCACACGTCTTTTTTATTTTTTTAATCTGATAAAAAAATACGTAATCAATATCTTCTGATAATCTATCTAACGGACTAAGTGGTTTTTTTTCCATAGGCCCATTAAAATCCATTACAAAGATCCTTTGGATGGATTTTTTTGGACCCTTAATTCCACTTAAATCATTTTAGAACAAAAGCCTATTCACTGTAGCTACTGAAACGACGTACGTGTGCTACGCCGTAGATGTGCTACGCCCCGTAGACGCTCTACGGCGTAGCTAGCGTCTACAAAGCTCCTTTGTAATGAAGTTAGTTAATATTACATGGTGCAGTTTTGGATTTGTTACAAAATATATCAAATTGTTAGATGTCGTTAGTTGTTATTGACATGCAGTAAAAAATAAAGATTATCGGCTATGTGCAACAAATTGTGTACTACTAACTGTCGAAGTTTTACTTCCAGTTCCGCAATGTTAATACCCAAAACATATAAACACCTTGTATATCGCATCCTATATTGACATTTGAAAGCCCATTAAATAGCCTTCATAATTTGTATTATAGTCAAAACACAATTAAAAGATAAAAATATAATACAACTGTTAATCTTACAATTGAAACGATAGAGTTAACTGCAGACTGTTGCACACAATCTACAGGTAGCTCAACTGATCCACATCATTACCGTCGTTGCGTCCCCTCTACGCTGGCTGCATTCCCCCGCTGTGTGGCAATGCTGATGCTCACCAGCTCTCGGGTCACGCGTCGGTTCGACCAGACGCTCTGATAATTATTTAAAAAGCCCGGAGAGGTTCGATACCACAAAGATAAGTTAATTAAGTTTAAACTGAATGCAGGCTCTTCCCGGGAACAACCTGCAACAACACGGCAGGAATGACATGACAACCAATTGAATTATCGAAATGCAATATTGTTCGCAACGTCACTAGTGGAACTCTGCCGCGCCGCTCACTCGCGTGCTGTTCAGTATGCAATGTCATTATTCAAGTATGTCCGTCTCGCTCGCACTCGCGGCCTGGCAAGCGGAGACAGGGCACATTAATTGTATTATGGCTTGAAGGCTGCACTTACACCGGAGAAAGCCTACGCCCGCTTTGTTTCCAGTGAACACGATGATGTGATTACGTATGTATAACAACGACCCGCCCTGACGCAAATTCGCACTGATCGCTTATAAAATGTTAGCCTAAACATGTCTCCGATCCATATCGGAGGGAAAAAAAGCGGAAAAAACAAAAAAACACGATGTTGTGAATTATTCCCATTTGTTTCCCTGTTCTCTTAGGACGAATGGGAAAAAAAGTTCGATCCCCTATTTGGAACGGTGGCACATATGAAACAAAAAAACCTTAAATTTGTCTCCCTGTTAATCACGATATGACAAATCAAACACAATTCAAAAATAACGGCATAATTATTAAAATTATTTGAAATACCAAGCACAGCAGAAGAAACAAAAAAACTAGTAGAAGTAATAATAAACACGTTTGAGTCAGAAAACGCCCCGTGTCCTGTCTAAAAACGTGTTGATGATGTGGATCTTCCGAAAGAGTCGTGTGATGTCGAATGAAGAACAGATATATGATTTCTTTATTTAGAGAAGTTTGTCATCGTTCCTACGTCTACAACATTTCTGTTCAGTATTCATGCTGCATGGCATCGACATCGACCACAACTGCAGTCCTTCTGTAAGCGTGAAGGCTCAATGCTTCCTTTCATTCATAAAAGCAAAGCTCGCCTCTGTGCATGTCCTTTAAATTGTCAATATTTGTGTATAGTTTAATTTGTGAAGAATATAGAATTGTAATTTTTACAAAGGCTTGCGTGGTTACACAGCGGTGTGAATGCGAATGTGCCAGTAAGCACATTCGTCGGATTAGCGCTGCAGGCTCATCTCTGCCACTAGCGGCGGCGCGCGGCTCCACTCCTCGTGACAACAGGCTGGCGTCCAGGCCTGACACCTCTGCAGCAGGGCTATCCAGGGTCCCGCACGCTCAGATGTCGTATCCTGCAGGGAATACTTCGCGCAGCTCAAAATAATGACCCTACCAAGCGAGCTCATTTACCAGGTAGGCCATCATAATCTGGACCTGTTCCAGCGACGTGGAGTTAACCCGAACCGCGCTCTCCACAGCAACAAGTACCATTACATGATTATCACACCCCCACACAAACTATCTAAGTCGGAGAGATCTGTATACATAATGGGCCCCGCAGTATATAATCGATTACCCGAAAAAATAAGAGATGCCGCTTCCTCCAATATATTCAAGCACAGACTTCAGTCATGGCTACTGGAGAGAGTGCTCTACAGCTTCGGTGAGGTACTAGAGCTACCCGAACTGTAGAATACAATCCCCGTGCCTGATTTAATGATCCAAAACATGTCAGGTGCAAAACATGGGTAGGGCTAATAGCGGATTCGATTAAATAAGGCAAAATAATAATTAATTAAAATGAAATAATGTAATTTGATTATATGTAAGTTAACAATAATGTAATCTATTAAATAAGGAGTAAAAATGTTATTTATTGTATTTGACATGTAAATTTAAAATTTACCAATAAAATCCTGTATCTCGTATCTTGCTACCAAGACATCCACACCAAATATGACACAGATTCTGTGTCAATGGCTCGGTAGCCGAGAGTCTGTATAGGCCTGGAATAGACGCGTGTCGGAGGACCAGATTTATTGAGTCAACCTCAATACCAAACTCAACAGCCTGTATCAGTCCACTGCTGGACGCAGGCCTGCATCGATAAACGCCTTTTGCCGTTTAGCTCATGGGGAGTAATGCCCATAATCCACACGCTGGGCAGTTCGGTGCTAGAATTGTTCTACAGGGAGCGCTGCTGCCCGCCCACGGGAAGAATTGGGGTCGTGCAAATTCTAAGCCAGCACCACACAGCTATATTGAGCCAAGGTCCACTTGAATCACTGATCCGCGGTGCTTTTCTGGGATTCACCAAGAGAAACTATTCTAACCGCTAATATTCATGATGATAATGTCTAGGGATAGAACTCGACTTATTTACATCGACTATTATTTGATAGAAACAATGGAGTTATTTCTCTTGAAGCGGAGTGCCCGTTAGAGTTACTCAAAGGACCTACGACGTTCACAATCGCGAAGTTATTTTTAGCGAAATTGAAAGAACAAACGAATTAAAAATAAACAGAACGAGTCGACAACAGATCTCGGCTTCCTCAGCTTTGATATCACAAAGTAATTTACATTTTGACTGGAACGTAACGAACACAAAAAGGACTGAAAGAGTGCAATTAGAGATACACTCCTTTGAGACAAAGTTCTTAATGTTCTGGATAATTGTACAGAAATATGGCGCGTGGAGGCCTGCGGATGCGACCCGGGGGCCCAGTGCGAACACGTGAGCGCGCGGGCCGGTGCGAACAGCCTGCTCACACCAAGAGAAATTGACTATAGAATAGGGAATATACACGTGACTCTATGTCTCTATTAATTTAGAAATATATCTGTATATTTATTTTTGTATTTTTTCGTAATGCAACGCTATTAGCACACTTGTACACTTTTGTATGGTCATAAAGCTTTGACACCTTTGACTTTGAATTGGCATAAAAAGAATCGGTGAAACGTGACGTCACAGAATGCAAGGGCCAACATGGCAGCGTTTTTAACACCCGAAACCGAGTGCAGTTTTATTTTTGATGTTTAACTCAATAATCAAAAAAATTGTGGGTTTTGTATTTTTATTCGGTTATCTTTTAACTTAAATAATCAATTTAAAAAATTCCATGCATTTATTGTTCACATAATGCACCCTATTGTTATACGTTTGACGTGTGCATCTGTGTGGTTCTGGCGTCGGAGCTCCACGTGGTGCCCACGCAGTGTTTAACTTATATTGTGATAGAAACTGTTTAAACTTTGTTTTCTAATTAAATAATTTACAAGGAACTCTCATAAAGCTATGTTTTGAGAAAATCAACGATCAATGCTCGCTTGTTGGTGGTCAAAGTGACAAAGGAATTTTAAAATTGTCTTTAGATAGGCATAAGATAACCGTGATGACTAGTAACAGCCAGTCAAAAGTAAAGCGGAGTGTAGACTACAGGTCCCGAGTGTAGTATCCTGACTCCGAGTGGGCGGGTCGCTAACTCCACGGTAACTAGCTTTTTTACCAGTCGCAGGAAACGTTCATTATTCTGCTAAATAACGTTGAATAATATTTCTACAAAGATATTACGAGAAATGATTACTTTTCGTTGATAATGTAATGTTTTTGAGGACGAAACTGATCTCGGTACGAGCTGGCCCGAACATGATTCAGGAGTTAGTTTAATCCTGATTTATGCTGGATAATCTACACAGCGTCGTCGAGTTTGTCTTATGTCTATGGTAGATTTTATCTTTCAACAAATGAATACAAAAATAAGTCACAAAAATAAGTATTGCTATGTTCTGTTTGCTAAGTGTAAACTGCCATACTGGTTCTTACAAACTCTACTCTACTTACTCTATTTTCTATAGAAATGTGCCATCGCTCTAAGCGGAAAGTAAAACATAACTTTCACAGTTCACACTCAGCATATTGTATTCATATCATAATGTAGTCCTTGGTGGGCTCTGGCAGCTAATGAAGTCGAGGCGGCGGCGGCGGCGGCGGCGGCGGGTGAGACTGTGACGTCACATGTTGTCTCTCATTAACGAACAACCGTCAACGCGACGCAGCGTTATGTCAACAACGCAACGTAACCGAGATGCGTTCTCGGTTCTCTCCCAACGCAGCGAGAAGGTGTTCGAGTAGCCTCCAGCAACTTGCAACCAGACTGAAATCCAATCCGATTTCAGAGATTTTAGCCTTCCCAATGTATTTTATATTCAAAACATTAAATTAAACTCTGCCTAAACGTGGGAATGAAATAATAGGGTCATTTAACTGTCAATCTGTCGTTTAATATTGAATGCAGCCGTCGAGGGTTCGACGAGCTCCAGCTATTCCCGAACAGATAAACAATTCAATGAGCGTGACTCTCTAATCAGGTCGCCTGAATGTTTCACTAGGAGAACGGTTTTATATTAGCGTTTATTTTACCTTCACCGGTGCACCTGCACTGGAGCAGACGAGCTACGGTTGCACATACCGTATAATAAGTACCTATGCCTTTTGTTTATTATTTTATTAACACTTTTTTGGTTGACTGTACTAAAACTCACTCAAAGTAAAATCGGTGTGAGTTTACTAAACGAGAGTATGGCTTTTTTTACAATTCATCAACTCATACAAGTTGGGACAAAATTCATGGGGTCAGTTGACAAACGAATATACTCAGCTGTTAGGAATTAGTACCGCGAATTGAGTTCCTTTCATTTTCAACGCGCAAGGCGCATACACCAGTGAAAGTAGCGCCTCCACCTATTTCAACTTATCATTACATTAAACATAGGAACTTTTTAAAATGTATACAGTTACATCGTAGCGCTGCCGTATTGGTATGACTCATTATTTTTGGGTAGGGGATGGAGTCTATCCACGGTGGAGGAGTCTATGTCAAATTACAACCCGGCTTGAGTTCAACCGTGTCAAACTAAATTACAAATATTTAGAAGATATAATTAAAACTGTATAGTAATGTTAGGGTACCATTGTACTAATGTCAGTGAATAAAGGCAAGTATAAATAATTCGTCTCCAGGTACATCCGAGTCTATTGCAGTGGTTGCACCTTGGGATAGATTTTGTAGAACCAACTTCCCTGTAGAAGTCTTGGTGGTATAAGAGAAGAACACCCTCTGAATCGCTAATTAAGTCATAGTACAAAGGCCTCTGCACTGCAATTTAACGGTTCATAGGGCTGGAGGCTCATTGCATTTTCTGAAGAAGTAGCCCTGTTCCTTTTTCGACGAGAAACCTGGCGACTGGTTGTCATGTTCTTAAATTCTTCTTCCAAATGATTCCTACAGTATAATTTATTTGTTCTTACTTTTCATAACTTAGAGCTATAATTTCCTGTCAGATTTTTAAAATGTGCAATAGTGTATCTTTGATCCGGTGTTTAAAAAGTATGTATTTTTTACCTCTTTTAATAATAGAGTGGATGGTGTCGTCGTCCGATTGACTGCGGCCTTCTATAAAAAATCTATGGGTTTGAAACAGTTTGCAAATACTATCCCATTGCGATTTTATTCACTGAATCAAAGTAGAAATAATTTGTGCACCTTTTTTCTAATACTTCTTGTTTTATATAAAGTATATTACAGTTCGCTTTGTCGTTAGCTTCTCGTTTTGCAATTTGGTGGTGCCATAGCAATATTCTAATAATGTAAAACGACGACGGTCTGTACCTAGAGACCGTCGTCGTGTTACATCGTCGGCCACATCGTCACATTCCACCAGGTGAGATTGTGGTTAAACGTAGGTCTATCGACAATACAAAATAAACTCTTTTGGTAAGAACATGTAAAGATACCCGAAATGAAATATATTAATACCACCAGATATGAACAAGATTTTATCTGAAATAATATGCATGATTTTGTACAATCCATAAATGGGTCTTGTTTTTTACGAAAAGAAACATTATAGCAAAATACCGTCAAAATATTTTCCGTCTACAGCCGAATAATAGCGTAACATTTTGTTGCTCTGTTGTTCTGCTAGCTTAATGCTATGATATTAAGCGCAATGTGTTAAAATGGTTATATTCGTCTATTATTTGTTTGACGTTTTTTGGAAGAATAAAAACGTCTAACGTTATAACAATGCCAATTATGGTCGTAAATTTGTAAAAAAAATTCACGATATCAATCTGCATGAAAAATCCAAATATGTAATAAAAAAATATTGATGTAATAACGCATTACCGCTTTTTTCGGTTGTGGCGTCGAATTAATAGGTACCACATTTTGAGACTTTTCTGAGCCTCCACGTGTTTTGGCACGAGAATGTCTGAGTAAAGTTCGGGAGATTGGGTGCTTTCTAGCTTCTCCTTTTACAGTAACACCTGAAAGTAACTTCCTAAATTATTTCGTAATTGTTCGGATCCAATCTTCTTGGAATATAATAAAATATTAAACCGCTTATCTATGTAGTTAATGAGCCACTAATTGGTGGCGTACAATGCCGCTAACGAGCTAATTAACGTACCTACCTATACTCGTATAACTATATTAGATACTGGTTAAACAACTTTAAGTATAAAAATGCTTTAGTATATAAAGTAGCATATAAAAATGCTTAAGTATGTAAAATGCGCTATTGGCGTTCCTTTTATAATAATGAATTAGTTAAGAGTTTCACCGCGGAAACTTTGTTCCTAAAAACAACGTTTGTTTTTTACTAAAGTTATTTACAACGGGATATTTACCATGATTTGAGTTTTGAGCTTTCCAATATTTTGGCACAGTTTCATGCGCCATGATCACGGAATAACTGAAATGAGTGTCAAAATGTTACGAAAAATGATACGCTACAATAGAAGCCAGTTTTATTTGGTAAGGTTAGATCGCTGCCAGCTCGTTAATAACTTTAGAATGCATAACCATGATGGATTTAAAAGTTTTATTTGTTTTATAATTATGCCTACAATTGGACTATGCATATTGTATGTATGCATGGTCTTCAGCTAGTTGGTTAACAGATCGTCCAAAAAGTGATTTGTCCAAACCGCATTTCGTCCAATAAGCGGTTTGTCAAGAATTTATACACAGTTCGTCCAACAAGCGATTCGTCAAGAATCCATACGCATTTCATCTAATTCTCACTGACTCCGCACACTCTCGCTTTAGAATTATCCAAAATATTATACATTTATACTTATATACATTATAACAATTAGTAGCAGAGATCCACCGCAGGACTCTGAGCATAGAAGGAGGAACATCTAGGGAGGCGGGGGGGGGGGGGGGGGGGGGGGGGGATGGCGAGAGGCGAGGCGGAAAGGAATCCCAATATCCCTTCAAAGCAAATTAATAAGGAGATCTGAAGCGAGCCCTCCTCACTGTGCACCTACCCACTACTCGCTACTCCCGCAGGCGCCTGGGCTCGTCACTCCTCAGCGAGTGGATCACTAATTGTATTTTAATGGGAGCAAATAACGCTGCTAAAGATTTATTGGAATCCGCGAGTGTCCAGCCAAACGAAACAATCGCCAAGGTCTTCAATTACGAACCAAAGAAAAACAATATGCTAGGAAATTATTTCCATAAATACAATAAATGTACACTTAGAAAAGGTCAAATCATAATAAAGGTTAAGTAACACGATCCAGATTACGGTAGATTGTGAACAATGAAATAAAACAAACTCTGTAGTGACAAAGAAAATTACAATAACTTACAATCAAATAATTGAAATAAATTAGAACAAAAATTATTTACAATTGTAACTAGTATGTACGAAGTACAATGTAGTGTTCAGTATTGAACAAGAATCCTAGTTGTGTCTGGATTCTTGTGTTACACAGTTCTAACACATTAAGGCCCGTATTATGAAAGCTTACTCAGTCATAGGGCTATGCTTGAGCGATGTTTATGCCATTGAAAAGCATTGCTCAAGCATAGATCTATGATTGAGCAAGCTTTCATAATACGGCCCTTACAATATTACATTGCTTTCCCCTTTACTAGAAGCCAAGATGTACAAGGTATAATGTGTTATTCGGACAATGCGTGTCTTTCTCAAGGTTACCTATCTTTCTATGTTATTACTGCTTACTAATATGTACGTGAAGAATATGTCACGTATGAAACGTGACTCCTATCTTCCGTATTAAACATATTTATATATTTTTATATTATGTACTACGCTAGTCTATATAATTGTTACTACCTACCTACTTCTACCTATCTGTTCTGTGTTGTTCAATAAATGTATCTCTATCTCTATCTCACTAAACTTTCACGTTAACTATAATCTAATAAATAAATCAGTTGCGAACTAACTGTTGGAGGACATAGGTACTTGTCGGAGGATTCAAAGTATCCTACGACAAGTATGTAACATCTAACTGCAGACCGTTGCAAGCAATCTACAGACAGCTCAGCCGATCCATATCACAGTGCCAAGCGCATCGGCCATGCTGATGCGCTGCGCCAGGTACTCACCAGCTCTAGGGCCACGCGTCGTTTCGCTTCTATAGATATTTTTTTTGTTAAAACCTGAAGTGCATCGGTACCCCACGGACCTTGGTCTCGACTTAAACGGTATCAAATCTGAAGGTTATGTAATAAAATAAAATCAGCTCGTACATAATTTCCTTCGTAAGGTCCCAGCGGATAGCAGTTCTCGCGCCAGAAGACTTGTAGGTGTTAAATATGAATGCAGTCGAGTGCACGGCGCGGCGCTGGGCAGCGCTGGGTGGCGCTGGGCGGCGCTGGGCGGCGCTGGGCGGCGCTGGGCGGCGCAGGGCGGCGCTGGGCGGCGCTGGGTGGCGCTGGGCGGCGCTGGGCGGCGCTGGGCGGCGCAGGGCGGCGCTGGGCGGCTCTGCGTCACACACGCGCTGTGTGGATGAGATCCAGTGGGATATATTATTAGCACAGCCTACCTACTCTTATTGCATACAGTCGTTCGACGAAGGCGTTTTGACATGATTGATTGTGCGGGGGCCTATAGTGACGGGAGGGGTCGGACTCAGAGTCAAATCGTTTAATTAGACTTAGAAATAGATAGACTTACAAAATAAGCACTTAGACAAGTCAATTTTTACTATATAAACAGCTTGATAAATATTATAACTATCAAATAAGAAATAAGGTGCAATTGACTCTAATTCATTAAAATTTTTGGTCCACTAGCGGAAGAAGTGAAAAAGAAACCACTAGCAAGTTTATCGCTTATCAACTAATACAATCTTAGGATAACTAAGTCTAACTGTTCTTACATACTGTTGTCGGTGTGGAACTGGGCGACATCCGGCCAGGGCCGCGAGGAGGTCGCTCCCGCGGTACTGAGGCGGTGATGTATGCAACTCGGGTTGATTTGATATATGAAATAATAGCTGATAAAGAACATCAGCTTTTATTTCAAATCAAATCAACAACTATTTGTTTCCAGAAAAACAATAAATTAATGAACACTTAGAAAAGGTTAAATTATAAAGTTTAACATTGACACGGAAATGGGTCCTTATTTTTAGTTTCTGTCGTCTCGGTATCACTACATACATAGTAATTAATTAATTATGTTTTAAAAAACTTTAATTCTACTTAAATGTTTATACTTTTCAATTTTTATGAATCTTCATTGATCCCGTTGTCGTCAGAACTGAACCAAATTAAAATAAGACCACACGGGAAGCATCAGCTTTCATATAAAAAAATAATCATGAAAATCGGACCACCCAGTCAAAAGTACTGAGGTAACAAACATAAAAAGAGGGAAAAAAACAGTCGAATTTAGAACCGCCTCCTTTTTTGTAAGTCGGTTAAAAACGAAGTCTCTTCCCTCACTGCCCCTATGTATGCTTACATCTTTAAAACTACGCAACGGATTTAGATGTAGTTTTTTTAACAGATAGAGTGATTTAAGAGGAAGGTTTGTACGTATAATGGTAAAGTAAAGAAGCGACTACGAAACCTTTAGATTGTTAGTTCTTTGTTTGCTATTAATCTTTCTTAGTTCAGTTGAGACCGCAAGATCAGAATACGCTGGAAACATTTTGAACAACTTTGTCGGATAATCACTTTGACAAGGTTCCATCTCATTCTGATAGCACGCGGCTTGATGAGGATAATAATACAACGTTTATCGTTATTTGTCAGGTGTGCAGGTGTTCACAGCAGGTACGAGTAGTAGGTGTGTTGTGTTGTGTGCTACAGACGGTAGGTGGAGTGTGGGCACACACACAGGCAGTATCGGCGCACACCGCGACTGAAACCGATCGCGGCAGAGTGCTTCATAAATATTTGAGGACACGTGTACCTAGCCCCCGGCCCCGCGTCCCGCCCCGCGCAGCACAGCACAGCGCGTACACAGTAGCGCCACCATTACCAGCAGCCCACAGCAGTACAAAGTTATTTGCATGAATGAAACTTAATTAAGACTCTATTTGTTAAGACTGTACTATGTCGATAATAATATCGTGACGCCGTAGATATACTCGTACGTAATATCTGTAGATAGTACGTTCTCCCGGGGGACGGGAATAACGACATAATAATAATAATAATAATGTTTTATTCGGTAATAAGAGATACATAGTCATATTAATATGTAGATGAAAACACTTAAGTATTATAGAAACACTTGTGATAGGTGATTTCGCTCTTCCACGTTTCAACTTATGTATATTTTGAAGGCGTTACACTTATTTTTACAAAACATATTTTATTTTATTTTATTTTATTTTATTTTACATTGCAAAACAGTCAATGTAAATTAAATCAAAATAAGGTGGTGTGTGGTATATGTGTGTGTGAGTGTTTATGTCTCTTAAGAGTCTGGCAACAGGAGAGCATTTTGTGTGTAATGGGAGTGTGTGTAAGGGTGTGTAGGGGTGTGCTTTTGTGTGTGTGTAGTGTGCTCTTCTGAGGCACCAGTCTCTTAAGAGTCTGGCAACAGGAGAGCATTTTGTGAGTAATGGGAGTGTGTGTGTAGTGTGCTCTTCTGAGGCACCAGTCTCATAAGAGTCTGAGCAACAGGAGAACAGTGTGTGTGTTGTGTGTGTGTATGTATGTATGTATGTATGTTTGAGTGTGCGAATGAGATTTGCCATAGATTGATGTCAATCTTTCCAGGAGGGCTTCAGTCTCTTCATACCTTAATTGTTGTAGCCAAGTAGATAGGGATGATTTACATTTGTAGCTATTAAGAGGGTACAAGCATAATATTATATTGATTTTATTATACAGATGCACGGATTGGATTGTGTGTAGCCGCTTTGCGAACTCTGAGTTAGATTTGGTTTTATTCGTTACAATTTTATACCTACGTTTTGTTAGTTTGGTGGCATCGAATTTTAGGGTTTTATGTAGTTTCAGTAAAGTAAATAACACGTATAGTTATCTAACGGTCATAATTAATAATTTCTACATAACATAATTTCTGAGTTGGAGTACATACCTTCATAATTTAAATACTAGAAATAAACATAAACTCTCTGTAATCACAAGGCTTTCTTTACGGATGTAAGCGGGTTAAACCGCTTACATCCGTAATGAATTCGTCAAACTACGATAGTTTTTTATAATAAAACAACTAGGCTTCTTCTTTTAAAGGGCAATGTATACGCTTCTTGAACAAAACCCCTACTGAGCTTCAAAAATTACCAGTAAATAAATTCAAACAAACGCTAAAAACCTTGCTGTGCAAAAAGGCTTACTATAAAATGTCAGATTATATACACTCGAGAGCAATGAATCCGGGTCACTTAAAGAATGTTAAAAATCTCGTAAATTGGAGTATTGAAGATTGGTCAAAAGTTATGTTCTCCGACGAATCAAAATTTATGCTCTACAAGCACGATGGAAGACACAGAGTGTATCGAAGACCAGGGGAAAGATTCAAGCAAGCATGCATCGAAGAAAAAGTAGCCTACGGTGGTGGGTCTGTACTTGTGTGGGCCGGAATTTCTTCTGAAAGTCGCACAGAGCTGGTGATCATAGAAAACGGCTCTTTAACTAGCGTAAGATATGTGGAAGAAATCCTCAATGATCACGTTGGTCCATTTATGGTCAATTTAGGTGAGGATGCTATATTTATGCATGACAATGCCCGACCTCATACAGGTAGGATTGTGAATGACTACCTTCAAGAGATGAACATTACTCGTATGGAGTGGCCAGCGCGCAGCCCGGATATCAACCCGATCGAGCATGCTTGGAACGAGCTAGGCAGATGCGTAAAACAACGAAACCCTCCCCCAATCACGCTTCGTGAGCTCAAAATTGCTCTCACAGAGGAATGGGAGAATATTCCCCAAAATCGTATAAGGAACTTGGTGTACAGCATGCCAAACCGCGTAAACGCAGTAATGGAAGCACGAGGAGGCAATACGAAGTATTAAAATTCAAGAAAATCGTAATAAAGTTCAAAAATTTCATGTTTCCTATTTTTGTTTTAAGGAGAGATCAGCAGTTTTTTTCTTTATGTAATTTTGTGTCAATAAAATGTATGGTGACTCATATTTTTTTTACTTTCATTTAAGGAGTATTACATTGTCTATTAAATACAATTTATTGCATTAACCTATCATTTTTAGTTTCCGAGATTTTTAACATTCTTTAAGTGACCCGGATTCATTGCTCTCGAGTGTATATAGAGGACAAAAAAGATTGGAACGGATTTTTCTCCAACTCAAAAAATAACAACTAACAGGCTTGAAGGTTTCTTCGTCGTTTATTTACTTTAGTCTACATACTAAAGCGACGAAATTACTACTCTATTTCCGTGTGAGTGTTATTTTTTTATATAATTTGACTTTTTGTAAGTCTGGATATAAATATTTTTTCAGTTCGAGTTTGAGTTAGAGAATCGACACCCAGTTGGACTCAGTTGATATCTGGCTAGTTCTCTAGGGTATCATTGATATGGAAAGGGGAGACATTGACAATAAGGAAAGAAATAGTTTTTTTAAACAACTCAATTAGTCAATGAATTAAGTAATAATGACGAACAAGCAAGTAATATTCCGCTACAGTCCGTAAGTACAGCCTCCATTAGCTTATCTGTCCGCGAGCGAGTATAAGTGCGGTGCGCCGGCGCAGACCGCCACTGCTCGCGATGCGCTCCGCGGTAAGAACATCAATAATACATACACCAACTGTTACCCACAACAACAGACACCGCCCCAACTCTTCCCGCGGATGACGTGGCAGGTTACCTACTGCAAGACTCAACTGCAGCAAATTGACAGTCGGTTGCAATCGCCTGAGCCCTACGGGACTTGAGGATTATCCACCGGGGCAGGCAGCAGCGCCCTCTGCAAAACAATTCTACACCAAACTGTGATTCATGCCCAGCGTGGAGATAGTAGGCATTACTCCACATTTTAATGTGGAGTAATGCCTACTATTTATAAAAGCCAATAAGGGGAGGCCTGCGTCTGTCCAGCAGTGGATCAATAGAGGCTGTTGAGGTGAGGTGCAATGCTTTGTTCTCATGATCTGTTCTCCGTTTCAGATAACACTCTGTTGGCTGATGGCGGGGTGGTGGCTGGCCGCGGAGGCGCGACACTTGCTACACAAACGCGAGGGACTCGATCAGGTCATCGACAAGTCCCCACTGCTCGAACTTGAGAAAGGAGACCTCGGCAAACCAGACCCTAAAGTACCCGTTAAAGATACATTAGAGAAGAACCAAAAAATTGCAATCGAAGGACCAGATCATACGGTTGATAAAGATCTTCCTGGAAAAGGGGTACTTGTCGCGGACAAAGAAATAATTGAAATGAAACACAAACCGGAGGAGAAAGATGATAAACTTGTCGTTGGAGAGGAACCCAATCAAGGGGATCCTCTTGTCGTAGAGAGTGAAGAGAGTAGAGAGAGTAGCGAGGTGGTGGCACTAGTGGCCGTATTCCTGGAGGAAAAACCGACGGGCGGGGGGCGGTGGGGGCGGCCCCACGAGGAGTTACTCAAACAACTACTTTGACTACACCACGTTGACTCCACACACAAATATACGTCCGAATTATGAAAGCTTGCTTATTCATAGATCTATGCTTTAGTGATGTTTATCACATTTATGTTCGCGTTACTCAAGTATAGCCTGATGAATGAGCAAGCTTTGATAATACCTGGCTTTAGTATTATGGAAACTGGAAGCCGCTATATAGCGGCGTTAGTGCATCGTGCACCGCGTGCATCTTATGTTGGAAATACAAAATTTAAGCGTTGGAACTACCTTTTTCATTTCATATTTTATTTATTTTGTTTGCGTGTACTTCATTCTTAGGTCTAGGGCATTGTTTACAGAGCGCGAGGCGTGCAGTGGCGCGTGCAGCGGCCCCATTATCGCACGAAAAAACACAAACATAACGCAATACACGTTGATATTTATGGATAGGCGGGGCGTGAAGATTGGTGGAGCACGTCGAACAAACGCGTGTAAAATCACTTCTCCGTAAACACACTCTGCCACCGTCATACAAATATTTGCATTCTGTGCGGACCGCGCCGCTGCACGCCCCAGTCTCCGTAAACAAGGCCTAAGTGAATGTTTTCTTTTGTTTTGTTTCTGTTTCTAGTTGATCATAAAATGGAATTAGAACTACGACAAAAATAAGTAAATATAATTAAAACAGAATAGGTTTCTTCCTCATTGGAGGTCTCTATTGTGGATTGATATCCAGACCTCCAGTGAGCTGTCGCTTCAAAGGGAGTTGTACTGCACATAGAGAAATGCGGGCCATTGTGGGCCTATTGTTAGAGTAACGATATCCACAGGCAATTGTGGGTAGAGGAGACTCGAGATGACTGGAGGGGAAGAGCCCTTGCAGTCATCTCGAGGTGAATAGGTGTGGGCAGCAGCGGCGGTTCTTTAATTAAATCTTCATTGAAAATTTAAAAAAAGGAGGAGGTTCTCAATTCGACTGTTTTTTATGTTTGTTACGTCTGAACTTTGGACTTGGTGGTCCGATTTTCATGAATCTTGTTGAAATCGGTTCATAGTTTTTTAAAACAAAATTAATGATTATCTTTTGTATAATAGCGTGAAGGCCATTAAACAGCGTCTCAGTAAACATAAGGAATGCGCTGCAGAAGCGAGGCAGCCCCAACAACATCCTGAGTTGTTGTACTGCACACGCAGAGCGCCGAGTGATCAGAAGAGCTAGCCCATAGACTGTCCGTATAGAACGATCGGCAGTATGCTTTGAGCAGCGTGATTTTCAACTGCCAGCATGTTACCACAGATGCCACTATAGAAAGGAACGGCGTCTCGGCGGTCAAAGGAACGGCGTCCCGGGACACCGAACCTAAATAAAAGTGAGATTGAGGCCATTATTCCACCGTGACACGATTTATTTACGCTTTAATGTGACGTCACGGATGAAAAGATGGATGGCGAATATAATAAAGGCGCGAGATGGCTTTGTGAGGCCTCACAATGACACTTTCACTGTATACCCCGCCCGCTCCCCGGCCCCCCGCTTCGTCCCGATTGTCCTCCTGGCCGCTGCTGCCCGCCTGGTACCTCCATTCTGTCTACGTATTAGAACTATGTCATGGAAAGTCTTATGGAAAAATCTTCTAGATAAATTAAATTTGATCTTCTTTAAATGTTATTGACGAACCTCAATCGGAATAAGAACCGCAAAACGTCTTCTTTGGAAAATACTTTACAAATGAGGGAGACCGCGCCAAAAGATCGGTGACTTATACATAATTTTTCCTTTTGTAAATGTCGTACAAAGGCGCTCCCTGGCCCGAATCGGAAGGAAGGAAATAAATTAATAAATCGAACATTTTTCTTTGGAATTGTTCAACAGCCGGCGGACGGGGAGAGGGGAGCGGGTCGCAGCGACAAATTAGCCGATAAATCTGCAGACGGCGGGAATAACAGCTCACATGTTGCAAATAGAGAGATCGCTCAAATTATGTGAAATCTCGTTATAAATTTCAGGAGCGATCCAGCTATTAGGTAGTATACTTACCTCGACGGGCTACAGGACAACGCACTCGGCTCCCGCACACCCCCGCGCCAAAGTGTGCTGATGCGCGGCGACAGCTAGCAGTAAGCCCGCTGTTCACACACGATTGTCAAAGAGCCGTAGACAGCTTGCTTCAAGCGAGAGGTCCACGCGGCGACAGCGCTGCAGCGAGCTGGTGTGCGGTGGTTGCGAGGCGCACCACCGACGCACGGGCTACAGGCTGCTGGATATTGTATGCTGGCTCTGTAACATGTATCAGTTGAGTATCATAGTTGAGGCAGATGTTTGAACAATCATGGTGTGCTTGCTGTAACGGTTCCCAGGTGCGGCCAACGAACGCGGGTAGCAGAGGGGCGCGGTAACTCGATAAGTGGTCGCAATTAGCGGGCCGCCGCGCCGCCGCGGATCTCAGTTTCACAATTAAAACTTACAGCGAGGTTTATTATCTCTTCAAAAGTTTCACACTTATTCATTCCGAGCGAAGCCACTGAAAAGACTTTTCGTGTTTTAAATGTAGACGAGATCGGGAATTAAATTTGATTGCGTTGAATGAACTCGCCTCGAGCGCCGCCGTGCTGCCCGGCGTCTTGCTAGCGGCGGCGCGGCGACCCGCGGGCTACGTTAAACTTTTCTAAAAACTACGCATTTGGTGAAGTTCGGAAAATATAATCAGTTACGCGTTACCAAGAAAATAAATAATAGTTGTTTAGGAAAAAACCCAAAAATATATTATCAAAACATATGACGATCATCCCTAAGTACACTGTCGAATCAGAAAATGGCCTATTTACAGGACAGTCACTTGAAGTTTGTTTTCGAAATATCTTTTCCATATTATGAGCTAATTCAACAATTATTTATGACTAACAACATCAATTCAAACTACAACATTGGGTAAAAACCGCAAAAGGAAATAGTCACCAGGTTTTGAGATTTTTCAGTTTCGATAGCTTACGTCGTACAAACTGGCAGAAAAACTATCGAAACTAACCGTAACGATAGTTTACTTCGGAATGTTGGCTTAATTAACTATACCATTGTTATCGAAAGTGGTAGTTTCTATACTTTACGTGGTAGAAAATTGCATATTCGATTGTACTCCTAATATTTTGTTATAATGTAATGTTATTGGTAAGTAAATAAAAGTCCATAACTTTCATATTTTAAGTAGTTATGTATGTATTACAAAGAAAATAACAACTTGAATCGTTAAATAGGCTAAAAAATTAAAAATGTTATATGCCTGAAAATTACTAAAATCAACATAAAATCAAAGTTCTTATGTAGACAAAATTACACAACAAAACACACAGATATTAGACATCAAATCACTGATTAGGTGAGGAACAATATGAGATCTAATTATTTAAACTTAGGCCCGTGTTATGAAAGCTTGCTTAGTCATAGAGCTATGCTTGAGTGACGTTTATGCCATAGAAAAGCGTTGCACAAGCATACATCGATGACTGAGCAAGCTTTCATAATACGGGCCTAAGTCTGAATCACCATTTTCGTCAGGCAAATTTTCTCCGTGTTTAAGGTTCTGGAAAAACCTGTGATATTCTTTAGGTATTACCCCAGAATTACACAGAGACATCAGGTCTTTGTATTTTGCCTCGGGCAAAGGCAGATCATTGCTGTACAGATTATTTATTTCAACACTTCTTGTCACTCTCTTACCTCTTCTTGTACCTTAAAACAGTGACTGTCACCATTTTAATTATATTTTAAATACACACAGTTCGGGTCTTCTTTTTTAACCTTTATCTCTCTCAAACTGTTTCAAGCAAGATACATTTCGATTAGCGGTATCCTTTTTCCATTGCTTGTCCAGTAATAATACCTTCATGTCAAAAATATCCTCCTGTGTAATTTCTATAACGTTGTAGGGATTACCATCAACTTAAACCCACCTCACCAATGCATACCACTGATCAGGGGTGTAATGAGTATTCCTTTACCCTCTCGTTCAATACGGGCATGCACACTTTCACCTTCGTTTTGTGTATGGCCCCGTTCAAGAAATCTGTGTGTTATATCGACATTGTATTTTTATGACATGAACATACACATTGAGTAAACAACTCTGTTCCTGTTCTGTCCCGAACAGTTATCCGACCAAAATAAAAATGTCTTAGCACCTTTTTCGACTTTACATTTTATAAAGTGCATGAGGCAGCTTGAAACCTCATTGGCACCTCTTTTAGCTGTGCATTCGGTCCACATATATAACAAAAAGCCTCTTTTTGTGCCAAATCGAATAGAGTGAAGAGATAAACGCATAATTTTCCCTTGTAGTAAAACAAGCCTACATACCCGTGAGAAGTTAGGATTTTTTGAAAATCAAATGTTACGCGAACCGCTTCAGGGTACTTTTGTTGAGCCAGCTGTTTATCATTGTCCTTAAATTCTCTAGCTAAAGTCTTATTTTCTACATAGGCTTAAATTTGTTCATCAGACTTATCTAAGTATTCCCAATGCTTTGTATGATCTGCCAATCCCAGAACTGTGAGTGAATATTTTGTCTAACTGTAGTAAAAAAAAATCGTAGCATTTCAGTTTGCAGGTCGTAGAACAAACAGAGCCAAGTTTTTTACTGCTTCACTGTCCAGATTTTTACTGAGAACTGGTTCAGATAGAATACCGCCAGGTGAAAATGTTGCATCTCGTGATAGGTCTTCGTCGATCATACTTTCCAACATAGCGAACTCTGCGTCAGTGAGATTACAGTTCGGTGGTAACGGAGATTCTGGAAAAAAATACATTATTATGTAAATTAAGTTGTACCTGTACTTATAAATAAAAAGATGAAGTGCAAACAAACCCATTAATCACTAGCCGCACTGTTGAACCCTAATTACATCACTAAAATAGTCTATTAATTTAACGTTAGTATTTTGTCTAGAACTTTTCTTCCATAATGTAAACTAAATTATTTACCATATCCGTTGCAATTGTATATGTAAGATAAATAAATGCACATTCGATAGTTTTGATGCACTGTATTTACGTGGTAAACTATTGAATCTGGCACTTTCGATTAGAATACGTTTTTAAATTGCAATGTTAACTGACGAAAGTGCCACATTCGATACAAAATTATCTTATCGTCTCTACGTATAAGATCGAAACGGTCAGTTTCAATACTTTACGCTGGTATCAATCTTAGTACTAATAAATCTTACAAAAATGATTAGTAAACAATAATTTACCTTTCTTTCATTCCGTAAAACATTTCTTATTGTAAAATAAAACTAGAAACATTGAATAACTCACCACATATCAAATTTTCGTTTTCTCTTCCCAACGACTTTTCCTGTTCTTGAATTTTATTACAATCGCCATTTTCCACCAAACTTAATATACGTGCGCTTCTTCTATAACTTCTAAACACATTATTACTCATTTTGATTCTTATTAATTAATCCTTCACCGTAAAAACTTATATACAATTTCAAATCTTGTCTGCAAACCAAAACGTAAATCTGCGAGGGACGGACGGCGAAGCGGTCGAGGCTACGACGCGACGACGACGTATACTCCCGATAGTGGTAGTTTCGTCTCGCTCGCACAGTGATCATAGCGGCTGAACGCGGCGTATACGCGCGAAACTGAATTTCCGATACCTAACGACGGAACAAAAATGTAACATTCGATTGTATACGTAATGCAATTAGGGGAAATAACAAAAAAATATAAAAAACCTTCTGATCCCACAAAAGTACAAGTAAAAAAAGGGCGTTTTATAAAATAATACAAAAATGCCAATATTTAGTTTCGATAGTGTACTTAGGGGTGATCGATGAGAGAACCACCGGCCGTCGCACAAACACAATGGCGGCCGCACCCGGCACCCGGCGGCGGCGAACGAGTGAAAATATTAAAATTAATAATACAAGCTAATTAATTAGCTGCCTAATTAAAACAAAACTCGTTTGCTAAAACATTTAAAGCGAAAGTTCTCTCGCACCCAAAAGTTTAGTCTTCGGCCGTAATTCGTGACACAGATATAAAAGCCGTTTAGTATTAGGTGCTGCAAGTGACCTCCACTCTCTATTTAATGAACCCCCGCGCCCCACCCCGCCGCGCCCCGCCGCGTGACGTCGCATACAAATGACGAATTAGCCTGTCGCTGTAAAAAAGCGACAAAATGCAAATGTGGTGTGTGAAGCCTTTTGAATGGAGCGCGATCTCTCGCCGCCGCGCCGCCGTGCCGCCGCGCCGCCGCCGCGCTGTCGCTCTGCAATCATGGCCTGTTCCGATCCCGGCCGTGCACGCGCTCGGAGGATGGAGCACAAGCTATGAAGAAACCTTGATAATAATAGAACATCACAATTAAACCTTTCGATACAGTATGAGTTCATAGCGCTCTCGTAACTTTACAGTTGCAGTCGAATCATCTGGAACTGGAACAATAATGACATTTGCATTTTAATAATCACCGTCCGCTGAAAATAATTAAACAGAAAAAAGGTTTATTAAAATGATAATAGGCAAGTTTTTTGTGCCCGCGGAACCCAAAATAAATATTGTCGTTGGTAATGAATCTCCTTCGAAAAGCGCCATTGAAGAGGCGGCGGCGGCGCGGCGGTGGCGGGGCGGTGTCGGGGCGTGGCGGCGACGGCTCATTACCGAGACAATGGACGCTCCTTATCTCTTTCAATAAGATTTGCATAGAACTGCAAAGAATTGCCGCATGCCACCTGCGCCCGAGGCCGAGTCCCAGCGGGGCGCGGGGCGCGGGGCGCGGGGAGCGGGGCGCGGGGCGAGGGGCCCGTACTGGTCATACATCAGTGCCTAAGGCGCTCGGCAGCTCCTTTCAGTTCTGGTCTCCTGGTTACACCATCGAGCAGAATTCTGTTCCCGCCGTATACAGGTTGGACAAAAGAGTGAGTTTAGTCTAGTCAACAAGTTCAAAAACGTGAAAAATAGAGATAAAGGTCCTAAAAATATGAGCGATGGCTCATTCGATTCGGAATCACCTCTAGAAAAATGTTTTTGAAGGATTTTGGTACAGGTTAAAAATTGCAATTGTTATAAAATAAGATGAAAAAAAAATGATATTTTGTTTTTTGTTAATAACTGGAAAAAAATTGTCATTTAAGAAATTTTTTTTTAGCCCGTTAAAGAGGAGGAAATTTCCAATAAAAAAGTCTTGACTCCCGGAATTCTATCTCCATTATTTATAATTTTAATTAGACGTTGAAAATAGGGATCCGCGCGGCAGTTACGGCATGCGCGCGCCGCCGCTACAGAGAGTTCAGCAATAAAAATATTTTTTTTATAACATAAAATGTGATTTCAAAAATTTGAAAAAATTCTAGTATCTTCTTAACACTTGAAAGAATCGAGCCCTGAAGAAAAAAAAGTTTCATCACTATTTTTCAAAAAGTTATTCATTTGTTAACTAACCAATTTTTTCCCAATCTCCATGGGCATAAACAATGGGATGAAAGGTATAAATAATTGGCCTATAAATTTTAAACTTCGTGGAGCCTGAAAATATCTCAAAAAAAAATCTCGAAAAAAATTTAATCGGGTCGAACAGTTAATCAAACTTAATATTTAATGCTATTAAATATTAAATTTCGATCAGAATTGAGCTATCTTTCTTAGTTTCTGAGATATAAGCGTTTGAAAGTTATAATTTAGGGGTTGTAGTTAGGGGTGATTAAAAAATTTAGTCTAAATAAATAAATTACGTTACGTTAATGTAGATTTTTGCAAGTTTATGAGTCGACCAGATAATAAATTAACTTAAAGAGGGGGTGGGAGGGGGTGGGGGTTGGTAACTTAGAACAATTGAGTTTTTTTATGTTGTTATGAAAACAAATAAAACAATTTCTATTTTAAGACTTAAGTAGGTTAGGTTAGGTTAGGTTAGGTCGTGGGGGACGACCTGTCGTTGTGGGGGACGACCTGTCGCTGTGGGGGACGACCTGTCGCTGTGGGGGACGACCTGTCGCTTGCAGCATTGATTAAATCGATGCTGGAAAGCGAGAGGTCGTGGGAGGCGGTGATGTCCTTCTGCGATATTGTCATGTCGCGGAAGGAGTCTGCGGAGCGCGAGAGAGAGATTCTCTCAACTCTCCCGATCCGCAGACGGAGAGCCGGGCGTAGGAGACGGCTCTTCAACGCCCACCTCCAACCCCCATAACAGGGGCGTTGGCGACAGAGTCGGGGGACTCTGCCGTCGACAACATAATGGCCCGGGGTGGCGCGCGCGTGTGTTCTCGTGCGCCACTGAAGAGGCGATGCGGACCCAGTCCCATCGATCTGAGGAGGGGCCCGCATTTAGTTGTGGGCCGTCGCCGCTAGGGCTGCGGAAGAGTGCATGCGCGTTCCCGTGGCCCCGGCACAAGGCGTGAGAAGATCAAACGTGGTGGTTTTAGTCGGTATATGGAGTCCGACATAATCTTTGGGTCCCCCCGGACCCATAGATATCCATAAAGGATTTCCCCACGTTAACCCGTCGCACTCTCGCATAGTTCGAAAGTTTTAATGCCAAACTTTGCAGCCTTCGTCCGAATGTACTGTTTCATATTTAGCCTGCCTTTCCAAAGCGTTAAACTCTCATCAATGCAAATGTCTTTTGATAAGACGTAATTAGACTGAAATTTACTATTTAGGTGATCAATAACAGGCCTCAAACGGTGCACTCGATCGGAGCTTGCGGCGTCATTAGCGGTTGGGTTCGCATTACCTGCAGGAGGTGTATCCACAAAATGGAGAGCCCTGTTGAGATTGGTGTACCTCTTCAACGTTGTAATACGGGAAAAGACTTCCGTTTTCAACAACGAATTTGTAGAAAAGTAACTACAAATCGTTGGCATACGGATTACACCGGTCATCATCCAGAACGCGAAGAGGCACAACAACTCATCAGCATTCGTAGGATACCACTCTGCTTGAAAGGTGGCCGACGTAATTCGGCTAGCATACCGGTTAGTCTCGTCAACAATAATCTGTAATATGTCATCGCCCCAAAAAGAGCGAAAGGCATCATACGCATTAGTGTATACCGAAACCGAGCCAGTGTGCTCAGGAATAAAAGTCTCTTCGACACTTCGAAAAGTCTCCATTGGTGACCATTCGAAATGGAGATCCTCACCTTCCAATCGCGCATAATCCGTTCCGTCAATGGCGTCCTCAAATACGTCATCATCCTCACTCTCGCTATTTTCCCCTTCATTCAAATTTCTTGCGTGGGCCCTTCGCTGTCGTTCCGATTCCTCCACTCTCACCTGACGCCTCCTTACTACATCCCTCGCCATTTCACGCAGCTGGAGGGGAACATCGTCGTCGTTGATATAAATTTCTTCCAGAGGCTGGCCAGGCTGCCAGCCAGCCCGGTTACGACGTCCCCCCCCGCGACCTTGCCTAAATGTCCCACGGTTCGCATGCCCTCCTCGTCCACTCAACCCTCGTCGTACACCGCGCCCTCTACCTCTCACACTTCTTCCACGACCAGAACTATTCATCCCGTCATCTAATTCACCCCTCTCTGTCACACTTCTTCCACGACCAGAACCATTCATCCCGTCATCTATTTCACCCCTCTCTGTCTCACCAATCAAACCTATGCTCTCATCATACAGGGCATGCGAATCCGGGACTTCACTTATATCTAATGGTACGCCCGCCTCGTCGTACAGCCGTAAGACGACACCAAGTCTGAAATAAATACACCATCGTTAGAACGTGTAGTCCTCAGATCTTGCCGTAACTAAAATTATAAAGAATTAAAACTTACGGTTCCGGCGAGCGTACGGGCGAGCGGGACCTCCGCGCTCGCGGTGATGCTTCCAAATATCTGAAATAAATGAACCCGCGTTAGTACGTGTAGTCGTCAGATCGCTAGTATGCGTAGTCCTCAGATCTTGCCGTAACTAAAATTATAAAGAATTAAAACTTACGGTTCCGGCGAGCGTACGGGCGAGCGTACGGGCGAGCGGGACCTCCGCGCTCGCGGGGATGCTGCCAAATATCTGAAATAAATGAACCCGCGTTAGTACGTGTAGTCGTCAGATCGCTAGTATGCGTAGTCGTCAGATCTTGTCGTAACTAAAATTATAAAGAATTAAAACTTACGGTTCCGGCGAGCGTACGGGCGAGCGTACGGGCGAGCGGGACCTCCGCGCTCGCGAGGATGCTATATCCAAATATCTGAAATAAATGAACCCTCGTTAGTACGTGTAGTCGTCAGATCGTTAGTATGTGTAGTCATCAGATCTTGCCTAAACTAAAGTTATAAAGAACTAGCTGCGCCCTGCGCCCTCGCACGCGTTGTTTTTTATCCCACGGTTTAAAGGTGATTTTTATCCCACGGGAACAGATTTTCGGGATAAAAAGTAGCTTATGTTTTAGAATTACCTGTATGCAAAATTTCAGCCAGATCCGTTTAGTACTTTTGGCGTGAAGTGGTAACAAACATCCATCCATACCAACTTTCGCATTTATAATATTAGTGTGATTAGTGTACATACATCCATACTTTCGAATTTATAATATTAGTGTGATTAAAACTTACGGTTCCGGAGATAGCGGAGGCCTCCCTCCTCGGCGCTCTGGCGACGTTAGGGGCGAGAACGAGGGGCGACGAGGTGACGAGGCATCAAGTTCCACATCCTACAAAATATATATTATTTAATTTTTACACAGGTACACCTAGATATATTTTTAATTACAAATATTTTATAATAAATACCTCTGCATCTGTAAACTCATCATCGAGGTACTCTTCAAAGAGCTCCTCGTCGACCTCGTCCAACATTTGCTCCTCGCTATCCGGCCCATAAAGCGCCGCCAGGAAGTCCGGAGGAGCCTCCCCATCGTTCGCCGGATTCCAAGCCATTTATATATTTTTGAAAAAATATATGACCTAAAACATTTCAAAATATGAGCTACCTTACTAAGAAAAACTACGTCTTTTTTTTGCTGGACCATCCAGACAGAAAACACCTAAACCCGGAACAAATATTTGCAGATCGTACAAAAATTTGCCCCGAGGCGGGAATCGAACCTGCAACCTCCTGCGTCGCAAGCGATCATTCCCCGCTGCGCCACGAAGGTCATCAGTAAAAATAATAATTACCTAGTTACCTACTTATAGTAATACCTACATTACTGTACAAAAATTTGCCCCGAGGCGGGAATCGAACCTGCAACCTCCTGCGTCGCAAGCGATCATTCCCCGCTGCGCCACGAAGGTCATCAGTAAAAATAATAATTACCTAGTTACCTACTTATAGTAATACCTACATTACTGTACAAAAATTTGCCCCGAGGCGGGAATCGAACCTGCAACCTCCTGCGTCGCAAGCGATCATTCCCCGCTGCGCCACGAAGGTCATCAGTAAAAATAATAATTACCTAGTTACCTACTTATAGTAATACCTACATTACTGTACAAAAATTTGCCCCGAGGCGGGAATCGAACCTGCAACCTCCTGCGTCGCAAGCGATCATTCCCCGCTGCGCCACGAAGGTCATCAGTAAAAATAATAATTACCTAGTTACCTACTTATAGTTATACCTACATTACCTGATTACCTACTAATAATTACCTAGTTACCCACTAATAAAATCCTACATAAAACCTAAATATGGGATAGGGACCATGGTCCATGGACGTCGATGATAATTATTATGTCGATAACCAAAAAAACGATTCCCATCACTCATAAGTACAGCCGTCCCAAAACGTTTCCGGCGCAATGCCACAGTCTGCCAAACTATTATGAACCTTGACGCCCTACTAATAAAGCTTAGATTAGCATAATGGAATAACAAATTCGTTTCCATCAATTTCTCGTGGGTGTACAACGGAACAACTGATACTTTTGATGAATGATTTTACCGATTTATTCTTTGAAATAAACAATAACTTGCATAAATAGTTGTTGTAAATACGATTATGCAGCCTATTTCAATTATCTTTAGCTAGATTTCTTCGGAAATTACATGTAACAAGCAAAAAATTGTTGCCGACATTTGAGGTCAAAAACAAGGAAATTTCAATGAAATTCACAAATCCTATCATGTAAATAGCTTTATCGTATCCCAATTAGTACAAAACATATTAGTTATTTCATAAAACACTGCACTTACCTTGATAAAACTCACAAATTATAACACGGACGCACCAATTTCACGAACGACGCGTACTGAACGTTGTCACAGATTCAAAACCAAATTTCTTTATTTTAGTCTATTACTGAATGGCGGGTGAGTGTTGCAATGCGTAGAATAATAATTACTCTATGACACAGACAAAAGTTGTTCATACCAATATAGACTGTAACATTATGAAAACACGGCTTTTAATCGCCCGGGCGAGCCGAGCCACCGGTGGCTCCGCGCCAACCAAGGCATTTTTACGTTCATTCTAAGCCGAGCCCCCGGGGGCTCGCTGCGCGTTGAAGAGTTAAAAAAAAAAAAAAAAAAAAAAAGGTTAGGTTAGGATAGGTTTTTTTTTTTTTTTTTTTTTTTTTTTTATTTTTTTTTTAAATTTTTTTTAAGTAATTTTTGGGGGCAAATATGCTTGCACGGGCAAGTTTGCTTGCACGGGCAAGTCCGCTTGCACGGGCAAGTTTGCCTGCATACTTCTATAAATATTATTATGATAGATCTCAGTATATAAAATAAACCTTAAGATAATTACTCTTGCATTTCTTTATTTGCAGTAGACTTCTCTTATACAAACAAACAACAAAATTAAACGGGCACGTATGCAAGTCAAAATTCACCATACATTACTTATAATTGTTATTCCCTCTGTCACGATATCAATACAATTCCAAGAAGAGGATGGGTAACTTTTGGGAGCAAGTATGCTGGGCAAGTTTGCTTGCACGGGCAAGTCCGCCTGCATATTTCTATAAATATTATTATGATAGATCTCAGTATATAAAATAAATCTTAAGATAATTACTCTTGCATTTCTTTATTTGCTGTAGACTTCTGTTATACAAAACAAAAACGGGCAAGCATGCTTGCACGGGCAAGCTTGCCTGCATACTTCTATAAATATTATTATGATAGATCTTTTCCCTGTCCCGATATCGGATCTTGAGACCCAAGTCTTTCAGGGAATAGATCACTACATTAAACTTAATACGATATAATACACAATTACGACATTTATTCAGTATATGTCTATGTATATAAAATAAATCTTCAGACAATTACTCTTGCATTTCTCTATTTTCAGTTGACTTCTCTTATACAAAACAAAAACGGGCAAGTATGCAAGTCAAAATTCACCATATATTATTCCTTATAATTATTATTCCCTCTGTCACTGTATCTGTTTTTAGTCCTGTGCAAGCATACCCGCCCGTTCTTGGGGGCAAGTATGCTTGCACGGGCAAGTTTGCTTGCACGAGCAAGCTTGCTTGCACGGGCAAGTTTGCCCGCACGGGCTCAAAATTTTCACAGCAAAATTCAAAATTTCAAAATTTAGCATAATTATGGTAACCGTTTACGTTTGATTAAGTGACTTAAGTCTATTAACAATACTGTCCGTCAATTTAATAAACGAATTTATACAGGTTTCCCGTTTAATCAAGTCGGTTAAAATATACGGGGAAACATCAAATCTACGACACATTTGTTCATGTGCAAATCTCTGTACACCAAATACCGGACACTTCTCTAAGAGATGTCGAATGTCCTATGCTGTTGTCCCGTCACATGGACAATGATCATCCTCGGTGATTTTAAATCTTTTAAGATATTGTTTATGGAACCCATGGCCCGTAAGGATCTGCGTCATGCTGAAACTAGTTTTACATACTGTTGCTAAGTCCTGTATATCGTGTAAGGTGGGGAGAAGAAGTTTAGTATGTGCTCCAGTTGAAGAGCTTGAGTATCTTTCTTGCCAGATGTTGTAGTTTTCTTTTCGGGTGATTGATTTTATGAAGGAAATGGGGAATTTTGAATATTGGAAAGCTACGCGAAGTTTGGTTGCAGCATTAGCTGCTGCATCTGCAAACTCGTTGCCGGTAATGCCAGAGTGGCCTTTTACCCAAGAAATGCCTATATGCAGCGACTGTCTGACAGAAATATTGTGGATTGTGTGATGAATTTGCGCTAGGATGGGGTGAGTGTTACTGCGATTTTCAAGTGCTTTGATAGTGGAAAGTGAGTCAGTGAATATTGCTGTGTATGGTAAACGGCGATGTTCTGCCCACTGGCACGCGCCTAGGATCGCCAGTAATTCCGCTTGGAAAACAGTGCAGCAGCTATGAAGTTTAAACTTGCGTGTGACCTTGGGTGTGGTTCCTCCAGGATCAAAACAGACGAAAGCCGCACCAACCGAGCCATCCTCTTGTTTACTACCATCAGTGAAGATGAGTGTCGAGTTATCGGGATGTGTTGAGGTGGCGTAATCGGGAGTTGGGGTAAATGTAATTCGTTTAGATGGGTGAAGAAGCTCGTGAACATGTGTTGGTTTCTCGAGCTGGATGTCATGTGGAAGATGGTTGGTAATCCCTGATAACTTGGTGGTTTCGGTGACGCAAATTTCACGTATTTTCAGGTCTATTGGCATGAAACGGGCCAGGGCAAGAGCTGCTGTGGTCGAGATTGTTCGAAATCCCCGTATAGCTTTGATTGCAAATCCACGCTGCATTCTGAGGAGAATCCTCTGCACGTACTTCTTCTCCACTACATGCCCCCATATTGCAGCACCATAAGTGACTATGGGTTCAACTACTCGATGGTAAATGAGTTGAGTATTTTCGGGGTGAGTTCCATAGGTTGGTCGGGTATATATACATAGTTTATTAAAGATTCGCATGGCTTTGTCAGTGATGTACTTGACATGAGCCTTAAAGAGAAGTTTTTCATCCAGAATTATTCCTAGCAGCTTAATTTCTCTATCGTAAGAGAGGTCGTGGCTATTCATGGAAATCGTAATTTGTTTTGCTTTAGGCGTAAAGGCAATCATCTGAGTTTTAGAGGGTCCGAATGATAACTTGACGCTTTTTCCCCATTCATAAATTTTTGAGAGCGTGATTTCAGCGGCAGATTTTAGTCCTATTATGTCCTTAGCAGTGACAATAAGAAGGACGTCGTCTGCGTAGGCTTGCAGGTGGCATCCTGAAGGGAACTGCATCCCAAGTAGTTCGTCCAGGATCACGTTCCAGAGAACAGGCCCACATGCTGAACCCTGTACGCACCCCTTTGACATGCGCTTAGTGACGTGTTCTCCTGCATGATCTAACTTAACAAATCGATCGCGTACGTAATCTTCGATCAAACCATAAATGTTTTTAGGGCAATTCATTTGACGAAGTCTATGAAAGAGGGCGGGCCACCAGGCGTTGTCAAAAGCTGCTGAAATGTCTAATGATACTGCGATGACAAGTTGTTTATCTGCTTTAGCCTGTTTAATAATACCTATTGCGTTGCCAACCGCCTGAATAGTGCTAGTCTGCTCACGGAATCCATATTGCCGATTATTGCTATGGCCATTTTTAGCTGCTAAGTACGTGACACGTTTAATAAACAATTTTTCTAATAATTTTCCAAATACCGGTAATAGTCCTATTGGTCTGAATGATCCTAGGATGCTGTAGTCTGATTTACCGGGTTTCGGAATAATTTTGATGTAAGCTATTTTCCACTTCTTAGGGAAATACTGCAGATCGAGGCACCGGTTCATGATATCCGTAATCAGCTTTGGATAAGCCAGGGTAAATTGATGACATATATCTGAGGTTAGATGATCAAGCCCTGGAGCCTTGTTAGGGTTCATGTACCTTAAATGTTCCAGTACTTCATCCTCAGTGAAAGGTGGATCATCTTCGGAATCTATTGAATGTACGGCTCGTAGGAAATGATGTCGGGATTCTGTGTCTGGTAAATCGTCAGGGTAAAAATGGTTAAGCAAGGCTGTAGCAGTTTCTCGTCCACCTGTGGTGTAATCGTTCCCTAGTTTTAGAGTTGAGGGTGGACGTTGAGGATTTGTATCTTTCAGCAGTCTATTGGTCAATGTCCAAACATTTTCCTTTGTTTGCATTTCACAAAATTGACGAAAGTTTGCCGTCGATTCGTTTCGCAATTCTTTCGCATAACATTCCTTTATAGATTTTTGATCCTCTAACAAATCACTTAATGGAAGTCCATGTTTCTTGGCTCTATGAATTCTATGGTGTATGTCAATGACTTCCTTCTTTAACGTGTCCAGCTTTTCTGACCACCAAGGTGGTTTCCTAGCGTGACTTGGACTGTTGCTGCCTCTGGTACGCATGGAACTTTCACAAGCGAGGTGTATGATGCCTGTGATATCGTCGATGATAGTGTCCAACCCCAAGGCACCCAGGTGAGAGACCTCCCTCTCTAAAATATCTGAAGACAACATACGCGTGTGAAGAGTCTTTGAAATTGGGCCAGCAAGCTTTATTGGTCTGATATTGAAAGGTAGAGAAGCTGTCCTGGTGCGAGGACCTACTGAGATGGACATTAAGTGTGAAGTCTATGGCATTATGCTGGGAGGATTTGCAAAATTCCAAATTCACCCTCCAGCCTGATATCTTATGCAGGATTGAACCGGATACTAAAGTAAGATCAATGATTGAGCTTCGCTGGCGACCATGTGTAACGGTTTCAAATGTAGGGGTGGTTCCTAGATTGCAAACATATAAGTCATTTCCATGGGCAATTTCTAGTATTTTCCTACCACGGGCATTGATGTTCGTGCTACCCCATACGCTGTGCCATCCATTGAAATCGCCCCCCACAATGCACTGCATTCCACTAGATGATTTTAGGAAGAAGTCTAATCGTTCCATTGTGTTGGATACATCTTCACCTGGTTCAATGTATACGGACGAAATGAGGAGGTCGTGAGATCCTGTCTTTAATTGTATGACTGACAGGTTAGGTGTTGAAAATTGGGTTAGACCTAAGACGGATGCGAAGCCAGGCTTTACGAAAATACAAGCCTTGATTCGGCCGTTATTGTTTGGAAACTGATATATATTTATGCCTTTTATTTGCTTAACTTCGTTTCCAGAACCAGTGTATGGCTCTGAAATCAAAGCAATCTGGTGTTTACTAGAAGAAAAAGAGTTTAAGAACTCATGTTGGCAATTACGCGATCGGTCAATGTTGCACTGAATTATGTTAAGCTGATTCTTAGTATCCATAGTCTACCCTATTCATAATTTTGTTTCGCATGGCACGTAGCCTGGGGCATAGATCGGAGTTTGCGCGGTGTCTGGTGTCTGATTTGTCATTAAATTTACTGTTATGTGTGACGCAGTTAATGCATTTAGCTGTAAAGGGCTTCGTTTTAAGTGGGCATTGGTCGATGTCATGGTCCACCCCAGCGCAGTGCGCACAAGGCTTTGTGGTCGAGCTGCATTTACCACGCATGTGGCCAAATTGATAGCACTTATGGCACTGAATAAAGGGAGAGAAGTCCTCCACGCGAACGCGTTGATGGTCTAGACAGACTCGGACCATATCCAGCATTGCACGGTATAGGCAGGGGCGAGCCACGAAGACTGCATTGTAAAGAGATGGGTTGCGGTTATCCCTTTTAAAGCGAAGTCGCAGATCATCGGGGCTGCCCATGAGTTCAGCAAGTGGGTAGTTTTGTTCCTTAAGAATTGAGGGAATATCCTCAGGAGGAACATCTCTAGATATACCTTTAAGGATGATCATTGGACATAGCTTACGGGCGGGTTCAGCACTTACATGAGATGACGGCTCGGATAAGCGCTTCATGGTGTCTTCGCATTGGTCCTGGCTGTCAAATTCAACTCGGAGCTTTCCGTTTGAGACTGCTTGCACCCGTGCAGGTGCAAATGATGAGCTCCTGAAGCTGATGCTTTTCCTGAACGCATCGATTGTATCTTGTTTGGTCCTTGCGGCTCCGCCCTTTGGGGTGATGATGATGGCTGGTCTGTAGGCTGGGCTCTTCTTATGTTCTGTAGTGACGTGGCTCACCAGATAACGTTCCGATTGAGGTTGAAGTCTAGAAGGCTGAGTGGGGTTTAATGTGTTAAGGATGGATACACTTTTGCTGACGAGCTTCTTAATGTCCTTGAGCTCGGTCTCTAATATATGCTTCAATGAGTCCAGTTCATCCTGTTTGGCAAGCTCATGGGGGGGCTCAACTGCGACGCGCTCTTGGTGATGATTGGAAAACATGTGTGCCGAGGAGATTAGATCTTCACATGTCTTGACTAGGTTTTCTTTATTAATCTTGGTGAGACTCTTTCCCTCTTTCAGTAGAGCCTTGATTTTTACAGCTTGGTTGGTGACATGATCAGAAAAAGCAATGCTGTTGTTGTTGGGATTGTTGTGCAATGTAGCCAGCTGGTCTATGGTTCGAGTAAAGAACGGCTGAGTGATGAGATTGCATGAATTTTGGTGGTTATCCTGTGAAAAGGAAGGTGTTGATGGTGGTTCCTGGTTCGGGAGTTCCAAATTGGGTTGAAGAACAGGATCCCGTGATGTCCTTTCTGGAGAAACTTGAGAGGGCGGTGGGGGTCGTCCAATCGTTGGCGATCGTACGAGAGGCATATTTGCAGAGTCAAAGGTAACAGCGCAGTACAAAAATCTCAAAAATTTGCAAAAATTTGCCAAGAAAACTTGCTTGTGGCAAGTTTGGCAAGTAGAATTGCTAAAGCAAGATGGATTGCTATTTTGGCAAGTAAAGTTGCAGATTTGCCGGACTTGCACTTTGTCCAGTAAAGCAAGTTAAGTTGCTATTTTGCCAAACTTGCACTTTTGTCCACTTTGGCAACTGAAGTTGCGCTTTTGGCAAGAGAACTTGCACTTTTGGAAAGAAAACTTGCACTTTTTTCCACTTTGGCAACTGAAGTTGCAGTTTTGGCAAGAGAACTTGCACGTTCGGAAAGGAAACTTGCACTTTTTTCCACTTCGGCAACTGAAGTTGCAGTTCTGGAAAGTAAACTTGCACTTTTTTCCACTTCGGCAACTGAAGTTGCAGTTCTGGAAAGTAAACTTGCACTTTTTTCCACTTCGGCAACTGAAGTAGCAGCTCTGGAAAGTAAACTTGCACTTTTTTCCACTTCGGCAACTGAAGTTACAGTTTTGGCAAGGGAACTTGCACTTTCGGAAAGGAAACTTGCACTTTTGGAAAAATTGGGAAGTTAAATTGCTTTACTTGCTTTAAAAAGTGGGTTGGAGCAAGTTAAGCAAGTTGCGGAACTTGCTTGCCCTGCCGCTCTCGGGAGTGGCTAGCTGCAGACTGGTTTTTTTTTTTTTTTTTTTTTTACAGTGTTGCAAACTAGTTTACTCATTTGGTCATAGGACCAGCGAGTGTGCTAGTCTGCTTTTGCTTTTCAAAACCTGAGGCAACCTGTTGCTATTAATTGCAACAACATTAAATTACCTGCTAAGGATTTATACTTTTTTTTTTGTAATTTAAAATCAAATCTAAACACACACACACACACGCACACATTCACTCACTCACGCACGTACTTAACGTTAACATATTACAAATAGAAAGATACAGATTAAGAAGAGATTCTAGAACAGACTAGGAAAACAGTGTGAAAAATTTTTTTTGGAAACAATTACTCACATTCAATTCTACAATAATAATAATAGGAATGCCTATTATTTAAATAAGCATGCTTATCATTATACAGGACATACTCATCATTTTAACTTTGCAATTGTTTGATGTTCAAACAATGCCAGTTCATTATACTACATGATTAATTATTTCAAATATACATCATATTGTTTAATTAACATCAAAATTTAATTGAATTAGTAACCAATTAATACATTTATTGTAATATGTGAATCTAATGAACTACCTATACAATTTTGCAGACTAAAATTGTATTATTTGTACATTCATTTTCAATAAATAAGATTAAATACGTTAGAACAATAAATCAATAATTATTTAAGTTACGCTACTTCCTCAATTCAATCTATAATAATGTTAAACTAAAACTTTTGTACTGAGCTATTTTATCCTTTATCAACTTTTCTCATTTTTTCCTTTTATTGCTTTTTTTCTTATATATATTTTTTTGTTTACTATTATTATTTTCTTTTGGTTTGCTTTTTTATGTTTTTGTAAGTCATTTATTTATTTTAAACCATTGTTTCTTTTGTTTTTTTTTGTCTATTTTTTTTTAAGCAATAAAATTAAAATTACAATACAATAAAGTAATAATTTTATAACATTAATACTAACATTTGAATTACTATATAAGAAATTAAATAGCTGACTAGAGAGGAAGATTTAGAAAGTAAATAGGATATCAACAATTAAAATAAATTCAAACAGAGATAACTTGTCACAAAATTCGACAAATTATAATAAAATAGTCAAATATATATAATAAATTCATAAAACTAAAATTTAAGCTAATCTTTTTAAAACAGGACACACGATGTTGGCCATGTTGGCAAACAAGACAAAATAAAATCGATTGAGAATATAATGCTCGTAGTTATTATTGTTATGTCTCCAAAAATGACCCATTCTCTCTGCCAATTATGCGAAGAATAGTTTTCGCAAACGACAAAAAGATAGGCCTATTATTACTGTCCCCAATCAACTGCTCTAGAGTATCAACATTTAAGACAGTGTCCATTGCGCATTCACATTCATGTCTCAACAGTCCAAATCGCGCGCAGTTTAATAGTAAATGTTGCACAGACTGGCTTACATCTTCACCACACGAGCACAGAGGAGAGTCAGTTAATCTGAACCGAAACAAATAAGAATTAAAGCCACCGTGACCAGTAAAAATTTGCGTATAAAAATTATCTAAACTGATTTTTTTTAAAGTTTGAAAAGCTAGAGATACATTTTTGAAAAATAATTTGGTCGTACTACCTGCCTGTGATATATTGTATGTCTGCTGCCAATCATTAATACTATCCGATCTTACTGTCCACTTTGCGAAGGACAGAGGGTACTTGTCGTAGAATGGTAGTCTTCTATCGTTGAGAGCTGCCTGCTTTGCCAATTCATCAGCTCTCTCGTTGCCCTCTATCCCACAGTGTGCCTTGACCCAGTAAAAACGTATAAGTTTCCCAACACGAGCTAATCTTAAAATGTTGTCCTTAATTTCAGCTACCAAGGGATGTAGTGAATTAGGGTCACTGATGGCTTCAAGACTGGACCTAGAATCACTTACTATACTGAAAGCTGAATCCCCTCTGCCCTCGGCTAACTGAAGGGCTCGCAGTATCGCACAAAGCTCTGCTTGAAATACGCTACAAAAGTTCTCGAGGCGGAACCTAGTATGGCGGATCTCACGCTCTCCAGACCAGCAGGAGACTGCACCACCCACCCTACCTTCAAGCTTACTACCATCAGTGTAAAGCACGAGTTCATCGTTCCCCAGGCGCAACGCATCCTCCTGAGACTCGATGAGCCCAAACCTTACATGCTTTCTCTCTGCAGGGTGAAGTAGTGAGAATGGACTTTCCCTAGTCTCCATACTTCGTCCCGGCAGCCCAGCCAAAGGCTCCCCTCTCTTAACCCTATAAATGAGTGCATTCTCCTTTAGTCTCATAGTTAGAGGCAGTAGTCTCGAAAGCAGGACACTCGAAACTAAGGAAACTGTACGGTGAGCTTTACTTATTTTAATAGCAAAAGATCTTATTAGGCTATTTAAAGTCTTTTCAGTATAAACCCTATCTGAAACATCCACCCAGCTACTCGCCGAGTACAGAATAGTAGGCTCCAAAACAGCGATATAAATCAGTCTCAGAATATCAGAATTAAGACCCCATTGTGCTCGTGCCGCTCTCGATACCACCTTGTAAAAAGCGATAGCTTTATTGGTAACAAGCTCGAGGTGCCTTCTAAAATTGAGAATGGGGTCAATATTTAATCCTAATACTCTAAGACAAGATCCATAGGCTATGGGGACGTCTGCCATCACGAGCCTAGGAGAATGGTACCTTAGCTTTTTGGTGATTAAGAGTGCCTGTGTCTTTTCAGGAGCAAATCTCAGTTTTAGGCTTTCGCCCCACTGCGTGATCACGGCCAGCGCCCGGTTGACCATCCCCTCCAGCTCAACCCCATCGGCCGCGGCTGCGATCATCAGAATATCATCCGCGAAAGCCTGAACCCTGACGCCTCCGTACTGTGCCTGCTCCAACACCGGCTCCAGCTGGATATTCCAGAGGATCGGCCCACAGGTAGACCCCTGAATGCAACCCTTATTAGTTTCTCTACAGACTACCTGCCCCGCATATTTTAATTTAATACTCCGCTCCGAGAGGTAATCAAGTATGAGGCGTGCGACCTCGATGTCAACGTTACTGGCTCTAATCTGTTCGATAATAGCGGGCCACCAGGCGTTATCAAAAGCCCCTTCTATATCTAAGGACACTAAAACTACTATTTTCTTTTGTTCTAAGCCTGCACGAACAATAGACATGGCGTCAAACAGAGCGTCTTCCGCGCTCCGCTGCGGAGTAAATCCATATTGGAATGGGCTCAGCCGGCTCTCCCTGCCGAGCTGCCACTGCAACCTATTCACAAATAACTTTTCGAGCATCTTCCCGAGTACCGGAAGAAGCCCGATCGGTCTGTAGGATTTAGGCGTGGCGTAAGATTCTCTGCCCGGCTTGGGGATAACCTTTATAGTCGCCACCTTCCACGATCTCGGAAAACAACCCAATCGAAGGCACTGCGAGAATAGCCCCACAAGTAGAGCTCTATCGCATCTGTAGGCCCGGAGACAGATATCCAGCGTGAGCCCATCGCCCCCGGGCGCTCTCTTGGGACTCATAGTTCGTAATACCGTATCCAGTTCCGTTTCAGTGAAGGCGACGTGCGGCGATGCCGTGCGAGTAAGCCTATCTGCCCAGGCCCGCGCGGCTGCGCGGCGCGCGGCGTGCTGTGGCATGTCTTGCTGCGGGTCATCACTGCGGTAGAAGGTGTCGGCCAGCAGAGCTGCCGACTGCGCCTCGTCCAGCGAGCTCCCGTCCACCGCTGCCAGCAGCGCGTCCTCCGAGCGCGCCCGCATCCCGCACGCCTTCATGATCCGGTAAGACCTTTGCCATATACCCTGCTGCAGACTGGTTAGGTTAGATTAGGTTAGGTTAGGTTAGGTTAGGTTAGGTTAGGTTAGGTTAGGTTAGGTTAGGTTAGGTTAGGTTAGGTTAGGTTAGGTTAGGTTAGGTTAGGTTTTTTTTTTTTTTTTTTTTTTTTTTTTTTTTTTTTTTTTTTTTTCCATCCTACCCCTAGCTTTACCAGGGACCTGGTCTACACTACCCTTTCATTCCAGTTCTCTCTTATATGCTTCTCGTACTTCCATGCTTCATACTTTATCTTTCTTTTATACGTCTCCTATTATACATTTATTACTATTGAAATTCTATTATCCTAATTCTTATTTAACATGGGTTTTTTAAGAGACAGTACACAAAAGTTTTTATTTCAATACAGTTATAGCAATTTTCCTTATTTACTAAAATACATTGCTTAGGTCACATTTTTATATAGTATAAATTATATAATTGTGACCTCTTATTTTCTACTTATTTCTAATTATCGCTTTATTAACAATCTTTTCACAATAATCCAAAAATTTATATCTTATCTTCTTATCTTCTAGTATAATATACAAGTTTTCCTTACTTATGTCTAGGTCTATTTCATGTTCCAAATTATATCTGTCTCTTCCAAACCTAGGGCAATTCGTTACGAGATGGACGACGGTTTCCTCGACATTTGGGTCACAGGGGCACGATGGAGTATCCTTGCATTTAAAACGATACAAGTATGAAGAGAAACCACCGTGCCCCGTGAAAAGTTGGACTAGCGCGGGTTTTAGCATTATGTTTTTGACTAGTCGGTATGCCCTTATTGCATTCGGGAAGAAAAGCCTTGTGATCGCACCTTGTTCAGCATTAGCGTAGCGTTTGTTCCATTCGCAAAGCGAGTCCTGCCGGATTTCTCGCTTTGCGAATGAAGCCGGACAGCTGTTATATTTCGGCTTCGTTTTAAGCTTCAGTGCTGCGCATTTTGCCAACTCATCTGCCCTTTCGTTTCCCTCCAACCCTGCGTGAGCTTTAATCCAAAATAAGCTCAGTATTTTGTGCTCCTGTTGAAGCTCACGTATGTTTGCTCTGATTCGGACTGCAAGGGGATGGGGGGAAAATAAGTTGGCAACCGTTTCGAGGGCTGAGCGCGAATCACTGAAGATGCTGCAGCTTGGTTTCTGCCTTTTCAGCGCCTCGTTTGTTGCTTCAGCCAGAGCGAACAATTCAGCCTGGTAGACGGTGCAGCAGTTATCCAGCTTGAGTTTACGGGTACTTATCTCGACGGCACCTTCCCTGATGGATAATGCGGCGCCGACTTTTCCCTCGATTTTACTGCCGTCTGTGAAGATATTCAGGCAGCTGTCGAGGTTCTCTTTCAATGCTGCCTCGTCGACCAGGCAGGTGAATGACAGCTCCGACTGCAACGCTGGGTGAGGCATCGCTGCGTACGGCACTGGTGTCTCGATGCCTCGGTCTCCTATTACTCGCTGGGTATGGCCTTTCTTTGTCTCATAAAGCAAGGCTGCTTCCCGGATTCTTATATCCAGTGGAAGCAACCCAGCCAGTAATAGCGCCGAGGTAAGTGAGACAGTCCTGTAGGCTTTAATAATTTTCTGTGCGAAACCACGCTGCACTGTTTCGAGCTCTTTTCGTATGCAGATCTTATTCGTTGCAGGCGCCCATACACTTGCAGCGTACAATATGGTGGGCTCGACCACAGCCGTGTAAATGACCCTAATAACATTTGACTCAAGACCCCAGGTCACTTTTGCAGTTCTGGAGAGCTGCCTGTAGAAATTTAGCGCTTTACGGCAGACGTTCGCGGCGTGCGAGTTGAAGGTCAGTTTATCGTCGATGGTGAGTCCTAACAATTTTATTTCCCTAGACATGCCAATGTCGCATCCGCCCATGCTGAGACGCGGGGTATCGTGCTTTAGTTTGCGCGTGATGACCATAGCCATGGTTTTATGTGGTGCAAACTTTAGCTTGTTCCGGATACCCCACGTCTGAACGTGTGCAAGTGCGGCGTCGGCCTGCCTTTCGATCTCTTGCGCGGTCTCACCAGCGAAGACAAGCACCACGTCGTCCGCGAACGCCTGCACGTAGTCACCTCTACCTTCCAGCTCTCTTAGAAGCGGATCTAGGAGTAAGTTCCACAGGATTGGGCCGCCAATCGATCCCTGCACACATCCTTTTTCTGTTCGTTTTTCGAACTCCTCCCCAGAGTAACGGACCTTTACTCTACGGTTTTTAAGATAACTGTCGATCACCCTTCTCAGATTGACAGGACACTCTTCCTCTGCCAGCCGGACTCGGATTGCTGGCCACCATGCGCTATCAAAGGCCCCCTCAATATCCAGCGACACTAACGTTAACAGTTTCTTCTGTTCCAGCTTACTGTTTATGTGTCGCATTAGGGTATAAAGGGAGTCTTCGGTGCTTTTTTGAGGCATGAATCCGAACTGGCGAGTACTCATTCCTGGCAGAAGGTGAAACTTGATTCGGGTGATCAACATCTTTTCAAAGATCTTGCCTAACACTGGGAGGAGTCCGATTGGTCTGTAGGATTTTGGGTTGTTGTAACATTCTTTACCAGGCTTCCGCAGCACTATAACGGTGGCCTCTTTCCATGGATCAGGGAAGTGTGAAAATTCTAGGCACTTGTTGAGCATGCTCAGAAACATAATTGGGTCACTTTTTATGGCTTCCGCGCAAATGTCGACTGTGAAACCGTCTGCTCCGGGTGCCTTCTTTGGGTTGAATGCTTTAATCGCGGCAGTTAGTTCAGACATCGTGAATAGTGGGTCGCAAGACTCAGCTTGCTCCTCAATATTTACCCTCTCTGCTTTAGCTCGAATTCTGCGATGATCGGCATTGTCGCTGTCTGTGTGGTCTTTCGGATAAAACGTTTCGGCCAGGGCCTTCACAGAGCCTGCAGCGTCGAGTACTCTACCATCAACCTGGAGTGGCACATCTTCTTCCCTTTTTCTAGTCCTACCTATAACCCTATAAATCCCTTCCCATACCCCCTCCCTGTCCTGCTTACAGCAAAAGTCCTTCCAACTCTCCAACTTGGCCTTATTTGCCTCGAACTCATATTCATTCTTCTTTTCCAGGTACTCATTAATAACTGCTGGCCTTCGGACCAGCGCTGCGCATCGGACTCTTCTCTTCCTGTTGGCGACTTCCTGTTTTAGCTGTGCAAGCTTCTCGGACCACCACGGAATGGTAAGTGTTTGTTTGTGTTTCTTTGCAGGTATGGTTTCTATGCATGCGTGTGTAATTGCTTGAGTGTATGTATGTATGACTGCTTCTATTTCTTCAGTGTTATGTATGTGCTCTACTTTTTTGTTTGTAAGATGATTGTCTATTTTAAATTGGTTCAATTTCTCATGAAACTGAACCCAATTAGCTTTTTTAGTGTTGTAGAGCCTTGTTGTGCGGGTAATTTGTAATCCGAGTGCTTTGCGTAGTTGTATGTTAAATTTAATTCCGTTGTGGTCCGAGCTCGTCAAGTTCTCTACAACGGTCCATCCGTCCACAAGAGTGAGCATGTCCTCAGAGCAGACTGTGAGGTCTACATGGCTGATGTACCTTTGGCCTCCTCTCACTGTGTCGAAGGTAGGTTTTAAACCAACATTGAGCACCTGGAGCCCCTTATCATCTATGAAGTTCATGAGCTCCTCCCCTCTGGGATTTGTTCTGACGCTTCCCCACCAGGTGTTCCAGGAATTGGCGTCTCCACCAACAATGAGCCTCGCCGATCCAAGTTCGTTAGTCACTCTGCTCAGATGTTCTAGATACGGTTCCAGAGGCTCAGTTCCCTCCAGGTATATGGAGACCAGATTTACCTCCCAGGCGCTTGTTCGGATGCCTACTACGGCAATGTTGTTCGTGGTGAGCAGTGGGTATTGGACGACATCTAAGGTAGAGTCTAGTATTGCGATCGCTGCCTTTACCATCCCCCCACTCGGATCCGTACTCTGGAAGATCCTAGCGCCTGGGTATGTCCTTAATTTCTTGGGGGCCCCTACGTAAGGTTCCTGCAGGAGGAGTGCTGCAGCTCTGCATTTTGTGGCTTCGAGGAAGACCTCATCTGTTGCCAGCTGCTTCTTTTGAAGGTTTGCTTGCATGATCCTATAATAGACGCCCTTAGCAATACGCCACGGTGGATCTCGCAAATGTTTCCCATTTGCGCCTCACCGGGCATTCGTTGCTAAAGGCGCCGTGGTCAATTTTTGCAGCCTTTGCTTTATTGCAGTTTATGCAGCAGGGGGGGATTCCACTCAGCCAGTCGGGGCATTCTGTTTTTAGGTGTGCCCCACCGCAGTGGCTGCACACATCAACTGCTTCGGAGCAGAACCGCTTCCCATGTCCGTACCCTAGACAGCGCGAACACTGTATAAGGGGGGACTGATCGGCGACTCTGACTCTCTGCATGTCGATATGTAGAGCCCCTGCGCTGGTCAGACTCTGCCAGAGTCTGGGCGACACCTTCATGACGATGTGGGATGTAAGGGGGTTCCTCGCTTTACGGCGATAACGTATTTCTATACGGTCATCGTCGCCGCTCAGACCCTTCAGTAAGTGCCCGTTTTGTGTATGGATGGCTTTTATGACATCGTCGTCCGTGTTGCTTTGCAGTACGCCGTATAGGATGACAAGAGGGTCCTTGTTCTTGACATCCTCCACGCTGAGATGCCCTTCCCTCTCCGCTATTCTATCCTTAATCTTTCTTAGCTCTTCCTCGTTTTTACAACCTACTATTATCTTCCTGTCTTTTGCTTTTCTTATTTTGTCAATTTTTGCTCCTTCGTCCTTTGCATTCACAACCTTTCTTATTCTATCAAACACTTGATCTCCTGTCTCTTGGTCATTCGTAGAGGAAACTATGATGGAGTGCATGGCGGTGTTTCCTGGATCCCGATTGTTTGGAGAACCCGCTGTAACACTCGCATAGGAGCCTCTGCTCGTATGCCACTCCTGCTGTGTTTTCAGCGTTTCGGTCAGTCTCTCCATTTCCTTTTTGTGGTCTTCCAGAATCCTTCCATGCTCCTCCATCTTCCTCATCAATTCTGCCCCTTGCCCTGTCGTTTGTGGTTCCCTTTCCTTGGGTTGTTCTTTTGCCTCTTCGTGGGTTTTCTTCGGAACCTTACCCTGGCCCTTTATGCTGTCAACTTCTTTGACTAGCTGGTACAGCCTATCGATTGCTTGCAGGACCTCGGTTTTTATTTCGGTCTTCGTGTTCCTCGATCTCTCTAGGCTGCCCTTGGCTTTGACCACGCACGCTCTAGCCTCGGTGAGTCGGTCAATGTACTTTGACGGTGAGCTTGTACTTGCTACAGTTGACAGTTTTTGTGTCGTCGATGAGGTCGTGGTTTTGGGCTTTGGCTTTTGGGTCTCAGAATCTTGAACTTTCTTCGAAGGGGTTGTGGATTTCCTCTTCGGATTCACTTTTCCGGTCTCCCACTCCCCAATGCTACGTCTCACACTAGGGCTCTTAGAAGTCTCTGGCTCCCTAGAAGGTCCTGCCTTCTCCGTCTGGTCCGGAGATTTCAAATTTTCTGCGTCACAAGCGACACCCGTCGTCTTTTTGACCGGAGTGCGAATCCCGAAATTCATTCTAAAATTTTAAATATTCTTTTCCAGATGGCGTCACCAGGACCTGTCAGTCTACGTGTGCTGAGTATCGCCAGGTAAGTACAATTTGGGGTAGGACTCGTCAACCTTGAAGTGTGACGTGTAAAGAGCGTCAACTTCAGATAAAATAAAATAGATTAGAAAATAAAATAAAATAGATACCTTTGAAATAACAAAGTAAACTGTTTTGGTAGAGTCGCCCGAAAGATTAGAAGAGTCAGATATTCTGCTTGGTCAAGGGTACATAAAAACTTATTGTAATAATGTCGATTTGTAATTTTTGTAGAGTAGGGTCGACTCTATCAACGTAACCACCTTGGGATTACGAAGTATCCACTTAGTCCTCCAAATTAGAAAAATAAAAAAAATAACAAAAATTTAAAAAAATTACAGCAAAAAAAAAAGACTCTATGTAGAGTCTTGAAACTCTACTTAAAAATAGCCAAACTCAAGTCCTACAGTTTACAAAAAACCGCACTGCTGCAGGACTTCTGGTTCCGGAGATATAAAATTCCGAAGTTTGGCTGAAAACTCTAAAAAGTTGGGGTTGCAACCCCTAAAACGTTATAGAATGTTACTATTATACACAAAATATCTTATTCTTATTCTAATCTTTAAATGTAGCTTTGGAAAAAGTATTTAAATCAAAATAATTTGTTGGAGGTTCCGAAAAAATTTTCTAAGTCCAAAGTGTTTTTTGGGGGTAGGGGGTTGAAACTAGGTCCAAATGATTAGGGGAGGGCCCGAGGGTATCCGGCTTCTGGATACCGTGGGGGGGGGGTTTGGGGGGGGGGACCCGGATAAAATGGTCAGATTTGCTCTAGCACCCCCAGTTTAGCCACAAAATGCAAAACAAGTTATTTTGCGGTTGGTCGAGAGGTAGGATACTTTTTGAAAAATCAATGAAAAATAATTTTATGGGACTGAAAATTCTGTAAAAATTAAGGAAGTCAAATCGTGAAAAGTTCTAACCTAATTGAATTTTAAAAGAAAAATTTTACCTGTAAAATTTGTGGGGGGGGCTCTCTAAAGTTAGGGGTTGTAAAACCAACAACCGCAAAAAAACACTAAAAAATTTATCCTGCTTACCCTTGTCTCCAGAAAATTCTAGAAAAAAGGTAAGTGATACCTAATAATATAGGTAATAAAATGGCGTTTGAATTTTGGGAAAAAGTAAAGTGCAACTATGTTTAAAAAATTCCCAAAACTACCCCTTAGATTTCGACTTTTTGTAAGCGTTTATTTCGGTAACCCTTTGCGTCAAATATGTCGTGTTTGGGCTTAAAAGACTCGCCGCAGTTCGATGCACTTATTTTTACTATCAAAATAAACAAAATATGAATAAATAAATCAGTAGAGCCTATAAATGGTACATAGGTATCCTATATACAAATTGTCTTAACAAGCTAAAAATAATTAGTTAGGTTAGGTTAGGTTAGGTTAGGTTAGGTTAGGTTAGGTTAGGTTAGGTTAGGTTAGGTTAGGTTAGGTTAGGTTAGGTTAGGTTAGGTTAGGTTAGGTTAGGTTAGGTTAGGTTAGGTTAGGTAAGGTTAGGTTAGGTTAGGTTAGGTTAGGTTAGGTTAGGTTAGGTTAGGTTAGGTTAGGTTAGGTTAGGTTAGGTTAGGTTTTTTTTTTTTTTTTTTTTTAAATGTCGCCGACTAGTAAACTCAACAGATCAAAGGATCAGTGAGTGCGCTAGCCTGCTTTTACTTTTTTAAATCCGTAATAACCTGTTGCTGTAAAATGCAACATCATTATAGACATGGACCTTAGAATTAAACCTGTAATTAAAATAAAAATAACAACAAGAGTACTAAATTTCTTAAAACTAAGAACAGTCACACAAATATCACACTCTCATTCATACAACCATTCACCCCTAAATTACATAGTTTACAGAATCAATATTGTATACATAATTGGGTAATATTTATTCTATTCTGCAATATAACTACTTATCATCTATTACATTTAATCTTCTTTTTTCCTTTCTTTTTTTTTCTTTTTTTTTATATTATTATTATTATTATTATTTTTTTTTTTTTTCCCTTTTCATTTATTTTTTATTTATTTATTTATTTATTTTTTTTTTTTTCCCTTTTTCCCCCTTTGTCATCATATTCCTTTTTTTTTTTTTTTTGATATTTTTCTATTGCTTATCTTATTCTAAAATATCCTTATTTATAATCATTATATCTTTGTAAACAATAAATTATTAATATGATTATTTTTAATGAGACACTGTAAATACATAATAAATGAATACAAATTTTAACCAATACATCTGTAGAAATAATAAGTATATTTCTCAGAGCACCGATTCAAAAGTACAAAAAAAAAATACAAATATATAATTGATAAATCTGAAATTAATACTAAGTATAATTATCTGATTCATAGACAATAGAATATTATTATTATTATTATTTTGTAAGTTAAATTAAATACAATTTTTTTTTTTTTTAGAAATACATCCGTAGAATTATCAATTTAATCCTTGGAGTACCAATGAAAGAAATAACAAATACAAATTATATAAATAATTCATTATATTTTACTCAATTCATTGTAATAAGTGTTTTACTTTATATATAAACAAATCAAAAATTTGCGTAACAAATTCGATTTATAATTAATAAATATTATTCATTAAATTATAAATACATAGTAATGTTCAAATAAAATAAAATTGACAAACTAATCTCTTAATTAACATAAAGCATGTACCTAAGTGATTACTAAGCCTCATAAATAATAAATGCAGCTATTAAGGTAGTTTGTTGATTTCAGGCCTTAGGAATATTAATTTATTTATATTTGTAGCATGAGGGGAAAGAGGATATATATAAAAATAAGATAGAACAATCCAATAAAATACATATATAGATAGTAAAAAGTAGGGAATATTCTCCAAGCGCCTAGACGCGGCGCCGGCGGCGGCGTCCACGCACACCCCCGATGCCGCGGCGTGACACAAGCAGCCGTTAAGGCACAACTCAAAACGCCTCGACGCGGCGCCGGCGGCGGCGTCCACGCACACCCCCGATGCCGCGGCGCGACACAAGCAGCCGCTAAGGCACAACCCTAAGCGCCTCGACGAGGCGCCGGCGGCGGCGTCCACGCACACCCCCGGCGCCGCGGCGCGATACAAACAGCCGCTGAGGCACAATTCCAGGCGCCTCGACGCGGCGCCGGCGGTGGCGTCCACGCACACCCCCGATACCGCGGCGCGACACAAGCAGCCGCTAAGGCACAACCCTAAGCGCCACGACGCGGCGCCGGCGGCGGCATCCACGCACACCCCCGGTGCCGCGGCGCGACACAAGCAGCCGCTAAGGCACTACCCTAAGCGCCTCGACGCGGCGCCGGCGGCGGCGCCCACGCACACCCCCGGCGCCGCGGCGAGACACAAGCAGCCGCTAAGGCACAACCCTAAGCGCCTCGACGCGACGCCGGCGGCGGCGTCCACGCACACCCCCGGTGCCGCGGCGCGACACAAGCAGCCGCTAAGGCACAACCCTAAGCGCCACGACGCGGCGCCGGCAGCGGCGTCCACGCACACCCCCGGTGCCGCGGCGCGACACAAGCAGCCGCTAAGGCACTACCCTAAGCGCCTCGACGCGGCGCCGGCGGTGGCGTCCACGTACACCCCCGGTGCCACGGCGCGACACAAGCAGCCGCTAAGGCACAACCCTAAGCGCCTCGACGCGGCGCCGGCGGCGGCGTCCACGCACACCCCCAATGCTGATTCTAATATTACTTATGGTGGAACTAATCGATCATTTATTCATAGATAACGTAGAGGGATAACCACAAGGCTATTTTGATCTTGATCATTCATCACATACATAATGTAGAAGGATAACTACAAGGCTATTTGATGTTGACCATCAAAACTAAGGTAGAAATAAATTTATACTGTCATAAACTATGGCTACTATTAGCTTAACTTGGGGCGAAAATAAATAATACACAGGGTAAGAACACTCTAAAGATATTAATAAGTTAAAATAAATTTATTTTGAAGAGATACATTCAACAGTTTTCTATGATTACCCTTGTCCTTAAGTCTGTTCGGGGCACAAGTCATTATGTATTTAATTCTGTTGCTCACAGATGTTCAACAATTTAGGAGATTGTAGGTTTGCAGCGGTCCTTACTTCTTGATGTAACCAAACTCCAGGGCCACAGCCACTCTCAACAAGCCCGTACAACTCAACCATCCATACGTCCACAAACTAAACGATATACAGACTGCTAAGCTCCCACACTACTAAAACCGATGAAGCAGAACAGAGCCAAACCATATCGACACCAGTGCCACACTCCAGCGGTTAGGTTAGGTTAGGTTAGGTTAGGTTAGGTTAGGTTAGGTTAGGTTAGGTTAGGTTAGGTTAGGTTAGGTTAGGTTAGGTTAGGTTAGCTTAGGTTAGGTTAGGTTAGGTTAGGTTAGGTTAGGTTAGGTTAGGTTAGGTTAGGTTAGGTTAGGTTAGGTTAGGTTAGGTTAGGTTAGGTTAGGTTAGGTTAGGTTAGGTTAGGTTAGGTTAGGTTAGGTTAGGTTAGGTTAGGTTAGGTTAGGTTAGGTTAGGTTAGGTTAGGTTAGGTTAGGTTAGGTTAGGTTAGGTTAGGTTAGGTTAGGTTAGGTTAGGTTAGGTTAGGTTAGGTTAGGTTAGGTTAGGTTAGGTTAGGTTAGGTTAGGTTAGGTTAGGTTAGGTTAGGTTAGGTTAGGTTAGGTTAGGTTAGGTTAGGTTAGGTTAGGTTAGGTTAGGTTAGGTTAGGTTAGGTTAGGTTAGGTTAGGTTAGGTTAGGTTAGGTTAGGTTAGGTTAGGTTAGGTTAGGTTAGGTTAGGTTAGGTTAGGTTAGGTTAGGTTAGGTTAGGTTAGGTTAGGTTAGGTTAGGTTAGGTTAGGTTAGGTTAGGTTAGGTTAGGTTAGGTTAGGTTAGGTTAGGTTAGGTTAGGTTAGGTTAGGTTAGGTTAGGTTAGGTTAGGTTAGGTTAGGTTAGGTTAGGTTAGGTTAGGTTAGGTTAGGTTAGGTTAGGTTAGGTTAGGTTAGGTTAGGTTAGGTTAGGTTAGGTTAGGTTAGGTTAGGTTAGGTTAGGTTAGGTTAGGTTAGGTTAGGTTAGGTTAGGTTAGGTTAGGTTAGGTTAGGTTAGGTTAGGTTAGGTTAGGTTAGGTTAGGTTAGGTTAGGTTAGGTTAGGTTAGGTTAGGTTAGGTTAGGTTAGGTTAGGTTAGGTTAGGTTAGGTTAGGTTAGGTTAGGTTAGGTTAGGTTAGGTTAGGTTTTTTTTTTTTTTTTATTCCTGTCCGGGCGCTATGGCCCGGCCCGCGAGCTATCCTGTCCGGGGGCACCGTGCCCCGGCCCGCGAGCTAACCTACGCATACCTCTGACTTGATCAGAGTCTTTTTTGACATAATAAGGGATCCATACACAGGGTTTTATCTTTATTTCAATAAATTCGAGCTTTTTTCTTTTTTATTCCTATTCTAAATACAGTTTGCGGATTACATTATGTTTCACATTTTACAGGATTCATGGTTTACGGGTTGTTTTATATTAGTTATTTTTAACATTGGTTTCTTACATTTTAAAACTTAAGTCTAGTTTCTATTCTACTTCTTAAATACATACATCTTTTCGACAAAATCTTATTTATGTATTTTACGCATATTCTATAATATGCGTTAATTCATATCTTATCTAACTATTTATTTTTATTAATTACTTTATTGGCTATCTTAGTACAGAAGTCCATGAACTTAAACCTTTTTGTTTTGTCGCTCATAATGATTTTAGCATTGGTAATGTCTATTTTACTATCTAAAATGTTTTCGGCCTCATATCTCTCTTTACCGAAGACGGGACATTCGAAAATTATGTGTACTGCGGATTCAAGTTTTTCGGGTTCACAGATACAAGATGGGTTTTCCTTACATCTGAAACGGGTCAGATATTCAGAAAACCCACCATGCCCAGTCAGCACCTGTGTCAAAATATTTGTAGGTTCAAATTTCCTGACGATCCTGTATGCCTCAATTGCGTCCGGGAAGAAAATCTTGGTTGTGGCAGCCGTACCTTCAGCCGTGTACCTCCGTTTCCATCTCTCAAGAGACTCCGTACGGATCTGTCTCTTGACAGATGAAATCGGACACGCATCATAGTCCGGTTTTTTCTTCAGCAAAAGGGCAGCGTTTTTTGCGAGATGGTCTGCTCTTTCATTTCCTTCCAATCCGGCGTGGGCTTTTATCCAGAACAGCGTTACATCTTTGTTTCGGTCTTTAATAGCCCTAAGGTTTTTTCGGATGTCTACAGCCAGTGGGTGGATGGAATTCGGATTCGTGATAGTTTCCAGCGCAGCTCTTGAGTCGCTGTATATTCCGAAGCTTTGTTCCGGGCACTTCAGGATTTCCCACGAGGCTTTCCATATGGCCAGGAGTTCCGCCTGATAAACCGTGCAGTAGGATGACAGTTTCAATTTGATGGCTTTGGTCTCAACGTCATTGTTCCAAAAGGACAGTGCCGCACCTACTTTGCCTTCAATTTTACTCCCGTCTGTGTAGATCCGTACTGATTGATTGTTATGGCTGTTAACGTCGTCGCGGTTCATCAGGCTAAGGAATTCCAGGCACATATGTTCTGCCGGGTGAGGCAACCCTTCATAAGCCTCCATCCGCTCCACTTCTCTGTCCATCATCGCCGGTTGGGGTTCTCCTCGTTTTGCGAGGTACAGGGCAGCTGCTTCCTGTATTCTCAAGTCTAGCGGCAGTATCCCAGCCAGGACCAATGCTGCGTTCAGAGAGACTGTGCGGTACGCTCTCGTGAGCTTCTGAGCAAAGCCCCTCTGAACAGCGTTAAGCTGCTTTTGTACACACAATTTTTTAGTCGCTGGCGCCCAGGCGCTGGAGGCATACAGAATTGTCGGCTCAATAACTGCTGTATAGATAATACGAACTACTTCGGGATGGAGACCCCAGCTGATCCTGGCCGCTCTCGACAACTGCTTATATATATTTAATGCCTTTTTGCAAACATTTGCGGCGTGGCTATTAAATGTAAGCTTGTTGTCGATTGTGAGCCCCAGGATCTTAAACTCGTCCGACATGCGAATGTCCGTCCCGCCCATGCTCAGGTGTGGTGTGTCATGTTTTAATTTACGCGTTATAAGCATAGCGTTTGTTTTGTGCGGTGCGAAGGATAACTTGTTTTTGACACCCCAATCCCGAACAAAGGCGAGAGCGGCATTCGCACTCCGCTGAATCTCCATCGCCGAGTCACCGTCGAACACCATCACTACGTCATCGGCAAAAGCCTGACAATAGTCTCCCCGTTGCTGAAGACCCTTCAGCAGAGGATCTAGAATAAGGTTCCAGAGGATCGGTCCTCCTATTGACCCCTGCACGCAACCCTTTGTAGTTTTCCTGGTGGTCTCTTCTCCTGCGTACCTGACTTTGACCTTTCTTTCGTCCAGGTACGAGTCCATGATCCTCCTGATGTTTACTGGGCAGTTTTCCTCGGCTAATCGGGTTTTTATTACAGGCCACCAGGCGCTATCAAAGGCTCCCTCTATGTCCAGTGAGATCATTGTTACAAGTTTTTTACGATCTAACTTTCCGCGTATGTGTTGCAACAAGACATAGAGAGAGTCTTCAGTGCTTCTCTGGGGCATAAACCCGTATTGCCGCCTGCTCATTCTGGGAATAAGGTGCCACTTGATTCTTGCTACAACAAGCTTCTCCAGGACTTTTCCTAATACCGGCAATAACCCTATTGGCCTGTAGGATTTGGCCTGTGTGTAGTTTTCCTTTCCAGGTTTTCTCAGAACTACAACAGTGGCTTCCTTCCAGGTTTTTGGGAAGTGGCTAAGCTCTAAGCACTTGTTTGCAAGCGTGAGGTATAAGTCCAAGTCCTGGTTGATTGCGTGCATGCATATATCGGCTGTTAAGCCATCAGCTCCAGGTGCCTTCTTCGGGTTGAAGCTTTTGACAGCAATTTTCAGCTCCTCAGGGGTAAACGGCGGATCATGGTGTTCATCATGACCCGGCGCGTTTACTTGATCGGCCTCTTTCCTGACTTGCTTGTGATAAGCGTTGTCGTCCTCCTCGCTGTCTTCAGGGTAAAAGGTTTGTGCAAGTACTTTTGCCGATTCCTCCGGACTCAAAACCGTTCCGTTCACAGTGAGTGGTAGATCCTCCTGCCTCTTCAATGTCCTTCCAATAACCCTGTAGATTCCCTCCCACACACCTTCCCTATCCTGCTTCTCACAGAACTTTTTCCAGCTAGCTGTCTGTTCATGCTTCGCCAAAAGCTCATACTGTTCTTTCTTTTGCAGGTAGTCTTCGATGACACTCTTCCTGCGGATCGGCGCTGCGCAACGGATTCTACGCTTCCTCGTGCGGACTTCCTTCTTCAGCTCGGCGAGTTCTTCGGTCCACCACGGTATGGTAAGTACCTTTTTTGTCTTTATTTTTGGAATGCTACTGTTACATGTTTCTACTATTGCTTCTATATATGCTTTTACTTTTTCCTCTAAATCTATTTTATTGTTTATTTTTGTTATTTCTACTTTTGTGATTTGGTTTTTAACAAACAAATGGGCCAGTTTCTTATGAAATTGGACCCAATTTGCTTTTTTGCTTTGATATATTCTGGTTGTTCTTTTGAAACTAACCCCGTTTGCTTTTACTAACCTAATTTTAAAAATGATCACGTTGTGGTCCGAACTCGTCAAGCCTTTTTCCACTTTCCAGTCCTCTACCAATTCCAGCATTTCCGCGCAGGCCGTCACATCGATAAAGCTGGTCAGACTCTTCCCTCCTCTGACCGTGTCAAAAGTTGGCGTGTTTCCCTCGTTGACTACCTGCATTTCCAATTCCTCTAGGGTTCCGGCCATCTCCTCTCCTCTATCATCTTGTTCCGGGCTACCCCACCATGAGCTTTTGGCGTTAGCATCTCCACCTATCAGGATCTTGCCCCTTCCAGCGCAGCGTTTTATTTGCCTAAGGTGTTCCAGGTACGGTTGGAGTGGCTCTGTTGGTTCGAAGTAGTACGAGACCACCAGGACCTCCCAAACATTTGTCCGTAGTTTTACCACAACGATGTTGTTAGTGGTGAGGTCCGGGCATAGAATGGCATCCATATCGTCATCAAAGACAGCGATTGCTGCTTTTACGGTACCATCTGCCCGGTTTATGTTCTGGAAGATCCTGGTCGTCCCGTAGTTCTTCATCCTGCCTATTGATCCAACGTATGGTTCTTGGAGCAGCGCAACTGCTATTTTCATTTGGTTTGCCTCGAGCATAATCTCATCTGTTGCCAGTGCCTTTCGTTGCAAGTTAGCTTGAGCTACTGTGTAGGCAGTTGCTCTGCTGGAAGAGGTTTTTACGCCTGAGACCACCTTAGCAATAAGCAATTTTTGCCCTGGCTAAAGCTTCCCACTTGCGACGAATAGGGCATTCACCGCTAAAGGCGTTATGGTCCGCCCTGTCAAGCTTCGCTTGTCTACAGTTCGTGCATGAAGGGACCTCGCCATTTCGCCATTCAGGACAGTCATTCTTCAGATGGAGTCCCCCGCAATGGCAACACTTTTCTGTCGTCTCTCTGCAGAATCGTCTGCCATGGCCGTAACCCAGGCAGAGTGAGCATTGGACGAGTGGCGTTTGATCCGCCACTTTCACTCTCTGTAGGTCGATCTTAACCGATTCTGCCTGGACGAGTCGCTGCCATACTTGAGGGGACACCCTCATGACTATGTGGTGTGTGTGAGGGTTTCGGGTACGTTTTTTGAAGGCGATCTCTATTTTCTGATCCCTAAGTTCCCCAAGAGTGCCTGTGTTCTGAGTTCTAAGTGCACTGAGAACGTCCTCATCGCTATTGTATTTGAGGACGTCCCTGAGAATCACTAGGGGATCTTTATTTTTAACTTCTTGAACTTTCAGTTCAGTGGTTCCTTCAAGTCTTTCTTTGATCCTTTGTCGTTCTTCTTCGGTTTTACACCCCACTATCACTTTTCTATCCTTTGCCTTCCTAATTTTCTCTACCGATATTCCACTCTCCTTGGCGTTGACTGCTTTCCTTATTCTATCCAAGACTTCCTCTCCTGTTTCATTTTCATCTACAGCAGTGACGACAACCGAGTGTAGCGCAGCCTGCGCCGGGATCTGCTTCCTGGGGGCCGCTGCTACACCCGCGTATGTTTGGCTCTGCTGTAATTCTTGTTGGGTTTCTATCGTCTTTTTTAACATTTCCATTCTTTCGTTATTTTCGTGGAGTAATCTTTTGTGTTCTTCTAACTTTTTCAAAAGCAAACCTTCCTCTTTTGTTTCTTCCAGTGCTTTCTCTTCTTCACGCCCCTCTTGGTGATCGTTTGTCTGTTTATGTTGTCTGCTTCCTTTAACCATCGCCGTCTCCTTTACCAATTGAAACAGGCGGTCTATAGCCTGTGTGACCTCTGCTTTGATCTCAGTTTTTAAATTCCGTGAATTGTTCAGATGCAATTTGGCCTTGGTCACACAGGCTCTAGCCTCAGCCATCCTGTCAGAGACTTTGGTTGATGGGCTCACGTTTGTCGCCACTGGTGTTTTTAGAAGCGTCACCGTTTTGTCGAGTGAGGTCTCTTTCGGTTTCGGTTTTAATGCCTCCCCTGGTTTCGTCTTCTTGGGTGGGGTTGGAGTCTTGGACCTAGTGTCCGATTTCCCGGACTCCCACTCTCCAATACTACGTCTCACGTTCGAGGTATGACTCGTATGAGCTACGGGAGTTGGGCTTCGTTTTCCTTTTTTACTTGGTTCTGGGGCTGCCTCATCCATCGTCTTTGTTTTTGGGGGTGTCCGAAGTCCGAACATATCGCTAGGGGTTGGAGTTATGTGCGTAGGTATCTTGTAATGCGTGAAAATCTATTTTTGTTGCAGGTTCGTCGTGAATACAACGACAACGTGCCTGCAAGATGTCTTGTGTGGTAAGTGTATACCACAGTTAAAAGTTTGTAAAAGTTTTAAAATTATTTTCTTTTATTACTGCTTAATTTAATGTGTTTTATTTTATGTTCCCAGGTTCGTCACGCCAAGGATGCTGGTCGGCGTTATATAAGGTAAGTAAGTAGCCGTAATTAAGAGGTGCTCTATGTAGAGTACCGGCCTCTACATAAGTTTATGTTGTAACGGTACAGGTAAGATGGTCAGATTGTCGAGAACACGAAAAACATGTAGGAAGTAAAATCCAGTCAAAATAATTTTTAAGACTCTACCTAGAGTCCTGTCTTGTCAATACTAAATTAATTATTTACTTATAATCTAAATCACGCAAAAAACGCCGTCCTATTATGAGTGTCGGTTCGAGAGATATAAGACTTTGAAAATAAGGGGGGGTGGGGGAATAGTTGAGGGGGGAAAATTCAGAAACCCAAAATTGGGAAACCTTGTTATATATTTAATATTATTAAATATATAAACTTTGGTCAAAATTGAGCTATCTTGCTCCGTTCCCGAGATATGAGCGATTTAAGTTTCTGAAATTTATTTTGGTGGGGGTTGATGGGGGAGGGGTGTTGTCAAAATTTATTACTGGGGAAAAAAATAAAGGCTAGAAGATTAAATTAATTTGATACGTTATAGCTTAAAATAAGGGTACGAAAATTTTGACTAGGGGAGGGGGAGGGTAGGGGGAGGGGGTTGACAGAGTTTTTAAAACTATCTTAATATACAAATACCAACTACAACCTAAAATTATAAAAAAGTGCCTTATCTTAGACAAAATAACAAAAAATTTAAAAATTTTAAAAATAAAATAAAAAATTTAAAGGGGGTTTCACAAATAATATCAAATTTGGGGGTTGGTTACATATATTATAATATAATATATGAAACCTAGTCATAAATTTGATCTATCTCTCACCGTTCGGGAGATGCAAGGGTGTTTTATTTTTTTGCGGTTGGTAAAAATATTTAAAAATCTATAATTACTGAACCGCTCAACCAAAAAAAGACGTGTGGCACTCGGGGACTGCCGCGGTAAAGCTATTGCATAGCATTTTGTATCAACTTATGCAATTATAATTTTACTTTTTTATTTTTTTCATGCAGTATTGCTTTTTCTTTGATATTAATTCAAGTTACACTTTTTGAGCCGAGCGTGGTGACCGATAAGAAAACAAATTTAAAATCAGCAATGTATTTAAAACACTGCCAACCTCTCACTCGAAAGCTAGTACACGTGCACTCGCTGTCCACAGCTGTAATCCGCCGCGGTCGTTCACCCGCCCGACACGTAAAACTCCCGCCGCCGCCGCCCGCGCCCGTGCGAGACTAGGTACCTAACCTACCTACCTACAAACTTATCATTCCATAAATTGACCTAACTACTACCTAACCTACCTACGATTAAATTTCCGGTCATGGCCTTGAGCATGCCTATCATTGATTAGAAATAAAAAAAAACACATTTAATTATGTCTAAAATACCCTCGGACACCCGCAGGCTATACCCCATAGCCTACGATACGAGAGTATTTTAGACAAAATTTAATGTGTTTTTTTGGTAGGGCCACAGCCACAACAGCACAGCTGAAATCCGTGGTTGTTCTCCCGCCCGACACGTAAACTCCCGCCCGAGCGAAACAAGGTACCTACAAACTTATCTTTGCATAAATAATTACCTAGTAGGTAGGTAGGTAACCTACTATTTAATCAGCGGCCATGGCCTTGAAAGCATGCCCATAATTGATGATAACTTAAAAATGTAAAACACATTTAATTCACATTCACATTTTGCCTTAAATAAGTACCTACCTACCCACTAGTAGGTACCCACTCGTACACCCACAGCCACAGCTGAATTCTGCGGTCATTCACCCGCCCGACACGTAAAGAGGAGCGAGCGTTTATTAGGTAGGTATGTCCGCGCTACCCTGCGGCCACAGGCGCCGAAGTCATCGCATTTTCGAATCATTCATCATAAAATAATAGGTAGGTACATAGGCAACCCCGCGCAAATATCCGCACCGCCGCATTTTACTCAAATCCTTTAGACTCACGGATTCCGGCGGAAGCGGCTCGGAAGGATGCGCCCTGATGCGCTTTAACAGCAGTCGGCGACAACAGCCGACTGCAGGTGACGGCAGCCGACTGCAAAGGTCGACAGCCGACGACCGTTCGGCCAGGTGGGATGATGATCAGATAAAGACTGCAGCTGCCTGCAATCTTTAGAAGATCGTCTGCATGCTGGATACATCAAGCTGAAGACAGAGCGCTATGGCGCTCATTAGGGAGGCCGACCTATGTGCATCTGTGGATTAGTTATAGGCTGATGATGGTGATGATGCCTTTCCGTTAATTCTGGAGGGCAGGAACACATGCCCTACGATAGTCCTCTGATGGATCCCTACCTACCCAGATGTTTACCAAACATCTCACTTGATGCCCGCAGTTTATCGATAGCTACCTAGGTAAGCATTTGTCCATACCTACTCCCTCGCACTAAACATAATGTAATCATGATAAAAAAAACACTAACCTTATTAAATGCCTCCTCTAAGGATAACTATTATCTAACAAACTCACAATAATAAAACACACAACACCAATAATTAATAGGTATAGGTACACACATGATCTGCCTAGCCAACGCGCTGCGGCCAACGGCAAACATAAACTTATCTGCCTAGCCAACTAATAATTAACAAAAGAAAATCACGAAACATAAACATACTAACCATGTTTATGCACCGCGCAACTGTTCAGACTGAACAACGAACACGTAGGTACTAGGTACTATACTAACTAAAATGGTTTTTCGGTAAAAGTCAAAGAGTTTACACGCGCGTATGCGGCCTTTGCTTAGCCCGCCCGCCCCGCCGCGCCACGCCATGCCCCAAACGTACAAACGTAGGTTATAGGTATGTGTGTATGTACAAACGTAGGTAGTTACTTATTGTAGACAAAGTAAAATGTGTTTAAAATCATGGACCTAGCAAAATTCACGGACGGAGTCTCATTAAGAAATAAAATGAAGCACTCGATAGTCTGTCCACCCTCAGTACGTACACGAACACACTCACACATTGATATCATAGTCTGTCCATCGACTGCCAGCCATTACGGCTTTAGACGTCAACAGATGTACAGCGTTGTAAACAAATGTAAATAACGAAAAATGCATTCTTGTCTTCTTGTCGTGAAATGTCGCGGAAACCACAGTCGTTTCGTCAACATAAAACACGGGATCACATCCACAAATAAATTTATTGGTTCATCAACATATTACTTTGATGTGACACAAAATTATTATCAACAGAAAAATCAAAACAAAAACAAAAACTGTCTTCACTTTTGAATCTGTAGGATTCCGTCCGTAAATTTATCTACGTCCATGTTTAAAACATTGATTAATTAAAAAGGGAAGATAGGTTACGTTCTCCCAGCGCTTACTCAAAAATTGGCATGTGTTAGAACTACACGCAAACACATACGCTCACAGTTATATTTCCAGCCCTGTGCAATACAAAGAAGAACAAAGACGGAAAGACGTATCTAAGTCCGAAGTGAGACCGAGACAACAATATTTCACGCGAATCACGACCGCCCGTGCCGCCGCCGCCGCCGCCGGTCAGACGGTGACTAAGGTTGGAGCACACAATTTTACACAATATGAGGTTGCCATTTTTGAGAAACTAGTACCTCATCTTCCCTTTTTAATTAATCAATGGTTTAAAATGTTAAAGTTTCTAATGAATTATTGGCATACTTCAAGGTCATGGCTGCAAATTAAAGTACGTATGGTTTATCCATATTGAATGAAGCATGTTAGTTAACAAAATACGACACAAATAACAAAATCTCACTTGCTTGGCGTCGAGTTTCAGATATAATTGTAAGCAATTTTTATTGAAGGCAGGATCTAAAATCGACAAGTAATGTAAATTACGTATGCGTATACGGACGCGCCAACGTATGTTTACGTTTATGCCCCATTCAAAATGGACACGGTATAGGTAGGTACAAATCACACTAATATTATAAATGTGAAAGTTTCTATGTACCTATGTATGTATGTTACTTCTTCAAGCCAAAACTACTGGACGGATCTGACTGAAATTTTGCATACAGATAATTCTAATCCTGGAATCAAACATAGTCTACTTTTTATTCCATAAATCAGTCCCGTGGGATAAAAATCACCTTTTAACGTTTCCACAGGAACAACGCGTGCAAAGCCGCGGGGTGCAGCTAGTTATTTACGAAAAGATAAGTTTGTAGTCTCGTCTCGGGAGTTCTAGGGCATTTACACGGACTACAAGTTGACACGGACTGCAAGTTGTACACGCATCGACTGCGGTCGACGGCTTCCATTGGCTGCAGTCGACTGCAGGCGAGGCGTCGCCTGCAGTCGACTGCAGTGCAACCAATGGAAGCAGCCAATGAAGTGCCGTCGCGACGGCACTACCCGGCACGGGCCCCGGCCCATGCCACGTGCCCGTGCCGCACGGCGGCGCGCCGCCGGGGCGCGCGCAAGGGCGTGGCGCGGGCGCGGGCGGCGGGGCTACCCGAAGGCCTTACGCGCGCGCGTCTTTGATTTTTACCGACAAACTTTAAAAAAAGGAAACTTGAGTCTTATGATTATTACATTAGAACTCATAGGAGATATGACAGCGCGATTTCGGTCGGCGGCTACTCAAAGAAATATTCGGCTTTTATAAAGGGATATAAATAATTTTACCTAATTTCACGAATGTTTTTATTATTTTGTTTTAGTACGTGATCTGATCACTAACTGGTCTGAATAGTCGCGCGCGGTGTTAACGTAGGTACTGACCGTTTCGTGTATTTTTTGATAATTATTAGAAGCAGTTTAGTTTATTAAGTTTTCAGTATTTTATTGAGTTAGTGTTATTTTTATTTATTATTGTTAGGAAGGTACCTACCTACCTACATTATGTTTAGTGCGAGGGAGTATGGACAAATGCTTATGTGCTACGGTGAAGCTAGAGGAAATGCGTCACAAGCCTTGCGAATTTACCGGGATAGGTACCCAAACCGGCAACATCCGGTTGATGCTAGAGTCATCACGGCGGCCTATCAGAGGGTTCTGAGTGATGACCGGATTACTCCTCAAAGGCGCGGGGATGGCAGAGAGGTAGGAGTTCAGGTGCAAGAACGGGTCTTGGACCTTGTCAGGAGAAACCCTCGTGTAGGAACGCGGACTGCAGCAAATCTGCTTAGAGGTCGTGGAACCGTAGTATCCCACCCGACTGTGGTGACAGGATCTTAAATAAAATGTATGTATATAGAGTACCTACTCACTCATTTTCTTTCACTATTTTTTCGTGACTTTCTTCATTAATAATAATTGCACTTTGTTCATTCATATTCAAAACACTTTATACACAAATTTTACAAGTACAGCTATTCACTGTTGTACATAAATACCTATGCACCTATATACTTTCTCATAAACAGCTGCATAAGTATTCGTCCGATTATATTATACGACGCACACAACCCGTGCCGAAGACTGCCGAACTGAAACGACGTTAGACGATGCGATGCACGGCCTTCAAGCCACACCTCCTTGCCCGGCGGAGTGGGGGGACCTCAGGTTTTTGCGTTACGGAATTTCTGGATTCGGTCCCCGCGCTCAAGGCCCGCGATAGAAGCTATGCAATAGCTTAAAATCTTATTTAAAAACTAAATGAATTAACATTAAAGGCGTTACAAAATATCAAAAAATAGAGCTAGGTTGTCGCTGAAGATCTAGAAAAATTTAGTGTCCAAGAAGTTCCTTAACTGCACAAATATTCAAAAGTCTATATCTTCATCACCACTTATCTGAGCGAAGTTCCTGAGGTGCCTCCTGAGTCCCGATGGTGTCTTCTTCAATTCCACGTGGTCGCTGGGTACCGCGCGCCTTTCCTTCGCTGACCTCGTGTCCACGTGGAAGTTGTTTTTTTGCTTGTTATTCCGCAGTGAGATGCGGCAAAAATCAGCAAGCTCGTCCGTTATGTACAGTTCCAAGGGGCCTTCCCCTGGGTCAAATAAAAATTTTGGGTCGTCGCTGCAGAACGCGAGAAAAATCAAATTGAATTTTCAAAAATTTGAAAAATTCACTTTTTTGGTTGTAACTTAGTGAAAAATGCACTGAGCACCACGCGGTTTTCACTGGCATGTGGGCCTTCACTTTGCGCGTCTTTTGATATATCACAAGTCACTAAAACACCAAATTTGCTATTTTTAACGATTTTTCGCGTGCGGAACGGCTTGTTTTCGTGGCGCTTTCGACGGCGTTCGAAGCGCGACTGGTTAGGTTAGGTTAGGTTAGGTTAGGTTAGGTTAGGTTAGGTTAGGTTAGGTTAGGTTAGGTTAGGTTAGGTTAGGTTAGGTTAGGTTAGGTTAGGTTAGGTTAGGTTAGGTTAGGTTAGGTTAGGTTAGGTTAGGTTAGGTTAGGTTAGGTTGGGTTAGGTTAGGTTAGGTTAGGTTTTTTTTTTTTTTTTTTTTTTTTTTTTTTCTCCATCCTACCCCTAGCTTTACCAGGGACCTGGTTTAGCAATAATTTTCTTTCATGCGTTCTCACTTTTATTCCTCTCGCACTTGCATTCTTCATACTTTATCTTTCTTTTATACATCATCATTTATACATATTTACCTACCTGTTCTTTGCCTCCTTTCTTTATTGTTGCAAGGGTATAAAGAAATAACACTTTCGATTTATTTATAGGTTGACTGGTTTTCTTAATTCTAACATTGCTTATTATTAAAGTTTTATACACACATTTTAGTACAGTTACAGGTTTACAGGTCTTATAGTTTTATGTTATATTATGTACATTTATTCGTTTTCCTATTTTAAGACAGTTTTATCATATTATGCTTAATATATATAATTATTATATATATACATCATATTTTACTTATGCTATTTATTTCTTATTATAACCTTGTTTGTAATATTGGTACAATATTCCAAAAACCTAGGACGTTTAACATTGTCCTCCATAATCTCATGGATATTTTTAACGTCTAATTTTACATCCATTGCCTGTTCTACCTCATATCTCTCATAACCATACGCGGGGCACTCCAGCAAAAGATGCGGTACCGTCTCGTCCTTCCCGGGTTCGCAAATGCACGATGGGCTCTCCTTGCGCTTAAACCGGTTCAGGTATTCGGAGAACCCACCGTGCCCCGTCATTACCTGTGTGACGACGCCAGTAGGCTGGATTTTCCTGACAATTTTGTAAGCTTTTACGGCGTCTGGGAAAAATAATTTTGTGACCGCAGCAGTTTTTCCAGACGAGTACCTCTGATTCCATTCGTCAAGTGACTCCGAACGGATTTGTCGCTTGACGAATGAAATCGGGCACCAGTCATAGTCTGGTTTTTTCTTTGTGTAGTGCGCCGCGTCCTTAGCTAGTTGGTCAGCACGCTCGTTTCCTTCAAGGCCCGCGTGTGCTTTTATCCAGAATAAGGTAATCACCTTTTTCTGGAGTCGGGCTTCTTTTATATTCCGCCTGGTCTCTACCGCCAGGGCATGAAGGGATCCAGTGTTAGTTATTGATTCTAACGAGGATCGTGAGTCACTATAAATACCAAAGGTACCTTCTTTGCTTTTAAGGATTACCCTCGTGGCCTTACATATGGCTAGGAGTTCCGCCTGATAGACCGTGCAGTAAGATGGTAGTTTTAGTTTGATGGCTTTGGTTTCGGCTTCGTTATTCCATAAGGATAACGCTGCCCCAACCTGACCATCAATTTTACTACCATCGGTGAATATTCTAACTGCTTGGTCATTGTGTTCATTCACTTGTTGTTGGTCTAACAGGCTCACGAACTCCAGGCTCATATGTTCTGCCGGGTGATCCGTCTGGTCATACGGCACCATGCGCTCTACATCCCTGTCTCCTAGTCCTAGCCGGGGCACACCTCTTTTGGCCTCGTAAAGGGATGCTGCCTCCTTTATCCTTAGGTCAAGCGGTAGAATCCCGGCCAGCACCAGAGCAGAGTTCAGCGAGACGGTACGGTAAGCCCTGCAAAGTTTCTGAGCGAATCCTCTTTGCACTGCGTTGAGCTTTCTCTGCACCCCCAGTTTGTCGGTTGCCTGCATCCAGGCACTGGCAGCGTACATTATTACTGGCTCGACTGTTGCTGTATAGATAGTTCTCACAACCTCTGGATGGAGCCCCCAGCTAACCTTTGCCGCTCTGGAGAGCTGCTTGTACATGTTCAGGGCTTTCCTGCAGACCTCTGCGACGTGGCTATTGAAGGTGAGCTTTTGATCAATGGTAAGACCCAAGATTTTTATTTCAGGAGACATGCCTATGTCTACCCCACCCATCCGCAGCAGTGGTGTGTCATATTTTAGCTTTCTTGTAATAAGCATAGCTTTAGTTTTATGAGGAGCAAATTTAAGCTTATTTTTGACACCCCACTCCTGCACATGGGCGAGGGCGGCATTTGCCTGTCTCTGAACCTCCAGTGCCGTGTCTCCGTCGAAGATCAAAACCACATCGTCAGCAAAGGCCTGGCAGTAATCGCCCCGAGTTCCTAGTTCCTTTAGCAAAGGGTCCAGAAGAAGGTTCCACAGGATAGGCCCGCCAATCGAACCCTGCACACATCCTTTGCTAGTACTCTTCATGTACTCCTCTCCCGCGTACCTCACTCTCACCCTTCTATTCGTTAGGTAACTATCTATTATCCTCCGTATATTTACGGGGCATTCCTCTTCAGCCAAACGTGCTTTGATAGCGGGCCACCATGCGCTGTCGAAGGCTCCCTCTATGTCCAGTGATATCATTGTGATAAGTTTCTTATTTTCCAGTTTTCCGCGTATGTATTTCATCAGGTCATAAAGGGAGTCCTCGGTGCTCTTTTGGGGCATAAAGCCGTATTGGCGAGGACTCATCTTAGGGAGGAGGTGCCACTTCAGCCTTCTCACGACTACTTTTTCCAGAATCTTGCCCATCACTGGAAGAAGGCCAATGGGTCTATAGGATTTTGGGTTGGTGTAAGTTTCCTTACCCGGCTTCCTGAGGACTACAACCGTGGCCTCCTTCCAGATGGTGGGGAAGTGGTGCAGTTCCAGGCATTTGTTCATTATCGCAAGGTTCAACTGAAGGTCACAGAACACGACGCGTCTGCATATGTCAGCCGTAAATCCATCAGCTCCTGGGGCCTTCTTCGGGTTAAAGCTTTCCGTGGCAGACTGCAGCTCTTCTTTTGTAAACGGTGGGTCATATTTTTCACTATCGACCATAACGTTTACCTGGTTCGCTATTTGCCTAGTCTGCCTGTGGATTGCATTTTCTCCGTTTTCGGTGTCCTCGGGATAAAAGGTCTCAGCCAGTAATCTGACAGACTCTCCAGCATCTAGTATTCTCCCGTCTTTTTCCAGGGGCAGGTCCTCCTGCCGTTTGGTCGTTCTTCCTATTACCCTATAGATTCCCTCCCAGAGTCCCTCTTTATCCTGTTTTTCACAGAATCCTTTCCAACTACCTACTTGAGCCTTTTTGGCTGCACTCTCGTAATTTTCTTTTTCTTGCAGGTACTCTTTGATGACCTTCGCCTTCCGGACCGGCGCCGCACATCGGATTCTACGCTTCATAGTGGTGACCTTCTTCTTCATGACAGCGAGTTCTTCGGACCACCACGGCAAGGTAAGTTTTTCGTTTGCTTTCTTTCTAGGTATCGCTTCTTTGCATGCTTTCTTAACTATATTCATATATTTATTTACTGTTTGTTCTAACTCTTCTTTACTGTTAATTTTATCTATTTCCTCTATATTAATATTATATTCTGTTTTTAATTGGTCCAGTTTCTCATTAAACTTGTTCCAATTTGCCTTTTTGGTGTTATATATTCTGGTTGTTCTATCTACGTTTATGCCTACTGATTTTACCAGATTGATTTTGAATGTAATGCCGTTGTGGTCCGAACTTACAAGGTCATCTTCGACTTTCCAATCCTCCACCATGCCAAGCAGGCCCTCAGTGCAGGCCGTCACGTCAACGTAGCTAGCGTAAGTCTGGTTCCCTCTGATGGTGTCAAAGGTAGGAGTGTCGCCCTCATTGAGTACCTGCAAGCTCATATCTTCCAACGCACCAGCCATTTCTTCCCCCCTGTAGTCAACTACTTTACTGCCCCACCATGGGCTTTTTGCATTAGTATCGCCCCCCATTATAATCTTAATCGGCCCAAGCTCTTCTACAATCTTTTTGAGCTGCTCCAGGTACGGCTCTATGGGCTGGTCTGGCTCGAAGTAGTAAGAGACAACTGCTATCTCCCAGGCACTGGTGCGGATCCTCACCACCGCGATGTTCTTCGTGGTGAGTCTTGGGTATTGAAAAACGTCAAGCTGGTGATTGAAGACAGCTATTGCTGCTTTAACGTTCCCTTCTCCTTGTTCAGTGTTCTGGTAGATTCTGACGCCTCTGTAGCTCTTCATACTCTTAACCCCTCCCACGTACGGTTCCTGAAGCAGCGCAAAAGCCATATCTCTTTCGCTAGCCTTAATCATTAGCTCATGTGTAGCTAACTCTTTTCTTTGTAGATTTGCCTGGGCCACTAAATAGGGGTTGCTGACGGTGGAGGTGCTGGATGTATTTGCTGTATTGACGCCCTTAGCAATATGCCACAGTGGCTCGCGCCAAGGCATCCCACTTCCGCCTCACTGCACACTCCTGGCTAAAGGCGTTGTGCTCCACTGCGTCCAGTTTAGCATTTCTGCAGTTGCAGCAGGTTGGGGCCGTTCCAGCGATCCATTCTGCGCATTCGGCCTTCATATGCGGGCCCCCGCAATGGCTGCATTTCGCAATCGACCCCTTGCAGTAGCGCCTGCCATGCCCGTATCCAAGGCACAGCGAGCACTGCACAAGGGGAGACTGGTCAGCCACTCTTATTCTTTGGAGGTCAATATGAACCTCCCCTGCTTCTACCAGCAGGTTCCATACCTTCAGAGATACTCGAAGCACGACATGGCAAGCGTAGGGATTCCTCGCCTTCTTTCTGAATCGGACTTCAATCCGGTCGTCCTCTGTGCTGAGGTTTCCAAGAATATGACCATTTTGATTCCTCAAGGCACTCAGGACGTCTTCGTCTTTGTTGAACAGTAGAACGTCCTTGAGGATCAGAAGCGGATCTTTATTCTTGACTTCCTCAACACAGAGGTGCGACTCCGCTTTCTTCAGCCTTTCCTTCACTTTCTGCCGTTCTTCTTCTGTTTTGCATCCAACAATGATTTTTCTATCCTTCGCCTTCCTAACTCTGTCCACCTTGATCCATCCATCCCTTGCGTTTACGGCTTCTCTAACTCTATTCAGTACCTCTTCCCCAGTCTCCGTCTCGTCTTTAGAGGATATGACTACGGAATGCAGCGCGGTTTGACTCACGGGCGGCTTCCTTGTAGGGCCAGCTGCCACGTTTGCGTACGAAATTTCCTCCAGGGCCTTTTGTTGCTTAGTCATCGCCTCCTTTAGCCCTTCCATTCTCTCGTTACTGTCTTTAATGAGCTTGCTGTGCTCTTCCAGTCTCCTTATTATCTCTGCTTCTGGTTCCGTTCTGAATACAGTAGGCAGAGGGGGAGAAGAGACCAGTGAATCCTCCTCCCCCTCCCACCTCCTGTTCAGACTCTCTTTATCTTTCCCTTTCCCTACCTCTGCCTCTTTCACCAGCTGGTACAGTCGCTCTATTGCTAAGGTGACCTCGGTTTTTATGTCGGTCCTTAAGTTTCGCGCACTGCCGAGCTGTATTTTTGCTCTCTTCAGGCAGGCCTGAGCCTCCGCTATTCTACTGGCGTATTTGGGTTTTTCGGGCTTTGACGGGCTTCCCGCCGCGTCTACAGAGGTTCTGCGCGTCGGTTGGGTCTCCTGGGGGAGCATCATCTTTGCTTTAGGTTTGGGAAGTCCCGCCGAGGCCAGCGGTGTCTTTTCCGGGGAGGTCTTAGGTTGGGCGTCTGTTTTTCCCGTCTCCCACTCTCCAATGCTGCGCCTAACTTTGGAGATTTCGTTCGGTTCGCGTGAAGGTCCTGCCTTGTCTGTCAAGTTAGGGGACTTGTGGGTGTCGGGATCCAAGGTCTTTTGTGCAGGTTTGACTGGTGTACGGATTCCGAACATGTTTGACATCAAAATAAAATAAAATAGTAAATAAACCGAAGTTTTAAAGTCAGAAATAGTGTCTTATATAAGGTTTGTAAAAGTTATAAATAATCTATGTTTTATATTTCAGATTTCTGGGTCATCAGCCAACCAGCGTCGCTCACAGGCAAGTGCACAGGTAAGTGCTTTATTCGTTTTTGTAAACTAGGTAGACTCTACCTAGAGTCGATTTTAGTATCTTATGTATGTATATTTTAGTAATCGAATGCCTTTTGTTCCCAGGTTCGTTGCGCTGGGGTTACTGGTCGGCGCTAAACGAAGGTAAATAGCCGTAATTTTAGGAACTCTATGTAGAGTACGGGCCTCTACATAAGTTTGGAGAGAAAGTACGGATTAGGTAGTCGAAACGTCACAAGCCTGAAAAGCAGGTACGAAATTTGGTTTCAGTCAATAAATTTTTTAAAAGACTCTACCTAGAGTCTTATTGTCAACACTTAATTACTAATTTGCTTAAAGTCTATATCACGCAAAAAACGCCGCCAAAATGAGTGTGTCGGTTTGAGAGATATGAGGCTCTTAAATATAGGGGGGTGGGGAAAAGAAAATTAGGGGGGGGAAATTTGAGACCCAAAATAACGAAACGTGGTTATATATCTGTGGTCAAATTCGAGCTATCTCGCTCCGTTTCTGAGATATAAGAGTTTCAAATTTCCGAATTAAATTTGAGGGGGGTTGATGGGGGGGGGTAAAGGATAAAAGGATGAATTTGTATTAATAAAAATAGTGGCTAAGTAGCAAAATTACTAAAGCCGGATATAACCAAAAATTAAAGCAAAATTATTTTATACTAAAAGAGGGGGTAGTGAAGGGGGGGGATTTTACATTAAAATTAAAGCTAAATATTTATATAACAAACAAATGAAATTGAAAATTTTACAAATACAAACTTTTCTTAAAGAAAATTGAAGAATTTCAAAATTTTAATTTTTATAAAGAAAATTTTTAAGGGGGGTTTCATAAAGGATATCAAATTTTGGGATCGATAACATATATTATGTTATAATATATGAAACCTGGTCTCAAAACCTGGCTATCTATCACCGTTTAGGAGATGCAAGGTTATGAAGTTATTTGCGGTTGGTAAAAAATTCTTAAATTAAATAATTCCTAAACCGCTCTTTCTAAAAATCCGATTTAAAGACCTTAATTATCTACGTTAAGAACTTAATAATATATATAAAAATAAGAGTAGGTTGTCGCTGAAGATTTTGAAAAATCGAGTGTCCAAAAAGTCTCTTGACCGCACAAAATTTAAGATGTTAATATCTTCGTCACCACTTATCTGACAGAAATTTTGGTGGTGCCTCCTGAGTCCTGGTGGTGTCCTCTTCGATATGGCGTTATCACTTGAAGCCGAGCGCCTCTCCTTCGGTGACCTCGTGTCCACGTGGAAGTTGTTTTTTTGCTGATTACTTCGCAATGGTAAGCGGGAAAAATCAGCAAAAACGTCCAAAGTGTAGGTTTTCAAAGGGTCCTCCCCTGGGTCAATAAAAATTTGTAGGTTGCCGCTGCAGATCGCAAGAAAAAT